>CM076186.1:17861951-19124809 GCA_038277355.1 Encarsia formosa | reverse complement strand
GTTTAAATCACGGTTAAATCAGTCTTAAATCACAGTTAAATCACGCTTGAATCGCATTTAAATCGCATCTGAATCGCATCTAAATCGCATCTAAATCGCACTCAAATCGTTCTGTAACCTTTTCAGAAGCTGTTTGGAATTTCTTTAACAGTAAGAAAAAGTAGTGGATGAAAAAAAACGGTTGAATATCTCGACTGAAGTTGAAAATTAATTTTTCATTTAACAAACTTAAAAAAATTTCATCTGTTCAAAAAGTATTGTTTCAAAATAGAGCTACTCGTAGCGATTTAAATCAGGTTTAAATCACGGTTAAATCAGTCTTAAATCACAGTTAAATCACGCTTGAATCGCATTTAAATCGCATCTGAATCGCATCTAAATCGCATCTGAATCGCACTCAAATCGTTCTGTAACCTTTTCAGAAGCTGTTTAGAATTAGTTTAACAGTAAGAAAAAGTATTGGTTGAAAAAAAGGTCGAATATCTCGATTAAAGTCAAAAATTTATAATTTTTTTTTTTTTTTTTTTAAATTAAAAAAAATTTCATCCGTTCAAAAAGTATTCGTTCAAGTTAGAGCTACACGTAGCGATTTAAATCAGGTTTAAATCACGGTTAAATCAGTCTTAAATCACAGTTAAATCACGCTTGAATCGCATTTAAATCGCATCTGAATCGCATCTAAATCGCACTTAAATCGTTCTGTAACCTTTTCACAAGCTGTTTAGAATTACTTTAACAGTAAGAAAAAGTATTGGTTGAAAAAAAACAGTTGAATATCTCGACTAAAGTTGTAAAGTAATTTTTCATTTAACAAACTTAAAAAAATTTCATCTGTTCAAAAAGTATTGTTTCAAAATAGAGCTACTCGTAGCGATTTAAATCAGGTTTAAATCACGGTTAAATCAGTCTTAAATCACAGTTAAATCACGCTTGAATCGCATTTAAATCACTCTTAAATCGCATCTAAATCGCATCTGAATCGCACTCAAATCGTTCTGTAACCTTTTCAGAAGCTGTTTAGAATTAGTTTAACAGTAAGAAAAAGTATTGGTTGAAAAAAAGGTCGAAAATCTTGATTGAAGTCAAAAATTCATAATTTTTTTTTTTTTTTTTAAATTAAAAAAAATTTCATCTGTTCAAAAAGTATTCGTTCAAGTTAGAGCTACACGTAGCGATTTAAATCATGTTTAAATCACGGTTAAATCAGTCTTAAATCACAGTTAAATCACGCTTGAATCGCATTTAAATCGCATCTGAATCGCATCTGAATCGCACTTGAATAGTTCTCTGACTTTCACAAGCTGTTTAGAATTACTTTAATTCGTGTCCACCAGGTCAACCTCGGCACCACATCAGGTACGCTTTTTCCTTCACTATGTTTCGATTTTTTGTGATTCTCCCTGGAGACGATGTACTTACTAAGTTTTGTCGACGTGGTGCATCCGGGTCGTCCAGGTCAACCTCGGCACCTCATCAGGTTCGCTTTTTCCGGTACAATATTTCGATTTTTTGTGATTCTCCTTGGAGACGATGTACTAACTAAGTTTTCACGACCTGGTGCATACGGGTCTGCCAGGTCAACCTCGGCACCTCATCAGGTACGCTTTTTTCTTTACAAGGTTTCGATGTTTTTTGATACTCCCTGGAGACGATGTACTAACTAAGTTTTGACGACCTGGTGCACCCGGGTCGTCCAGGTAAACCTCGGCACCACATCAGGTACGCTTTTTTTTTCTCTAAGCTTCGATTTTTTGTGATTCTCCCTGGAGACGATGTACTAACTAAGTTTTGACGACCTGGTGCATGCGGGTCTTCCAGGTCAACCTCGGCACCACATCAGGTACGCTTTTTCCTTCACCAAGTTTCGATTTTTTGTGATTCTCCCTGGAGACGATGTACTAACTAAGTTTTGTCGACCTGGTGCACCCGTGTCCACCAGGTCAACCTCGGCACCACATCAGGTACGCTTTTTCCTTCACTAAGTTTCGATTTTTTGTGATTCTCCCTGGAGACGATGTACTAACTAAGTTTTGTCGACCTGGTGCATCCGGGTCTGCCAGGTCAACCTCGGCACCTCATCAGGTACGCTTTTTTCTTTACAAAGTTTCGATTTTTTGTGATACTCCCTGGAGACGATGTACTTACTAAGTTTTGTCGACGTGGTGCATCCGGGTCGTCCAGGTCAACCTCGGCACCACATCAGGTACGCTTTTTCCTTCACTAAGTTTCGATTTTTTGTGATTCTCCCTGGAGACGATGTACTAACTAAGTTTTGACGACCTGGTGCATGCGGGTCTTCCAGGTCAACCTCGGCACCACATCAGGTACGCTTTTTCCTTCACTAAGTTTCGATTTTTTGTGATTCTCCCTGGAGACGATGTACTAACTAAGTTAAGTCGACCTGGTGCACCCGTGTCCACCAGGTCAACCTCGGCACCACATCAGGTACGCTTTTTTTTTCACTAAGTTTCGATTTTTTGTGATCCTCCCTGGAGACGATGTACTAACTAAGTTTTGTCGACCTGGTGCACCCGTGTCCACCAGGTCAACCTCGGCACCACATCAGGTACGCTTGTTTTTTCACTAAGTTTCGATTTTTTGTGATTCTCCCTGGAGACGATGTACTAACTAAGTTTTGTCGACCTGGTGCACCCGTGTCCACCAGGTCAACCTCGGCACCACATCAGGTACGCTAAACATCAGGATAATCTTTTGGAAGGTCACCCAGGACTATTTAAAGTTTAATTAGCTTAAAAATATAAAAAATAGAATTTGTGATTTAATGATTTAAATCACATTTAAATCGCTTTAAATCGTTAAATCTTTAAATCAAGTCGGCCGCCCCTCGCGTTCATCAGTATCAATTAACAAAAAATATTTAAATTTTAAAATGCGATTGATAAAAAATTACTAACTACGTAATTTTTCTTTCAAATATAAAAATTAACTGTTTTAATGCTGAGAAATTGATATTATAAAAGAATATTTATTTAAATTATTAATACTTTGTCTCGTACTTTGTAATAGTTCTTCACTCAAATTCTTATTTATAAGTTGTCTCGTAAGTTGTAATAAACATACACGCAAAAAAACATTATAAAAAAAACAAACTTGGAAGTGAGATTTAATATATATTTTTTTTTTTCTATCTTACAAGACCATACAACGGGTTAAGCTTGGCATAGTAAAATTTCGAATTTTTGGTCGAGTTTTTGGTTACAGTTTACGAAATTTCAATCAAGAACTAAACCAGCATGAGGAATCGAACGAGGAATCGAACCCAAGTTGCGCGGCAGAGTCTAATAATTATACAAGTTACCATCTCGGTTAACACCACCTTTTCACGCGTCTACGTCGAAAATCCTTTCAATTAAAAGCCCGGGTCTGGTCGGTTCATTAAAAAAAGGCCTACATCATACTAGCGCAACTCCCCCACGGAGTCGATTACCAGCATCCTCCCTGCACATTCGCCGTGCGACTTCCTCTCTCGAGGAGGCACCAGCTACAAGCCGAAGCCGGCCGCATGGAAGCGAAGATAAATAAATCCGAGGCCGCCGCGCGCGCCCCGAGACGACTGAAACGGTTTACTCGCTCGAGCGCAAGTTTCGCCAGCGTTTCTTTGGCTGTGTTTTGCACTGCTGTTTAACCCTGCTCCTCCACGCACGTGCCGTTTGATCTTTCACTAATGCTAATGATTTATGGATCACCCACGGGTGTGTTTGACTTTACTTCTTTTATTTTTAGGGCATTAATTGGGTGTTTAGGCGCAGGTGAGGCTGAAAGATCTATTTTCGTTTCGATTTTTGTCGTCTTAATCGTTCGAGCGATATCGCTTTTAATTATTATTATTATTTTTAATTAATAAAATAAATTATTTGTGGTAGTTTTGTGAACAAGATTTTAATGACATACATGTCGATTTATTAGATTATAACTATTTTCTTTTTACAGGACCAAACGTACAAGAATATAGTGAAAAAATTCAATAATGTGATTATTATAAACTGTAATCTTATTATCAATGATTGAAGTATTTGTTATGTTATCAAACATTATCTGCAACTTATATATTTTTTAACAAATGGGTTAATGACCCTTTAGGCGTTATAAGCAAATAAATAATTGAAATTTATTTTGTATCATTTCTTTTTTAACCGTTAAGTACTCTAAAAGAAACAACAATAATTAGTTCATCACGTTATATGCATAGGATTCATGAATATTCAAATCTTTCAGAGTGATTACAACAACTTTTTACGGGTATTTTCAATCAACTCTAGTTCCGGTTGACTTTAATCATTTAATGGATTTCTCGTAAAACTTCATTAAAACTATTCGGCAAAAAGCATTAGAAAACCGTGTTGACACAGTTCGGTCAAAGTCTCTGCAACAGCGCATAGCAGGCCAACTTAGTTCTTGTTTGAAGTAAAATATAGTACACATGGATTTTCATGATTTCATGTAAATATATACATATGTTCGAATACGCGGGAACATCAACTAGTTTTTTATCCTCGAAAAAAAAAAGTTTGTTTCCATTTTGTGAAGAAATACATCAGAGTCAAAGAAGCGAGTTTATCGTCAGCTTTTTCTCTTTCTTCCATTAAAGTCTGAGTTACAATCGAAACATGCGGTTTCTTATACTTCCTTTCGACTCCCCCTTTCCCTTTCCCAAACATTTTGCGGTTTTGAACTAAACAAGTACAAATATCATTGCATACAGACTTAGGCACGTCTACCTTTATCATAATAATTTTGCAATGAAAATGAAGTTATAAATGGAACTTTTTTTCATAACACTTTGTAACAACATTTGAATAATAATTTCATTTTAAATCCTAAGATTTTTCAAAAAAACTATAATAATTTTGAATTTTTTAACAGAAATTGAAATATGAATCAACTTTTTTTTAAATAAACTTTTTTTGCATCAATAATTTTAAAAAGTACTTTGATAAAGTTGATTGCAGTAATAATAAAAACAAACGTAAATTATTTTATCTATAACTAACAAATAAATTTTTGATAAATTTCAATCTTAAAAAAGGATACAACTTATATTCTTGTAATTTTTTATAAATCCATAACAGCAGTATCTTGCACCATAAAAATTATAAATCAAACTTCAAATAATTCCCTGAATAATCCTATAGAGTAAATGTTCTCCATTTCTACAATTGAAACCAAATTTTTATTCCTCTATATGAAATTTTGTGAATGAAAAAAATTAATGTTTACAACTAATACCCTTGACTTCTAATTATTTTAATTATCTAAAACCTAAATCAACAATACCATACAACATAAAAATTTTAAATTAGACTGCGAAAACCTCATAAAAATTTTTCGAACCACCGCATTCAAACTCTCCCCTCCCCCGTTCATTCACCACGTCTCGCCATCAATTACCCCCTCGCCCTGGAATTGCATGATTCACAAAACTCAGAGCAATAATTCTATGCGGCACGCACCGTTGCTCTTTCAATATTACCTATAACGAAACATATAAACGATATTTCGAGGACAAGGGCGACGTTTTTCAAGAGAAGAGGAAGCAGCATGCGTGTATACGAGTATACCTATAACACACAGCACCGAATCGATAACCACTCTCCCTTCGTCTGTGCTGCTGCCTGCCTGCTGCACCGTCTTAATCAGCTGAGCCGACCAGAATTGACCTTCGGGACCTGTCAAAGATGCGGGAGTTTTTGGGATCAAAGAAACTCTTTGCTTTTCCCTTGTTTTACTCGAGGTTTTACTAACGGAGATGATTAATGACTATCAAATTATTCTCCAAGTGGTTGAACCTTTTCTTTTTTCAGAAAATAATGGTTTGCAAAAAAAAAAAATGACTCGAGCCTAGGATCATGCATTATTTATGACTTGATATAATATGCTAATTTTCAAGGTTTTTATGCTCAAAAATAAATGGTGATACATTTTGAAGTGTTGATTTTTTCAAGATTTTGAATTTTGTGTTGTCTGAAAAACATCACGTAGCCAATTAAACTTGGACGTTAACGAGTCATTGTTGCGAAAATTAGGCGAATTTTCAAATTAACAATATTACTGCGAATAATAAATTGCCCAGCGACCCTCGTTGAACCTGAAGAGCAGAGAGTATAAATGTCCCCTTACACCATAACAATTTCTTATCTTTCGATTAAAATATTTGCTTCCACAACCTGTTATCTCACTGTAACCGCGATAAGCCGTCGACTATTCCTAAAACACGTAACAACTTACAAAATCAAGCCTTTTATCGATAAAAATAAAATAAAAAACCCATTGTGCACTGAACAAACTTTAACGAAAGGCACAAAGCTCTGAATTTCATTTTCCAGACAAACAAATTTCTTGAAACCCTCGTTCAAACCACGGTCATTTATCTCGGAGCAGCCACGGTCTCGAAGGAAAAATAAACAAAACGTCTTTTGGCTTGTAAACCTGCAGCATGATGCACAAATTCCCCCCCTGTACAGCTACAGTGTAGGACCAACAAAGCCAAGCATCAATTGCCGTCCGACATTTGTTTATCTCGCAAACGTTCATTTTTCATCATCCTACCTGCTGAGTTGCATCCCCGTAGGTTAGGTGTTCCTCTCAACCCTCTGCTCCGGTAGGTATTTTTTCTCGCTCGATCCTTGTAGCACAAATCTTCTTCTCTTGCAAGAGTGGAATAAAAAACCAAAAATCAAATTAAAATAAAAACAAAACACACGAGAACTGCTCACACTTTTACGACTCGAAGGTCTCGGGTGGTAGATACTCCGGGGGGAAAAAAAGGGAGGGAAAGGTTTCAGTCGTCAGGATAACCGCAACACGCGTCGTCGTTACTCGTTTACGTTTGGGCGCGAGTGTTGCTGCTGCCTCGGCCAACGTTCGTGCACTGATCGTTTTGCTCGCTTGCCGCGCGCGGAGCGGAGAGGAGAGCGGAACGAAAAGAACGCCGCCCGCCAGCGGACAAACGCGACTTTTTTATCCATTACCCACGGTTTTTTCGGAAGGTGCGGAATGGAAATGTACTTAATACGACCTTCGGTTGTAAACTGGATGTTGAATTCAAGGTGAATCTTTATCACAGAAAGTACGAGTAGTTAGCTGAGGGCAAAGTTGAAGTTCGAATGTTTTCAAGTTTGTTAATTATGTTTGTGAGTTTAGGAGGAATAAATGATTGTTTATTTTATGCTTTTTTTGAATTAATTTTGAGAACGTGGCTAATCAATGAAGTTATCGTAAAAAATAAATTTGAAATAAACGTAATTTTCAAAATAGCAGATAATCTTAGTTTCTAACTTACCGACGGAAACAACCACTTTTTAAATTTGAACTTTAAATATTACTCTTATTTCTTTAAAGAAAAAAGTTTTATTGTTAACAAATATATATTTGAATTTAATTAAAATTTTTTTACTTATTCTTATAGAGTTAACAGTATGTACACATATAAAAGATGATTTTTTTTTTTTTTTTTTTTTTTTTTTTTTTAATTAATTAATATCAGTTTTATTATCTCCAGTGATCAAGTCTTTGACATCAGGATTTAAAGTCATCATAGCTTCTTCTAGCTTTTTTCTTTCTGGATCATTTTTCATTTCTTTCCACATGGATTCTAGCTTTTGCCTGTGATATTTCTAAAAAATAAGATCTCTTTTAATATTAACTTATTCTCTTCATTTATGAACATGCATAATTATATGTTAAGAAATATTTTTTTTACCTTTATAAATATAAAACAATGTTTTATTGTTGCACCTACATAGAGAATATCCACTTTGACTAGTTTTCCTCCAACATCATTAATCATAGGTATACATTTTAACAATAGCTCATGGGGTCTATGTCGAATTTTTATGATTGCAATTTTGGTGCGAGAATTGCAATATTTTGCTTGGAAATTAATAAGTCAAAATTTATTATTATAAACTTATTTAAATAAAAATGATGAAAAACTTGATTAATTAATACCTGTGAAACCTGCTTTTGTAACTGCAAGTCCAAAATCTCCATACATTTCCAAAACTTTTTTTTGAATAGCTTTTTGAATATCTTCAGAGTTATGATTTATACTTTTATTATCATCTTTATTATTTCTAGAGATCTGAATTACAATATACCTAGAAAAAAGAAAAAGTTAGATCTATTGAAAATAAAGAAATTTTGAAAAAATTCGTAATAAAACAATGAGCTTTTTATCTACACGGAAAAAATAAAATCCTTGCAGCGTAGCTGAATTCAGCGACATGACGATGCGAACAGTTAACGACGCTCCAACGCAGACTTTTCATCGTGGCGAGGCAAAGTCTGCGTTGGAGCGACGTAAAGTTAGCTATAGCGTGACTTCCTTACCAACAGCTGTAGCAGAGCTCGACTCACGCTTGACGCTTGTTTACTTGTGTACTTACTCTCTGCTATCGCGGGTGATAAAAATACTGATATAAAAAATACTTAAATTAATTACAACTATCAATAAAGACATTTTTTTATAGTTATGCTGCCGTAAACCCGCGATAGCAGAGAGTAAGTACACAAGTAAACAAGCGTCAAGCGTGAGTCGAGCTCTGCTACAGCTGTTGTTAGGAAGGCACGCTATAGCTAACTTTACGTCGCTCCAACGCAGACTTTGCCTCGCCACGATGAAAAGTCTGCGTTGGAGCGTCGTTAACTGTTCGCATCGTCATATCGCTGAATTCAGCTACGCTGCAAGGATTTTATTTTTTCCGTGTAATCATGCTTTATCTATAAATAAAACAAGTGACATCATCAATAATAATGATAATAATGTAAACAAACAATCAACCTGTTCTTAAATCGAACCATTTTCAGGTTATGATCGTCTTCACGTCAATGTAACTCGGAGCAACCACTTCATATATCTTTAATCAAGTAGTTTTTCCTGGTAACTGTACTAATTTTTATCTTGCTTTCACAGATTTTTTTAGAACACCAACTTCACAATATTTGTAAAATGGGTTGAAGAAACAAAGAGATAGACCGGACTTCGGGGTTTGCACCGGTCACCGACTTAACACTGGTCTGCTACGGAAAGAACATAAACAAGATGCACGCGACACAACTCCACGTGCTCGGCAATTATCCAAAAAACTTTGCCGCGAATTATTCTTGATTGTCGGTTATTAAATTACAGTTTCAAAAACCAAAATCTAATGACTTAGCAAGAATAATTTCTGTTGAATTTTTTACTTCAATATTGTTTTGGAGGAATGAATCAGACATCTAAGCCAACAAGTATGTTTTTAACTTAATTTTATAAATAAGAGTTTTTTTATAATTTTACCTAAAATCATTATTATTAATGATACTTTTGGTTTTCAAATTCAAAAATAATATTGAAAAAATTTTTTTTCAATAACTTTTATTACATCATTATTTTTTATTTTCTTTTAAGATCTTCTTATGCAATGGTTTATAGTGTTATCTCAGGGTCATGCTCAATCTTGTGAAAAAATGACGCTCTGGATTGTGTCATTACCATTGATAATAATTTTTTTTTTCCCAGCACTAAAAGTAAAGCATTCAGTTTGCTTAGAGCTAACAGCTCACTCAGTCTGTTTTATGATCTTGTAGAAGAAAGATTGTTCAATAAAATCTGACAAAGATGGATTATTTTGTTGGAGTAGACGTTGGTACTGGCAGTGCAAGAGCAGCTCTAGTCACTTCACAAGGAAAAGTAGTTAAAACTGCAGTAAAACCCATATTGACTTTTAATCCACAACATGATTTTTATGAACAATCCTCAGATGATATTTGGCAGTCTGTATGTTATGTAGTCAAGGTATATTTAATTATTTTTAATCCTATAGTAAACTCAAACTGAAATTCTCCCAATAAACTTGAATACAAATCAAAATCTAAATTGCAGGAAGTAACCAATAGTGTTCCTAAAAAAAATATCAAAGGAATTGGATTTGATGCTACTTGTTCACTTGTGGTAATTGATAAAAATGGGTTACCATTAACTGTTAGTCCTACAGGTATTTATAAATAACAGAAGAAAAAAAATAGTTTGAACTCTTTTTCAACAACATAATTTTTCAGGAAACAATGACCAAAATATTATTTTATGGATGGATCACAGAGCTAAAAAAGAAGCAAATTACATAAATAAACTAAATTCTCCTGTACTTCAATATGTTGGAGGAAAAATATCTCTTGAAATGGAGGTCCCAAAATTACTGTGGCTAAAAGAAAATTTACCTGAGACCTGGAAAAAAGCAAAACTTTTTTTTGATTTGCCAGATTTTTTAACTTGGAAGGCTACTAATTCTGAATCCAGGTAATTTATTCAACTTCATTTAATGATTTATGTCAAATATAGAGATCATTCACTTGCTCTTTTTTTTTATAGATCCTTGTGTTCTTTAGTCTGTAAATGGAACTTTATTGCTGATTCAAATGGTGATAAAAATTGGTCTGAGGATTACTTTGAATCCATTGGACTTTCTGATTTAAAAACCAATAATTGGGAAAAAATTGGTGATTTGTGTTTTATGCATTAAATTTTTTTAGTGATTTGTTATTGTATTAGTAAAATTAAATTATTAAATATTAAAATTTCTCTGCTGTAAAGGCCGCGAAGTCAAGCCACCAGGGTATCCTGTTGGGTCTGGTTTGTCACAAAAAGCTGCTGAAGAATTGAATCTCTTAGAAGGCACTCCGGTTGGCACATCAATCATAGATGCACATGCTGGTGGTCTTGGAATGCTTGGCTGTTCAGGAGAAAATATTTCATCTGATTTCACTAGTAGATTAGGCAAGTATTAAGAAATTAATTTAAAAGCTTAGTTTTTTCAAAAATATTTCATTAAAAAAAAGAAATTTTTTCTACAGGATTAATATGTGGAACATCAACTTGTCACATGGCTGTGAGCAAAGATAAAATATTTGTTGATGGTGTATGGGGGCCTTATTATGGTGCAATGGTGCCTGATCTGTGGCTCAATGAGGGAGGACAAAGTGCTACAGGAAAATTATTAGATCACATTATTGATAGTCATCCTGCTAGTTTAAAAATAAAAGATATATCTCCTAATATGTAAATATTTTTAATATCTATTTTTAAAGTCTGAATATGAGATAGAAAAATTTGTATTATTTTTATATGTTCACAGACACATTCAACATCATCTTACAACACTTTTAGAGTCTTTGGCTGATAAAAAGAATCTCAAAAATTTAGCATACTTAACAGAAAATATTCATGTTTGGCCAGACTTTCATGGAAATCGTTCTCCTCTAGCTGATCCAACTCTTTGTGGAATGGTTAATCATTAAATTTTTTATAAAAATCTCTTGAGTTTGAAATGTAATTAAAAAAAAAATTTTTTTTTTTCATTTAGATAAGTGGCCTTACTATGTCGTGCGAAGAAGAAAATTTAGCGATATTATACTTAGCAACTTTACAATCATTAACTGTAAGTATTTTCAAAATAAAAAATAAAAAAATTTGAATACCTTAATTATTAACGCTTTTCAAATTCGATTGCAGTATGGTACTAAACATATTTTAGAAGCTTTAACGTGTGCTGGTCACAAAATAAAATCATTACTTGTATGTGGAGGTCTAAGTCGAAATCCACTATTTGTTCAAACTCAAGCTGATGTGCTTGGATTACCTGTACTTTGTCCAAAGGAAAGAGAATCTGTTTTAGTTGGTTCAGCCATTCTTGGCTCTTGTGCTGCTAAAGCATTTTCGTCAATAGACGAAGCTATCAAAGTTATGGGGGGTTCAGCTAATATTGTTGAGCCTAATACAGAAACGTATTCGTAAGTATAGAATTTAATTTTAATTTTCATCATATCGTTATTCTCACGTAAGGGCTAAGAATTTGAATAATATTTGTAAAATTATTTTAGGTACCATGCAAAAAAGTACAAAGTTTTTAAAAAAATGGTTGAAGATCAAAAAGTTTACAAAAAAATTATGTCCAGTTGACCTAGTGAGCTTTTGAGCTTTAATTTTAATTACAGGGTAAATTGTTAGAAAGCACAAAATAAAGTAATTTATACATATTCAAAGAAATTATAAATTTTTATTTTTGTAACTATTAAAAACATATTTATAAGAGGTTGTTTACAATAAAAATTTTAAAATACTAATACAATAGTTATTTCTAATTTTCACTCGTTTAATAAGGCATTAGTTGGTTCATCAAACATGTTGCAATCTCAAAATGGTAAAAAATTCAATTGACATGTATTATAAATTTTTTCACACAATCATATAATAACAAAACAATTTAATATCATTTCACACTTATAAAAAACTATTATATCTAATTAAAAAAAAAAAAAAAAATCTTTTTATTACATTTGTGTCAGAACTGTTTTGTGTATTATATTTGCAAGCAAATAATTTTTTTTTTTTTAAATTCTAATTAACTAAGATATATATATATTATTGCTTTGGTCAAGAAATTATTTTTTATTAGTAAATTTTGAAGACACAGATAGTTAAAAATAGAAAAAAAGGGTTGATGCTAAGGTGTAATTGCACTTACAGACTGATCCCAAAACTATTGTCAAAATTTTTCGTATTTTCGTTTCTTTAAAATATAATAATTTAATCACTCCCCGAAGCATTTAAATGCAATTTTATAAAAATATGAGTTGAATTATATATCCAAGTAATAAATAGTAAATACAAACTACAAAAAAATTTGTTTCAATATTAACATGAATAACAATGAACGATGTAATTTATGAAGTGAAAAAAAAGATAGTAAAAATATTTAATGGAAGTTTTTAACAATCTAGCCAGATTGGCTTAAATATATTTAATTAAATAAAAAAAAGGATTTAAATCATAAACTTTTAAAAGTTTTAAAACATCTATAGCTCTACATAATTTATTATTACTCCCATAGGCACTTAGGTGATAAGTAATTGTGCAATGTATATAAAATAGATTTGGAAGACTTTTTTCCTCTTTCGCGCGTTAAATATATAAGAAAATATATAACCTCTGTATAAAATTTGTTGACAAAACGTATTTTGTCAAAATTATCAAAATAATCATATTTACGTAAATTTGAAACATTCTGGGATTTGCTGAATAATTTGCTCAAATGCAGCAGCTGTTGTCACTGCAAATCTTTGTCGCCACAGATGAACATAAAGATGTTGAAGGCCATTGCTCCGAGTTGTTTCTTGAATTTCTTCACACAAACCAATTCCAGTTTGCCATATGGTTTCTGTTTAAATAATTAAATACTAGTATTATTCATAACTCTTTTTTTTTACTTCTTTTTATTCTCCTTATGAAATTAATTTTTTAAATTTCATTAGGACTCTAAAAAGGTACTTAAAAAAATATTTAAGAAACAATTATAAGCTGATAGAAAAAAATACAAACCAAGATTACAAAGTAATTCATTCTTTCCTGGAGGATCATAAGTTTGCAAATCTTCAATGCTAATGACTTTGTAATCCTGTAATTCTTTCACAGATTCATAATTACAACTGCGTGCACGTCTGTTTGCAATCAAAAAACTTCCAGGCATTGCATGAGTACGAATTTGACTTAATGCTTCTTCAACCATCCCACAGTGTGATT
Organism: Encarsia formosa; assembly: GCA_038277355.1. Classification (NCBI taxonomy): domain Eukaryota; kingdom Metazoa; phylum Arthropoda; class Insecta; order Hymenoptera; family Aphelinidae; genus Encarsia; species Encarsia formosa. The sequence continues at coordinate 19,111,233 of CM076186.1, read as the reverse complement.
CTATCTTCTGATTTTTATCTTTTTTTGAAGATGAAGGCTGTGAGTAGAAAAAATCATTTTTATTAATATAATTCAGAAGCTAATCAAAGATTATTAATTGAAACTTTTTTATATGTAAAAAGTTATTTTTGTACTCCTGGGTTAGCTTCTATTATGTGCATCCACATTCTTGGAGGAATTTGATTCAATTCCACTTCAGCAATACATAAAATAGTGTGACAATTGTTATTATTACGTCTTTTAGGAACTGGAGAATTTATCAGCATTTCAGTCATGTATCCACCAGGGAATTCATCTACAATCAATATTTTTCCTGGTCCTCCGAGATACCATTCCTCGATATGACTATTGATGTATATCTCAACAACCTTCCCTAATTTTTCAAATACTTTTTTCACAACATGTGGTTTTATTTCTAAAAATGAAATTAAAAAAAAAGTTTAAATTTTCAATGGTATTACGCTAAATTTAATGACTTTTAGTCTCAATACCAACCTAAATAAGTAGCAACAGCTTCAGCTGGTATTGCTTGGCACCAAGCAACAATAATTTGCATGCAAAATTTTAAGTCACATTTGATTTGAACAAAAAAGGAACTATCTCTGACGTTTTGTCTTTTTCTGCACTCCATGCAAAGCCAGCAGTACCTGTCAATAGTTCTGGATGGAGACCAAACAAGATTTTTGCCTTTACATGTTTCATTAGGACAATTCATACTGGACCTAATCAAGTTCATGTCTCTTAACCAGGTACATAATTCTCCTTCATGGCCTTGTTGTAACATTTGTTTTACACTTAAATCGAATAATCCACCTTGATCAGTGAAACGATCAATTAAATTTTTATCAAGGCTGTAAAAGAAGTTTTGTGTTAATTTTTTTTTTTATCAATAAATTCTTTTGTATTTATAAAAATTTTACTGTGGTAAATGGTGTGGATTACTTGAAGGCATAAGGTGTAGCAAAAAAAAAAAAATAATAATAATAATCTCAAATGTTGTTTCAGTTTACTAGTTGTGAGTTTGAATAAAGAAATCTTCAAATTCTAACCTAATTGCTGTGAGCAGAAAATTTTTTGATCAAAGTTCATTTTATGGCAAGGACGTGGAGTATTTAATCAAGTTGTAAACAAAAATTACATTTTTTCATTACATTTTTTCTACTCATATAATACCAGGTACTTATTTTTTATAATAAAAAATAAAATAAATAAATAATTTTTAATCATTTATAAAACTGACAAAATAAATTATTCATCGAAGCAGTAAGTTTATTGATCGAAGCAACAGTTTCCTCATCGACATGATTTTCTCATGCCTTTTGTACCTAGGTACCTACGTGCTCCGGAAAAAATATCGACATACCTTGGCCCTTTTTCTTTCAGATCCGATATTTCTTCTGGTTGATCGGTTTGATCAACCATCATTTCTGTTTCCATCGTCATCCTTCCTTTTTTTTTAACAATTACACAGTAAAAACAACGTTTATTTACAACATTGCGAGCACGCAATAATTTTAAGATTTGCTCCACACGTACCTATGCAAAACAAAACACATGAAGAAATCAATATAAAAACAAAAAAAAATAAGGGACTGTGTCATGTGACTCCCCCCAGAAAGACATTCTTAAAGTTCGAAACTCCGCCCACTATTCTTGAGCGCGTGCGCGTTCTTTCAAATTTTGTGCGGGCTCTGTTTGAAAATTATTATTTCTTTATATTAAAAAAATTAAAAAATCAAGAGTTATTATCTTTTTATTTATTTAATTTTTTTTTATTTTTAAAAATTTTACATAATAATAAAATAGCAAAAAAATCAATAGTAGATATGAAATATTTTTATTTTTAAAACAAAAATAAAACCCCTTTTAAAATTTTGATTTACGGTATTGTTTTTCGGTTTATAATTGTATAAATAAACTTTTTATTTTCAATGTTTAATTAAGATGATAAATTTACAATTTTTTAATTTGTCAAACCCAAACAAATCTTGAAATCATAATTTTTTTATTTTTTAGGAAATACAAATAAAGCAGCAATAAATATTGATTAAATATTTTTTAATTTTTTATTACGAACATATTTTACAAAGCAAAATCGTGTCTTAAATGGAAATAAATTTTAAATCAAGGCATAAAAAAAATAATAATAATAAATAAAGCAGAAAATGTGATTTCCAGTGAAATGAAAAGTTATTTCTACAAAAGGACAAGTGGATATTACAGGAGTGACACGAGAATAAGGACATCGGCACATTAATATAAAAAGTACTTTTTGAGACACAACATGAGGATTAGGCCGACACATTTGCACAAAAAACCTCGTTTACGCATCATTTTCTGCCATTCATCGCTAACTACGTTCACGCACTAATTGCACACTTTTTTTTTTTTTTTTTTTTTTAAATTTATGACACATGTCTTAGACATAATCAAGATACTGGTTATTTTATTACGAAAAATCAATCCTCACTCAAACACATCTAATTATATATCTAAAATTGAAGTAAAAAAAGAAGTCGTCTCTGAAACCTTAAAGTTTAACACAAAATAAAAAAATTAAATGACTAATAAGCACTGACAACGTAACATCATATGATTAACTTTGTTTAACACAAAAATTTCGTTTATCAACACTCTTAAAACAACGTTATTTTGAACCAAAGCGTCGATTTAGTAAGTTGTTTGCATATTTTCTACCATGATGATTACACAACATGAAATAAAGTAAAACTATAATTTTTCAATTCAATACAATGAGCAGTGTGTGCCAGTTAGATAGGACGAAGATTCCCAGCTGCAGATATCTGCAATTTCTATCGAATCCTAAGATTCTATAATTTATTTACAAATGAGATCGACGTTTGCATTTTTTTATAAACTGATTTAGTATGATAACACTCAGCCTTCGTCAATAAATTACAATGGTTGGATTATTTAGATTGAAAATAAGTTCAGAAAATTTTTTAATTGATTTTGCTACACACGAGAGTTTGCATAGTCTTATGTTAAAAAAATATATGTACATACATAATTATTATAATTCTGACGATGGATTTACAATAATTACAATAGAAAAATTTATTTGAGAAAGATATGGATTTATGATAGCTTGAGATTAGTTTTTATGAGAATGATTTTATTTCGCAAAGGCGAAATTTTAATTCAAATGCGTGTGTTTGAATGCACATTACACGAGTAACTCAAGATAAAGTAAGATTTTAACAAACTTCGTTATTATTATTATTATTTTTTTTTTAATTTTGTTTATCGCATAATATGTAGTCTGCATCGCAATGTGACGTTCACGATAATTACAGTTCTATATTTATTAATAAAATAGTGGCAACTGGCAGACAAACAGACAGTTTGGCAGGCATGGTGAACGTAAAACGGTTCAGTGCACTCACACGTTTTTGAAGCATTTTTATTTATTATTATTATTATTATTATTTTTTTTTTTTCAAACCCAGCTTGTCTTATTTCTCTCTATTTTAAAAATTATATGTTATTTCCCGTTCATACCCTCTTTCAACTCCTGGCGTATGCGTCCCTGTCCCCCGTCGATCTCTTTCTTAGATATTTAATTCTTATTTGTCTAGATTCAAGTCCTATAGTTAATGTAATATAGGCTTTTTAGTATGCTATAATGTCTTTTTTTCATTTTAAACTAAGTTGAGACTAATTTATTTTTTATTCTTTTTTTCATTCAGCGAATGCTTAAAGCATACCTTCGTTTGCGCTTACAGTCAGCTTTTCAATTTGTCTTACATTCTCTCTCTTGCTGAATTAATATTAGGAATATCGGCAGTGAAATTCCAATGATAGACACATAGCAGGCAGACAGTCTCAGTCCCCCGCGAAAAAAACAAAACTAGTGGCACTCGCGCTGCTCTACGACATACGTCTATTTGTAGCTTTATCGGGGAATCGAATTATTTTCATAAAAAACTTTTTTTCAAACTTTCAAAACTTATTTTTTTTTTTTTCATCTTTTTTTTTTTTTTTCTTTTTTTCTTCTTAACTTTTGATAAGTTGATTAATACTAAAGTGCAAGTTTCTTATGGTAAAAAAATATCTCTACCACTCTTTCAAATGAAGTTATGTATTCTTAAGTTAAAGATTGAAATTTCAAGTAAAATTTTCAGATAAAATTTGTGCTTGATGTTCAGCACAAGTAAAGTCAATTGATCGAGGTTTTAGAAATATTTTACAGCTTAATTTCGAAAAAATCTAGGCTTAAAAAATTATCTAGTAAGACTCAAATTCATAAAGTATATTAAATCACGCACTGATTGCAGCTCATTTTTTTATTCACATACTTTGACAGTCGTCATAAACACTAATACAAAGACACCTAAAAAAACATCACGCAGTAAACTCTAAAAAAAATCATCTCGTGTACAGTTGAAAATTGCAAATTCGATTATCACATATCAGTCATGCTTCCAGAACGAAACTCTTAAAACAAAGGCTATACGTAAAAACATTTAACAAAAAAAAAAAAAAAAAAAAAAAAAAAGATATTTTGATTTGATAAAAACTCCTATCGAAAGAAATCATCGATTCCCCGAGCTCGTCGTGGTTTAAATTACAATCGTGGTATTCGTCTCGCAATTCAATTAATCATGTTTTAAATAAAACATTACATGTCGGTACGCATAAACGTCCTGTGTAAAACTTAATTTAATTCTTTTTTCGTTTTTTTTTTATTTTTATTATTATTTTTTTTTTTAATTTTTTTTTATTTGTTTTATTTTATTTATCGTGCAGCGAGTGTGCATATCATATTAATTAAACGTAATCCAGGGGTGCCCCGCGCCGGCATTAAACGCGAGATCGGGTTTGGGACACCCCCATAAGTCGCGACGACGACGATGATGTCGTCGTCGTGGATGTCGCGACCCTCGTCGTCCTCCTCATCATCGCTTATTTTCTTCTAACTTTCTCTTGGAAAAATATTGTGGTCTCGTCGGCCCAAATATATAATCTTCTGATGCGTTTTCAATCCATGTACTGATTGAATCTTACTTTTTCGTGCGGTCAGCTTCGTAGCTTGAATGTACTTTATGCGTGTATAAGTATGTGTGGTGTGTGTGTGGTTATTCCTGTTTTATACTTTTGTCGTGACAAAAGTGTATTTAAAAAAAAAAAAAAAAAAAAAAAACATTGGGTATCATCTCCTGCTGGTTTGTAATTGATTCATCGGTCGAATGGTCCAAAACACAAGAACGTTATTGATTATTATCTCTTTCCTTTGAGTTTTGTCATCTTTATCTCCTTTTATTTACTTTTTTTTTTATTTTATTTTATTTTTACTAAGATTAAAAATCACAAATGAAATCACAGACTTTCGTTGGTGGCTCGACAGAGAGTTGATGGTCCAGCCGATGTGAGGGCGAGTAGGACGCGAGGACAATAACTTTTATTTTTTTTCCTCTTCCTGCTCTGTGTGTCGCTGTTTCTTCGCCGGGGCGGAAACCTCCACGTGGATGCGGGTGGCTGTAACGCCACCGTCGTCGACGTTTTGCTCCCGAAACAGCTGTCGAAGAATATCCTGGTGCTACAGCTACTGACGCCGCCTATGCTATTCCCAGCCATTTTCCTTGATCATGTGAGCCAGTTCTATGATGAACTTGCCCTCTTTGTACTTTTGACTCGACTCGTACGCTTGCTCCTGAAAAAATAAATAAATGTTAACAAATCATGCTGTCAAAATAATTTAATAAACTTATTAACCTGAGTAGACTAAAAATTTATAACTGTGGTATGTAAGTTATAAAACGGTATAAAACTATTTGAAAAATATAAGATGTAAGAATTTACACTAACACATGATAAATCATCATTGTTGAAATAAATTACGTCTTATTACTTTGACAGCTGCCAGTTATACAATAATTATTTATACAAAAATATTTTTAATCATGCTGTAATAAATTTATTTTAATAATAGAATAATTCAAGTTGTAACTAAAAAAAAAGATAAATAATTACGGGAAGACAATGTTTTAAGGTGTAAATTGAAAATCAGTTTTGAAATTAAAAAAAAAAAAAAAAATACTTGTTTTATGTAACACACGAATTAATTTATCCGACTAGATAGAGTTTAAATTTATTTATTCGGTATATACTCATTTGAATAAAACAAACATTGTAATCCGAGCTTGAAATTTTGGCCACGTTACCGATATTCATAACACAAATCTCTAACGTGAATTTAAAATATATATGCATAAACTATTAAATCACTATTAAGCCTTGACTGAATATTAAATACTCTTTCAGTATGGTGACATTAATAATTTATATTTCCTTATTCTGTCGCGAATCGCTTGCTGACAATTACATTATTTAATTTAAAGTGTTTGTTAGTTTTGATAAAATTTGTTCAAATTTGGCTGATTTGTAATGAACGTTTTTGAATAATTTACCTAATTTTAATTTTTTATAAATAATATAAAATTATTAGTTTTCAAAAATGAACTTTGATTGATAAATTATTTACTTCAATGTGTTCTATACAGTACATTTGTACAAGTTAAAACTAGCTTACTAGAAGAAGGTTGAGCTACTGATCAGCTACTGACGGTTCAAATCTCTTCTACATACAAACTTCGACAAAATAAACAATGTAGCCAGCTGATTACGCATCATTTCAGTAGTACTTTGATAAAATGTGCAACATTGACATGTTAAAAAAAAAAAAGATTTGATAGATTTCCAGCAGTAAATTTTTATAATTTATTTTTATTTTTTTCAGTTAACATTTAATTGATTCACCTCAATCATACAATTTTTCAAATGTTTAAATAAACAATAAATTCCTCAGAATTTTTAAATATCAGTAGTTCTTGACAAGGCTACAAATCTTTTTTGTTTTTCCAAAAAAAAAAACCGCAAAAAAACTCTAGGACTAAAAGCATGTGTATCAATTTACGGCCGATTAGAAGCCCTGCGTCGATCGCAGGCATCAAATGTCTCCCATGAAGCCTTTTTTTTCTCAAAAGATTCGCGCGGATGTTGTGAATACACGTATACATATAGGTACTAACGTATTTCCAGCCAAGGGTGGTCTTGCAGCACTCGCAGTATATGTCGGCTACCGCGTGCAAACCAGTCAGCAGCACTCGTTCCTCTGCGGGACCGCAGCCCACGTTGACCCTGCAAACAAACACCCGTGATGTAATTTTATATCCGCGCAAGGCTTTTTGCGTGTATACATGCACCGTCAACACAATAGGTTCATCATTTTGTGGTTTTGCGAGTTTAAGAGGCAGGCTTTTTTTAAAAGAAGAAAAATGACAACTTTGTTGCTTTAAAGATTGGCCATCCTGTTCTAGATTCACGTATTTCAATTTTCGCGTATCATAATTTTGGTGCAAAATATCTAAATATCTGGGACCAAATTGTAACAAATATCAATTGAATTTTTTTTTTTTTTTTCTAAATTAAAAATCATGGATGAAGAATTATATGCAGACACAACGTGCTTCTGATCAGAATGGCAGAGTTGAAAATAATATTTCAATTTCAGTAATTAAAGCTTTATGATTTATCATAAAATTTTAACTAGGTGGAGTTGTAAAATAATAAATAACAAGCTTTTAAGTGTAGTATTGTATATTACAGATAGTAATGGAGATTTCATTATCGAAAGAATAGAATTTAGAACTTAAAATATTTTAATTTCGATGAAAGGTATTTTACGGTTTTAGTTAAGGAGAAATTCTTTTTTTTTTTTTTTTTTTTTTTTTTTTTTTTTTTTTTTTCATTCAATTTAAGTGTCGCTAAAAAGGGGATATTCGAAATAAACGTTTATTAAAAAACATAAATTTTATACTTACACGGAGTTGAACAGATAGGCACGACCTTGACTTCCTTGAAAGGACTGAAACATAAAAAATACATATGATGAGGCGCTTTTTTTTAATAGAAAGTGCACGGCGACATAAAAATTTTTTTTATCATTTCCAGTGCGTCAGCTTCAAGATAATTTCATCAGTGTAAATTAAAGCGTCCTGTTATTTTAAGATTCGAGTAAAAGAAAACTCCGATTTTAAATAAAGTCTCTTCCCACTGCTCTTCCAACAATTTAACTTTTCAATTTTTCGCTTCGATTCTATGCGATAAAACAACTTTTTCTTCCATTCCCAGTCAGCTGATCCAGAGCAAGCTCGAAAAAAAAAAAAGAGAGAAAAAAAGTACGCGTTCCCCATTACGCGTGGAATCGGTGCGAATAATGATGATTTTGCACAATCCAGATAATGATTTGGAGCAAAGAAGAGAAGCGGGCGGCCGCGGCGGCCGTCGAATAGAAAGAAAAATTTGACCCACTTTAGCATAGCCGCAGCATCAGCCGAGTAGCGCGCCTGCACTGGCTGCATCACAGGGAAGTAGCGGCGAAAAACGCGGTCATAGCTAACGAAATAATACGATAATGCCGAGCTGTATCTGCATACGTAAACGCGCTCACGTCTGACAGGTTACATTCATTACTACTTGTTAAAATATCAAGTCGTGTGCATACCCGAGCCTCGAGCCACGATATCGTACTTTCTTCTTATTCGAAGATTTGGCCTTTTTTTAAAGGGATTTTTAGGAATTTGGTTTAATTGCACCGGACAACAAAAGGCGACTCTTGAAGATTCACCACCAGCCCCCCTGCATGAACAGATGCGATAAAAACTGTTTACATTTCAGTCACGATTTCCTCTACGAAACCATCTCGTGGAAATAAAAAAACTCCCGGGTTTTTTTTTTGGAAAAAGATAAAAAAGCAGCACGAGCCTTACAAACAGAATTGTTTATACTGTTATGATTATTTGAAAGTCAACAAATCTCTTTTTTACAGTATGGTTGTAAATCCAACTGAAGTTTTTCAGTGTTTACGGGCGAAAAATTTAAAAAACAGTATGCAAAAAGAAAAAAAAATTGACGAATAGAGTTTTACGACTCGATCTAAATATTCATTTTTTTTGTTTTTTTTTTTTTTTAAATTTGTGCCATTGCGAAAGGGGAACTATCCAGCTCTTTACTCGCTATTCGGCATGAAATTTCATCGTAAATTTAAAAGTAAAAGCATGGAACCAACCGAGCACTTTACACGAAAAACTATCGTAGATCTTTCTTATACGTTCCGAGCGCACTGTCCTAATTTGAGAATCAAACGTAAAGCAGTATGGACACCCAACTTTTGTTAAAAAACTTTGTTGATTAAGAAGCACTCGAGCGCGAAGATTGAAGATTTTCCAAACCGAAACCAAAAGCTGCAACCGAATTTTACGTAAAAGGCAAGGTCGTCTCGTCTCAAATACCTCAAGGTTGCTTTTTTGAAGACCGAGAATTTTTGATGACCAGCGTGAAAGCGAGCTTGAAAGGATGGGCATGAATATTTAAATTTTTTTGAAGATTTTGGAACGCGACATTTTTAGGTAGTCTTGAATTTTTAAGCACAAAATCCACTACTTTTTTTTTATCTCAAAATGTTTTTAGGAGGTCAATAGATTATTCTGTTTATAAGTAAAAACGGTAAGCCTCTTAGTTAACATGATAAAATACAGAAAACTTAAATCTGCTTACTTTTAGATTTAAATCGGATAATATTTATTATCGTATTTTTACCGCAAGAAATTATTTAAAATCTGATTAGATATCCACTTGGGACTATTGAATTCTATTAAATGTCTGAAAAATGATTAAATGATAAACTGTTATTTAAAATTTTTATACTTTTATAACTTGAATTTCTATTGTAAAAGTTTAATAATTGTAAGCTTGAACGGTCGTAATTCAAATAAATCTTTGTACCTAACGTTAATCCTAGACCTTATTCCAACAAGTAGTTAAGCTCATTTCGAAGCTTAGGTGAGTACCAACTTTTCGAGTTCAATGCAGTTAAAGTAAAATCTAGGATGCACTTTTAGAACATTAGCAAACTTACTTTTGTTTATTATTATCTTTTTCAACAACCAAGGTAAATTGACTGTTAAATTATTTAGAAAACTAACTTTTTTTTTTCACACAGAGTTGTAAATTGTAATTGAAGTAATTAAAAGGATTCCCAAGTGAAATTTCAGCTTAGAGATAAAGTTAGCAAAAGTTCAATGTTTGAGAATATATATACGTATTTCCAAAATTGTAACGTTTCACGGGTAATGATAAAATAATGAAAAAAAAATTCAACATTAAAAAACGCTGAAAACTTTTTAACTTTCAAACTTTTGCTATCATTATCTATTAAATTTTTTATTATCAAATTTTTACTATGGTTAAAAATGCATGGATTTTTCAATATCTTTATTAGATAAAAAAATTAAAATTCTAAACAATCTTTTTTTCACGATTCCTACTACTATTTACATGTTGAAACATTTGTACTTTTTAAACTAATAATTTAACAGTTTTTTTTTTTCTAGAAATGATTTCGAGCAACTTGTATAAATTTTGTAAAATTTCATCTGAGGCCAATGTAAAAATCCTAAAAATTTTTTGTTTACTTCTATTATACTTCTATTTTCTCAAATTATCAGCTATTTACGATTTTCTTATGTACTGGCTGAAATTTCACTTGTGGGTTTCAAATTGAAAAAAGTGAGGAATAGCAGCCTTAGTGCAATTTTGTACATAAAACTGGCCATAATCTAGACTCATATGGCCGTGTAAACCTTAGAGGTTTGAGTACGCCTAAATAAATTTAAAAAAAAAATAATATTAATAATATAGATTCATTGCTACGAAACAAGTAAGAGTAAAATTGAATAAAGTAACGAACCTTAGAGATAAGTTCGTCGTGGTTGGCGAGGTGAGCGCGGCAGTGTATGCACGAGTAGGTACGGTGGCATGAGGGCAGGTAGGCCTGAAAAGTTTTGACCATCGTGCGGCCGCTGGTGCTGGTGCTGCTGCTGGTGGTGCCTCCTCCTCCGGGTGCCCCCGCAGCCGCCGCCGATGCTACAGCTGGAGCCAGCCTTGCAGCCTTGTTCCTGGACCGAGGCTCCTGGCTCCTGGGAGTCTACCGCCCCCAGGCCAGGAGTTTTTATTGCTCTGTCCTCCACCACCACCACCGCTTCCACTCCAAAGCCGCGGCTACGCCTCGAGGAAGACGTCGCTTACCGCGGGTTGGTGAGCCGAGCTTCTCCTTGACGCCAGCTCTGCCTTTTTTTATTTATTTTTTTTTAACTCTTATTATTGTACAAGCTGCAAGTCGATCAGCTGTTCAGCCGGCGTAGCTGACTCTTTCGCTGTTGATGGAGACTCGCCGACAAATCGGGCGAAACCTGGAGCAAGCCAAAAATTCGTTCATTTAAGATTATTATGTTTTAAAAAAAATTGTTAATTGCATAATTTATTTCCTTTTTTTCTTATAATTAGTATTGAATATTTGAATATTAAATTTTAAGTTTAATGATTTTTTAGGAATTTATTATTATGCATGTAAGCGAAAAATTCATTTATGAATAAATCAAGATTTCTATGTTACATGGTCGAAAAAAAGTGTATCATCTACTTTACTAATTATAATTTTTTGAGAAAACTCAACCAAAGGATTCTTATCAACTTTGAAAATTGCTTACTTTTTTAGTTACCAAAGAGAAATTATTAATCGGCCTTTTTAATCAAAGTTTAGCAGTCTGGAAAGTGAAGCTTTCGAGTAAACAGGGAGAAAAATAATGATTGACTTTGAGTTTGACTTTAAGATGCTTCACGGCTGAACGGTTCGATATAACGTAGCCTCAATGCAGCTTCTCATCTTGGATATCGATAAATTCATGTTGCCGATGATTTGAAGGAGATACGAAACTAGTTTAAAACCGATATGGCTTTATACACTGATTATTCGCAACTATCTCTACTCCATATCAAATTTACCGAAAGACTTACACCAAACAAACTACGCGAACACTGTTATCTTGGATTTCAAACTAATTGTGTAACAAATGAATGTACGTCATTAGCGCCAACAAAAAAATCTATGAAAAAAATCAACGTCCACTCAGCAAAGTTGAATAGCTCAAGAGACTCAAGGCGGCGCGAGCTCCTAATCGAATAAACCGTACAATGGCTTGGTTTGAGATCTCCACACCACTGATCCAAATAGCGTAGGCGTTTTGTGACAACGCGCGGGAAAAATGGACAATTTTAACATTAAGGACACACGTGCCCCATTATTACGTATTCTTCTTTCCTGGCACATATGCAGATCTCACGTTGCAGCTCCGAGGAGCGGTCGTAACGAGATACGCCCCGCATCATAGCTTTGATTCCCGCTTCCAATCTTATCGAGTTCATTGTTTTTAATTTACGGATTGATCATGAAAAATCGAAAAAGCCGAGTAGAGACAATTAACGACACGTGTTTTACAAGTTTTTTGTTACAGTGTAGCATCCTGAATAATAATATTTTCTCGCGAAGCGATAACACGAAAATGTTGAAATTATCATTATGCAAATGCCGCGGAGGATGACGCGGAAGGGAATATTACGAAGCGGGCGCACGGTGGAAAAATTTTTGAAGAAAATTTGCGAGATTTTTTTAATGGAATTTTTAGCGAAATTCCAAAAAAAAAAAATAAACTGGAATCCAGGTAACTGTTTTTTTATATGGGCTTGATACAAAAATTTAATTCCGAAAAAATATGAGATTTTTTTGCATATAGGTGCAGTGCATTTTTTGCATAACCAGTGTTTGGAAAAATGAAGACGACGATAACTAAATTTTCATTTTTTAAAAAGTAAATTCAACCACATTTTTCAAGTGCTTGAGCAAAAATATTGTAGCTGTGTTCGGGTCAATTTAAATTTCATATCAAATTTTCAGTAAAAATTTCTTTAATCAATATAGTACTAATTACATTATTTCAATTGAATATTTCTCATTTATATGTAAATTAAGAAAAGTTTGTAACTTTAAATTTCAAAATTAAAATTTCTTTCCTCGGTATACCATATTTTCAAATAAAATGCTATTTTTAGGTTCTTTTTTTTACCTAGGAATGAAAGTTTAAACTTACCAACTCTATTGAGGATTGTTTTTTATTGTTTTTTATCTTTTAAAAAAATCCAAACAAGAATCAATAGATCTTAGATTCGGAAGATTGTTCTTCCTCTTGTTTTTATTGTTACAGATTAACGAGGAGCATTGATTAGCGACGGGTGGTCGAGGAGACGCGCGCGTTATCAAGAGGACTTAAGTCGCTCAATTCCCCTCGTAAATCCTCTAGCGTTTAACTTTTACGATCAATCGCGTGGCGCTTTTATACTTTTGTTTGGACTTTTGTTTAAGGAAGATGCGTCTTCACATTTTTTTTTCTTTTTCTCTACCTCAAGAAAACCCATTTCATATTAAAATAGTCCCACCCTACTCCACGGAAAAAAAAAAAACAATTTATCATTTTGATCATCACTCGAGAATGATATTAATTCAAACGCAAAGCTATAAATATTAATTAATTTTATTCCCCCGAGACATGCGCCCGTACATCGAAATGAATTGTTACTCAACGAGAAAAAAGCACGTGCACGCGCTTCCCCAAGATCACGCGACCGCGGAAAGAAAAAAAACCGAAACGGTCGGTTGGCTGTTAATTTGTACTCCCGCGCTGCACGGGAGCGAAAAATTTACGTTTATGATTCACGATAAAATTTCAATTCACCTGAATCACCGCTAGCGTCGCAGCTGATGCTTTATTCTTCACCGCGAGCACGTGCGCGCAATTATTTCATTCACAAGTTTCGCGCTCGCTTTTTGAGAAAACCGCGAGCGATGCAGCAGAGCCGAAAACTTTCCTGCGACGCAAAAAAATAAAACAGCCGGGGGAGATTAATAATGTGTGAGGAGCGAGAGCTTTTGATGATTGCGCGAAGCCTTATCGGCTGGAAACCAAGCGCGTTTGGTCTTTTTTATTTGAGATTCTGCATCTTGTTTGCGGCGGGTGATTTCCGTGGGAATAATGTGAAAAAAACGTTTTCGTTGAGTTATCTTTTTTTTTATTTTGAGAACGTGTATTCAAAGCAGCCGATTTTAGCTAAAAAAAAAAAAAAAATTCAAGTAGTATTTTGTTTGAAATATTGACTTATGGTTGTAACAAATAGATTTATGCAACTAAAAACACAAAAAAAAAAAACAAAATCATTTTTTTTTTAGACTTTTAAACTTGGTAGAAAATAGTTTCATTGAAAATTCGAAAGAGTGCAATCTTCTTGAGCTACCCTCTACGCCATAAAAAATAATTTTATTTACAAAAAAAAAAAAAGCGACCTTGTACACAGTTTGAACCTCGATTTGAACAATAGTTACAATCAATATTATTTTTATTTGTTGACAAAACATGCCCTTGGTATGGATAAAAAAATTACAAACAGAATTAAAAATTCACGGCATTAATAAATATGAAATAAAAATGGTTCTCGAATGAATAACACTCATTATCTCTATTATGATTTTTCGATATTTAATTCTGTTATCACCTATCAGTCGCTTTTATACATTTTTTTTTACAACAAAATTATCGTCATTTTCAGCGCTATCTTCCACCTACGATCATAAATAAAACAGTCGGTGGTTATAAATAAAATAATAATAAAACCCGTACGATCCAATCGATACAGAGCTAGTACGCACATTTTCCAACTCGGTAATAAAAAGAGACAAGCGCGTAATTATCGTCGCGCCCTAATGCGAAATCGATAGATCAATCAACCCGCGACTCCCAGCCCCCAAGCAAAATGAAAAAGCATCGACACCTCGGAAAACAAACTCTACACTCTCGTTTCGACCTTGCCGCCGGTTGAACCTATCGATCCCCGCTAGCTGCACTCTACGGCTACTCCTCGGCCTTTAATTATTACTCGACGGGGATGTTTTTTTTTGTTTTTTCGGTCCGCGGATTTCGTCATCATCCGCGGGGGTTCTATCGATTACCGGGTTTGACCCGGTTCACGGCAGAGGTCAAACAAGCTATGGAGGGATCCTTTTTCTCGCTTTTTCTCTGGTGGTCGTGGACATTATTCATTTTTCCGACCTCGGTGACGGCTGTTTTCCCTTAAATAATATTTTTTGGGAGATGGAATTTTTTTGGAGTTTGTGGGTGTTTTACAGAAGAAATTTTTTGGTGTAGATAAAAAAAGGTCGGAAAAAATTAAATTTTATATCGAAAGTTGACGTTTGGTGCTTTACGGTAAAATGTTGAGCGACGGTTATTACTAGTTGGATTATTATTCAGTGAATAAATAATAAATTTAAATGTATTTACTTTTCAAGTTTGTATTTTATGATTATTTTCAGGGTGAAATATTGAAATATTCTGGTTTGAAAAATCTTAACAAATTTTAATAAAATAACTGAAATAGCAATTTAAGAACTGCCTTGTAGTCTCAAAATTTCTTATTAATGATCGTACTATAATACTGACTAGATTAAAACTCTTAAGAATTTTTTTTTTATTAATTTTTCACAAAACTCAAGTTAGATCCAGGTTTGAACCTACAATTAATGAATCGTCAGGTCCGGTCGTTTTTGACTGGGCTGTTATAGAGTAAAACGTTTTTTGTAATTCACTCAATTGTGCAGAAATAATAGTTTTGATTTTATAAAAAATTTTTATTTGAAAAAGATCACTCTTTCATTTTCGAAAAAAAAAATCTTTAGAACCATCTAACTGTGAAAATCACAGCAAATTAAATTAAAAATTTTTCTCTAAAATCAGCAAAAAAAAATTTAATTATTAAAAAGACTGAAAATCTTATATAGAATCATATGTATTTTTTTTTTTTTTTTTTTTTTTTTTTTTTGGTGTAATTTTCAGTTTTTGCATTTATTTATTTTTGACGTAAGAGAAAAACCATATTTTAGAATCAAGCCAGGTCAGGTTCGAACCGAATATCCTTGGGTCTCTAGCCCAAACCGCTACCGGCCGAGCTATTTTACATCCTACTACAGTATTCACCTGCATAATTCATTTCATGCATGTAAAATCATTCAGCTTTTGCAAAAATACATTTTTTTAAAATTTTCACTCGGATTTATTTTTTAAACTTGAAAGTTTTGATGTACTTCTTAAAATTAAATTCTCTTAATTTTTATCCTTGAAATAATTTTACTGCGGCTATTAATTTTATTTAAAAATTCTTTCAGTAATCTATTACAGAAACATCACAACAACAACAAAAAAAAAAAACAAATTTTCATCACGAAATTTAAAAAAATTACATAATCGGTCGCAAATTAATTTATTTGTTACGTAATTTAAAGGATCCATGCGTTAAAGCTAATTTCACAATAAAACTAGAACGAGAATCGAACCAAAGATATACGTGTCTCAAGTCCGCCTACTAAACTATTCCCAATCTTAATTGTAGTCCGTAGGATCCGAGGAACTTTCCCATGTCTCGTTATCAGGACCGCATTGTTAATCGTCCTGGCACGTGTATAAACAGCTGCAATACACGTGCAGGAAGTTTGAGCGCGCCGTTTTTTTTTTTTTTTTATTCTTCCATTCTCCGTCCCGAGAAACCACACCGCGTTCCTCTTTTATGAGCACAAAAGACGTCACTCTTGTTGCACACCTACTTGAGAGGTAGACGCGTGCGCTAGTTACCGCGCCTTTTGTGCGCTCCAGCCACTTGGTGGTAGGGAACTTTCGGCAAACTCTTTTTTTTCAATTTGATTTTCCTGTTCACTTTGATACCAACGGAATTAACCCGAGCGACCGGGAATGGTAAATTGGGGTAAAGTGGTCTGATGTCGAGGGAATAATTTGACGTAGTTTTTCGCATTATTACGTTTTTTGAAAATCTAAAAAAAGAAGTTCGAGTGGATACTCGAGAGTGGTACAAAAGTTTGACAAAGCTGAGCTTTTTATGAATAATCACTTTTTGTTGGGTAGATATCCTTTTGTGCTTGAGGTCTCTGTAGACAATAAAAGATTCAAGAATTTAAAGTTTGGAAATTAAAGTTAATACGAGAGTACAATAGTGTGAAAAAGAACAAAACACCTCGTTCAAGAACTTTTACTGTTTTTTAAAAAAGAGCTCTTTTAAGCTTTTTATTAATATCACATTTTTTTAAATAAAAAAACTTTCAAGCTAATATTTAAATCTTTTGTTATTAAAAAATTTTCTAAACTTTAGTTTGTTTGTGCAAATAAATAAATTATTTTCAAGAGCTTTTTTGACTGTTACAAAATTGTACCCACTTCATAGAAATCTTTTTAGTTATTGATTTACACAAAGCGTAAACAATAATGAAAAATAGTTTCAGAAGATTGAGCTTTTCCTCAGCTCGATTTTTAAATCTTTTTCAAATAAAGCAAGCTAACAAACTTAACCAATTCCTGCTCTTTTCTACATTTACCTTTTACAACTCCCATTTTCGACCCTTTGTGTGCTCTCAATAGTTTTTCCAGCACAAAATACATAAAGCAACGCTGCAGAGAAAGAAAACGCTAAACGTATTTGGTCACTTGGGTAAAAATATTTTTCCGCGAGAATGAAAACTCCGTCCAACCTAATTACCCCGAGACATGCAAAAAAGCAAGCCCGGCAGCACGAATCACGTCTCTAATGGCACCTGGCGCTACCTACATAAGCCGTAAATTTTCTCGAACACGCTCCTTCTCCTCCGACAATGAGACACTGTTTGAAAAGGAAAAAATTAACATAGCCGTCCACTTAGTCCAAGGTCTACGACTAGCACTCCTTTCATCTCTAATGCCATGGTGGGCAAACAAAGAACAACGTTTGAAAAAAATGAATTTTCTTCTCCTCTCGTTTTCACGGCGACGCGGAAATGGAGAAAAAAAATCTATTTCTTCTTCTTTTTTTACGGGTCAAAAGACGAATTTATAGGACGCGTAAAAATAACGAGCTCAATCGGCTAAGTGGGAATCAAGATTATTTTAGCAGTGTAAATCAAACGTGGCGGCAATTTTTGCTCGGAGGAGGAGGAGGAGCGAGGAAATGAGTTTTTGCTATCGCTGTCAAACGCTGGTATCGGACTTTTGGGATAATGTATTGTATCTCATAACGGTGTATTTCTACACCATTTTCATTTATTTTTGAGCCAAGTCGTGCGTTACCAGGAAGTTTAATTTACTTTTTTTTTATCTGATAAAAATTTTTTTGGAAAAAAAGGCTGGATTTATTATTAGGCAGAGTGGTACGGCCTTCCTACTATAAATTTACGTTATCTTTATTCACGGGTTGAAAAATCGGAAAACTAACTAATTTTAAAATTAAAAAATATTGTTTTTACAAGCGGATCTACGTAGAACATTCAGAAACGAGGTTTCTGCACTAAAATTTTCATTAAGTCTTGGTTCCCAAAATTTCAGCTTAGAGATTGTAAAGTGCTCACAGCAGACTGTTTTTACAAGTGCAAAACTATGTTTGTTTTTTCAATGAAGTAATGTTACAAAACTGAAGAATAGATGGTTGTTAGTCGAAGAGTCAAACTTAAACTCCAGCTTGATTGATTAGTCGAGTGCGAGATTATTTGAGCAAGTCGTTAGGTCGTCCTAAATATTCATGACTTCCAAGCAAAACTTAGAAAGTTCTTAAAATTCCCTAATAAAAATTTTATCTTGAAGGTTAAAATTTTTCAACTTACTCGCGAAGATCATAAAAAAATTTATAAATAAAACAACGTTGTACTAAAATTAAGATAATAAAAATATTTTTTTTTCAAACTCACGTACGCAAAGTAGCGCTCATTACGTGTATTACATCTCACCTGTAACAGAAAAACAAAGATATTGGTTAAAAAAAAAATTACGCACACATAGCTGCCATAAAACATAAAAAAAAAAGAAGCAAGTACGCATCCGATCGATAGTAAAAACTGTTTGGAAATAGATCGAATTATGGTTACCTTTGACGGGACACTAAATATTATTTTTTTTTTGTTCAAAATAGAAAAGTTGAAGCTCTCCCGCGGCCGAGAGACTTCTTCGTCCCCGAGTCAATTTACTCAAATGATGAAACTGCAGCGAGCAATTTCGATCGATCACGCTGCTGTGCGTCGCCACCGCGATGATAAACAAAACTACTCCTCGCGCCGAAGAATAAAATGAATAAAATCTCATGTCTACACACAGCAAAAGCAATGCCCATAAAAGAGACTAAGCGTTACCTTGACAACAATGCAAAACACTGTCATGAAAATTAAAATCCATCCTTCCCGAGCTAGTTTGCATCCATTCCCAGCTAATCTGCGTCACGCACGCCTGACTTTTATTTTTGCCCGAGAAGTCCATGCTAATTTTTATTTCGATAAGACGACTCTTGCGAGAGTAAATCTCGAAATAGAAAGAAAAACCCGCGCGCGAGCGGGGATGAGAGGCAAGATGCATCGTATTTACGACGTACGAAAATTTAAATTAAATTCAAGTTAAACGGTTTTGTTGATAACGCTAGCAGCGCGTTGTATCTTATCGAGTCGCGTGGCCTTTTTCTTTCCTTTTATTTTTCGAATTTGTCGAACGCGGAAGCGATATCGATTCGATGATCGTCGATAAACGCTACGACCGGACATTTTAATTATTCATTTAGACGGGTTTTTTTTTCTGCTGGCCTGCTTGCTACGGGATGAGCTCGCTATCAGGGTAATAAGGTATTTATTTATTTATTTATTTACTCGTGCATTCTTTTTTTTACGCAAGATGTTTTGATCAAATTTATTTTTCAGTTTTAGTTAATAGCTAGACATGCATGCATTAGATTAGCACTGGATGGTGTAATTAAAATGTTAAGTAATTAAACTTTTGTTTTCTGTAAGATAATTAATAAAAAGCTCATAATTGTAGTTATTTATTTATTTATTGGGCCACAACAGTTTCTCATGAATAATTAGTTTTTTAATAGCGATTGCATTACTATAAAAAAGTAAAGAATGTCAATTGTAAAATATGATCTGATAATTGTCAAATACATTCAAATAAATTTCAATTAAATTATTGATATTATTTTGTTTAGTCATTGCAAGTATTCAAGAAAAAATAAATAAATAAATTCTTTAAAAATCAAAGCAATTTGTACTACTTCAATCCTAACTAATTTTTTTGTTGATAATTTGATATCAATCAATTAAGCTAAAGGTTAAAGTTATCTAAAAAGCAATTGAATCACCTCATTCAAAAAATAGTATATATACAAAATAAAATCTCTCTTTTTGTATCATTTTCTGAAACTTATCAGGATCATTTACAAAAAATATAAAATGAGTACCATTTACAACAATGAGCGGTGCTTTTTTTTCTCAAATACCCATATCGAATTGCGGAAAAGTTGCATAAATCACGGACTCGCGCACGCGTATACATATTGTGCACTTGAATTTCAATTTATTTCAATAGACCGTCGAGAAACGCACTCATGTAGACAATATGAAGCCTTTTCATAAAGGCGAGTCCCACGGTTTCTTCGAGAAGACTTTTTTTTTTTCTTTTTTTTTTCGAGTCTCTCGCGAAAAAGGAAAAAATTGTGCAACGCATCCTCTTTGTCATTGTATAACGCTTCTTGTGCACGGTCGCAAAAAAAGGTCTCGCATGAATTTTCAGCAAAAACAGACTCGACGATATAATTTCCCGAATGAAACGTCGCGACGAGCCGAGTCCTCAAAGAAGACAATTCATGAATGAACACCGTAAAAGTGAAAAAAAAAAAAAAAATGCTGGGTTGACAAGAGTTACTTTAATATTCAGACTCGCTTTATCATTGGAGTTCAAAGCAATTATGTCTTTGAATCTGAAAATCTCTAAAAATAAACTTTGTAAACTATCAGATTGAGTCTAACGAAAAAATTTCTAAAAAAGAACCGTGTTTTTGATCAAAAACAAGTTTGACTTTCATTCAACTCTTCGTTATATATTTTTTTTCGAGACCGATTATGTAGGCTTAAGTGTCAGTCACCCCGAGATAATTGGAGCTTAAGTGCCGTGTCAAATTAAATCAGCTCCGGAAGACAATAAATATTTTTTTTTTTCCCTTACCGTATCTCCGAAAAAAAACGTTCCCTGTTTTCAATGTACGCTTAATAGTTCTATGTAAAAACAAATAATTAAAAATACCCACACGGTCGCTGTAAAAATACTACGACCGTCCCCGTTCATAGATTTATCTCAAAGAAGCAGCAGCAGAAGAGGAGAAAAAAAAAGGAGGTAAAATGTCAACCATGCACGAGGAGGAATCACGGCCACCTCTCGGTTTTATAAATACCCGGGCTCACGTGTTTCAAGTTGCCGATGTTTATCGCGACTTCTTCAGCTGATGAAGAGAAGTCGTAGGGATCGAGAGGCACTTTTTTCCCGGTGCTTATGTTTTTTTTTCGACTTTTGAGATAATAAGTAACTTGGAAATTTCAATATTCATCAAAGTCAGAAGTCTCGTTGGTAAACAAGGCCACATGTATAATTTTCAAAACATTGCCTAATGTTTTGATGATTTTTTTTCAGAACTTCCTTGTTACTCGTATATAATAAATGATTGTGTAATAAAGAAGCTCAAAATTCTGCAGTATATATGATGAGCTTAAAACGATAAGTACCTCGATAAGTACCAAACCAAAATTTTTAGAGTAATTTGATAGGCGAGATTGGGTATTGTTTTTTTGAGCGCCTGCTATCCGAGAGTCTCGGGTTCAATTCCCAGCAAATGCAAGAAATTAAAAAAAAAGAAAAAATACGATCTTGTCCTACTCTGTTTGAATAAAAAATAAAAATGTTTTTTGATAGTATTGTAATTAAATTTTTTGTTTATTTTTTATTATTAAAATCAGTTTTTTTTATAAAATGGAAAATTTTTAAAGTTTAAATACTGTCATCAATAACTTATAAATACAATTTCAACGAGCAAAGAAATTTAAAGTTTTCTATTGGATATACACGAAGACAAAATTTTTTTTTTTGTTCTAAAGAATTAGGAAAAGTAAAGAACTAAACATATGACAAAAATTAAAAAATTATGTTAAAAAGTATGTTAAGATCGACTAAAAGATGAAAAAATGTTAATATGGTATCATTTCGTCTAATAATGATATATTTCATCATAAATTTATTTAAAAAATTTGACATTTCTCAAGATATATACTCTCAGTAAATCAAAAAAAAAAATTTTTAAGTAGTTTTAAAAAAAACGTTTAATTATTTATTTGTAAAAAGATAGATGGAAGCTTCTAGAAAAACTGACCATGGAAAATGTAAAGTATGTACAAGAGAGTTTATTTTCTAAGTGATAGGATCTGACATTCGCTGATAAGAAATCACTTGAGTAATGTGAGGTTATGTGCACAAATGGAGGTCATCTAAGTATGGGTCGAAGGGTTCAGTCGTACCTACCACAATATTTACGCTATGAACAAATACTGTAGTCATTTTTTCAATACGTTCTTTTTATATTCGCTTGCATGAAAAAAGATAAAAGATAAAAGTCACTTTAAAACAGTTCATTTTGATACTGCTTCATGAACTCTAAAACTTCTTCAGTTATTGACAAATAATTTTGTTTATTGTGAGAATATGAAAGGCGAAAAAAGAAAATTTTAACGAACCCTTTTACTTGTGCAAGTAAACATGATCCACTGCAGAGTATCAAGTAGTTGAAAGTCAAACAGCTCGCGAGTGAAAAGCAAATTCGACCCGTAATAAGATAAACAATTGCACATCTAAAATTGCAGATCATTTATTATTTCTCGAGCGTTTTCCTTGAAAGTGCAGCATCCGCAGCTGGAAAATATAAAGGAAATAAACATATCCAAATTCACTTTTCAGGGATCTCCGGGCGCACTCTCCATAAAAGCTCGCATAAAAGACAACTGACTTACTCGGTTATTTTTTTCGGTAACTCAATTGAACTCGCTCATGCTAAATGCAAAGTAAACTTTATCCCGTTTTTTTATTGTCTTTCTTTTAAAATTACGTACGAAGGTCGTCATAATATTTGGTTCATTTTGGTCAATAAATTTTATATTCTAAAAGTGGAGCTCGAACTTACTTGGCCTTCGATTTAATTTTTTTTTTTTTTTCAACTCGCATTTAACGAAAATAAACTGTGCCAAACTTGTAACAAACACCAACTTCAACCCTTTAAAATTAAACAGCTGTATTTTTTTTATTCTTGTTTTGAAGTGACTTGAACTTTACGTTTTTACGTACGTCCGTTACTTTCAGTTGAAATTTTTTATTTTATGCACACTACAGTAAATTTCATAAATATTGCTGTAAAAGAGTCAAATACATAACAATCTAAGCTCAAATTTAAGTTCTCGATATAAATTTTGTCGGAAACATTAAGTTTTCTACAACATCTTGGATAGAAGAAATTGAAAACTCTTGAGGAGAGTTACGATAGTTTAGTTATACAATTTTTTAAGAAATAAAGCATAAGTTGTTTCAAGTCGCACGGATTTAAAAATTTATTTCTGCAAGCTCATTGATCTCTACCACTCCAAGAAAAATTGATGTCATAAGAGCGAAGAATATTACTTGTGAATGGAAGTAATAAACCTACACAAAAAGTAATCTCGATCGATGCCAATGTCGAAGCATCGAGATTGACCATCAATTCAGCGTCTCATGACTGTCCCGTCAATAAACCTTTCTATGAAAAAAGACCTCGATCAATCCCATCGACTGGCAGCGTCAAAACAAAAACACCATCAACGAAAAGAGAAAGTTTCGTGTGTCCACGCGTCGTTCAAACTCAACGCATCTCGAAGTTAATAATCATAGCCCAAAAAAAAGTGTACTCATCATCTCCGGAAAAACAAGATTCTATCGAGTTAGTATACGGGTGAAGGGCCAGGTCACGACAGTACGGCGGCGCGTAAACACGTAAAATCTCGCTCCTATATTTAGCCACAGCAAGCGCCTTGAAGATCATCTCGGTTTTATTAAAGGACTCGCGCTGTTTGATCAAGACGTACGCAGAGGCCTGGAGTATGTTGTTTGAAGTGCCTGCCAGTGGAAAATCAACCGAGCGTCTGACGTGAGCCAGTAGGTACTTTTTCTACTTATTCGGTATGTAGAGTGTAGGAAGTTTTTTTTTTTTTCCTTTTATGTATACTTCATCGATCGTGATTGGTTTACAAGTGTGAGAAAATTAGATCAACAGGTGAGCAATTATTCAAGTTGATGAAGAAGCGATTGCTTGAGTCCGACAACGTAAAAACTCGCGTAAAAATGAAGCCATATCGAAAACTGTTTATTTTAATTTAAGGACCAAGGGCCAAGTATTAGGACGAGAAAATATGCAACGTTTATTGAAATTAAAGATATTCAAGGAATCAAGAAAAAAATTTTTTATTCCTAGAAAATAATACTGCTCTGTTTAGGGATGTAAAATATAGAATAATTCGAGGAATAATTTTCAATATCCACTTGATGCTTTTTATAACTAGTAAAGAATAAAAATCATATGTTCAAAATAATGTGAAATAAAAAGAATTAGTTTTAATATGACCCAACCTAATGCATTACAATAAGACTAATACTATTCAAAAATTATTTATTTAAACATGACTCTTCTAAACAAAGCAACAGGACAAGGAAAAAATAAACACAATTAAAAGTGAAGATTTCCGACGTTTCAGCAGATATCTTTAAGTGACTCGTACGTCAAAGTAGTAATCACGGATGAAGTTGATTCATCAGCTGATTCAAAAATTTATCCCGATAAGCCACACTGTCATTCAACTTGATCAGCGGTAGATTAAAAAAAAAAACAAATCTCATTATCTTCGTCCGAGTAGTCACCCGTTGATTAAGAAAATTCTCGGTGCTTCCCAATTTTCCCACCGCGATTGAAAAAAATAAACCAGAGGGGAAAGTAGACGTAGGTGTGGTACGGGGGGTATTGCGCAACAGCCGCTTGCAGGAGGTTAAGGCACGATAATCTCGGTGCAGCTTCTATCAAAATTGCGGCGACTTCTATTAATAAAGAGCCGAGCGCCGGCCTGCGGAGAGTCTCGTGACCGAGTTCTTTATGTTTTTTCTTCAATCGATGACCGAACGGGGACAATGTCGTCGCGGTGATTAGCCGCATTTTTTTTTTTTTTTTTTTTTTTTCTGTCTCTCTTCCGAGTGCGGGGAACAATGGGTTGTGCAAACGCCACACGGTGACCCCCCGAAGATTTTAATTGTTTACTTTGATTGGCTTTTAAAAGTTCGCTCGCTTATGCAAATTTTCAGACAATGCACTGTGCGACGGCTTTCTCGGAACGGATGTGCGGTCTTTATCTCGTCAGGTTCTTGGAAAATTTACACTGGCGGGGTAAATTGATGGGGGAGTCGATTAGAAAATTTAAATGGTGTTTGGATTGATACTTTAGTTTTTTTTTTTTTTTTTTTTTAGGTTAGCACATGGAGAAAGAGAGAGAGAGGAGTTTTGAAATTTGTCTTGACGAACAAATTTACTTATCTTTAATTAATCACGGGCGGCAAAGACGATATGCACACAATGAAAGAGACGAACTTTGCTCGTGAGTCATGAATGCAAAATCGTACCGAGCTTTAAATCAAAGAACGTACTGGAAAATTGAGAAGTTTTTTGCACTGAAAATGTCGAGTGGGCAAAGTTTCATTGTGAAGTGCGTAATAATTGCTGTTCATGGAATAGTTTAATACTCTTTATAATGCAAAATAATTCGACGTATAAATCTTGAAATATAATAAAGTGTCAAAAGAATTTCACTCAATATCGACCATTTACTCAATTCAAAGAATTCGATTTTGGTGACTTTTTTACATAAAAAATTTTTGTAAATTTTACTAGATTATTAAATTAACAATTAAATGATAAATATTGAAAAAAGATCAACAAACCTTGGAAAAATCTAAACTGACAAATAGTTTATTTACCTTTAATTTAAAAAAAAAATTAGTACAAATCTTCATTAGAACTCTTCTTACATAAAGCTAGATTTTTTTTACTTCAATTTATATATTTAAAATAAAAAAAAATGACTAAATTTAGGTACCCATTATTAAATTTTACAGTTCCACTTATTATTTATTTAGAGTAATTCAAATTAAAAATTTAGTCGTAAATCAACACCGTTTGTTTTGATACGCTCACAGACTTAAAGTTGTTATCACACTCTACGAGTTTTATAATTTTATTCAATACGCAATTAACACTTCCGCTAAACTCTATTTCCCACCGTAAAAGCTTCGCACACTCGATCTATTTTTCATCAAGCACTATAAAAAAGAAAAAAAAAAGGAACCAAACAATAATTTTCACTTTGAATGCATAAAGTCCTTCCACCCCTCGATGTCGTACGTGGGAGCTTTGACGCGAGTAAAAGCTCGGGCGCTCGCTCGCGTCTCGTTTTATTGCCTTTGTTTATTTTAGACCCGTCGAGTCGTTTATAACAACGTCGACCCGATATTTGCATGCGCGATGGGACATTGAAAGCGTTGCAATGTTAAGTGCACCGAGCTGATTCGTTTATGGTAAATATTGTTTTTGTTTTTTACGTACTGCTTGTATTGCAATGAAGAAGCTTTCGGTAAAAAAAAAGCTTACTTTCCCACGTGTATTGTAAACATAAATTTCGAGTTCATTGCCACGATATAGGTTTGAAACTTTAAATCCTCGTCTTATGAATAAATTACGAAGAATATTTTTTTTCTGGAACGATTTAGAAGAATCAGGGATTGATTTTTTTATCATCGTCTGAATTATTAAAAGTTTTCCAGAAGCTCGCAAACAACGGAGTTTAAAACTAGAGCCTCCGCATTAGCGTCAATTAAGTCCACAAATAGAAACGTAAGGAAAAAATTTTTAATTACGCGCTTCCTAATGACACACAAACAGCGAGGGTAAAAAAAAAAAGAGCCCCGATAGATTTTACCCGATCAAGATTGTTAATGAGCCTGCTGCAGGACTTATCGGATTTTATGTAAATAAACGACGACCGAGCGAGCGGGTATAAATGTTTAAGTCGATTTAAATTAAATTAAATTTATAGCTCGACCGGTGGAAAACCCGCAAGCTTAGCTCGCTAAATTAATTCTCAGTTGCCATGCGAACGAATTTTTATTGCAGAAGAACGTGAGAAGAGGAAGTATCGTTTTATAAATCCAGGCAGTAGGTATTTTTTGATGAGCGCAGCTAAAATAAAAGAAAACAGTACTATTATTTTTTTTATTGAGAATCAAGTTCTCCTATTACTACCCGGGAGCGAAGACTCAGAAGTGAAATTGAGCCGTTGCTTGGTGCAGTTGAAGTTTACGTAACGCTCGCTCGCTACCGTATGCATGAGATGTCTGTCCTTAGCCGGAACTTTACTACTGCAACATCTGGAGTGCCAGAGCTTTGACGCGGGTCTAAGGGGAATGCTGCCTGTATCGATTCACCCCCACCCCCCCTTCCACTTTTTTTTAAATTCTTGTTTGTTTTGTGCCCGAGTGCGATCATATATATCCCCTATTTTGTATTCTCCAGACGTAGCGCTTTTACATTTATTTTGCAGGTATTACCAGTACTTTTTACTCTCTCGGTGTTATCCTTTGTCATTAAATCGAGTAAATACGTTTTTTTTGACAATTTAAAGATTTGCAAAGAAATTTTTTAAAATAATATATTTTTTTATGTCGTTTTTTATTATTAGATTAGTCTTGAAATTTTTTTTCAAATGTCAAGTACAATTGTAAATTATTATTGAATACAGGTCATTCAGGTGAAATTTTAAAAGATTTAAAGAAATTTATTTCGAACATAAAATAAAACACTAAAAGAAAAAAACTAACTTACACTTAAAAACTGAAATTAACTAGAAGCCATGTTGGTGATGTGGTCTAGTAACTTACAAGTCAATCAAGATTCGCGGGTTCGAGTCTCGATTAATAAGATAAAAAAAAATAAAAAATAAAAAGATTTGACTACATATATATCTATCTGCATTTTTTACAATTTTGAATTCTAAAGTTAATAAAAATTACATTAAGATAATTAAAAAAAAAATTTTTTTTTCAATAATAATTTTTAAAACATTTAGCTCGCCATTTAGATCTTATTCAATCGCACTAAATTCTAAGATTGTACTGGATTGTACATACTAATTATAATACATATTATTTAATGAATGTACAGAAAAAAAAATTTCATCTCAAAATTATGATTCTTTAAAATAAGAGTACATTATTTAACTTGAGCAGTTTAAACTTCAAAAAATCATTTTTATGAAGAAATCAATCAATAATAATAAAATGGACTTTATCATTTATACTTTGATTAACTATCAAATAAACTGTACTCATTTTTCATAAACTTGAAAATCAAATATAAAATCCTAAAAAAAAACTTTGTAAAAAACCAAAAAAAGCAATCTATTTTTGCACACTCGTGCATAGCCTAAAAATCAACTGGCCTTGAAATCCCTCCAGCCTCCCTTATTATCCCGTACGTGTTTCATCTCCGGTCGCTTGCATCTGTCATTTCCCTTTCTGATGGCTCACATGCCCCGGCAGCTGGCAAATGAAGGAAGTCCGCGGTCGGAAATCACCAGCCGGAAACAATGGCAAAGGAGCGCTAGTGAGAATTGCACAAGCCTCGATTATACCTTTTTTTTTTTCTCATCCTCCTTTCAAGGCCGGAACTCGCCCTTTGAGCCAAGAAAACAGTAAAAAAATTACGAGAGTATGCGTAGTTAAAAAATTGCGCAAGTCTAAACTTCAAAATAAACGTCGGAGTAAATTTACGATAACTGTCAATAATCAATTTTCTAAAAAGTAAAACAGGCATTATGCAATTAAACCGATAAAAACTCGACGAGACTGGTCTAAAATTACACTAGAGGAAAATTAATTAATTATTTTAAACGTTACAACATTTGAATCGTTACGTGACGCAGCCAAGCGTACCAACTTTGGGAAAACTTCGAACTATCCTGGCCTCGATCCTGGCGGTGTTGGTAAAAGATTCATACACCGCGTCTCGAAAAAAAGTCCGTAATCATCCCTCGTTCGAGCTGTCATGAAAACGAAATGGCCTGACAGCCGAGCGAGCCTTAAAATAGTATAACGCCTGCTCCTCGGTGGGCGGCCTGCGCCCGAAGCACTCAATATTTCATCATCATAAAGCCACCACTGCGACGATAAATTTCAAACGACAAGCTGCTTAGGAACTCAAATACTTCTAGTGTTCGTGTAAAGATACTGTTATTGTCACAGTCACGCTTCCTGATTTCTTTTTTTACCAATCTTGCAGTCTGAAGTCGCGATGTTTTCCAGGAATAACTTCAATTTGTAATGATGAGATTGTTTGGTAACTTCATTATGGAAGTTTGCAATACGACAACTTCTTTTCTGAACGAATGTATTTTACTCTTTGAACAATGAAGTCTCGAATGAAGTCGAATTGCAGTTGGAAATAAACGAAGTAGATCCTCAACAGTTAAATTTTATTCATCAACTTTTTCAAAGTAGAAAGATTATGTCAATTCTGAGATCAATTCACTATTGTCTAATGTAAAAAATGAGTCTAAAAATCCTAGACTTAAAAAAAATTTGATCAATTATTCCATAAAGACACAAAATTTTTTTAATTTGTACCTCGATTCATACTAAAAAGTGATAACAATAATGAACAAATAAAAACACCAGCATTTTCATAACTATAAAAATCTCAAAAATCTTCTGTCATTTAAGTATGACTTCAACGTCAACAATTTCCTTTTATTGGTTCATTATTACTATTATTATTTAGTCATATAATCCAACGATCGAACCCAAACCGATTGGTAGACAGAAAACAATCAAAGCACAATACTAACAACCACTCTTATTCTATATCAGCTCATGTAAACGCTATTGATGATTAAATTGTCCATCAAATTGATTATTCGCAATATATTTCATTTTAGTTACCTAATTTTTCCTACACCTCAACAAAATTCGACTTAATCTTGATACGCTCTGTAAATTGACATTTTCATTACCAAAAGTGTCCTCATCAACAACTATTACTCTTTTCCCGAGTTCAATATATTCTGAAAAAATTGCAGTAATAAAACCCGTCGGTAACCCAAATTCAAAAAAGCAACCAATCATATCCACATCGTCCTTCCATCTGAAAACAAAGCACCTCGGAAATTAAAATCCATGTAAGCGCCCCAACAAAAACACATAAATTCCCGGGACGTCGTCGTCGGGCCAAATCAGCTGACGATCAGCTGTGGCGTCTGCGCGGTTGCGTCCGCTCGATAGATTCACTTTCCGCGGTGGGGTTGCCGTCGTCGTCGGATCGATCCCCCTTCCCCGCACGCCGGCTCACTCTCCCCAGGAAGAGCTGACCTGGAAGCGGCCCGCGTAATGAAGAGCCAGCAGCCCGCGGAAGTTGAGGAATGCAACCCCTCCCCCCGCTTCCACCCCCTGGGTTCTGGGTCGCGTACCCGGTTCACTCTGGTTTTCTCTGGAAAATTTTACCTCACCCCCTTTGTCGTGGTTATCGGGCCCGGGGGGTAATGGTGTTGTTGCTTTTCTTTATGGGTCGATAGTGGCTACTTTTTAGTGCGGTATCATTTTTTTTTTTTTTTTTTCTTCCCTTTTATTGCCGGTTTTTAGTGTGCTCTTAAAGAGACCGTATTTTACGCGATAACCCTTTTTTTTCTTCTTCTTCTCGTGGAAATGTTGTGTTTGATGGCAGGAAATAATTGAATTAGTTTCTTCTTTTTATTTATTTCAAGTAGTCATCAATTAAAATCGCAATTAATTAGGGATGAAATTAGAAAACTTTGTAAACAAGCGAGGTGATTTTTTTTGTTGGCACGATCGAGAGTGAAACCGCTCGAGATGCGAAAATTCCGTGCCTCAATCGCATAATAATCAGTGAAAGTCCACATAACACCCGAGCGGTGCGCGTCTAACAAACGTAAGAGATTTCATCATTCGCGGGAGGAATTAGACGAGATGAAGAAAAAGAAAGCGGCCATTAGCGCAACCCAGCCGGGCAAATCGATCTGGAGCATCTGAACGAAGAAGAAAAGCAGCGCCGAGGGATAACGAGCCAGGAGGAAAAATCCACCCAATTTTCACTTTCGTTCCACTTTCGGTTTACCCGGGTGGGATCGCGCTGGTGTATGTAATTCCTCCGAAATGAAAGCCATCGCCGTCGCCGCCGCCGCCGCTGCTGCAACTGGGACACGACGCGGCCGCTAAAAATCTATGTCAATCCCCCCCCCCTCCCCCCTCCCCCTGGTTCACCCCGAAATTCGGGCCAATCTTTTCTGCACACGAAAAAACGAAGATGACGCTCCTTTATCGGCCGATACAAGACCGGGATCGAGGATTCGATAAGTTTTCGGGGAAATCTTTTCTTTTGTTTTTGCCAGGGAAACTCGCCTGGAGGGAAGCTGACCTCAGGGGAAGTTGCTCGTCCGTGAATAATGATTTTTGGGGGATTCGTGCCGGGAAAATGGGTTACTCGGTAAAGCGGGAGGGGGGTAATAGAATTTTTTTTTTAATTTAATTCGAAACGTGCTGGATGGGATTTTATTGTCTGAGTTTCGGCTGGATTAAGGGATGACGGTCGCTATTAGGAAAGTTTTTGGAATTTTGTACCGCTATGACGTAATTTAAATTAAAATGATTTTTAATGGATTACGCGATTTTCATGTTGTTATTGTTGTTTATCAATTCACTTTTTGTTTTAATACCAAGGAACAGTTTTCCAAGCTAAAACATTAATAGAGAGATGTTTCAGTCGGTTAAGTGCCAGAATTGAAATTTTAAGGTCTTTAGTTCGATACTCGCTCTTATCAAGCCGATTAGTGATTCTATAAATAACCGTTATAATTGACTAAGAATCTAAAGAATTTAAGAAAATAATGTTAAAGTAAAATAGAATGGGAATAATTCGCAAAGACTTTTTTTTTCTTGACATTATTATAACTGAAAAAATATCGATTTTTTTGTTTTTCTCGAGTTTTTAACAGCTTTAAACTTAATTTGAGTTTATTTTATGTATAATTAGATGATTGAATTTTGTTTTGAATGTTCTGATATTTAGCACAATTAAAAAAATTAAATGTTTGTAAAAATTTAAAATTTAAAATGTTGTAAACGTGACCGTATTTGCGATTGCTTACAAATAAGTGATAACTTACATTTGCGGTAATGAAGATAGGAATTATCATTTTGTGACTCACCTGAAACATAAAAAAATAAAGAAATTACAAATTAATAACAAATCAAACTGCGCAAGTAAATTATAGTTATGATTATTTTCCTTTACAATTGTCGTAAAACAAGTAATTATTTGTTTTAATGTCAAGATTAATCAGCCACAGGAGGAAAGCAAAAAATAATAAAAAACAAAAAATAAAAGAAATAAAATGATTAGAAAACAAATAAATACAAAATTAAACAAAAAATAAAATATAATTTATAAATAGAAAATAAGTTTGTGAATATTTCTCAAAGTTTCCAGCGAGGGTTTGCTGAACATAACAAAGATAAAATTCACTTGCTTATTGAAAAAAGTAAAGATGTAGAAGGTTAGAAAAAGAAATTGTAGAATAAGAAAAATCGGTCTCGTCCTTATTTTGTTTTGGATAAAATGTGATAAAAGTGACTTGGTATAAAAAAATTTCTCCAAATACGTTGGCGCTTACGAATTTTCGTTTATATATTTATTTACTATGTCGTTAATCAATCTTTTTTGATAGTATCTCAAAAATCTTCATTATCTTCGCCGAAATCCACTTCAATTTTGACAACAAATTTGAACTTGAAATTTTTACCAATTCACTTGCGGGCAATAAATATTATAGGAACTCAGATAAGATAAGTGAGAAAGAATTAATAATTTTTTCTTTTTATGAAGATGAAATTTTTATTCAAGTTCGAAGTGGTTTAAGTAAAAAAAAATTTTTAATCTTTTGTATTTATATCTGAATAATCATTTCAAAATATTTTCAGTTCAGATAAATAAATAATTATAATAAATTTATAAATCTAATAAAACTTTATCTTGAAAATACCAAAACAAGAAACTGAATAAACAGGAGCTTGCAAAAAAACAAAACAATCAACCCAACCAAATTAAGTAAACAAATACACTCGCAAACACTGATAAAACAAATCAACCGAAAAACCCGCAATATCTTTCCAAAAGCGCTTCTCCTGAAATTAAAATAAAAACGTTCGAACCACTCGAACCTATTTATTAAACTCTAGCTCGCGAGCCAGCTAGCAATCATCCGGTCGACCCCCCGCCGAAAATCGATGAAAACAATTTGAGAGACCCTTGAAACCAAAAAGGAGCCTTCCTCAAAACCCGAACCGAAAATAGCCCCCGAAAAATCCTCGACCCCGGGTAATTCACCTGGTTGCACGTGACCAATAAAAACACACAGAGGATAATGAAAAAAGTGTCCCGAATCCACTTCCCCCTCTGATTAATTAGACCGCGAGAGTTGCCCAGATGCATAAATCCCGTGTCGTTGACCCCGTCTGCACGCAGTATTTTTGTTGTTGCACCTTGCGCGCGGGGATTTTTTTTTATAACTGCGAGTCTCGAATTTGAATTTTAAATCAGTCGTGATTGTCTTTTTACGAGACGTTTCAAATTTGTTTGGGAGGAAGTGAGTGCGAGACGACTAAGTTGGTGGAAGCAATTATGATGTGCGACACGCTTGAATTCCGAGATGATTTTCGAGCCGCTAAGTCGAAAGTTACACCTGCGGCAACCCTGAACTCTTCGATTACTCAATTGTCATTGGGTCGACGAGCGACTCTTTTTTGAATGCTTATGGACCATGTAAAGGTTGAAAGGGCGTAGTTTGTAATTAAAAAAAGGGCCGATTGTGGCTTTTATTTTTATGCTGTCAACTACTAAAGACGACGAGACGAACTTCATAAATGAAGTTTCAGATAGTTTTACTCGAATTTACTATTAAATTGAAGAGTCGTTGAGAGTTTATAATGGTATACGGTGCTCTTTAATTAAAAAAAAAAAATTGTTTACTCAAAATTTTGGTAAAAAAAAAAGTGCATAAACTCGTATAAAAAATTGTTATTTGCGAAGCTATTGTTCGTAGTACACCTGACACTGGCTTTGTTTGCAAACTCCACAATAAATTTAAAGTCAAATTAGAAGCATAAAAAAATGTGAAACAAGAAAAAAAAATTGTTCTAAAAAAACTTGAAAATTCAACAAGTAAATTGAAAACAAATTACAAATTTAATTTAATTGAATAATAATGTGACGAAAATAAAAGTAGAATAATGTAATGGCTTTACAAAATTTGTTTGGCATAAATTATTATTATACTTTTGACTTGTTTAATTGGATGAATACATTTATTTTTAATCATTTTTTCAAAATAAATAATGTTCTGT
Organism: Encarsia formosa; assembly: GCA_038277355.1. NCBI lineage: Eukaryota > Metazoa > Arthropoda > Insecta > Hymenoptera > Aphelinidae > Encarsia > Encarsia formosa. The sequence continues at coordinate 19,076,902 of CM076186.1, read as the reverse complement.
TAGGTTCGAAAACGATTCTCTGTAAATCATTTCATGAAGTTTCATGATTATTTAAACATATAACAAAAATTCAGTACGATGTTTACCATACTTGAATTATGTACAGAGGTTTTCGCATATAAAAATCACTTTCGGACCGACAAAAATAATTCTTGTAAGCGATGTCAAAAAAAATAAGGAAAAAAAATTAAAATAATTTTTTTTTTTTATTTTCAATAAAAAAACCGAGAAAAACACAGAAGGCACTTAGTTAAACATTTTGAAAGTGTATTTTAATTTATTAATTCAATCTGTTTTTGACGTTTGAAGAACTAATTAATTTTCGTTTGCTTCTTATTATTTTCAACAATTTCAGCAATAAACTGTTCATATTCACACTACAAAGTTAGCGCCTCCATGCTGCACGGAAAACTCTTTTCTCAAAATTCCTTCCAATATCCTTTTTCTCACTTAAACTAAGAACAGGCCGCGTACTCATGATTAAATAGGGATTAAACCGACGCTACTGATGTTTGCACGTCAAAGCTCGAACGAAGACTGAATAATTCATTACTTTACTACTTCCAATCAAAACAAAGATCAGAAAAACAATTTCAGAACTTTTTTCTATTTAAAAATTAGTTTTTAATCAAAACAAAATTATGGAAATTGAAGATTAAAATAAGATTTTCAAGCGATTTGATTCTTATGGCCGATGTAATGACTTTTTTTCGTGTATTTAGATCGTTCCAGACAAAATTTGATTTTTATTTGGTTGATCCTTAAATCCGCACTTCTTATAAACAAAAACCTCTGTATTTTTCCTACTACTCTGCTCTATAAGATTATTATCAACTCCCCTAAATCAGCATATTATTTGTAAACATCAAATATTTCAGACAAAATGTTCCCACCAAAAACTGTCTTCAGCTTACATAAAATATAATCCACACTCCCTCGAAAAAGCTTCCGCAATTTTTTAACAAAACTCAAAAAGATCGGTATCCAGTTCCCCGGAGCTCGTAAATAAAAATTCATGAAAAATTGACGCGCAACCGAAACTCAATAATAAAAACCCCATCCATCACACCTCCTCGAAAAAAAAAAACAGCGTCGTCTTTTCCGACGACGGAACCGGGCTCGTTGACCCTGCCGATCGATAATGAATTTTCCCCCATAACTCACGCAAAAAATCAGCAGGCAGCCCGGGTGGGATTAAAAGAACCCCGACCCTCCCGTAAAAAAAAAGGAAACGAGCCCCCCCGGAGAGGTCATCGCACCAGGAGTACAAGGAACTCTTGGTGCGTTGCACCCAAGGAAGAGGAGAAGGAGGAGGAGAACGGAGCGTGGGAGGAGGAGGGAAAAGAAGCCGGCGGAGGAAATTGAGCTGGCGAGACGCGGTACGAGCGAGGCTATTTTCGGGTCAACGGCCCCCCCGACCTTCGCGTCCTTGGAGGCAGGCCCACCTCCTGGACAGTGAAAGCTTCCTCGGGGGTGAGTTACTTATTTCGGGTGCTCGAAGCGACGGACAAAGAAGGCTCTCGTTCGATCCATTAGGCTCGGTTTACAGGCTTTTGAAAAACTGCCTTGAACGAAATGGTTAAGTTTGGCATATTCCGATAATGAAATATAGAGCACCCAAAAAACTGAAGTTTTTAGTAGAAACTGAAAAAATTAGAAACTGCGAAAAACTCACGAGACTCGTAAGATGTTGTAGTTTGGCATATTTTAACCATATAGTGCGATGTACGTAGGAAACTAAGGTTTCCAAAAGACTGTTATACTCTAAGAAATTTTAAAAACTATAAAAATTGATAAGAACATATAGTAATGGTAATGTTTGCGAATGTGACTTCTAATATGTAGGTAATGTTTGGTACATTAAGAAAATAAAGTAACTCAATTTGTTTGAGACTGGGAATCGAACAAGAATATAGAATTGTAAAGTTTGGTATGTTTGGCATTAAATATAGTGAATGGTTGTAATTAAAATTGAAAAAAAACAAACAGATTGTATCCCGGCATATTTTGACCATAACCCTTTACAAAAAGAGTTGAAACTATATAGTACAGTTCGACTATAATTGTTATGAATTTTGCAAAATAACTATTTTTTTGTTTTATAAACACGATTTCTGTTGCCAATAACCCTACAAGAGTTACTACTTCTCTAACTCTGGCTCTCTTTCTGTACGACCCCAAAGAAAAAATCAATTATTCGAAGCTTACGAGAAAAGCTCCGGTGAATCAGCTGCAGGTTAAGCACATCAATTTTTCATCATCAATCAAAGCTTATACGCATGATAAACTCAAACGCATAAAAAAAGGGTAAAAAAAAGCGAGAAAAAAGTGTGTATTATTTTTTGCTCAATAATCCGCTACTCTTTTTTGCCGCCCGTCTCCTCTTTGTTCAAGTCGTACGGTTATTTTTCTTTGGCTTCGCGGGCGTCCGTTGACTCACCCACTTTTTTTTTTCTCTTCTTCTTTATTTTCTCTCTCTGACGTTTTGCATGTGCAGCGACGATGATAATTTGCGACGGAACGCACATGGCCTGGCAGAAGCCCCGGGTTTTTAATTAGATTCTTTTTGTCTCCCTTTTGAGTGATTTATCAAAATTAAATTGATTTTTTTTATGTTTGATTTTTTGAAGGATTTGGGGGGAATTACGGACTAACGGTTTCGTGAATTATTCAACCCTGGTCCTGTCCCGGCATGAAGTAAACAAACTCGTATATTCGTCAGCTGGAAGCAATTCGAAATTATTAATGTTACTCGTGATTAAATCTACAAATTTAATCCTTGATGAATCGTATTTTCTAAATGAATGTTAATATTTTGATGTATTATGTAATTCGAGTGCTCCAGTTTGATGCTTATATCACCTACTTTATTAAGAACAGGGAATAATTAATTTTACCATGAAATATGATATTATACAAAGATCCTTGATACAAAAAGTTCAGTACAAATTTTGAGAAAAAACGTCACACAAAAAAGTGAATTGATTTTGTAATTTTTTTAATGGAAATTAAAGTTATATTTCATTCTTACCGCAATAAAAGATGTTTTAATTATTAACTGATAAAAAATAGTCGATTTTTTTAGTTTTTATATTAGTAATCTGACTGTGCTGGATTATTTTTTTTTTTTATGTGATATTAACAAGAACTTTTAATCGTTATTTTATGTAAAATTCACTAAGTATGATTTTTCCTGAACTTAACACTTAAAATATTTTTTCAAAATTTGAAGAGCCTTGAATATTTTTTCTTAAAAATTGTCTGAGAGTCTAAACATTTTGATACTGAAATCATCCAAACTAATACTGAAATATCTTAGTACTGTCATTTCTTCGGTCATTTTATTAACCGAAATGTGCTTAATTATTATTTTTTTTTAAGTATTATTTTTAAAAATTATCATCTGAACTATTTCAACTTTATTTACCGATACCGGTAAGTTTTAACATGATCAAAGAAAACTGTTCCAGTTCGCACACCCGGTTTTCCGTTAGGTACACACACAACCCCGAGTAAACGAAAATTTACACATCCCCGAAAATAACCACCGCCCGGGTACGATCACCTCCCGGACCGAAGAACAAAAAGAAGAAGAAGCAGAAGCAGCGCACGGAACGATAAATAAAATAAAAAAGAGAGAGACTCGGGGGTAATGCACGCAGCACGCGGGCGGGAGAGTTTCGAATATGGTATAATCGAGGGAACGACCTGCATGCATTATTTTATATATAAACTCTATAAGCAGCCGTGCTTGTGGTGCAGGCTGTAGATACACGGATATACACACGAACTAGCCCGCTCTTTATTAATAGGAATTCCCTACCGGCCGGCTCCACGCTGCAGGGGAGGTCAAACATCTGCACGTTATTTAACATAAACTGGGTTTATGACCGTTTTACCTTTTTTGTTTTTGCTTATGTGCTGTTGCGTAATTTTTATTATACGAGAGGGGAAGAAGAAGAAGAAGCTGGTCGAAATTTCAAGTTTTGCTGTAGTAATGCAGAGTAAACGTTGATTTTTTTTTTTCATGGAAGTAATTTTTTGACTGTTTGAAAACAAAAAAGTCAAGTTTCAAGAAACGATTTTGTATTAGTGAAAATATTTCTGAATAGAAACAATTGTTTTACGTACCCCTAAAATAATCTTAAATCATAGAATTATCTATCATAATCTTAGTATTCAATAATAAGCTTTTATTACATTACAATGAATTAATTTTTATGTCACTTGTAAAAAGAATAAATAAAAATGCATTATCATAATTTTTGCATTATCGTAAATGAAATGCTCCATTTTATTTTCCCTACTTAAAAATTTTACAATTAAAAAAAAAGATTCAGTACGAATAATTGCTTTATATCATTATATATATACATCGCGAAATTTAATGAGATTTCATACAATTATTTAAAAAAAAATAATTTTTTAATAGAAATAATAGATAAAGTACACTCACATAACATAACTTTTACATTAGAGTGAATCAAATGCCGGTTTACAATATCACGTAAAGAATTAATTAATTAAAGAAGAAAAAAAAAAAAAAAAAAAAAGGAAGGAAGAAAAGAGTGTCATTATTTCGTGATTGGTTGTGAGACTAAATCAAAAGAAAGTTGTTCAAGCATTACCTGAATAATTGTCAGTTTTCACCACAATTTCAGGGACAGCGTCATTAGATTTTCACGCCGAACTTTACATAACGCACTAACGAATTGCATAAAAGAGCAACCTCAAGTCGAGAGAAAATTTCTCAAGTTTTTTTTTTTTATCTCCTTTATAATTACGAATAAAAATAAGGTTACGAGCGCCTAATGAAACCAGTGCGGGTTTGTTTGGACTGCTGGCCAGTCCTCCAAACAGTTCTACAAATGGGTCGTGTTTTATGGTTATGCAAACTGCCTGCAGTCGATCTAATTTCAGGCTGAAAAAAAAGAGCATCGTAATAAAAAAAAAAGAACTTTTATTGACCGTCATCATATTCGCGGTGCTTTCACTTCTTTTGCCGACCAAAGATTTCCACAATTATATCAGAGTATTAGAGCATGAAAAAAATAGTGGCTGCTAATAATTGAGCAGGCCTGCTGCACCAGCCTGGATCGTGTTACTCGGTCTGCACTTAACTTTATTTTCTCTCCGACGCGACGGACGACATAAACTGTCTTGAATTGTCGAATAAAAAAAAATTTCTCCCTCTCTCTGTCAATTAATAACGAATTATTTAATGTGTCGAGCGCTCGTAATTTTATCTCACGGCATCAAGACGCGTTTTAAACTTCCGCAAACACAGTGTTTTATGAAGTTGAGCTTTTTTTTTTTTTTTTTTAATTCTTTTTTTTTATTTCACTGGTTTCAATTAAAAATGCTTCTAGAGTTAAGAAAATTAAATATTTATTAAATTTGTTACCATAACTAGGAAAAAAAAACGTTTTGAATATGGATTTTTTTATTTATGAATTGGGAATCAGGTGTTTCATTTGAATTTGATTTCTGAACTAAAACTGCGTTGCATTTGAAATGTGCAATATTTTAAAGAGACAAAATTATTTTTTTTAAAAGAAAAAAAATTAACGAATTAATATTAAATAAAAAAAAAAATTATAAAAAAAATTATAAAAAAGTGAAATTTAAACAGCAAAAAACAAGCATTCATCAGAAACTTTTTTTACTCATGAGGGGATTAAAAAAATAGATTTTTCTCGTGTAGTATCTTGGTAAAAGTTCTTTATATCAAAGATTCGTCAAAGAAAACTTTTTAAAAAAAGCAAAAAAGGGACAAATAAATTTGACAAAATAATTAACATAATGTAAAAAAAAGTTGTCGAATTACTCTATTTGAAAAAAAAAGAAGTTTTTATTATACGTAAAGCACTAAATTTTACCAAATATTAATATTCTGTATAATGTAAATTTTCATAATTACAAAAATGCAAAACAATCCACGAACAAATAAACAAAGAGAAAGCTAGGAGCGTAAACCTTGAATAATAAATAAAACTAATCTGGATAAACGAAAATCCAGCTCGAGAAAAAGGTATAAGGCTGCAGGGTGAGTATCCGAATCCAGCTCAGCGAGCTAATCGATGAATCGACTCTATAAACTACCGGCCGCGATAGCTCTACACACGTAGCGTACTTACTAACTTAGAGAGTATTACACAATTTAGGTCGTTACTTAACAAAGATATACCCACACCGCCGATGTGCACCTAGTCTCACGTGCGACACCGGCTCTGGAAAAATCGCGGTATGACTTTGCGGTACGCCGATTGCATTGATTTGTCTCCCGACGCAAAGCTCCGATATCCTCTGTATCGCTAACGGCTTTTGCCTTGTTTTTAGTTTTTCTTTGTGTACTCGTTACCGCGATATATTCGAGGTACTTACATGTTTAATCGACGTGTCAATTAAATTAATGGCACTGCGTTTTGTAATTCCTTTTTTTTTTTTTTTTTTTTTTTCGACGGGTTATTAAGCACCTGGTACTGTTGCCAGATCGATATTTGGCTAGTGTTAATTTAAATCAAATTTAGAAAACCAGATTAAAATCACAGATGTTTTAAATATCGTTAACGATTTTAATTTCTGCTTTTAAATTTTTCAAAATTCAATATTTTTGAATTAAAAAGTTTTTAAGGTGTTTTTTTTACCAGAGCTAGTCAAGTTCAAGAATAAACAAAAATTATTTCACCAAATTAATAAAAATTGTTTATTAAAATTTAATTTTTAACTTTTTGTGGCTTCTGAAATAATTTTCTACCAAAAAAAAACATTGACAATCACAACAAAACATTTTTTTAAACTTTTAACCTCACCTTTGAATACCGCAGTTTTGGAGGTTATTCACGTGAAAATTATTTTTGTAAAATTATTGTAAAATTTGAAAAAGGTCAATTTTTTGCAGTTTCAAGGAATGAATTCTTTGATAGTGAAACTATATGTATGTGGTTTTTCTAAAAGATCTCTATTGAAAGAAGACAAATATCAATAATTTAGTACACTTTTTCAGCATAGCGTTCATACGCGTAATTAAAAAAATTCAATCTTTAACTTGCTGAAACTTTTAAACTATATGGTCAATTTTGATCAGACTTCGGAAAAATGTTTATTAATATCTAATTAACACCTCCAGAAAATTTGGGCTGATTCTCTATTGTCATGCACTTGGTAGAAAACCACCTTAAGTATATTCGAGTTTCTCAAACACTAACGCAGTAGAAAATATCAAGCATCAGAAAAAAAACCAATTTGTTAATGGGTTTATAAAAATTATTCAATTACCTCTGTTCTTTAAAAAGTAAGTATTAGAAAAAACAAAAAATTTTTTTATCGAGATATTTCATTCCAAACTTTTACTCTGATTGACCACCGGTGACCTCTGAAAGATCAAAACCAACCATAAACGTCGCAATTAAAACCCAATGATCATTTAAAAACAATACTAATGTGAAATTTTCATCGATCGGAGCGTGCATCAAGCTCGAGATATAAACGCACGCAACACATGCCGCATAAATTATAAGCGCGCGACGCGCATCATCATCCCCCGCTAAGGCGTATACGTGACCGACGAGTTAGAATTTTTTAATACGTTTTTCATATTCACTTATCGTCTCGGTCGGTCTAATCAGATAAGGCGTGACCTTCGGCCGCGAGTTGACATTCGGTTTACAGCTTACTTGCACTAATGATTTTGATTGATTGTCGCTGGCTTTTTAACGATTTTTTAATGGCTTTTTTTTGGGATTATTGAAGAGGACGGACAATGCGAGTGCAAGCTTCGGTTGACCGAAACAGAAAAAAAAAAAAAAAAGAACGGTACGCAGAATTAATTAAAGCAGGGAGCGTCGGCATTGACATAAACAGCTGATCGGAACAAGGATCGGCCATGCCGGCCGCGGCGGCACGTGAATGCATAATTCATTTTAATTAGACTGCAGGCTAATTAATAATAATGAAAAATTTTTCAGCCTCGTTAATAAAACATACGGTTTTGTCACTTGCGCAATGCTCGTTGAAAATTGATTATTTAGTTTTGAGAAATATCGCGTATAATTTATTCAATACCGATTTTTCGCATAATCAATCGCATCTTTTTTTTTTTTTTTCTTCTTCATCGTCGATCGAGTTGAACTTGAAAAAAAAAAAGAAGTGTGACGAGGCCGGACAATCGATGCTTCGAACGCACCGATCGATTACGGAAAGTCGATCGATGCTACGCGTGCACGACGCGAATAAGGTAAACACGGGGAGTTGATTTTTCCCAACCACTAGCGTTTATCGTTATTAATAGGTCGTTATACCGAAAAAAAAAAAAAAAAATACATATTAACTCGATCGACGATGCTGATGAGAGCATTAAGGAACAATTGAGCGAATCACGTTTTGAGAAACAGCTTTGAACAAAGAAGAGTGCCAGTGATAATGAAGAACTCTCTGGTTTATTTATATACAGCGTTTAGGAAAATCCAGTGACGTAGAGTTTTGCTTTCTTGGGTAATAGCTTGTCAAAATTTTGTGTTGGTGATGAAAATAATCTGAAATTTTGCTGTGTAAGTCTTCACAATGCCAATTATTTAAAACATAGAATGAAAAAAAAAACCTAATTAAATAGTGAAAGTTACAACCAAGAATTATCAAACATTTGCATTTTGAATAAAAATAGAAAGTGTTTTGTCAAGAACAGAAAGAAAGGAAAAAAAATTACAAAACTAAAATTAAATACACAGCGCAAGCATGGAAAACTTATGATGAACAAACAGAACATGTTGGTATCATTAAACTAACAGCTACCAAGCTCTTGTTTGCGTAATTAAGGGGCTGTATGTGTTGGAAATTAAAAAAGAAAAAATCAATTTCGACTTGAAATATTAAGTGCTTACGTTTCAAACTTTGCGGCTTGCATAAATATATACAAAAAACTAGAAATATTAATGATAATTCCAATACGTAACGATTGCAACCAAGGTTTTAAGAAAAATTTTCATTTTTTCACTGTTTTATTTTTGTTGTAAATATATTTTTTTTTTCTTTTGAATAATCTTTTATTAAGGAGGCTCATGCCATTTTGATCTAACCGCTCGATTCGTTTGAAAAAATTCCAGAAAATTCTTTGAACAAAAAGCAACAACTTTTGTATTCAATGTTTATTAGGAAGCCAGGCAAATTTTCAAGAAAAAATTCACTGAAAAATTTTTTTTTTAACACAGGATCTTATGGGGAAAAAGCGAAAAAAACAAATAACAATTTTTTGAACCGCTTGTTTTAGTAAAAAAAAATCAAAAAAACGTAAAATTCATCAAAGATCATTTAAAAATTATAATAGTAGTGGGGAGCCAGGCTACTTTTTACGTAAAAAATCAAAAACTGCGAAATCAGGTGATTTAACCTCAATTTGACGGCCTAAACTTGATTTTTTGCAGCTTTAAATAGCTAATTTTAAATTTTAAACTTAAAAAGCATAAAACTTAGTCATTTGCAACCATTTTAACAGCTTTTTAATTAAATTTTATTTTAAAAAAATTCGAAGCACCCGCAGGGCCCCCGCTTGATACGGGGCAGCGCGCATGAGCCTCCTTAAATTAAGACATATACATATTAACTGTTTTAGAGGAGAAGAAGAAGCAAAGAAATATAAAGTCAATCTAAGTCATTGTAGATGTTTTTTCTAATATTAAAAATAATACAATTTCAATAAAAATGTATAAACTCCAACAAGCCAAGAAAAATGAAGTTGACCCTTGGAAATCCATTTCTAGCATTTGTGCAAATTTAATCTTCTGCAAATTTATTGTTTCTGTACATTTCAGTGACTTTTTTAAGAATATAATCCTTTTTTTTTATTAAAAGCCTAATGAGGTCAGCTTCTTTTGTTTCTATTCAATGTTTATTTTTGATGAATTAGTTTTCGAGTCCACTGGTGTACGTGGACTGTGAAGTTGATGGCTTTTCATATTTCGTGCAATGGAAATTTTTTTTTAAATTAATTGAGGCCACGTACGGGTTTTCATTACAAGGAAGAGATGAAAAAAAAAAAAATTGACGAGCAAACAAGAGTGAAAATTACTTCGAGGTTCAGGATCTTTTTTTTTCTTTAGAATTATAGGTAGTGTAAAAATTATGAATTTTCCTTTTCGCTTGTTACGCAATCTGCATGTATTTCATAAATTAATTTCATAATTTTATAATTCATGCGGGAAACTCGCAGTGGGTTTGAAAAATAAGTAATCAAAGAAACAGGTTGGTATCTACGGATATTTTCAAGCATATCATTATGAGGAAGCCAGTCGGGTCTTGATGACAGAGTTGTGCGAGTTTTCTTGATCTATTTTTAGTAGAAAACGAAAATTAGACACTTAAAATCAAAGCTAATGTATTACACTTAATTCGAATCGCCGTAATTCATATACTCTTTCATATCTGAGAAGGAATAAGAGTTGACAAAAAATGGTTATATTTTTAAAAAATTTCATGAAAAATTATTTGTTTTTCCAATTTTATTCCGTTATAAAAATAATCAAAACAGATCTTTTATTAAAAGGCCCAATTTTGTATGGCTTATAAAATTTGAATTTTCAATCTAAGCATGAGCTAAAATTTTCTAGCTATAATTATTTAAATCAGCTTCGATGATTTAATTCAATTTAAAGATATTAACTGTAATTAATAACATTGAAAAAATTGATTAATGAATCAATTAATTAATTGACTTAGATTTTAATCGATCTATAAATCCTTTATTTAAGCTTGGAAGCTGAAAATTTGAGTAGTCAGGTTTGGATCTAGAAATTATTATATTCAAATCTTTCGATGGCTCATAAAAATTCACGGCAATTAAATAAAAGTGGAAATTTTTCAACTTCACCTCGACCTTAGCGTACAATCATGAAAAAGCCGGGATTCAGAAAAGTTTACGTAACGCGAGTAGTTAAACGAGCGACGGTTATCGTCGTAAATAAAATCCCGTCGTTCGATCGCGCTGTAGGTAGCACACACGCTCGCTTTCGAAGGAAAGCGGATTTGTTTAACGCTTTCACGATTCCGGCCCGCGATGATTTCTCGCAGTACTTGCAAAAAAAAAAAAAAAAAAAAAAAAAAAAATACGAACGGCTTTATTAATTTAGCGAGCAAACACTTCGTCTTTGTGTTTGAACGTTCCAGGGTCAAGCGCGCGAAAATACGCAACCGAAGTAAAAATCTTTTCTTTTTTTTTTCCTGCCACGAAGATGCCCCCGCTGGGGTTTATTTTGATTCGATTTATTTTCTCACGGCAAATATTTTAACCGGGAATTGGGAGTCGAGAATTTTTTTTTTCTCTGTTTGATTTTTTTTCGCAAGCTCAATTTTGAAAGACGTGGAGAGAAATTCGCAAAAGTGGATAGTAAATGTGTAAGAGTCACAATTATGCAATAAATGTTAGACCACCGGTTCGATCTCTGGCAATGCTTCGAATATAAATGTTTTGTTTTGTTTTAAATTTTTATGGTCCCAAAATTCTGAGTATAAATAGATGACTTTAAATATTGGGAAAGGTAAACAGGACCTTGAATTTATAGAAGCGTATTACTAAATAAGTTGATCAAAATTTGAAAATCTAAAAATATCGTTCTCAAATCCTACAATCGATCGTTTCAATTGAAATAATTAAGTTAATTTAAAATTTTTCCAAGAATGTTGTGAATAAAATTTTATGAATGAATAAAACTGATTTCACTGTTAGTAATCTTTGAAAAGTAAAATCCGTTAGTTTTAATTATTGATAAAATACATAAGATTTAAAAAAAGAAAAAACAAAATTTCAACTTCAGCCATCAAAGCTGCCCTCATTGGAAATTGAAGATTAACCTTTTTACACCCAAGCCAAGTCTAGAAGTTGTAAAAAGTTTTTTTTTTTTTTTTTTCTCTCATACTTTGGCCTCAAATAGTAATCCTGGATTTTCCCAGATTTTCTTCTTGCGCGAAGTTGGAGATATAACTTTTCGAAAGGTCAAATTTTCAAACGTCAAATGCGTGTTATTTTCTGAAAAATACAAATTATTTTTCTCGGCAAATATTCATTTTTCATGCATTAATGTTAGCACCACGAAATAAACAGAATCAATGTTTGGGAAGTTTTTAGCGCATCGCAACAATGAATCCACAAGTGTTATTTATGCTCAACCGCAAAAACTTTTCCGGAGATACCTTTTTTTACTGTAGAAATTTTCAAAAGTGTGTCACATGACAGGTTGGATTTGAAAATTTTTTAAAACACGATAATGCAGTACTTACAAAACTCTACGCTAATGCATGACTATTATAAAAATGAAAAATTTTCAATTTCCGATAAGATACTGTATCAATTTTTCAAACAAAAAAAAATCTTGCTGCGATAGATAAGATTTAAATGCACAAATTAAAACTTTTTTTTTTTCTTTCTGAAAAAGTTTTCGTCGTTTACAATTAAAAACCATGACATTTTAAAAAGTTTCAGGGCACGTCATTTATATTTTCAAAACTAATTTAAAGTCCGGCATAACCGCGTACAAGCTTGCACCTTACAGCACGCGTCGCTGCAGTATTAATAATTTATCGGTAAGGTGATAAAGTTCAGTGCGCAGCAGGCAGCCACCGGTTGGTTTCCGCAGATTAGGCAGACTCGAGGGCGTCAGACTCGTTCGAGTGATAAAAGGTTACTAACCTCCCCCTCCCCTTTCCTTCTAGGGTTTATTACACAAGCCGCGTCATCTCCGCTTGATATAAAAAAAAAGTCGAGTAGTGGGGGAGGGTGGTTATAAATAACCGGGGACTTATTTATAACAACATTGAACTTGAGAAAAAGAAATTAAGCGTCTTATCACACGGGCTGAATAAAAAAGAAAAAAAGAAAAGTTGCAGCCTGCGGGAGCTGGTGCGCTCGGTGCACGGTAACGGGAAAACGACGACGGACGCGGTGCAGCTGCACAAAGGAGCCCAGGAGGAGGAGGAGGAGAAAGGGGGAGGGACATGGAGCTGCAGCTGAGAGAGTTGCTTGGAGTCAGCTGAGTGCTGCGAAGTTACTGCGCAGTGTTGTTGCTGGGCCGTGTTTACCGCGCGGGACAAAGAGACCCGATTGTTTTGAATATTTTTCACCTGATTCTCTTATTTTTTTTTTTTTTTCATTTATATTTGGTTAGAGAGAGAGAGAGAGAGAGAGGGGGGGGGGTATGAAGAGGTTGAAAAAAAAACTTCGATTCTAGTAAAGCAATGATTCAATTTTTTTTTTATTATTTTTTTTTTCTTTTTAAATTCTAATATTTAGTAATGATTTAGAACTTGGAAAACACCAAGACCCTATCGGAGCAAAGAGGATTCGAACCAGAAACTATTGTGTTTGAAACCTATGCGCTCTATCAGTAATACTTGGGATGATTTTACTTCCAGTTAAACTTTCCTGTAAGAAAATTTATGCATAACTCCATGCAGTAACAGCATCAACTGTTTCAAAAGAAAATTCAATAAACATTACAATAGAGCTTTTTTACTCTTAAAACTTTTCAGCGCACTGTAACTTAGTAAAATCTTATTACAAAAAATTTAGAAACTTCAAGTATAACTTTACACAATACATTCAGTAATAATATGCCATTTGAAAATTGTTACAGCGCTTTCTACTTTTAAACTTTTTAATAATAATAATGGTTGATTCTATACTTATAGTTTTAATAATTTTTTTTTTAACTTTATTTACATATATTACAAAAATTCAATACAATCGCAAAGAGAACTGAGTCTTCAAAGGAACACAAATTTCACTGAAAATTAGTACAGTACTTTATTACTCTTTCAGTTACCTAATTTAATTTTTCACCATACCATTGAAAAATTAGACGATTTAAGTATTTATATTAACAGGAGTAAAATTTAAATACGTATCATTCAAAAAACACTGATAATTAAAAAATTTAAATCAACCTCTTTCAATCGAACCGATCATTAATTTCTTTCGATTTTAATTCAGTGATTCTTCTTCCTCTTTTTTTTCAAAAAATTCATGCACTCGCTAATGAAATTTTAATTCTTTTGTTACGATAGTCGGTGATTATCCTTTGATAATAAGTGCATTTACATAATAGCAATTAGAGGAGTTATAAACCATTATTATTGTCCTTCTTTGCTGAGTACTGCAGGGTTATATAATTCGAATTATCGTAAAAGCGCTGGGATTAATTATAATTCGTTGACCCTTTTTCCATTGCAAAAAATGTAAGCACTAATCCGATAACAGACTAGCAGCCTATTATTCTCTGTATGATTTCAGTATGCCTCCGCAACACTCGCTAGACTTCTGCAATTTTTTTTTTTTTTTTTTTCCGCCGATTATTCAAACGATCACATCCTTCATGCTCAAATTAAATCATTGTGTGCGAAGCAACAATCACGGTGTAAAAAAGAAATCTTGCGACCTTCAAAAACAAGAGAACATTACGTCCACAGAAAATTAGAAAGGACGAACGTCTACCCAAACCGTTAATTGCGAAATAAATAACAAAACTACATAATTTAGCGTGAAATTTTTCGTTATATCGTTGCAAGAACAAAGCGGCGCAAATGTCAATGGCACCTGCCTGCAGCAATAAAAAAAAAAAAAAAAAAACGCCGAAGCGTGCGTCGCACGCGAAAAATTACGAAATTACTGTGCGCTGCGTGCACGCGAAGGAGGAGAGAGAGAGAGCGAGAGAAAAGAGTTAAAGAAAATAAAAAACGGGTTATTCGGTGTCGTTGGCATCGGCCAAAAAGGATTAATGTTTTTTATATTCGTCTCCGGTGTTTTTCTTTTATAAATCGGCCAGGTTGTTGATCGCGTTTGTTTTTAGTGAATTATTAGTAGCTTAGACGTACGCCTGACGACTCTATCCGCGGTGCTGGTCCAATTATAGACGAAAATCTCGATTTGGATTATAACCCGCGGAAAACTTGATTATACGTACTCGGCGCTCTTGGCAACAGACTCGCGGATTTTTTTTTACGTATACTCGAATCTTAGGTGCGACTCAAAAGATATCTACCTAAACTACGTGATAATTTAGCGTTCACAATAGTTTCAAAACAAGGAGAGCGCGGACCGCGAAAGGGCTCCTCGTACTGCATGGAAACAAGCTGGAGCGACACACAAAGAGAGTCTGTTGCTGTCCGGTGCACCCACCACCCCAAAACCATTCACATCGGGTAACTGCAGCTCTCCCAAAAAAAAAGGAAAATAAATAAATACAGCAGGTGATTCGAGGAGAATGCAATGGGTACGCGGGTCGCGTGCCATTGTTATTGTTTTCGGTCGGTCGGCCGCCGACAGAGTTTAAAGAGACAAAGAAAGGGAGAACGTTCGAGAGCCCTGCATCGCAACAACAGTGAACCCACCTCCATATGCACAAACACCGGCGCTGTGGATGACGCTGCTGCTGTCGTCTTCGTCGTCGTCGGCCACCAGTATAAGACAACGTGCAACGGGGGGGAGAAGGTACGGGATCACCGCCTCGGCGTCGTCGTAGCCCTTAGCCGGAGTCCAGCAGTCGCTAGGACGCTGCATGCTCGCCCGCACCGAGCCGCTGCAACGGATTCATCTCGTATCCTGCAGCATCGTGCGGTGAATTCACTGTGGGTAAACAAACAACGCACTACGAGTCGAGGGGGAAGATCTGTCCTGGAGACTGACGGTAGGCTCGTGGGCGAGCTGTGTCCGGGTCGAGTTGGCGCGGGGTACTGGCCGCGGCGCAGTTGTTCGATTTACTTCTCCGCTGCTGCTGGTTGCGTTGCTGCGAGGCTCCCCTTCTTCTGCTCGATCTGCTCACACGCATGCGCCCCGATTCGGTTTTTTACGGAGCTTACACAACTCCACTCGGTACTTGAAAAATTTAAACACCTGATTTTCGTTTTATTCGCGCAAGTTGGATAGATAAGGTGTTTTCAAGTCCCGATTGGTGTATTCAACTTTTTGTAGGCTCGGATTTGGGAATCCAGCCGGGTTTCCGTGGAGCATCGACGAGTGGAGAAACAGCTGAAGCCGAGTTTGTTATGTATACATGCTGCACTTGGTATACATACATGTATCCCGCGAGAGAGAAACAATGATAAAAAAAAACGTGCGCGCCGCTATAGTAGGAGATGGAGAAACAAAGGAAAATAACGTAGACCGCGGAGATAAAACCCCGTTATTCCATCGACTCTCCGCTCTTCCTGTAGAGAGTCGCTGATCAACCTCGAGATTGATAATAAATCTAAATCGAGAGGGAAAAAGGGTGGGCTATCAGGTGTCACAGGACGAAAAAAAAGCGCGAGAGAGATAACGAAACAGAGAGAGAACGCACGTGCGTGACAACAGTCGAGAGTGCGCGTGCGTGGATCAAGCTTGCGGACACGGACGTCAGGTGGCGCGGAATTCGAAAATTCGAATTCACCTTTCTCGCTCGCACAGGTGGTCTTCGTGTTTGGGTATAACAACGCCGTGTTTTGCGCAGTTTTTTTTCGCACACGGACTCCTTATCTATCTCCGGTGCGGCACCTTTTTTACTTACAGCGATCGATGATTTATAACTTTTTTTTTTCAACTTTACGCTTAATAATTTTTTTTTGTATGCAGTCACGAAGCTTGTAATTGTGTGTTGTCGAGGAGAAAATTCGAGTTGATGGAAAATAATCATTATCTTTTGCATCTGCGGTACACGTTTTGTCGGTCTTTTTTTCAAACTCTCACGTGCTTCTTGCGCGTGATTCGTGGGTACACAAAGGATACGGCACGTTTAGTTCAGAGAGGGATTTATAAATTTGCCGTTAGATCATTTGGTGGTCGGGAAGCTTTTCTTGCAAAAAATTGATTTTAAGTTTTTTGGGAACAAGGTACCGTTACTTACTCGTCACAATGGACTAGAAATCATCTATGACTTTATATTTATCTATAGTTTTGTAAATGGCATACTATACTCAATGATTTGAATAATAAAATATCGTTAATAAGATGGGATTATTTCTCAATTTTCAGATGTAGCTGAATTAGAAAAATAAAAATCCTTTGGTTAAATTGTAATAAGACCGTAAGACTGATAGAAATATCGGATAGTTGGTTAAATAAGATAAAACATGTTTTTCAAAACTCAAATTTTCGGTTAAAAAAAAAAAAAAATTTGTTGTTTCCTCGTGAAAAGCAATTTAATTTTCAAACTAACAAGGAGAGGTTACACCATCTGTACGTAACTTTGGGAATAAGTTTCATATATCAGGAAATACCAATAGGTAACTAATGCCAATGGGTCTTCAGATGCTTTTTACCATACCCAAATGGCCGAATACCCGAAGTCTTTTGTACATATGATGCAGCTGATTGTATTTTTTCGCCTTTATATGAAATTTAAGGAACAAATATATATGAAAATCTAAACTCCAAAAATTTTACAGAGCATCATTTAGATTTCTAAAACCCGAAAAACGGTAAAAAGTACTTTCAGAAATCAAAAGTAAAGTAAAACTTTTAAAGCTAGGATTTTTATAAATTTTTTCCTCAAATTGTATAAAAAGACGAAAAAAATTTCATCAACCGTAGGTATGCCTGTACCTACTAATAGGCTTTGGGTAGGAATTTTTTGAAAATTGGCGAAAAAATAGTTTTTTTGCTCAAATGACATTTGAGCCGTACAGTGATTAGCATCTAAAGGCTCGTTGGCATCTGTTTTTGCTGTTTTCTTTCATAGGTGTATGAAAATTATTCCCAAAGTTTCGTTAAAATTAACGTTTCGAAGGGTGTGACCTTTTTTTGTAAGCCGAAACGATTTATCAGTCAAAACCAATTATTCAATTAAACTTCAAATGTTCATTCCTCCCTGAAAAGGGATAGCTATAAAACACAAAAGTAAAATATTAAACAACTTTATTGTTTTTGTAGTTTCAAAAAATTTACAGGAAACCCGACTTAAAATGCTGTACATTTAAATGTTTTTTGTTCACTTTTTGTTGACAGTTTTAAAAATCGATTGTTTCATACTTATTGTGTGTTTAATCTTTTCTCGATTAGCTTTCAACATTAGCTTTGAATGCGACGCTGAATAAAGGTAAAAAAAAAAAAAAAAATTGTAGTGAATGAATTCTTACGAACTATAAATTGGAAGGATTATTTAAAAAAATGTTTATTAACTGTTCAAAGTCTCAAAAACGGTAAAGATACTAAAGAAAAACGAAAAGTGGGGCACCATAGCGTATGAAGTTTAAATGTTGCCATGTTTATTGCAAAGAGTAAAGATGAAACTTATCGGCGATTTTTTTTAAATACAGATTTTCTTTTGTTGCATAAGATAAAAAAAAAAAAAAAAAAAAAAAAAAAACATGCATGTAGTACATATACATTAACATCTGATGTACATGGTTTTAACAGTAGTTTATACAGTATTACGCAGTCTTAAATCCTGGATGTCCCATGCTTAAATATGAATTTAACTTATTCTTTGACTTCAACTAATGAACATTGTGGTTGCTTAACGTGTTAGTATTGAAAAATTGAATGAAAAATCGTAGCATAAAATGACTAGTACTTATAATTTTTTATAAGTATTAATATTTCATCTGATAATATGAATACTAATACATAGTAAAACAATAAATAATTTTTTTGAATGCACGATCAAAGTTTTGTTTTAAAATCAAAAGTATGAGTAACAAGCATAAAAATAATAAAGCAACTGACTTTATCCTTATCAGATTGTTGACTCACGAAAATTTGTGACTCTTGCGCTTCGAGTCTTCTTCAATATTAATGAATATTAAGCCTTGAACTTTCGAAGCTATACTAAATAAAACAAGCTTTAAATGACCGATTCCAATTCAAATTTTCAAAAATTTATTAATGAATATTAAGCCTTGAACTTTCGAAGTTATACTAAATAAAACGAGCTTTAAATGACCGATTCCAATTCAAATTTTCAAAAATTTGCACTTGGGGTCTTAGATTAGTCTCAAAATGAAATATGTTCCTTTTTATGTTGTATGAAAAGAGATCTACATTATAGTTTTTCGAAAAAAAATTTTTTATTCGAATTATGTAACATCCAAGTTTTCAGGTAAAAAATGGTCAACTTTAGAAAAATAGAAATTTTTTTTTTAACCGCCGTCATTTTGTCAAAAATTATTATTTTTAGCTGTTTTGTGAGATTGATAGTAAATTTGTTGCTTTTTAAAATTCCTTTTTAATTTTTGAAAGTTTTGAGAATTAACAAAATGGCGGCCATTTTGAAAAAACCAAAAAATTTAATTTCTTCAAAAACATTATTTTTTTGCACAAAATTTTTTTTGTAGATTTGTGAAGTCATAAACAATGTTTTCCATAAAGTCTGGTTGGCGCTTTATTCCTGTAGCAGTTGTAAGAATTTATTTATTCGGTCGGTGTGGAAGGCTTCATATGCAATTTTAAGTAGCATCGTCCGATAGCTGAAATCAAGACCTTTGCAACGATATATAATTTAATATGAAAATATTGATTGAAACTCATATAACGAGCATTTGAATAAATTTTTTTAATTTGCTAGTATTACCTTGAGGCTTGCCAAATCTGGAAAGAGAATATATGTATATATAAGCTTTGTGATCAATTCGAATCATTTGAAAATTTGTATTCAAATGCTCGTTACTTTATTTATGGTTTCTAGAGCTGGCCAATACTTTTGTTCCTTAAAAAAAAAAAAAAAAAAGCGAATATTTTTTAAAGGTTTACCAGAAATTTGCTCGTAAAATATGAATTGCATTTGAATCTGTGTTATAAACAGATTGCGATCAAATGCAATCATTTGGGGAAACTACTTATACACGATAAAAACGACTTACGACTAATGTAGCTTGCAGTAAATGTTATTGATGTTATCAGCGTCATTGTCTGGGATTGTTGTGAGATTCTCAACTTCTTATGGTTCGGTATAGTATTTTTACTGAACCGAATTATTTTTTTCAGTGCAAAACTTCTTCAGGAATGTAGGGTTGTACTATAACTATGAATCAGGTCATAATATTATTGTCCTTTTTAAATGTAGTTCATATTTTTACATTTTATTTATTTTTAGTATGCCAAAAGCAGTTTAAAATATTGAATATTCAAAAACTCGACGCGAAGAAAACAACTTGTTCTTTAACTGTACCTTAGCAACTGTAACGAATTTTTTATATATTTTTATGTTTCAAGGATGCCGGAACAGCATAATTAACAATTTTTGGTAAAAGCTTATGACGTTATATTCTGAGAATAAAATAAAGTTTAAGTTGCTAAAAAAAGCGTTAAAAAAGCAAATGATTTGGAGTTTTTTTTTAAATTACTTACAAAAGAAATTAAAAATTTTTTTTTCTACAAGTGATTAAATCCATTGTTATACAAATAATTTAATGATACTAACCTGATTCTATTTCTTTTTAAAAACTGTAAAGAAAAAAATAAAATAAAAATTATTTTACTTAAACACAAAATCCTGGAATCGTTATCTATTTTAAGTATTCAAATTTTATGTAAAAAATTTGTTTGACACATAATTTTTTCTTCAATTTAATAATAAGAAATATTAAAACATTTTGTATACTGCATTTTAATTTTCAACTTGAATATCTATTGTATTTGTATTTTACTTGGAAAGTGATAAATAAAGATTTGAAATTAATACTGTAGTAAACTAATTTAGCAGCCTGTTACTAGAAATATTGAAAATAATTAAAAAAGAAACTCTTTAGTTATTTATTTTTATCTATTGATGAACTATAAGTTTACAGCAGCTATCGATTTTTTGTTTTTTAATTTTTATAAGTAAATTTATAAATGAATTAAAAATGATTGTGAGTATAAATACGTCACAGAATAATAAAATTGGGTACAAGCATTATTCATGTAAAAGAAAACTTCAGCTGTTATTTTTATGCATAATATATTTATTTTAAAAATAAATATACTACAAGTAAATATAAATGAATTAGTATAGTACGTAGGTGCACCTTTGAATCTGTTTGATGCAAATCTTTTAAGACAATGCAATATTTACAATTTATTCACTGAGGATTACAACGATCTTCCTACAAGGAAGCAATTGGACCAAAATTACAAATTAGTATTGTACAACTAATAATAACTTAAAAATTTATACTCCACTGTATCTTATGAGATATATAAAAAACAGTTTGTTCATTTATTTGAAGGAACTAAGTAAAATATTATCGTTTTTTTTTTTTTTTTTATCATCACGCTGACTTCAATGAAATAAATTCTTAAAAGTACTGGTAAGTGAAATTTTTAATTTGGTCATTTTGATTAATATTATTGTTTGTATGGATATCGATTAAAATCATTACA
The DNA here is from genome assembly GCA_038277355.1 of Encarsia formosa. Lineage (NCBI taxonomy): Eukaryota > Metazoa > Arthropoda > Insecta > Hymenoptera > Aphelinidae > Encarsia > Encarsia formosa. Next base: position 19,055,586 of record CM076186.1, on the reverse strand, counting down.
GACCAACGTAGATATAACATGAATTATTCACATTTCTTTAGATTATGGTTTAAACTATGTCACTATACAAAAAATTTCATTTTAAAATAAACATGAGTAGTAAAGAAATCAATGTCAATACATGTTTCATCAACTGGAAAATATTTGTTTAATAATGTACAATACTCCGAAGTAATAATGATCGTCTCACGCCTGGAATTTCTAAATTTTTTATTAAATGCAATTCTCATTTCATTATTATTTTTTTATTTACCGCAACTATTAAAAACAGAATGAAACCGCTTTATTTAAAAAATAAACTTTTTGAGTAATCAACAAATAATTTTTTTTACAACCGTAAAACAATTAAGTATATAATTTAAATTTGAAGGGGGAAATTTTTTACCATACGTCGTATAAAAATAAGGTAAAAAAAAAAAAAAAATTATTTTATAAACTTTAAAAAAAGCAAGTGACTAATTTAAGAAGAAAAATATAGTATTACAATGATTTCATGATATACATGATTTTAATCCTTATTTTTTTTCTTCTAAATATACATTTATGTATGTTTAAAAAATGTCTACTTAATCACATCTGCTGTCGAAAAATTATAAATCAATTACAATTTATGTATGCGATTTTTCGTGTTTTTTTTTTTAATAATTTTTTTTTATTATTTTTTAATTTAAATAAAATATTCAAGCAATATTTCTTTTCTTTTTTTTAAATAGAAAAATGTAATGTTGATATAAAATTAAAAATTTTAATGCAATTTAGTTTTCATTCATACTAAATTTTTTCTGAATTGATTTGCTAGCACAGAATTGTTAGTCTCTTTTTTATCCTTTTATTTTTTTACATTAATATGATATTAAAGCTCAACTATAAAATTATGTACTAAATAAGTTTTACAAACAACAATCATGAAAAATTTATCATTTAAAAAAAGCTATGCTTTAATATTTTTAGTATCACTGGCTTGATAAAAAAATCTGAAAAAAATGTAATCATAATTGGGTTCAATATATTTTCTGACTGAAGTAAATAAAAAAAAATTGTCTTGATTCTAACTGATTAAAATTAATATAAAAGCAATGTTAGTGCCGACAAAAACGAAGAGAACCGTACATCATCGTGATTTAACGTGCTTCATTTCAAGACCACACCATCTGCCACCTCGTCTCTGTTTACCTTTAGACTCAATCTTTTGCTCTCTCTTTTTTTTGTCCAGTTTCTCGCACGACACTACCAGAATCACTTTTATACGGTTCGTACAACTTTGATTTTTGTTAAATTTCACAAAATCTTGGGCTTTAGATTTTATCTCTAGCAGCAACTAAATTAAATTAAAAAAAAGTCGTAATATTTTTTTAAATATTCTTTGTACATTAAATAAAAAAGCAGAAAAACATCGTCTAAGTAATAAAAAAAGTGATGACTCAATATGACACGGTTTCATAAGGCAACTAACTTTTAGTGTAAGACTTTTTTTATTTATTTTAAATTGCAGAGTAATAGCAGAACTTGTAAATATCATTCTACATTTACGTAATTGTCATCTCTCACTGTTTTTATATATGTATCTAATGTATATATTTATAAAGAATATGTAAAACACTAATATGTTGTTACAAGCCTTACATAGCTAGAATATGTATATTTTTTCATTATGTATATACGTTCTCTTGTGTCGTAATAAAATCGGTTATTTCATATTTAAAATTCTAGATAGTAATAAATGTAACTATTGTGTTATTCATAGAACAAGAGAATAGCGTGCAAAGGGTTTTGCTGGTGGCAGAAGATGTGATGGGTGCGCTAACGACTCATTATTAATTTGTCCAAAATAATTTCTGTACTTAAAATCGTCTCACATGGTGACATTTAGTTGTATTGCTTTTGTATCCACAGAACATCCCTGCTGTTGCTGTTGTTGTTGCTGTTGTGCTTGCTGCTGCTGTTGTTGCTGTGCCTGCTGTTGCTGTTGCTGTGCTTGCGCCTGAGCTGCAGCAGCTGCAACTACCGCCTGTTGTTGTTGCTGCTGTTGAGCCTGTTGCTGCGCTGCTGTTACAACTGCCACAACCGCTTGTTGTTGGGCAGCTCGTTGTTGCTGCGCCGCTTGCTGTTGAGCAGCTCGTTGTTGTGCTGCTTGCTGTTGCGCTTGTTGCTGCGCAGCTTGTTGCTGAGCCTGCTGTTGAGCTTGTTGTTGCGCAGCTTGCTGTTGAGCTTGTTGTTGGGCGGCTTGTTGCTGAGCTTGTTGTTGCGCAGCTTGCTGCTGTGCTTGTTGTTGTACAGCTTGCTGTTGAGCCTGTTGTTGCGCAGCCTGTTGAGCGGCTTGCTGCTGCTCAGCTTGTTGCTGTTGCTCAGCTTGCTGCTGCTGCTCCTGTTGTCGCTGCATTTCTTGTATTGCTTGCAGAGCAATAGATTTTGTGTCAACAAGATTCGATTGATCCACGGTTATCACCGTAGCACCGCTCGAAGTAGTTGCGACAATGTTGCCCTGGGCAGCAGCCTGAGCAGCTGCTCTTTGCTGCTGACGAACAATGCTGGGAGGTGGATCCATGTGTTGTCTCTGATGCAATAGCAAATGATTCTTTTGGAAAAAGGCCTTACCACACTTATCACAAACGTGGGATCTGATGTGGCAGCTGCCATCTGTATGCCTGCGTTGATGCTGCGAAAGACCGTGCTTTTGAGCAAAACCTCGACCACAGTCTGGACATAAGTGGGGTTTGGGTTTAGAACCCGTCAGATTTGGCGGCGAAGTCTGGGTCGCACCATGCATGTGACTCACACTGCTTGATGATCCCATGGGTCCATTCATCTGTAAATTTTTAACAACCAATGAATAATAGTTAAACAAAAGTTGAAATTTACTTTAAATTATAATCAAAATAATGTAATTTATTTTGAGTCAATAAAATTTTAATCCTAATAAAACTGAAAATTTTTCACTTTTACAATGTACAATATGGATTCTAAAAAAAGCTTATGATTGATTAAATTAATTCATGAAATTTCGTGGTTTAATCAAAGTCTAAATTTAATTCAACTAAAGTAACTATATTTGTGATTATTTGTGTAGAATTAAACTAAGAATCTTCGAAAATATGTACTAATAATAATTGTTGAAATTCAAACTGGGGTAATTCATGTATTGTAAAAATGAGATTTCTAATTATAAATTAAAATTTTTTTTATCAATTTGATCAAACTTTAACTGAGATGAAATTTTAATTCCAACTAAAATTGAGTAAAAAAGTTAAATTAAAATAATAAATCACTATATATGATCTGAAGTTGATGATAACAAAAATTAAACAGTATAAATTTTATGATCTTCATACAGAAATACTTAAAAATACACTGTGTAGTTTTGTAAAATCAGAAAATGTAGAAAATTAGTGACAATTTTCATATTATTATCATATTAGTGATTTCATGTATTAAACATTAAAGATGAACCATCATTAGATCTACAAAAGTTTAGATAAAAATTTTACTCATGAAAATTTACCTGCAAAGAATTGGAGGTATTAGCAGTAAGAAAGTGACCACTGGTTTGTTGAAGAGATGCGGCAAATCCACATATATCAGTAACAAGTGCTGTTGTTTTTTCCGCAGAATGTATCCTTAAATGTATAGTTTGGGCTTCCCTGGAATTGAATTCAAGTCCACATTCGCTGTAAAATAAAAATAATAAAAACATTAATTTTAAATTAAAAAACAGTAAAATATACAGCTTTGGTCAAAGTACATACCGACAAGTGAATAATTTTGAATCTGACTCTGGATTAGTATTGTTATGAATTTTTGTGTGTGCTATCAAATCAGCTTTTCTTGGGAAAGCTTCTCCGCACACTGTGCAAGCGTAAGGTGTTTCTCCTGTATGTAGTCTCATGTGTGCCAGCAGTGTTCTCTTTTGCAAAAACTCCTTTCCGCAAACTGTACAAGAATGTGGTATCCTACCGTGAAGCCTACCATGATTAACAAGTTCAAACTTTCTCTGGAAGCTCATGCCACAGTCGGGGCAGACAAACGGATGAAGACTACCGTGGAAGCGCGAATGCATAGTCAGATGGTCTTTTTGGGCAAACGATTCGCCACACTCTTCACAAACAAAAGGCCTCTCACCAGAATGGAATTTGCCATGTGTTACCAGGTGACGTTTTAATGGAAAGGCCTTGCCACATTCTGAACAAACGAAGGGTCGTTCCCTCGTGTGTACCCGACTGTGCGTTACCAGATGATGCTTTAGTGTGAACGACTTCTTGCACTCGCGACACTGGAAGGGCCGTTCAGCGCTGTGAAGAAGAAGATGGGTGTGAAGACAGTGCTTGTGCGCGAAACTTTTGCCACAGTGTATACAAATGTGTGGCCGTTCCCCGGTGTGCACCCTAGCATGAGTGGTCAAATGATGCTTCAATAAAAAGGATTTGCCACATTCTTGACAAGAATATGGTCTTTCTTTAGGTACTCGTACTTGGGATCCCATATCCTGCTGCTGTTTTATTGTGATGTTTTTGGTATCTATTTGTGTTGTATTTACATGAGTTAAAACATGGCTAAAGTGTGTCGAGGCATCAGACTGACTGACCGACACATTATTGGAATTTGATTGATTTGATTGTTGCTGTTGTTGTTGTTGTTGTTGTTGTTGGTGAGCTGCGGCTGCTCTCTTCATCAAAATTTCATTGCACTCTTCCGCTGTGAGTTGTATGGTACCCATAGGCGCCACAGTCGACAAGAAGTGTTTGCTCATAGAATGCTTGTCTGCAAAGACCAAGGTATTTGGAAAAAAGGCAGGAGTTGTAGTATTGTGAAGGGAATCACAGTTGTCCTTGGTGTCGTGTGCCAGGGTAAGCACATCATGATGCTGCTTTTTAATTCTAACGTTGGTTATGTGAGTGGTTTGATTGTGAGCTCCTGTGGTGGAATGACCATGGTGAATGGTGTTGCTGGTAGGTGTCTGCTGGCATGTGTCATTCATGGTAGTAAACATCCTTCGCTGATTGCTATTGTGTATCTTGGGTGGTTTAACATCAATCTGTATTTTTGAACTAGTGGACTGGTCCTGATTATTGTTGACAGCAGCATAGTTAATGGTACCGGCGATATCTTGATTTGTTTCCCTGTTCTCGTTACCAGGACCGCTAAATGACCATGTATAACCAAACCCGGAGCCGGTGTTGCCGGGCGTGGTGCACATGTTCGTCAAAGTGGTGATCGAGGCGTTGGCCTGACTACTCGCTGTCGTGACAGCGGCGGGCTGCTCTTCGCTGTCCGTAGTCAACACATCTTCGGGGCCAACCACCTGCTCCACAATGACGAACTGGTCAGCGGGAAATATCTTTATCTGTTCCAGAGCTGCAGCGTGTTTAACGTCACGCTCCGGTATCCCTATTCGGTCCAGATTTGCTGTTTTTATTACCTCTTCTACTTCTCAAATTGTCGTCGGCGAGGATCATCGCTCGACAAAGGACACGGTGTATATTTATTTACACACAATCTGTATACACGTTTTGACCGTGCATATCAAGTCGCGCACCACATCGTTTCGTCAGTTCTTCATAAACTCAGTTGTAAAAAGAAAAAAAAACAAAACAAAACAAAATAAAAAAAGAAAAACTTTGTAAAAAAGATCCACCACTTTGGCTTCTTTTATTCTTTTTCTCTTCTCTACCTCTTACTCCTCCCAAACAAATCGGAAGAGATAGAACAGAGCGCATTCGCCGAAACCCCAGAGAGGCGTCCTCACCGCGTCGTTTCAACGAAAGTGAAAAGGAGGAAACACGAGGAGAGACTGCGAGAGAGGGAGATAAAAAAAATATGTATATAAAAAAATTTGTGTCCGGCAACGTACACACACACAAAAAACACGTACACAGAGAGGATCACGCACACGCGAGCAGACAGTTGGTACCCGCGGAGGGGATAAATCCACTGCTGATCACTGGCAGATAAGCTAAAGCGTGAATTGGAGAGACAGAGAGAGAATCACCGAAGGCCGCGACTCGTCACTACCACAGACACAAAGGATTTATGTACAAAAGAGCGGCGCCGGTGTTTAAATATCGGAGGATCAGCGGCGAGCACTCAGCAGCAGCCGTCGTCCTTGTCCGAGAGGGACCGGTCGGCGGTCGGTCGCCCCCACGAGGTTAGACTCCTCTTCCCCTCGAGCCACTCGCGCTCTCTCCGGTACACGCGGTCTCTCCTGCGCGCGTGCAGCAATATTACCGACGACCGCGACGACTCCGACGGCGATGACGCACACACTCCCGAGGCCGCAAACAATCCTTATGGCACCGTCCGGACACGCCCGGAGCGATTTTTCACTTCTGGACGACCAAGTCCCTGTCTGGGACTTTTCACGGCTCGGGGTATTATCTGTTCCTGTGCGCGTAACACACCCACACCTCGGGTGACACACACACTGCTGGTATCGGTATGGCGGCCGCGGAGGCGGCACTTTTCACCAACACAACTACACTACACCAGTTTCTGTCTGTCGGCTTTATTTACCTGCACCGATTTTTTTTAGCTTTTCGCGAGGATCGGGGGACTAAGCCTCTGGTGAAGAGGGGGGCGCGGCCCGTCGCAGACGGCTACCTCGGGCCGACGTGGGCCTTCTGCTGATCCTGCTCCAGAGGACGACGGAGCCACCACACACACATTATTACAGCGCCGCCGCCACACGTATTGCTCTCGGGCGCGTATCGGCCATTTTATATTTGTAAACTACCACGACTAGCGCGCAGACGGGATCAGCACCAGGGAGCAAGCTTCGTCGAAAACAAGAAGAGCGATGTGTGTGCAGGCTAGCGGTGCATGCGCGCTCGCGATTCTGACCCTCCCTTCCACAGCCGCCGCAGCCTGCCTTTTGTGTGGTTGTGGTGTGCAGGAAAGGCTCTTGTTCCACGACATCGACGCAGGATTACCTACCTACGAGGAACAGGTTCGCCAATACGCGCACTTTTTGGAGGGACAGGGACTCCAAATCACTGTGGGCCAATGCCCATTGAGTGACGTCACCCGGCTGATTTTCATACCCGCAAGTTTGTCCAACTGGAGAACTTTCGACAGTAGCGACATCTATGCCGGTATCATTTGCTTTTGGCGGGATTATTTAAATGTGGGGCTCGGTGGGTAAAGAAGTTTCGAATTTATTGTTCCAACATTTGCTTTCAATTAACTTAAAATATTAAGCTCGAAATATACGAATTTTTTTTTTTTTTTTTTATTAAACTTAAAATTGAGAGCTAATTTTTTTGGGGAAACGCTAAGTCGTTGATAACTTGAAAAAAAATTACCAGTAAAAATAAACTGAGGTTAAAATTTATAAAAAAAATTTCTCTAATCGAGGTCGAAATGTAGCCAGTTTTATTCACATGTTTATGCTAACGTTAAGTACAATCTAAAACCTTTTTTTTCCTTAGTTGAAGATTTTTAGTACCAATGAATTTTAGAATCAGTATAAACTTGAAAATTTCCATTTTGCGGTCACTGATTATTTATGAGACTGCAAAATTGTAGAAAGAACTTTTTGGTTATTTGTAAAATTAAATAAATTAATAAACCTAATATAAGTTAGGACTTTTTTTTTTTAATTTTAATTTTTTTCAAAAGTCACGTACTTGTAAGTGAGTAGATTATAATCCTTCAGATAGAAGACAATTTTCACTCTTTAGAATGAAAGCACTAACTAATAATTAGTAAAACTTTTTTATTATTATTTATAATTTATATTTGCTAAACACGTACAAAAAAACATTTATACATAAAAAATGTATAATACTAAACGTAATTTAGTAATAATATAACATACATTTGTACTAAATACAAAAATTTCAATAATTGTAGCCTTTTCAAAGACGAAAATTTATATAATATTATTTTTCAACTTAGACTAATAGCAATGAATATTTTTTTATCATCTGTATTTATCTTAATTGAGTAATTTTTTTTACTGCGATTAAATTCTTGAAATGGTCAGTTTTCGCATTTAATATCTCAATTTAATAGCGTTTGTTATACAGTAAATAATCGATACGACACACAATTCAATTCAACTATAGAGTTACTGAAATGGAATGAATGCAGAGTAAGCAATTGATAAGCGAGGCTCATTTATTCGATGATTTAATCGAAGAGAATTCAACTTTAACGTAGTACTTGAGAGTCAATTTTTTATAACACTCGTCAATGATTTATTAATAAAAATATTTTCGAGTAATAAATATTGTTGTTATCAGTTAAAAAAAAAAAAAATTCATAGTAAACTAAGTAAAAATCCAACGGTTTCAAATCAATAACAAAATTGAACTATTTATAAATGATTGTGTATATACTTTTAATGAAATTGTATAAATTGTAAAAAATAAAATTTCGTTATATAGGTAAGTAGATCTGATTCGCAGAATGAAAGTAAGGAAGGTGCTGCCACTGCCGTCAATTCGTCATCGCAGATAAAATAGGTTTCTACAAATATCAAATTTTATCATATCGCAACAACTATAAAAAAATGTCATTATTATTATTATTAATATCTAAAAATGGGTTACAGTCTTTCTAAACAAACGGAATTAAATTTGAAAAAACTCGTTTCTGCTTATTATTAAAATTTTTTTTAATAATGCTTAGAAAATTTCATTTTGTTAAGTTGTTTTTTAATAAACTAGGACCCCTCAGCGCGCTGCAAGCGCGCAAAGGAAAAAAAACAATTTTAACCTTAAATTGTACTTTTCGAATACCTTCTCCACCAATCAGCTCACGAATAAAAAGTTTACGCAATATGGCGCTAGCTCTCTTTTAATAGTGGAAAGTAAAAGTAACATTAAAATAATTAGTATTTTGAAAAAACTTTCATGTTGTGTTTGATTTGCAATTAAATTCAAACCGAAAGTTACATTCAGTTTTTTTTAAAGTAAATCAATGATTCATTAAAAAAAAAAATTCAAAATATATCGTAAACTCTAATCCATAAATTAAAAAATTATTGAATTTTTTCAACTGATAATATGCCAATTTGTTATGTATTTATTGCAAATAGAAGTGAATTAGAAAAAATTGTCCCCAACTGTAAATAATCAACTCAGCACAATTCGATTTTTTTTTTTCAAACTCCTACCCACAATCACTCTTGACTGTACTCCGAGAATCAACAATATTCCAGGACTTTCCCGGAACCGTGTGAATCAAGTCAGCAGATTGAATTGAAAAAAAAAAACGAAGGAGAGCGCTGGAGATAAAGATAGAGAGGGAATCGTAAAGCTCAACGGCAGGCTCCCCGTCGATGATCAGGCACCATCGGTCATCGAAGCGTGAACTAGAGATAATACGCACCCCACCGAGCGCAGAGTGGAGGATTTGCAGATGCACCACCGAGCGAGGGCCATTTGTAAGTTTTTATTGCCGCCGCCTGGACCCCGATGCCAAACACACGCGCGACGCTTTTATATGTCATTCGCGAATCCCGTGTTTTCTTTCTCTTGGTATGGGCTCACGGGGCTTTCCTTTTTTCTACCTTTCATCGAAATTTTATTTGCTGAGGCTTTGGTGTATTTTGATTGATTACGAGGTAAAGGGTAATTTGTCTAGATTACGAGTTAAGAGATACTTCGATGTTTTTGAAAGATTTAGATTTGGATAATTTATTTTTACAAAATTTGTTTATTATATGTTTGAATGAGGCGAAAACAGTAACTTGGGATTGGGTAGTACGTGGCTCAACTGGTAGAGACCATTGGACTTTATTATTGAAATCCAAACGTCGACAGTTCGATTCCTAATGCTACCGATTATAATGAAACATACTGTAGGTATTAATCTTGACGATAACTTTAAGAAAGGCTACATACAAACCATTTAATAAGAATAAAAAAAAAAAATTTTTTTGGTTGAGGGCATTTGGAGGGTTTTTTTTTTTTTCTTTTAACTAGTCTCAATCGGTGCGCAAGCGTGCTCAATTTTCAATCATGAAAGTAAATAAACGATAATTTTTACTTTCAGATTCAAAAAAAGGAAGTTAAAAAAATCTTTTTCTGAGCATTTTTTCAATTGACCTGTAAATAATAACACTAAATTCATCACTTATCGTTTACAACCTACAACTAAATTCAGATCGACATTTTAAGTTGTTTTTAAGAAAATAAACATTCTCATTTATTTTATAGAATCCTACAAAAAAAATTTTTTATTTATTGAAACAAATTTATTGAAACAAAATTTATTAAAACAATTGTTAAAAAAATTGTTGCAAAAAAAACTCTTAACAACAAAGTATTCAATATTTCAACTTAAACGTAATTCAAATTTTGAATTTAAGTTTCTCAACCAATCAAATTAACGAAGACATTCGAACATGCTTCATCATTATAAAGAGAGATTTTTTAATCCTGCGTCGACTCAAGTCTAATTTATTAAGTTCATTAGTTAGTTTTTAATCTTTTAAAATTTTAATTATTGAATTTTTTGAGTAACTTTATAACTCACTTTTAGTATTAAGATTGAGTAAGCATAAGACTAATTATTTAAAATATTTATCCAGTCGCTATACACATGTTGTTAACAATTTCTTCAATTCAAACATTCTTGAACCAAACAATTGAATTTATGGGAATTCCCATCTTTACCCATTGATCAAACTTTTAATTAAATCTTTTTTCCCAATCCCCGCGGTTAATGAATTTAAAGCATCCGATGATTTATCATGTAAAACAAACCGAAAATATTCATTAAAACCGTTTCTCGAAAAAGGGGAAACGGAACAAACACAAAGCGCCCGCATTGACAACATATGGGCCCTCGTCTCGATCCATCGCCCTGGAGCTCGACACCTACGAACGGACGTAAGAACCTCGATTAGTTTTCCCGGATACTCTTTGTCCCGTCCGAAAAATTCACTCGTGGGTGTCAATCGAATTTATTGCGGCTCGCTTCTAATTCAGCCCCCCGCGCGACTCCTATTTCTCTTTGTTCGGGGCATCAATCAGAAATTAAGGTGAAAAATGACGTGTGCGTTTGTAGGATCATTTGGGTGGCCCTGATATCGTTTGTGCATTGTAAATGGAACCGCACCGAGGAATTGATCGAGAGAAGTTGAGTTTTTGAATGTATTCATGCTTAGAAGAAGTTTGTAAAATTAAGAAAGACTCTCAGCGTGGAAACATATTTATTGATTTATTATAATTTTGATAACATACTGGGAATTCTGTTCAAAAAATATCTAATTAAATGAAAATTTAAGATGAAAGAAGAACTGTTGTTTTTTAAACTATCTGCGACCAAACAAATCAATCAGAGCTGAAAACAATCTAATCTTCCTTGACTTAAAATTTATATTACGTATGTATTAGTATGTACAATCAAAACACTAAAAAAAATTCAACACGACATGTACTAACATCTAAAACATAAAAGAAATAATCAAAAAGCTTATCAGTTTGACCCCTACTGTCTGAAAAACAAAAAATATATATTTCTCTATGTTATATCTTCATATACTTTTCAATCAAAACATGACAACATTCGTAATTAGTCATATACAACTCTTCAAAATAAATCACTTATCGTCGCTTATCATTCGATTATTATTTTCTCGTAGACGTAATTTTGCAAGATTTTGGCATCTATGACGTTGTTTTATCAGTCTTGGAAAATAGTTTTACTGTGTGATGTGTATCAGCTGATTTTACATGCGTCAAAATTCTGACGTCAAATCACTGACAGCTCTATTTTAATCATACGCATCAAAAGAATTTTTATGTTTGGGCTTTTTATTCTTCTAGAAATCAGTTTCTTAATTACAAACTTTCACTTAGTGAAATTTGCAAATAATAATAAGTTCGAAGTATAAAAAAAAAAGATACAATGCATCAAGAGCGTCTTTTGCCTATCAATTAATTAATTATAGCCGAGAAACAACTATTTATTAGTCTTATCATAATGTTACGGTTGCAACTATTTTAGATTATTGCAAAAAAGATTATTGAGTTACTATATCTATCAGTAAAAATATATGAATCAACTAGCATGCTCCGAGATTCGTGGTGTTGATTTTTCAATATTCAAAATTTGAAAAAGTGCAATTTTTTTTACATAGAATTTTTTTATTGCATTTTAGCATGTTTAGTTTATAAAATTTCAGGGTAAAATATATTTTTAGTTTTTTAACGTAAGGAATTAGAATTATTTGAACAGATCAACTTCGTTAATTTTTGATATTCAAAATATTCAAACTCCAAAACTACGTTTTAAACTACGTTCATTCATAGAAAAAAAAGCAATTTCAGCTTGGAAATTAAGATTTCCGTGTATATCTTATAACGATGTTTGCTCCAATCCATAATTACTAGTTTTGAAGAGTAAATAAAACGATTAGACAATATACGTCGCGGTGTCTGATGAAAATCTTTGAAAACAAACGTTTTTCTCAAAACACTTTTTTCACTTTAGCTCTCAATTAGTTTTTATTTTTCTGATACCACAGGAAAATTGAGTACACAATTTCCGATCCAGCTTCATTCTGCAAATTTTGAATTCTTCGAATGCATAAAAACTTTCAAGCGCCCAGTAACCTCCACTGTGGCTGTGTAAAAAACAATCTCGATCTTGCAGGAGTAAAAACAGGAGTGTAATAATGCGTGTGAGATGCAAATTATTCGAGCGATGCCAATGACTGCGAAGAACTGTAAAAAATGTCTGCTCTTTGCGAGGTGGAATATCGATTGAGTGTTAGAACTGCGTATTGTGTAGAAGCAATGGACTTTTTTTCTGAGTACAAAATAAAATTATTTTTACTGCGTATAATTTGTAATTCAAAATTCAAAATTTTGTAAATAAATTCCTAATTGTAAAAATAAGAACAACTATGAAATGAGCTATTAAATAACATTTTCTCAGCTCGATAAAAAAACTACATGAAAATCAGTCTCAGGTTGCTGAATCATAGATCATCAACTGTATCGAACATCTAAAAATAACATCGACACGACCATCATCGGAGTCACTTTTTTTTACAATCCTGGCCTGAAGAATTTACATATTGATGATGAAATTTTTGATTTTTTCCGATCGCAAATTACCTGGAAAACCTCGATTCCGGTCTCTGATCAGACGTTATTACAATACAAAGAATTTTTCGCGAAAAAAAAAATGATCGATAATCGAGAGGCTTGGCGCCTTGCTCAAGGTGTCTCGTGTCGTCGGACCAGTGTGTAAACATACAATTAAAAAGTGGCGTGATGCCGCGACGAACACGGATTTTAAACCGATTATGTAGGCCTTATGATGTTGAATATCCATGAAATGTAGCTTTTTCAACACGTACCGACATAGTTTTGTTACATAATTTCACTGTCTGCATTTGTAAGTTTATTTGAATAAAGTGATGAAGCACATCCATTTTTAATGACAGTTAGTTTGTAGAAAGTAACTTAAAATAATATTAAAAATGAAATTTTCGAATCTGATATAGAATTTAAAAATTTTAAAAGCTTATAAATGCACCAAAAGTACTTGCACTTTAAATAATACCAAAAGTTTACGATCGGCTGGGTTCCTCGATATCAGCGCAAAGTTAATTCATGACAGTCTCGCGAGTGGACCGAGTCGTTTTATCGAGAGCCCGTGCCATTAAAACAATGCCGTCCATTGAGGAAAAGCCTTTGCAGGCTGTCTTATCGGTACGGAAATTCCGCGTGTTGCAGAACTGCGTGCTTCTCTGATTTCTAAGGTACTTACCTACAGTAGGCGTTCCGATATCTACAACCGATTTCTTTCCTTTTTTTTTTTGGTTATTCATAGCTGGAATAAGTGAATAATTTTATTGTTCCGAGCACTTATTATCGCGTGGTTTTAGAAGTGTAAGTGCAACTTTTTGTTTACTTATGAAATAAATTTTACAATTGAATACACGAAAATTATATATAAAGCTTTGTAAGCAATTTTAATCTAGGTAGGAATATATTTTCGATTGTTACTACTTCTAACTTCATTCTTTTTTGGTTAATGATATTTATGGTACTAGTTTTTTAATTAGTAAAAACAATCTGTTGATTACTTTTATACTAATTACATAAAAAAAACAGAGAAATTTTTTTAAATATTCTTCAGAAAGACGTATCAGCTTTACGGATAAGCGAGATTAGACGCGATAACCCTTATATTTTTTTTCTGTAAAGTTACCTGTTAGTAAGAAATGTGAATTAAATCATCCATTTAATGGCTTGTTAATAGCAAAATACTAGATTCAGTCTATGAAATAGCCAGTAAATGGCTATTAAATGGACAACCTAATTCACATTTTTTACAGGGATAAATTTATTTCAAAAATATAATCGAAAAGTTTACAATCATTTCAAATGTTTAATTTAATCAAGCTCAGAACCATCAATTACAAATTAGCATTGTTACTTATTTCAACAACGAGAAAAAAAAAAAAAATCACGTAATCGATCCTGACAATGACACTCCCCAACTGTAATAGACACATTGAATAAACCTCAAGGGATGCACGCATCCCCGGGTCCCTTCCTAATTGATTTTTATTCCAACTGGTGTGCGCGCGTAGGACAATTAACTGCGTTGGTCAATCGTGCTCTCCCATCGCCGCGCTTTTTTTTTTTTACTCTTATCCGATCGCTTTTTTTCATCCCGAGTTTTATGGACGTAGATTTTGTGGATATGGTTTATGGGGGTTGGTTTATTTCCCGGGTAGCGACGTTTCTTTTAACGACTCGCTGGCTTATGACGTTATACTGCACTCCTTGCCTTTTTTTTCGTTCGTCAAACTACTATTTTTTTAAAGGTCTGAAAAAACGACGCGGTTTTTTTTTGTTAGATAAGTTTTTTACAAACTGGAAGTGTGGGTTGAGATAACAGAATTAAGTACGCGGAAAAATTATAATACCGGGTGAGTTTGAAAAAAAAATTTCAAGTTTATCGACGAAAGTTCAGGTGCGCGTAAAGTTAAACGCGCGACCTCTAATCAAAATTCTGTTTTCTGTGAAAATGAATAATTACCCGAGTTTTCCATCATCGTGTGTGCTTTTAAAACTTCCACCAGAGTCACTCGCAAAGTAATTTTGTTTTTCCTACCGCAGTCTTATCGTGTAAAAATCAGTTAGATTCCACCCCAACCCAGCTTTCAGTAACAATCTCAGTTGAAAGCGTTGAAATCTTCGCGCTGAAACCCCCCCTTGTTTGGGTAAAATTTTCATACAGCCCTTGGTTAACCACACAAAAAGGTTTCACTCAAAACCCCATAAGCCAATTTTCACAAATTTAGCTGTGGCCATCTGCTTTGCACAAAAAGGTGACAGGAGAACTCGGGCTGTCGGAGATCAAAGAGCCGATACCGATCTCTAAATGTACCTACATGGAGGGCCCTAATGAGCAAGAATAATTAACGCTTCGTTTAACCGAGAGCTCGACTATTGTCCTCGAGCCGGGGTGTATATGATTTATTGGACGCGACAATGTAGTCACGGGTGCGGGAGCTTTTTTTGTTTTGTACGATCGTTCACCTCGCAAAGTTGCGGTACGGATGTTTTGAAAGATATTTTGGTATTAAAATGTAGAAGCTTATTTTTGTATTTTAGCGCATGTAATAAACATGTGATAGGAAAAAACCCAAAAGTGATAAATGATGCTGGCTCAATGCTTGGCAAAAATCAAATGATGAAGTTATTTATCGATCAGTCAGTTTAAGAGAAGAGGTCATATTAAAAACACGAATTGCTAAAATTTTTTAAATAATGAAATTATTATTGATTTATTTATATTTTTTTATTGGATTACTTGTTGTAAGTCAGTGCGCGGCTTGTCTCGTGCATTGCGGAACTTCAAAATGTGGTTGCCCTGTTTGTCATCGATGTGAGAAGAAAATATGTCGCCGTATCAAGAATTGCAAGGTAACGTGAAATTTTATTCCTCAATTTTTCTTGAAGATTTAAGTTGGAATTTAATAATTTACGTTTTAATCAGGTCTTTGTATTTGGTCGATGAGTACAGGCATTGACTCCACCGCATTCACAAACATGAAGTTTTTGGAATTTTACAAACGGAACTTGTTTCAGACATAATATAAAAAAGAAAAATATTTCGAATCGATTCTTTAAGAATCTTGTTTTAAATTATTTTTATCTGTGAGTAAATAATCATTTTGAATACTAATAAACAACTTAAAAAATTAACTTTCTCTTGTAATTTTATTTTTTTTCAAAGAAATTTATGTAAATCCAGTAGATGATCTTAAAATAATACGATGATAAGTAATGATCAATGCAAATCAATTAGTAACACTAAATATAGAGTCAGTACATGAAAAACCATGATGTATACTGTTAATTTTGTAATTAGTTTTAAAATTTTATTTTCCAACAATATACGTTTTGTTAACCAATATTAAAAACCATGCAGTGCTCCCTAAAAGTAGACAAACGCAGCTCGCGAAGCGTCATAAAATTCTCCCCCTCCCCTGGCACTATTGTGGTAAAAGCGGTTTGATAATTCCACGACAATGGCCCTGCTAAAAGAGAGGTTGGTAGGAGTGGCCCTCGTCGCTCGCGGAAATTACCGCCGCCGCCGCCGCCCGCCGCGTAATTATCGCGCCGCGTACCTCGACGATCATCGTGCAAACTCCCCCAACCTTCCAGCCCTGCACCGCTCCGAGGGCTTTCGAGCCCTGGAAGCCTGCAATTGGTGAGATTTTTTACATCGTTTTTAAAACTAAAGGAACGCGAGAGCGTAAGATGGTAATTTTAAAAGTTGTTATCTGGAGGTAACCGAAGGAGTTATAAAAAATGCATTACGTGAGCTGAAACCTGAGCTTACGTGTGGATAATTTAGTCTTCTTGGGACTAGTCAAGTGTCGGCTGTGCAGTGCAGTACGTAGGATTTTTATTTAAAATTCATAATAACTATGATGAATAAAGAATGTATCATACGAAGTGCAATGAAGATGAAAAATGTATGAATTTAGTCTTCTTAGATTAGCCTCGAGTGCATAACTTTGGTTATACAGTACAGTAGCTCCCAACGATTTTTTTTTTCAAAAATTTTTCGTTAAAAATTCAAAAAAATATCCTACACTCGATACGGAATTTAATACAAAGTTAAAAAAAAAAAGTTCACCACACAAATTTTGAAAAAAAAGCCCCCGTCGCGCCAAAAGTCGGGTTTAATTATCGGCCACGCGCGTGATATCTTCGTTACGGGCGGGCTATTAGCGATCGAGGCCGACCGCTCACTGCAGCCGTAACGACCCAATCGCGGCTTCAACGGCGGTCGAATTGGACAATAAAGCGTTAACAAAATCATAATAAAAACGTATCAGGCTGAACCTACTCGATGGGTTTTTACAACGGTTGTGAGAGTCGATGTTTGCGTCACGCACATCGTACGATCTTTCTCGACTCGATACTCCATATGGGGACGAGGAATGCTTAGGACCTTAATTGATTTCGAGTTTGGCCAATGGATGATTCTTTTTTCTTTTTTAATTGTGCTCGAAACGCGCTTAGCGGGTCGGCTTTGCTCAAAAGTAATTGAAAAATGTCTTTTTTTGATTGGATGAGCCGGATTTTTTTTTCAGAAGCGATGTTTAACTGTACAATATTGTTTTAAATTATCGAGTCTCTGAAAGAGTTCAAGAAAAAAAGTTCATTTAAATTGAAATTAACTTTGTTAGTGAATATGCAACTACTCTTTTCCAGTGATTTGAACTACAACTCTTTCATTTCAAAAGCTTTAATAAAAAAAAAATAAATAAATAAAAAAATTTAGTCGATAAAAAAAATATTTTTATTGATAACAACGTACAAAAAACACCGCAATATGAAAAAAAAATTTTGATTCATCACAATTGATTGAAGAGTTTAAATTAAGATAAAGAAATATTTTTGGAAGAAACGAGCTGTAATTGGTTAAAATAATAATTAAAAAAAAAAAAAAAAATCTTAATTTAATTTCAATGTTTTAATTTAACCAACAGTTAAACTATTTTAGAAAAAATTAAAAAAATTTCACCTATATCATTAAAAAAAGCAATTTGACTTTCGCATTCAGAATAGCGTTAACTTTACACACAGCAAAATGAAAACAGTCACATTTTTCGAGCTTTAACAATCGCAATAAGATATTTTAATAAAGTGTTTTATAAAACCGTATTTTTCTTCATTTTCATTTACATGCTTAACACAAGATGAGTTTGTTTTTTTTTTCTTTACTATAACACTGTGTTTCGAAAACATTATTATTTAATAAAGTTTTTTTCATAAAGTGTAAATAACATGGTAAGTTTAAAACTGGAAAATATCTTTAAGAATATCAACATTTCCTTACAGTAATTGTCTATTTTTTAGGACTTATCATGAATTAAATTTATTTTTCATCTGTTTCTTGTTCTTGTATCAGTTTTTTTACAAAAATATGCTGCTACTCTATCTTTATTTCAGACAACGTCTTTTAATTTCGTTAAGCTCAGCATCGACGTAGAAAATGCTTTTACAGTATTAACAAGATGAAGAAGCAAACGAATGTTTGCAGTCATGTTATATTAACCGTATAAGACTTCGAATTGTTTGACACATACACTTTAATTTATTTATTTGCTTTATTTAACGTTTCGTTATAAATAGTCCAGTAAAGATTATAAATATTTACATTGATTTTGGTTTAAAATAAAAAAAAAGAATAAATGATTGTAATTTTAAAGACATTGAAAATATTTTTAATTGTAAAATATACCAGAGACCGTAATTGAGGAGTAACACAATAAAACTTTGAATAAAGTATTCAACGATTATCGAACAATAATGATTACATTTTTTAAATTTCGTTTAACAAGATTATGAACTGTACGCACACTCAGTAAACGCATATAATGTGAATCATTATTTAAAAGTCGCGACCAACTTAACTAATTGCTCAGTTAAAAACCCGTTTGATTTTAATTAAAATTTTTCTTCATTCGTCTCTACCGCTCTCTTTTCATGATGCGTTTTCAAAAATTGATTATGACTCAGTTTAGAATTAGCAGCACTCGCGGCTTTAATAAATCTAAACTGTGTAGAATTAAATTTTTATCAAGTATATTTAATGATTGAAATCTCAACTAACTGTATCAAAGTAGAATAATTCTACGATCCCAGCGAAGAAAAACCTTAGCTGAATATCTATCGATTTATATAATCATCAATAAAAGACTGAAAAAAAAAAAATTCAAAGAAAATCAAGAATCTTAGTCAATTTGTACAAATTAAATAAGATTTTAACACTTTATTCGACTTAACCTTTTATTGGTAATTTTAAATCGGAAAATTGTTGGCTAAGGTTTTTCTTTGCTGGGACTATCGAATTATTCAACGAATTAAACAATGAATTCCGAACGAAAGTTGTAGGTATTATTGAGACGAGTGCGATTGCGGCTCGAAGTAAGATCACCGAAGCACTAAATTAAAATTCCTCCCTCCCTCCCTCTCAGTGGGCGAAATCAGCTTACTCGTTAAGCCGTAAAGTGTCCACTCTCGTCTAAATCCCGATCGCGACTAAAAATAAACACCCGGTAGCAGTGACAATAGAGCAACACTCGCGTGGTGTAAACACTCGAGCAGGTATACGACCCAACGTCCTTTACCTTTATTTTTTAACTTCCTTCTCGAGACTTCTGCGAGTACTCAACGGTTCGATAAATTATTTCGGGGTGCCGGAGCGAGCGCCCGAACCCGGTAACTTATGCGGGAAAAGAGGATTTCAACTTTACTTATGCATGACGTTGCTGTTGCGATTGCTTTTACAAGGGTGACGATAGAAAATTTTTTTATTTCCATAGTTTATTTATTATGATTAAAGTTGGCTGTGCTGAGTTGCTTTTTAAGAATTTCTTACTATGGAATTTCTTCGAGTGAACTTATAAAAAACTTTATCAAGAAAGTACTTATTGAAACAATGTGTTTTACGTTTGGGTCTAAAATGATTTTTTATATTCTATTTATAGTAACTATGACTATGCTCCTTGCATCCAGTTTATTCAAAATAAATTTTAGACTGCAGCTGTCACTTCGCTCTTGGAATCACTCTCGAAAATGTTTTTATATTTCATATTTGCTAGTTAAAAATTTAATAGAATAATTTTTTTTTTTTTTTTTGAAGATAAGCAAAAATACTCTTTTGAAATATTGTCGTAGAGTGATAAACTTTTAAAATTTTTACATGAGAGCAATGATTCATCTTTTTTTTAATTAATTCATTTTGAATTATTTTACAATCATTGTGATCAACGACTGTCTAATGAACAAATTATTCAGTTTAGAATAAAATGAAGAATGTTTTTGAATATCCGAAAATCTTTTTCGGTTTAGTAAAAAAAAAAAACGCTGATTAGAAATAAATAAACAAGAATCAATTGATGAAGCAACCTCATTTTTCTGACGCGTTCAACCCATAATTATTAATTAATAATGGAAATAAATAAATCTCTGGAAATTCTAAGGAAGTTAGAAGAATAAACAACGGGTACGGACAATGCTCCATTGATTTGCACGTGAATGAGGATTTTTGTGTGGTGAAAAGTCAAACAAAGCTCCCGAGTGTGTACCCCCGCTTCTCGTCTGAGTGTGTACGACCGCGTCTTCGAGAAAATACACCGGTGCATGTGTGAATTTAAATAGACACTCGTGACTCCAACCAAATGGATTTCAAGCGCATCTTACGAAGATTCTTTCGATTCTTTTTGTCTCCAGGTCGTCCGAAAGCGTTGTGCATATGTTGGGTCGGGGTTTTTGGAAAATGAAACTGAGTGCACTACACTCGAGATTGAGGACCAACTATTTTGCAGGGTTTAAAGTTTGAAAGTGTGATAAAAACTTTGGGATTCTGAGAAAATATTATTCACCACTTGAGAAAATTTTTTAAATTAAATTTTTTTTTTTTTATAAAAACCAGGAAATATGTTTGATACGAATATAGGGTTGGCAACCAGTACTGTAAAAATATATATTTTTAAAAGTACTTGATTTTTAATGAATTTTAACATTTTTTTTAGAATTTTTAAATCAAAATTGAGCTAGAAAAAAATTAAGAAAAGTTTTTGAAACTACGGGGGTTAATGACGTCATTGACCCGAAATCCCATTAGAAGTATATCTATATATATTGAAATTTTAAAAAATTTGAACACTTGTAGTTCCTTTAATTTTAGTTTTTTTGAAAAAAGAAAAAATACTTGTCGATTATTTTTCGATATTTTAACTAAATAAGCAAAAAAATATTATAAATTTCAAAAAGTTGCCTATTAGAACAGTACTAAGGTAAAGATCACAGTTATAAACACAAAAATCGCTACTTTTCAGCATTTTGAATTTTATTGAAAAAACAAAGCATGTAAGTGTAAATCTTTTTTTACTTACTAAAATTTTAGGTTCTTTGGAACTTAAATAAATTTTTTTTTATATGAAAATTGTATTTATTTATTGAATAATTAATTTTTAAAGTCAAGACCTTTTGGCCCCAGTTTATGGAAAACTTTTACACGTAAAATGCCGTCTGTGACTTAAAGTACCCCAGTTGATGGAACTGAAAAGTAGCGATTTTTGTTTTAATAACTGGGATCTTTACCTTCTAACTTAATTCTTAAAACCGTACATTTTTACAAAAAATTTCTTCTGATTTTGCCTATGAATACTCTATCGAATTTAAAAAAACTTGTAAGTCGAAAACACAGACCCATTTTTTATTCTATCCGCCAATCGCAATCGTCCTAGAAATTATCGAAAATAGGTCCGCTAGCCGGAGTCGAAAAAATAGCCGATCCTCAAGCGGCGAAAAGAACCATCATGGCAAAAGAAAGAAAAGAAGGGGGAAAGGGCGTAAGTATGAAGGAGTCCTTAACAATCGGAGGACCTACTCCGAAGCCAGGCTCACTTACCAGTCGAGTACCGACTGCTCTAAGGGGGAGTGGAAATAAAAAAAAAGAGCAGTCGGGCTCGGACACAATGCGACTGCTGCGATTAATTCAGACTGGGGGGACGACGACGCCAACTCTCTCTCTCTCTCGAGGACATTGGCTATTAATTTTTAACTTCTTCTTTCTCCCTTTCTTTGTAAAGATGCTCCCTCGCCGAAATTGGGTTGTATTTTGAATGGACAGTTTTGATCGGTGTTGAAAATTTTTGAAAGAATTCGTCATTATTTGATGCATTTTGGGATACATAAATATTGTGAAAAAAAATTTTACAAATAATTGATTTTTTTAAACTGCTCTAAATTGATTAAAAATTTATGGTGTAAGTAGTAAGGAAATTATAGTTTTCTGTCGCACCTATTATGATTTTTGTTTGAATTAAAACAATTTTTTTTCAAGAAAATTAATGCACTTATAAAAATCTTGAAAATTCAAAAATATTTTTACCCAAGAAATCAAATTTGCTATCAAATTTCAATGCTAAAACAAATTTGATTTTAAATTTTTATAAATATATGATAAGATATTCCTTTTCAAACTGAACATTGATATCAAAAATTACCGAAATGCCCAGGTAAGTCCTACTTAATTTCTGACTTTATTGAAAATTCAGGCAAAACTATAATTATAAAATTTTTTTTATTACTGTCCTCAAAAATTACAAAAATATCCAAACTCGCTATCATGCAAATTCACTCACAAAAAATTCTCAGAAAAAGCAACGAACAGTCCCCCATTTAATTAGCACTCGTAACCCCGAGACGCATTAAAATTGCTAATCCCGGTGCTAATTCGATCGGTCAACAGTCCATTACAAATGACCGCTCCGTTACCAAAAATTCTCGAAAAAAAAAAAAAGTATATCGCATTCATCTTCTCTCGTCTTCGTCTTCTTTCTCGCGTATCCTGGCCGCTGCCGGCGGTACATAATCGGCTCGACATCACGCCACTTTTCGCTACCCACGTGCGCGCCAATCAGCTCTGAGAGAAAAGAACGACCTTAACACACACGCGCGAGCCGATTAAATTCATGTCGACTTACCTGGCCACAGCCGCAGCATATGCATCTTTTTTCTTCTGCCTCTCACACTCTGCCGCATTTACTTTCACCGGGGTAATTTTTTGGCAGAGACGAGAGTTTTCGCCCGGATCGGTTGGGATGAAGCTGCTCCTGCGGATTTTTATCATTGTAGGGTTCTTTGTGGTGCCTAAAAATTATTTAAGCTTTAATAATATGTTAAGGACAAAATTTTAAAAATCAAGGTGATTTTAAAGTAAGGCGTTAAATGAAAGCTTTTTCAAAACCTTGACGACTTTGAAAAAATTGAAAAAATATACAACTAACTATAATAGCGTATGATCCCTTTGTATAATGATGATGTCCTCTATTTATAATTGATGTGATTGGTCGAGAATGTCAAATTGTTGAATTTGAAATGTTGAATACACTGTTTTTAAAAATTTTTTGCAATAATTGAATATTTTGTTTAAATAAAATAGAAAAATTTTCTGTGTATTCTATAAAATAAAATGAGAGTCTTTATTATTATTATACTAACTTTTTCAAGCTAAAACCCTAAAAAATATTGAACTGAACTTAGCTACAGGTTGCATACGATATGTTATAATTATTTTGAAGTTAATTGAGAAAAAGCTCAGAAAAAAATTGTTTTTAACTTTCTTTTTTTGAAAAACTGAAAGTAAAAATGTTTACTTTCAAGATTAAAAATTGACCGCGCTTGCGCGCTGATTGAGACTGGTACTTTTGAAAATATTGATAAACTTATTATCACATTTCAAAATTATTTTTAAATTTAATGAAACCCCATTTCTTCGATCTTGGAAGCCCGAAAAAATTGACGAGCCCGGAATTCGCGTATCCTCTCATCACTGGCTAACGGCTAAATTATCTCAATTTACAGATCGGAACATCTACCTCTCGAAAAAGAGGGAAGTCATGCACTCACCAACGAAGGAGGTAAAAAAGCATCGAGGATGCATAAAAGACCATGGAAAAACGGGTTCGTTCGAACTCACGCGATATCGACGGCTTTTTTTTCATCTCACGAGCCTCTTGCACGTAAGTGCTGGATCATCGAGCGCGAAAAATCGACCTTTGGCTCGGTGCCCAGGCAAAACAAAGCTTGTTGTTCTGTGGCTTCCGGGGTCCAGACTTGCCTAAAACTGTCTTATTTTTGAGACGTTATTCAAGTTAGAAGTTGAAAAAATTAAAAGTGTAAAACTTTTTTCTCCATCTCCTTGGCTTCGCCTCGGGCATATATCGCGCAGTGCAGCAATGTTCAACTTTCTGCCCTTGTATTGCAATATACTATTTTTTGATAAATTTTTTGCACTTTGAAAAATTTCAAGATTTTTTATATTATTATTTTTCAAATAATCCTCGTAATAATTACAAAAAAAAATGGAAAAAATTGGCCTTACAGGATGTGCATAATTATTCAAGAGACAGGATTTTTTGAAAGGCTCGAAAAAGAAAATTACGTGAGGTTGCATATTTGCTTTATAGTACAAAGCTGAGATATTTTCTGCAGTGATATCACCGAATATATAAATTTAATAAATTTGTTGACGCGGTCATTGCACAAAAAGAGTCATAAATATTTCTGCAATTTTTTATTTTCTTTTTTTTTATCTTATTTATAGTCGTCATATTTATGCTTCATATAGAGCTAATCAGCGACTATACAAGAAGCAATGAACTTGAAAAGTATCAAGTTTATTGAAAACGAATTAAAATTTTTTTAAAAATGATAATGAAAATTTTCAAATGTGTAGTTTGAATCAATCAAACAATTATATTTCTTGTATTATTTATTATTATTTTTAAAATTATGCGCGAATAAAAAGTAAAGCAAAAAATTCACCAAAAGATACAAACAAAATGTTTTATGATGGCAGTAGAGAACACTAGAACCATTTCGAAAACTGGAATAATTTATTATTTAAAAAGGGAACAAAGATATTTTCTATACTAGATTTGAAAACATTTACATTGTACGCAATTTCATTGATGAAATTTAATGATAATTTTTGAATGCTTTTGAAATTAAAAAAAGTGATTTTTTTCTCTTGTTGTAATTGATACTTATAAAAGTTATCTTGCAGCCAAATTCAAGGAAGAGTAAAATTGTCGGCAAATTAATTAATTTTTTTTCTCGTCTTTAATGTTTTCTGGAAACACCAGAGAGGAGGCATTCATTTAAAGTAGAACAAAAACGAATGAATGAAAGGTACTGTACGCTTGCGCTAATTTTAAGTCACACACTTTTTTTTGTTTTGTTGAAAAAAAAAAAAAAAAAGTTTAAGGTTTTGTACTGCATACTTATATTACATACATAATTTTTAATTATGTATGTAATTGTCAATTTGAAGTAACAAAATTTCAATTTGCATACAATTTTCCTGAAAATCAAAAAGATTAATTCTAATACTTTTTACTTTCTTTCATTGATATTTATACACCAATATTTTTTATCAAACAAAAATATCTAAGATCAGAAAAATTTCATAAATCTATATATTGATTGAGATGCTGGAGAAAAAATTATTTTTTATGCTATTAAGCGCTCCGCGGCTCTTTTCACAGTTGGTCTGTCGGTAGTGTAGAGCCTGTTTTCGCGGCATAAAAATTTTTACAATGGTCACTGCCGTTGTAAAGGGGTTTTTTTTTACGGCAGTACCGATTATCAATGCGCACGCGTGTCATTTTTCACGGACATACATCTATAGGTACTTTTTTAAGAGAG
Source organism: Encarsia formosa (assembly GCA_038277355.1). Taxonomy (NCBI): domain Eukaryota; kingdom Metazoa; phylum Arthropoda; class Insecta; order Hymenoptera; family Aphelinidae; genus Encarsia; species Encarsia formosa. The sequence continues at coordinate 19,029,877 of CM076186.1, read as the reverse complement.
AAAAATGAAAATAGCAGTACTTTAAAATAAACAATTGAGTTAACAGTCACGAATTGGAAACTCTAGTATCACAAATAATCTTGACTTTAAGATTAGTTAATCATGATTAAACTGATATCAGAATCAAAGTATTTTAACTTATCTTGTGATTGAGTAAGACAGTCCCTTCTTGGCGTAGATGGAGAAAATGTGTGCATCCACGATCGGATAAATTATTTTATTTTAGTCATAAATTTAAAATGCCATTGAGATTTAAGGATTGCTGTGAGTAACAAATATACATATTTAAAATTTTTATATTACACGTCTGAACTTACAGGTCGGGGTTTTCCTCAAAGATGGATTATAGCTGCTATGGGTTTTCTAGCATTTTTCAACGCGTACACGCTGCGAGTTTGTTTGAGTATGGCAATAACCCAAATGGTCGTTCCACTTAATAAGACTAAGCAGCATTCAATCGACGAGACGTGTCCTGATTACAGAGATCATAGTTTAAAAAATACAACGCCAATTTCCCCAAAGGGAACTTTTGAATGGGATGAATATACTCAGGTAATAAACTGTACCATTTTTACACAAGCTTTTTGAGCTATAAAATTGAGTTGCTGAATCTATAAATTCTTGTGTGTAAAGGGAATCATCTTGTCTTCTTTCTACTGGGGATACGTACTTAGCCACATACCTGGAGGGTTGTTAGCAGAAAAATATGGCCCAAAATACATCATTGGCTTGGGCGTAGTCATAACCGCTATTCTTACCCTCTTGACTCCAGCAGCTACTGTGTGGGGCGATGCTCCTGCAATGATAACGTTACGATTTTTCATGGGTCTATGCGAAGGTATGATAATGAGTACCTTATCTAATGCCTCGAGTATCAAAAACTCGAGACGTAAATATACAACTATACACACTGATTGAGTAACATATCATTAAGGATCGGTAGAAGGCAAGTAGAAACTAACCAGGAGTGGGGAAAGGTCATCGCTTGCAGAATTTCGATTTTGATGAAACTTTTGAGATCATTTTCTGATACCAAATGATGAACGAAACCATATAAATCTCTCTTGCCATTGAGCTTTTTAAACCAAATCTTCCATGCAGTCAAAAAAATGTTGCTAAAAATATCATTTTTTACTGTACAGAAGATCGGTTCAAAAAGTTCAATGGGAGGAGATGTAATTTATTGTCTCGTTCATTATTGGAACCAGGAAATGATATCGTCAAAACCTGATCAAAATCGTTCCGAAACCTCTGCTGGTATGTTTCTTTTGTCTTTTTATTTTTAAATAAATCAATAAACTACTTCCTTCTACCGATTCTTAACATTTTTTATCATTTGAAAGAGAAAAAGGTGTTCTAAACAATAATTATATTATGTCAAGGTGTTATCCAGCCAGCGATGAGCAGTCTTCTTGCGCAGTGGATTCCGCATCAAGAAAGAGCATTCATCAGTAGTTTTGTATATGCAGGCGTTACATTTGGAATTATGGTATCAAGTTTAGTGTCAGGATTAATCATGGCCCGATTAAATAACAGTTGGCATTTAATCTTTTATCTATTCGGTGGTTTTGGCGTTTTGTGGTTCTTCTTTTGGATTGTTTTGGTCTCCGACAGCCCGAAAAACAACAAATTTATAACGAAACAAGAAAAGGATTATTTGAAAGAGTATATTGAAAAACATTTTCACGATGAGAAACCACCCTTTCCATGGAGGCACGCTCTTACTTCCAAACCTTTTTTAGCTCTCATTTTGATGAGATCGGGCGTCGATTACTGCAGCTATACGGTTATGTCGGACATTCCAAAATATTTCAATGACGTTTTGAAACTTCCCGTTGAAATGAATGGGTACGTCAATTCTTTGCACCACATAAGTTCTTGGATATATTGTTTTTCAGCTTCGTGGGTATCGGATAAGTTAATAAAAACAGAAAAAACTTCCAGAACTGTTGTACGAAAAGTAAACACTGCTATAGCCAGTGCAGGACCCGGAGTTTTGATGATTTCTGCTATGTATGCGGGTTGTGACGTTATACTAGTATTGTCTTTGATTACTATTGGTCTAACATTGACAGGTAGTAATCTTCCTGGGTCCAAAATCAACGTTCTGGACCTGAGTCCGAATTATGCAGGCACCCTAATGGGGATTTCGAACGGCGTAGGCGCTATTTGTGGAATTATAGCTCCGTACATAGTTGGAGTTTTAGCACCGAACCAAACGATAAGTGAATGGCGTCAAGTTTTTTGGATAGTCAGTGTTGTTTACTTAATTACGACTTTGAATTTTTTGTTTTTTGCGAGTGGTGAAGTTCAGCCATGTAACGATCCCAAATTTTCGACTAAAAAATCAAGTAAAAGTAGTGATTCGGAAGAAGAAACAACACTAATGAAACTTGATAGGTTTAAATTACCTGACCAGTCGTCTAATCAGTGAAAATAGTAGACCAAAAATAAAACAATCTATAAGGAAGACAGCTACGAACTATGATTGCAAAAATCATTTTTTTTATTAAATCCAAGCTGTAATCTGTATACAGGGGTAAAAACAATCTATTTCTTGAGCGATTGAATAGATTGCAGAAATTGGGACTGGCTACATTTATCAAACTTCCTACCAGGTCAAAAACTACTGCTAGATTGTCATAAGACTGCCAGTTTTTAATCATCAATGCTCAGTTCAATAAAAAGTGTCTCTACCAAAAAAATGTAACGAAAAAGGATTAGTGAAATTCCGAGGGGCTACGCACTCCAGAATCACTGATGATTCTTTTGATTCTTTTTGATTCTTTTTGATTTTTTTTGATTCTTTAGTGATTCTTTCGTGATTCTTTTGGCAAATTTAAAGAGTTTAGAGCCTTGGATCCAATTTCAATTAATATTTTGTTAAAAATATTATTTTTTGAAGATTTTTACTTGAAATGAAATCGATATTTTATTGATTATATTGATTATTATGTCTGATTCTTTTTGTGATTCAGGAGTGCGTAGCCCCTCGTGAAATTCATACTCAAATGCTGCAGACAAAAACTATCAAGTGAAGTTATTAACTGTAAAAGATTTGATTGTAAATAAATATAAATTTTATAAATGAAAAGATATAAAAGTCATCAAAAAGTGAAAATAAGTAAAAAAATTTAAGATAACGGTAAGCTAAACACAAAAGAAAATAATTATTTCTCTCATTTTTATATTGAAAATTTATTGTAAATACTTACTAATATATACAAGCAAATATACGTATTAAAAAAGATTTTTAAACTATAGTCTTTGAACTAAAACTTGCTTATATATATATTTTTTTTTTTTTTAATTCAAAAATATATCATGTACTTGAAATAAAGTTAAAACGAGAATTATATTTACTTAGTAATTATTTCGACTAATGTTTCAAGAGATTCAATCGATACAAAATTTTATAAGTAAGTAAAATATTTATAATCAATTTTATTATTTTGTACGACGATTCGCTATCTTCGATGGCTTGAAAGCTAAGCGTAATTGTATGAAATTGGAATGAAATTTATAAAATTAAAATGCACATATTTGACAGTAGATAAAATATGAGCCTTAATAGTTAATCACTAAAAAAAAAATAATAATAAGGATTATTTCTTAACAATTTGGGTTGTTTATTATCATCATCATTTTCATAAAATTAATGTTAAATTTAAGATTTAACTTCAACCAATAATTCAACGAGAATCCTAAAAATTTAAACTCAAGTTTCTCAATTTGAGCAAATCTTTTCAACTTCTCACCTCTGAGATGAACGATCTCTCAATTGCTAAGAATGAGAAGAAAAAAAAAAAAAAGGTGTCGGTGGTGTACGCGATATAACCGCCTCATCTTCGTTGTTTTTTCTATTCCCATTTTCAAGCTGAGGATAATCCGCGGTCGTCGATTCGCCGCAGCGGCCTCACGCGAGATGCTGGAATCCGTGGGAAGGCTCGCGGAGCTACTGGTCTACTCCGGATAAAAAAGTTGCTGGAATTCTTTTTTTTTTCTTACCTCCTTCCTTACCTCCTCCATGCGGGAGAAAACCGAGCGTCTAATTACCAGTTTGGTTTTTCAGTCGAAGTGTCGTGAAGAATCCGAACGGGTTCCAATAGCGCTCGGATTTTTCATTGTGCGATTGTTACGCGGCTTGCGAAACTTTGAAAATAAATGAAGTCGCGGGCTCGGAAGTTGCACCGGGAGGGGATCGGAGACAAGGTGGCGCGATCCGATCTTGCATGCCAAACCGCCTTGAACTCGTCATGCGTTTGTACACCGAGTTACGCGAATGCCTCGGATTAGAGAGCTTTCGGAAGCTTGACGGCAGTGACGAAAATTGTTACGTCAGCGGTACGATTGATTTTGTAAATAAATTTATCGTACGGGAGGTTCTGCATTTTTCCACGGCATTTGGAAAAAAAAAAAAAAACTCTTTTTTGAAACTCTTGCATAACGGAGTGGCGGCTAAAAAAATACTCGAACGAGGCACTTCGCGTCATCGGGCTTGTTTCGGGGGTTTTTTTATAACGAAGCGAAGAGAGAAAAAGTTGAAAGAGAAGAGATTTTTTCTGAAGTTTTTTGATTACAGCATCGCGAGTTAATCGATATGATTATAACAGTACTTGGAAATTGATTAGCACGAATCGAAACGTTGGTAATTTCTTTGGAAAATAGAGGTCTTGAGTCATTAAGCCGACAGATAAACGCAAAAAAAGCTAAATTAAAAAAGTCGGATGATTTTTACGAGTATGACGAATCATCCTTGCGTAATGAACTGAAAAAGATAAAGCTAAACATAACATGAAGTTTGTGTATTCAAACAAATAAGTTGTTTTAGTAATTTTGCGTCATTAATTTTTAAATTTCAACCCTTTAGATATCATTGAACTGTGACGTATCCCAATTCTGAAAACAGTGGTCTGACTTTAATCTTATATTTATTATTTAATCAAAATTAAATATATTGAAATAGGTTTCTTTTTTAGTTTTCAAATTTTTGAAATTGATATAAACTTATTGTTTGATTTCACAAAATTTTAAATGATTTTAATTGAAAAACTTGGCCATTTTTGCATCTATAATTCATAACATAAGTTTACTAAAATCTTTTACTACTATAAACTGATTGTAAACAATGTGCTTTATAAAATATTTTTTAAATTATCTTATTCTTTTGTCAATTTATTAAGTAAGCTACCTGTACATACGCAATGGATCTACTGCGCGAACTAAACTATACTAGGTAAAATACTTAAAAAGCCGAGAACTAGTAGGTGCAAAAAAATTGAAGAATCTGATAAATATTTTCAAGTAGCTAGAAATTGAAATTACTCATGACTTTATACTTTTTAAGAATACATATTCACCATCTTTACAAGTCGTCTAAAATACAAATTTATTAATAGTCTATAATAAGAGTTTTTGAATAATTTTTTTTATTAATTTAAAACCTAGCCTGCAGTCATGACTAGATATTCACTCCAGAGTAAGCAAAAAATTAAATACATGATACACTTATACTCGTTTAAAAACTTTGCAAAGTACTTTTTTAGTCCAAGACAGTTTTCAAGGTCTACGACCTCTATAATGTTTAAAATAATAATAAAAAATATCACTGATTTTGATTCTTGAGAGCACATCCTCTCGTCTAAGTCTCAATTTTTCACAGATCAGCTTATTATTTCCAACTTCGTCATTAAAAGTAAAATTTTTACTTTTTCTCCTACTAAAACCCGATTCAGTAGTTAAAACGATCGAAAGAGTCGACAAAAAATTATACAAACAAACAACTTCCCTCGCGGTGAGAACTCTCGTAACCCCCGGAGAAAATAAACGTCAAAAGTTTGCTCGATCGCCAGCCAGAAAAGATCGTACGATCGATGACGCTCGAAAGCACCCACCTGTGGGAATCACCTACATCTTCTCGAAAGAGAAAAAACTTCTTCTTCTTCTTCTCGATACGCGAGCGCTAAAATTGTCGAATCCGAGAGCGCCGATTCGCGGGCTCGGCGCTCACGCGATGTCAGCGCGGGGGGCTCGTCCCTAGAATAAGGTACGGGTGGTGGGGCGCCAGCGGCCGGCTCGGAAATAAGCGACTTCTCGGAGGCTGCCGTGCGCCAATCGGTCACACGACGTCGACCAGAGCGGATCACAAACCGTGACCTCAAACTGTTTATTAAATTCGTTCAATTGATTTTTATTGTTGTTGTTTTCGGTGGTGTTGTGACCGAGACTCTAGTCGAATGGGTACCAGAGCTCTTTTCGTGTGGTTTTTAGTGCTCGTAGCCGCGGTTGCTGCCGCACCGAACAAGGGCGAGGATGCCTTCTCTCTGATAAAGTCGCTCCCCGAGGGTGAACTCCAGAGGATCGTCAGGTGGAGGCGACTCTGCGCCAGGGAGGTCCTCGTCGACTGGGGGTGAGTTTTTTTTTTTCAAGATTGCACGGTTACTACAGGAATCTAATTTTTTTTTTAATTGTTGGAGAAGTCGGTCTTTTTTTCGAGTGATTGTTTAATTTATTTATTCAGTTTTTTTATCAGTGGTCCACTACAGATTTATGTGGATTCAAATAATAATCGTTTTCAAAAGTTTTGAAGTGAACTCACAAAATTATTACCGCTTAAAACAATAATGCTTGAACTTGGTTTTTTGAAGAAAAAATTAACTAATCAATATTTTTTTCTGTCAATAAGTAAATGGTGTAATTACTTCAAACAGTCAATCAAAAATAAACTTTTTTTCGTCAAACATATTGAAACAAATCTATTTTGAATAGTAACTTATTTAATGGTAAATTTATTTTAATCTATTTTAAAGAGTAACTAGTAAAAATAAAAAAATACAACATTTATTTCAACACTGTTACATTAATTTTTTGGATGATTGCGCTTTTCGAAAGTATATTTATACAAATTTAAGTTTAGCTCAAAAAAAAAGCAAGTTTCATCAATTTTGTTATAAAGTAACCGCTTTGGATCGCCCGTCAATATTCACATCTACTTTGTATGTAAACACATTTTAATTAACTCTCTACTACAGTTTAACGTCACGGTTCAACACGTGGTTTTAAACATTCGGCCGTATCATCTTTTACTTTAAATTCAAATATATTCCGCGTGATTTACAAAATAAAATCAAATCGGTCGCCCCTTCCATTTTTCTAGAAAAAAAAGTCACACCGTGCCCACGTGAAAATAAAAAAATTTCCAGAAAAAACTTTTCTTCCAAAGAAAGAAAAAAAAAGCGGTGAATTAATTTTAATAAATTTTCCCGTGCGTATACGTGAATCGACGAAATTCTTTCTCAGGCGCTCGGGGAAAACTCTGTGATCTAATATACGCTTAATAACCAGTAATATAAATAGAAACTAAACGATCCCCTGTTGCTATTATTACGGCACGACTGATGTTGTAATTATTAATTGATCGTGCCAGACGTTTATCTCCGCGGGGCTGGCTTATCTCCTTGACGAAAAAAAAGTCCACAAACAAGATAAACGTTCCCCCTTACATCTTTCGAATAATTTTTGACAATTATCACCAATCAATATCGCTTTTAATTTGGAGAAAAAAATGGAGATTGAATTTTAAAAAACTCCGCGGTCAACCAACTTTTGCGAAAAATTTCGAGCGATAAATTGAGATTTAACGACGCCGGGGTAATTGGCAAGAGGATATGCGTAAGGCAGACGCGGCGTCGGCGGCGCTTGTCATCGCGGGATTAAAACTGCAGCAGCGGCACACGTGTTGGCCGTAATCGCGAGAAATTACGGACTTCCCCGCGTGTTGTATCTCTTTTTTTTTTTTTTTTTTTATTCTGTTGATCAACTTTCTTGATCGGAATGCACTCGATTGTTTATTTTGAAAGTTGCGATTATTATTCAAATTACTCACTGGTAAAAAATTATAATGTCCTTCTGGTTGATTTAAAAACAATGAAAAAGATACTTTAAATACAGTGAAATCATGCGTACCGTTAACAAAACCTCGTTTTTCGAAGGATGAAAAAAGTTTTGACCGCAAGATAACCCCTTAAAACAATGATTTGGGCCTAGAATGGGGAAAAACAAATCCGCGTGAAAACCCCGCAGTCGGAGCAGCAGCTTTGGCCGGGGAAGAAAGTCGGGTGGTCCGTTCGCAGGCGCTAAGCCGGGGATTTTAAAATCTCGGGATTAGGCTCGACGGGGAGTCTTGTTTTTCCACTTTGTTTTCCCTTGATTGGGAGGCTTTTTTCCCGGAATAACCTTGTTTGGTCACCGAGGTGAAAGTTTTTTTTCCCCGTATAACACTTTCGTCGGCGAGGAGAAAAACCGAGCAGGCTTTTTCAGAAAAATACCCCCGACCTTTTACCACCCGCGAGTTTAATTTGATCGTAATTCAACTCTCGAGACGTCAATGATGATAATTATGTTGCGTCTTGGTCTGTGACGCTCGGTACTCTCGTTCTACGACACAAAAGAGATAAATGGCCTCTTTTTTTTTTGCGCTGATAAAGCGATGCATGCCGCGAGAAAAAAAATTGACATTGGTTCCGAGACTCGATTTAGCTTCAAGTTCATTACTTTTATGGATTGGCGGAGTTTTTTATTTATTTATGATTCAGCAGACTTATTACGCAGTGATTGATTTATACAAAAGGAGAAAAAAAAATGATCAAATTTTATGCGGGAAAAAAGGATATTTAATAATTTTTACGAGACTCGTCTCTTAATGAGCCGTAGATGGTCAACCGTCCAGTGAGGTCGAATAATTAAATAAAAAAAACTTTTTTACAGTTTGGTGGTGATTAAAATGAAATTTTCAAAATGATTGGATTTATATTTATTTAAAAAAAATTTTCCAATTTTCAAAAGACTAAGTTTTACCTGTTCAAACTTTTATTTAGAATGTGATTGGTGAATTGTCTGATCATCTACATACCTGATTTGAATTATTAAACAAAAAAGCTCGTATATTTACTGAAATGAAAAAGTTTTCATTGAGTTTCATATCCACAAACAGGATTTGAAAAAAAAAACTCAAGACTAATAACATTATTTTACATGAACTCAAAACTGATTTTATCAATCGTGTCTTGCAGGAAGACTTACCTGACTCTCCGTGAGATATGGCTGGACGAATCAAAGCTCAAGCTGAACATGGTATACCAGGAGCACGTCCTGACTGACTGCACCGAGGAGGCCTACAACCCCGTCAAGCAATCGGAGGACGTCTGCTCCGAGGAACTCAGATGGGCCAGCAACCCAACCGACCACAAAGCCAAGGTCAAAGTTAGTCTGTACGGTCACGAGGCCAACGCCAGCTCCATGATCGTCCAGGAGTACCCCTGGCTCCAGGGTACCGCGGAGGACCTCAAGAAACTTTGCTCGACCGCCCAGACTACCCAAACTATCTCAGCGTGAGTTTTAATATTCATTTCATTCTTGTGGAAATTCAAATAACTTTTAGAACCACCCATTTCTCTTGAATTTTTTCTCTTAGAGTTCAAATGTTGAGTCTGGATTTTTTAGATTTTTTCTAAAAGTCTCGGTCTTAAAATCATGCTTACGAACCTTGTACCTTTTCGGTGAAGTATCATCGGTGAAAAAGTTTTAGATAAATTCTGAAATGAATTTTCATCGGATATTAATTTTTTTAGACTCAACTTAAAGCTTTTAATCTTTGTTTGCGGGCTGCAGAGTCTTTTTTTTAGTTTTCCGATTCCTTCATTTTTAATTTAATTTTAAGTATTGACTCTCATGTCCAATTATGTCTTAAAGTTATTTTGAAAAATAAATGAAAATGAATTTGCACGAAATGGCTCTGTAGCCAGAAAACTAAGACCACAAGCTTCATTTTGAGTCCAAAAAAATAAATATTCGATGAAAATTCGCATAAGAATTTATCTAAAACTTTTTCACCGATGATACGAGTCTGACTTTGTCTTAAATATTATTACTGTGTACATATTTTTTTGAAATAGCTTATATTTCAGAGCAAATTTTCCATTGAACTAATTAATTGTTTGAAAGACCAAAAAACAAACTGCCATTTAAACTGCAATTTAAAACTAAAAATAATCCCCCATTTTTTTATCATAAACCGTAAAAAGAAATATTTTTTATCGCGTAGTAAAAGCCTCCCTCCCCGTCAGCCATAAAATCAATCGCCAACAGCCCCATGAAAAATAACCCTCCCTCCGGGGTTTTTTTATGTGCAGTCACAGTCCGGTCGTCCCGCCCCTGGCCGAGCTCGAGCCCCTGCAGCAGCGACGCTCCAAGCGAGGATTCCGGGAGATGGTCATAGCCCCGGGAACGAAGTGGTGCGGACCCCACAGGCTCGCCTACAGCTACAAGGACCTCGGACCCCTGGACGGACTCGACCGGTGCTGCCGGAAGCACGACCACTGTCCCAAGGCCATAGCACCGTTTTCGCAGAAGTACGGTCTGTTCAACTACATGCCGTTCACCCTGAGTCACTGCACCTGTGACGAGAGGTACGGATAATTGTTTTTAAATTTTAAAAATTTTAGATACTTGGAATGTTTGTGGAATTGGGCCGTGAAGTATTTTATTGAGTTGATAAAGTTTACTTTTTGCAAGTGTTGCTGATTAAACAAAAGTATTCTGATAATTTCTACTAGAATTTATTGAATTTGATAGTGAATGCAAGATAGCTACCTAAAAAGACCAAAAAGTCTGTAAGTTACTAAAGACAGTAGGGTCCAAAGAAAAAAAACTATTTAGAATAAAAGAAAAGAAATTAGGAATTTATACAAAAAAAAAACTTGAATAAAAAAAATTGATAAAAATTAATTCATTACAGTTATAAAAATAAATTTTTCATAAATTAAGTTTTGACTTCAAAATCTACGTCAAAAGCAAAAAAATTTAAACTTATACTAAATTAATATTTTGGTTTGATAAAAAAAAAAATAAATAAAATAAATAAATCATGACCATTACGTTTTTGACCTCATTAATATTTTGTCGCCTTAGAAAAAATACCTATAATTTTGAAATGTTAATTTATAGCTTTATCTGAAGAATAGGAAGACAAACGCAAAGAGTGAAAATGTATGTGACCCCCATGACAGACTCGCGTGTAACTAATAAATCTACATTATAAGCAAACGTCGTCTGGCACGAAAATAATGTAGCGGCACGGGTGCTTTTATACTCCCTGATCGTTAAAACGACATTAAAATTGAATGAAATCGGCACGTCGTGTTACAATGTTTTGATAAAGATTCGACTATCACCTCATTACTGAAACAATGACTGGGTTTATTCCCTTATCGGGTCAACTTTAATGTGCCTACCTGTTTTACAAATTGCGGTTGCGTAATTGTTTTTTTTTTTTTTTTTTTTTTTTTTTTTTTTTTTTTTTTTTTTTTCGTTGGTACCCATTACCCGTTACATTTAAACGCCTCGAGATTTTCTCTTTTACGTAAATGACGATTATTTTGCGAACATACCACGTGAGATAATCCTCTAAACTCGATTATTATGTGAGCTTGGATTAGAGGTAGTTACCAGAGCTCGGCTGGAAGAATTTTTCTTTTTTTTTTTTTCATTGTGATGTAACCTTTTCTCATGTTACACGAAAACAAACAGAAGTCAGCTGTGACTGTTTTAAATTTGATAAAAAAGTTTGGGAAATTTGAGTTACGATACTGGATAAAAAATTGTTTACTCAGACATTTTGAATGATTTAACTTAATTTTTTTTTTAAATCATTATAGATTCAGTTGAAAATTCTTTTAAAAATAGATTTACCTTGAAAACTTGTAAATTTAAATTAAAAAAATAAACAATTTCAGATTCAGAACATGTCTGAAGATGACGCAGACATCGTCCGCGAATCTCATCGGCAAGATATTCTTCAACATGGTCCAGACGAAATGCTTCGCCGTCAAAGCCGCAAAAGTATGCACCAAACGCTCCTGGTGGGGCAAGTGCGAGAAGTACCATTCGAAGAAACAAGCCTACTTGAAGGACAACACCTCGTACTAAATTATCCCGAGATAATTTTTCGACTGATCTAACATTGCGCTGAGTGTACTGGATAAATGTGCATTTCGAATGCCAATACAGAGAAAAAAAGAAAAAAAAAAAAAAATTAAAAAGTCTGGTACTTACATTATACTTTGTTACTGTGTAACACTGTCTCTTAGTTGCGTTTAAATTTTTATGAATTGTTTTCATATTTTTTATGTGATTTTTGTTTTTTTACGCGATTTAATGTTTTTGCGAAAACCACGGTTGATACGACTTGAGAGTGAGATATGTCCAACCGTAGTAAATTTTAATATTGTAAATGTATTTTTTTTTTTTATATTCTTCAATTGTAGTTTTTAAATTCGAAATGCTAGATGGCTTAAATTTAAACAGTTTTTATGTTTATATTTAATGTAATTTTACTTTATTTAGCCAAAACTTTTTTCAAGCCTCTGTCGTTGATAAGCACTGATTTCAAAGCGAAGAAAATAAGAGAAGTTGACAAATTTTTGGTGCAAAAAAAAAACCATACTGCCAAATTTTGCATCAAATATATTCATTAATTGTTCTACAATTAAAAATTTTGCCAATTTATCGAATTTAAGTACTCAAACTGAGAGTATTACATAGTTGTAAGTAACCCATAAAAATTTATTTATATGTAGTCAGAAAAAAATTTATAGCGAAAAAAGTTTAAGGTCGAATTATAATGACTAGATTAAAACAAGACCAGTGAATGGTCTTAGTTACAAAAGACTCTTATTAAAATATACAATATATTGCAAGACCGTATACTTACCGCGTCTCTTTTAATGATAATACTTCATAATCGATAAATTTTAGAACTTTTCTAAGTTAGTTATCATACTAAACTAAAATTTTAACTAATATTTTCATTATCGCCTTTATTTTCAATTGAGATAACTATTAATTATATATATTTTTTTCTACTTTACATCATAGCATAACATGATGTTTTAATATTGTTTATACTTACCGTATATCCCAGCGTACCTTAAAATTCAAGAGGTTATTTCAATAAAAAAATTTTATTTATTTAAATAAAAAATAAATATTAATTTAAAAGTTATACTTATTTTATTTATAATTTATATTAAACTTATTATTTATATGTATACTCAAATATTTTATATAAAATCTGTGTAATTAACTGTAATGAATCTTTTTCAATCATCAAAGGAGCTTTGATCCAGGAAATACGGTATATTGTTCAGTCGGAAATTTTTTTTATTTTGTAAAAGTTGAAAAAAAATAATTTTTAGTTAAAAGAACTAAACTTACGGCTCTAAACCTATAACTCATAGTTGTAAAAAATCTAGAATTACTATCTGTTTAAATAAACAAATTTTATCATTAATATAAAATAGTAACGGAAACGTGCGGTAGAGAAGAAAATTATAAGTACCAGTGTCTTTACGTTAAGCAATACTTAAAAACCTAGTCATATGTAAAATCATGACAATATATAACTTAAAATCATTCTCATAACTCTTAAAACGAATAAACACATTCCTACAATATTCAATTTAATTTCTGAAAAATGAGTGAGTTCAAAAATGGTCCATTTTTCAGAAAGGAATTTGCGCACTCTTTTACAGAGAACTGAGTTTAGTACCAAAATCAGGGTATGAAAGTCATTGAGTTGTATACTGATGCATTTGACATTTCAAATAATCAAAAAACTGTAAAACTCTAAATATTTTTAGATTAGCGGATTACGAAAATTTTCCATAGACAATTAAAAAACAAAAAAAAATTTGTAGTTCTTTTGGAGTTACGTAAAACAAAAATTATAAAATGCCATGTCACCAAACATGTAAATATGTAATATACCGAGTAGAAATTTATTACGTTTAAGATCAAAAGTAGAAGAATTTATACTTATTACTTATTACTTATAAATGGATTTATAATTTCAAAAGGCTCAAATAAAGTGTTAAATGAACAATCTTTTGTCCTTTTTTCTAAACTGTTTTTCTAATGATTATGAATTACAAAAAATGCTTAAACAGAATAATTTTGATTAAAATAAATACTTATCACACTTTTTTTTACGTAAAAAAGTTATAACTATTTTATATTGATTCAAGAGAGCATTTCCGCTAACGAGTGTAAAAATCTCATTTTTTAAAACAATTTTACACTTGAAATTTTCGTTTCAAGGATGTTTGGTACTTACAAAAAAAAGCAGCCGATTTGACAATTTTAATCGAATCTTCTAATAATTTATATCAAAATAAACGTTGGATTTTTCTCCGTTTTAGTTTTTTAAAAATTTAAAGTATTTGTTTAAACAGTTAAAGAGGCGGTCAAGAATGCAGAGTCGTTGAGTTAGTTAAGGCGATACTTTAAAGAAAATTTTAATATTTTTTAAAGATTGAATTTAAAAATTATTTTATTAAATAAAAAAAATGCTTAGTTTTTATAAGATTAATTGTTTAATTATTTAAAAAACTATTTAAATTTTTAAAAAAACAAAACGGAGAAAAATAGAAGAAAAATCCAACGTTTATTTTGATATAAATTATTGAAAGATTCGATAAAAATTGACAAAATGGCTGTATTTTTTCGTAAGTACCAAACATCCTTAACTTGAAAATTTTTATTATTCTCTTTTGTTTATTAAAACTCTGGAGAAGCGGACAAAATAATTTGATCGCAAACAACACACGAGTTTCACATGACAAGTGCCAGAAATCAGTCACTAGTTAAATTTTCATAATTCTGTAATGGTATTTGCTTTTATCGATACTTTTCCACATTTCTTTGTAAAAACTTAAATTATTTTTTCAATCGAATTTTTCATCACGTTACGTGAAAAGTTCGTTGATGTTCATCAAGATAAGAAAATGATTACGTGTTTAAATATTTTCTTTTAAGTTAACGATTTACGTTTGTATCTCATTATTATAATTATTTTTAAATTTTCATACAGTTATTATATTTGTCTTTTGGAATCAAAAGCTCGGAATTCACCTTGATTCATGTGAAAATTTTTTTATGCTTATTAAACGATTCAAATAAATAAATTATTTAAAATTTTTTTTACCACATTAAATAAACATAAATTTGGCGTTGAAACTTCAAAAATAAATTTTATCTTAAATTTCACAAAAATGATTTATTGCATACATTACACTTGGTAATTTACACTTAATATGTCCATATTAAACAGGAAAAAAAGAAATGAAATTTCTTCTATTGTCACTTTGTTATAAAACATTCAACTTATAAATACTTATCAGCTCAAACTCACGTTTTATCGTCGCGCTTAAGTTTAAGATTTAATTACGATCCTATAATCCAAGAGTCTTTATTACCATTAGTGCACCTCAACTTATCATCTAGCCAAGTCAAACACAGTTAGTTTCTAAACTTGTTTACTTGGCTGCAAGACGATACGTGATACTTGCACTCTGCGCGGATAATCGCGCTGGTGCGGCGCGGCGCTGCCGCCGAGAATCGATCGATCGCATTGGCCGCATTTTGTGTTTATTACTTTTAAATGTTCAAGTAGACGCAGACACGCGGTTATTTTCTCAATTGTGCCGGCGCGCGCGTTCTCTCGACAGCTCGGGAGCTTGCAGAGCGCGTCAATTGGTTTTCTAATCGATCTAAAAATACCAATTTACCACCGACGATGATCAAAAATGTATCAAAATTACATCATATTCTCGGAGTATAAAAAAGTTGTGTCGCGGGCTTGGTGAGCTCTTATAAAGTTTCAGCTCTCAAATGACAAACATGGTTACCGAGCTCAAGCACTGCTGTATGTATTGTTTTCGATTTTATCGTTACTCTACCAACTTGTTAAACGATAAATTCATTGTTTTCTTTCGTCATTGTGTTTGATTTTAGTTATTTAGTGTGTAGTGTTACAGTGAAAAAAAATACATCGTAACGATGCTTTACTTTCAGGTGCACCGATTTTACAGAGATGGGTTTTTGGATTTATGGGCTTCCTGGCCCTTGTCATGGCTTATGGGATGCGAGTTTCACTCAGTATTACCATAACGGAAATGGTCCGACCTACCAATAAAACGCACTTTGTATCGTCAGATGACACCTGTCCGTCAAGTAACGATTTACCAAAGAACCATTCGTTAAGCAGGCATGGAGATTACGATTGGAGTGAATACACACAGGTGAGAATTATCATTTTGAAATTATTGTCTTGGAGAACAGAAAAAAATTTCCCGTACAAAGAAAAAAAACGAACGGTAGATTGATTTAATTTTCTCTAATAGAGTCAATCGCCGACACTTTCAAAAACCCCAACAAGTGGTTTACTGAACAGCCAATGGAGCATTCTGTTGGTCGACCGTAAACTTTACTTTTGATTTTTAATTTTTAATTTATTTCGAACCAGGGTGTAATTCTGTCGTCGTTTTACTGGGGCTATGTGGTCACCCAGCTTCCGGGGGCGTTGATAGCCGAAAAATTTGGAGGTAAGCATACTCTCGGGTTCGGTATCCTCCTCACAGCCCTGTTTACCATGGCAACACCTATGGCGGTGGAGTGGGGTGATTACGGAGCTCTTGTGGTGCTTCGCGTGCTTATGGGACTCGGTGAGGGCGTCACGCTTCCAGCCCTGAATGTCATGCTTTCGAGATGGTCAGATCCCGAGGAGAGATCAAAGATGGGTTCATTTGTCTACGTTGGCGCACCACTAGGTAATAAACTTTCGGGAATTGACACACAATGACAAGTGACAAAAATACTATCAACTAGAACAAATTTTCACTTTGTAAGTAAACATTTTAAATAAGGTTTTTTATTGTAGGTACGGTCTTCGCGACGGCGATATCCGGGCTAATACTGAAGAACGCGTCCTGGCCCATAGTTTTTTATTTCTTCGGCGCTATCGGTATCCTCTGGTACCTGGTTTGGATAGTCCTGTGCTACAATAATCCTAAAGAACATCCCTTCATCTCGTCAGATGAAGCACAGTATCTGGAAGAGCGACTGAATAAACACGTTCACGAAAATCCACCGCCAGTGCCGTGGCGCCACCTGTTTAAGTCTATGCCCATGTGGGCGCTGATTCTAGTGCACAGTACTCATGATTGGATTTTCTATACTTTCATTACGGATCTTCCCAAGTTCATGTCTAGGTTAGTAAATCATACATATTTATTAACGGTTGTAATTACTTGAATCAACGCAATTGGTAAAAATGACGTTAAGGGGTGCAAATAATTTCTTAATAAGAGTTACGATTTTTCAATCCTAGCCCAGAAACATTAGAATTTTCCATTTGACACTGATCGTTTTTTTAAAAGAGTAGAACATCAATTTCTAGATGAGACATGCTTTGTGACCGTCCATTACAACATTCTACTTTAAATGTGATTCAGAACTTGAAATTGTTTATCTTTTTGCTATCTTATGGTATCGTTTAATTTTTAATTAAAAAAATCTATCATTTGTGAACAGTGTTCTACACTTCTCGGTTGAGGAAAATGGATATCTATCGTCTCTTCCATACATCGGCATGTGGCTGTGCTGTGTGGTCACGAGCTGGCTCGCCGACTGGCTGATATCCAACAAACACATGTCAATAACCGCGGTAAGAAAATTGGGCACCACCATAGCATCCGTTGGCCCAGGTCTGTTTGTTATTTTGGCGTCCTACGCCAAGTGCGACAGAACACTGGTAGTTACCCTGTTTGTCCTTGGGGTAACTCTGCTGGGGAGCGGTATTCCCAGTCTCAAAGTCAACGCTCTTGATTTGAGCCCTAATTATTCCGGAACGGTAAGTTTTGTTTCTATAATTGATTTAATCCTAAAGATGAGGGTTTTTTAAAGTATCTTATGGTACAAAGAGCATATAACAGCAATACATGTTCTAAACATTTGCTTGAAAGCCAAAAATACGAATCCACAATCCTAATTAGTCAAACCAGCTATCAAGTTCTTGATGCTGACACTTGAAATTCCTACACGTTAAATTTACAACCATAACACTAATCCCATAACTCCACCACATAATACTCTTACAAGACAACTGTAAGTTATGTTGTTATAAGCTTGACACGTATTTTGTCAATAGGTCATGGCCATCAGCAATGGAGCCGCTTCCTGTTCCGGTATACTCGCACCGTATGTCGTTGGCCTGCTTACTCCTGATCAGACACTAAGCCAGTGGAGGGTTATTTTTTGGATAATTTTTGTCATTCTAATATCTACAAATGTATTTTATTTGATTTTTGCCAGTGGAGAGGTGGCAGATTGGAATGACCCGATTCTTTTGAAAAGGCTTAGGGACGAGAAAAAACAGTTTAATAAAGAGTCCAGCGATGTGTAAATAATGTCTGTAAGAATTTTATGTAATTTGTTTATTAAAATATTAAGTAAGTTTTATTATTTATTACTAAAGATGATTGTATTACATTAATACAGTATTATTTGTTAATTATATTTAAATATTTTAAGAATGAAAAAATTGTGTTTGATATAGTACAGGTTATAAAATAATTTTATAGTATAAAATTTTATAAGATGATAATAGAATTAGAATTCAAATTTTTACAATGTCATGCATATTGAAATGTGATATAGTTGTAAAAAAAGAAGTTGTAACTTAATGCGGAAAAGAACTTCTCAACGTACGTAGCTCTGTTTTGTAATTTCAATGTTAATTAACAGAAAAAAATTCTGTTGAGACAAGAATTTTATGCGTAAATCGTATTATACATGTATACAATTTTTTAACAGAAAATTATAAATGATACAGAAATTATAACATTATAAAACGGAAATTATAAAATTAAAAATTTGGAAAGTACTTTAAAGATAACAATAATTTTCCTATAGAAAAATAAAAAAGGATGTCCAAGATAATTTTTGTCACGTAAAAATAAAATCATTTTTAAATTGTAAAGGATTGGTTGCCGACTATTTGCCTGAATCCTTTTCCCCAAATACCCGTTTGTCTTAATGCTCTTTTACACGAACAACAGCCTTCCGAATGCGCTCGAATTACTTATTTTTATTACAATTCATTAGCAGAAATTTATTATAAAACCAATAAAAAAGAGTGTGGTACACAATAAAATTAATACAAAATACAATTCACAATCAAAAAAAGGTATAAAAAAAGTACTCAATAAAATTAAAACAAAATACAATTTAAAAACAATTAAATCGACACAGTGTCGTGAATCGCTTCCAGGAATTCAAGAAACGTTTACGACTCGAAATTTAGTATAATACATTGGAAGCCCCTCAAAATGTGTCCAGCCACTTTTTTAGGGGACAGACTTCACTTTCCGCCCTAACGACTGTTGAACGACGGCGATCTCCATATGCCTTGTTCTTTTTTAATTTCCTTAATAAAAGATTAAATGTCAGGGTGGCTCTTCCCCATGAACAGGCGAAAACGACCATGCTAACCCTCTGATGCGTTGTTCGTTTTTGCCTCACCATTCTTTGAAGCATCATGTTGGTTCCAGAACTGAAAACTATACTGGAGAGAAACTGCCCTATGCTTACTCACCTTTGGCTTCCCTGCAGAAATAAACGACAATGACAATGATAAGTAAACATGACATAATAGGCATTTAAAAAAAAAGAGATTGGAGCTTACCATTTCACGAGAAGAAAGCATTATTTCCGTGGTAACACGATCTAACTTCCAAACCTTTTCTAGCTCTCATTTGATATTCACCGGTAATGGATTCTTCAATTTTTCGATACTATCAGACTTGGTTAAGTATTTTAACAATGTGTTAAAGCTGCCCATCGAACTGTACGGGTATGCTAATTCATTGCCTCGGTTCACCTCGTTCATCTTCTGCGTACTAGCGTCGTGGGTATCGGACAAATTAATTAGAAATAAGCGAGCTTCCAGAACTGATGAATACTGCAATAACTTGTTTGGGAGCTGGAATCTTAATGATTTCACTTATATAAGCTTGATGTATTACTTGGGCTAACATTGGTTATTGTTGGTTCCACCCTTCAAAGGCAGTATAAATCCAGGATTCCAGATCAACGTGCTCGATCTTAGTCCTAATTATTCCGGTATTTTGACTGAAATTTCGGTATGAAACTTTTTATTTTCACAATAACATTGTAGAATTAATATATTTTTAATTTTTACATACTATACGAGACGATTGTATCCATAAGTGGTATTTTGGCACCTTACGCTACTGGTGTAGTTATCCTGAATCAAACTCTTAGTGAGTGGAGAGTCATTTTCTGGACAGTCTTCAGCATTTATGTATTTTGTTTCAACTTTTAATTTCATAGTTTTTACGAGTGGTGAAGTTCAGCCTTGGAATGATCCATAGTTTTTGGCAAAAAAGTATGAGAAAAGCCACGATTCAAAAAATGATAAGATCATTGCTATTGACACGGCTTCGAAATCTGACCAAGTCATTTCTCTTAGTTCTAAGTAAAATATCATTGAATGAACTTTTTAATGATATTAATTTTTTCTTATTCTTTGGGACTTTATCAGATGTTTATAGTGCTCTCAAAGAATCAAATCATCAAACTAAAAATGGGAATAAATTACTAATATCAGAAGTAGTAACTGTGTAAATTATTTTATTTTCTTATGATTTTCTATCAAATAAATATGCCAAGTTGCTTGGATTTCTTAACTTTAATTTTTCAGTAAAGTGTACAAAAGGATTTAAGAAAAATCGTTAACGTTCGCAATTTTTCAAGTAAATAAAAAATACCAGTTTTTTTTTAATTTCATTGAGGAAAAAGAATTTTTTTAATTGAGCTTCAAATGCTAAATTTATTCTTAAAATATTAGATACCTCGTTAGATACCGTTGCTTATTTTTTTTTTTTGCATACTCGCGTGGTTAATCGAACCAAGTTTCCTATCATGATCAATAAAATTATGATTATTCATCGATTCGTAGAATATTTACTCACTTTGATACAAACTTCATCAATTTCGTTTCAAAATGCATTCTTAATTGTTAGAATTATATATTATGAAATATTAGTTATTTTAGAATGAAAAATAATTACGAACGTTTAATTAAATTGTTCATTTACAAAAAATGTCTTCCTTAATTTTTCAATTAGAATCATTAATTTTATTATTCGACGAGTTTCACTGTCATTAAATAAATAGAGTCTTTTGTTAAAAAGGTATTAGGTAAAATTATTGAAATCATTATTCACACCAAAAGGTTGCAAGAATTAAAAAAATTTTTCACATCTTAATTTAACGTGAGACTAAATTTAAAACAAAGAAAAAAAATAATCATTTTTTTGTATCATCAAAATAATTGATGGAAACTACAATCGTAATCGGTTACCCACCTTCCAAAAAATTAGAGCTGCATTGAATCTCGACTTAGTCGCTACAATTCTCCACACCTTTAGCAGAGTTACGAAGCGAAAAAAATTACGTCTTAATTATTCAACAATCACCTGTAATAACTTACCCATTAAGCAAATACACGTGCGAGACGGATTTTAAAAATCATCATTCTCACACCGGTCCCCTTAGCGTCGTCTACGTACATTCTCATCGATCACACATTTTTGTTTCCTTGAACCCGTACAACATGAAAAATGATCGTCGCGTTAGAAAAAACAATTAAAAACCAAGGTTCGATCAGGTAAGAAAACCAGTCTACAGTTAATTTCGGGTGAAGCCGTCGTCACCGATACCGATCAAAGTCTTTCGCCGGGGGAGTTTCGCCATAGGAAAATACATACTTGTGACAGTGCGGGGAGATTAAGTGGAGCCGCAGCATGCACCAGCGTGCGCGTGCACGTACGTATACACGAGAAATAAAATGCATTGAGAAAGTATTTACTGCGTTACACGCCAAGGCCGAGTCGTCGTGCGCGCTCAGTAGAGCCGGAGCACTCACTCGGTACATTATCCTTGCTCAAGATGCTCCTCACCAGGACCAGCTGTGAGTAGCACTCCCATATTTATCTCCCACAAATCTATAGTTATTGTTCGTCCGATTCTCCAGGTGTTCACGTCCAGCAAAGATGGGTTTTCGCGGTGATGAGCTTCCTGGGACTGCTGACCGCCTACTCGTTGAGGATCTGCCTCAGCATAGCCATCACCGAGATGGTCGTACCCGTAAACGTAACCGAGGAGTACCTCGACGACACGTGCTCGCACCTGCAGTCGCCGGCCCGGGTTCCGACTGGGAACGAGACCACCTACGCCAGAACCAACCGCGGCACCTACCACTGGAGCGAGTACACTCAGGTGAGAGATCGATCTGTCTATACGCACTGATTACCGGCTACTCAACGCTCTTACGTAAAACTTACGGTAATGACATTGATTGGGGACGGCGTAGTAGTTTTTTTTTTAGATTGTTTTTTAGGGAGGAGAAAAGAGAAAAAAAATGAGGTATTTTCGCTGAAGATTTCGTCAGAATTCGTGATGCGATTGAATTTGAGAATGTATTACACGACGCAATTCCCGGGTATCGTCAATTGCTTTAAGATCTGACAGACGTAGGAGTAAATAGTTCACAGAAAATTTAAACCGACGCAATTTACAGTGCTGACAGGGGACGATTTAAAATTATCAACTTTCTTTTATTGATAAATCCATCCATCAATGTTTAAATAGGTTCAATCTGTTGTTAATCATAAATTTAGTTGCTTACTAGTTTAATTATTGAAGGAGATAAACGAAGTTTGTTTATTTTTTTCTGTAGGTGGATGGGGAATATTAATTGATTTTTAATTTAATACGATAGATTGAGAAATGATTAAGTACTTGATAAATAATGTTTAAAAAGAAATTGCAGCATTATAACACGGAAATATTTGTATAGATTTTAATTTTTCATAAAATAGTGGTAGTTTTATTTATATTAATTTTCAATTCATTTCAATATTTTATATTATAAGTACTTGTAAGAAGTTTAAATTTATTTTCACAGTGCCTATAACATACACTAACAACTTGTTTTTACGAATCATTGAAAATAGTTTTTGTAAATATTTCCGATTAGCAATTTTTGGTTTTTCCAATCTGGAAATTTTCTTCAAGAAAAACGGACTTGAAAAAACTAAGAACTGCTTAGAAAATTAGTTTTAAAAATTTTTTTAGAATAAAACAAATAAAGAGTGTTTTTCATTCAAGCTGTTTGGGTTGTTGTGCTCTCTATTGATGATCTTGAGTCTATTGTCTTCTTTTAATTGTAGTATAAGACTAGGCTAAGGCTAAGGATTTATTAATCACCGTGATCTTATTTCATCATTTTTTTTTTATTTAGATACTAAAACTGTATGTATCTTAACTAATTTTAAATCTTTGTTTTAAATTTTTGTTACGATGTTAATTTAATGTCTTAACGATTTCTACAAAAATATACAGATTTGAAACCGCAATATCTGCATAACTCCTGAACTCGAAATATTCAACAAAACGTGTTTTTTATAGGAATTTTTATGAATAAAAATTTTCTTTAATGATAAAAATTTTTTTTTTTTTTTAATTAAAATTAATTTTTTTAATGCATATCTTGCATTGTCATGCTCCGCTATCGGTCCGCGCAATGCATAAAAGGCACGACCGACCGACAAGCGCTTCGCGCTTGACAATCTTGTTTTTTTTTTTTTTTTTTTTTTTTCATTCTCAGACAAGAACCACAAGATATAAAAAAAAGGATTTTTCCGTTTACCCTGTTCAATTTTGTCTATTAGGTCGCGAGAAATCCTGTGCACAATTTTGGGTTGCATTGTTTGTTCTGGCGAACTTATAAGGCCTTCCAGACCCCTGCAGAGTATTGTACTTGTTCATTTAAATTTTTGGGATCTCGTTAAAAAAATTTTGTTTATTTTTAGGCACGATCGACCCCAGAGGGATCGGGGAGGCCTCATAAGTTCGTCAGAATAAAAAATGCCGAGGTTGATCTGAGCAATATTAAGAATTTCCACTTTTTCATGCTTATATCAATGCATACCTTATGCATCGCGCTCGGCATCGCGCGGAGCATAGCCATGCAAGGGTGGAGGTGTTTTTGCCAAAAGTTTTTAAAGTCTCAGGCCTTGCGCAGCAAGCTTTTTGTGTTCAGTGAACATTCCAGTTATTTACATATTTTTCTGACCATTCAAACTTTGATTGCAGGGTATCATTCTCTCGTCGTTTTATTGGGGCTACGTGATTACCCATTTGCCCGGTGGCTTATTGGCTGAAAAGTTTGGAGGAAAATACACGTTAGGCATCGGTAAAATAGAACTTTTTTCATGCATACTAAAGCTTTCTCTTAATTTCTATGATAAGTCTTTCTGAGGGTCATTTTTTTGCAGGAATACTCCTGACGGCGGTCCTTACGGTTCTGGTGCCAGTAATGGTTAAGTGGGCTGACTCGACGGCCCTGATAGTACTGCGCGCTCTCATGGGTTGCAGCAGCGGTGTAATTTTTCCTGCCCTTAACGTGTAATCTTCAACTTTTTCAATAATCTATAACTATTTATTATAATCGGTACGAAAATTACGATGATTATCGATGATCCCAAATTTTTCTCGATGATTGGGTTTAGAATGATGGCGCACTGGGTACCGTCCTCGGAGCTTTCTCTCATCACAGCCGTCATATTCATTGGCGTGGACTTTGGAATCATAGGTGCCACCACAATTTCCGGCTTGATACTCCAATACTGGAGCATCGGCTGGCCAGGAGTTTTCTATTTCTTCGGGGGTTTAGGCATCCTGTGGTTTTTGCTGTGGCTTGTCCTCTGCTACAATGACCACGAACAGCATCCATTCATATCGGATGCCGAGGCTGATTATCTTCGGGAATCGTTGAAAGAGTACACGCACAAGAACAACCCGCCTGTGCCCTGGAGACATATATTCCGGTCTTCGCCTTTCTGGGCTCTGTTGGCAGCCCAGATCGGTCACGATGTTTGTTTATACTTTTTAGGTAGATTAACTATAATTTAAATATATATTATAAAATTTGAGCCTAAGTTCCTGAAGTGAGACACTTTTAATCAACTTTTGTAACACACGGCCCAAACGCCGTTTTTTCATGCACTTTCAATCTTTAGAATTTCATAAATTTTTTTACATGAATACCGCTAGTTTTTTTTTTTTTTCAAATATCATTAGCCAAGCATTGAAAGAATGATATGGTATGAAAAATTGCTAACTACCCAGTTTACTAAAAAGTTAATTTGTTATAAGTAAATAAGAATTTATTCGAAATAAGTACCAAATATGATTATTAATTTTTCACTTACCATCCTAATTTTTAAAATTTTCATTGAGTATTTTTCGAATGGTCGCAAGTTGAAAAACATAATGCCTGAAAATTAATTTTATTATAATTTTTACAATTATCAAAATTTTTCAAAAATATTTAGAGACTTCATTTTGACGTGTAAACCTACAACATCGAGTAAAAAATCAAAAACTTGATTTTTATTGGCCTATTTCAGGAATTTTGGTTCAATTGGGTTATCCAAATTTAAAAAATTTACAGTAAATGGTGATTTCAAGAATAGTTTTTAAAAGTATTTTCGATTATTCAAAGACTGAGCCTGTGGCATATTTAATATACTCCCAAAAAATTTATTCTCTTTGGATAACGTAAAATAGTTTCTGGCAAAGAGTGCAAAAATTTAATGAAAAACGGTGAACAAAATTCACTAAAAAGAGAATTATTAATAGAAAAATAAACTTTTAAAAGATACGGTTCATGAAAATCAAAATCTAGAGTCCCCTATTGAAACCACTATTGATAAACATTTTAAATTATTTTTAACATTTTTAGAAGACAAAAAAGTAATACTACTTTTTAGACTTAAGCAAATCTTTTTTTTCTAGATGGCATATAAATTGATGTAAAAACTATCAGACTGTGAATAAACTGATCGAGATATTTTCCAGCTTTTATAATATTTTACATAGAAACTTACAATTAGAACCAAAGTTATAATCATTAAAAAAAAAAAAAAATTACAGGCTAATATTTCATAGTACAGAAACGACCTTTTATAGACTTTTCACATCAATTCTTGGATCACCATCCATTTAATTTTTTAAGTATGGAATAGCCCAGTTAATTGTTACAAAATTTCAGTCACGGATTTGCCGAAATACATGGCCAGTGTTTTGCATTTTTCCGTTGAGCAGAACGGATATTTATCGTCCCTTCCGAATCTCAGTTCCGTAATTTACTGCCTTTTCATCTCCTGGGCCACAGACAAGGCCATAACTTCGAATCTCGTCTCAAAGACTAATGCCAGAAAGATCAACACGAGCATCTCCATGATTGCGCCAGCTATTTTCATAGTTGCAGCATCCTACGCTGGCTGCAATCGGGCGACCGTAGTTGCTTTTTTTACTCTAGGTGTAGCCCTCATGGGAAGCAGTCTGCCTGGTATGAAATAATTATTTTATTAGTTTTATTATTAATACTTTGTTATATTTATTATAATGAATAGTACAAAGCAAATAAAAATTAATCGATATTTTAACAGTGATATTTTTATTTTACCTGATAGGTATCAAAGTCAACAGTCTCGATTTGAGCCCTAACTATGCGGGAACAGTAAGTTTTATTTGAATGTTTACTGATCCTAAAATAAAGTGTTTTATTAATTTATTCACCTTCACTAGGTTATGGCTTTAACGAATGGAATTGCCAGTTTAACGGGAATCTTGACGCCTTACCTAAGTAATAAAACTAATAAATTGAAATCGGATTTTTTTTTTTTTTTTAATTTAATTAATTATTTTAAAAGAATATTTATCCATCATAAAAATTTGTGTATTTAGTCGGTGTCTTGACGCCAAATCAGACTCTCAGCGAGTGGAGAGTGGTCTTCTGGATCGTCTTCTTTATCTTCTTGGTCACCAACACGATATTCCTTTTCTTTGCTAGTGGTAACGTGCAAGAGTGGAACGATCCGAAATTTTTGAACAAGGAAAGTGAACGAAAATTGAAAGCTCATAGCTCGGAGAATGGTGACACTAGACTGTAATGCAGGGACAGGCAAATGTTTTAATACTCATCACTGTTGATTTTTAAGTTAGACTAGGTTTGTTAATAGATAGAAAATCACTAATTAAACTTTTTAAATTTAATATTTATTTTTGAAAAATATGCGCTATTAAAATAAGACTATAAATACAAGAGAAATTCCAGATACGCCAATAGTTTTTTAAATTAAATTATCTAATTCGAGACATAATTACTGTAAAAAATTTTTTACGTAGTCGTTTGAAAAACGTCGACACCATGGGAGAAGTGTGATGATTTTGTCTGAAAATCTTTGAACTTACAATACAAAATATGATTTTTTTTTCAATTCGTAAAGTATTATTAAATTTATTGTGTAGATTATTTAAATAAGACTTTTTTAACCCTATTAATTACTGTAATTTTAATCTGCTGAAAGAAAAACATACTCGTAAATCATTCATAAAAATGTTATAATTTTACAATTATTTAAAAAGTTTATAAACATATTTTGTCGCTAATATGTTAATGTAGTCGAAAATTTTCAATATTTTAGAAAATTCTTTTGTGTATAAACACACTATAGTGACAACTCTATATTTTTTTCTCCCCCCAAACATTTGAGCATAATGATAAATTATAGAATCATAAAAACTGAAAATAGAATTATCCAATAAAACTTTATAGAATTTAATTTTAAGAAAAATATATTGTTAGTCTAAAAAATCATTTATACAAAAGACTTACGTGTATAATTATGAAAATTAAAAACTATGAATTTTTCAAGTGACGATTCCAAGAATCTGAATTCAGTTTATGTACCTGTAAAAATAAAATAATTTACATAAAAAAACTACACTAATGTATGAAATAAATTTTTTTTTTAATTCAAAAATCTGTACTAATGAATTCTTTTCTAGTTTTAAAAATTTTATCATTATAATTTAAGTACTATCGATCATTTAATCATAACTTTATATATAACTTTTATTCATGATCATGAAAAATCCTTAATGGGTTAATTTTGGCTGATTTGAAGTTATTTGTAAAAAAAATTAAAATTAGCATAAATAGATTTCTTAATTTTTTTTTTTTTTTTTAATAAATTATTTCATTCAGTAATATTAGCTTTAGAAAAAAAATTTAAATTTTTTCAAGTTATAAAAATTTCTATGCATAAGTTGAAATAAATAGTTTGTTTAGATTTAACCAGTGCAATGCTCAAAAATCTTACTTGAATAGTTACCGCAAACTGTATTGATTAATGTTACCGTAACGATATACAGCCTTTTTTGTATCAATATATTATTTTTTTATTGCTTGTATTTTGTGTATATTGGAAATAATGAGATGACATGTTAGGAACAATTTCAATCGAATCTTATATCTTATAGTTATTAAAAATCTACATTGTACTTGAGTTTACAACAAATAAATTTTAATTGAGTTGACAGCTCATTTGTAGAGTTATAAAATAATCTAATGCTCAAAAAATAAATCACAATCAACAAACCAAAAAAAAAAAAAAAAAAAAAAAAAAAAAAAAAAAAAAAAAAAAAAAAACTAAAAAGTAAGACACACAGGTGAGTGAAGTTTTTGACCAAATAAAATATTTATTCAAATTTATGTAAGACGTGAAAGTAGGAAAAGCATTTTTATTAAAACCAATAATTTAAATTTGGCGGACGAAAAAACTGGTCGGCTATCCCCCAAGCTCTAAACCCCCAAATACCCTGGGCGCCCAAGGTCAACAAAAAAACTAGTCGGCTATCCCCCAAGTTCTGAACCCCCGAATACCCTGGGTGCCCGAGTTCCCCTGTGGGGGATAGCTGACCAGTTTTTTTGTTGAACTCGGGCGCCCAGGGTATTTGGGGGTTTAGAGCTTGGGGGATAGCTGATCAGTTTTTTCGTTGACCTTGGGCGACCAGGGTATTTTGGGGTTCAAAGCTTGGTGGATAGCCGACCAGTTTTTTTGTTGAACTTGGGCGCCCAGGGTCTGGGGGCTTCAGAGCTTGGGGCATAGCTGATCAGTTTATCCATTGAACTCTACGCCCTGGGTTTTGGGGGCTTAGAGCTTGGAGTATAGCTAATCAGTTTTTTCGTTGACCTTGGGCGCCCAGGGTATTTGGGGGTTTAGAGCTTGGGGGATAGCTGATCAGTTTTTTCGTTGACCTTGGGTGCCCAGGGTATTTGGGAGTTTAGAGCTTGAGGGCTAGCCCACCAGTTTTTTTGTTGAACTCGGGCGCCCAGGGTCTGGGGGGTTCAGAGCTTGGGGCATAGCTGATCAGTTTATCCATTGAACTCTACGCCCTGGGTTTTGGGGGTTTAGAGCTTGGGGCATAGCTGATCAGTTTTTATGTTGAACTCGGGCGCCCAGGGTATTTGGGGGTTTAAAGCTTGGGGGATAGCTGACCAGTTTTTTTGTTGAACTCGGGCGCCCTGGGTATTTGGGGGTTTAGAGCTTGGGGCATAGCTGATCAGTTTTTATGTTGAACTCGAGCGCCCAGGGTATTTGGGGGTTCAAGGCTTCGGGGATAGCTGATCAGTTTATCCATTGAACTCTACGCCCTGGGTTTGGAGGGTTTAGAGCTTGGGGGATAGCTGATCAGATTATTTATTGAACTTGACGCCCAGGATTTTAGGGGTTTAGAGCTTGGGGGATAGCTGATCAGTTTTTTCGTTGACCTTGGGTGCCCAGAGTATTTGGGAGTTTAGAGCTTGGGGGATAGCTGATCAAGTTTTTTGTTGAATCCGGGGCCCCAGGGTATTTGGGGGTTTAAAGCTTGGGGGATAGCTTACCAGTTTTTTTTTTTTTTTAGACGTCAGTTTCAAAAAAAAGCTCATCTTTAGGAGCGATAAGCTTTTTTTTTTTTTTTTTTTAAGAATTCCACACCCAGAAAATCGGGTAGCGCCTCCCCTGTGGACTCTTACGTTTTTCTCAACAGAAATCACACGAAATGCAACTGAATCTTTTTATCGTTAATTCGATTACACCAAAAAAATATCGAGTCTGTATTACTAATTGAAACTTGATTACAAATAATTATTAATAGTTTTCCAAATTCAGGCGGGAAATTAAAATTTTTTTTACCTTCGTTCATAAAATTTTTAAATTAATTTTATAATTGTGCTCGAAAATCAGACATCTTGTAAATCAATAAACTAATAATATCAAAATATCAGCTGTTGTTTACAAATGTCTTATACCAAGAATGTAAAGATATTTTTAACAAGTAATTTTTACCAAAAATCATTCAGCAATTCAAAGTTTTTCTAAAGCAATTCAAAATTTTTCAGAGTCTCGTTGAATCTTGAAGAAAATCCTCGGGACAGCGGGAGAGAATTTTAAACCCGAGACGACAATAAAAATTCAAACGCTCAGACTAATATTTTTTATTGCGTCTCTTCTGCAGCGTATATATAAATAAAAAGTGCCGATTCCCTCTCCCTTGTTCAATCCCGACGGTCGGCTCAAATTCCATCGTCCGATGGTCGGCTTTTCAGTTGATCGATATAATCGCAAGAGAAACTGTACACCCCGCGGATCGCTTCCTCAATAAACAAAAAAAAAACGATGCTTGTTGAATTAATAAAGTTTTGTAAGATAATTCTCAATTGATTAAAACAATCGATTATACATTTACTTTTTTTTTTTTTCAAAGCGTTGCATATGCACCATGTTTTATTCACGAAAATGCGGATGTGTTTTCACAATAATGTGTTTCCTGGCGCTATTCAACGCCTACGCCATGCGCGTGTGCCTGTCTATAGGTGAATGGTTTAATGTTGTTTTATCGTTGTGTATTTTTAAATTTAAAAACCTAATTTAATCGAGTACAAACACGTAGCTATCACTAAAATGGTCGTGCCCGTGAACTTGACCGAGGACGAGGTCCTGGACGACACCTGTCCGTCGTTAGACTCGGGAGCCGTTAGGCCGGTAAATGGGACCGCAACAGGAGGGACCTTCGATTGGAGTGAATACACTCAGGTGCAGAGTTTTTTTAAATTATTTTACCCGAGAGGCTACCCACTTAGTCCTGTTTTAAAAGTCCTGGCCAGCCCATTTTGAACGGGACAGGACTACGAGAGCTTGATACAATATTTTTATCTGATAGTCCTGTCATAGTCCTGTCCAAACAGGACCAAGTGCGTAACCCCTTGATTTTACCCCACTGTCGGAGCCAATTAACGCGTTTGACTCGAAGCTGTATTATTTTTAGCTGGTATGCAAACTGCAATTGTGAACCCGAGTTTTTCATCGTCAATGATCGTTCAACCTTTTTTAAAGTCGAGTTTTACTATCCCCCAGTTTATTGGGTTTTACGGCCGTCTTTTATCAAATCGTAGATTGTTTTCTTTGTGTCTATAAACAACTCTAAAAAAAAGGCGTTGATTAATTTAAAAATTTTATTTAAAAATTTACCCTGAGAATTTTATAATCATCGCGACCGAAAAAAATTCTTAGTCCAACTCACGTGAACATTGAATATTATATTAAAAGAGGTTTTTCAGCTGAACTCACTTTTCGCGTTATCTTTTGACGTCAATAAAAAAAATTATTCAACCAAGCTGATAACAAACGCAAATTAATTTTTTTTGAAAACCGAAATGACCCTGAAATAGATGAAAATAAAAAAACCGAAAATCTCACCCCCAGGGCCTGATCCTCTCGTCGTTCTACTGGGGCTACGTGTTGACCCACTTACCTGGCGGTACACTAGCCGACAAGTACGGCGGAAAGCACACCCTGGGAATCGGCATACTTCTGACGGTAAGTCGTAATTGTAAACCAAATTTTAGGTACCGAACCATTAATTATTCCCAAATGACCAGGCCATATTCACCTTGCTGACTCCCTCTGCGGTACACTGGGGTGGTTCCTCGGCCCTCATAGCCCTTCGGATCTTGATGGGTCTGGGAGAGGTATCGATACTAAATACTCTCTACTCATATGTCCATTGATTTAATTTCAATTTTATTAAGACCGTGTTTTGTCCCAGGGCACGACGTATCCTGCAGTGAACGTTCTCCTGGCACAGTGGACTCCGCCGGTAATTACGGGATTCCCTATATCCCAAAATATCTTTAGTATGGGTCCGATAGAATTTCATAATCATTTCTTTTGAATCCAGGAGGAGAGATCCAGAACCGGGTCGTTCGTATACGCTGGAGCACTTATCGGGTCCATATACGCGACCACAATTTCCGGGATAATCCTTCACTACTCAGATTCCGAGGGTTGGCCCACGGTATTTTACGTGTTCGGAGCCACCAGCATCGTCTGGTTCTTAATTTGGATCGCGACCTGCTACAACAGCCCTCGAGATCACCCCTTCATCGGAAAGAACGAGGCCAATTGGCTGAAAGAGCGCATGAGCGAGCACTGCAACCACGAGAGACCCTCCAGGGTGCCCTGGCGGCACATCCTGGCTTCGAAACCGCTCTGGGCTGTTATAATAGCGTTGGTAGGCTTCAACTACTCGATTCTCACCATAGTCACGGACTTTCCAAAGTATCTCAGCGGAGTGTTGAAGTTCTCGGTGCAAAACAACGGGTACCTGACGTCCCTGGTATTCTTCTGCATGTGGCTCGGTGGTACACTGACGTCCTGGCTCTCTGACCACTACATCGCCAAGGGAGTCTCCACGACCAAGGTCCGAAAGCTCGGCTCCGTCGTCGCCCTGGTGGGATCGGCGATCTTCATCGTCGCTGCCTCCTACGCGGGTTGTAACGAGGTCCTGGTTGTGTCCTTCTTTGTCGTCGCCATGACAATGATGGGTAATGCTGAGATTAAGAGATAGAGATTTATAAAAATTATATCAATCGCGATATTTTTATTGATTACAGGTACGGCTTTCCCCAGCATCATGGTTAATGCTCTTGACCTCAGTCCTAACTACGCAGGTACTGTTTCAAATTATCGATTTTAATTTTTAATTTAATTAATTTAATTATCGATTGCATGATATAGGCACACTGATGGCCTTGACGAATGGACTCTCAGCCTTAACTGGAATTGCCT
Organism: Encarsia formosa; assembly: GCA_038277355.1. Classification (NCBI taxonomy): domain Eukaryota; kingdom Metazoa; phylum Arthropoda; class Insecta; order Hymenoptera; family Aphelinidae; genus Encarsia; species Encarsia formosa. The sequence goes on along the minus strand of CM076186.1, from coordinate 18,996,935 downwards.
CACCCTACATTATTGGAATTATGACTCCTAATCAGACGCTCGGAGAGTGGAGGCTTGTTTTTTGGATTCTCTTCGTGGTTTCGGTAGTGAGCAATGTGATATTTCTGGTTTATGGCAGTGGCTCGGTGGAGTACTGGAATGATCCCGAGTTCGTCAAGGAGGACTATGAAACGAGACGAAAGAAACGCACCGAAGAGATTAAAATTTGACGGATTTTATCGAGACCAAAGTGCAGGTGCACTCAGATTGTACTAAAGACTTGTAAAAAGTTGCATTTTTATTAAAAAATTGTAATTTAAAATTTTACATTTTGTTTGTAAAAATAAGTATTTGTTTTAGTGTGAAGGAACAGATTTTTTTTTTTTTTTTGATAAAGCTCACACTTTTGATTATCAAAAATAAATAAAAGATGTAAGACTCAGACTTTTTCCTTTTTCAACTCTGCTAAGCATAAGCAAGAGAGTGATTGGGTAAAGTGATTTCGATTCGCTGAATTAAAAGGTTGAGCATTTAAATTGAAGAGATCGGGACGTTACTCATCAGTGGTGCACAAGTGCTACTGATTCGAAAGATTTTCTTAATGCAGTGAAAAAATAAATAAATAAATTTTTGTACCGAGGGTTATCATCGCGGTTTAGAACCTTGAAATTACTTCACAGAATTCATAAAAAGTTGATCTCGGAATCATAAATTTTCGGAGTTTCGAAGAACTTACAAGTTAAATAATTTGGATTTTTAATTTGATTTTGATAAGACTTTTGATAAGCTTTTATGTTAATGCGATAACTACAGTTCGGAAATAATTCAATCACTTTCAAAATCTTGATGCACCCAAATATTTATTTTTTATTTCGCGCAGGTGAATTTGTAATATAATCATGACATACTTAAAGTAACATTTTTTTTTTTTTAATAAACAAATACTTTATACGAATATCCGAGTTGAATGCATTTGTTGGTTTATTCAGCACTAACAAAGATGAGATCTTAAAATATACGTCGGCTAGCTATATTACCCGTTGCAGTTATTAGCGGAAACCCAACTCTTTCAATTTACTGACTTTACCATTGCGGCTGACGACTATGAAATTTCAAAGTGATTGCTTATCAAACGTGACTAAAAAATCGTTATAAACTCTTGAATTTTTAGCTATAAGCTTATAGATTTTCATTATAAAATTTCGTAGGCTTTATCATTTAATGATATGCTTATAATTTTAATAATATCTTTTTTTGTAATGTATTGTAAATTTTTAACTATGGAACTTTCAATTTCGAAATAAAGGGGAAGATGCATTATTCGCAAATTTAAAAACGTAACAAGAATTTTGAAGCTAGAGATTGTGAACGACACACCGCAATTAATTTGGTAAACTCGATGTAATTATTACAAAAATTCAGCTGTAACTCATAATTTTGATTAAAAATTTAATGTTTCAGACATTATTAATACTCAAACTTAAATAAATAAAATTTTTTAAATGTAATTTATTCAGTGGTTGCTTTTTAATAACATTAGAAATTACGAAAGAAATTATCCTTGATGAATTAAAAAAAAATTTCATTAACTTAAAAAGAATATAAATTTTAAAAATTTTGTAAAAAACTTCCATCTTGTAATTTTTTCAAATAATTATCATTCAAAATTTTGATACCATTTAATCAATTTGAGCTTATGTCTCAGTTTAAAAAAATGTGCTCTTATCAATTTTCTACAAAAAAGGTCGAATTTCTAAAAATTTCAATGTTATGAACTATTTTTTTTTTTTTATAGTTCTCAATTATTTCTTTTGTTTTCCCTCAAATAAATTCTGAAAAATGGTGAAAAATATTGCATATACTCGATGATGAAATAAGATCGGTCTGGTCACCATTCATGATTCTCTAGCTGTGGGATTGCAGAGCACTCCGCCAACCAATCTATTCTATGCCCCAATCAAAATTTAATTGATTGATCTCATCTGTATTATCTTACCACAAAAGAAAACCCATCTTAACAACGGGTCATTGAAATTAAAACTAATCGTTACAAGTTCAATGTTGTACTACTTAAGACGGATTTATTCGCTATAGAAAAAAAAATGTATTGATATTATCCCTTTTCATGGCAAGTAACCGTGATTAAGACAAAAATAGATGTAAAAATAAATTATGTAATAACCAACTAATTATAAATAAATTTACCTTTGAATGTTAATAAATTTTAATTTATTGTTTAATAAAGAAAAAAGCAATACGAAATTACCATAACTTTATCAGATTTCAGTGATAATATTCTACTGGTTGAATTTGATCAATTAATGCAGTAGAAAAACAAGGAGATTTTCTGGTGATTAAAAAAAAAGATACTTTTTAAAGTCGAAAGGACGAATTGCGTTGGTAGCATGTGTCAAATTTTATTGGCTTGATTAATTTTAATTTTCCGCAAAAACATGGTTGGAATTTTTCGAGTTAGAAAAAACGATAGGAACTTATTTTGAAAGTGAATGAAACATTTTAGACATTTTCGGATGATTATGATATATATTTTCACTCTGAAAATCTGAAACTTTATATAGCTGTTTTAGAGTTTATTTTTGAGTTCAAATTGCATTAAAGTATTTTTCAAAATTAAAATAAGATGAGTAATAAAAATAATACAATATGAGTGGCGAGCTTTTACATCTAGTAATGCTTTACAGTTGTTTGAAACCCAACCGATTGTAATTAATTGACAACATCAACAACAATTAAAATTGGGATATTTACATCAGCCTTGAAAATCACTACACAATCTTAAAAAAAAGAAACTAAGATAATTAAATTAAATCACTTTACATATCAAAATGTAAGTAAGGAAAGATATATTGGTTGTAGAAAAATGAAGATTTTGAATTTCAAATTAAATATTAGCAACATGAAAGTATTGATCTTTATTATTATTATTATCATTTTTTTTTATTTATCATCTTAAAAAAAAGAGGTTAAAATACTTTATTATTTGCCAAAAAGAAATAAGTTATAAATTTATGATCCGTTATGGTTTGACTGCAAGGTTATTATTCCACAAAAAGAACAGCTCCAAAAATATAATTAAATAAATAAAAGGTTATTGAACTAACTTAATGGAGATTTAAATAAAAAATTGTAATAATTATTTAATAATTTTTTTTAGAATATTATTGAAAAGTGTGAACTAATGATATTTTTTTTCTGCTAATCAACAAACTAATTAAAGCTTATTTTATTTATCAATAATTTCCTCCTTAGACATAAGTGTCATTACGTAATTTAATCAAATAAAAATCATATAAAAAACTTAATTAGATAAAGTAGTTTTTTTTTTTTTTTATTGTAGTGAAGAACTCTATTAAAATATACAAAAAACATGGCGCTAATTGTTTTAATTATATTTTTCAAACTTAGTCGTGTTGGGCAATTGAAGAAACAAAATTACTTATTGAATTTGTAGATAAATTGTAAAATCCTCTCTGATTGATTTAAAAACAATTAATTCTTCTACGAGAATTAAAAAAATTGAATTTTAAGCTTGATTTGTAGAAAGTTTATTTTATGAATCAAAGTCAGCACAATTTTTTTTCACTTATTTACTGGAAAAAATCGTTTTTGCCATGTATAAGCTAAATTTTACTTTTAACTGATACTAAAATTACTTGCAGCTAATAGTAATTTATCAAAAACTTCCTATGGTTTCATTGGTAAAAAAAGGGTTAAACAATCTCATTTTACTTACTACCAACTCCACTGAAAGAAAATTTTCCGACTTTCAGAGTCACCCGCTTCTTGTATAATACTCGAAAAATTAAAATTTGGCAATAAATCAGGGAAAAAAAGCTCTTCTATGATGCATAGACTCTCGCGAAGATATACAGTCAACTCGCATAAGCTCTTCGAAGAGGATGCGGCTCGCGTTTGTTGGCCGCTCATCAACGGCTCCCACTCCCCCCCCCCCCCCCCAGGCAGCGTCAATTAAAAGTCGGCTGGCGGGGTGTCGGCGGGATATATACCCCAAGTTGGCGGCATTTATTTTTCGCCATTTTCGCGCTCGCCCGGTGGCGCGAAAGGAGCACGCTCGCAAAGCAAAGCAGCTCCCACCGCGCACCGATAAAAGCACGTGCGATCGGCGCCGCGAGGAGTCACGATTAATCGGCGTGAAGTGCGCGAGTGTTGTAGAGCATCCAACCTGACGCAATTTACCGGCCTATTATCGAAAAAGACATTTTTTTTAAATTAAAAAACGAGTCAAATATTTGTACATCGTTAGCGCACGGAGACGACCCAATTTTCCCAGACTTTCGAGACATGCAGTCGAATACCAAGATGTTGGACGTATGGAGATCTTGCTGTGAGTTTTCTTTAAATCCTTTCTTTTTTTTTTTTTTTTTTTTTTTTTTTTCAAATGTGATTTTAGGCGAGGTTTTTATTTTGGAAAGTTAAATGCGACGGACGAACTTGACATTGACGAGAGTCTTGATCGGTGATGAAATTCGCCGAGTCGAAAAATCTAATTCGTTGAAAGTGACTTTACCGGCGTTATTTGAAGCCAAGATTTAAAAATAGACGCGCCGGCTATTCTCATGTTCGCGTTAAATTAGTTAAAGAAAAAAAAAATAATGATAATAATAATAATGCTTCCGAGCTTCCGGCTTTAAAAAATATTTGTGAAAATTCGAAACTTTTGGTCTTTTACCTTGCTGTATTTATAAGTTTTTCAAACTTGAACTTGGAAAATATTTTGAACGTTCAAATCGAAATAACAAGTTATCTTTTTGAGAATGTATCCCAAGCTTTTAGAGATGCTTAAATTGTCAAAGTTTCTGCTATTATTTGGCAACGATTAAAGTGTTGTCATTTGGATTTAAACTCATGGCTTACAGTTTAAAGGTGTATCGATCCCATCTTGAGATTCTGTTTACATAATGCAAGACTTTTGTGAATTATTATGCCATAAATTTTTTTAATTATTGTTTACATAAAAATTGATAAAAATTAGAGAAAGTACTGATAATTCTTTTTTTAAACAAAATCATTATGATTTTTTAAAGATTTCAACAGTCAAAAGGTTACGAGACTTTATCAGACAAGTGGTTCATTTAAATATAAAAAAATAAAATTAGAAACGTTAACTGTATTACTTTGAAATTCTCAACTTCTTGAAGATAAAAATCAAGATAAAGAACAATTTCCATCAAACTAATGAGTTTTCAAAATTTTTTGTTCTATTTTTGAATTTCAAGTTCATACAATTATAATTCGTTTTCAAAATGTCACAATATGTTTTTAACTTTTTTTATAAATACATAAATATTGTGTTTTTAATTGTAAAATTGTGCACTTTAACGTACTTAGTATATTAATAGAGCTAATAACTGTAGTGAAAAGTAAAAAAAATTTTAAAAAAAACCATTTTCGACATTTAATATAAAAATTTTTAGTAAAAACTATAGTTAAAATTAGAAGCATAATAAAACTAATTATGTCTGATTTATTTTTAATGAATTATGCGTAGCAATTGCCATGCGTAAAGTTAAGCAAAGACGTAATCATGTTTAAACAACCGAAATGCGAGTTAAGCAAATAACATTGTTTTAAAAGCAGTTGATTTCAAGTGTGTGAAAATGAGATTTCTAAACAAAAAATAAATAAATAACATACTTGTTCGAATGTTTATTTCATGATATTGATTGATAGTATAAATTAAAAATAAATAAATTCGTTTATAATTAGCTTATTTTATTGAAATATACAGGATGAAAAACTCTTAATTATTCTTGTTAATTTCAATGCCGGAATAATGATTATTAAGTCCAAACATTTTGTGCGGTCAAAATGATTTATTCAAAATAATAATTTTGCTGTCATGTTTTGCGAAAATATTGGCAGTATTATTGATCGATTGTTAAAAGGACACCAATCATCCAAAACAATGGACTTGTATGAAATCGACACTTGATATTTTTGAAAAGTAAGAACATTTATTTTGCCGGAAACAACTATGTAGTTGTTCGTATCAATCTCAAACATTGAACCCTGTAAAAATTCGATACTTTTACAGCATATTCGATTGCTCGTGCGAAGAAAAACCTTAGACCAAAATCAGCTGATTTAAAGTTGCCGGTAAGAGGCTGAAATAAATTGAAAAAATGATTTTAACGAAAAATTCTATCGATTTAGTTCCAATTTATTAAGATTCCTGATTTTTCTGTTTTTTTTTTTTTTTTTTTCATTTTTCTCAGTCCTTTATTGGTTATTTTAAATCGTCTGATTTTCGGCTAAAGTTTTTCTTCGCACGGGCAATCGATATATAGTTTGGAAATCTCAAATTTGCACGATCCCGCACTCATTCGAATTTTCTTTTCAAAGGTGTTCGAGTCCCCCAAAGATTCATATTCGCGATAATGAGCTTCCTCGGGCTGTTCAACGCGTATGCCATGAGGGCTTGCCTCAGTATAACAATTACTGCTATGGTTGTCCCCACGGAGCACAAAAATCAACACGTCGACGACACCTGTCCGCCCATCGACGACGCAGCATCCACCGCGAACAGCACAGCCGGGAGTTACTCGCAGACGGGAAGTTACGAGTGGAGCGAGTACACTCAGGTAATGTTTATTTACAACTTCTGATGGTTCGATTAAATTTTTCAAAAGTTTCGATTTTGACGTTTACTGAATATTTACGATTTATGTTGAGAAATAAAAAAAAAAAAGCTAATTAATTTTATAATTGATTTATGACAGCTTCTACAATCTCGCATGTTTTCCGCGCTTGACGCGACTTGTTTCTAAGAAAAACTACATAGAAGTTTGTAGTCGCTTGTAATATTAAAATGAAGGTGAAATAAAACTTGTGTGTTTTTAACGTCTTTTTCTATATTTTTTCCGGTAAATGTGAGTTACTGAGTAACACATCATATTTTAATTTGTTACACTTTTTTAATGAATAATTTATACTGATTTTTATCTCATATGAAGGCTATGTAATTGTCGGAAGCGAGTAAAAATAAAAATTAATTCATGTGTAAAAAATCATTCTGAGAGTTGTAATTTTAATCACTGATAGTTAAAGTAAATATAAATGGCTTTTTATTTTACTAAAGCACTCATAATTATTACCTCAACTCAGTATGAAGTTAGTTTTAATCGAGCCATTGTCTAAAAAGTCATTAAACATTTATTAACTATTGAGAGAGAGGGCAAACGTTTATAATTTTATAATTGCATTAATCAATTACCAAAACCGTTTTCATAGAAGTAAAATAAAATAGTCAGATTTACTGTAAATTTTTTTTAGTTATTTCGAAAAAAATGAGTTATGTTTTTGTATAAAATTCACTTAATAACATTTAAAAACTGCACTCTTTGTTTGTTTAACTTATTTGAGGAAATCACTGGAAAGCAGAGGATTTGAATTAAAAAAAAATTTTAGTTTTTCAATTTTTTAATATCTAATTAATTTTGTTCGCATTATTATCTGATTGTTTATTTTACAATCTCATGGATGAGTCTGAAAAAAATTTTAATTTACAAATTAAAGTGTCTAAATCAAGATATCTTACTTTAAAACTTCATGAATTGCTAAAGCTCTCCGATAATGTTACAGATTAAGCGCATTGTAAAACCTCGTAATTCTTTATCAATGAAACTTTATCTACTTTGCAAATTTAATCCCACGAAGATCCTCAGTGATTCAAAATTACGAATTGATGTTTACAAATTACATCAGTCGAGCAATTAAAATTATCTATCTTAACTTCCTTCCTAAAAAGAAAAAGATTCTCTCATCCCGCGCACTTATAAATCAATCAACCGTTTGACCGGGATATTTAAAAACCTTGCATTGCATTTATGTTTAATCAATAATCATCTTTATTATTCACTTAATGAAAAAAGCCACCAGACGCGGTATTAAATTTGTGCGATGCCAAGATGCAGCTGTTTAATTGACTGAATTAATTTGATCCGGTTTCACAAAACCGCACTACTTCAACAATTTATTGCAGCAGAAACTACATTTCAAACTACCCGACAATTATAAAATCTTTCTCTTTTTATTATTTCAGGGTATTATTCTTTCGTCGTTCTACTGGGGCTACGTACTTACTCACTTGCCGGGCGGCGCCCTCGCCCAGCGCTACGGTGGAAAGCACATCCTGGGTTTTGGAATTTTATTTACAGCCCTGTAAGTCAGTATGATAAAATTTTCTCTGATTGCAAAAAACTATTTAATCGTCAGAAAAATCAAGTTTTAATAAAGCGACGCTTATACTAAAATTAATTTTTTTTTTTTAATTTTATTTATTATCAACGGACAAATTTCGATTGATGAAATGAATAAAAAAATCGAAAAAAAATGAAAAAATCTCATTTATTGGGTAATGATTTATGAAGATTCCTGAATTTTTCCGATTTTTTGATTCATGTCAGCCTCTCATTGGTCATTTCAAATCTGCTGATTTTTGGCTAAGGTTTTTCTTCGCTGGGACCGTCGTAATGTCCTTTAAAATACTACATAGAGTATACAATATTCAACAGTATTTAAGTAATTCAAAACAAATATACAGATTTATCAATTCAAAAGTATCTTACAAAGTTTTTAAACAAATTAATTTTAAATAATATCTGGTCGGAGGAATTTACAATATCATCAGGAAATGAATTAAAGTTTCAATTAATATGATATTTTTCTCCTAGATTCACCCTCCTGACCCCGAACGCAGTGACGTGGGGTGGATCCACGGCCCTGATCGTGATCCGTCTGCTAATGGGTCTGGGCGAAGGAACGACGTATCCTGTAAAAAATTAAAATTATTAATTTATGAACAAAATTAAAAAATTTCTTTATATTAATCTTATTTAAAATCCGAACGTAGGCCGTCAACGTTTTACTGGCACAGTGGACTCCCCCGGTAATTATAAGATTTTCTGCTGTATTAAAATTTTCTGGATCTCCTAAAATGTGTAATAATATCTTTTAAATCCAGGAGGAGAGATCCAAAACCGGCAGTTTCGTTTACGCAGGCGCTCCTCTGGGTAAGTTTTTATTTAACTCTTAATTAATCAAATAATCAAAGCATCGTAGTAAAAAACGTCGAATTTTCTGTTATTATTAAAAAATTAAATTAATCTCCTCCAGGCACGGTCTACGCCACTACGGTATCAGGGCTTATCCTCAGATACAGCGGGATCGGCTGGCCAGCTGTCTTTTACTTCTTCGGAAGCGCGAACGTGCTCTGGTTCTTCATCTGGGTACTGGTTTGTTACAACAACCCCCGGGAGCATCCATTCATCTCGGAGAAGGAAGTCAAGTTTTTGGACGAAAGACTGAGCGACCACACGGCCCAGAAGCCACCACCGGTTCCCTGGAGACACATCATACGTTCGAAACCACTTTGGGCTCTAATCATAGCGCTTATTGGACACAACTGGTAAGTTATTGTTAATTATTTCATTGAATTAAAACTCCAATTGATTATATTTTTAAATTTAAATTGTTTATTTATTTTTTATTTTTTATTTTCAGGGCCTTTCTGAGTAAGTGTTGTCTTTCAAGCTAATGTTAATTTTTGCGAAGGACGGGTTGCATTAACAATAAAACGATTTCATAACGATTTTTAACGTGGTGGCTTAAAATTTTAATATGTTCTTTAAACATTTAGATAAAGGGTGCCATCGAAAGTCATAAAATGATGTGGGTGACAACAATTCAGTTTTTTACGAGGATTAGATTTTCTTCAAAATTCAGGCTTTCCTATACTTAATGTATCCTAATTTTAATTGTTGATCCATGACTAATATTGTTTTTAGCCAGAAGTAATAATTTTATTGGTATTATAAATAATATAAAAATCATATTTAAAATTAATTCAATTTTTAGAATAGTAATTATTAATTTAATTATATTGATACTATTTTTTATGAATTATTTCATCTCAAATAAAAATTTATTTGAATTAATCATTAATAATTTGAATAATAATTTTAAAATTCAATTTGAAGACAATTAATATTTCAAGATGCTAAATCTTCTATTACAGAAATTATAATTACATTTTACGATCATGCAATATTAATTATATAATTATATATGTTTTAATTTTCAAACTTAAAAAATAATTTTTTAATCGAAAAATAGCTATCGTAAGTGACCTCCCTAAGTACATGTCTGCCGTGCTAAAGTTCTCCATCCAGAACAACGGATATCTCTCCTCCCTGGCGTATTTGTGCATGTGGATTGGCACCTTGATAACATCGTGCATCGCGGATTGGCTGATCACGAAGAAGTACTTGTCTACAACAAGCGTCAGAAAAATCGGAGCTACGATTTCTCTGATAGGCCCGGGAATCTTCATTGTCGGAGCGTCCCATGCTGGTTGTAACAGGTGACGGTTGCGAAAAATTTATTATTTTCAATTTATAATTACAGTTTATAAAATTTATTATTCCATCAAACTACAAAATTCTATGCGAAATTAGTTGACAAAGAAACGTAAGATTTGAAATTTTACTCCTAAGGGTTCGCAAAAGCAAGTCCCTCAGAGCGCATTTTGAGAACTATTCATATCAAAATGAGTGCCATATACGTTTCCTTTGAGTCAGCTTCTATGATTACTCTGATACACACATGCACAGATTTAATCTTATTTCGCTCTCTATTGTTACATGGTGAAGATTCTGTGCTCGGTACATTTGATACGTTTAGTCTTTTGCAAAATTAATATTAGTCATTCGGAATTCCATTGTATTTTGCTCATATCGCATACTATTTATTACAGTAGGAATTTTAAACTATTATTTTACAATCTTATTTGCGCACGTACGCTTCAATCAAATACCTTTAAAAATATAGTCATATAGTTAAATTTCCCAAAGTTTTATTACAAAAGCTAATGACAAAGACGTGGTATGTAACGAGATAGGAATTTTAAAACCATGTTCCGCCGAATATCAATCTCAATAATTCAAACTTTTTTCAATCATAAATTTTTTCATAATCAATCAATTTTTGAGTAATCACTTTTAATCGAACGAGTATTGAATTCAAATCAACAATTCAACATCAATAAAATTTTTATTTTTTCTACAAAATGAGACCGTTAGCTCCGTACATCAAAGCAAGACTTGAGAAATTCTTGAGATTGTAGATTCAATCCCTTTTTTTACTGAGCTGGGTACTCGTTAGGACTCAAGAAGTCTGACGTAAGTTTTCCCTACTGATTTTAAGATTAGCAATTCAAGCAAACAATAAACCTGAAAAAAAATTTGCTCATTGCAAGGACACAACTCGACAAGCAAATTTCAATATATAATTTTATAATTTAATCAAAACGTATGATACCAGGAATTTTTCAAGTTCTCATTTTACCCTTTTTATCTATTTTATAAATTTTTAATCAAATGCAGTTTAGTTTTACATCTTAAAACTAAATTAACTAAATCTATAATCACATGAAAATTACGTATGATTCAATTTTAAGTGCTGAATTACAATAATTCTGTAACAGGTTCGAGGTCGTCACGTTCTTCGTGGTCGGAATGTTCCTTATGGGTACAGCCCTTCCTGGAATAATGGTAAACGTCTTGGACCTCAGTCCCAACTACGCGGGAACCCTGATGGCAATGACGAACGGCATGTCCGCGCTGACCGGAATCGTGACTCCATACCTGGTCGGTTTGTTAATAAAAAAAAAATTGATAAAAAAATAATTGAAAAATCAAATAATTACATAATTAATAAATTTAATTAATTTTTTTTTTAATTGTATAATTGACATAGGTTGGATTGCTTACACCAAATCAAACGCTGTCAGAGTGGCGAAGCGTTTTTTGGATAGTTTTCGGAGTTGCCGTGGCGACGAATATAGTTTTTTTGCTTTACGGATCTGGTGAGATCCAGTATTGGAACGACCCGGAGTTTGTCAAGGAAGACAGGAGAAAAAAGAAAAACAGGACCGTTCAAGAGATTGAAACGTAGTTTATAAGAAATTAGTTTAGGATTTTGATATTTGAAGTAAAGAGCTTTTTTCTATGAAATGTATTATTAACTAGTATTTCGTCATACTAAGGATTATTATGTCATAGGATAGTGCTCTGTGTTTATATAAGAGTGTAGTGACTTTATGATTATGTAAGAGGAGTTACTATGCATAGGAGCTTTTTTTACTGGACTCTTGATATTTTTAAGATTATTTAAATAAATCAAAATAATGTAATTATAGGGTTTGTAATTACTGCAATGGATTCATTCGAGTGATTAAAATCTTCGAATTTTGATAGATCTTAGTATATTTATAAAGAAAAAACTAAAATTTTTATTAGGTTTTCTACCTTTTAAATTTATTATATTGTATCTTACAAAACTCATGTTAAATATTGTTTTTGGTAATATAGAAAAAAGGTGGGCCAAAATTTATTTAGAGGAAAACAATTTTTTAGTAAAAAATAAAAATTTTTAGACAACAAAAAATTTCTAGTATTTATTGTTGACAAGGAAAAATAGATATAATACTATTACGCAAAGAAAAAAAAAAAAAAAAAAAAAAAAAAAAAAAAAAAAAACTAATGGAGGTCAAATTGAAGATTTATTAAGGGTGATGGCACAAACTCGTCATGGGGCGCTCAAGCTTCCCCCGCGCCGCGCCGTCCCGTATTTTGGAGCAATGTATAAAGTGAGCGCAGTAGGACGCGGGACGTTCTTCGTGCTAGGGTGCTGCATTCACTTTACATTGCTACAAAATACGGGACGGCGAGGCGCGGGGGAAGCTTGAGCGCCCCACGAGTTTGAGCCATCGCCCTAAAACACCGCCATTTCAACTTTATACATCCTAAACATCCCTTTCAAATAGTTAGATTTGGGATAATATCAATAGTTATTTTTTGCAAATTTATCAAAACATTATATCTTAATATAAATAAATTTTAATGAATTTTTTTGGTACATTTGCTTTTAAAATTTTTCTGTGATGATTTGCGGCACGCAAAATTTGTGCCCACTCTATTAGATAAATTTATTACTTTTATCTGAGTCTGTAGTCAATTTAGGAAAATTAATTAGTGGCTTACTTTTTTCTTTCTTATTTTGAATCACACAAATAATGAAAAAATTAAATATGTAGTTTATTTAGAGTAGTCTAAAAAAGTTTTGAAAAATGAGCGTCTTGAGGATAGTGATTTAAATTCAAAAAAATTTTTAATAATAAACCAAGTACGAAAGAGTCTTTTTTTTCCTACATCCTACTTTTAAAGTAAAATACCACCTTTTAAACTTCATCCAAAGGTTTCACGAGACTTAGAAAATTAAACCTGTGAATTTTATCTTTTTTTTCTTTCCCTCCTCATTGCATGCAAGGTCGAGTTTGAAGAGTTTATAGACTTCAAGATCAAAGACTTAAAGCAAAAGTACCGATTGTAAGCATTTGTGGTGTATCAACCCGGCCAGTTCTTCACCATTGTAAGAAGCGAATTTACTCCCGGAACTTAGGTAAAATGCGACACTGACGGAATCACTAGAGTAACCACAAAATGCTAACAGTTTCATATATTTGCGTGGCTAATCGATAAAAAGGACCATTCAGAGGAAGAATTGATGGTTTTGTTCATCATTCGATGCCAGAAAACGATTCCCAAAGTTTTACAAATAATTTATCCAACTCTTACAGGAGGACCCACAATGACCAGACATTTGGGTCATTTTTTTAAAAAGTTTTTTTCGTCCCTCTAACCTCAAAATCGGAACTTCGTCCCTTGTTTTCGGTTAGAAGGACGAAAAATAGTATATTTCCCTTAGGCTCGAGGGTTCGATTTAGCCTCCTCGTTGCAACCCTCGCCTTCGGCTCGGGTCGCAAACCTCTCGGAGGCCAAATCGAACCATCTCGCCTGCGGGAATAATATACTATTAGCTTATTTTCGAAAAATTCGTGTTCAAAAACTATTGCACTCACGGAGATGGGAAACCCCGCATTTTTTTTGTATTTTTATGAACTTTAAGGGAAAAATATTTTCATATCCCTGCTAGAAGTTTCAACAGAACGTCTGGGGTGCCCGCCAGATAGTGGGCAGAAAATTTTGTCAAGCTTATTATTTTATGTATATGTCTATATATATACACATATATGTTTATGTACCTAGATGCGTTGGTGAGAGGTTAGTTTAGAAATCGGAGCAGCAGCATGCAGCTCCGATGACAAAATTGATGAAAATAATCAAATAATTTTATAGAAATATAATTTTAATCGATGAATCATGCTTGCTGTTTGAAAATCCTAACCTCTCCCTGCTGTATAGCCACACGTACAATGGACTCGAACAAATTTTTTTTCTTTTGCTAAATATTTTAACACCTATGGAGTCAGGGCAGTGACCTAGCGCATAGGATAGCGATTACAACCTGGAGATGATTTCCCCAGGAAGTTTTGACTCCGGATAGGCCAGAGCGGATACCTGGTGCACCTGGTGATACTTACGCCTTGGAGATGATTTCCTCAGGAAGTTTGGACCTCGGAGGGGCCAGGGCGGATACCTAGTGCACCTGGTTATACTGAGGCCTTGGAGATGATTTCCCCAGGAAGTTTGGACTCCGGAGGGGCCAGGCTGAACACCTGGTGCACCTGGTGATATTTACGCCTTGAAGATGATTTCCCTTAGAACTTTTGACTCCGGAGGGGCTAGGGCGGATACCTGGTGCACCTGGTAATACTTACGCCTTGGAGATAATTTCCGCAGGAAGTTTTGACTCCAGAGGGGCCAGGGCGGACACCTGATGCACCTGGTGATACTGACGCCTTGGAGATGATTTTATCAAGAAATTTTGACCCTGGATGGGCCAGGGAAAATACTTGGTGTACCCGGTAATAACCACACTCTGAAGATGCTATCCTAATAGTAAACTTGATGATGTGAACCCACTGGGATCAAAACTTTCTGAGAAAATCATCTCCAAGGCGTAAGTATCACCAGGTGCACCGGGTGTACGCCCTAACCCCTCCGGAGTCCAAACTTCCTGAGGAAATCATCTCCAAGGCGTAAGTATCACCAGGTGCACCAGGTATCCGCCCTGGCCCCTCCGGAGTCCAAACTTCCTGAGGAAATCATCTCCAAGGCGTAAATATCATCAGGTGCACCAGGTGTCCGCCCTGGCCCCCCCCCCCCCCGGAGTCCTAACTTCCTGGGGAAATCATCTCCAAGGCGTAATTAATACCAGGTGCACCGGGTATCCGCCCTGGCCCCTCCGGAGTCCAAATTTCCTGAGGAAATCATCTCCAAGGCGTAAGTATCATCAGGTGCACCAGGTGTCAGCCCTGACCCCTCCGGAGTCCAAACTTCCTGGGGAAATCATCTCCAAGGCGTCAGTATCACCAGGTGCACCAGATATCCGCCCTGACTCCATAGGTGTTAAAATATTTAGCAAAAGAAAAATAATTTGTTCAAGTCCATTGTACGTGTGGCACACGTATGCCACACGTGTGGCTATACAGCAGGGCTGGTATTGTGTGAATAATATTTTAAAATTACATCAAAATGGATGAGAAAAATGTTCAACATAAGGAAAAAAAAAAAGAAAAATTTCAGAGTCAAGTTATGATACTGAACATATTTTTGTTAGTAATAAATGTTACAATTTAAAATAAAAAGGTTTACGTTATAGCTCGCCAGAATCCCTATGCGTAAAGCATTGGCCTTCTGTCAAGAATCTGACGATTAACCCTACTAAATTTCTGCCCAATTTCGCTAAATCTGCCCACTGTGTGGCAATATTCTGGCGGAAATTTCTCGCAGGGATATATTAACTCAAAAAGTTCAAATCAAAATAATTTTTATTTCAAAATTCAAAAAATGATAAAAAGTACTTCGAGTAACATAAATTATTCACCTTTAAATTTTTCGAATTAAGATTTGAAAATATTTACTATTGCGTGCAGTAAAATAAACATTTAAATAAATAAATTTAATGTTTTGTTTATAATTTTAAATATTAAATCACCACTAGTGTGGTATAATTGAAAAATTCCTTTGTTTAAAGTTAATAATAAAATGAAAATATCATTGGACGACAAACCAAAAATTTATTATTACAACGTTGGACATTCTGTACACCCCTTAATGCCTTAAAAATTAGTTTTTTTTTTTTTTTTTTTTTTTTTTTCAACTTTCTAAAGACCTTACACTTTAATTTCAATAAATTTCATTGAATTTTTTCAGGTAAAAACTTATTAGCTTAAAATTATTCTGTGGCAAACAAAATTTTAAACCGCTCTACCGATCGAGTCAGTTCATGCCATCTATTAGATAAATTTAAAACTTTTATCTGGTTCTGTAGTTAATTCAGAAAATTATTATGCGGCTTACTTTTTTTTTTCTTACTTCAGATCACACCAGTTACAAAACAATTAAACGAATATTTTATTTGAAATATATTTAAAAAAATAATAATAATTGAATGTCTTTAGGATAGTGATTTGGTGGCACCGTTTTCTGAACAAAAATTCAATTATCATAAAACTAGAGCCGAAGTTTTTTTTACTCTACATTCCACTTACTAAGTTAAATTTTCACTTTTTAAACTTTATAAAATTTCAAAACTTGAAAGATTTTTATACGAATTTTTTTTTTCCATACTAGAAATTGTTTCACTCGTACGAGTTGTTAATAAGATTGTATAGTAAAAAATTAGACTATAAAAATTGTAAGGGGCTTGTAGTCCGTTGATGATGTTTAAATAAATAACTAATGAATAAAATAATCATTCTGCTTATTTTATAACTTTAAAAATGTTTCCATTAAAATATTTTAAAAAGCATTAAAAAATAACTTATTATTTCCTATAATTTTGTCATTTTCATAAAAATTTATTCAAAAATAGTAAAACATTAGCATTGTTAATGTGTTTAATAGTTTTCATCTTCTTGATTGATAGTCAATAAAATATTGACATAGACCCAAAAAGGTGATTAAAATGTTATTCTGACGGCTGTGTCTCAGCAATACTCGCAAAAATCGGAAAAATCGATGGCAATAAAAAAATCTGACAATTGTTTATGTTTGCAATAAAGATGAAAACTAAATTGATTTCCTCTTTGTTTCAACTAAAATTTTTTCCAAACAAAGGAAATATGTTATTTTTCTATCATTCTTACAGTCGAGTCACAATAGCAATTCAGTTTGACTATCGATCTCTAACTCTAAGATCGAAAATTGTCTTCTTTTTTTTTTATTGGTGGAACATAATATATATTGTATATACAGTTGGAAAACAATAAGAAAAAAGCTTGACATTTTTAATCATAACATGCATTACATAAAATTTGCAAAACAAAACAAACTGTACGAACATGTAATAACAATTCACAACTAAATTTGTTTGTAATTTTATTTTAGATTATAATGGACTTTATTAAAGTGTCCAACCGCTATAAAGAAGCAACAAATTTATGAAAAATATTTTGAATTTTGAATGTGATTAAATAAAAAATAAATAACAAATGAAATTTTAAATCTTTTTTTTTTTATAATTAGTACTATTAAAACGAAAATTTTTTTTTAAACGCTTCGAAACGTTTAAAAAAGAGTTGGTAGTAACTACCAAAAATTTTCCATCAAAAAAGAAGAACAAAAACATTGGCTTCTATATTTTGAAAAGAGTTTATTTTTCATAACACAAAACATTTTTTTTCAAAAATGATCAATGAGCGTTGAGTATACAAATTTTTTATTTCATGTGTTCTCTTTTAAATACTAAATCGAGCTTAAGGTAATAATTGTTACCCAGGTCGAGGGGCTACGCACTCCAGAATCACCGATGATTCTTTTGATTCTTTTTGATTCTTTAGTGATTTTTTCGTGATTATTTTGGCAAATTTAAAGAGTTTACAGCCTTGGATCCAATTTCAATTCATATTTTGTTAAAAATATTATTTTTTGAAGATTTTTACTTGAAATGAAATCGATATTATATTGATTTTTATGTCTGATTCTTTTCGTGATTCTGGAGTGCGTAGCCCCTCGACCCAGGTACTTCAAAATTATAAACATATTTTAACTATTTTTTTGTTGATAAATAAATTTTCGACTTGAATATGTATGTATATAATTCAATCTGCACAAATATTTTTATTAAAGTTTACATTTGAAAAACATGTTTTTCAAAAGCTATTTTCAAGTTCTTAACACAGATTAAGCTAAATTGTTTTAAAAATAGATTAAGCATAAAAGACAAACACATTATTAAAATGTTTGTCTTTTTTCATTGTATATAAACTATCACGCAAAATTTTTAATTGAAAATTTCATTCATGCTATGAATTAAGTTACTCATCTAGAATAGAATGGGATGAGCATTAAAAAAAAATTTCCGTTACTTCATGTATTTAATTTTCATAATTACATACTTTAAAATTTTCATTTGATAAATTTTATGCATATCTTTTATGTAATAAATTTTCTGTACTATAGACAGGACTGTAGTATGGGAGATAAAAAACATTTGAAGCTTAAAATAAACTTTGAATTTTATCGAATATTAATTGAAATTTAAGTTCGGAAAGCATTAAGATAAGTGAATTTTGTGTTAAGGTAAATTATTCGAAGTCAAATACTGCAATAGTTTTTCCAATTCACGTAACGTTTTCACTTCTCATTGTCCTACTGGTTACTATACGCAGCACTTCAAAAATAAATTGCCGAGATAAAATTATTCGAAAATACGAATTGATTTACAACTTCAGGGGATTAATTTGAATCGATAAAAGTGTCAAAATTTATGATTTAAAAATTTGCTGAGCTTATCAAACATTTTATATAAATGAAGATTTTTTTCGGTTACCTTAACATACTTATGCAGCTATTTACGAAGTTTTCAGCTCGCGCCCACTCTTCGTTGCAGTACGTAAAGTAAACGTATCGTTTAAAATCAAACATATTCTTAAATTTGATTCCGAATAAATCACTTTTGTTTTTATTTCGAACAGTTCTCGTAAAGATGATCATTATGAATATATTTACAAAGATCAGTGATTATTTGTATGATTCATGTAACTGGATGATAAAATATTTTGATAAATCAATTTTAAATGTACCCTAAACGGCATGACGCTAATTAAAATCAAATTAATAGCTCTTTATTAGTTGACAATGCTGAAGCGCAACTTCCTTATGATTCATCATTTTTACTATTTTTAAATTATCTCTCCTTAGTTCTGATTGAAATATAGTTTGTATACCTGAGTGATGCTTTTGCCTTTTGCCTCCATTTTAAAACCAGGTAGTATGCACTTGACAAGCATCTGTCTACACTGGCGTTTAAACCTCGGAGTGGATTAAGATTCAAATTGTTATAACTCACTCCCGAAAATGTGAACTTATCTGTAATTCGACGTTAAGTTAAAAAACTATACATTTTATCATGAAAAACGAAAAAAAAAATTATTTTACTTATATGGAAGCGCCGTATAACAATTTATGTCTTAAACCCACTGTTAAGCTAAACCGGGGTTTAACCGCCAGTGTAGACGGGGCAGTGTCTCGGCTTCGTAGGTACGGAAAGCTTAGTTCTTCATGAAGAAACTTTGTCATTCGTCTTTTTCATTTGAATGAAAGGTTTGTACATCAAATAAAATTTTTGCTTATATTTAGTTAATTTGAATTAAAACAAGGTTGCGTACTCTAATATTTTTAGCATTTTTTTCCAAATGAAAGATGCCAGAGATTTTTTGTTTGATTAAACTTCTAGGACCGCGCATCTAAGATTGTCAAAAAAATTATTTAAAAACAAAAAATTATAAATATTTTTGATCTTTTTTTTTTTTCTTATTTCAAAAAACTATCATATGAGTGGATACATGAGTTTTCATGAAATTGAAAGAATTGAAAAAAAAAAAAAAATTATTTTGACTTTAAAGTCAATGTTTCCGAGTCGGACGAAGCATTAGTACCCCTAGACTCTGGCGTCGGACGGTCGATTGTATCTCGTTAGCTTTTCATTCCTCTTCTGTTTCATTTGGTAAGAAATCTGAAACTTATCTTCCAAAATTAAAAACGTGGTTAAAATATACAGCACTTACAGGTATTGAGTTTGAAAATGCAGTCTTAGTGCGGACGTGGTTCCCGCGCTCTTCTCTTGCCTTCAGAATACTTCTCGGTAGCCATGTTGAAAAATAGATCGCACTGCCCTACAGGAGCAAAACCGCACTATCTGCTGTGGGCTTTCCATGTACAAAGTTCGTTTTTGCTCCCAAACGACAGAATAGTCCTCGGCAGACGTACTACTTTCCCCACGACGACTGCATTTTCAAACCCAATATTATATCATTTAATTTATAATTTATATAGTTAATAGGTCTATTTCAAAGTTTATTTTTAGCCTCAATTAGCGGGCAGCTGTTCTTTCATCGGCAATTTCATTGACCCTTGCTATGTTTTATTTTGGATTCAATCTTTCTTCTTCTTTTATTTATTTACCGAGATATCCAATCAATAAATTAAATTCCCAGGCTGTCTGATGAATGTTATATCAGTCAAAAAAATGTGTTAAAAAATTGCTAAATTCGGAAAGATAGAGCCAGTTTTTTTTCAAATGCAAATGGGTATAAAGTTATTTTTTTAAATTAAATTTTTAAGCGTTAAATCGAATGATGTAATTTTTTGGTTATAACGAACTCACGATTGGTTCGACGTCGAACACGACACCTGCGGGATAATCGAACACGCTACGTCACATAGTCAACAAGAGCACTTTTATACATTAAAAACCATTTGTTCGTTATCATTTTTTAAGTTTCTCATGATGGCGCCAATTATAAAATGATGATTTTTCGGGGGAACATTATCATTCGACTCGTAACAAACTACGATGCCCGAACGAAAAACTAGCATATTCGACGGTCACGATCACATACCGGGTTAAAGCTCAGGTACATTTTTAGTTTTTTTTTTTTTTTTTCTTTTAATTCGAGAGCTACTTTGTTTTAAGGTGTTTTTAATTGTAGTCCGATTAAAGTTCTATTTTTGTACCGGGAAAAAAATTATTCGTTAATTTTTTCGTTGACTATTCCAAAAAACTTCTAGAAGAGCGTGCTAGTAGTAATTAAAAATAGTTCGCTTGAGTGTTTTAATTCGTTTAAATCGTTTATAGTTTTAGAAAAGTAAATATTTTTAATTTAATTATAAATTATAAAACTAAGATATTATTTTAATGGGTGATCACGACGGTAGGAAATTATTTGAGTATAAATAGAGTTTCAATTTTCAAAGTTTATTCACAAGATGATCGTGCTGTGATAATACAAATTTTTTATTTTAGTTTTTGTTATAATTTTTTTTTTTTTTTTTTTTTTTTTTTTAAGGAGATGTGTCCGTAGGCCTTATGCTAGGAAGGTAGGCCTTGGAACTCGGGTACGGCTTAGCTGCGGCTGTAATAGTAATCTTTTTCACACCAGGTGAGTTTTTAATCAATACTATATTCAATTTTAATAATAGATTAAAGACGATGATTCTCAAGTACAGTTCAAGAGATTATTTTTATTAATTAAAAAAAAATTATATTAATTTTTTACTCATATAGAATTTGCTAAAAAATTTGATCTTTTGTATAAAAAAATTTTCCACGAGTTGTGCTTTTGAATCATTCTAGTATCGTTCATAGATGAATCAACTCTGGAAATTTTGTTTTTTCTTTTTCAATTTCTAATTTGAAATTTTTCTAAGCTACTTCAAAATTTTATTAATGAAAACATGTATAAAAAATCGTTAAAGCTGAAAAAATATAGATGATGGAACGCGAACTTCTTCTCTTGAAAAATGTATGTTTAAAAATGAGCTTCTTAAAAAATAATTAAAAGAAAATTTTATGAGAAATCATGACATCTAAATTTGTATAATATTCTAAAAATGGTTTGATTATTAGAAATAAAAATTGCATATTATTTATGCATACAAAAATTACTTTTTTAGATCTATTTTAACTCAAAAATTAGAAAAAAAAAATTAAATTTATAAAAAATGTTGACATGAAAGATAAAGTTATTGTTAATAAGGCTAGTAGTGAAAAACCGTTTCAACAGTAAGAAAAACGTATTCTTTCGAAAATTTATTTTTGAATTATTTAAATGGAATTAAGAATCATAACATTATAATATTTAAAAAAATTTTGAAAGATACTCAAAAAACAAAAACGCTTTTTCAGAAAATAACTTTTCTTTATTCCGATCGAAAATTTCTAAAAAAATTCATTTATTTCGACCTCATCAGTATTGAACAGAATTTTCGATTTGAACAAAAAATTGTCAAGATATTTTTGGATTTATTACCCGCAAACTTAAAAATTAAAAATTAAAAATTAAAATCAAACATTTGTCAGAGTTGGGAAAAAAAAACTAATTTTTTACATAATTCTTACATAGCCATACTTTTAGAGAAACTTTCAGACAAATGTCGAGTGATCAGCTAGTTTAACTGTGAAAGTCAATTTTTATAGTCTTCAAACAGTAGTTTAGATTAAAATGCTACTAAAATGATGCAACCCAAACGTAAAAATTATTCGATCAAAATTTTCTTGTTAAAATTTTTTTTATGAACAAAATCTTTTATAAAATTTTCTGAAATAACAAAACGAATCACGTGATTTATTCATTAGAATCTTATTATGCTCACGTTCCCGATAAGAGATTTAGCTTCTCAACGCAGTGATCAGAATAGCGTGATATAAATAAAGCTAAAGAAAAAAAAAAATAAAATTAAATTAGCGTCGGACAAATATAAAAAGTTCAAACGCAGACTTTGTTTGAAAAATTTATCACACGTCTTTGCGTTTATTCACAATGAATAAAATTTCGACTTGAATTTATTGAAACGTACTACCTGCCAAGCGTTGTTCAAACATCGTCGCGGGGGAGAATAATAAAAAAAAACTTGTTATCAAAAACTTTAACGATCGTCTTTTTTATTTTACACAATATACGACCGTCGGATTACGTTATGATCGAACTTTCCTCCCTGGATCAATTAAAAACGTTATAATGTTAAAAAAAAAATTCTGTATTTCGTTCGATCTGTGGACTCAAATGAAAAATGTTATTTCAAGATCATTAATTGTACACGTAATACTTAAAATAACCGGTATTAAATAATATTAACACTTAAAAGTTGACGTATCGAAAAATCCTCTTTTTAAAGTAAATATTTACCGGAAAATAATATCGAAGTAGATTTAGGGTAAATAAAATTAATTCAAAAATAAAACAACGTTGAACTCGTGATTTCGCATCAGTACAACAAACGATCGTGAGAAAAAAAAAACAATATATATATTTTGTATGGTCCGATAAGTTGACTAACCAAGCATAACCAAAGTCTGGATGAATTTAAAATTCATTCAGATAAGATCCTAATAAAAGAACATTCTTTGTATTTATAAATAAATGAGGACGATGTTTCACGCTTTAACGATTTTCTTAATTAGCCATTTTTTGAGATCACATATCGTAACAATTTAGTTTAATATAGTAAACTCAACGAAAAGACCCAAATGGCATGAAAATTAGGCACGTAGAAGTTTCGAACGATCATCTATGAACGACAAAGTTTACTCATCCGCAGTCATTGACTGCGAAAAAAGGAGGAGGAAAACTCGTAAAGAGAATTTTATCTCGAAAATAGTTTATTCTAATAAATTGCCCAAAGTCCTACCTAATGATAAAATAAAGACTAGTTAATTAGCTTGCCGAGCAAATATGTCAGCGAGCGAGCTACGTGTGGTAATCGTTAATCCTGTCGTTGTTAAATTCACACGTTTTCTTACCGTTCATCAACGATAAATTTCATCACGCGGGTTTAAAATATTCAAAAATATAAATTTTGAAAATCGAACGTTCTAACCCAAAATTGTAGCCAATAAATAGCTAGAATTTCCCCTCTCAACGGCTCGGAACGACAATGGGTGCTCGAAATTTCTGGGAGACGTAAATCGGGGCCTTAATGAGTTTTGAGGAGGAGCTTTGCAGGCGGTCATCTATAGATACCTGACTGCACCCGAACAAGCGTCAGTTTGTTTCGGGAAGCAGGTCGGTCAACCAAACCGACGCTCAAAATTTTTTCAACCATCCCTTACGAGTTTGCGCTTCGTTTTTTTCTTCGACCATGTTAAGCGTTTTGTGCAAAGTTACCACCCGTAAACGCGGCGGAGGACTGACCTGACTTTTCGGGTTTTTATATCATCGATAAAACTCGGACGAGAACGATACTCGGTAACCACGTGCCAAAGAATAAGTTTTTTTCAATATGAAGCAGTTAGCGTAGAGAAGATTGATGCAGTTGCGTCACTTTTCCAAATCATCGTAGCTGCCGACTCCGCTGACTTGTAGTTTTTTTTTTTTTTTTTTTTTCTGCAAAGTAAATTTGACGATTTGATCCTTTGAAAAATTCTCGGCGCAGTCTTTTATCTTATCGTGTGAGGTTGACTTTGGAGCAAATTTTTTGAGCTTAAACATCCGACGAGTGGGGGAGGAGAAACGATAATTAATATAATTGTTTTATTGAACGCAGTTTAGACCATAGACGAAAAGATGCCGTCATCCTGGACAGGTTGCTGTAAGTACTTACCCTTCATTTTTTAAATTTTAAATACATATTTCTGATTTTTTTTTTAATTTTGAACCGAGCATGATATTTTTGAATTAACGAGAGGATAAAAATAGTCGAAATTCAAACTTCATAAAGTGCTCGAGTTTTTCTTATCGGTTATGGAAATTAAAATCAAATATTGTGCATGGAAAATTTACCATTATCTATTCACGTGCTACCACGTCTAAGAACATGTGAAAAAAAATTTTTTCTCGAAAACTCGAATTACGAAAAACTTCCGAGCTTTCTAAATTTGCACAACTTTTTTTTTAGTGACGTAAAATAATGTTGTCTTAATTTTTTTTACAGGTGGAGGAATCTCAAAGAGATACACCTTTGCATTAATGGCCTTCATGGCTTTATGGCTTTCCAATGCCTTACGAGTCATACTTTCCATCACAATTACCGAAATGGCCAAACCCATTAAGGAAGAGCACATGGACCAAACTTGTCCGAGTCCGATCGTCAAAGCGGCTCCCAAAAATACCACCATTTTAATACCCGACTCCAAAGTTTTGTACGATTGGGACGAGTACACGCAGGTAAGTCGTTGTGTGCAACCGCAAAAACTAAATAAATTACAAAAATCACGTAAATATTGTATAGTAAACGTGAGAATAACTGAAAGAGGACAATTTTCGTAAAACAGTATAGCTATTTAATTAAAGCCGCGGGGCATACAGCGCGCTCTAGGGGCAAGCCCAGGTGACCAGGTCTCGGCGATTTTTTCTGGCGTTTTTTACTCGCGTTAAAATTTTCGGGATTGAATCCACTGTAGCTCAGGTAAGGTAGTACGTCCCTTATCACTTTTTGCATCTCGGACATCCTAAATTTAGGCCTTAAGGCCGACTAAATTCTCTCCGAAAACATTGACCATGCCGCGAGTCCGAGGGATGAAGATTGAAGCCGGCTGATGCCAGATCGGTAATAAGAGTTTAAGGCTACCTACTTTACCAAGCTGGGCTCGAGTTTCTAGATGAGCTTGCCGGTTGACTGTGAATCCCCGAACAAAAAAATTAAAATTAAAAAATCACAAAAGTTACAAAGTCAGCCACATGCAAGCTTTGCTATGTAGTAATTTAATTTTTAAAATTCAATTATTCCGACTAATCATGGAATAGAACTTTGTAAAATAATTAAATTCCAAAAAATGGATTTTTCAAATTTATGATGAAATTAAATAATAAAAATATTAATTATGAAAACAGTTCTTAAAAACAGACAAGCTATGACTACAATTATTCTTTAAAAATTTTTAAATTATAAAAGCGTAAGAAAATAAAATCACATGTTACCACTGAAAACCTTTTTTTTTTAAATTTGCAAAGAGTTAATTGACATTATCAATCAGGAAGACAGTCCGTAATTGAAATCAAAGACTTTGAATGACCGAAAAATCACATCCGATTAACAAATTAATTTATCCAATTTCAGGGCATAATACTGTCATCGTATTTTTGGGGCTATGCAGCCACACAGTTCCCAATGGGTGCAATATCGGAACGCTTCGGCGGAAAGTTCCTCATGGGCTTCGGGGTCCTGGTCCCGGCCATCTTGACCTTGATAACCCCTGCGGCAATTCAATGGGGCGACTCCACGGCGCTCATCGCTCTCAGAGTGGTCATGGGAATGACCGCCGGTGCAATTTACCCGAGTACCAGCACGATGATCTCGCGCTGGTCCAGTGCGACCGAGCGCACTAAATTCGGCTCGTTCATCTTCGCCGGGGGCATACTCGGAACGGTCTTCGGCACGACCCTTCCGGCCCTGATTATCCAGAACTCGCCGCTCGGTTGGCCCTCGGTTTTCCACTACTTTGGTCTGGGAGGCATCATCTGGTTCCCAATTTGGCTGGCACTTTGTTACAACTGCCCCAGTGAGCACCCGTTCATCTCGGAATCCGAGCTGAAGTACCTGGAAGAAGGCATGGACAAGAAGAAACGGAAGAAGAACCCGCCCTGGAGGCATATACTCAAGTCAAAGCAGTTCTGGGCGTTCGCGTTGGGGATCCTGGGTATCGATTGGGCCTATTACACGCTCGCAAGCGACTTGCCAAAGTACATGTCAAACGTCGTCAAGTTTTCAATCGAAGACAACGGATACTTGTCAGCTCTGCCGTACCTGTCCATGTGGCTGTCGATTCTGATGAACGGCTGGATAGCCGACCAGGTTTTGAAGCGCGAGTGGCTCACGAAGACGAACATGAGGAAGCTCTTCTCGGTAATCGCCCTCATGGGTCCGGCAATCTTCATCGTCGGGGCTTCCTACGCGGAGTGCAACAAGTTCATGGTGGTCACCATGCTGGTCACAGGAATGGCCTTCATGGGCTCCGCGTTTCCGAGTATAATGGTCAACCCACTTGATTTAGCTCCGAATTACTCGGGCACGCTCATGGCGATTGGAAACGGAGTGGCGGCCATCGGAGGAGTCCTAACTCCGTACGTCGTCGGGCTGCTTACCCCTAATCAGACGCTCGGGGAGTGGAGGCAGGTCTTCTTCATCGGGCTGGGCATCGCCGTAATCTGCAGCGTCTTCATAGTGATCTTCGGCAGCGCTGAGGTGCAGGAGTGGAACGAGTCCGACTTCGTAAGGAAGAAGAACAAAGCCATTGCCGCCGTTATCGCCGCGAAAGAGTCAGAGTTACAAAAAACTGTCAATGATTTGGAAAATGGAGGATACTTTAAAAAAAAGTTTGTGTACACGATCGAGTGAGGTGACATTAACTTTTAATTACTCGATAAGTGTATGACATTTATTATTGTTTTTTTTTTTTTGTTTTTTTTTTTTTTTAAGTAACTTTTTTGTACGTTGGAGTGAGTGTGAATGTTTGATTGTAAGAATGTACTACGCAACTGCTTCGTGTGAGTCGAGAGAATGTCTAGTATACAAAAAAAAATTTTATTTATTTCAATTTTGACGTCGATTTATGATTTATGTTCCTAGAGATATTTTTGTACGAGTTAAATGTTTAACGACGTAAGACGATGATCTTCTTTTTTTATAAGTATCTAGTATTTGTAAATGAATTAAATAAAAACGATTTTTTATACGAAACTACCAGAAGATATTAAAGTCTAGTTACGAGTTTTAGCTAAATAAATAATGTACATAATTTTTGTAAAAAAAGAAGTAAAATATTGAACAAAAGTTTTAATTATTACATTTAAAATGAATTTTTCTTAATTTTTACACCCCCATTACCTAGCATATTTGTTTAAAAATAAAATTTTTAATTTCATAAGGTGATTTTGCAAAAACTTTACATGTTAAATATTAAATATTTCTGTCTTAATAAGCTTGAAAATTCAAGTTTGTCACAACTGTTACAACGAGTATTTAGCGCAATAAATTTTTTCCCTACAGCTTGGGTCTTAAAAACAATTGAATATTCTACTTTTCTTCTTTTTTCATTGATTTCTTATTTCTTTGAACAATTTTCTAAAGTTCCATTATTTCTTGCATAAGATAATTAAATTGAAAATTAAAATCATACATTAATTTATCCAAAGAACTGAATCAAGTAAGTCATGAGAACTCACTATATTATATCGACCCTGTAAAGAAAAACCTTAGCAGAAAATCTGGAGATTTTCAATGACCAATGAAAGGCTGAAATGAATTAAAAAATTTAAAAAAATTAAAAAATCTTATTTATTGTGTAATGATTTATTGAGATTCCTGATTCAAAAAAATTTTTTAATTCATTTTAGTCTCATTGGTCACTTAAAATCTCCAGATTTTCTGCTAAGGTTTTTCTTCGCTGGGACCATCGATATATAGGTAAAAATACTTCGACCCATCAATTTAAATAATACAATCGACATTTTTAGCACACATAGGATATACTCCAAACGTATATTTGCTGTTTTCATATTTTTGTAGAACTATTTCATCGATTTTTAAATTTGCATTACCCTCGTATTATTTTTAAATAACTTGCAGATTTATAAAAGTAATCTCTCTATATAATCAACGAACATACAACTCGTATTATTATTATTATTTATTAAGGCGTACTAAAACCATTAAAGGTTTACACGGCCATATATCATACAACTCGTAAGATATTATTTATAGCGATGCGAGATAAAATTAATCGACACAAAAAAAATTACAAAATTTGCATACATGATGTGCATACCTTGTACCTGAAAAATAACTAGTTTTCATTTCAACTATTGTGATTTTTTCTTTTTTAATTTTAAATTTTCAAGTTTGTAATGACGTAATCACAATGTTTTGTACCATAAAATACCTGAAGTAAAAACCATTTTATTTTTATATATGTTTGTGACTGGAACTAATAAATAATTTTTTAAAATTTAAAAAATTTTAATTTTCAATTAAATAAAAAGTTGAAGCATAATGTTCGCATACTAAACTCAACATAAACATCATACCTACTGTGAAGATAAACACTCGTACTAAAATTACTCCAGTATTACTATTCCCACTTAAGCTTGAGATGGTTACATACGCTATTAATTTACTATCTTACTTTATTTTTAGTCTAACCAAATTTAATTTCAATTTTATCTTAAACCACATATAAATTTAATGCGTAACAATTTATTGTTTTCTTATTCTGCAAATTGTACTCATTATACATTATAGTAACTAAATGGTTATAATGCCCATGGATTTAAATAAATGAATAAATAAATAAATATAATAAAGATATCTAATTTTTTTGAAATAATATTGTAAATAGTAGTAAATAATATAGGAATTTTTATATTTTTTAGAATTTAAAAATAATATCGATCAACAAAAGTGCTGAATATTCGTTGAGATTAGTTTATAAATAAATATTTGATACTGCAGCGATTTCCAATGGCAACAAGTATCATAAATCAACTGTCATTTTTATAGCAACGTCACTTCAGCATACCTGCAGTTTTGATTCATTTACTACAGTCTTTTTTATCAACATTAGATAGTTGAAAAAAGGTTTAATTAACTATAAATCAACTACAAAAATCACTTGGTTGTTATAAGCTGTGAATTAATAATTTTTGCCCCTACGAATATATCTCTTATAATACAAATATAAAACATTTATTTTTTTTATCTTGAAAGTAAAATTTTTTACAAGTCAACGTAAATAAACAAATGCAAACATAAACATTGTATTTTCATAAATTCCCATGAGATCAACGCATGTTTCTTGAGGAGGATCCAAGAGAGCAGCCTTGTGGTGTTCACGGTAAAAAGGACTGACCCATTTAAAATTCCCAGATTCGCAGTTGTAAACGAAACTTTAGTAACCAGGACGTGGACAAGATGAAACCCACGTGTGTAGCTTGCCTAGTTCGGCTTGTCCTATTTACCATAATACCCGTCAGACCGGTAATTTTGATTGGTTTAGACCGATCAGAGAAAATCTACTTTAATGACAAAAAAAGTAGGTCTAGAGAAGATGGTTGCTATTGAAAAATTACTCGCACCGAAAGAGGGGGGGCTTTCAATATTAACGCGACGTACCATCAAACGCAGCTTCAGTTATGCTGGACACCAACGGGTCCAGTAGTTTTTTTTTCGCTCTCTGACCAGCAATGCCTGCACTACAACCGGCTTCCACCTCAATTTTATTAGTTTTCCTTGTGTTTACTGCTCAAAGTTCACCATGGTCAAAGTGTAAACGACATGTGATTTGAGTGAAACACGTGTGCTCTTTGATGAAGTTTGTGTTTTGTAAACATGTGCGCAGTGGTAACGAACACCAGTTTCAATTGTTCGCTAACTGAGAGCTCAAGAAGATAATTTTGTGAACAAAGTGTCGTCCGGTTTAATTAGTTGCAATGCTTTGTTGTAATTTGAAGGACTGCTGTGAGTAATGAAACATCTTTATCGATAATATTTTTTATGTTTTTCAAACGTTGCTTGTACCTAGTTGAATTTGACGGTGTTAATCAATGACCAGGGGGGCATAATAAAACGTGTTGAGGGACAAAGCACTTGCGTTAATAGAGTTGCTCGGTGTCAATTGGTAACGCATAGTGGTACCTCGAACCCTGGGTCTTTTATATTCTATTGATTTTTATTTTTTTAAAACCCTCGATTGAACCTACCTTAATTAGACTATTAAAAAAAAAAAAAAAAAAAAAAAAAAAAAAAAAAAAAAAAAAAAATGTTCTTAAGAGAGACAAATAAAGATAATATAAAATGTATTTGCAGGCACGAAAATTTCTCAAAGATGGATATTCGGTTTAATGGCTTTTTTGGCTTTGTGTTTCGGCAACTCTTGCCGATCTGCACTGTCGATAGCAATTACTGAAATGACTGTGCCAATTTTAGAACCGGACGATCTGACAAACGCTGATGACACTTGCGAGAAGTTTCAAAGTCACGAACTGAAAAACAGTACGCGCGACCAGAGCGCACTTTATCAATGGGACGAATACACACAGGTACTGTTACAGAAATTTCAAATGAAAAAATTTCTTTTTTTCGTTTGTTACTATCAAGTTTCGATCGGCACCGTATCAAAATTTTGCAGTTCGGGAATGACAAATTTTTGTCATGTAAAAAATGTTAATTGATTTTTTCTTTTGTTAGTATTTAAGGATTTATTTTTAATTTACATTCTAACAAGACAAAATAATTTAAATAAAATTAAGTTCAAGAAAAAATTAGTAAAATAAGATAAGTAATTTTTCAAATACATTTATCGCTTTAAATATAAGGCAGATTTTTGTATAATCTAATTTTCTGCTATTCATTGTTACATAAAAACAATTTTTTTTATGTAGTTGTACTATAATGATTTGAAATTACTTATATATATATAAAAAAAAAAAAAAAATGTCCCCTACATATATAAACAATTTTAAGAAATAAGATATAGGATTCTTACTGTCTTTACAGACATTCTAGTTTGTATTCTATGATGAATAATGATGTATAATACTCGTTCTATTTAAAAATTAAATTGTACGAGAACTATTCACGTATAAGTATGATTAATGAATTCTTTGAATTTTTTTTACATTGTCTAATAGTATCAGTAACAAGAGGGAAGTAAGTTTTGCGCACTCCACTTATCTCTAATTTACGCGCTTGAATTGATCAGTAATCCTAACTGGTTATAATTTTTCTTTTACAATATACTATTCATATGTAGTTAAACTTTTTTATCTCATTAAGAAAAATTTATTGTATTTAAAAAGTTCTCAACCCAGGTAGGCTTTACACAAGTCAAATCCAATTGAAAATTCGTATGGGAATTTGGATCTTATGAGTAAAACATGCAATTCTGCTAAAATACCAAGTAAATCGAGTGATTTTTAACGGTGTAAAAAATAAAAAGTAATTTTCCAATTGTAAACTCTTTTGTAAGAGTCCATGTTTGATTCATATTTCATATATCAGCCTCAAATTACTCAACAGAATTAAAATTTTGACCACGCCATATTCATATAAGCAATAACAATTTTCCGAGGGGCTATGCACTTCAGAATCACTAAAAGAATCACACATAGAAATCAATATAATCAATAAAATATTAATTTCATTTCAAGTAAAAATCTTCGAAAAATATTATTTTTAACAAAATATCAATTTAAATTGATTCCAAGGCTCTAAACACTTCAAATTTGCCAAAAGAATCACAAAAGAATCACAAAAGAATCAAAAAGAATCAAAAGAATCATCAGTGATTCTTGAGTGCATAGCCCCTCGCAATTTTCGCTTTCAAGAATTCTTATAAGCAAAAATTATTATTGCCAAAATTTTTTCAACATTTAAGATCTCATTTTGAAGCTTGAGTAGAGATTTCTAAGATAATATCTTAATTATTTAAATCCAATAAATAGATTCAATATGCCCAAAGATCTCGCCAAAGATTTACCGAAATGCATTTGTTAATTAAGCTACGAGAAAGTGGTGTGACAAACATGATGCCCACTTATTTTTCAAGTTTCTCATTGGCAATTTATTTATTTTACAAGTTTAATAAATTTAAATGAATTGTTAGCAAAAAGTTATGGAAAAATAAAAAAAAATACGACATTAGAAAGTATTACAGAGGCTATAAAGACATTATTTTATTCTATTTATAAGATTCTACAAAGAATCCTTTAAAATAAATTTTGAAAGCTGCTTTTATCCTGATGCGGTTTAAAATTTTTCTAGGCTCAGTTTTCCTATCTTATTCGTTTATTGTCAATAGTACATTTCAAACACTAGAGGTATATTTGATTAAAATTAGTTATTATAAAATGTAAATAAAGTTTAAAAGTGAGTCGGAAAAAACGATTTTAGCAGGGGAGGCGATAAAAATCAAGCTTGTTATTTTTTTTGATCAGATGCATCGAATTTTATTATATATTTATACTTCGTAATTAACACTAGAATGTTTCAATCACGCAGGGTATAATATTATCATCGTTCTACTGGAGCTACGTCCCGGCCCAGCTGTTCCACGGCTGGCTTTCGGAAAGATTCGGCGGCAAGTACTTCCTGGGTCTAGGCATATTCATGCCGTCGATCCTGACGCTACTAACTCCCCAGCTCATCGAGATCGGCGACTCGAGGGCCCTTATCATCTCCCGGGTTTTGAGCGGTCTTTTTAACAGCAGTATGTATAGTAGTTTAAACTTTGAAATTTGAGATATTAATCTGTAACTTATTCAAAAATTTATTCACCTTAAAATTTCATTGCAGGTATGTACCCGGCCTGCAGTACGATGGTGAGTTTATTTCTTGTCAACCGTTTCTTTTAAGGAAACTCTTTTTTGAAAAGGCCTAAATTTTTATTTTATATTTTATCTCTCAAGATCTGTCGTTGGACGAGTCCCGGAGAGAGAGCCAAGCTGGGAAGCTTCGTCTACACTGGGGCCATTCTAGGCCTGGTACTGGGCTCCGTCCTCCCGGCTGTAGCAATAAGGTATTCGGCTTCAGGTTGGCCGGCGGCTTTTTACTACTCCGGTGCATTGGGGGTAATTTGGTTTCCAGTATGGGTGCTGCTTTGTTACAACGATCCGACGCAGCATCCTTTTATCTCAAGGGCCGAGCTCGCTCACCTGCAGGTGTCCAAGGAGAAGGAGGAGGTCAGTCTACCTCCGGCACCCTACCGGCACATCCTGACTTCCAAGGCATTCTCGGCCTACGTTGTGGGCCTGATTGGCTCGGACTGGATGTTCTTTCTGATGTCCATCGATCTTCCAAAGGTAAACCTGTCATTTTGGATCCATCAAGATTTTTTAAGCTCTTCTTTACTAATTAAAAAAAAAAAAATCTTATTATTGTTAGTACATGAGCAACATCGTGAGGCTACCGATCGAGTACAACGGTTACCTGACCTCGCTTTCCTTCACCTCGATGTGGATCAGCACCATAGTCAGTACCTGGATCAGCGACCTTCTCCTCGCCAAGCAAATCGTATCCCTGGTAAACGTCCGCAAGCTGCTCGGGGTCATATCGCTCATGGGCTCGGCGATCTTCGTCCTGGGCGCTTCCTACGCCGAGTGCAACCAGGCCCTCGTGGTCGCGATGTTCGTAATGGGCACCACCCTCATGGGCACGTCGAACCCGAGCATAGTGGTCAATCACCTGGACCTCAGCCCGAATTACGCTGGCTCGCTGTCAGCTTTGGGTAACGGAGTAACCTCGCTCAATGGAATTCTCGCACCTTATATTGTCGGCTGGTTGACGCCGCGGCAGACCATCTGTGAGTGGAGGCTCGTCTTCTGGATCGGATTCGGCATCGCCACCCTCAGCAGTGCCTACTACATCATCTTCGCCAGTGGGGATGTCCAAGACTGGAATGAGCCGAACTTCAAGAGGAACAGGAATAGGAGGAAGAAAGAAGTGATTGACCTTTCGGATTGTTGATTGTACTGTGATTACGAATTGTGACTCTATAAACACTTTGGGACTTCTTTTTAAAGTTAGCTTTCATCAACCGTTGGGTATATTTTCTTCGTTCAAGAGGTGATTTGCGTACACACATGTTGTCATTTTAATAACTGAGGTGAGATTGATTACTTTTCTATATTTTCGTGATATGGTCGTTTTCATTAAACACAATTTTCTGTCCCGTTTAGATACAAAAGAATAATTTAGATCTTTTATTTAAAAAAAAGTATGGGAGATCATCACATTGGGAATTTGTTTCAAATTATTGTGCTTTTCGAAAGAGAAGATTTGAAATATCTTCATTTGTATTAATAATAATTAGAGTACCGGAAAAAAGTTCATTTAGATAAATGAAAATTCACCGTTACTATGTATTTAATTATTTATTGATAATTTTACTTCTCATTTTAAAGATGTTTATAATACTTAGAACATATAAGATACCAGAAAAATGTACATAACTGATTGAGAGCGGATTTAATTTACAATCAGAATTATTATCACGTTATTTTTATTTTATTTTATTCGTTAGGTTAAGATAAACGTTCGAAATTTTTTTTTATTCATTTCGAAAGTATGTGTACAATGTATATTTATACAATCAAGTACTTTCATCAGTTTATTTTTTTTTTATTTTTTATTTGAAACTTGGGATTGGACGGGTTAAAACCTCAAGTTCAATTCGATTAGGCTTGTAAGTCGAAAAAACGTGGCGAGTTCAAATTTATAAACATTGAGCTACAGCTCAAAGCTTATAGACGATTAAGTTTAACTCGCTGCATAATGTACAAATAAAAAACCATATTCTATTATAAAAGTTGAATTAATATATTTGTATTATTACACTTTATTAACGAAGTTATTAATTATTAATGTACAAAATACAAATTACACAGACACCTATGTGACCTCAAGATACTAAGAGTAATTTATAATTATTTAAATCATAAATTTGTATTGAAAAGCTCCTTGCATAATACGTGTCAGAAGCTTTTTCTAGGAAAAAAAATAATAAAAAAAAGATAAATGGTCAATTTTAGAAGCGCTGCATCTTCTAATACCACAAATGCATGAAAAACTGATTAGTGAGGAGAGCATGAAAAAATACAAGTAAAGTGTGGTAAATAAAAAAATTAATTCTTGTCACGTTGTAAGTTATCATGTGGATGTATAAAAATTTACCGCTCATTCCTGATGGCAAAGGCCCGTAAGAAATTCAAGTTTCAAATAGGTAGATACAGGAGATGAACCACGTGTCTGCCGATAACAATAAACTGCAAAAAACTGAGATATTTGTGGATCAATAGGCAATCTCTGAAACACATTGTTAATTTTAGAATCTTGTAACATGATCAAACATTCAGACGAATCTTGAACTTTTTCCTTTAAGACTTTCGAATTTTCAAGAATCATCTCAACTTTTATCCGTTCTGAATAGCCACAAACTTTTTTAATCGGTACTATCTGCGTTTTATAGTTGAAAATTTTCAAGAATCTTTGTTTAATTAAGAAAATGACATAATTTTTAATATGAACCTCTAAATTTTAGATTGACAATAGCCCAGAATAGCCCCCTAACAATAATTTTTAAAAGTACATATCTTATGAAGTTTTTGTTGGGTTTTTATACTTTCCCGAATATGAAAAATTAAAATAAAATTTTTGTTAAAAACTAACTTTTGTAAAATAACTAACTTCTAACTACTCCGCTTTTTTCAAGTTTGAACTTTATAAACGCGCCAAGCCGCCAAAGAAATTATCAGCTGTTTTACTAACCTCAGTTATCTATACAGTTAAATATACCTAGGTATTTGGCGCGCACCGCGCATGAGAGAAGAAAAGACTCAAAATAAAAAATGAGCGCAGTGATTTTTAGTCTTGTTTGCAAAAAAAAAAGTATCTCTATCTGTTATAATTATGTTGTTTGTTGATTATTTTTTATGATACATTATTTTAATATTTGTGATAATATTATTAATATTAAAGGTTTGAAAACTGTAAATTATTTAAAGTTGTTATCAACAATGACTTTATCTACAAAACCAACAAAAAAATTAAAAAATTTAAAAAGTAATGAAATTACAAATCATATTTTGTGTGAGAAAGATGAACTTGATTTAGGTATAACTTTGAAAGGTGGTCAAAGTTTTAGGTAAAACATGCATAGTTTAATTCAAAGTTAATACATTTTTTAGTGACTCACATTTTATTTTCTTCATTATATAGATGGACTGACTGTAATGGAAACAAAAGTTTTCGAGGTGTTTTTGCTGATACAGTTTGGACAATTTCGCAAGATGAAAAAAAATTAACTTATATCATGCATGGTTCATTGAATGAGGATGTAAAACATCACAAACTGTTATATGATTACTTTCAGTTAAACATATCTTTAAAAGAAAATTTGAAAATTTGGTGCAGTCGTGATTCACATTTTGAAGACACTTACCAAAAAGTAGGAGCAGTAAGGATGTTAAATCAAGATGTTGTTGAAAATCTTTTTTCATTTATTTGCAGTTCAAACAACAATATAACCAGGTGAGTATTTTATTACCTTATTATAACTTATAATTTGTAATAAAAATTACACATAACTTTTCTTTAACATTAGAATATCAGGAATGGTTGAAAAACTTTGTAAATTTTTTGGTAAAAAAATTTGCACCATTGAAGGACAAGACTACTACAGTTTTCCTTCAATAGATGCATTAGCTGGTCCAGATGTTGAACCTCTACTTCGAAGAGAAGGTTTTGGTTATCGTGCTGGTTACATTGCAAAAACTGCTCAAAAGTTATTGACTATTGGTGGAAAGAACTGGCTCATAGATTTGAAAAAAGAGAAAAACTCAACTTATCAAAATGCTAGAGACAGTCAGTATTTTCAATTTTCATTACATTTATTTTTTGCTTCCTTAAAATATTTAGTTTATCCATCAATAAATAATGGTTAATTTTTTTAAAATATTTATTGGGGTGAATTTAACTTTTTTAGGTTTGATGTCACTTCCAGGCATAGGACCTAAGGTTGCAGAATGTATTTGTCTGATGTCGCTTGGTCATTTAGAAGCGATACCAGTAGATACACATATTTTTCAAGTAGCTTGCAAATTGTACACACCCCATTTGAGTGAACAAAAAACTGTAACACCAAAGATTCACAAAGAAATAAATACTTTTTTACGTGAGCTGTGGGGTCCTTTAGCTGGATGGGCTCAAACTATTATTTTTTGTGTTAAAATAAACTCTAGTGATATGAGAAAAAACAAAAAGAGACAGAGAGACAATTCTACTGATAAAAAAGGAAAAATGAAAAATTCTAAAAAAAACAAAGAGTCATAAAATTTTACAAATAATTTAAAAGTAAGAACAAAAAGTTTAAAGTGATTTCTGTGAATGTTTTAGTTTTTAAAAATGTAAAAATTGGCTAGGTTAATAATGTATACAAGTGTTTAAAAAAAAATTTTTTTTTATTGTATAAATACTATGTAAATATCAATGAATATACATTGAAATTACATTGCACAAAGTATATGTACATACAAGTTTTTTTACATTACAAATAGAATTAAATCCGCTAAATAAATTTAATTGGACTAATTTTTTTATTTTACAATGATATATATGATTTTGTATAAGGTCAAAAAACGTTTTTTCAAAATTTATTTTTACCTACCAAAATTAACTTTGTGAATTTTGGAGCTAATAACTTAATTTCACATTATTATATGAATTAGTCTATAAGAATATTTAAAATTTACCAATTGGTATTTTCAAATTTAATTTTAAATCAAAATCTTAGATTTAAAATTTACATTTTGGGAAATTTTCATTTAAATTTAGTTAAAATAATGTTTTAAAGCTTTGAAAGTTCATGAAACATGATTAAAATTCATTTGATATTGAAAATTTAAAAACTTATGATTAAAATATAAAAATTTACAGTTTTAGAAAACAGAATTTCTATGTCGTCTGCTAAGAGAAAAATTTATAAAAATATTGTTGAACACATATATAGAATACATGCAGTATATTTTTTGAAATATCTACTAACTTATACATTAATTAATTACAATTTATAAATATTTATATATGTGTTAGAAAACAATAGATGTTAGAATTTTTCTACTTGCTTTTGATTAAATTGGCACACAACTTGGTTGATGACAATTTTGGTGTATTTTATACAGGTGAAAATTTGCACTATTCTTTATAATGCAAATCATCTTGAAAAATGCATATTTACTGCATTCAAGTTCTTTGATTTAATCAGTTCTTAGCATTACTGCTTTTATATTTGACAGTGTTTCTCGATCATACTGCATTTCATCTGAGGAATCCGAATCCCTGCGTAGTCTTTTTCTTGCTCTTTTACAACCAATTAAAGCAAAGTCATAATCATCCAGAATTACATAGTCACTTTGATAATCACAAATTTCTTCATCTTCCTGGTTGTCATCTAAAGTTGAAAATAAACATAATAAAAATAATGAAAAAAATAAAGTCTTCATTGGCTTTTAAAATTAAAAATATCAACAGATTTTAATTTTACACTTTTTAGTAATAAACAAATGTTTACCATGTTGTTTTTTCAGTATATCAGCAAAAACACTTTGTGAAAGGTAGTTAAGTCCAGGAAATACTGATGCCAAATATGCTCTGTGTAGTGGTCTCAAAACAGATAAACAGTCCATTTGTAGTGACGCTGGGACAGAACAACTGTAGGTTACTCTCATCAAACTTTTTGCTGCCGTTGAACTAACCATTGGATATAATTCTAACCCCCTAAGACCAGTAAAAGCTATACCTGAAATATAGGATATAAATCATGATAGTGACAAAGTAACGTAGCTTATATTAATAGATGGGACAAGTTTTTTTTATCTTAATTGCATTATAAAACTTAAGTTACTGTAAACAATATTTAAAATTAATGTCCAGTGTTAAGATAAATTAGAAGAATAAAATGAATGTTTAAATTCATGTGCACTAAAAGTCATTATTATTATAATATTATACATTGAGTAGTTTCAAATGACTCACCTAATGGTTTTCTATCCAAAAAAAATTGTAAATTCCCTCTCCAAGAATCAAAATGAACACCAACTACACTGCCTTGTGTGAAACAAGCACTGTATTCTTTTAATTGACCTTTATGTTGTAAAAAACCTTTATAAGAATAACCCCAAGATTCACCGTCTTTTCCCAATAGAGAGCAAAAACAGTTTACCGGACTAGTCAAGTCAGCTTTGTTTGTGCCAACTCCAACCATCTAAAAATATTTTTTACAGATTACACTAATGTCACTGATAAAAACTACTAGTAGAAGATAAGAAAAAACTACTGATTGAACATACCACATCAGTTCCATAGACTGCTGTGATCATTTTGACCTCCCAATAATGGTGTCTGCCCTTGGACATGGCTTTATTTCCTCTAACAGCTGCTGTTCCCATGCTGTAACCAGGGTGGAATTTCACCTGCAGTTTTTTCTCGTCAAGCTGAAGTCTCGGGTTTTCAAATTCCGAGTCCCATTCCCATTCGTAGACTTGAACTGCGTAAAAATATGAAAATATTACTCCGAACTCATTTTTGAGGTTGGTCTTGATTCACTTTTCAAAAAATTCGTAAATTTCATACTTACCATCTTGTTCTTCAAACGGGTCACTTTCAGGACTGAATAACTTTTCATAATTCATGTTAAAAATTAAAAATACAACGACCGAATAAGATATTGAACTCCGAAACTCGTTAACTCGTGTTATAATAAAAATGAACATATACTAAATACCGATCTTCGCTCGCTCCTATATATACCCTCGGTTTGTGTATATAGCCAATCCGAGAAAAGTTGAGAAAACTCTGGAACGGTAGGGAATGCAGTCACCGACCTTCACTTAACAAAATCCTACTTTACCGACGGTGGTAATTTCAAATGATTCGATTTAGTTAATAATTATGTCAAATAAAAAAAATGTATTAAATAAGTATTTCTTCCGTAATCCGTTAAATTGAACAAGTATGATATGAGATAAGTAAATAATTTTTCTGTTTAATAATGTCATAATTCAGCTAAAAGATAAATTTTTAATGTTTTTCATTGTAAACTGAACATTAAATTCCGTAATAATATAAGAATCATTTTGTTTTACTGATGCCCTGTTAGAATTGCGAATATTAAAAATGGCTCTGAAACTAAAAAAAGGGTAGTTAAAATATGCAATCAACGAGTCCAAGAAAAAAGGTAATAATTGCTAATTTTCTCCTATTTTTAATGTAGTAAAGCGATGGGTTATGCTTATTCCATTAAAAATACCCAAAAAATAGCTATCAAAAATTATTTCATTTTACGGTCTACTTCAATCTATGAATCACCCATTTAAAATGGGTAAAAAAATTTTTATAACCTTTAAAACAACGTATTGCACGTGGTGATTTTCATTGCATACAATTTGATGGTAATTTTTGAAATGTCATAATTCTATGAAATGCCGATTTTTTATGAGGTTATTATTAATATTTTTTAAAATAAATTTCGCTATTAGAAGCAAAGTATGAGTATTCAAAAATATTCATTAATTTTGAATTTAGTAAATACCCATTTACAAGGAAAAAAATCGTTTCATACAGGCTAAAAATTAGCGATTAATGTTACCTTGTTTCTAGTCTGAAGACATTTTAAATAGCCATTAAATGTCTATTTACTAATTAGCATTTCTTAGAGGGATGTAATTTAATTAAATTAGTATATCAAGAACGTTAATTAATAATATTCGAATAATACTTCAGGATAAAATTGAATAACAAAGGATTTTCAAAATAAAATCTCAAAAGGAGGTCAGTACTGTTTAAGGAAAGATGACGTAGAAGGGTTCGCTTCGTTCGCTACTGATTTGGTTTTTGGCTGATTTGCGCTAAAAGCTATCTCTTTCCGCAAAAGTCCATTACAACTTTGTTCCCATTGTGGTGAGACCAAATCAGCGAACTGTGCATCACAAAAGCTTTCCCAACGTAAAATCCCCGAGCAACTGTTTATAGTTTGACTTCTTAGGAAAGATAAATGCATTATTAAATACGAATTATACTTCAATTTTCAGTTTATATCACTAGGTAAAAATAAACTTTTCATTGAAAATTTTGTTTGACCTCGTTATTGGAGATAATAGTGCATTATAGCATTTGCTTTTGCTCAATCAAGTTTGACTCGTGATGCTTCCCGCCAAAACTCTGCATGTAACTAATAATGACTGAGAAGTAGAGTTCGACAAAATTAGTACTTCCGGCAGCCGTGATGCAGTTTACTTTATGGTTTACTACTCGATGGTTCAACACAACTATAATTACACATAGTTTGGTCTAGTTGATAATTTTCACCAGCCGGACACTTTTTTTTTTTTTTTTTTTTTTTTTAATACTTATTTATGGTCGCGACTTTTTATGCTCCGTATGGGCTTATTGACGACTTTGTCCCTACACTGCTTCGCATTAGCCCATGGCCCATATGGACCATGTGGAGTACGGGAAAGCCAGGGTATGTGCCCAGAGGCGTTATTACATTTTGGGCCCAGGTCTGGATAAAGTTCGACTCCCCCCCTCCCCCCAACTAATCTTAATATTTTTCAACTCTGAACAGTTCAGTACCTAATTTATAAAAAAAAAAAAACTCAAACCTTGAACCCCCCACAACCCTCGGCGCGCGAGTTCAACAAAAAAAACTGATCAGCTATCCCCCAAGCTCTAAGCCCCCAAAACCCTGGGCGTCAAGTTCAATGAATAAACTGATCAGCTATCCCCCAAGCTCTAAGCCCCCAAATACCCTAGGTGCCCGAGTTCAACAAAACGACTGGTCGGCTATCCCCCAAGCTCTAAACCCCCAAAACCCTGGGTGTCCAAGTTCTCCAAAAAAACTGGTTGGCTATCTCCCAAGCTCTAAACCCCCAAAACCCTGGGCGCCAGAGTTCAATAAAAAAACTGATCAGCTATCCCCCAAGCTCTTAACCCCCAAATACCCTGGGCGCCCGAGGTCAACAAAAAAACTGATCAGCTATCCCCCAAGCTCTAAACCCCCAAAACCCTGGGTGCCCAAGTTCAACAAAAAAACTGGTTGGCTATTCCCCAAGCTCCAAACCCCCAAATACCCTAGGTGCCCGAGTTCAACAAAACGACTGGTCGGCTATCCCCCAAGCTCTAAACCCCCAAATACCCTGGGTGTCCAAGTTCACCAAAAAAACTGATTGGCTATCTCCCAAGCTCTAAACCCTCTAAACCCTGAGTGCCCGAGTTCAACAAAAAAACTTATCAGCCATCCCCCAAGCTCTGAACCCCCAAAACCCTGGGCGCCAGAGTTCAATAAAAAAACTGATCAGCTATCCCCCAAGCTCTTAACCCCCAAATACCCTGGGCGCCCGAGTTCAATAAAAA
The DNA here is from genome assembly GCA_038277355.1 of Encarsia formosa. Lineage (NCBI taxonomy): Eukaryota > Metazoa > Arthropoda > Insecta > Hymenoptera > Aphelinidae > Encarsia > Encarsia formosa. Next base: position 18,954,051 of record CM076186.1, on the reverse strand, counting down.
AACTGATCAGCTATCCCCCTAGCTGTAAACCCCCAAATACCCTGGGCACCCTAAGACAACGAAAAAACTGATCAGCTATCCCCCAAGCTCTAAACCTCCCAAAACTCTGGTTACCGAATAAGGTTGTGGATTTTATTTTCTAGTTATAAAAAAAAAAAAAAAATCGTTGATAGCTTTTTTTGTTGAAATTGGGCACCCAGGGTTTTGGAGGTTTAGAGCTTGGGGGATAGCTGATCAGTTTTTTTATTGAACTCGGGCGCCCAGGGTATTTGGGGGCTTACATCTTGGGGAACAGCTGATCAGTTTATTCATTGAACTTGACGCTCAGGGTTTTGGGGGTTTAGAGCTTGGGGGATAGCCGATAAGTTTTTTTGTTGAACTCGGGCGCCCAGGGTACTTGAGGGTTTACAGCTTGGGGGATAGCTGATAAGTTTTTTTATTGAACTCGGGCGCCCAGGGTATTTGGGGGCTTAAGGCTTGGGGAATGACCGATCGATCATTTATCGAACTTGGCGCCCAGGATTTGGGGGGTTTCAGGCTTGAGGGATAACTGATCAATGGTTGGTTGAACGCGCCCGGGTCTGGATTTCCAGACCCGGAATTTCCCAGGTCTGGATGAATCCAGACCCACTATAAGGGAAATAACGCCCCTGTATGTGCCTCATTCGAGTTTATCGTAAGACCAGCGCTGAACCGGCAGGCTCATTGGGACTTTTCATCCCACATATCGCCCCCAATCAGATAGTCTTGGATTAGATCAGTGCTGAAGCAAGTTTAGCTCATTGGGAAATTATGCCCTAAATATTGCCCCCAGTCGAGATAAGCTTACGACCAGCGCTGAAATGATGGTCCCCGGTAAAACCGACTCCAAAGCAGTCGGGGTGAACGTAGGGATCGACATAACCGACGCAACGAACGAAGAAAATAATTCCAAGTTAGTTGCGCGGAGAATCGAACCCAAGACCCCTCGAACGACGTTGTTTCAGAAGCGAGCACGCACCAGCCGGACACCATACTTATCGTTCCGAGGTTTGAATTAGGCGCTCGAAATTTGACCGTCAACCCAAAGTTTTTGCTAAAGTGCCAACCTTTGGGACGGGTAAAAAATTATTTTTTATAAAGTAGGGTTAGAGAGTCGATGTCAATGATCAACATTGATTTATTTCAGACTTGTCAAGCTTTTTATTGAAAAAATTAATGATTGATCGCTGCGGTCTACTTGTTTTGAATGTGTGCCGTATTTAAAAAATCTAATATAAATTATTTTTAAAATTTTATCCATTTACAAAAACCTTCTCTCAAAATGAAAGTAAAATATTAAAAACAATTACGTAATTACGTAATAATAGTTATTCAACAAAAAAGTATGGTTAGGTAGTTGATGTCAATGATCAACATTGATTTATTTCTGACGTTGATCATTGACATCGACTCTCTAAGCCTACTTTATGAAAAATAATTTTTTACCCGTCCCACGGTGGACGGGCCGTCTCAAAGGTTGGCACTTTTGCAAAAACTTTGGGATGACGGTCATATTTCGAGCGCCTAATTCAAACCTCGGAACGATATGGTGTCCGGCTGGTGTACGTTGTATCACCTCAATAAATAACTTCAACTTTTGTTAAAAAAAAAAGAAAAAAAAAAGAACAGTATTTAAACATATATAAGGTAAGTGTGCCTAATATGGCCCTGTGCCTAATATGGCCCCCCCTGTTATTTTGAATATGCTAGGTATGCGGCATCTCTGCAAGGTAGGAATAAGTCAAAAACACTGAATTATGAAGTTTTCAGTTGTTTAGAACATTTTAAAATTATTTTTGCGCACGCCTAATAGCTAAAACTCGTTTCGTATACCTCCGTTATTATTTTACGTTGTAATTAAGTGGTCTGCCAAAATATTTACACGCACCTGATCAAAATTTGAATAAATAGCTTCGATTCGTTATTGTTTCAGCTTTAAAACGCGAACTTAGTTTTTGTTCAACTCGTTTTCTAACGGGTTTTATTCTTAAATAACTTTTTATTATGCAGTGTACCTAATATGGCCCCCCCCCCCCCCCCCCACGAATTAGTAGAAATACCGATATTAAGAGTCCTTAGTTTCATGTTTACTTTTTAGAAAATCCTATCTTAATGTTATTTAAGAAAAATAAATTTAAATGTTTCAAAGCTTTTTTTCATTTTATAACTAAAAAAGCATTCTAGCTCAAAAAAAAAACTTTGACCAAAATTTCAAGTTGAAATTTTTCTACTGGTTGCAAAGCTTTCAAAAACATTGTAAAAAAGGCTCAATTTTTAAATAAATCATTTTTAAAATAATAACAATTTTGAAGTTTTTAAAATCTTATATCCTGATTGATTTAAAAAGTAGGAACAAATTGCAATTAATTAATTACTTCAAGGGGGGCCATATTAGGACACAAATTTTAGGTGTCTTAAAAAACCGTGTTTTGGTAAATCCTCTGGCATTTGAAGCTCATTGATCAAAATCGAACGTGTAATGTCTCATTTTAAAGCTCTTGAATTAAGCTTTAAAATGAGACCTTACCCGTCAAAAAATATTGATTTGATTGGCCACAACGTCGATTCTCGCTTAGGGGGGCCATATTAGGTACAGGTACCTTATGTATAGAATATAATTTTTTTTTTTATTTATATAAAATGATTTAGTGTATAAGATTTAGGATTTTGCATTTTAGAAACAGCTAAATTTTGATAAAAAGTTCAAGTTATTTATGATTTTACAGATGAAGATTGAAGATATAACGGGATTTGTACGATATACCTTCGAAATCGCACGCATGCTGCAAATCAATTTATAGTTTTGAAAAATATCCTCGAAGATTCTCAAATTTCACTGCAATATATTAATTTAAATACATAGTTTTAAAAGCAGCTCTTATTGAATAATTTAAATTTTTAAATAAAACCAAGATTTTATAAGAAGATAAGGTAAAATATTATTAATCACACAAAAATCCAAAGAGAAGAGAGTTCGTCAAGAGAAATCGAGAAAGAATTCATCAACATTAAAATATTGTTAACTTAGTTTTAACTTTTAACTTTCTTGTTAAAAATGAATTACGTATATTTTATAATTAATTTCTTAAAGTTCTAAAAATGTATTCTATATTTTATACTAAATTTCTTACACTGTCGCTTATTACGTCAAAGTATTATATTTTAGTGAATCGTAAAAATGTATATCTCATACGAGTATGATAGGGTTACATCCCTGTACTCGGAAAATAAATAAATAAATAATAATAATAATAATAAAGATATCGATTTTCTGATGTAAAAAATCAAAATAAGTGTTTAAAGTGTTTGAAAACTCTCAAAGCAATGACCATTAGAAATTTGTTTATATTGACGATGTGTTGGAGCTATCGAGATTACTTCCCCAGTATCTCGAAATATTGTGATAATTCAAGTGACAATACTTTCATACTTCTACCAAAATTATACAATATTTGTTAATAAAATTAAAAAAAAAAATTGTTTATGAACCATTCATCTCGTAAATGTATGTAATTAAAAAAAAATTTTTTTTTACATTTTTAAATCACATTTCAAGCTAAACTTTTTTAAAATCTAATGGTTTCATTTTGTCTTTTAAACCTTTGTCAGGTAGAAAAATTTTATAAAAAATAATCTTTCAAGTCATGAGTAAACCCATCAGAAAACATAATTTTATTATAAATTAAAAATGCAAAGCTGTTTTTACGATGTTATTTTATTTTGAGAAAACCACACCAGTACATTCGTCCAATGATGAAGATCCCAATTAAGCCTCAAGTGCGAATCCCATGTGGCAATGCTCGGTTTTTCTAAGCCAGAAAATGATACCGCGAGTGAGTCTGCAGTTCGCCGTATGACACGTGCACTTTTTTTTACTCTTCAGTTAATGGGTAAAAAAGCTAGATAAATTTCGTTAGAAAAAGGGGGAAAGGAGATTTTTCAGCGTATCTATCTGAAAATTTTGCGATGGTGCTTAGGGGAATTGAAGTACTTACCTCCCCGAGGCTCTCGGCTTTACTCCTCGAAAGTTGATATTTTTAATCAGGGCTGGCTATCCTGGGCGCTTATCTTTAATAAGATCATGAGTTAAATTTAATATGATTTGTGGAGCTTATTAGTTTTCATGCTTCGTATTGAAATCTACTAGTTTTTATCAAATAATGAGTCAAATAAAAGTTATACCAATATCCTATAAAATTATACTGTGTAATAGAAAAAGTATATTTATACGAAATTTGAAATCATCAAAAATTTTTTTGCAATACATTTTATGCAGTGATAATTATTACATAGTTATTATTATTTTTTACAAATTATTCGTACCAATCACTTAGTCGAAAAATTTACCAAAAAAAAAGTAAAATTTTAATATTTTATTCAAATACATAAAAAAAAAAAAAAAAAAAAAAAACCATTATTCATTCCAGTTAATTAGAATCTTTGTCCAAAAAATCAAAGTTACTAAGTTAAACTTAATTACTCAAAAAATCAATTTTTTTTTTTTCAAAAATCCTTGAGCTATATCAATCATTTTCATCTCACAAAAAAAGGGGGAAAAGAATTCTAAAACAAAAATGAAAATGAAGTGGCTGCGGGTTTATTCAAGGCAACGCAGCTTTTTTCTGGCAGTTTTTTCTACCTCGGATTAGCTTGAAGAACTGGTTTCAATTACCTGCCCTGAAAAAAGAGTGGTAGAGATAGAAAAAAAAATGCAATTTCAACAAATCAGGTAGATTGGGTAAAAAGGGGTGCAATGACTTTACAAACGTTTAATAATCAAACAAGTGTCACGTTTATTTTACGAACATTATTTCATATTTTCTTCTTTTTTTTTTTTTTTTTTATTACATATGCACATTCGATTTTACAATAAAAAAGGGACCGACACGCCCCTGGCCCCGTGATTTAAGCCTATCACTTACGACTATAAATTTTAAAAACGCCATCATACTGTACACGAGTCTTTCATTCTTTCCGCAGCATCAATCATCGTTAAAATGCTACATTATTTATTTAAAATTCATCGCTCGACGCCAGACCTCTCGCTACATTTGACTCCCGATCGAAGTTTTTTTTTCTCAACCTCCCGTTTGCGGGAAAATTACTTACGCACGAGTGGCCAAGACGTGATGCATGCGAGGCTAAATCCACTGAATAAACAGCAATGATGCGGTGATTTTTTTTTTTTTTTCTTTTCAGGTGTACGTAATGGTCTTTTCATATTTAATGGGAATGGTGAAGATGCATCTTAGATGCGGTTTATTCGAGGTTTAGAAAAATGAACTTAGGCTTGGAGGAAATTCTGGTTCAAATTTTAGCAAAGTACAAAATGATTACCTAAATTTAATGTTGAAATCAAGAAGTAATTAAGCTTCGAAAACAGTCCATACATTTCATTTTGATAAAAAAAAATGTTTTTTTTTTTTTAAACATGCTAAATTACTTCTAAAGTTTTCATTTAATGAGACGTTGAAAAAATAGTCCGGGTCTGCTGAATTCAGAGGGTACTTGATGATCCCCAAAAATGTACGTACTCGGAGCAAAGACTTCATTTTACATAAAACGGGGTCACAGAACTTATTTAAATTTCAAATCCACATTTTTCTTTTTTTTTTCAAAAAAAAAAGCTACCTTGAGCAGGCAATAAATTCGAGAAAAAGTGTGTCAACCGTCATCGGAGGGGGTAGTTCGACCAAGCGCCAAATAACTAATCAAACCGAACCACGAATTTCAGTCCACGGATACGATCTCTAATATAAAAAAAGCTAAGCATGTAATTACCCGCAAATGAGAGTGCTCGATATAAATTACAGATTTGATCTTGGAGGGACTGCAGGCGATAAGAAAATAATCGTCGTCTTGCACCTTTAAAACCTGCACGTTTGACAGAAAACCTTGAATCCATCCACTTTAAGCGGGGGTTGGGTGGGGTGAAAAAAAGGTCGTGTGGACGACAGCTGTATTTCTTCGTCACCTGCGTCTCTACTCGGGCGTCTGTATACACGGGTACTCTTTTTTTGTACGTCGGAATTAATATTCTCATGCGTCCGCTGTTAAATTGATGCTTCTACTCGGAGACACAAAAGTGAATGAGAATTAAATTAGCTGTAATTGATTTACGATGCTCTCTGAATTCGGAAGAACGAGGTTAATGAGGGACACTTTTTCTTACTTGGAAAATTCGTGATTTTTCAATCGTTCCTGAATAAGGTCTTTAAAAGATGTATCTCAATTAAAAATGTGTCTACTTAAAAATAAAAATACCTTTTTTGTTGACTCTGAAGGTTTTATAAAATAAAAGAGACTAGGTATTTTGAGATAGGTTTCGACGTTTCCTTAGTATAAAATTTTTTATCGGTGGAAGCAACTCAATAATTTTTAAGTCAAAAATTTTTGGTGTATTTGAAAAGATTTTTGAGATCGATTTACAACAGTTTTTTTTTTTATTTCTTACAGTTTTGGCATGGTCATAGTACTTTTTAAGAAAGAAAGAAATTTTTATTTATTTTTTTTTTTTTTCGTACCTCATGATTTTAAGTTGTAAGTTTCTAAAATGGTAACTATATACATACATACAATTTTTTTTTTTTTTAAACCCTGTTTTACTTAAAAAATGCATATTTTTTTACCATTGAGAATATTTTTATTTTGTTTATCAAGAGTTTTGTTTATTCTTCCAAACTTTTTGACCGAGAGTATAAAAGTACTTAATTTTTCTTTCTGCTACAAGAAGTTTGTCGGCAAATTATTCAATTTAATTACAAAAAAAGAAAAGCTCTTCAGAAGAGTATTTTTCTCAAAGCTTTTATTTCCGTATTAAGAGATTCGTAATGATTGGTTAAACGCAACATTTATCCCGATCTAAATAACCAATCTAAAAAGCAAACGGTCCATTAGCCGTATAAAATTCTTCATTAGCCCTACGTAGCCAATCGCACAGTCCAATTAAATCGTCACCCCTAGCAATCAAAAGCGTGGAGATTTAAAAGTGTACACTTCTTATCGCAGCATCACGTCCCCGGGGTAGGCAATCGAGAGGGTAGAAAAAAGTCTCGTTCCGGCGATTTCTCCTTTGATTAGCATCCGCGCTCGGCGCAATTAGTTCACCTCGACCTTCGCACGCGACCCGCGAGAGTCGCGTGCGGGGAGAACAACTCTGGCGATTTACTTTTATCACTCGGCCGGTTATTTGCAATCAAATTTTAAATTAGTTTTACGCGCGACCTTACGTGTACTTAGAGTGAAATTACATGGGAGTCACCTTGGCTGACCTTTGGCACTTTGGCATTGCGCGAAATTTAAAATTTGAATCATTAATTAATAAAAAAAAATTTTTTTTAATTACTGTCAAAGAAAAAAATGGTTTTTTAAGTTAAACACAAACAGTAATTAAATGATTATACATGATGCAGAGTAAATATTCACGCTAAACTCACTAATATTGTAATTTCAGCAACATAACCTAAAACCAAGATTTTCTAAGGTTATGTTGTACTGGGATTCCCAGCTCAATCATTCCAATACTAATTATTTATTTCTGTAACACGAGACATTACTTAAGTCTATTTATTACGATTTACAAATATTAAAACATTTAATAATTACTGTATTTTGGCCTTTAATTAATTTAAAAAAAAATTTTTTATAAAATTTAAAATTGAGTTTTGAAAGTTCGCGCGGCCACTTGAGCTTTGGCTGGCCAAAAAATATCCCATTTAATTTCACCCTTATAATTAATGAGGGTAGGGTCGGAACGAATTTTACGCAGTGAGTAAGCCTACGCGGGGGTTCTTTTAAAAAACAAACCTTTTCAATACAAACTTCGATATATATATATACACTTTGTACAGGTTTAAGTGTAAAAAACGGGTCGATAGGGTTTACAAATTTTTTTTTTTTTACATAAAAAATTATAATATTTTTTATGATTACGTATCGTTAAGTTTTCGTCGATGGTAAGCCTAAGCCGTATACGAATTAATTATTACAATTAGTGCCGTGTAAACTTCTTGCCCGACGAACGCGGCAACGCCTGAGAAATATACGATAAAAATAAAAATATTAAAATCAACGGAATCAACACTTTTTTTTTTATATAGCACAACCACTAGAGCTCTGTTTTCACTCGTTTAACTGTTACATATAGTTTATCTCAACACAGTTTCAACATTAATAGTATTTACATTAAACTTTTTTTCTCAACAATGTTTTTTTATTACACAGCATTCACTCCGCTAACTTTTATTTACACAGATCGTAGAATTTTTTTTTTTTCTTGATTTTTAAACAGATCGCAGTTTATATGTACAGTGGTTACTTTATTTACATCTCACAATTTTCGTGTCCTCTTGAATTTATGCGCGACAATATACAAACCATATAAAAAAAACGCAATCTCAAACGAGATGTAATCGTTTTAATTTCGGGATAAATCACTAAGACACTTTTTTACAAACGCATTATTACACTAGAAAAAAAAAAAAAAAATTGATCGCGGGAGAAGCGAGCTTTGGGGTGGGAAAAAAAAAATTCGATAAAATTGTCCATCCGAGAGAGATTGATAAATGCATTTTATTCGGGTTTGCCTTCGGATTCGCTCGATTGCCAGTTTGATCGTTTCAATTTCACGCGGGCTTCCTTTTTTTTTTTTTTTTTTTTTTCTTGCTCGAGAGCGCGAAAAGCCCGCGGCTTTTCCCTGAAATAAGGTTTCCTTCAAACGCGTACGTACAGTTTTCTTATGAGCTTGTAGGATGTTCTGGAAGAACGATTTTTTACGTTAGACTTAGTTTAAAATTTCTATTGGTTGGAGCATCCTTTTGGAAATGTATCGTTGGAGTTTTTTAATTAGTTTTCCTCAATTTTAATGTTTGCTTTGAGTAATTTTAATTTATATTACAAAACATTGAACTTTTTGTTACTGAATAACGTACGAGAGCTTTCACACCACAATAACTTTAAGTAAAAAAAAAATATTAGAAATTCAAGAATTAAGTTTAATAACATAATTATTTTTTTTCTTGAATGTTTGTCCACTCTAAAGGTCTTGATTACGAGCAAAATGAAATAGTTAAGATAAGCAAGTGAGGCTCAGACTTGAAAAATTTTCGACCACGCATCGAAAGCTTTACCAGTTGCTGTAACCAAATGATAAACTAAAGCTTACTCGAAACAAAACCATGAATATTTCATATTTTATGATTCAACGCTTAACCGAGTTTAAAAAATCCCCGCTCCCCTTGAAAATTCCTCGCAAAAAGGTTGAAAGTTTGTTCAAAGCCAGCTCGCACCTAAATGCCCCCGTAATTTAGGATCGAAATCAGCCAGGAGCGCCAAGCTTTTTCACGCTCTGCGCCCGCGTTTGTCCGAATTCATTTGCCTCAAGAACCTGTTGAATTGCGGTCGCTTTGCGCTATCCAGCCACGCGAAAAACTCGCATAATTCTCGAAACGAGCGATTAAAATGAAGGAAGTGGGTGGGAAAAAAAAAGGATTAAATGCAGTTTGGACTGAGATTAATTGTTCGTTTGCTGAACCAATTACCTGGAATTTGTAAACGGTGGGAAAATGCATTCTGGGTGATTGATCTGGAAATAAACGCTGTTATTTTTTGGAAGGTTTTCGCGGTTTTGTTAAAAGAAAGCGTTTGTTTTGTTTTAATTGAACCTCGGTCGAAGCTACAAAAGATTTCAATTCGCTTTGCTTTAAAGTTTTTCACTTTATTCGCTGCTTTTTTTAAGGTTTCTGGGTTAAAAAAATTTTTTTATTGAATAAAAAAAAAATTATTCGTCCTTTATACGAAAGATATAGTTTATATCTACTTGAGATTTGAAGTTAAAATTTTTACGATCCATCGAAAAAAGAAAGTGAATTTTTTAGCCGTTTTTCCCAAAATTATAAATACATTTTCACTGAACCTTTCATTTCGGATACTAAAACTGGTAATACCCATGGTCATCAAAATTTCTCAGACCATGAAAAAAAATTTTTTTTTACGGTTCGTCTCGTAAAAAAACCCCCACTTTTATCGCAGCTTTAAAATTCAACTAAGCCATTCGTGGCTAAGCGATATTGTAATTCCAAGCCTCTATAACTTTCTTTTTCATTAGACGTACCCGCATAATATGAGCAAAGAGGAATCTGTCGCTCATCCTCGATACGTCCATCTCTCGGGGGTCGGGTTAATAACGATATTCTCGGCGCGCCGCGGTGCAGGTTCGCATAAATCATGGGGGTATATTAAACAGCGAGCTCACGGGGTAACAAATAACCAGCTGTTAAGGGCCACGGTAGAAGCCCGGGAAAAAGATAAAGAAATACCCGCGCCTCGACCCGGAGAACAAAAAGCGACCGAGAAATAACTACGGCATGAATCACTACCCGAATCTTAACAAAGAAGCCCTGGAGTTTTCTAAAGATACCGAGGAGTTTTTCGAAATAATTTGACCGTTTATTGGGTGAGCGGCATTAATAAGCCGGAGTTTAATTTTTGGTCGTACTGCATCGCTTTAACCTGCTTACTTTACGGTTAAATAAACGCACTCGTTTTCCTGAGGTTACCACCGCATTTAATTAACTTTTCCTCGCCTCCTGCAACCCCACCAGCTGTAAAGAAACTAAATGGGAGAAAAGAAAGCAGAGGAAGAACTGCAGAAGCGTAAATTAAAGGAAAGTGAAGGGGAAAAAAGCTTGTTGAAAAAAAAACCAAGAAGAAGAGTTTGAGACGCTGGATTTCAACTCTTGAATTTTAAATTCAAGTTCATGAATTTGATTAAGGCGCCGAAGAAAAGCATTTTAAACTTAATTATTGTTTTATTTATCCGACCTACAAATCTTTCTGCTTTAGTCATGGCAGAAAATTTAATTAATTAAATATTTTATGTGTAGTTTACACAATTTACAGTATTTTTATTTATTTATTGTGTAAAAATACTGTATCAGTAAGTAATAAATATTACATTTATACTTTGGGATATCATTATCACATAAATAATGATAAAAATTATTATTTTTATATTTTTTTCGAAAAAAAATCTTGTAATTCAATTCACAACTAAATAAACAAAATAATACTTTTATGAAAGCTTTTCTAAACGCTCCACACTTTAATCCCCCCAAAGATTCCCTTCTCTTTATTTTCTCAAAAAACTCCTCCAAAAGAATTATACCCACCCCAAAAAAAAAAGAAGAAAACAATTTACAAAAAAAATCCCGTACGCGCGCCCAGCATGTAAAAACCTTGCGCCGAAAGACAAAAAATCTCTCTCGCTGCAAGTAGTAACGGCACGAGTCGAGTCAGACCCGCGCTTTGGAGTCCGGACACGTACTTGGTAGGGGGAGCAGAGGGAGAAAAATGATAGCTAAGACTGCAATTTCGTCGATGCAGATTCGCGGTGATGTTTCGTGCCGCGCGCGTTTGCGGGGGGGTGGGTGGGTACGAAATTTTTATTTTTCTTATTGAATCGAGGGGATATTAATTCTCGGGGATGAAAAAGCAATACCTCCCATTAAAATTCATGAAAATTAAAATTTTTTTAATCAAAACTCCACTAGCCCCGGCTGTTTTTCTTTTTTATCGGGGGGGTTTATTGATTTATTCAGCTTGTGCGTTACAGTGAGCCTTTACGTAACTTTCTTACCGAGAAACTTATGCGTCTATGAAACGCCCACGGTTTAAAAGAATTCTTTACTTTAAAATAACTCGATCTTCGAGAAAATAAGCTTCGCTCGGGAATAGCCCGATCGATTATTATTTTTGAATCTCTGAGTCTCGAAAAATTAAAAATACTCCAGTGGAGTAATTAAGCATGCGTAACGGCATGTAAACCGCGGATTGTTCCGGAAAAAAAAAACTAGGATAATTTTTCAAAGCCTCGGCCGAGAGAGAGAGAGAAAAAGAAGCGGGAGCCGAGCTTAAAATTCAAATGGCGTTGGGGGAAAAAAAGCGTCGCTGTGTCTCGTGCTTGGCGACGCGCGAAATTCCATTCGGTTGCTCGATGAATTTAAATGATAATTAAAGCATTACGAGCCCGCGCCCGGGAAAATTGATTGCCACGGGTGTATTATCTCGTTTGGAATTTTTTTTACGCTCACTACTTTTTTACGGTTAATGAGAGCTAGAGAATGCCGCTTTTTTCCGTAATGAATAATTACTCGCTTAAAGCTTGTTTTGATTCAAGACGTTCAAGCGTTGGTATAGCGCGCTGGTCGGTGGACTCGTTTTAACCCAAAACGACTCGAGTTTGATTCCGTTGGTGGGAAAATTTTCCGATACAACTGAGTTTGATAATTATTTGAATAATTACAGAGTAGTTATAAATCATTAGTTTATATTTTATTCATTCCAATCAAATTATAAATAGTATTAAAAAATTTAAACGTGACAGTTTCGTAGCATACCGGTAGCTCGTGCTTTTGGGAAACAAACTCAATCAAGAGTTTAATACTTTGAATTCATTAACTTTCTCATCTAAATAATCTTTACGATTCTCATATCAATTCATAAATATTTCATCGTTTTACGTCTCGAAATTTCCATCCGACACTTAATTACGATGTCCAAGCAAGCTTCCTTTACAACCGCTGGTTTAATGCCATCGTGGTGCTGCATCATATCGTTGGGTTCGTAAATTTCATCGTACCGAATTTTATTGTCCACGAGTTAGTGTCCCGCGCTCTTAGGTTTCCTTTCTGGCGCCTTTTTTTTCTCTCTTTACTGCCACTTGACCATCTTTTTTGCAGTGTCGTGTATCTTTACGCGAGCATTGTCATGAAAAAGTCAGGTACCTACCACGCATTGTTGAGTATCGCATTTTAAACGTACGATTCTAGGAATTTCACCAAGGATTGTTAAAAATTCGAGTTTTTTTGTAAAAATTCATCAGATTACATTGGCAGGAGTCAAATTAACACTTTCTGTAATAAACACAGAAGTGGGTTTCGCAGTTCGCGTGGTAATTGAATATTTGGCTCAAAAACGAAACTCGCTCTTCAAAATTCATGAAACACGTTCCAGCTGGAGCATCGAACATTTAAGGAAATGGAATTCGGTTACTCGAAACTGAACCAGCAGGATCCACCTATAAGCCGACGTTCTGTCAGGGAGACAAAATGAAAAATAACTTTGCAATATCCGTAACGGTGTAATTCTTCCCTCCGACACTTTTAATTGACTCGTGCGGGGCTGTTGTTTTTGAAAAAGTCCATCAGTTTGTTGGTTACCCACTTCGAAAAGCGTTGCCTTTTTGTACGACCTTTGCCTGGAAAGACAAATATTGAACGAATCTATCAATCCCCTCGCAATTAACCGCTGACCTTTTCCGTCCGTTCCGGGCCACGGCCCAAGCAATTTTGTCGCCCTTGCACTCTTTTACCACAGCCCAGCGTAAGGAAAAGAAAGTTACAACCATCCCTTTAGATTGATCGGTCCAGGGTGAAGCATCAAGGTCTCGTCTTACCCTGTTTACGTGTGGGCTCTCGAACCCTGGGTTTAATATTTGATCAAGGTGGGTAAAAGCTTTACAACAGTTCGGTCGGAATTCGGTGAGATAAATAATGCCTCTTTTAACAAGTTGATGAAGATCGTTAAAACAACGGAAAATAAATTGTTAGACAAGTATTGTGTAGAACAAATTTGTTGTTTCAATTAATCATTAGAGTAGATAAACTACGGTGGTACGAGCCCAGTTTTCTGCGCATGCGCGAGTGATAAACGTTTATGTAATGTTGCTCCTCCTAAAGACTCGAAAGATGCAGTTAATCTTAACTTTTTAACATCAAAATTGAAAACTACAGAAAAATTATACGAAGCGAGTATAAATGAAATTAAAAAAGATTTTCAAAACTACAAGGGATATAAATTAACTCCCGGTCACCATATAGGTATAGAAAATAAACGATTATGTAACGTTGCTTCTCCTGTAAACCCAAAAGATGCAGTCAACCTACTAAACCCAGTAGGTACTTCGACCAAGTCCTCATTCTGTGTGTAGTGAATTTATAAATTATGGCTCCTACGATGAATACGATAAACTGGGTAAGTTTTATTCATAATTTTTATAGCGCAGCTCCCCATGGAAAATTTTTGGTTAGTATGCTTGTAGTTCTCCTTCGATTAAGTTCTCTTTCTTGTGTAGTCATGGCTCGTACGATGAACTGGGTAAGTTTCATTTATAATTTTTACAAAATTTTTTTTAATAACAATATTTAATTTTTAGAATGAGGAAGTTAGGCCTTACCACGCAAAGCGTTACGAATATTGGAATTCATTTCCTTGTCTTTACTGCGAGCGAAGAATTTACGAGTAACCACCCTGCTAGAAGTTTCAACAGAACGTCTGGGGTGCCCGCCAGATAGTGGGCAGAAAATTCTGTCAAGCTTATTATTTTATGTATATGTCTATATATATACATATATGTATATGTACCTAGATGCGTTGATGAGAGGTTAGTTTACAAATCGGAGCAGCAGCATGCAGCTCCGGTGTTACAAAATTGATAAAAAATAATCAAATAATTTTATAGAAATACAATTTTAATCGATGAATTATGCTTGCTGTTTGAAAATCCTAACCTCTCCCTGCTGTATAGCCACACGTACAATGGACTTGAACAAATTTTTTTTCTTTTGCTAAATATTTTAACACCTATTGAGTCAGGGCAGTGACCTAGCGCATAGGATAGCGATTACAACCTGGAGATGATTTCCCCAGGAAGTTTTGACTCCGGAGAGGCCAGGGCGGATACCTGGTGCACCTGGTGATACTTACGCCTTGGAGATGATTTCCTCAGGAAGTTTGGACCTCGGAGGGGCCAGGGCGGATACCTGGTGCACCTGGTTATACTGAGGCCTTGGAGATGATTTCCTCAGGAAGTTTGGACTCCGGAGGGGCCAGGGCGAATACCTGGTGCACCTTGTTATACTGAGGCCTTGGAGATGATTTCCCCAGGAAGTTTGCACTCCGGAGGGGTCAGGCTGAACACCTGGTGCACCTGGTGATACTTAGGCCTTGGAGATGATTTCCTCAGGAAGTTTGGACTCCGGAGGGGCCAGAGCGGACACCTGGTGCCCCTGGTGATACTTACGCCTTGGAGATGATTTTATCAAGAAATTTTGACCCTGGATGGGCCAGGGAAAATACTTGGTGTACCCGGTAATAACCACACTCTGAAGATGCTATCCTAATAGTAAACTTGATGATGTGAACCCACTGGGATCAAAACTTTCTGAGAAAATCATCTCCAAGGCGAAAGTATCACCAGGTGCACCAGGTGTCCGCCCTGACCCCGCCGGAGTCCTTACTTCCTGGGGAAATCATCTCCAAGGCGTAATTAATACCAGGTGCACCGGGTGTACGCCCTAACCCCTCCGGAGTCCAAACTTCCTGAGGAAATCATCTCCAAGGCGTAAGTATCACCAGGTGCACCAGGTGTTGAGCCTGACCTCTCCGGAGTCCAAACTTCCTGGGGAAATTATCTCCAAGGCGTAAGTATTACCAGGTGCACCAGGTATCCGCCCTGGCTCCTCTGGAGTCAAAACTTCCTGGGGAAATCATCTCCAAGGCGTAATTAATACCAGGTGCACCGGGTGTACGCCCTGGCCCCTCCGGAGTCAAAACTTCCTGAGGAAATCATCTCCAAGGCGTAAGTATCACCAGGTGCACCAGGTGTTCAGCCTGACCCCTCCGGAGTGCAAACTTCCTGGGGAAATCATCTCCAAGGCTTCAGTATAACCAGGTGCACCAGGTATTCACCCTGGCCCCTCCGGAGTTCAAACTTCCTGAGGAAATCATCTCCAAGGCGTAAGTATCACCAGGTTCACCAGGTGTTCAGCCTGACCCCTCCGGAGTGCAAACTTCCTGGGGAAATCATCTCCAAGGCCTCAGTATAACCAGGTGCACCAGGTATTCACCCTGGCCCCTCCGGAGTCCAAACTTCCTGAGGAAATCATCTCCAAGGCGTAAATATCACCAGGTTCACCAGGTGTTCAGCCTGACCCCTCCGGAGTCCAAACTTCCTGGGGAAATCATCTCCAAGGCGTCAGTATCACCAGGTGCACCAGGTATCCGCCCTGGCCCCTCCGGAGTCAAAACTTCCTGGGGAAATCATGTCCAGGTTGTAATCGCTTTCCTATGCACTAGGTCTCCGCCCTGACTCCATAGGTGTTAAAATATTTAGCAAAAGAAAAAAAATTTGTTCAAGTCCATTGTACGTGTGCCACACGTGTGGCTATACAGCAGGGCTGGTATTGTGTGAATAATATTTTAAAATTACATCAAAATGGATGAGAAAAATTTTCAACATAAGGAAAAAAAAAAGAAAAATTTCAGAGTCAAGTTATGAAACTGAACATATTTTTGTTAGTAATCAATGTTACAATTTAAAATAAAAAGGTTTACGTTACAACTCGCCAGAATCCCTATGCGTAAAGCATTGGCCTTCTGTCAAGAATCTGGCGATTAATCCTACTAAATTTCTGCCCAATTTCGTTAAATCTGCCCACTGTCTGGCAATATTCTGGCAGAAATTTCTCGCAGGGCACTATTATTTTATCCAAGAGACTTTAATCGGTAATTTTCTCATTTATTCAAATACTTTATTTAATTATAATTATTATTTTTTTTTAATGTGATTTTTTTTTTTTTTTTTTTAGTGTGCTGAGAGGTGCAAGGATTGTTAATACGATATTATGTCACGAAGAAGTGTGGGACGCAGGTATTGAAAATTGCATATTCTGTGGTCGCACCAATCACGAGCCGGGGCTCGAAATAGCAGAACTAGAAAAGTAAGTTTTTTTATAATTATTTCTTACATTAACGATATTTAATTTTTAGAATGGCGGAGTAAGGCCTTGCCGTGCAAGGCGATATGAAAATCGAAATCTGTTTCCATGTCTTCATTGTGACAGTCGTATTTTTGAAGAACCACTCCTATTTCGCCCAGGAGACTTTAATCGGTATTTTTTTTTTTTATTCAAATACTTTATTTTATTATTGTTATTTTTTTTATGTGATTTTTTTTTTTTTTTTTTTTAGTGCACAGGAGAAGGAAATCGTAATTATCGAGTGAGTATAATGATTTTTGAAAACTTTTTTAATAAGGTGTCACGTCAAGTGATCAATAAGAGCAAATCTAACCTCGGATAAAACTCAGATCGGCAACAGAAAAAAAATCATAAAAATCTAATCAGAGTCACTATTTGCTCAGGTACGCCGGCGTCAATTAGACGCGGAGCAGGACATTAAGTCTGCTCATACCCTACAGCCGGGGGGATGTTATTGACTCCTAAGCGTCAACAATCCGCACCTCCGTGCTCGAGGGGGGCAGCAGCAGAATAAAAGAATCCGCCCGAGCCTCGCGCCGGGGCCGTCTCGTGCCGCTTACCCTATCATCCATCCACGTATTCCTAAGTTCACCCTAGCCCGCCGATTAGTCTTTTCCTTGCCACCAGCCCAGTTGTCGCGCGATCGTCCGATCCTTCAGTTCTCCTGATCCACCTTTTCTCCCCTTTTCTTCCTAACATTCCAAAGTAATTCGAGGAGTGCATTGTACCCTAGCCTGCGAGGTGTAACTCATAATACTTAAATAAAATTTAGAGTGTCAGCATAAACGCGTGTGATCAGTTTATTTCTACTTCCTGCACCTTATCTCCCCTCTTTACCACCACCCCTTGAAACCCAGGAACACCAACAGCAGTCGCCAGGCAGTCTAAGTAGCTACAAGTTTCAGCCACATTCAACAGGTAAATTTCTCTTTTATTATTGTGTACGCCGACCGATCCTCCAACCGTTCCGGCACTGTGGCCAAACGCCACTATTACCACCAGGGAACTCGCACCTGGGATTGACTTGTTATTGTTTTTCTTTCTCGTGTATTTAACAGTAAAAGTCCCAACCGTGGACGTAACAAAGGTTTATAATAACAATTAATCTAAAAAAAATTTTTTTTTCAGCACGAGCGAGGACGAGGAAGAAAATAAAAAAGATGGAGGAGGAGGAACCGGAGGTGGAGCAGCAGCAGAAGCTGCAACAATAGAAACAACTACGTGTAGCTGTCAGTTTTGTGAAAAAGATTTTCAACCAATAAAAAATTAATGAATTTAAAAAAAAATCAGTGTGCGCGTGTTTAAAATTAAAGTGAAAAAAATAAAATAAATGAAAAATTAATATTCACAAATAGTGTTTTTTTTAAATTTATTTATTTTTTTATTAAACTTCCACAAATTTACTTTATTTCAAAGTTACTTTTTTTTTTTAGGAAAAAAAAAATCTCAATAATTTTAAAAAGAAAAAAGCTTTTAATTGAAAACATGTGAAAGATTCAAAAACTTTTAAAGTAAATATTTTTTGTAGCCATATTATTTTCATCCGAATTTTGCCAAATTGTCACCGGCATTAATGAAGAAGCAATGATTCGAATTTTAAATAGCACTCCCCCCCCCCCCCCCCCCCCGACTAAGCGTCTCGTAATAGTGCGAGTTGCAGCGCGATTAATGCGTAGCTATATTTAGTAACACCCGCGTGACTTCTGTGCGTTGCTGCTCTCACGTTTGATTTTGATATTTATTTTTGAATAAAAATTTTTACCCCTGTTGTCGAATTGTCACCAGTATCAACAAAGAAGCGTGAATTCTAGTTTAAAATATTTTTTATTCATTGCTGGCAATTATCCAAAAACTACCGAACCGAGCGAGGAGCCGAGCCATGCTATGAATTCGTCATCGGTAAAACGTGCACACACGAAAACTTTTTTAATAAAGTTAATAATAACAATTAATTTTAAAAAAAATTTTACAGCTCGAGCGCTCGCTCGAGCGAGGACGACGAGGAATCTAAAGAAGGAGGAGCAGTAGGAGCGGTAGGTGCAGCAGCAGCAGCTGCAACAATGGAAACAGCTGCAATAAAAAAGTGTAGCTGTCAGTTTTGCACTGAGGAAAAATTTTCACCAAACAAAAAACAAAAATTATTTTAAAATTAATGAATTTTTAAAACAATGTGCGCGTGATTAAAATTAATATTTTCTGTGTTTTGGTGTTGATGTTTTGAATAAAAAATTAGTATTATCGGTGTTTTAATGCCAATGTTTTAAATAAAAAATTAATAGTATCGGAGTTTTAATATTAACAGTTTTCAGTGAAAAAAAAAAAAAAAATTAAAATTAATGTATACAAATAGCGTTTTATTTTTTTCAACTATTCAACTTGCGCCAATTTAGTAAATATTTTTTGCAGCCATATTATTTTCATCCGAGTGTTGTCAAATTGTCACCGACATTAATGAAGAAGCGTGGATCATTCGAACTTTAAATAGCACCCCCCCCCCCCCCGTTCAGAGTATATAACTTTGGTCATCAGTTTCTTTAGAACAAAAACTATACAAAAATTTAAATTCAAAGTCTGAAGAAAGAATCTAGATATTGATCGTAGAAATTGCAAAAATTCCATTATTTTTTAACAAAGGTTGGTTAAAAGTTTTACGTCACGTAAAGTTTGTTCAGAATTGGACAAGTTTTAAAAATGTAGTTTTAAAATAATTATTTTAAGTTTTAGCAGAAAAATAATTTGAAGTCTTGAAAAAAGTCTTACATTTTTGATACTTAACGAGACTTTTGTAGCTTTAAAAAAAAAAAAAAGATGTGCATACAATCCACCTAGCGGTTTTTCACTAGAAAAAAAAAAAATCCAATTGACGTCCAAACAATAAATTCAAGATATTGTTCTTCTCTGAGTCAAAGAAATTTCATTACGAGTCCAAAAACAAGGGATAGAAACAAACCGGTCGTTACGACAAAGACACTCGAGGACGAAAATAAAAAAAGAAAGACAGGCAGGGTAGACAAAAGGCAGTAACCGCAATCAGGGACCCTTTTCATAAAATCTAGCAATAAAAGTGACAAGAAGCTTCGCGTCTAGATTTTCCACCGAGATATTCGGCGCGGGGTAAAACAACCCTCGTTAGCGACGTGACGGAAAGACGGATCGGAAGATTAGTCCACCGGGTTATTGGAGCCGAATACCCTCAGGCCTTAACGATGGTCACTTTGCCTTCTTTCTTTTTCCCGGCTAGCTCTCCTCCTGGTTTTTTAAGCACGTTTTCTTCTTCTTTTTTTCTGTGTCGCGTCTGTTTTTTTCTTTTAATCGGGGTAATTGCCTCGGCCCCAGATGCTTCTCGTTCACTGGAGGGTTGTCTTTGGAAGCAAGAAACTAGGTGTTTTTTCTTTGGGATAATTTTTGAGAGAAGACTGGGAGATGCTTCTAAAGATTCCGGGGAGAAGAATCAAGTGGGTTTTTCATCAAATTTGATTGATGACTGCGAGAAAAGATAAATATTTTTCGAAAACTGCGATTGTAAGCAACATTGTTGAACAGAAAAACAAATGTAATGGTTCAATTGGCTTATAAAAAAAAAAAAAAAAAAAAAAAAAAAAACAGAATAATTTGACGTTAATACTTTTTGTATCAATATCTAATCTGAGCATTAAATAAATAAACAAAAACAAAGACTGCTTCAAAACCAGTTTAAAAACATTAACAAAGTTTACAAGAGTTTTCTTTAGCTACGATTCAATTTAAAATTTAATTATAGAAAAAAAGTAAGCTGCTAACTTGAAAGAAAAACAAACCACTATAATGTAACAATATTTTGTGTCAATACTCTAACTGCACCCTAGCGGAAATAAAAGCGCTCATCGTCCAAAAAATCATATTATCCTCGGTAAAAAAAGAACTCTCCTCAAAAAGAATTCGTTAGTGTTTATTCACCAAACACATTCAACAAAGGTAGACGTGACAAATAAATTTTTATTTTTTCTCGGTGAAAAGAGTGAAAAAAAAGAAAAACCCAGCGTTATTAAAAATTATTCGGTACTAGTGTTCAAACAAACAACTAAGGAAACAAAAAAAAAGGCGAGCGGTTTTTATTAAAAGCCAAAACAAGACGAAACGGAACCGAGCGCACTCGTGATTCTTCGAAAGCGAAGATTAAACGCATTGGCGTGAAAGAGAGTAAAATTGCGGATATGAAAAACTTTTATATTTTACTGTTTCATTCCAAAAAATTAATTAATTTCATTACCTAGATTTTTTTTAAAGTTTAATTTGATTAACTTAAGGGTGTAAAAAGTATGTAGTAAAATTAAATCGCTTTCAATTAAGATAAAATGCAATTTTTATAATCGCGGTTGAATTTTATTGGATTTCACGATGAATATTTACTATTATTAAAAAGTAGACGCGAAATCAGTAGTAACAGTACGGCGGTTCAAGCCCAGTTTAGTGCGCATGCTCCCATGGAAAAATTTTGATTTTCCTCAGTATACTTAAAATAAGACTCTTTCTATTTTTTGAGAAAAACCACTTATTGAAAGATATGTAGCTCTCTATTAAAAATAACTTTTTATAGCTCAGCTCCCATGGAAAAATTTTGATTTTCCTCAGTATACTTGTAGTTCTCATTCAATCAAGTTCACGTTTTGTGTGCAGTGAAGTTTTAAAAATATGGCTCGTACAATTAATACATCAAACTGGGTAAGTTTCATTTATAATTTTTACAAAATTTTTTTTAATAGCAATATTTAATTTTTAGAATGAGGAAGTAAGGCCTTGCCACGCAAGGCGTTACGAATATTACAATTTAAATTCCCTTGCCTCTATTGTAACCAAAGAATTTATGAAGAACCTTTACTGTTTCATCCAGGAGATTTTAACCGGTAATTTTTTATTTATTAAAATGCTTTATTTTATTATTATTTTTTTTTTAATGTGATTTTTTGTTTTAGCGTGCTGAGAGGTGCGAGAATAATTAATACGATCCTGTGCCACGATGAAGAGTGGGACAAAATATAGTGCACTGCAGATTTTGCGGTCGCACTAATCACGAGCCGGGGCTCGAGATCGCAGTATTAGAAGAGTAAGTTTTTATAATTATTTATTACATTAATTAAATTTTTTATTAAAAACATAATTTTTTTTTTTTTTTAGTGCAGAGGAGAAAAATTTTTTTTTTCAGCTTGAGCGAGGACGAGGAAGAAAATAAAAATGATGGAGGAGGAGGAACCAGAGGTGGAGCAGCGGCAGCTGCAACAAACAGAAACAGCTACGTGTAGCTGTCAGTTGTGTGAAAAAGATTTTTCAACCAATAAAAAATTAATGAATTTTTAAAAAATCAGAGTGCACGTGTTTAAAATTAAAGTGAAAAAAAAATAAATAAATGAAAAATTAATATTCGCAAATAGTGTTTTTTTTTTTTTTTTATTTATTTAACTTCCACCAATTTACTTTATTTCAAAGTTATTTTCTATATAAAAAAAAATCTCAAACGAGGCAATCAAGTATACGTTAAATGGTTAGGATTTGATAAATCACATAATAGCTGGATTAATAAATCAGAGGTCAAATAAAAAAATATTTTTTACTCATTGCTGGCAATTATCCAAAAAACTACCGAGTAGAGCCACGCTACACTCAGAGAAGCCCGGTATGACAGTAAAGGCAGCGTGCATTAACTGTTAAGTCGTAGATGCAAACTTTAACAGTTAATGCGGGACGCATCAAGTCGACTTGATTTTCACGTTATGTTCAGGGTTATGTTCATCATAGATCGAATTTAAAAATTTACTGATGATTATTATACTCACATACAAAATGTTGAGTATTAATGTTATTATTAAATTTAAAATGTTTGAAAATATTGTAGCGTTTACTTACAAATAATATTATTTTTCATAAAAATTTGATGAATAGATTTAATGTAAAATTAATTTAGTAATTAATTTTTGAAAACTTCGATAATGAATTCAAAATAATTTAAAATAAAATTAGTAATTTTCAAAGTTATTAATTCTAGTTAATATGATGAACATAACCCCGAACATAACGTGAAAATCAAGTCGACTTGGCCCGCATTAACTGTTAAGACGCATGCATTAACTGTTAAAATTTGCATCTACGACTTAACAGTTAATGCACGCTGCCTTTACTGTCATACCGGGCTTCCTTGAGTGTATGAATTCGTCTTCGGTACAAATCAGCACGCTATACGAATACGATGCGCGCGAGTTGCTTAGCACTCGACGCCCATTTTTTTTTTGGCCCCCGAGTTTACTTATATTCAATATTTCCGGTAAAAAACCTATAAATTTCATTGATCCTCGTCGCGTATATTTTATTGACTGAAAATAACTTTAAACAGAAAAGCTATTAATATCCCCTGATACTTCGTTTAAAACCCGAAGAATGAAATCTCGTAAAATAAATATCAGCCCCGGCAATAAAAAAGAATAATAGAGTAAAAAAAAAAAAAAAAACCATCGATAACATTTTTTTTCTAATCTCACGAATTGAGCCAGGGAGTATAAATTCGAGGCTGCAGAGAAAAAAAATTCCGTTCACGAAATCGACATTAGCAGCTTTTGTAATTTGAGTTTACGAATCTCGGGGTAATAAATTTAATGAGCCGTACACAAGAAACAAGTACATTGACCCATTCGGAATCTAATTTTTTCATGCCGGTACATTAAATCTAATCGCATCCAATAATAATAAATAAGTATGTTTGCAAGATGAAAATTCTGAATGCTTAATGCACGTAGCTCTTCATTAGCTGTCACGAGTAATTGAATGAAAACACACGTGACAATAATGTTTTTGCTCGTTTTACAGGTTGAGCAAAATATTATTATAAGTTCATTATTCATTACTCGCAGCACAGTAGAAATTCTATTTACCAGGCGGTTGGACGTTAATTACTAACAAACAAATTCGCCGTAATGGTAAATCAATTTGGTTTGCTTGAGCAAGACTCACGCCAAATATTTATGATGAAGTCTAAATTGTTTGAAATTTTCGTAACTACAAAACTGTTCAATCCGTAGCTTATCACGAAAATTAAACTTCAACTTAGTAAAGATGTTATGAGAGTTAAAACCTTGCGCGTCAATTTTAGCTCGCAACAAGTATTCGGAGTTAGGGAAAGGGAAATGCGTGGACGGGCACGCAGTAGATTTTTCTTTCTTTGACTTAGATACCCTCCGACGAACAGTTTGAGCACTAAGGTAAAAAAAGAGGTGGGGACATGATTAATTTAGCTGCAGAGCAGTATGGAAAGGAAGATGCGTGCTATGATAGTTTTCGATAAACAGCACGACTTAGGGAGAGGAAGATGCGCGGGGGCGTTCGCGCAATACAATTAGGCGTTGGTATTTTCAAAATAAAATTATAAAGTTGTAATAGAATTATTAGAAAATAATACATTAATTGATCCGAAAGATCAGAATGGAAACACACCGCTCATGTTGGCAATAAATTTAGGACATGAAGAAATGGTCAAAATTCTATTAAAAAATAATGCGTGTGTAAACTGTAAAAATTTAAATGGTATGTCACCTTTAAACTTTGCTTATGAACTAATTGGAACAGAAATAATTACCATGTTATTAAATAAAGGTGCAAATATTAATCATTTGCCTTTTAAACAATCATTTTTGCATAAAGATATAATTCACACAGACATTGCACATGTGATTGGACAACATCTGACTTTGACTAAGTTTGATTATTACAGTCTTTTGGAACAAATAAATAAAAATAATCCATATTTGCATAAAATTATCAGAGAATTAAAGATCATGAAAAGAACAACATTTATTGACGATAAATCATATTTTGATCTTCTAATTGAACCATGTACAACTATATGCGAATTAATTAATGCACCAAATATTTATGAAAGAGTCTCTTATTTTAAGCGATTTCCAATCAGTATGACACGATTAACATTGAAATATGAATTAGCCGTTCAGAAATTAAAATATCTAAAAAAGGGTAGAGCTCGTAAAGTTCAAAAAATCGAACGAAACAGCAATTCAAGTAATTAATTAAATAGTCATTCAAGGATAATATTGTTTTATTTGATGAGCACGCAGGCGCTCATAAATATTATTTATCTTAAATATTATAAATTTTACAACAAGAATAACACGTGACGATAATGTTTATGCTCGTTTTACAGGTTGAGCAAAATATTATTATAAGTTCATTATTCATTACTCGCAGCACAATAGAAATTCTATTTACCAGGCGGTTGGACGTTAATTACTAACAAACAAATTCGCCGTAATGGTAAATCAATTTGGTTTGCTTGAGCAAGACTCACGCCAAATATTTATGATGAAGTCTAAGTTGTTTGAAATTTTCGTAACTACAAAACTATTCAATCCGTAGCTTATCACGAAAATTAAACTTCAACTTAGTAAAGATGTTATGAGAGTTAAAACCTTGCGCGTCATTTTTAGCTCGCAACAAGTATTTGGAGTTAGGGAAAGGGAAATGCGTGGACGCGCAGATCATCCTTATAAAAAAGAGGGGAAAGGTTAAAAGTATAAATGAAAAGCTACAAAGTAGGATTAGTCTATTTTAGAGTGTTGTCTGGTGTAGACACAAAAAAAAAAAATAAAATAAAAAAATTTAAAAAATGTATTGGCAAACAAGAAAAGAACCAGAATTAATTAGAAGACTAGTTGCTAAAGAGGTTTGTGTTGCGCGACCTTACACAAAAGGGTCGACGGAACGGCTAAGTTATGCGAGGAACCTCGCCTTGAGTACAAAAGCTATTGTGCTGATCATTACAAAATTAAAATAGAACGTGTGGAAAGGTACCACTACAGGCAACGATGGATGGAATTTCGGTTCAAGAACTCGGAAGAAGAAAAATATAAACCCTATGACGATTTTAGAAAAGCATTTTATGAGGTAAATGAGGCCTTGACATGTTGGTTTGAATGGAAAGAAAGGCAAAAATACCCTGAAAAATGGAATCTTGTCTGTGATTATGGTCATCGTGAAATCATAGAAGGTCGTCGTTTATCAGCAGCAAAAATCTTGGATTGGAAAAAAGGATATCCGCAAATTTCTGAAGCCTTTCTACGTGGAAAACTAGACAAAGCAATAGATAAGAAAACGTATAGAGGATATGGGTTGCCAGAAATAGTCATCACTGGTGGTGACTATGATCACGGCAACGAGTGGGACGATGAAAACAACTATGGATGGCCTGAAGCTGAGGAAGTATCTTTTTAAAAAAAAAAATTTTTTTTTTGCTTAATAATTTAATTAAGTATTTATATTTCAAAGTTCAATGCTCTTGTTAATAATAATTAAAAATAGAGATAAAACTAAAATTAGTAGCTCGCAACAAGTATTTGGAGTTAGGGAAAGGAAAATGCGTGGACGCGCACGCGGTAGATTTTTTTCTTTTTTTGACTTAGATACCCTCCGACGAACAGTTTGGGCACTAAGGTAAAAAAAGAGGTGGGGACATGATAAATTGAGCTGCAGAGCAGTATGGAAAGGAAGATGCGTGCTATGGTAGTTTTCGATAAACAGCACGACTTAGGCAGAGGAAGATGCACGGGAGGGGGGGGGGGGGGTTCGTGCAATAGAATTAGGCGTTGGTATTTTCAAAATAAAATTAGATTGTTTTTTACATTTCAGTATACGAAAATTATCATTCGAATACTATATTGATGTAATGATCGAGCTCGTTATTGTTTTAGATTTAGATTTTAGGGAAAGGGAGATCTAGGGTCTGGAAAGGTTATTTTAATCCTCCCTCATTCTTTCAAAATAAAATGAGAGGTTTTGAAAAAATAGAAAAGCAATTTTACCCTCCAGAGCGTTAGTCGAGTTCTCTTTTTCTTTTATTGGGTAGTGTGTTGCTTTTGAAGAAAAAGTGAAAATGAGCAAAACAACTGGAGTAACAAAATGAAATAAAAGGATGATTGAAAGTGACGAAGAAGATGATGTGGTTGAATGTAAGTTAAAAATTTAAATAAATATGTAAAATAAAAAGTAGAATAAATAAATAAAGTTGTTGAAAATTTTTTGTTGCTAGTTGCAAAAACTAATGCAGAGGGTGAAAAATCGAATGAGTTACAATCATCGTCGGAAGCAGAAGTATTAACTGATGACAAAGAATGTGAAACCGAACTTGAGATACAACATATTTTACTAATTAAATTAAAAAAAAAAAGTATTTTAAGAAACTAAAGAAAACAATTTTTTTTTTCAGAATGATATTAGTGAAATATCAATGATTAAGCAGGATGAATATCTACTGAAAATAACGAAGAAAGACATGAAGATGGATGAAAAATATTGTATTTATCCATAATCTATAAAAAAAAAATTTACTTTTGAAGAAATCAAACGCTAACTTGAAGATGTACATTTAATTGTACAATAAAAATTATTTTAAATAAAATCTTAAATTATCAATAATAAATTTTCTTACTTTTTTAATTTGCAAGTTTCTGCGGAAGATTTTTTTTATGAAAAAATTGTTGAATAAGGACTGAAACAATTACGTTTTCAAAAATAATCGTATACTGAAACACTGAACTTTTCAAAATAAAACGTTCCACTCGAAAGCTGTTGTAAGAATGAGGAATTAAACGTAGTTTTGAGTTTTCCAACAAATTAGTTCTTGAAAAAAAAATCATTTTAAATCTACGCTGCTACCAAAAAGGTTTTATCCCCCCCCCCCCCCCCACCACCACCACCACCATAAAATTTGATAAAAACAACTTATTTAAAGATCTGTAGCTTTTTCAAAAACAACTTTTTTATAGAACAGCTTCCCATGAAAAATTTTTAATTTCCGCAGTGTAGTTGTAGTCTTCATTTGATCAAGTTGTGGTTAGGTGAAATAATGGCTCGAACTGTAGAAACAATCGATCTAACGGTAAGTTTTTTTTAAAATAATTTTAACGATAGAATTTTTAATTAAATGTAATTATAGGGAAGCACGGTTAAACCATGCCATGCCCGACGTAGCGAAGACAATGCCTTACTCTTGTGTCTATACTGCAATAAACAGTGCTACGAGGAGCCTTTATTATTTTACCCCGGAGATTTGAATCGGTGAGTTAGTTTTTTATTTTATTTATTTATTTTTTTTATTTTCTTTTTATATCTAATTTTATTTATTTATTTCAGTGCACTAACAGGTGCAAAAATAAAAAATAAAACTCT
Organism: Encarsia formosa; assembly: GCA_038277355.1. Taxonomy (NCBI): domain Eukaryota; kingdom Metazoa; phylum Arthropoda; class Insecta; order Hymenoptera; family Aphelinidae; genus Encarsia; species Encarsia formosa. Next base: position 18,926,011 of record CM076186.1, on the reverse strand, counting down.
ATGCCACAAAGAAAACTGGACAGAAAAATTAAAAATATGCGTTTACTGCACCTGAACAAACCATGAGCCTGGGTTAGAAATTGTTGAATTAGAAAAGTAAGTTTTATAATTATTAATTAAACACAAATTAATTTTTTAAATTAATTGTCACATCCTTATGTGACTCTTCGAGCTTTTATTTATTTTAATAAATAAAGGTGTGCAGGAAGCATACTGGAGTGAGCAACCCCTGGTCGATATTTTATGCGAGCCTACGTGAGGAACTTTTTGCCTCCTTACGGCACGTGGCCACCCCTTTTGGAATACGTGACAAAAAACCGCCTACTTACGGCACGCGGCCACCTCCTGAGATACCTGCGCATATTTTCGGTAACTTAGACAGGTATATAAAGACCGTGCTCAGACCCCAGTAATGAGTTGGTCGTCCACGGGACAGCAAGTCAGTTACCCATAGGACCGTGAGTAGTCAGTTGTCTCTGACTCTTTAAATTCTGTTTTTTTGTAGCAGTGCTAGGAATTCAGTGTTATTCTATTTATTAAAGTTTCTAAATGTGAACATTGAGTTTTTCGTTATCTTTCCCTCACTATAAGTTAAGTTACAATTTGTTATTTCAACCTACATCGACGGAGCCCGATCATCTCTGCGTCTAGCGACGACCACCCGGACCCAAGGAAAATCGTAACTTCTCTCTCACTAGATTAGGACATTCAATGGTAAGGATTCTCGCAAAGCCACACGCTGGCATACGGGTAGGACCTAGGACTCTCGTAGGTTTTGATTGTCTAATTAAAGGTTTTTAACTTCATTTACCTTTAACATTAATCATAAATTAATTTTTTTAGACCTTTTGAAAACGACTTTATAAATATAGAGTGAGTATAATAATTAAAAATTAGTAATTAAGTTGATTAAATAATTAATTATTTAATTAATTTTCAGTGCAGACTCTGATGATGATGATGAAATGAAAGGAGGAAGTGGAAAGGAGGAACTTCAACATCCGCCGATTCAACATCACCGAGTGAGCCGGAGCTTTCTCTGGCTAAAAAGCAGAAATTGTGTTAAGAGTGTGTGTGTTATTAAATTTCATTTTATTTGTGAAGTGTGAAAAATATACAAGCGCAAAAGGTGCTGATATTATAGCTCTCGCGTACCGCGTTCCACGGTTTTTTTTTCATTTTAAATTTTCGCGTAAAACTTTTCACTCAAAAAGTTAGCTCGGAACGCACTCAGTTTCGAAAGGTTAATTCCGAGCAAGTGCCTTCGCCTTTGATCCCCGCGTCCGGCCACTTGTTTACCCGGGGGAACATCCGCGGCGAAACAAGAAGACGCGAGTTGGGCCTTTTTGGGAGCGGAAGAATAAACAACGGGTTGATCGTTTCGATTAGTTTTACAGGCTGTTTGACCGGACTAACCCTCGGATGGAACAGAATTCGTCGGGTGTAATTGGTTCTTGTCGCTGGTTAACGGTTTGCTTTAATTGGGTAAGCAGGAGTTACGACTTCAAAGGTTTTTATGTCATTGATGCGGGCTGGGAAGTTATAAAATCGAATGATGAAACTTTTTCGAGCTTGAATCGATCGAGCTTTTTTTTATATAGTAAAGGAGTTTCAAATTTAATATAAAAACCTATGAAAAAAAAACTCAATATATTTTGTATTTCATTTTTGTTTAGTAAATTTTCTATTCCTTTTTCTAGAACTTAAAAAATCGTCATTTATAGAGTTTATTCAAATTGTTACTTATTTTTAATCATGTGCCTTTTTTATTTTTATTACAGAAAACATGGGTGGAAATTTCGGGCACTTTGTACTATCCAAAAATTATTTGAAGGATTCAAATTTCTATTGTAACCGTAACAGAACTTTAAAAAAAGACTTTTCATGGCAGCTTTTGAATAAACAAGTTTTACTCCGGGTGTAAATCATTTTTAGGAATCTAGCTTTAGTACCGAAAGTTGTTTCGACAAAAAGTGTGTATCAAGAACAGGCAGTAAAAATTTTTTTTACACCTCTTTCACCTCCGCAGTATTCGAAGAACATTAGATTCGTAAAAAAGGTGCGCGTAAAAAAGCTCGTCTTTTGGCAAATTAACCAGTAGATTTTCATCAGGAAATATCCAGTAAACGTCTTGGACGATTAACAATAAACAGGTCCGGTTAAGTGTGACCCGAGGTCCTTACGCAACACGCCCGATCGATTTGAATTTTCATAGCCGGCTCTCGAGTATTATGTAACAGCAGAGGATTATCATCCACTTTTGTCGTTAACGATCCCCGTACCCGCGTCCTTTATAGCCGTACCGATAATGAGGTCGTTGCATGGTTCAAAGAGCATTTTATTTTTCTTTTTTGAAGTATTAACCGCTGTCACTATGTAATTAATCATCCATTCGTTTAATGAAACATTTGTAATTATTAACCTTTGAAACCAAATATTACGGGTTAGTGTTTGCCGATAGGTCGTTTATGATTTGCTTTAATGATGATTTACATCGACCAAAGTGTGTATTTCGACTGATTTTTGTTATTTAAAATTTACTTTAACGTTAAACGAAAATATAATGATTACTGAAAATCAGATTTACGGAGGCTCCCGCGCACAATGTTTTGATCGCATTTCATCATCGTTCGTGAGAAAGAGTTCCATTAAAAACTACGGAAATTGCTTTTTTATCGATTCTGTCTTAACTACCCAGAATTGACTTTTTCGATAGATACAATTATTATTCCGAGCGAATACCATGAATATTAAAATTCGTTGAGAAAAAAAAAAAAATAAAAAATATTCGATTCATCCTCAATATTTTTCTTCTCCTGCGCTCAGAGGAACTCAGTACCAGCGTTAAAATGCTTCGTTATAAAATTACTGTATATTAAAGAGCACTCCTTTGAAAAAATATCTTTACGACACCTGCTTTCAAAAGACGAGAAGAAACTTGTATCTCCGGTCGATCAAACGAGACGTCAGAACTCCGGTTGAAAACAATTAACATGAAAAATTCATGGATCTCCGAGCGGAAAATGCAGTCCCGGTCATATCGGGGTCAAACTCATTCTCGACGAGAGAAAAAAAAAAGAGCCGGCGGTCAACCCTCAAGTTCGAGAAGTTAAAAGTCCCGTCTGCAAAGTTACCCGGGGTGTTCGGAAAAGAATGCGAGGAGGGGGAAAGATTTCTTTTTTATTGGTGAAATACGAGCGGAGCAAAAGCTCGGGTGTGGATTTACGAATCGGGATCAGGTGCAGCGGATCGACGAGATGTTTTCATTGGATGAGGAGGCGCGAAAATCGCGCAATTTTAGGCAATGCTACTGTACCCAATTGTTCAGGATAGGTACTGTGACATATTTTGGTAATTAGTTTTGTTGGTTTTGACCATTTTATTGATGCATACAGAAATTAAAACTTTATTTAAGCCACCATATTTTCTCTTATGAGAAAATTTTTTTATGCAAACAAGTTTTGCATAAGAAGAAAGAGAAATATTCAATAATTGGACACCGGTACTTTTAACATTAAATAAAAAAATTTTTACGAGTGGAGATTCTTCGAATGGCTGTATGGGGAAAAGGTTGTCGTAGAACTATTTTTAGTATAAATTTACATATTGAAGGAGTTAATATAAGGTATTATAGTAAACTTTCGTTTAGAATTTACCTAAGTTTCTAAAGACAGAATAAAGAGAGCAACGCATGATTATTTCCTGCGCAAGCTTGAAAATAAAGTAGTAAATAAGCTACTGGCTGATCCTGCAGCGTAGCTATTTTTTCTTTTCCAGTAGGACCGGAGTCGTTAATCGAACCGATCTAAACAAGATAAACTTAACTCAAGATTTAAAAAGTTTATGAAAATTTTTAAAAATGAACGCAATAACTATGACTAGGTCTAAAAAAAACAGTCATTACTTATATGACTGATTAATAAAAAAATTATAATTCTTGATAAAATTACCTGATCTTTTCAACAGAGTAATTTTGAAACTAGTTAAGCGGTTAAAAATCGTTTATCGAGGGGCTATGCACTCCAGAATCATTGATGATTCTTTTGATTCTTTTTGATTCTTTTTGATTCTTTTGTGATTCTTTCGTGATTCTTTTGGCAAATTTAAAGTGTTTAGAGCCTTGGAATTAATTTCAGTTGATACTTAGTTAAAAATAATATTTTTCGAAGATTTTTACTTGAAATTAAATTGATATTTTATTGATTGTATTGATTTTTGTGTGCGATTCTTTTAATGATTCTGGAGTGCATAGCCCCTCGTCGTTTATGCTCGAATTATGGTTTTCAGTATCCCATAAAAATATAGCGTTGCATTTCTTCGAACCAAAAACCATAACTTACGGGAATTAGTTTACATAGCAGAAAACCAGAACCAGGAATTGAATTTTGAGGTTCTGGAATCGTGAATACCAACGCCTAGAGAAATTAATACAATAGTAAAGGAAAGGAAGAACCCATTGGGTTTCAGGAAAGTAATTAATCAATTACTTTTATTCAAACTTGTGATTAGTTTTAGTCTCCTCTTATATTATGTACGTGCCATTCATGACTTTTTCTTCAGAGATGACCTACAAGTTTTACTGTACAAGTGAAAAATTAAAAAAAAAAAGATTTTAATTTTCATGATAAAATAATTATGATAAGTAATCAATAATTCCCACAAAAGTGCTTTTCAATCAGACTCCTTCGAAAACGAACAGAAAAAAAGCTTCGGATTCCTCTTTCATCACACCCGAATCTCAATAACAATCATCGATAAAAAAGCGCTCTTAATTAAAAACCCGTGGCAACGACCCCCTTTTCTTCCTCGTAACCTGCACCCTAAAAATAGTAACTAACCATCATCATCATCACTGCACCCTGGAGAAATCTCGAGGCCGAAAAACAAGGTCAAGCCGGTGCTAACGTTATGTATTATATTCTCGCCCGGTCGCGTTTTCACTTTACGCGCTTATCAGACTCAGCTCCCAGCCCGGAGTTTATCTCTCGGCCCTGCAGGATACACGGCACTTGTCGCTCGTAAGAATCTCGGAAATGCTTCCCCTTTTTTTCGAAAAAAAAAAATATGAAATATTCATGGTTACCTTTTTTTACAAACCGCATTTTCAGACTAAATTAATACGGCGAGTAAACTCTCGTACGATGTATTTTTCCAACATTCTCAATTGCCCCAAGCAAAACATTTCAGTCTGCAGAGTGTGCGTACGCGTTGAATTAACCTGGGGGGTAAAAAGGACCTGTAAATAGTTCAAATTTCCCGCTAACGGGATTCGCAACTTTTTTTCCCGTAACTATTGATCAAACTCAATTTCACGGTGCAGTCGGAATCAATTCAAAACTAACGGGTCGTTCGCCGAATGAGTAATGAGATCTTTTTGCCCCTCCAAAATCCTGGAGCAGCGGGGACCCCCTTTTTTTTGCCCCGCCAGAGATTAACGACCCTCGAGGGAAAAAGCAACCGACCGGGGCTTAATTCAACCCGATCGTTTAATAAAAAAAAAAGCGAAAAAAGGACGAATTAAAAAGTGAAAAATCTTATCTCGCCTCTCCCCACGACAGTCCTTGTGATAAACAACACTTATACGCCCGACGACGTTGGGGTTATCGCCTCGTCCGTCCATTTCGTTTATTAATATCGCTTCTTCTTCTTCCGAGCAGAGTTTAGCCGTTGATTAGATTAACCTGACGCTTTTATTGAATTAGATTTGATTGAATATTCAAGCGTTAATTTGATATCTATCGCCATTTGATTGGAGCCTGTCGATATCAATTAATAATCAAAACTAAGCTGCGAGCCGTTTGGTTCGGTGTCGAAATTCATCCCGTGACACTGATTAAACTCAACGAAGAGCTTATTCCACTGAACGAATGGATTCTGCTCGGAAAGGAGACGTACCCGGGCTTACAAGACCAGGGTGACGAGTTCGATGCTCGTCTTTCAGGATCCCGAGGACGTCGACGAGGGCGACGATGATCGACAGCAGCAGCAAACGATGGTGGCCAATCGTCGGGCGGGCCGGGGCTAGACTTGGGTTATCTGGGTCACGGTGTGTCCGGTCAGACCGTTGTTGTTCTCAACGTGTTGGGGCACGGGAAGCCAACGGCCGAGCAGCTTCCAATGGCCGAACAGCTGATTGAAGGTCGTCCGGAACTGACGGCTCATCGCGCAGTACAGGATGAAGTTTATGGCCGAGTTTATGAGGGCCAGTATGTCCATCGCTTCGCCTGGAATCATAAGAAATTAAATATTCGTTAGATTATTTTGGATAAATTTAACTTTTTTAAGCTAAGCTAGCTATCTATTGTAAATATTTTTCACCTTGGATATTGATTTCCAACATCGCAAAAGTAATAAAAAATAATTTTTTGATATTGTAAAAAGTCTGGGAATTAAAAATTTTGAGAAGTACCAGCGAAGAGATCAAAACGTAGGTTTAAATATTTTTTGTTTTTTCCATTACAAATCAAACTTTCATTCCCAAATATCATCAGACATAATATTAATATCAAGTATTGAATTTTAATTATATATATGTATACTCATTTGATGAAGTACAATTTATAATTTTACAAAACTTCAGTGTTTTATTTTGATTGATTCTTACATACTATATTTCAATCGTGCTAAATGCATAATTTTTCCGAGACAAAATTACTGTAATAGTTGTAAGAATAAGTCAGAGTTTATTATATTTTTGTAATTACAAAATTTTTTTAATTATATCGATGGATGAAAATAATTAAAAATAAGGATTCATCATGTAATTAAATACGGTAATTTAAATTCCGATTCGTTAATTTGTTAAAATGTAGGGAATAGAATTATATTGTCAAAAGGAAAAGAGTTTTATGATTATTCATTATAATAATTCACGCCAAGGAACTTTTTAATCAAATTAGCTCAACGCTAAAAATTAAAAAAGATAATTTTTATCGCTAGGGAAAGACTCCCGACCTTCATACCATTAATTATTCTAGTTGCGTCGTGAATGTGAATAGAGAAAAATTCATCGACTTTTCCAACTAAATAATTGAAACGAGATTTTAAAAGGATAATTTTAAAAGTAGGCATTAATAGAATCAATTAAAATTTAAAAGAAGCAATGAGTTCTTTTTAATGTTATGCATCAAATCATCATAAAAGTTAAGAAAAAGTTTCATACTTTGTAAACTTTAAAACTTTTAAAAAAATTTTACGCGTAGCCGGAAGCCTTTTTTCTGGATTTAATTTGAATTGTTTAATTTTATTGTAAAAGTAAGAATAGAAACAAACAATCCAGGATTAATATTATCAACTTTTGTAAGAATTAGCGAAATAATTTACGTGCTTTAAAGATATGAGTAACCGTAACTAATGTTTTAATAAAATTACTTGACTTTTAAATTATGAGTGGTCAATCTGTTCCTATGAAATTTTAAGTACTTCTGAACTTTGAAGCAAATGTCATTTTTCATCTGTCAAAAAAATTATTTGTGCGGTACATGGAATGGCTCGGCCGATAAACTATAAAATCGGAAAGCCGATAGTAACGGGTTCGATTCCTATTAGCTTACTGTCAATGATAGTGAACCGACAATGAAGACGAAAGTATAAAGCATAAAATAAAAAAACTTATTCTGTATAAATAAAAAAAAAAATTGTTTTGTTGTTGAAAATCTTTTTTTTTCAATTTGAAACTGAATATTTGAAGTCTATAAATAGATAGTAAAACTTTTAAACAATAATTTTTTTTTTTCTTTTTTTTTACATCAAATAAATGATTTAAAAACGTGGAACAAAAAAAAAATACAGATCATTTTTTTACGACGAAATTTTTTTTTTATAAACCACCATTTCTAAAAAAAAAAGCCGCAAACAATTCATTTTCAATTCCACTAAAAATTTAGCAATTAATTTCAACACTGTGAAAATAAATTTTTATGGTCACTGAAAAAGGTACCTCCCATTCAATCATAAAGTTCATCTCTACGATCATCCTGTATTTCCCTCACGTAACGTTTTTTATAAACCACCATTTCTAAAAAAAAAAAAAAAGTAAATCGCAGTCAAAACAATTATAAACCCAGAGCCTATGCGTTAAAGTAGGAGTAACGAGCTTTGAAAAGCCTCCTGGAACTTCGATGAACAACTTTCGTCGGTCGGGCTTTGATGGCGCGCGTCGGAAAATTTGCCTCTCGTCTCGGCGCGAGAGACACATTACTGGAACGCGCCCCGGCAAACTTTCTGAATTAAAAGTTAAGTCCCCGTGCCGAGGCTGCTGCTGCTGTTGTTGCTAACTGTTTTTAAATTTTTCATGCCTCTGCCATTTGTTTTTTATCTGTTCTTGTTTGTCGCGTCAGGAGGAATTTTTTAGTTGGGAATATATTGTTTTTGATCCCTCGCATCCGGCGTGGGCGGAAAATGTTTTTTGCTCTATTCGACTACGATTTTATGTATGGTTGAATTGAAAAAATTTAAGTTGCACTTGTTTGATTGCAGTTAATTCTTATGAGTTCTTATAACTTCAAACTTTTGAGTATTATTTTAAAATCAATTTTTTTTAATGATACACCTTTTATAAATGACAAATAATTTATTTGTTTTATTGCTGTAAAGAATTTAAATTAAAATTTACACTATAAATTATCATACGGTACCAGTAAATACTTTGATTAGTTAAAAAATCAATCAAAAAACTTATTCGGATTGATTAAAAAAAAAATCTTTATTATAGCACTTATTCAAGTGATTATATTATTTTATTTTTTATTTTTTTATTAGGTCAGAACCAGAATTGAACTCTGAGCTTTAGTTTTGAGAGTTGGGCTCACTACCAACTAAGCTGTCGTTCTAGTTTAGACAGAGACTAATTTTTTCAATAAACAGAATCCTTCTTTAAATGAATCTAATAAAAGTTATAATAACTAACTCGGGCTACTTTTTTTTTTTTTAATGATAAATGCTTAAAATCAGGCTTATAGTTTATTTAGACAGGATATTTAACTGCTAGAAATTTTTTTCGTCATTAGTTATATTTTTTGATTTTACTGTGAAGCTTACATTGAATTATTAGGTCGTAAGTAAGTTCGGAACAAGAGGTCGGAGTGTGAATATCTTTGTGAACTAAGCGCTTCGAAAACTAATAAAGTGGCACTTCATTTACTTGCCGCCACGCAATTCAGAAATGCGCGTCGACCGTATAGTTTAATGCTTCCACTTGATAACTTGTGTGACTTTAAATTAAATAGTGTATCCATGGTTTGATAATTTGTTATGTAATACGAAAAACTTTAAAAAATTTCTAATTTTTGAATTTACTATTTTTATTACGAAAAATAAGCAATAAAATTATATTTTTGGCCAAAGGGAATAAACACAAAGCACTAGAATTGTAATTGCACCCCGAACAAGGGTCTGCTTTGTAAATGGGAATTTTTTCTGCTCTGCGTGTCCCGGGGATTTCAAGTTTCGTGAAACCGTGAATTCTTTCATTCTTTTACGATGAAAGATTTCTCTTTGTCAAAGTAATTAAGTCATAAATTTTAATGTAAGTACATTAAAGTCTGGATGGGTTTTGTTCGTGAAATTTAATAAATTCAAGACGTACCGAATCTACCGCTAAACCGAAACGTCATACTTTTTTCTCAGACGTTGGGGGCTCTTGTTGAATTTCAGAAGTTAAGAAACTTATTAAAGTTGTCATTTTCATAAGTTGAAAAATTTTTCTTGCTATGCTTCTGGCATATTTGGTTACCGTAAATGTACATGATTTGAATTTATATGAATTTTTGATGATTCTTTTTATGGTAATGAAAATAAAGCCGGTTTATTAAGATGAAATGATTCATTATTTCGGAACGGTAGAAGTAATTTACATTCTTGGGTCACTCCTCGGAAGATGCAAGTTCATAAGTTTCACGTTTCATTCGGGGTGGCATTAAAATCAAGATGAAATATTCAAGATCTACGATTACGAGCGATTTTAGATGAAAAGTTCGAGTTCGATAAGCGCATATGATAGCCTATAAGCTACTAAGTTCTAAGTAAGAATATAACTTCATTGTTATTACTCAAAGTAACTAAACTAAAGACAGTCGTACCACTACATCCTAGTCTAGTTCTGCCTCTGTCAGTTGCTTTACATTTCATGACAGACTTAATTATGTTTGGTACAAGTTTATTATGCATTTGTCAGTCAAGTACCAAAGGTCCCATGAGATTTCATGATCTTAAATTTCTAAACGTAAAGTTAAGCGTGAAATTGATATTTCAGTTTGATTATGTAGTCCCCCATTAGATCACATATACTATTAAGATAATGTTACTCGTAAGTAATGTTAGCAGTTGGTTATCGATAGGCTTTGACGTCCTTACTAAATATTATGTGATCCAAAGCTACATCTAAACACACATCCATTAAAGATTATTGATGTTATATTGTTTATTTTTATGATAACAACTCATTAAAATACATCGTTATTAGTTTCATAACTTATCCAATATAGAAATACTTTTTTTTCAGTTCATTTTTTCCTCATGTAACGATGAACTAAGATCCATTTTGCTCGATTTGAAATATTGTTTGAATAATACAATATTTATTGATTATGAGGGATTGTGGTAAAAAGTTTATACAAAAAAATAATAATGATAATAATTCATTAAAAAAACACTCCAAATTCTAGAAAAAAATGTTTTAATAAAAAAAAATTATTATTTTTTAACTGAATACATTTTGAAGACAACTAAATTGAATAAATTAAATATAAAGTTGAAAGCAAATCATATTATAGAAAAAAATTTTGTAATTTTTTTTCAACTTACCTCGCAGTGGAAATAAGTTGTAAAAAAAATATCTTTGTAAGCTTTCAGCCTAATTTTTAATTTTTTCAATGAATAATAAATTTGAATGAAAGAACATTTTAAAAAAGTCTCAATCAAAACTCAGTACAGTTTTCAAATCCAAAAATAAATCATTAAAAAACAAAGACAAGCTCGGGTTTGATCAAGATACTCTTGTGAAATCAATAGTCTTTCAATACAAGGGTATAAGCCACTCGACGTTCGATTACTCGAATAACAAAGTAGATTTTCTAACTCCACTCGTAAATACCGAAACTTTTGAAAGTACAGGTACACATCACCGCGGGACGTCAAATTCCTCAGTGGAAAAAGAACCAGCTCGAGCAAAGTTAAACACAAGCCGCTAATCCGGTTTGGCTGACCGCATCAAGCCTCGTACCACTCGATTCCCACGCGCTCGATCAAGATTCCGTCGGCATCTTTGGAGAGGAGAAAAAAAAAAAAAAAAAATAGGGGTTAAGATAAACACAGCCTCCTCGAGCAAACAAAGTCTTGTGCGCTCTAAAAAAAGAAAGATCCCGGCCCCTTGAGCCTTCGCTACGTTAGTTACAGACGGCGACGCGTTCATTAAGTTCGCTTGACTTTAAAGAAGAGGATTTTTCCACCCTTTTTTTTTTTTTTCTTCTTACCTCGACTGCAAATATTAGCCGAGGAAGCAGATTGTTTGTCCCCTTGGGGCTGGAAAAAAAGGTCCTTGAGAGAGTTTGAAGTGCGTGGAATGAATGAAGTTTATAACTACGACCGGAGCTGGCTTCTCGAGTCCTGGTGGGAGTTTTTATGGTAATTTTTCGAGTGGACGAGTTGAGTTTTGATTTTTTTTTTTTTGGGAAAATTTTATTTGGAGATAATGTAGCCTTTTGAAATTACGAGGTTGGATATAAAATTGAAAGCTCCTGATTTTCGTAAATAAAAAATTTCCTTTACAAAATTTTGAAAATTTCAAATTCATAGAACTTTCTTATCAAAATTTAGATAAAAAAGTATTTCGAGTTCGGTTTTTTTAACAGAATTTAAATGAGTTCAGAAGCGTTCGCTTTCTGACTTGATAGCTCAAAAGCACTTGCTGAGAATAATTTATTAATGCTTCCCTTTTTACTTACCTAAAAGCTAAAAAACGTTTTTTCTTATCAAAGATCGTACGATGAAATCTTAAAGGTTTCTTTGACAAAAATCAAACATCATCAATAGCCCTGATTTTCTCTCAAGACAGATCAAAGGCCCTCGAAATAATTTACCTAATTTCTTCCCTCTTGCGTAACCGATTCAATAAATTTCCCTGCGATGCTCCGACAGATCCCACATTTAAAATAAATTAAAAAGATTTTCCCCGGCATTTACCTAACGTATAAAGAAGTCAAGACCCAAACGCAATCGATAAATAATCATAGCCGGCGCAATTAATGTATTCATGAAGGCGCCGCAGTACTGCAAATAGTAAGCGAGCCGGTGCGATGTAAATTGCTTTAACACAACATACGCTTCGCGCGCACGCATGCATTATAATGCAATGCCACCGCGCCCCCACTGGCCCATTGAATTATTCATTTCGATAAAAAAAAAATTTATTCAAACCAACTTCTCCCAGCGACGATGTTTTACTTACCTGGCCGGAAAATTATAAATTTTTCAAATTACATTCAAAGTATTTGAAGATGTACTGGAAGAGGTTGAATTTTCAGTCGGGTACGGCTTACTTCTTTGACACGGAAATCTGTCGGTCGGAGTGAAATTTTAATGCTGACCGCCGAGGTATTACTCGTGTGAAAATTCGTAACGCGGGAAAGACGTGGTTTTACAACCGAGGAGTCGGTTTATGAATCTGAAAAAGTTTTGGGATGGTTCGGATTGCAGGATTAAATTACCGGAGGTAAATTTTAAAATCTGTTGAAATTCGTCTTAAAGTTTGTTCAAACAAAGTTGTTAAAAATTATTTCCAAACTAATTACTACACGATATGAAATTAAAAAAAAAAAAGTTTTAAAAAACCAAAAAAAGCATAGTTGGTTTGATAATTTTATTGAAGTTTGAACTTTAGCAGTGTTGATTAATTTTTTTTTTTTTTTTCCTCCCTACGGGAAATACCATTTACGTCTGTGATAACTATTTATTTATTCAACGCAAATAAAGCATACGTATAGTCAGTATCGAGATCAGTATCACATGAAACTTTTTCAGAGGTGCGAGCTACGGGAATCGATTCAGAGTCTTCGACGTAGGAGCTTGGAGTCCAACTTATCGAGCAACAGTGGTAACACATTTTCAAATATTTGTATTCCAATAAAATAAATAAAATAAATACAATACTCATGAGTTACAATAATTTAATTCATATTGCACTGGTCAAAAAAAAAAAAAAAAATTCAGACATACTTTTGTTACGGTAAGAACGCTAAAGCTTGAATTAAAAAAAAATTAAATCCAAATTTAATGTCACCCTTTTTTGTGAATGTAAAGCGTTTTTTTTAAATTTCTTCATTTTTTCGGTCAAGGTGAAGAAGTGTACAGATGCTGGATACGTACTTGCTATAATAAATTTACGAGCATGAAAAGTCTAAACTAAACGGTATTTTAATTTTTTGTTATAAAAGCCATTGTAAGCTCTGAAATAGGACTTATAAATTTTGATTATCGACAAAGAATTTTTTACTTACTGATATAATCAATCCTCAACAAAGTACATTACGACTATCGATGCACTTGAAATCATCAAAATGGTACAATAAAAAATTTGAAGTTATATGATAATAAGAAAAACTACTCTATTCATTCAATCAGATCCAAGAACTCAAAATCTAAGCCCTTAAGCTCGCCAGGTTGACAATAATTCACTCCGTCCCAATGACAGATGCAGCGTGATTATCCGCGCCCGAGTTCCCAATTTGCTCGGACCCTCCAAATCCAGTCCATATTTCAAAAACTAATACACAGCTTTGGGGGGAGGAGAGAGGGTAATAACCCAAAACAAGCTCGAAACTGGCCGGTCTTACTGACGCTGGAAACTTCTGTTTCGCGTCCAGCGCGTCCATTAGCGAATCGCTTAATCGCCCGTTAACTTACCGAAATTAGCCCTCCTCCTCCTACCCTGCAACTGCATCCCCATTTATCTCTTGCATTATTGAGCTCGTCTCGCTTTGGGAGATTTGATTCGGAATTGAAGCGTTTTTAGACAAAGCCAGACCTCGGTTGATTAATCCTCTATTTTTTATGTATGAAAATTGGATTTATTTCTGTCGAGATCGGATAACTTTGTATTAGAAAAAAAGAAAATTACGTTCGTTATCAGGGATTGAAGCTAATATCAGATATCGGGGCGAGTTTAAAATTTTTATGAATTTTACAAACTGATAACATCTTCGGATCTCGGGAGGGTTGATTGGATATGTCAGCGGATATTTTTAATTTTTCGCTGACGTACGGACTACTACACACAAAAGCCGGTGCGACAGTTCATTTAAAAACATTTGACCTACATGCGCCATCAATTTGAAGTTTAAAATTTTTCAGCTCCGGATATGGTCGACAATTCACACTCTCTGTTATCACGCAATTGGAGTTTTTTTTTTTGTGAAAAACAAAAATAGTGTCTGGGATCAAACACGACGCGTGGAAAATAAACTTTCGACTGCTCGAAAAAGATAATCTGAACAATAAACTGGAGTGTGCGATTTGAAGAATTTTTTTTATGAGTTTGTTTGGTTGATTAACAATTATTTAATTCATCTGTTTGAAATGGAATGAATATAATTAGTTACTGTATTTATTTATTGAAACGATTGAAAGTTTTTTATATTCATTCAAAACGCAAATGTTTGAAAAGTCCGTGGCACGATCAACATAACATTGCATCAGTAAACCGAATGTCACTGGTTCGAGTCTCAACCAAAAATTATTGTAACTTATGAAAATATTTGACGAAAACGTCAAAGTAGCTCATTGATTAAAATTAAAAAAAAGAAAAAAAAAATATTCTTCTCTTGATAGCGAAAATTTTTTTTAGTTATTTTCACCAGGTTTTCAATAAATAATGGTAATTATTATTATTTTTTTACTTTTCGAATAGTTTTCATACGTTCGAATATATTTTTTACTTCATCAAGAAATGCTAAAAATTTATAATAGAATAAAAAGTTTTGGAGTTTGCAGATCGAAAAATTCAACATATTTAAAAAAAATTTTCTTTTTTATAAATCCTTTTATGTTTCATACAATCAATCCTTAATTTTATTTTTTTAAGAGTGTTGTTTGAATAAAAATTTTTCATCAGTTTGGAAAAGTTTTTTAAAAATATTCGTCTCAAGATTACTTATCATCCACTGATTTTTATTTTCAAATACTTTTAATCGAAGATGGTAAATTCATTTTACAGTTCAATATAGTATTAAATTTATTTATATTATAAAATACAAACTGCGATTAGAAACTTTAAAAAATAGCTTTTACATTATCTAAGTTTGACATTCGAGTGAGAAAAAAGAAGAGTTGACCACCGCTGTTTCTAATGCATCCCAACCACCTTCTAATAAAGAAACAGTTGTACATTAACCAATAAAACAATCCCAATCCAAACTATCAGATTTTCCGAGAGATTTTCATCACCGGAAGTAACTAATAAAAGAATCTCGATTCAGAAGAAAAAGTAGGCAACTTCCTATAGTTCTCCATGTCGCGTCGATACACGTTACGGGAGAGTTCCGCTGCTGCCCCTGGCGTTGGCGTGCAGGCATAAAACAAGTACGATAAAGTCCCCCTGCGGGTACGCCCGGCCTGCCCCCCGCGCCGGGGCTGGATTATCACGCGTGCCCGGATATTGGCGGAAGGAAGTAACTTCCCTCTCAGCGATGATTGACGACGTCTTAATTAATTTTGTAGGATGGGTCCGAGTGAAAATGTTAATTTATCAAAGAGGCTCTCGGACGAAAAAGTATCGTGGATTGACAAGTTTTAATTAATTGATATAGAATTGAGTACCCATAATCGAGTTACCCCGAAATTGATGGATTGGCTTTGTCAAATTTGTCAGGGCTGTTACTAAAATTATCTATCGTTTTAAATTTTGCAGCACAATTATTCCCACTTAGTTCAGACTAAAGTAGAACCCCCATTTTCACTCAATTTTACAGTGGTTTTTTTTCTTCTCTCCGTCTCTCTCCCGGAAAATAAGGAAAATTTAGCGCGGAAATTGAAGCACTCTTAGCGTCCGTATTGTCCTCGAGATTTCTGCAGTCTCAGCGTAAAAACCCGAGGGGCACAAAACAGGACGATACAAAAAGTTTTGAACCGGCTGGCCGAGCGGCGGAGGTTCATCGGGACCCGAAATAAATGGGATCGGGGACGACGCGACGCCGGTTATCAGTTTTTCCTCCTCTCGAGAGTAATACGGATAAATTGAAGCTGGAAGATGGCTTTTTTTCGAGTGGTTAATTTTCCCCCACTGCCACTCCCTCGAAATTGTATCCCGATCGGGGCTACTTCGGGATGGTTTATGCAAGAAAATAATCATTAATTGCGAGAATAGGGAAGATGCATAAAAAAAATTATTTAGTTTGTTTGACTTTATTAGATGGTATATCAAATTGACACGAATTTTTTCTTTTTGAAAAAAAAAATGAAGGAGCTATAGAAGGAGTATATAGATATACTTCCAATGTAAAATGGTACTGATGACGTCACGAGTACCAATTTTCAAATAATAATATCTACGATAATATTGATAGGAAAATAATATTAAAATTCATTAAAAATCGATAACTTTTAGAAAAAAATATAATTAGAATGTGAGCATCTTCCCTATTGTATTTGGGTAAGTAATAAATTTATTGAAGAATTATTACCGTTTGAGTGTTGTTTGTTGATACGGGATTGTTAAACCTTGAATTAAACATACGACGGATATTTAATATTTTTGTTACAACAATTTTTTATTAAACTTTATTGCGACCGCAGCGATTTGATTAACCTAAAATTTTTTTATTGGATTTTTTCAACTCGATCGAGTGCAATTTTCGATAGAATTTTTTATACCAACCACAAAGATTAAATATTTACGTCAGGAGATTTAATTTAATTAAAATCAAAGTGGAATGTTATACTCTTGTAGATCAAGCGTTCTTCTCAATTAAAGGTTCTCTTTGAAAAAATATCATTAATTTATCGTACACCCGAGATTTCAATTTAAAGTGAAAATTATCGTTATTCAAACTCAATCAATCGAATTAGACAAAATTTTTTTATCATATTACTTCTCACTTGCGAACTGCAATATTTATTTCCAAAAGCTTCATATCAACCGGGAATATTAAACCAAACCAGAAAACTCAAATACACGTTTATCGTTTATGAAAATTAAATTGGAATTTAATGTAATTGTAAATCAAGTATTCATTTCAATTAAATCCCCTCATTACGATTGAAATTTAATCAACTTACAGTAAATCGAAGTTCCCGATAACAAACGTAAATTACAGATACCGTTCCGAGTGCGTGATTACAAATCAAATATTCCAAAACTCCCCTAAAATATAATGAGAATATTAATTTCTTGGTATGCTGTGCTGTAACAATAAAGATTCTACTCGTAAAAAGTGAGTAGTGCGGTGTTACTCCGCGGGTCTACAGAAGGATTAATATTTACGACTGCAAACTGGGTTGTGACAATGAAATTTTAATACCTCCGAATCTCCGCTAACCAGCTGTTATAGCTTCCGAGATTTATTTGTCAAGAGTTACGCTGAAAATCTCGAGTTTGAACTTTGAGTAATTGCTCAAAAATTTTAGATTCATTGATTTAACTATTTTTTATTTAGTGACTTATAATGATTACAGTAATGCGCGGCTGTAAAATAATTAACTCTTGGTCAAGCTAGGTGCAATAACTGTAAAACATCTCGATGTCAATAACACGGATCGTGATTGGATCTATTTTGCATTACAGATGATAATACAATAAAATGTATAAATGATTAAAGTTGAGCAGTTTATATTATATTTAAGCCAACTCGTCGAAACTTCACTATTTATTCTTAAATTAGGTGAAAAAAAAAATTAAATTCATTGATTTGATTTTTTTTTCTTTTTAACTATACTAATAAAAGTAACATTTTATATTACTGTTTTATACATTATTTCACAAGCATGAAATTACAGCATTGGTTGGGAATAGAAACGAATGCTACTAGATTATGAGCTCTGCTTTTAACGCTGGAGTCATTGCAACTCGTACTAGTTTATATGCTATTTCTGTTCCATATATATTAAAAATAATTTAGTACCCCCTTGAAAAATTAACTGAATATTACTTTTCTTTTTTTTTTCTTTTTCATGTTGAGTATCAATGAAACTGAGCTACACCAGAATATCAACTTATTAACTTCATGCGGTTACAACACAGTATTCTTGTAGAGTGTAAATCAGTAAAGCCAGCAGTCTACTGATTCAAATATTCCAGTGAATCTGAATTTTACTGTCGGTGCGACGGCTCCGGCGGCCCACAAGAGACTGACTTTAAGAAACCTACGTTCTATTTTTTGGAAAACTATTTTTGAAGGGGAAAAACGTTGAAAGCACCGCGTAGAACCGGCCGGCAGCTGTATCTTTTTAAAAACAGGCACACCGCGCTCACGGATAAAAATAAACACCGCCCAGCTAGCAGTGCGAGGCGCTTGATTGGCGGGTGGCGGTATTACGACCGTATTTGGTTTATTTATCCCTCCGACAGGAGATCCAAGAAAAACAATCATTTTTAATCTTCTCTATTCATTTTCCTTCAAAACGTAACTTCTATTTTGGTTCACTTACCTAAAAAATCCCAGCTTCGCTAGCAAGAGTCTGCATCTGCTCACAATTGGGATTGGTCTTGACAATAAACAATTCAAAATATACTTCATCAATTAGTCGGAGCCCCCGAATCTCCGCGGTTTAAGCACTCGAGCGATCGGCTGAAGTGTAATGCCAGTACGACCGACCTCGTTAGTCTCGTAAATCAATAATTCCCAGCGAAAACTCAACGGTGGAGTGGCGTAATCAAAACCACTAATCAAGCGTCCCATGTCGCGGCGGTTATCCAAAGCATCAAAAGATTATGCGCGAGAGTTTAAGGGAATGCATTACTCCTTACATTAGAGTGTATCCATCTCCCGCGTAGTACGGAAACCCGGAAATAGAAAATCGGATCGAGGGGTGGCGTCTTTACCGGAAGATCAGAGCAGCTGCTTGGTTTGAGATTTATGCCGCGAGGGCTGGGATATTGAAAATTTTTACTTTGGGGGAAGCTTTCTGTGGGGTAAAAATAAATATAGCTACTGGAAAGTCCAAATCTTTATCTACGACGCTTTTTCGTGATACTATTTTATTCAAAAATTTTCTTTAGTGAGAGTGTCGATGGAAAAATCTTTTTTTACATTGTAAACCTATAGAAAAGTCTCGATTCAATTTTTGATGTGTAGCAAGAATAATATAACTTTGTAAAAAAAAAAATTAATAAAAAAATAAAATTATAAAGTCATCGTTACAACTAATTAAGAAAGAAAACTTATTTGTTTACTCTACTGATTTTACTTTGATTATTGTTGATTTTCAATTTTATTCTCGACTTTTTCTCTTAAAATACATCTCCATAATTTTGTTTGAAAATTTTTTTTTTTTAAATTAATTTTGATTAAAATTAAAAAAAACAAAAATTTTTTTGTGACGATGTCGGAGTACATGATCGATGACTTTTGTGTACCCAGAAGAAAGCTTTTTACCGGCAGTTTATCAAATTATATTCTATCGGTCGCGCTTCACTCTCGTAGCTGTTGTTGTCTCAGAGGCATAAAAGTAACTCGATACCGTGAAGATGCTCCGCCCCAAAGAAATGAGATCAAGAGCGGGATAATCCAATTTTTATTAAAAGTAATGCGGAAATAAATTATTCGTAAAATACAATTCATCAGTATTACGTTTCTGACGTTTTTGCGCCCGGAGGATTGATGGGAGTACAAAAATATGATTGTATTTTTACGGTTTCGGGGGGTAACGATTTTCTTTGATGAAAAATTACAGGATGCATCAATCAGTGACAGTAGTGAGGTTACTCACAGCTAAAAGTACCAATTAATCTTGATTTTTCAAAAGTTGAAAACAAACAATATTTCAAGACATTGTCTTTTGAAGACTCTCATTATAAATTTATCTTTGAAAAAAATATTATGGGTTTGAAATTTATGATCCGTAATTAATGAGATTTAGTATTGCTTTCATAATTCACTGAACCATGGTGGGGTTTATATAATGGTTATTGAATAAATTCATAACAAATGTCTACCGATAATGTCATAATCCATAATCAGGCAACTTTATTTATTTATTTATAGCTACAACAGTTTGAATCGACGAAAATCTAAAAATTTCATTGCCTTTCAGAGTTTATCAAGTAAAAAAAAAGGTGTCTTGGACGCCTGTTAGAAGCGAAGCATAATTATTTTTTGATTGCAAATTTTTATTTGAAAATTAGAAATTTTAACAATATAAAAATTAGGTATTTAATTAAATTTATATATTATAAAATAAAACTAAAAATAAAGAAAATTAAAAAAAAAAATTCCAACTTAAAATTTTGTACTGGTAAAATAACATCTACCATAATCTGGCTATTAGATATGTATATATTGGATATATACATATATATCTATAGTAGAAGGGTTGCTATATTCTAGGCCTTATTAGATACTATATACACATATTTATAATATATATATATATATATCTAATATGGCCTAGAATATAGCAACTCTTCTACTGTAGATATGTATACATTAGATATGGGCTAGAATATAGCAACCCGTATACTATACTAGATATGTATATATTAGATATGTATATACATATTGCTATATTCCAAGCCATAATAGATACTATAAATACACATATTTATATAGTATATATACTATCTATATCGTGGTGTCGCTTCTTTGGGTCGGTTTTTGCTGCGCATCTTAGTAGAGACACTAAAACTTTCTCAAGAAAAATCACTGAAAACAAATTACGAGAAAAAATATCCACTGCCTGTTGGAGGCAGCGTCTCCGGGGAAATTTGCAAAAAAGTCGGGTACGCTAAGTAGCCCCGTGGACGTTTGATCAAGCATCGAGTATCCAGAGTGAAACAATTGATCGAGGCGTCCTGGTCCCCCGAGCGTCTTTCCTCAACAATGTCCGTCGCGCGGGCACTTTACAACCCCCCAGATAAATACCTTTTCCCGTTTATTTATTTATTTTTTTTTTGAATAATCGACGCGTTTTATGGGGCAATTTACGAGACGATAAAACTACCACCATTAAAAAACCTTCGGGTCTTATCGGTATATTTTAAAAGAATTTTCATAACCCGCACGAGTGCGAATGAGCCAATCTCGGTAACTTTGATAAAATACCGTGCGGCCAGAGATTTTAAAAAATCGTTCGAAACTTTTTCGAGATTAAAAAATGTAAATCTTGCGGTCGGGCTAATTGAAAATTTACGGAGCTTGCGGGGAGGGAATAAGAGAGAGAGAGATCATCGATAGAGACGTAAAGTCCCTCGCACGTCGTAAATCTGCTCGTGAAATAAACACGTGGGAGATCGTAAATTCAGCCACGGTCAGCGTAAAGAAACTGTGTATCTGTTTTGTTCTCGGTTTTGTTTTCCCCGAAGATGGCGCGACTTTACTCCTGGTCTACGGGAAATGAGGATCGTGATTTTTTGGCTTCAGCGGAAGATCAACCAGGAAAAAGCTCGGGGGTCGGTTGAGTGCTTTTTTATTTTTTCGCGGGCGTGTTTGTTTTGTCGCCGTGGTTTCGAGGGATAAATCGTTTACCAATATTTGGCATGGTTTCAGCGTCCTTATTCGGTAACGGTATTTTCATACTTTATTTAAAAATTTTTTTTAATTTCTGATGATTACTTTGTTATTAAATATTACCGATACAGCATAGCTATGCAATACTTATTATTGCAGTAGAATAGTACGACTATATATAGTAAATAGTTCAACTATGAAAACTTATTATCACTAGTCTCAATCAGCGTGCAAGCGCGCTTAATTTTTAATCTTGAAAGTAAATAAATGATAATTTTTACTTTTGTTTTCAAAAAAACGAAGTTAAAAAAAAAATTCAACACTGAATTCATCACATACCGTTTGCAATCTGCAACCAAGTTCAGTTTGATATTTTTGTGGTTATGGCTTAAAAAAGTTGTTTTTAAAATAAAGAAGATTCTCATTTTATTTTATAGAATTCTATAAAAAAACTTAGTCCATTTATTGAAACAAAGTATTCAATTATCCAAAAAACTATTACAAAAAAAAACTCTTAACAACAAAGTATTCAATATTTCGACTAAAAAGCAATTCAAATTTTGAATTTAACGTTCTCAACCAATCAAATCAATTATTAAACGAAGACATTTAAACTTGCTTCATCATTATAAAGAGGGATTATTTTATTGATTCAAGTAAATAATAAAATTAGTAAAATAAAAAAGTCCTTGATCTATTTTAAAATTTTTTTTTAGAAAGTCCTATATTTAATAAGCTCTTATTGTGAATATCAAAAGAGTTTAAAAAGTTCGAATCACGTATTTCATTTCTTCCATCATGTGAAGCTTCATTCATAAATGACACATCATAAAACTTTGCACAATTGATTTTTCTAGCTCGCACGAGGCAGCAAGAGAAAAAGAAAGAAATAAAGGAAGAAAAAAAAAAAAAAAAAAAAAAAATGTATTAGGCGTATCATACACCCGCGCATGCACATAATACCCGATTCATACGTCCATTTGAATATTGGAAACATCAATCACATCTCGTGACCGGCATTTCTCCGGCAAAAGTTACCTCAACTCCCACCCGAATTTTTTATGTAGGAATCAACATTTTTTTTAATCCGGGGAAGTATAGAGTGCCCGCAACTAAGACTCCGGATATTTTTTTTTTTTCATGGCATTGACAAAAGCTCGCGATTCAAAGGTATAAAATATGCCACTGTGAGCTTTTCTTCGGATAGAATGTAGATGATAGCTTTATGGCCTCAATATACATAAATCAGTTTTCGGTACGCCGTGGTTGTATGTAAAACTTAAGAGGCGGGAGAGTTCGGTTTTGAAAGGCGCGGGGTTTGATAAATAGCAACAAGTATGAACAATTTTTTCAGCGGGGTTATTTATTTAGCTAGATAGGATTTTTAATTAAAAGTTTCGAACTAAAATTTATACTAGATAATTTTTTAATTTTTTTTTTTTCAAGGTTGGTAATTGGAGTGAAAATGTGAAATAGCGAGATAATTAAATCGTTATAAAAACTTTTGAGATACTACGGCAAGGAGTGCGTTTAATTACTCTGGGCTAATGATGACAACAGCAAAAATCTCGCATGCTTAAGTAAAATTTAAAAAAATTATTAAAATTTTAATTATTTTAATTTTGTTGAAAAAACAATTTTTACGTGCGTGATTACGCTAAAGTGAAAAGCGAAATAAAAATTTTATATCTTTCAATCTAAAAAAAAAAAAAATCCATAATACAATCTAAATACCATAAATTTTTTCCCATAAAATTAAAAAATAAGTGTCTCATAAACCACCTAGACGACCGCTTATATTAAAAAAAACACAACCGCAATATAATTACACATTTTCATCGAGTTTTTAAAAATTAAACAATGATTTATACCCCTGCCATCTCATGAATACAACATCACGCTAACTCATTTAATAAACTCATTAAAAAAAGCCATTTAAAATCCGGTGTAAGAAAAAATAAAATAAAAATTACAAATTAGCATTGCTGATTTAATTCGCGACAAATCGGCTGTCGCCATTT
The DNA here is from genome assembly GCA_038277355.1 of Encarsia formosa. Classification (NCBI taxonomy): domain Eukaryota; kingdom Metazoa; phylum Arthropoda; class Insecta; order Hymenoptera; family Aphelinidae; genus Encarsia; species Encarsia formosa. The sequence goes on along the minus strand of CM076186.1, from coordinate 18,902,337 downwards.
GATTTAATTCAATCGCGATCAACTAAAATAATAATGAAAAAATTACAGTCGGTACCGATAAGAAAAAAAAAAAAAAAAAAAAAAAACAGGAGCCCACGCGTACCGAATTTACCCTGGAACTCGATCAGAAGTGAGCCTTATCACTAAACTCCCCCGCATGGAAGTTTCTGAATTATCCGCGGCCATATTTCCCTCGGGCGGTAAATCGGCGAGTTTAATTATGGCTTTATAAATATGCAAGTCTAGAGTGTGTGTACGTGTTATTTTACAAGTGCGGGAAGTTTGAAATTTTTTTTTTTGATTTTAGCTTAGAGAGAATATTTTGATGGGTTGCATTTGCATGGGAATCGAAAATTTTTTATGCTTCGGGTGGGCGGTGTTCAATTAAATGATTGATTGGAAATAAATAATATGGTAGCGATGAAAAATTCTAATCGGAAAATAGAAAATACATAATAATTTTTTTTTTTTTTCGATACGTTGTTATTGTTTAAAAACGTGACATAACAAGACTTTATCTGTACCGTAAGTTGTTATTTTGAAAATTATGTGTAACTAGTCAAACATAAAATTATTTTTGTTCATTTGTGTCTGGAAATAAAAGTTTATTTTATTAGTTTGGAGTATTATCAGTATCCTGTTTATACAAACTTCTCAACTTTTTACTAATTTATCTATTTTTTGAAAAATAATCTTTTAATTTTTTCTCATCATCGATCTTAATTACAAAGTGCAATCAATCTTTTTGCAAATGAATACTCACGCGTCACTCGACACATTTTTTTCCAGGCTGTCATGCACACTAACTATGTTTGGACTGTCTTAAAGTTTCGAACTTTATTTCGGTTGAATTTATTGGGACAAGAGGAAATATTTTACGTGTCAGAACCTTGGGGTAAAATATCAAAAAAAAAAAAAAATTCTTCTGAAGGGTATCATATTGTATAAATATTTATCATACTTTCAAGCCCTCGAAACTTCTCCCTTTATCCGACTGTTTTTCCAAGTGGAAAACGTACTGAGAATGTTTTCTTCTTCAAATATTTCCTCATACATGCTTCGAGAATTGTGAGTAACACTTTGAGCTCGCTTACGGTTTGCACTGAATATGAGAAAATTTTCCAGAATGCGAAAGCTGAAATTTATTTTGAGTGTTTGTTTTTATTTCCCGAAATATATATATATCAATAGAGTTTAGTAAAGTAAGCAAAGCTGGTGAACTGTTGTTTCAAAAATATTAAATTTAAGTTTTTCTAACCGAGGTCCATTTATAAAAATAATGGTGAAAATAATAAAAATAAAATTAATTTTCACACAAGTCGACAATTACTCTCCACATATAAATATTTACTTTACTTTAAAATAAAGATAGGTTTAATTCCAATATGATTACAAAAATTGAGCTTGAAATTCAGCTAACGAAATAATTGAAAAGAAAAATTAAGTAATCATGTAGGTTGGACATAATAATGATTTATATAAAAAATATTTTTTCGAAAACAAGCTAATTGGCTGGTTCTGATATGATACGCTCCTACGTTCCACAGCGCGATATTTTTATTAAAAAAAAAGTTCTAAAAATAAAACAGCTGAGTAAATTAAGTGATGAAAACGAATACCCAAGAACTTAATTCCCGGCGGGTCATTTTCGGTCGGGCTTAATTAAAACGTTTCAAATAAACAATATTCCTGTAGTTTTCTCCCTCCCCCTTAGCAGTCGTGAGGGTAAAGTTGTGAATCGCGTGTCGAAGATAAACATCGGACGCGATATTACCTCGCATTAAGGGATGAGTGAGCGGGCGTAAAACCATCGACGGTGCTCGTGCTATGCTCTTTTATTCACATTATTTGCTGGGTCTCGGTCTCTTCTATCTCGTAGGATCGAGGCGTCAGTTTTATCGGAGGGTTGTGTTCTGATCGATTAAATTACAAAAGAGGAACCTTTCGAGCTAGCGTGTTGCACTTTAAGAAACGCCGAAGATTTTTCTTAGTTTTTACGGAAAATTTTTTTCTATCGTTATTGTACAGCTAATCATGGTTTGAAAAAAAATTAATAAACATTTTAGAATATGTTCTCATAATAAATAACAATGACTTGAGGTTCTAAGATGTTTTTTTTTTTTTTTATAATAAGTAAAATTAAATGACCCAGTAATCAAGGTTTTTAAATAAATATAAATAAATAAATTTTATTCAGTACAGAGTTATTATACTTAATGGTTGCAATATCAGTCCCTATTTATAAAAATATAATACTTTGGTATAAATATGAATTGTTCTCAAATAAATTTCAAAAATATAACAACTGTGCGTGGATGTAGTTTAGATTGATAATACATGATAAAATAATTAGAAAAAAAAATTAAATTTAAAATATAATAAAATATATATAAAATATAAAAATTTAGTAATAATTAGATTAAATAAATTCATTCAAATAGTTTAACATCAAAGTTATGTAATACGTTTAGATTAGCCAATATAATAATAATTCTACAAGAATTTGAAAAACGTAATATATAATTTTTTTTTCAATTTAATAAAAAGTTTTAAGAGTAATAACAATAATAATAATTAACAATGACTTGAGAAAGATAACAAAATTATTAGTTTAGTTGCAAGATGTTTTTTCCTCAGTCTGATGACAGAAAAGTAAGGAGTGGTTTTTCCTATTTTTTTTTATTTATCGATCACTTTTTTAATTCAATAGTTTTTTATTTGGGTAGTAAAACATTATATTTTATTACGGTATCTACTCAATCAATTTGAGTAAAAATTCGATACGGACTATGGCATCACGTCCGAATCAATTATTAATGCGATTAATTATCGGTCACACGAATTATTGGAATTACTTCGCCGTAATGTAAGCCGAACTATGTTGGGTAAATACGAGTACGAGTGCGTCGAACCTTAACTACCCACTAAAACGTCGATTGGTCCTTTAACAAGGTCTTTTTTGGTAGAACAGAATCAAAACATCGCGGTTGTATTTCCATATCAATTTGGACTATGAATGCCGGTGCAATAATCGTCGGTCGAGAAAACACGTCTTTGATGCATGTGGTATTTATGACGCTGCACCGCTTTTATTCAAATCCATGCCAAAAATTAAACGAACGAGAAAGGAAATCTCTCGACCGGAAAGCTTTTGTACAAACGCATTCCAAAAGGGAAACTGCAGACTGTTTATCTGAAGCATTTTTACAAATGCATTTTAAATGGCCCTTTAAATTCCGGATTTGACCCAGTACACAGGTATGCGTCAAATAAAAAAATTTCTCGCATTTAATAGAATTTTTTTTCATAAAAACACATTTAGTGAGACTATTAATGAAGAGAAACTAACAACAACGATACTCATATTACATTTCGACTTACTATTTGAAAATAAATAAATAAACTACATTATTGTAGATTGTTGTCGACATTGACCACAAAAACTATTTATTTATTGATAAGCTTTTAGAAAACAGTAGCGAAAATAATTTTTCTGGGTCATCCCCACTCATACCACAGATAAAAATCTTGGTTATAAAAAAAAAACCAAAAAACTATTAAAACCTTTCTTGGCCCAAATGAATTAAAAAACTTTTTTTTCCCGCAAATCAAGCAATTTCTCGCACCCTTTTCACTTTTCCGTATCTCAAGGATTCGCTCAAACCCTCGCTCCCAACCCTTTAACATTTCGGCGCAGTCACGACATTGTGAAAAAATGATCGACTCGTGTCGGGTCACACAATCGCGATTAAATCAAGCGTTAAATTCCATCATCGCTCGAAGCGAGGAAACAGACGACGATTCGATGGTACAGCTGCTCCTCACCCGAGCTTTTCCCCGGTGCGCGATTATCAAGAATTTATTACGAGCCTGCCAGAGGAGCTGCAGCTTGAGTACATATAAATCGCGTCGAGCGGCATGCTTCATTGTCATTTTTACGACGTCGCGTCCTCCTTCTTTTTATCTCGGCTTACATTACTCTAGGAACGAGACGGGCGAGGGAGAAAAAAGATCGTTGGGCGGGTTTCTAATGAAAGGTTTTACCGGGTTGAAGCGATCGTTCTCTCCTTATCGGGCTCTAAAGCTCACCGAGCTGCTTTGTAAACCCTATTGTTTGTTTACATCTAGCCACGGTTTTGTGGTTTGCGGGAACTGTGGTTTGCAAAGTCGATAATTTGCATGCTACGACTTGATGAGATTCAAAAATTTGAAGGTCGATTTGTGTTTACGCATTAGCGGCTTTGAAGAGTTTTTATAGGTTTGCGCGAGTCGCTAAATCTGCATGTCTGACCTACAAACTTTTTGTAGGTCAAAAGGGTGGTTTTAAAAGATTCGGAATCTGGGATGAAATTGAGGATTCCGTCAATTTTTAATGCTAATTTAAAAGTGTGTCATGCTTATAGTAATTGTCAGCTGTAGAAATTTATTTAAGAGACTGAAGCTGTCCGTGAAGTTGTTACATTTTTTATCACGAGCAATAAAACAACTATTTGAAACAGTTTTGTTAAATAATTTAGACTGCTAGCATTAAATAATTTAGAATATTTTTTTCTTGCATGCATCTGTCTGTATCGAGCGAATTTACATGAAAAGTAAGAATAATATTTTGAATATTAATTTTATTGGTGCTTAGCTGCATTTTTAAAGGTAGAAAAGCTTTTTTATTGTGGAAATCGGGTTTCATGGTAACTTTTCGTTAAATAAAATTAATGTTCAATCTTTTTTCTTTTGCCAGTATAGAATGAAAGAAAAGTTGAAGACTTAGTAAGTTGCATGTCAAGAATAGTTGATAAATTTTAGTACTTCCTTATTTATAACAATATAGTTTACTTAGTTGATAATTAAATAAAAAATACTTGCAAATTAGTAGTTTTAGTTCAGGAAAAAGCTCATTTGTTTAATTATTTTTTTGATATCCTGATCAGAAAGATTGTCAGGGCGCTAGCTAGGGCCTCGTTAATTGCCCCGAGAGCATAGTAAGGCCCTCGTTAGAATTGTAACGGGGCATTCACGGGGCGAGACTTAGGGCCTAATAAGGTTCAGTTGAAATAGTATTTTTGGTATTTAGATTTCGAGGTTATAACTAATTCCAAATGTATAAACAACAACTTGTACAATAAAATCTTGATAGTTTAATTTTATTTATTCACGTAATAATTCTGAAAATATCGAAAAATTCATTTAAAATCGTTTAAAAAAGATGAAGTGAAAAATGTCACTAAGATTCTAAATAATTTAGTAAAAGTTTTTTTACGAAAACCACTACTACTTTTTAATCAAACTTGTTTTCACGGAATTTGAATATATTTTTAGTTTTATTTTTAAAATCACTTTTTCTGTAACAAACACTTACTATATTCAACTTAAAATCACAATGTTTACATGACACATAACCTCTAAAACAAGTTATTTTCTTTATATTCTATAACTGTCAGTGTTGTTTAGAGGGTTAGCTAAAATTTTTGTTTAATTCTTTAAATTCATTATCCCCACTAAAGCTTTAACTTTTCAATTTCATTCTCTTAAAAAAACTATCCACCTGTGTCCAATTTTCAGTCAATTACTGCATACGTTCATAGCAAATGATCTAGCCAGGTCCGAAACAGCGCCTTGTTTTCGCCCCGTTACAAATCGAGCTAGGGCCTCCGAAGGCTACCTTACGAGGCCCTCATTCGCTCCCCAATAGCCTTCTGATCGGGATGTTCCTTTTTTTTCAAATAACAATAAAAGCTTGGTTTCTTTTTCCTTCCATAGTAGTGAAATTGAATATTTTAATCCAGCAATCATTGCGAGCGTGCAAATCTTTTTTTACGGGATAAAATAACTCGATAACGATTCTATTTGAACGGGCTCACGAAAACGATCCATTCTCTGTTGAGAAGTTTTTCCATTTTGATAAGAGCTATAAAAATAAGTATAATTTTTCCGAGAAAGATTTTTTATCAAGCTCACGTACTTATCTCCATTCTCGAACAATAGACTCAATAGGATAAACTTTAATTGGCTTACTCGAGTCAACGAACTCCGTCCAAAACAAACATTATAATGGTCAATTAAGGCATAATCCACAGTTCGAATAAACCATTTCGTGAATAAATTACGATAGATAAATTCACCGCAGTAATCGGGTTCATTAATCGAGCCCCGGGGAGCAAGCACACTAAATATTCCCGGACTAGCCGAAACAATTAATACACTACGATCGAAAAACTCCATCTGCGTAATCGCTCGAGCCCCCCGCTGCTCAATCTCGGACTCTCGAGCTGAAAACCAGGCCGCGACTCTCGACCGTCATCGCAGGTCAACGCCGGATGATTTTTCGAAGTTGACCGGCCGAAATTGATTCAGGAAGATTGCACGCGAGCGGGAGTATCAGGTTTAATCAAATTTATACTACCGCCGGGGTATTAAACGGGGGGATCCCGCAGGACTCCCTGGAATTTTGGTTTACGCCGGTTTGATTGGAGTGTATTTTGAGCGGGAGGGATTTTATTGGATAATTTGGGGAACTTTTAACATGTTTAAGAATATTCAAGTGGGTAAAGAAGTTTTAACGGCAATGAGAACTCGAAAAACACTTGAAACAAATTTTTATGAGCCGAGAGGCTTGAAGTCGTCAAATTTGTTTATGCGAAACTTGGACCGAAATTTGCATCTATTACCAAACGAGAATATTCTGCATCTACTTTTGAGACTTTTTTTTTTATTCATTTGCATCAATTGCAAATTTTCTTTAAAGCAAGCGTTTACCGATAAAAAGCTTAAAGCGATCACCGATGTCGAAGTAAATCAATTACTCGAATTAGTCCACTCATTGAATTGTTAAAAGTACGAACGGCAATGGTTATACTTGACTAAAAGTTTACATCTTAAAAAGCTAACTACACCTGATTATCATGCTACGAAATAGTTTGTACGATCAAAATCGGGTGCAGAAAAAATGATGAATTCATAACAATAAAACTCCTGTCTCGAAACTCCATGAATCGACGAAATTTCCACAGACGAACTCTACATCAGGACATAAGCCGGGTGCTAAAATCTCAGCACTATCAGAGAGCCCACCCCCATACCCTTTTTTACGACGATTGGGGCACTTATACTCGTCGATGCAGCACAAAATTTCTTCGGGGGCAAGAAAAGTGCAGAAAAATTTTCTAGTCACGGTGTCTAGTGCTTCGCAAGACATGACTAATATTACTACATGATCTTGCCTGGTCTTATCTTGATATTCACGCAATGTAAATTTAGTATTTTATTACTGATTTGATCCCAATTTACCTAGTAATTTCAAAAATACTGCGCAAATTATCCTTCCTTGAGTTTTGAACCTTCAGAAAGCTTGTAAACTTGTATAGTTTTCTAATAAATTTCATAAAAAATGATCAAAAGACTTGTCAATTTTATGTCGCTTCCTGTATCAAGTCCTCAGATAAGCATTGTTCAAAAATACGCAAGAAAAAGCATTTTGAAAGTAGTATTGATGGTTTGGTGCCTGAAATTAGGCTCGGTAACCTTATTTTTTGATCTCTATAATCGCGTTTTACTCTTTCTCAAATTTTTCTACGACTAAATTTGTTGATTAGTGATGTTAAGAAAATAATACTCATCATTTATTTTTGACCTGTTTACTCAAATATATACTTTAGGACGGTAAATCCAACTCCTTTAGCTAATTAGTTTGCGAAAATGGGGCTGGGCCTGGCCCATAGAAGAATTCTTATAGCATCACAGCCACAAAGAGTGGGTATAAATAAAAAAAAGGTTGTTGTTGTGAGCTTCGTAAGACCAGTCCTAATAAGCTAAGAGCAAGTGTCTTATTTGCAGTCACCAAGCGACCAGAGACGCAGCAGTCCACACTCTACTAGTCGAAGTTTTTAATCCTTTAAAAATGGCCGAGTACATGACACCTGGCATTCAGAATAGCCCGATGCACATCTTCAGTTACTGCAGAGGTATGTTGAAACTGGTAAGTACAAAAAACACGTTTAATGAGATAGTCCCTGAAGCACTGTAAGTCACTGAATTTTACCCCATAATTATTTTCTAATACAACTGAAATCCAGAGGACGTAATTTACAGCGCCACAATCACTCTTTCGATCTAAATTTTTTTAGGTCCACACCCAACTTAGGTCGCTTCCGAGCAATTCAAAATTTTTGAAGATCCAAGCTGACCTGTACCAGATACTCCAACTGACAAGGACATAGAGCTGACCCAGGAACAGTACCAGAACCCCCAGTTCAGAACTGGCGACAGTTGCCTTGCTCCCATAGAACACAACGGCCGAGAAGTGTACGCACCTGCTGTCGTCACCTCGATCGGTGTCGACGGTTTCGTCACCGTCACCTACGTAAAAAACCCTCCGCAATTGGATGGACTCATGACACTGTCCAAGCTCATAATCATCGATGAGAGTAATTTGCCCAAGAAAAAAAGAAAAACGTGCTGAGTGTCTTGTGCGTCAAGTTTTTAGTGGACTGAGAATGCTCGACGGCTGTGGGATTGCCATGGTAATGTTATTCGAACTTCGGGTTGGAGTAGTTATCGACCCGAGAGAGTAGTGGTGATAATTACTTTTATTTCAAAAATGTGTATAAGACATGCAGAGTTGTTGGCCAGGAGTTGGCTATATTCGAATGAATTTTTTTTTCAAATTTTTTAAATTCATCGAGCGAAAAAATTTCTATTTTAAGAAAATAGTGTAGAAAAGCCATTGTATATAAATTTTTTAGTATATTTATTGCTGCTTTTAAAAGTATAGACATTTTTTTTTTTTTTTTTTTCGTGTACATTAATCTATGTTTTAAAAGAATATATTTTATATAATATATGTGTTAAACAAATTTTTTAATCAAATTAATTTTAAATTTAATATATTATAAACCATGAAATTTTTATTTAAATCTTGTTAAAGTTCTTGAAAAATTAACCTTAAAACGTAGACTACATATTTTTTTTTTTTTTTTCATAAGATATTATTTGTAGGGTTTTTTACGTTTACAAATTTTCATAACAAATTCACGAGAAATTCGTCCATTCAACATTCCCCGTAACACCAAAATTCCACGAAAAAAAAAATTGTATATCCAAAAAAATAAAATTTGTGTTTCCATCGGCTCACGTGCTCCGCTTCCTCGTTCGTCAGTAATTTATGAAACGGGCGTTTATTGTCCCCGAGATATCAAACAGAGGGCCGCTGTGGCTTTGTCCGCGGAGATTCAGAAACAAAGGCGGAAATAGAAAAACAGGGTCAGCGCAAAGTGACGGGAATCCATGATACCGCCGACAAGCTAAGCCGACGGAGAAAAAAAAAAAGAAGAATCTGCCCTGGGAGAGGGTAAATATAAATGTTGGACGAGGGGTTGCCGAGATATTTCTTTTTTTTTTGGAGATGTACGATTGGAAAATTTTGAATACCTACACATGTGCGTTTTTATTTTCGTGAGTTGTTTACAGAAAAATGTCAAGCTTATTACGAGATGCCGGAGATGTTTTTTTTTTTTTTTCAGTCCAAAATAATGTTTTTGACCTATCGATTTTTTTCTCGTTGAGAGCTGAAAATTTTATTTTTAAATTTTTAGATCGTTATTCAAATATTCTTTGGAAACCTTGACTCGTAATGATTGATAAAAGTTAAAAATGTGTTACGCAACCGAGTTTTTAAACAAAGTGATTATTTATAATTACCCAATTTTGATATTCCTTCACTGATAGAGCGCTTTGTTAAAAATTATGCTACATTATGCATTTTTTTTTTTAACAATAAATATTCACTAATTTTATTCATATACAACAAGCTATTTAACGAATAAATTTATTATGAATTTCAGAAAGAAGATACTTTTTTTTACAGAACCTAGCAGATAAAAAAAAATTAAAATTAATATAAGCAATGTCAAAAAAAATTTTTATAGTTTTTTCTTAGTTGAGTACCTATTTCAGTTATTTTTGTAGCTATCAATCCGGTAAAAATTAATCGATTACCAGAAAAATAATTGAAACAATTATAATAAAATCCTTCATCGAATCGATAGGAAATCGAATCCTGGCAACAGCTACAAATCTAATCAATTTTTATTCTTGCTATCATTATTTACTTTTACTTATTACTCTTACTCGCATGTTTCTCTAAAAAAAAAAAAAAGTCTGCTGCATCATGCAAAGTTTACGGGTCCGTTACAAGCTCAAACAAAGAACCCGTTCAAAACGTCCTCGGGGCATAAATCCGGGCTTGCAGTTACTCACGGTTCGACTGTTCAAAGTATCGATTGCCCACAGCCACAATTCGCGGCGTTCTTCTTCTTTTCTCGGCTCTTCTACTCCCGAAAACACGAAGATGGGGCGAAAAACATCCCTGAGAATTAATAGGACGAGATATTTTAATTTTCCCTTCTGCGGGGGTAGCTTGCCGAGTGATACCTTTGGGTGTGGAATTGCGCGCCTGGTCTTAATGCCCGACCGACCGCATCTGGCGCTGATGTAACGGGATATTCCCCCGGAAACTCGATGATCTTGTCTTTGAAGGAGATTGGTGATTATTTTGATAAAGAGTTACTTTTGAATAGCAGGAACTTTGTTTTCAAGCTTTACCGAGAAGATTTTTATTATTGTCACTCGACGATGAGTATAGGCTGACAAGTACCGAATTGATTGACAGCTTCGGTGCAACTGTTATCGCTATATGCAACGTTTATCAAACGGCTGCTAAAGCTCATTATCGAGACATTTAGAACTTGGAAAAGAGCAAATTTCGTCTGTCCAAAGTTTTAAACGATTGTGTCCTTCAGACTTCTAATAAGATAGTTGATTCGTTTTAGTTTTAAATAGAATGATCGAACGGTGGAGTGAACATTACAAGTTCATGCAAGCACAAGTTGAACTTTGCACTTATTTATAAAGAAATTGAATTAATAATAACTTGATTGATGGGCTGTTATCCAGGAGGTTCGAGTTATTTTTCGTTCCACTTTGCGAATAATTAATAAACATTTTTTTTTTCGACCGCTCGATAAACTTTTTATGCTACTCCGAGCTTGCAATGCAGAGCGAGCTTTACGGTCGGTAGAGTTTTTGCGTTGGCCATTTATGAAAGTTGATATGAGAAAGAGATTCATGTGCACAAATCCCCCCCCCCCCCCGTCCATGCGCGAATCCCGAAATGCGAAACTTTTGTGATTTTACAGTTTGCCTCGATGATTGAGTCCCCGGCAAGAAAATCTATTCTATGGAGTGGGAAATTTTACAGTCCCATAAAAGCCCCGCACGCACTCATCGGCCGCAATAACGCGACCGAATGACCGCCGCCCATTGGCTGCCTTTTTTCCCCCTGAAATTCAAATTAACGCAAAAAAAGTGAGCTAAACTGTAAAGAGATTAAACTTGGAGATTCCAGAGAGAGAGACGGATAAATCAATAATTCATCGGTAACTTATTTCTTATAACTAAATGCAGTCTTTCCTCCTGTTTATAAAGTAATAAAAAAAGATGAGGTATGTAAGCTCCCGTTACTCGGTTTCGGAATTGATTTTAAATTTTGATTTGAAAAGGGAGAAAGCTTGCGGCGGCAAAGGAGGAACGCGTTACGAAATGCGCCTGCGGAAACCGAGAGCCGACAGCGGGCCCCCGGGCTTGATCTAATATTTCACCCAGTGAAATAAACTGCGAGCACCAGTACTGATAAATACGGCACTTTGGCCATGATTATGCAACTGACTTTTACAAAATCGAGGAGACTTAGAAGTAAAAATAATTTACATTGAAATGTCAAACTAGAACGTTTTGATGATGGGCTCTGCACTCCAGAGTCAAAATCAGTGATTTTTTTGATTTTTTCGGTGATTTTTTAAAACTTTTTTAAAATTTACGGGGAAAATATACTTTGAAAATTATCTTAGACTACGAGGTTTTCCAAAAAAAGTGCTTCGTGAAGTTTTTAAATGATTATAAGTACTTTTTTTTTTAATAATTTTTTAGCCCCTCGCGATTGATGTTCGTTAAACTAATACAAAAACGAATATAAAAGTTTACAAATCTAAAGATTTATTTCCTAAAAATTTTTCCCATAGTAAATAAAAAGAGTTGATTTTTTAATTACTTAGTTCAAAAATTAAATAATCTAATAAATCAAATCAATCAAAAAATAAATGAAAATAATTAAATCTTGTGTATAAAAAATTTATTTTAAGAAAGAAAAAAAAAAAAAAAAAAAAACACATTTTTTTTTGTTTTAATTTTTGTTATTTTAACAGCTTTCGATATTTGTCGAAATATTACGTTTTTGAAAACAATTTGGAATCGAACCGGGTACCTCAGCCATGCGAGGCTAAGCTGCAGCGGTCAAGGATTCGATCACAGTTTCAACAAGAAAGTAATACATACTTAATCCTAAACTCAGTCATTTGCAATCCTCGTAAAAAGCTCACTCTGCACTTCCACGTTTATTCTATAAACACGGTAACAAAAGGAAACCTTGGAATTTACACCTCTGCAAACTTTTCAAAGCTGTTATTTCTTTCAAATTGTTTAATATATATGATAATGAAACATGCCCGGCATACAAATAGAGCAATCACTCAAGCCGGGCTTGAAAAATCGAGGGTAATTACTCGGTACTCGCGTACCTTTGAAATTGCATTTAAGCCACGTACTTATCCGAGCTCCTTTGTGACTAGCAGCTCACTTAAGTACACGCCTCGGGGGTTCTACCTCTCACCGGTTGGACCGTTGTTTTTGGAATATTTTTTCAAGCTCGTCGAACCAAATTTACGATCCCTAAGCACTTGTAAAGGAGTTTAAATTAAAAAAAGCTTTGTTTTTAATTTTTTTTTTTATTTGCTATGCAAACGAGAGGTAAACCCATGAAATTACATGAGCTCTTTCGGTACAACAGCGTTGTTGTACCGGAACTATAGTGCCCGAGAATATTTTCGTTGCGGTGAGAATTTGATTAAAGTTAAAAATAAAGCCAGTTCGCGAAATAACAATGCAATTAAGAAAGTTATTACACCGACAAAACAAAGCTAATCCAGAGAGTCTTTCGAGCTCGGGTCAAATTTAATGAAACGTTGACAAAAAGAAAGAAAAAAAAAAAAAAAACAACGAGACCCTGAGAATACATACAAAAAAAAAGTGGAGCAGACCGTGCTTTAAAAACCCCAGGGGGGGATCATTCCTGAAATAACAATCAGTCGGGGCAACACCTGGGGAAAAAAAGCGACAAAAAGGAAAATAAAACTCGGACTATTCGGAAAAATAAAATAAAAATTGTCAAAAAAAGTATTAAAAAAAAAAAAAAAATAGAAGCAGCGTCGCACTCAGAGGTTGGAGAACCGATTTGGGAGGACGACGCGCGGAGGGAAGATTATCGGTCGAAAGGTTTATGTGTGTCGGCACATTATTTCGTGGTAGATCTGATGGGCTTTTACGCTCGCGGAGCATGACGATTGTCGATCTTGAGGAAAAATGAATGATGCACTCAAAACTAACTGAAGCAGGTAATTGTCTACTCTAATACTCTTTAGTTTTTTATGAAAAATTACAATAATCATGGACACTGAAAATAAACATTATTCCAAAATGCATTGTAAAGTGTACATCTAAAAACTGAATTTATACATAATTATGTAAAAACATTTTATAATATGTAAAAAAAAAACAATTTATTGTATGTATAAACTATGTAATACTCAGAATAATTAATAATTTATTAATGAAGTACTGGATTCTCGTGTATTATTATAGATTTATGAATTAAAATACTCACATCTCAGTTTAAATGAAAATAGATTCAATTTTACATACCAAAGAAATAAATATTAATTCATTTATTTTTATATATCGCAATGATTTTAAATTAAAATCATTTATATTTAAAGATTATTATTATTATAACTATACAAATCATATTGTTACTACTAAACTGGTACTAAAATTATAAAAGGAACAGATTGTCGGTTAAAAATTTAAATTAATAGATTAGCTCAGTACAAAATTAATGCTTAATTTTTTCGAAATACACTATATCATACAAAAAGTAAGTAATTAATACTATAATTGATTCTTAAGGTTGTTGGGTCGGTGCGAGAGAGAAAGAGATACTAGTGTGACTCGAACGGAGAGATTCACGGCGCTCTCTGTCTCTCTCGCACTCATGGCACAACATAGCACCTAACCTAAGATTTTAGTGTTTGATTATTTTTTTCTCAGCTCATAAGGTCCACTGGTAATTGCTTTTAATTGATAAGTGTTTCAAAAAAATTTTTCTTTTACCCTGAATTTTTTAATTAAAATATACTTGTCAGCTCCTATTAAACTTTCAAGAAAACAGTGATTCCCATAAGCTTACGTGTTAAACAAATTTGGCAATATCTTTTCTCCCAAGGTTCATTTTGCCCTAAAAATTTAGTGGCATCAATAAGAAGCAATTACCTACAAAATGAGTACTTTTTTGTTAGAATCTACTTGTCAAATCATGGACCGACCCAACAACCTTAAGTAAAACAAAGTTAATAAAGTATTCTATAAAACTCGTATAGTTTTCTTTAAAAATATTTAACAAATAAATTTGTGTCAAACTACTTAATGATTTGTCTCAAAAATATAGTTTATTGAAAGTCCACATAAGTAAGTAATTTTTCATAATTTACAAAATTAAAATAAATATTTGAAGTAAATTATGAAATTATCTAGTATAAATGTATCTAATTTTATTGTATGATAATTCTTAGTTTTGTATCAAGCTTCTAAATCATCAAACTTCACCGTTTTTACCGTTTGATAATTTAAAAGAAAAACGATATGAAAGTCAACTCATTCACCATACTTTCATTCATCCCCTCAATTACCCTGGATAAAAAAATAAGTTTGCGGGGTAATTAATTAATGGAGCGGAGACACCGGATTGTTTGAGAAGTTGATTAATCGAGACTTAATTGAGAGTGATTCCTAATAGCCCAATGTCCCCTCTTATTTCGGTCAAAACGTTCGGTTTTACTTTACGAGACGATTATAAATCGAATAAAAGTTTTGAATACAAAGTTTCGGGCGTGGAAGGTTTTACGAAAAAAAAAAAAAAAAAGTGTATACATATATAAAGACCGGAAGGATTTTTCCCCGCCAAATAACTTTCAAAACTTTCGGGGCAGAGAAAACTTTGGCAAAGCGATAAGTTTTTTAAAAGGGATTTTGCGGCTACAGCGGAGCGGGAAAACAGCTCGGACAACTTACGCTCTTCCTCCCGAATTAGTAGTCACATTCGCCGAATCAGCCCTGACTTTCAAAAGTTGACGCTTACAGTTTATTTTACCCCCCCCCCCCCCACACGGTGAGTTATGCAGTCGGCCTAATGAAATGTAAATATTCGATTAAATACTAAAACTACTTTTTTATTTTTTCATTCACTTGCTGGTTTATTTATACGGGAACGCATGTTTTTCCGTATCGATTTTTCAAGTTGTAAAGTTTATTGGTAATTTTGTGTAATTAAACGTAGGGTATACAGCCGGTTGTTCTCTTTCCACGACACATAAAAGTAAATCGATACGAAATTTTTATAGCTTTTTAAAGCTGTGCTTTATTTAAATTCAAGTGAACAACAACTGAACGAAAAAAAAAAAAAAAGAGGGAAAATCTGTCGTCCATCCTGGATGCATAATTCAACGGGGATCAGAGTCTAATTTCGATACTTGAGTCTCGTTACATAAAAAATGGTCTGGACTTTGTATCTGATTTGCAGAGTTTAATGTCGAGCACTTTTTTTTTTAACTCGAAAGGATCAAATTAAAAAAAAAAAAAATTAACGAAATCGAGCGTTAAAGTTACAAAAAGTGTGCTACGAATTCATAATGATTCATTAAATTAATACTTTTTTTATTAAAAGCGGGGCGCTGACGTGGTTCGAATAAAAAATAAATAAAGGCGGAGTTTTAAAAATTTTTATAAAACCCACTCGCGCACGTAATGTCAGCCACCGTGAACCTTTAGGGTGCAGCTACACTAGACGCGTATGAAGCGTGCGTACGACGCGTACGTATAATTCGTATGGCTCGAATCCAACAGAATAATCCAAAGAGAATCTCTACAAACACGCGATTGGAGGATTCCGATGGATTCTATTCATACGCATCATACGTACGCGTCATGCGCACGCTTCATACGCGTCTAGTGTAGCTGCACCCTTATAAAAATGCTTTTAAAAGTTTCCTCCGACACCACCAGGAGTAAAACTAATGTGTTTTGCAATTCGTAATCGATACCTCCTTCTTCTCCGTATCAATAGCTTTTTGCGTCTACAAAGAGAATACGTTTGACCTATTTTGCTTTAAGAGAACCATTTTTTCCCTCTCTCTCTCTCTTTTTTTTCATCAAATTTCATACGAAAAATGTTCGTCCTCAAAAAAAATGTTTATGTACTCATATCTTTGTTTAATGTTGATGACATTAAACAAAGATGATCCTACGTAAATCAGCTAAAAGCTTCGTAAAATTTTAATTTTTTCAAAAAAGTTTCATTTTTTCTGAATTAAAACCAAAAAATTCAATAAAATTTGTATTCATAAATAAAAATAAATTGATAAATTTTTGAATATCGTGTCTATACTAATAATTATTTAAAATTCATTTAAGATCTAAAAAATCAATTAACATTAAATAATATAACTAATGGAATGACATTCAGTACTTTTTTCAATTGAAGCCAAAACACGTAGCAACTCAAGTTTGTTTTAGAAACGTAAAATTTAAAATTTTCATTTTTGAAAAATGATGTCTCAATTTTTTGACTATAAATTAAAAGTTTTTCGAATTAGTTTATTTCGAATGTACAAAAAGACTTATTTTTTTTAACACTCTTGATAATTTATAATAAAAAAGAAAGTGATTCATAAGATAAAAAAATGAAAACGAAACTTCGACAGGTCAGCTTTAAACTCAAAGGCGCAACGAAATGAAAATATAATTCTCATAAAGCAGTGACAGTTTAGTGTAACCAAAGCAAAATTCGTCCACTCCCGGGGGATGATTGATGATAGCTTGCAAATAAAAAGCTATTTCAGTCCTATCACCAAGCCGCGTTTAATTCACTACAAATCCTAGTGTCTTAAAGTGTCATGTTTTTAAGACACTTGCAGCCGTCTTATAATTTTAAAACACTTAAACGTTTTATTTTAAATACTCAAGTGTCTAAAAATGTCCGCCGTTCTCTCATAGTGCCTAACCAACTGCCACTGATAAAGGATAACATGACTGACCGTTAATTAACCCGACTTGGATTTTGGCTTTGGCCCTGGGACGTAATAATTCATTAATTAGGACCTTAAAGTAACATCTTCAAGCGTTAGCGGCTCTTTTGCAGCCGACTTTGGCCGAAATTCTTTGGCAAGGTTCTGTTGTACGTCTTTGCAGCACTCGGGCAGTGCAAGTGTTTAATGAAACTAGGACCCCTCAGCGCGCTGCAAGCGCGCAAAGGAAAAAAAAAATTTTAACCTTACATTGTACTTTTCGAATATTTTAAAAAACCTTCCCCACCAATCAGCTCACGAATAAAAAGTTTACGCAATATGGCGCTAGCTCTCTTTTAATAGTGGATAAACAATTTTTTATTTTATTCTCAAGTTTCGAAAAGCGGTATCCTATATCCCTGATATTATTTTCAATAAATAAATACATATTTTGTTTTATCCCAAAGCCTTAATTCCAAAATACCTTTGGAGTCGATGTCAATGAATCAATAATTTTTCAAGTTTTTTAGTAAAGGGTAACAGATAAATTATTTATTTTATGATCATGTAACTCTAGGCTTATACTTCGAAAACGCAAACAACTTTATATATTGATTCTCGTACCCAGATTTTGTGGTTTTAAAAGTTGTAGATAAATAAATTATTGATTCATTGACATCAACTCCTAGGATATTTTTGATTTAAGGCTTTGGGATAAAACAAAGTATTTATTTATTGAAAATAATATCAGGGAAAAATGATACCACTTTTCAAAACTTGAGAATAAATTAAAAAATTATTTATTTTATCAAACACTTATTAATATCTGGCTGGTACACTGCCCGTGTCACTGCTGCAAAGACGTACAACATAACCTTGCCAAGGAGCTTCGGCCAAAGTCGGCTGCAAAAGGGCCGCTAGCGCTTGAAGATGTTACTTTATGCTCCTAATCAATGAATTATTAGGTCCCAGGGCCAAAACTGAAATCCAAGTCAGGTTAATTAACGGTCAGTCATTGGTTGTGCCCCGTCTACACCGGCGGTTTAACCGCGTCTCAGCTTAACTTTGTTTAAAGAATTTTGCAATGATCCCGCATGGTTAAAGGATTAATTTGAACTTTAAAAATAGGAAATAATTTATAAGATTAAGATGGTTACATCTTGAACTTCGATTCCAATGGCAACATTGCAAAATTCTTTAAACAAAGTTAAGCCGAGAGGCGGTTTAACCGCCAGTGTAGACGAGGCATTGAGCACTATGGGAGAACGGCGGACATTTTTAGACACTTGGATGTTTAAAATAAAACGTTTAAGTGTTTCAAAATTATAAGACGGCTGCAAGTGTCTTAAAAACATGACACTTTAAGACACTAGGATTTGCAGTGCCTATTAATCACGCCTTGCTCGCATAAACGAGGCGGCACGTAACCCCATAAATACAGCTTCAGCCGGGTGTATATTATAAGAAGCCCCTCGCGACCAAGACAAATAGCCGATAGCGAAATCATCGGTAATAGTGCACAGACTGTAGTGATTTGTTGCTGGGATTTTTGTTGTTGTTTTCGAATTCAAATTTATGTTTGCATCTCGGTGCAGTTTCAATTTTAATAATTGGATCAGAAAAATTTCTATACGCGTTTCGTACTGATTATTGGCCTAAAACGGTTGAAAGCCAGCCAAACGGCCGGGTCGTTAATCTTTTAGCGGCCAGCATGTTTTGACACTCCGGGTTTACTTTGAATATGGATCCTGATGTTTTCTTTTGTTTCGCTCATGGACAACAATAACCGTACTTCATCCGCGATAATAAAAGATCGATGTGAATCTGATTTCTATCATAAATTAGCTCAAAATTCTATTAAGCTCTTTAATTTAGCTCTGATGTGTGACTTGTAATCCAGTGATCTTGGATTCGATTCCTGCTCAGACACTCGTATCAAAGATTGATTTTACATGTAAAAGTTCACCACAAAAAGAAAAAATTTTATTTTATGAATACATACTTTTTATTTTCAGTTTGTATATTTTTCATAATTCAACCTTCGAGATGAAATATAAATTAGGTAAAAGTTCAAGCAACAACATCCTATCTCCCAACTACTTACACTTACTTATCCAATAAATAACTTATTCAACACCAGTGGAACTAACGTCTTCGTAACTTATTCAAAAAACAATTTTTCTACTCTCGAACTTTATTTTCTTCATCTACAATTTATTGCCTCGCTAACGTCTAGAAAAATAAGCTCAAATTTTAACAACCCAATACAAGCGAAGTTGAAAAAAAAATAAATTCAAAATCCCGAATAACTTTTTCGCATCACGAAAAAAACATAAATTTTACGGTTACAATAGGGGGGGTGGTAATATCTTCATAAAAACTTGGTGTAAAAAAGTTTCCTCCACGAGGAGCAGTTATTGTATTCAGTGGGTTATGAAAATACATCCTGTGATTTTGATAGGAAGCAAGATGGTGGGACGCCCGAACCAATAAACTAGCCAAGTTTAAACATTAAATACAGCCCCCGACGTTACTCTAAATGCCCATTAATCTGTGCGCGAGACCGAGAATGCGCTAACTGTCTCGTTTCGTTATTACCGCGCGGTACTAATTTCGTGGTTTATCGGCTCATACTGCGTGTTATTGATCCCCAGGATTTGAAAAAATAAGCTTCGAGAATAAACGAAAAATGTGTTACAGAAATAGCCACACCAGCTGACGGGTTGCTCGTTTTAAAATGTCGCGACGCTTGTTTTTTTACAGTTTACGGAGAAAATTGATCTCTTTTTTTCGGTTGGAAGTATAATTTTTCAGTATTTTATGAGCTGTAAAAAGTCGCGAACGAACGCCAAAATTCGCTAATAGATTTCGATTCGGAGCACTTTTATTGCGGGTGATTAAAATGGGAATAAAAGTCCTGTAAAGATCGCACGTTGCACTTTAGTTTTGATGGATCCCACATTTGTTTCGGCACATTTTTCACGATATCGGACAAAAATTGTTATGTTACCGGAGCTTTGTAAATTTTTGCATCTAATATTGAATTTTCTACACTACGTGAAACTCGATTACTCATCGCTGTCACTCAAATAAGTTGGGTAAAGTGGCTTATGCGGTTGTACTAGTAAGAAACTTTTGCCCTCAGAAAATATCAGAATATTATTGCCCAGAGAAAAACTCGGAAAATCCGAATTTTCAGAAAATCAATAAACAGTCAAAATAAGCAAAGTAAACTTTGTAATTAACTACTTTTTCCTGTACGAGAATTTAATTTTCCCGGTGAACCATAAAAATTCGCGGGTTTTCCCTCTCTTTCTGCCACGGTCTGTTTAATCATAGACAAAAAAATAACTAAATAAAACTGCTATTGAGCAAATCTAACATTGACAAAACTAGTTCGTAAGCTGTCAAAAATAAAATACCTAAAATCTTTTTTTTTTTTTTTTTTTTTTTTTTATTAGAAAATAGATCCTTTTTTTCAAAATTATTTTTTTTTTCGTACAAACTGATTGTTATAAAGTGAAAAATTCTTTGTTAAAACAATGTTTTTATTTTGCTAGTCAAAAACGTTACTTTAAGCGTTCGTTTCCATTCCATTTTTATTTTTCCTCGCGTGTGTACATTTTTTACCCACTGCTACCGTATTTTACCAAAAAAAATTTTGACACATAAAAATGGTGTTTTGTTAAAAAAAAATTTTTCCCCTCACAAAAGTCAAAATCGTATTCCCGAACATTCATCTCCATTTCCATTGCCCAGACTACGCGTACACAATTCCCAAACAGGAGTAAAAAAAATTTCCACAAAACATTTTGAATAACTCAGTTTACTCAAACTCCGCAAAGTACATCCCCCCAGTTTCGAAATTAAAGTCTCACGTGTGCCCCTTAACACTCCCCGGCACAAAGGCCGCATCCACTGGACCCCAAGACGCAAATCCCAGTAAGTTTCGCGCGTGCACACAAGCTCCCGGGGCAAACATTTGCCTCGCCGGAGTCAACAAGCAACGTGTCTCGCGATGGAAAACAAACCGAGCTTTTTTCGGGACAATTTTTTTCGAGGGGGAAAAATTCGATACGAGTGTAATCTTATCGGTGAAAAAAAAGAGTGTCCACCGTAATGGGATTGAGAAGGACCAAATTGGATTTAAGTGGCCGTAGCTGTCGATCATTAAGGTGGAATTTTACGGCCGTCCGAGACTTTTTAGTTCGGAGTCTTCGATCAGAATCTCAGGGACTTTTCATTCGAGAATGATTCGCCTTGTTTTTCCGAACGACTCGCCGAAATCTATTTTCGAAATAGTGCGGATACTATTTTTACTCACGCGGTGGCGACCAGGTTCATAAGCATTGAAATTTTTCTCGGAGATTAAATTTTTTTTTCATCCGATCCATAAAAATTTTCTACATGATTTTCCCATTACCCAGGTGTCGTATCAAAATAAAAATAAAAAAAGTAGCCAGCCTTTGATCAAAACGTAATCCTACCTAGCTTGACGTAGCACGTCTGGAAGAATCCCTGGCCCAGGAGGGCGCTCATGAGTCCCAGGATGCCCTGGGGGAACTCGGTGAGGAGGAAGAGCATGAGCACGGCCAGGAGCATCCTGGTGGTCCGGTCGGTCTGTTTCTCCTTGTCGAGCTGTTTGGAGGCCTTTTTCTTCTTCTTCTTGCCCTCGGCCAGGTTGACCGACTCCTCCATCTTGAGCATCGTCGTGGTGGTAAGCTTTTTCTTACGCTCCTTGGTCTCGATGAGAGCCAAAATAAGCCTCCTGCTGAAGAAGGTCAGGGCGACACAGGGTATGAGCTTGATCACGACACCGTAAATCCAAAAGTTCAACTCCTGGAGCCCGTGGGCGGTCTCGCTCATCTTAACGAAGTAGAGCGTCGCGTTGGGCACCAGGTTCGGGTTCTCGGTGAGGTTGAGCTGCTTGTCGGACGCGTCCAGGGTGACGTTCCTGGAGTCGACCTCGGTGGTGAGGAACACCGGGATGCATATTATCGGGCAGATCACGTAGGCGCCAATTATGGCGTAAAGGGTTCTGGTGCAGCTGCACCACTGTCGGTTCTTGTGGGGGTAGGCTATGGCGATGTACCTCCACACGGCCAGGGTCACTAAATCAGAACAACAATTTTTTTTTGTTTTACTTTTACAATCATGAAACTTTATTCATCCAAAGAGCACTGTTTAAAACAATTACTGAAATTTACCTGTCAGCCATATGGAGATGGTGTGGAAGACCTGGGCGAAGTTCGAGTGCACCAGGACGAAGATCGTCCAGGGCAGGGTGTAGGTCTCCCGTTTCGGCCTGTGGTACAAGTACGAGTGCACCGCGTAGGGTATATACTCGATCATCACCAGCAGGTCGGCCACCGCGAGACCGGTGAGGATGGCGTTGGTGGGCCCGCGCATCTCCTTGCGGGTGAGCACGGCTATGTTGAGCCCGTTGGCTATTGAGCCGAATATGCAGACGAGGAGGCTGGCCCAGCCGTGGATGGCGATGTACCGGGTGTGGAAGGAGTCGACACCCTCGCCGCAGGTCACGTTCCACATGCTTTCGTTCCACATGATGGTTTTTTTTCGCGCACTATTTGGACACACGCAGCCGGCCGGCCGCGGCCGGTCGCTTCCTCGGCATGCTCACCTTACCGACCGCATCTACTGGAATTTTTAATAATCACCTTTTTTTTTTTTTAAATTGAGGGTTGCACTTTTTGGGAAGGACAGAACTAAATGTCAAACGCGAGGGTTGGTAGGAGAAGCACTCGCGGGCTTTCGAACGGTAGCGCGCGCGGGCGTCGAGTGACTGCCGAGTTGTCGACTCGAGCGATGCTCCCGCGCCTCCAGAGGAAACGCGCGCACGCGCTCGCGTGGGAGGCGGAGGTGGGAGCTTTTTCATTGCCGAGCTTTTTTTTTTCTACTCGCAGTGGGTCGTGTAGCTGTTGGGTGGTCTTTTGACTATTGGGGGGTAAGACGACGAGCTTAAGTCTGTGGAAAGTTTTGGACTTGGGATAAATTTATGTTGCGAGAGCTTGCAAGCTCGTGATTGGTCGTGAATGTGATGTTTTTTGTTTGATTCAAGGTATGAAATAATTTTATGGAGTTGAGAATATGAAAAAATACTTTTATAATCGCATTTTACGCAGTTTGATCAAAAAATGAAAAAAAATTTTAATATGTCAGAGTTACAAAATTTAAGAAAACTTCAAAGTTAGAAGACTTCTGTAAATTAAAACTAATTTTATAAGTTTTTTTTTTTTAATTTTTATGCAGTTATGATATCTTGTATTGATAAGGAGTACAGCTGGACAAAATGGTCAAGAGTATCTCCATCGAGGGGCTATGCACTCCAGAATCATTGATGATTCTGTTGACTCTTTTTGATTCTTTTCTGATTCTTTCGTGATTCTTTTGGCAAATTTAAAGTGTTTAGAGCCTTGGAATTAATTTCAGTTAATATTTTGTTAAAAATAATATTTTTCGACGATTTTTACTTGAAATGAAATTTGTATTTTATTGATTATATCGATTTTTGTGTGTGATTCTTTTTGTGATTCTGAAGTGCATAACCTCTCGATCTCCATGGCAAACTGGGTTTTTTTTTCAGAATAACATTTTTTTTGTTTAACTTTTACAATAATGAAACTTCTGTTTCTTAACGATCACATCTAAAAATGATATATAGTTTTCTACGTTCGAATAACTTTTCACTCATTGTCTATGTCTATTTTCTTACTTTTTACGCATTCAATCAACTTTTTCCGATGAAACATTTATAAAGCAACTTTTACAATCACTGTTCTAATAAATAACAAGTAAACTTTTCTTATTAGAGGCTTGTTATTAATTTGAAAAAACAGAGTTTCATACGTTTTTTCATTCCGACTACGAAGTATTTCTTTCAGTTTGTCAAAACTCAATTCAAAAACTGATAAAACATTAAAAGTAAGTTATTAATTTTTAGCTTCGATATTATGGTTTCTCAAAATAAAAAAGCACTTAACAAAAACGAACAATTCAATTAATAATTTGTAATACACTTTTTGAATCGCTTCTCGAAACTTTTTCAAAGGATCCACAGTAATAAAGTCAAATTAATTCGGGAAAAAAGTGGACCTGCGAAAACCGTTCGAACGGGCCATAGCAGTATCGTAACGTCTTAAAATGATTCTTCCTAAGCCGAAAGTTTTAATTGAAGTTCAAACGAAGTTTTAACGACTCGAATGTACGATTCCACTTTATTGCAACAGAAGAAAGAGAAAAAAAAAAAAAAAACTCGCGTTGAGTTTTCGGGGCTTTGCAATAACACGAAAAGTCAGCGTAAACCCGCTCGATCTTTATTCGCGTTTTAAGTCACGGTTATATTCTTACTGCAATAATTAACACGTGCGATATTAAATTCCGTTTTAACCCAAGAGATTTACGAACCGTTGTACAAAAAGCAGCCTCCGCAAGGGTGTTGTAATTTTAATGGCTGGTAATAAAAAAAAAAAAAAAAAAAAAAGAGGGGGGAAACGGCCAGAACACACAAATGCAGCATCATTTTTCATTAAAGAAAAACACTCATAAATCGCTTTCCATTAGGGTAATTAACGCCGACCCTCGGTGAGAATACCATTAGGCCGAGGCTCGTTAGCAAGCTCGAAAAATCCATCGAATGCCTAGAGATAAAATCATTCGAAGGATTTTTGGAATGACTTTTGAGAAAGCTTTTGATTAAGATAAAAGAGACGCTTGGGGGTTTTGATCCTATTTTTCACGGTTTGTCCAACGAGATAATTTGAATTATAACGTAATTGTGAAGGTAACGTTGGTAAGAAATAAATCGATGGTCCCAGTGAAGAAAAACCTTAGCAGAAAATCTTAAGATTTTAAATGACCAATGAGAGTCTAAAATGAATTAAAAAATTTTTTTGAATCAGAAATCTCAATAAATCATTACTTGATAAATAACGAGGGTTTTTTCTTGAGCAGTATAAGAATGGTGTACTCGTACAGCCTCAGACCGGTAACTAAAGAATCATTTGTTCGATTTCCACTAATTGGGACAATTAGTGTATGACAGCAAATTCTGAAATTTCTCATTACTTGAAATAAAAAATAAAAAATAAGGTATGAAGTAATGTTGAATAATTTTTTTGTTAGACTTTATTACAAATTTAAAAATTCGTTCGGAAAAACTCTACTTTTTAATCTAATTCAATTAGAATTTTTTGCCTTTGATCCTCGCATTAAACAATACTACATACATATATTTTGAGGTTGTGCGAATAAGCGTGCACTCAAAATTTCATCTTCACACTAATTGTACACAAGTAAGCTATGAATGCATCAACTCTCTGTTTATTTACCCAAAATACAGTTGGCTAAGTTTTCCCATCGATCTATTAGCCTGCGCACTTAAATAAACAAATTTTCACGAGTAAAGTATTCTGGCTGTAAATGATTACCCATGGTTATTCGTCTTATGATTTATGCATAAAAAATATTTGTACTTTCAGGAGGCCAGACTAGCTGGATCGAATGGTTTACGATCAATTAAGTTTTACACATAAACCGAGTATCGGTGGCGTATTTTTTATTAAAATAAACTCGTACTCCTGACCGTGAGAGAAATTTATCATCATATATTAAGGATGATAAAGATTGTAGGGTGGAATGGAGGGCTCCGAAAAAGAAAAAAAAAAGTTACCCTATAGTGATTATAGAGAGTGATAAAAAAGTCCATTTTTAACAGCAAACTACGATTAACGTAAATAAAAAAAGAGAGAAATTTGTAATAAATTTTTCATTACACTTAATTATCTTGAAATTTTTTTATGGATATTTTTACTTTGTTAAGTATAATGAAATCATATGAAAAATAAGCTATTATTTATTACATCCTAAGTCTCTTTTTTTTTTAATTGAGTAAATTAATTTGATAATGAGATAATATTTTCAATTTAAACGACATGCTAAATACAAGTAATAGTATTACACTTTAGAATGTATTACAGTAATACATTATAAATTTTTTTTTTAGTAATATGAACGAAATTTTTTTTTTTTTTTTTTTAATTTGATCTTTTTTTGAAGAATTTCCTTGACTAATTTTTTTAATTAAATCAACAGTGTTATTTTTATTTCCGAACCGGATACAAAAATTCTGAATTTTTTGAAGCATGATTACGAAATTAGAAGCTAACATGGCAGTTGCGCTAATGGAAAACTATAATAAATAAACTTCAAAAATATCCATGGAACTAAACCGTAGTTACGACACAAAGTAGAAAAAAATCAGTTTATTCTCAGCTTGAAATCGAAGTAGTTTTTCTACAAAAGACTACACGTAACACTATTTTTGCCTTGCTTTAACTTTTTTTTTCCTGAGGGCGGCAAAAGCCGCTGTAAGCAGTTACAGAAAGATTGATTCGTTTCATATTTTTTTAACAAAGTGCACGACAATGCTTATGTCAACTTTGTTAATGAAATAAATTATTAAGAAAAGGTATTGAAAAACTTTAATTGGTCAGAAGGGTCCATAAATTTTTTTTTAAGATGAAATCTGTTAATATATCTTTACAGTCAGACAAAATGTTTTCAAAATTAATTTTTTCTTAAGGCTTGCTAAAAGTGATCTCACTAATTTAAAAGCACTGTTGTCGCGCAAAAATAGAAAAAAAAAAATCTCTCAAAAACATATAAATTTAAAGCATACGCAAAACTGAATATTTTCCATAAACACCAAAGCTGCAGACACAGGAGAAACTTTTTCAAACAATCACAACAAAAACGATGAAACTAAAACCATAAAACTTTTCTTCCGACTGCTCGGATTAAGTACTCGCACGGAAGCTACCGATTATTTAATTCTCAGCAACATCCCAAAAAAAAAAAAGGTCAACCGCTCGCTATCCACGTAAAAAAGTGTATCCCCGCGAAACAATTTTTAAAGCTGACCGCAGCAGACCGCAAAAAGTTTTGTCGCATGTAGCCCGTGTCAGTCCATTAGTCATCCCTTAAAAGGTGGCCGGTGGTTATTTTTATATCCCTCGAAACTCGTTACAACCTCCGATCACTGTCCTAATGAAATATGAATCGTGCTAATCGGCCGATTTCCGCCAAGTCGATGCGTGCACTGCTCGGAAATTTATTCTTTTTGGGGGTATCAAGTGCTTGCTGGGATGCATTCAAAGAGATTCATTAGCGATGACATGAGCTGGTACCAAATTTTTTTTAAATGTCTAAAATGAAAATAATATTCATATGTAACCTCATTTATGCTACCTGTTTCGCCAGTTCCTTTAGTAATAATGGCAAAGAATATAATTTAATACACGTTCTTTAAGATTTATCGTGATCTGCATTCGATCTAGTGAAAAGCCGACTGATGGCTGAGTACAGGCAGCAAAAAAATCATACAAATCATGAAAGTGTTTTTTGGAGTCAACAAAAGATAATCTTGAATACACCAACAAAGTTCTGAAATTTAATTTTATTCAATAAAATTGATTCGAGTTAGAGATCTTGTTTGTGCCAAAATTTCATCGGTCAGAGTTTTACTTGAAAAAAGATTTTCAATACGTATTTTTATGTTTGATAAACATGTGTAAAAATTAAAAAAAAAAAAAACAAGGTCCCATTGTAGCTTTTGTCGTTTCAAAGTATAATGACCTTTTACAAACCGAATAAACAAATTAAAGAATAGTTTTACATAGTATGGAAGAACTCTGAAAAAAAATCTAGAAATTATTCTATGGTAGAGATAGAATTTACGAAAAATTGAACCACTTCAGAGGAAGAAATAGTTAAATTAGTAACTCCTAGAATGGTCGAAAAAAGGAATAGGAGAAAAATCAGTGGTAGAGAATCAGAAGAAGACGGAGAAAGAGAGAAAGAAAAATTAAAATTTTCTTCGATATTAACATTGAAAGGAAGTGCTAAAATGTGACCATTAATATGGAGGTAGATTATGAGTCAGCTAACGCAATGACGTGGTTAGTTAGTCGTCCAAGTCCTTCGCATGGAAGCTCGCTCGCCCTGTTAAAAGTCTAAATATAGTTTGAAACTTTGAAATAGAATTCAATGTAGGGTTGAATTTTTTAATTAGAGAAGAACTACCGCATATTTGTATATACTCTAATTATTTTGTTAAAAAAAATTTATGCTTTTTAGAAAAAAAAAAAAAAAAAATCGAAAATTTCTCGACAGCTCTGCATCTAAAATTTCATATTTAATTTAAAATTAAACCCACAGTTATAAAGTCGGAAAATTTTATCATAGTTTACAAAATTATTTTCCAAAAATTTCATATCCTAGAAATAGTTTTTTTTCAAACTTATTCAATCATACTCTGTTCAAAAAGAATGTAATCAAACAAAGTGTAGAAAAATGAAATGCTTTCGTATAAGAGAGTCAATAAAACCAGAAAAAATTCAAAGAATTTCGAGACAAGAGCCAACAGCTTTTTCATACCGATGGACTTTTTAAGTTTTCAGTGTATCCATCAGACTACGAAAACCGCAATTTTAACCAATGCTTGTAGCGTTTTCCGGGTAAAGGAAATATAATTTTGAGCAGTTGATTCCCCGAACTTTGATCTAAAATTGTACGCGAACAAAACGAACATATTTCATTGATCTTGAGTCTTGTTTCTCAAAATCAAACACGCTCTGGGCGGTTATATTCCATTAATCTGAGGAAACGAGAGCCACGCACGAAAAGTGTTTGAGCTCAGCGAAATTCACAATTAAAAACTGAATTGCTATTTCACGCAGGCAGCACGTTCGGGAAAGAAAGAAAAAGAGAGAGAGAAATTCATGGCAAACCTTTTACGCACGCCTGCTGTCTATAATACAGCTTCCGATATCCATTATTCTCTTTGGTGAGAGAAAAAAAAAAAAAAGGATCGAAACTAGGATCAATTTTTCAGTAGGGCGCGTTTATTGGCCAGGACGTGCCTTCGGACTTTTCGAACGAAACTCCATTCCTGCAGCCAGCCGAGTACTAATGTAAATATTCCTTTGTTTGAAATATTTCGCTCGACCGGGAGTTTTATTGTTTTCTCGAATAAATAAAACCCTTACTGAATAAAGTGTTTATTTTAAAGCCCGCAATCCTATAAATTTTACCCTTCTGTGATTTTTCAAAATTGAATTGGAGTTTAAAAAGAGGATTTAAAAACAACAGAGTTTTAAATTAACCATTCCGTCAGATTATAAGACTTTAGTAATCAAATTTCTTTAATAACTTGAAGAGATTGGTCGAAATTTTTTTATTTCACAGTAATATTAAAAACTGTACTCAACATTGAAAACTTTCTCAGTAAAAACTTTTTTCAAGATTTTCAGAAAGCAATGTAAAATTTTTCGCTTTAGATACAGATCTAAAAAAATAAATTCAATCAATTTACTGGGAAAGAATCGTTAACTGATTTTAAACTGAAATTTATGGTTTTTTATGGTTCTCACAGAGGAATAAAATAAATGTACTTTAAAAATTTAGTCACTTAAATTTTCACTTTTGTACTTTGACCGTTCCAGCTTTAAAAGTTGATTAAAAGTAAGCTTTCAACAGCTATTTCGGGATTGAGATTTTCCCCGAGAGTATTTTACATTAAACGAGCCGTCGAACGTCAATCATTTTTCGTTAAGCCCTAAACAAAGCGTCCACCCCCGTAGTTGGCCGAAATTCATTTACATCCTCTAATTCTCGCTCGGACAGCCCGAAATAAGTACACTCGCCCCTACCAGCTGTTTGCATATTCATCTAATTTGCATTAATTAAGACAAAAAAAAACGTAGACGGAAATATACTCCCTTCCTACGACCTCGGACTCTCCTAAAAAAAATGAAACATTAAGTAGACTTTATTATCTTTCGTAAACTCAGAGAAAGATTTTATTGGATAAACAATATATTGTAACATCTAAGATGCCATTGTTAATACACAGACAATATTATATTGTAGCAGTAACAATATTATGGTAGCACCGTTATAGCACACCTTATTTTGAAATAGTATATTACAGTCCCGAGGGAGTCAAAAATGAGTTAGCCTTTAGCAAACCCAAATTGATGTCCTCAAAGGTTTGCTAAAGGTTAGCTCATTTTTGCACTCCCAAGGGCTGTATACTATTTTTCACGCTAGTAGTCAGAAAGTACAATATTCGTTTCCGGTAAGAGCCCGAAAATTGTACTTTCGGGCTACTAGCGTGAAAAAAGTTTTTCTCGCTTTCGGCTCGGACATCAATTTGGGTTTGCTAAAGGCTAACTCATTTTTGACTCCCTCGGGACTGTAATATACTATTTTTGTAATTTCGGCATAATTGGTACATTAAATAATGACAAAATAGTTTTAGCGACAAAAAAATGTATATAAATCATTATAAAAATCACAATATTTATGCAATAATAACTTCAAATAAGATATTGAAAAAAAGTAAGATTAGGTTAGATAATCGAACTGATACGTATTTTCATTCTTACCATATTTAGGGACCAATGTATATTGATGGCCTTTGCGAAGAAAAACACTAGCCGAAAATCAGTCGATTGAAAATTACCAATAAAAGACTGCAAAAAATTAAAAAATTTAAAAAAATCAAGAATCTTGATAAGCAGGTAACTAATAAATCGAATTTTTTTATTGAAACTGATTTTTTAATTCATTTAAGCCTTTTACGAGTAATTTTAAATCGACTGATTTTCGGCTAGTGTTTTTCTTCGCACGGGCCATCGATATTTGATTGATCCAATCAATTATTTTTCTGAGTGTACTGTTATTCAAAGAACTCGTTTCGACTGATGATTACTACTCGTGTAAAAATATGTAAGTCTCTTTGGAAGAGATTTCTTTAGTTATTATGGAAGCTACTATATTTTTTTAAGGAAAAAAAATTTTTCAGAGTTTCGAACGATGTCAAACCTGACAGTGTGTATCGTGCATGCAGGATCCGTTGTAATCTATAAATATCTGATTCAATGACGACCTCATAACCATAAAATTGCTTTCAAAGTTAACGCATTACTAAAATATCACCTTTTATTGCTTGTTAAAAGCAATGAATTTTAACATAAACATAGTACTCAAACTACAACTATTTATTGTCATAATCATTAACAAATATAAACTTAAGCCATCAAAAACTTACTTTGCTTCCTTGTGCTTTCTAATAATACTCGGCTGTATGAAAAATTAAACTAAATTCTACGACGGAAGAAAATTTTCACGCACAATTTGAAAAAAAAGGATAAAAGGAAGCTTTCTCGGGGCGAAAGCGAGAAGAAAGAAAATAGAGTTTCGCGACACGTAGGTACGACTGGTGCACAGCTCTCGGGAGCCTACTTCGGTTCGTACTTTTTTGCTTACCTACTTTTTTCTTTTTTTTTCTTCTGCTCACTGGGGAGTTTCGATTTTCCACCGTGAGACTCAAAATTTTCCAGAGATGATAGCCATTTTTATCGAAGACAGCATTTGCTCGCGATTTGCATATAAGTTCGATAGATTCTGTAAGTCAAACACAGGAGAAAAGTAGCTGATCGAGCTTTTGACTTACATGCTTTATTGAAGTTGACTACTTTTTTATGACTTTTATAGGATTTACTAGGATCTATCTTGCTGGGAGCCAAGTTTGTCCTTGGTATGTAATGGAGGGAGTAATTTGTAAAAAAATGAGGGAAACTTTTTTGTAAAGGTCAAAGTTTATGGAAGAAAACCAATATTTTCACATGGACGTCTTGATATCATACGCGAATTCTTGAGATAGAAAATAAAGACAAAATTTATGCTTGTAAAAAGAGTATCGATAAGCCCTTTTTTTCGTTCATAATGGAAACGAATTAAATAGTGAAAACTAACGACACTTTAATTGTTTCATTTTCTTTTTTTTTTTTTTTTTTTTTTTTTTTTCATAATAATAGAGATTTGGAGTCACTTTTGCAGAATATTGATTTGATTGTTTTAACTGTAATATCCATTTTCACAAAACATTAAAAAGAATTTAAAAAATTTTTTAATTCTGATATAGCAGACTAATAGACTGTAACTATTAAACAAAAATTAAGTGTACTTAGGATGTTTACCTCACTAGTTTATTTAAATTAATTTTGGAAAAAATGTAAACAAGTGCTGATGAACAGAATAAAAGGACATCAAAAATCAAAATACTTCAGCAATAAAACTTTTTACACCTGAAATCTCTTAAAAGAAAAAAAAATTTTTTTAGATGTTATTTACATATTGATGAATAATTTTAGCCTGACTAATGAATTTATTATATTTTTCATTATATCATAATTCAATTTCCTCTTTGAACTTTTGTCAAAAGTTTAATAATTTACAAGATTTCTCATGAATGTCATCGTATGAGATTCGAACTGACGATCTTTGGACGAATTCGTTGCCAGCTTACATGAGTCACTCATTGTATTTTTCAATTTTAAGCGCATTCATGCATGCATAAAAGTAAATTTTTTTCAAAATCTTATCTATTACTGACTTTCTCTCACTTTTTTTTTCTAAATCATTCGAAAAAAAATAAAATATAGTGTCAGAGATTTTCAGATGTCAAGCGAAATAAGGAAAATCCTGAATAAATAAGCTTACACCGGATTCGGAAACTCTTTTTATTCGTGACGTTTCCAGTTTTAACATATCTTAAAACTTTTTACTGGAAAGATGTTTTACATACGACAAAAAAATTCTCTCTCTAAAATACGACAAAATTGCAAAAAAAAAAAAAAAAAAAAAAAAAAAAAAAGAACACTGCAACAGTTTATTATTATTTTTAACAACATATTTATTCTCGTAATAAAATTTCGAAGCCAAACTAAAAAGCTTAAAAATACGATGTAAATCAAAAAAGGTTTTATGCAAAGTTTAACCTAAAAACGAGTAAGCAAGAGAGCACCTTGTCAAAATTCATAACACTTCCCGGGGCGCGTTTGCGTACTTATATGGAGCCGACCGCAGCTCAGGGCCGAAAAGTGTTTTAGGTCGAACGCCGCGCACCTGCAGCGTTTTCATGCCTGAGCTGACGCAAATCTTTCGGTTGATGGTTTGTTTTAACATCCTAAACTCCCCCCCTCCCCCTGCTTCGCGGCATTTATCATTCGGGACGAATACATTTTGAGGAAATTTTCCAACACCGTAGTTACAATTTGCTGCCGGGGACTAAATTATTTTGCTTGCCACCGTAAAATTGTTTTTGCTTATCTAAAATGATAAATCCGCGTCGAGGGCGGCTCCGAATTCATCATGCGGATTATCAAAAACCAAAAATGTTCGTAATTATTTTAGAAGATACCTAACTTTTGAATTCTCATTAAATTGTGGCTGACGAGTTTGAAATTTAATTCGAGAAATTGTTTGCTCTAAAAGCTTCAATGAAGGAAGTAATTAAACTAATGCATAATGAATTTTCGTAGCTTTATTTACCGCAAAAAATCAAATGTTTGAATCGCGAGATTGAACCTCGATGGAATGTTGGTCCCTTTGATCTTCCCTCCAAGCGACTTCCTCCTAAAGTTTTCTAGTTAAGAATTAGCTCGGACACTTTCGGTTTCGCGGTCCGATTCGTCTTTTAACGCTAGTCAAATAAAGCCGGCGTACACCGCGCTGTATCAATTTAAATTAATTACCAAGTTTTGCAGCGGAAGCTGCAAACAGAGGTAGACGCGGGAAAGTTCGTTATGACTAAAGTGCAGCCCGGTGAGTAATTAGTCGAGGACTCGGGGGATGATTTTTCACCCCGGGAGTGCAGTCTCAAGTATAGTCGTAAAAAAGTCACCGGCTGGTGCGCTCTAAGGTGAGAACTTTTTTTTTCCCCGAGTTTCGTGACGGCTTGATGAATTTTCATAACTGACAATATTAATCAGAATCTCTGCACTCGTTACTCGAAAACAGGTGTAGCAAAGTTTGGAAATCATAGTTTTATTACGGCGATGCTTTATTATCGTGGTTGATGTGGAGATGTTTTATGCTTTTACTATGGAGACTTTAATTTCATGGTTCGGTTTCTGAGATAAGACAAAGATATTGTTTTACTGTAATGAGATAAAGATTTTATGCAAGACAAAAATTTAAATTACGAAGTTATACACTTATTCAAAAATTTTTAAATCAAAGTGCAAACAAATATTTTTACAACTTTTATAGTTCAAATTGCTGCATGAAAAACATCCAAAAGTTTATTATTTGTTTATATAAAAAATTAACTGACTTTTTATGATACTGAATATATAATAAGCTTTCATTAATATCAATATTAAACAAATTAAGCTCATTTAAAAATCTACATACTATCAGTGCCAATAATTACACTTTGTACTTTGAGTAAGATATTATTAACATAAATTAAATATGTCAGATAAAATGATAAATGCTCTGTAAATAAGAAGAAGATAAATTTCTAGTCAAATCTGAAAATTTCAGTGGTGAGACAAATTTTTTATAAAAACAAACTCGCGATTTGTTAAACTTTCACATGATTTACTGAAACTTTTAAAGATTCAAAACTAAAAGATCAACGAAAAATTTACCAAAAAACTCTTTTAAAAAATCTTAAAGATACTCTTTACCGTAGTGTCAACCTTAAGCCAACCAACGGGTCGTGAAATATCGCTTTCTACTTTATAAGCTGCTTTCATACGCAATAATGCACCGAGGCGATCAATAACCCCGCTCAAAAAGCGAAATATTGCATACTTGAAATTACATTAAACAGCTCCATTAATCCTCCCTCGCAGCCCTTTTGTGTTTAAATTTACAAAGTGGGACAAAGCAAACGTCGAACCAAATTTTTTTTTCCCCCTAACGCTAATCGAATTCCATACTCGAAGTACGTTACATCACTAATCCGAAAAAAAAGGTTCCCGACTTTAAAATTCTCCAGCGCACGCAAAACCGGAAAACGATTAAGGCTGGATGATCCTACGTGTTATCGAGAATTTTCAAACTTGACTTTTCCACGGTAAATCATCCCCCGGCTGCGTAACTTACCCCGGAGGCTTGAAAATAGTACAACCCCGGGGTGGACACGGGATCGGATAAATAAAGCACAGGAGGGGTTGAATTAAATTCATTCCGTGGGTAACTCGATACACGGGACGGTTGGATCGATTTGTCCCGGCGCGATGCGGCCCATTAGCGTATTACTCGTTTTCTTAGCTCGTTTGACAAATGGAATACCGTGACCGATTTACTTTAAATCGACTTTTGCCTTTTTTTAATAAATGTGTTGGAATGTGGACGATACGAGTTTTAACGACCAGTGCTGGATAATCTATCTATAAATGAGAGATATCGCCATTTTGGTGAGATTTTCTATCTATAAATGAGAGATATCGCCATTTTGGTGAGATTTTCAATGTAAGATTTTATTCGTGAGCTGATTGGTGGAGCAGTTTTTAAAATATTCGAAAAGTGCCTTTTGAGGTTACAATCATTGTTTTTTTCCTATGCGCGCTTGCAGCGCGCTGAGTGGTACTGCTAAGCTTGCAAATTCGGGTTATGTTTTCTTGTGGCAATTTTTTTTTTTTTTTTAATCCTTTGAATTTTGTTGAACAGACTTGAGTTACAGTTCGGTGCATGAACTTTGAAAAAGTTACGGAAATTTTTTTTATTTAATTAATTGGAAAAAGTTGGGGAATCTTTTTTTACCCCGGTGGTAAGAAAAATCTTCGAGAGTATGAAGAATCTTGATTGAATTTTTTTGAGTATTTGTTTGTTATTAACCGAAAAATTGTGATTTATAATGCAGCTTTTTGTGCGAGGAATTTTCTCTCGCCAAGTATACATCTTTCAAAGAGTTAATACAATTTTTTATCGTTTCACTTTTTTGTACTGGCTGGGTTTTTTGTGCGCTGTATATGATAAATTCTTTAAGAGCTTTTTCTAAACGTGCTTTGGATGTTGAAAAAAAATTGTTTACCAGCCTTTTGTTTTTGAAAAATAGAGTTCATTTTTTATACTAATTTATTATGTCTGCAACTTTTTGGCATTATTTAGTGCTTACTAATAAATAGAATACCGTGGCAGGTTCTCAAGCTGGGGAGGTTGATTTTTTTTTTGAATAAATTGCGTTCGAATAACTAATTTTATGAGGTTGACCTCTTCCAATCCAATTTATTCTGTTTTATCATCCACGTATTTTGATCGGTTACATGGCACAAAATTCAGCTCGGGAATGGACCTGTTCAAATCCGTTCAACCAATGACAGCCCTTCTCGAAGATAAAAATCCAGTGGCTGATAAGTTTTAGTAGCCATTAACTTTAAACGAAATAAAGAGTAGTTATGATTATCTACAAATCTTTTCCACATTGTCAGTTACTTATAGAATTTTATGAGTATCTAAACTCCGTGAAAATTGAAAATTTTAAAACCACAATTAATACAGAAACGAATTTGTATTTTTAAACATTTCAAACTGAAATTCTAATTACGTGAAAATTGGTCAGTGCCAGAGGTTTTGACCTCATTGTCGAAAGAGCAGGTTTTTCAAATAAACAAAAGAGCTCGGAATTCTTCGATCCACGTGACTCTTATGCCACACACAGACTCTTGTCGATCCTCTGTACACACCTACGACACAAAGGGGAAGGCTACTCGACGCTTTTACCATTGTTTGTTGTCAAAAGCTTGCTTGATGGACGATCGAAATTTCGGTCAGGAGTTTTTGGACTGGCCAGTGCTCCTATGATGTTGAATCAATGCACCAAAGCACATTGTTTCCAACGTGCTCTAAATTTGAGAGATTTTTAAAGTAAATTATATCTTTTACATATTTATTTTATTGTCAAATTTATAAATCCCTTTTTAGATGTATACGATACATTTTTTTTTATCTTTACTATTGATGGTTGTTTTAGAAAATTTATAAGGTAATCGAGGAGATGCATTGTCATTGATGTTTATTTTTAAATAAGCTTGCTAAAAAATCCTGATAAGGTTTTCTGGTCACTCTTACTGGGATCTGAAATTCATTCAAACATAAAACTTGAATTTTGGATTAAACAAAAAAAGAATTGTATTTATTTACAAATATTACCATTATTCTTCGCAATCATAAGGAACACGGCGACATTGACCATTGATGTGTTGGTAACATTTGCTGCATAATATTCGACTGAAATACACACTCTCGATGTGTTCCCCGTTTTCATTCAAATTTATTGAAGATATTTGAAGTATCGACTGTTCATTTGAAAAATATTATTAAAAATCATTATTTTTATTGTAATATCTAACTCAAACCTTTAAAAAAATTTCCTCTTCATTATCTATTGGTTTTAAATTTGAAGTCACAATCGTACAAACAAAAACACTAAGAATCAAT
Organism: Encarsia formosa; assembly: GCA_038277355.1. Taxonomy (NCBI): domain Eukaryota; kingdom Metazoa; phylum Arthropoda; class Insecta; order Hymenoptera; family Aphelinidae; genus Encarsia; species Encarsia formosa. The sequence goes on along the minus strand of CM076186.1, from coordinate 18,864,802 downwards.
AATCGAATCATTTTTTTAAATTGATTGAATTTTCGGCGTACTCTATTAATATACGTGCTTCCAGAATGACTTCCTTGTTTCGACTGAGTTGATTATTTTTAAATGTGACTATCTCTTTGACAAGTGATACTTTTTTCAGCAATATAATGGTGTTTTGAGCTTTAATTTATTTTTAGATAAAGTGTTTTCTTATCATACTCGATCGCTTTTTTAACATTCCAGAAATATTAACGACTATTGTATCGTACTATTCTTGATGAGAGCTGGGTAGAAAAGAAATTTTAATGACCAAAATTTAATCAAGTTTTTAGATGCCAATCACTAAATTTCTAAAGACTTTATTCTAAAATTAAAATTCTTAAAAAATAAATTGATGATATTGACTTAACTTTTTTCCGCATTTGTGTCTAGACTCTAGAGTTTGTCGGCATAATCAAGTTTACACTAACGAGGATTGATTTGAATTTGCAATTGTCATTCGGCTAAGTGAAAACCAATCGCAAGCATTCATGTAAATTTGCACACGATTCAAGAGTACAGTTTTATCTATTTGAGTAATCGGCTTTTAAAAAGATTAGATTGATTTAATAGTTGCATACAGGTGGCAGATTAAAATGACTCACGCTGTATATAATTCAATTATAATTAGAATTATCAGCATTTTTCATAAAATTTTTTGGTTATCTTATTCACAGTAAAAATTTGTAAGAATTGATAAAAAAAAAAAATAGATTTAGATTCAGATTTAGGTCTCGTACCGCAGGTTGATGACTTCATTACTTATTGGAATATTTTTTTTCTACCACTACTATTATATTAATCCCGCATCCCAATACACTTTTATTCAGAAAACAACAATAAACTATAGAAATATAATGCAGAAAAAAGCTTTCTTTGATCAATCTATAAAAGTGTAGGAACGACATCATGACAACTTTTAATAATATCCACCACGATAAACTTACAAATTAAATTAAAAGGGCTTAATTTAATTTTATCGATCCCAGGGCGGGATCGTAACATAATTAGCTAAATCGTATACTCTGAAAAAATAGCCCGAATCGGCGGTAAATACACACGCACGCACTATATTATATAATAAATAATAACACCCATTGCGAATCAAGGTAATACGTGGGGAGGTAAATTAAATGCCCGAATAAAATAGAGCCTGGATTATGGGTAATTGGGTCAATAGACTTGGAATTTATTGACTCGCTTCGGGCCGACTTTGCGGGCAGGAAAAATTCATTTTTACCGCACCCCCGAGGAACACCCTCTTCTATATCGACTCCGAGGGAGTCGTTGATTTTTCTTTTAGGGATTATTCGGAAGGTATTTGAAAGGGATTGAAGGATCCATGAAATATTCAGTGGCTCCTTCAATTACTTTATCTTTTTTTTTTTTTTTTTTTTATCAAGAAAATTGACTTTATGGAAAGGGTCTTTGAAAACATTTTTTGTGTCAAAACAATGCCGGTTCGAAGAAAAGTCAATGAAGAATTTTTAATTGAGAGCCTCAGTGCCCAAAGAGGAAATGAATGGTATTCAAATGGACCTTCTCCCTCCTCTTTTTTTTCCGATGTGGATCTCTCCATTGTGAAAATATGAATTTATGCTCTCAAAAGACGATCAAAGTAAAAAAAGAATATTCACTCGTTGGATATTCTGTAGGCTAAGATTCAAAAAATCACTAGATAAATGATTTTTTTAAAATGGATCTAAAAGTAAATAATTTTCTTTCGTCCCACACTATTGTTTGAAAATTTTATATGATTTATTTATGATGTTGTATGATTGTCCGAATTCAATATTATAAAACTGCGATTCCTTGTTTTTAATTGAGAATAACATATATTGTAATTTGAATGTACTTTTATTGGTTCAACAAATGTTTTCAAGACAAAAAAAAAAGACTATGCTGATTCACCGGTTCTAGTCCGATCACTGAAGTTAAGCAGCGTCAGGCGCGGTTAGTACTTGGATAAGTGACCTCTTGGGAAACTGCCTGTTGTTGACTAACTAATTTTTTCTTTTTATGAGTGATTTAATTAAAATAACTAGTTAATAATGAATAAATTAGTTATTTTAAATTAATTTGTTGGGCAGCTTTTTTATTCTAAAAAATATATTTTTCATTAGCATAAGCTTTCATCAGACTAAAAAAAATGAAAAGATCGAAAGATACGATCAGTCCTGGACCCTGGACAGGAGTAATAAAATAAAAAATCTCTCAACTAATTCTCAAGAAGTTGCACTTTGTAAATAAACAGCATCATTCGGATTAAAAGTACTCCAGCAATAAAAAAAAAAAAAAAAAATGAGTAAAAAAAAGAGTTGTAGCCATCTCATTTCAGTCGACATTATAATCTCGCCGGAGTCCCGACATTAGACTCCATTAAGTAAAGAACCTTTGAAAGAGTATTCCTTTACCAAAGGTATAAACTCTTTTCAGCAATCCGTCCCGGCTGCCTTGTTTCCTCCTTCTCTCGACCGAGTGAATCGTTTATCACTTGGACTTTGGTCCGGAGAGACCAACCGCCGGTGATCGCGCCTCACCGCTTCCATTCAAATTTTCCCGCCCGAACCAAATGGTCCATGCCCGCCGAGATGGATCCTGGGAGAGATACGAAGCGTCCAGGGATTTTCTTTCACGGTTACTTTTGAAATTAAAAATTTTTCTGCTCCGACATATAAATAAATAAAGTCGAAAAAAATTTTTCATATCAATCACGTGTAAAGTAGAATAATTTTTTTACGGTCTGTGATTAAAAGTAACAGAAAACGCAGCTGAGTCGCGAGACGTATTAAAAAATATCTCCGAATATTTTTTCAAGACTTAAGAAGTAATCAACGACTGTCCTTAGATTATTATCATTATTTATTATTTATTTATTTTCCGAGAACAGGGATGTAACCCCATCATACTCGTATCAGATATACATTTTTACAACTCACTAAAATATAATACTTTGACGTGTTAGGCGACAATGTAAGAAATTAAGTATAAAATATATAATACATTTTTAACAAGAAAGTTAAAAGTTAAAACCAAGTTAACGATATTTTAATGTTAGTGAATTCTTCTTCGATTTCTCTTGACGTAGTCTCTTCTCTTTAGATTTTTGTGTGATTAACAATGCGGCTAGATTGATAAAATTGGTGTACCACTGAGATTGGAAAAAAGTAAAATTAATAGCGGAATAAAGATTACGGTCCCGGTCCTAATTTCGTAACGTGTTTGAAAATTAGAGATTATTTGTCTTTCCCCCCCGCAAAGATAAAATACCGCAAATTCATTTTGGTCCTCTCGAGAAAAAAAAAAGTGAAAAATTCAAGTCACTTACGCGCTTTTTTCAGTATCACGAAAGGGAGTTACTCGAAAAGTCCAGTTGATTTGTAGGTTGAGTAAAAATCGATGGACCGATCGCAGCCGAAGACACTCCCTCTCTTTTTTTGTTCCCCCGCGACTGACGTCTCAATTTCCCGCGCCAGTCGCGACTTTTCTTATGAAACTCTTTTGTTTTTCGTGGGGGGGGGGGGGGGGATTTTTCACTCGGACACTCTACTGGCTCCTTGAAATTAAAGGTTGGCTCATCAAATCGAAACCATAAGAGGAGCTTTACGTTGGAAAAAAATTAAGCCCGAGGGTAGACGAAAAAATATACGGAAGATAGTAGGCCCTGGCCCCGAGGACGAAATAATAAAAAAACGGTTCGAACTTTATTGCTTTCTCGGCTTACGAAATTGAAGTCGCTTGCGAGTTTGAATTTTTAGGTCCAGTTTCGGGATTATGAAAAATCCTCAAGTTCGAGGTAGGATGTTGTTGGATATTTGTTGGAATGACTTCACCAATGGGTGAAATTATTATTAATTTAAAAAAATCTCTGTTCAACCGATAATAAATTTTCGTTATTATAAGTACGATATTTTAACAAAGTCTTCACATAAGGAAGCTTTTAAAATTTCAAGATATAATCGTATTTGTTTCAAATCCGACTAAACCTCACAACCAGTGACTTATCGTTTTTAAAATTCACTTTCTTGAAATTCATTCTTTAATTGTTATCTTGAGAAATTTTCTTTTTTATATTGGAAACTACCTTTTTGCCATCAAAACTTTTAAATTTTTATCATAATTTGAAAAAAAAACTTTGAGCTACTTTTACAATTTCGACATCTTTTTTTCTTATGTGATAAATGAAGCATAAATCTTTTATTTCTACTTTTTTTACTGATTGTACAAATTTTTATTGAGAATAAAAAAAAATTGAAAAAGCCGAAAAAATATGTCTAAGATAGAAAAAAAATCCATTTTTTACATAAATATTCTTTTAACCTACTTTTTTTTCAAAAACTTCACTTCTATCAAAAATTCCCTCGATTTCTATTATTTCTTTTTTCCAATAAAAGCACTTACCCCCTGGTGTCCGAATTCTCGCTGACGAGTTTAAAATAAAATGTTAAAGCAGTTTTATAAGAAAATTGGAAACAACATGTTGAATTTAATTTTTCAAAAAAAATTAGCACCATAAGAAATTTTTCAATTTTTCAAAATCAGATCATTAAAAAAAAACTTGAATTATTTGATAAAACAAGCATTTTGAAAAACTTGCCTGCTTTTGAAACTAACAAATGGATAAAGTTACTTCTAACTGGTTTTTCGAAACATTCCAAATTTAGCCGTTCTTCAAATTAACGAATGGACCTCACTTTTAAAAGCAACAGTTATACTTTCAACTTAAAAAAGTTGAAAAAAAATAGTATATTACTTAACTAGGCAGTATGAATGGGAAACGTCTCAGATCGCATGAAATTGTCGTCCGAGGCGTAGCCGAGTGTGACAAACATGTGATCTGAGACCTTCCCATTCAGGTGCCTAGTTGAGTATGCTATTTTTCCGCACGACGGTTCCGGGAAGCGCTACTGACTGTAGCGGCAGCGGCAGGGAAGTAGCACTTCCCGGCCGGAGTGCGGAAAAATTTTTTTTTCTAGTCTTCTGTCAGAAGTGAACATCGCAGATTTCACAATTCTGCTTCATTATTCCTATAAATTTTAATAAATAACTCTGTTTTATATACATTATTTCATTTTATTAATCGTAAATTTTTAATTACCTCGAGTCATAATAAGTTTACTTTATAAATAAATAATATAATTCGAACAAAATACTAATTTAATATCTCCGCAAACTTTAAACGAATAACCATTTCAACTTTATCTGTTTTAACTCAATTAATTATCAGATTTATTGTATCGGTCGTAAAAATATTTCCAACAAATATTAATCGAAATGAAAAACCCATTAGCGCAATAATTTCAAAGTCGTAAAACTGATTTTTCCGATACGAGAGTAATAGCCACGGAGTTTTAATTAACGCCTCGTTAGAGCAAGCCATCAAAGATAAAGTCCATAATGAATTTGAGGAGCTCTCTCTTATACGTGGTGTCACTTGAATTCCGCTAATAGCCGCTTGTAAGATAAAGTTAAATTAATGCGCACGTCGTGCTGGACACTATTATCGATTATCGATTAATCTTCAAGATCCTCTTTTATTATTACAAATACACAATGCGTACGTGTCTCGGTAAGTTTTTTTTTCTGGATTTTCAGCGCGAATACGAAAAGAATAATCCAGTGTCGATCACCCTGTATTGTACGTACAAACAATCTATTTGCTCGTACGAGTAGAGAAAAATAAAAAACTACGGGAGAGAAAAATGTTAAAATAACGGCCGGCTTACGGCTGTCCGGTAAAATTTTAACGGGTAAAAAAGTAAATTGCGGAGTAATCGGAAGCGCGAGTTCGAGGGTATAAAAACTTTTCCCTTTATTTTCACCCGGACCGATCGGGATTAAACAAAAAGGGAGCTTTAACTTCGCAGCGTAGGTATAAATTAATCCAATTCAGAAGCCTTTTGGCTGCGAATAATTGATTCATCCGACCTAATTTCTTGAAATTAAAAACCAATCAAGAGACGAAACGAAATGTAAAATTACTGCGGTCGTATCGATCCGGTTTCACATCATTTAAATTATCTGTCCGGCATGATGAATTCGTCCGACACTGCAAAAACAAACTAAATTAATTTTATTTTTTGCGGTACTTACAACGTCACGTCATAATTAGCTAGCACGCTTAATTAAGTCAACACAGTCGAATCAGTTAGCATTTTCCAATACAGGGTAACTTTTTTTATTTAAAAAAACTTGTGCTTGCGAATGGGAAGGGTCGTTTGACACTCCTGGATAGGATATGTTTAAGGGGGAGGATATTTAATGTCAGTTGGAAGCAGCTGCGCCGGACTTTTCGTTCGGCGCGTCCTTGACTGACCCTCTTGGAGTTAAAGGGTTGGCTCTTTTTTACGTCTTGGTTTCGGGTTGTAAAAAAATTGATTAGGTTTTGAGTGGCGGCGTAAAATCAAGTATAAAGTAATTTGACTTTCAAATTTACGTTGGTCAAATTTTTTTTTGCATAAAGTATCAGGGGTTTTATATTAAAGACGTTTAAATCGAAAAATTAATCATGCTGAAAAAATTCTGTAAATTTATGGGCAGCTAGATACGAACATAACAAGGGCTGTGTTAAAATTCTGAAGCGATTCAGAGTCTAATAGTCGAGATATTAATTTTTACTTTTTTAGCTTTTTCGTGGTTTAAACACGGTGTCTTATGGGGAACCGAATTTTTTCATGCTTGTTTTCAATAAATCTAAGCAATGCATGCTGAGATTTTCACCAGAGATTTTTCGTGTTATAAAAAGAACAACTAAGGATCATTTTATTTTCTTCAAAATATCATTTCAGAGAATATTAATGTAAGAAAAAAATATCTGTAGAAAAAAAACGTTTTTGGGTTGCAGATTTGACTCACGTTGTGCAGTTAAACGTCCTTAAATGAAATATCAAGAACTGTAAGTTATGTTTTTATGGGTAAGTAATGTTCTAACTATCGCACAAGTTGATCATATCGCTTTAATTTTTCATGATTTCCTTATAGTTTTATATCAAAATGTTACCGTCCAGAGATCCTTTTAGTTAATAAAAAGGAAAAAATCAAAGCGTAGTACAGTTGTAAGAACAAAAAAATTTTCATTCTATTTTATTTGAACAGTTGCGTACGAGTATTTTTTTAAACTTTCGCTCAGATTCACCTGAAAACAACGTATATAAACTGTAAACAATGTCGGTTTATTTTCCAAGTTCGCTCGGATAACGGATTTCAAGCTGAAACAAAAAAAATCCTGATATAATGATATGTTATGCCTCGTCTACATTGGCGGTTAAACCGCCTCTCGGCTTAACTTTGATTAAAGAATTTTGCAATGTTGCCATTGGAATCGAAGTTCAAGATGTAACCATCTTAATCTTATAAATTATTTCCTATTTTTAAAGTACAAATTAATCCTTTAACCATGCAGGATCATTGCAAAATTCTTTGAACAAAGTTAAGCCGAGACGCGGTTAAACCGCCGGTGTAGACGCGGCATTACTGATCAACTTGTGTGTGAAGTTGTACATTTAGATCAATCACTCGCAGAAATCTCTCTCGCACAGTTTAAATTTCAGATTGTTTTATTTTTCAACCTTTTCTGCTCTTATCTCCGTTTTCATATTTATATCAAGCCCCTCTTGTATTTTTTTGTTTTTTGTTTTTTGTTTTTTTTTTGTTCTAATACGTCAGTTTTATTTCCAGCTGACGCTCGCGAATTTCAAGAGATAAGGCTTTTGAAGTTTATTGCTTGGCGTTTGAAGTGGTTGAAAAAAAAAAAAAACAAAACAAAACAACCTATCGTACACGAGAATTCTAGGAAAATACAGGGTAGCATGCAAATTTTCATAGTAAAAAAGAGCGCGGTGCCTGCTAAATCTGTGAATTTATCAGGCTTTAACGTTCGACCATCCTAACTCCGCGTCTGTTACGGAGATCGAATACTCGGTTAACTCTGCCGTTACTTTGTTTCCAAACGTCGATAGGAATGGTTTTATCTAAAACTATTATCTCTGAATTCTACAACTTTTCACACTTTTTCAACTCGATTTATTTAGATTAAAAAATCGCAAAAGCTTTCTTTGAAAAATATCAAGTACGAGCGATCTTAATTTTCAATGATCATAGCGTAGCTTGGACGGGTAATGATTCAAGACTTCCAAAGGCAATAAACAAGCTTATTATGGTACTCTGGAAATCAGATAAAGCTTCGAAACATAGTAACGCGCCCCCGAGTTCATTCGATTGCAGTAACCTCAATGCTACCACACGGTGTAACTTCCCATAAACCGCAGGGGAGTTAAATTAGTTCTATGCGGTGCGCGTAAACCCGTTTTACAATCAAGATTTACATCTACCTGCCTTTGCTTATTGTTGGGCTTATTAACTTAAACATTATTAAATTTAGACCGCAGTTAGTGCGAATTTTAATTAACGTTGTTCAAAATTTTAACATCGAAATTAGTGGTTTCATAAATGTTTCCCCAAAATAACTTTTGAGAGCTGAAATTGTTCAGTAATTGGATCAGTATTATACAAAACATCTTTACGGGAATTAATTATGAGCTTAATTCAATTACTTTAACGAACCAATGAAATCAATTTAAACTTTACTCAGGATTTCTAAGCTTTGAGAGTGGTTCTAAAAAATATTGTATTTGAGAATGTTTCTATTCAGCTTGGGACTTTCTGACTTGAACAAATTAATCCTTACTTCTCAATTCACTCCATTGGTGAGCTAATCAATACTTGCGGGTTTTCGAGCGATTGTTGAGCGAACGGGAGTTGCTAATTGGGTAAAGTGAATTGCAAGCTTGCCAAAATCTTACGGATAAATGAAAACGTGTATTGTTTTTAGAAATTGTTGAAAATCAAGTTAAAGTTTTAAGAACCTCAGAGTTTTTTTTACATCATTTATAAGAAAAAATTAAATTTTTTTTATGGAAACTGTTAATTATTTTGAAAAAAATTCAAGAAATTTACTCATAAGTTTAAGAGTCTGAATGAAAATTTGAATAGAGTACAAAATTGAATTTGCGTACTCATAGTTGTATAAATAAAAAAATCCTTTAATTATAAAGATTCAAAGTAATATCTAAAAAATAAAATTGCATAGTTGTTTCTAGAGCGTGCTTAAATCAGTCGCAAAGGTTGAATCCATAATGCCCCGTCTACACTGGCGGTTAAACCGCGTCTCGGCTTAAGTTTGTTTAAAGAATTTTGCAATGTTGCCATTGAAATCGAAGTTCAAGATGTAAACATCTTAATCTTTTAAATTATTTCCTATTTTTAAAGTACAAATTAATCCTTTAATCCAACGGCAACATTGCAAAATTTTTCAAACAAAGTTAAGCCGAGACGCGATTGAAGCGCCGGTGTAGACGGGGCATGGGCACCGGAATACTTATATCTATAAATACAATAAAAAATGTGTATGTTCTGAAGTTTTGTATGTCATACCCCATAGCTACTTGTGAAATAAGCGTTAAATAAAAACTTTTTAAGCGTAATTTACTCTTGTAAATAACAAATCAAATAGTTTTCTCGTAAATCTTGTTGAAAAACTTGCTTTTCCAATTCTCAAAAAACCTTATTTAAAAAAAAAAAAAAAAGAAGCGTTGAATAAATCAAAATAAGCAACTGATGAATGGTATTCCCGCTGGTTAGGTCTCTTTGTCTAGATTATAAATCAAATCCTCCGGGTAAGTATCTCGAAAAACTTGAGCGAGCGGAAAATTTTCCCGAGAAGTTTCGGCTTGCACCGTCTCCTTCCTAACTTCCTCCTCAGCCGGGCGCGCTGCACTTGGAATCTTCTCCACTTCCGACTTGCTCCACTCCGAAATACCCGCGCGCCTGCATTCGTCTCCCGAGTTATTTCCAGCGTTAAATAACTTATCCAACTAGTCTCCTCGGATTAAAGCTGCTTGTAAATGCGTCCAAACAATTCTGAAAATTGATTAAAACTACTTTTTTTACATACGAATCCCGCTGACGGTATCTAATTATTCCCGGGCGGTCGTAAGAACTCTTTTCTTTTGTTCCTGCCCCGCGGGTCGTTTGTTTCTTTTCCATTGTGGGAAAATGGTTTGCGATTATTATTACAACTACCGAGAGGTTTTTTCAAAACGCACGCATTTATCTTGGCCAAAGGAGAAAAAAAAAACGTTCTCTTTCTAGCCCTCCCCACCCCGGTGTATTGTTTTCCGTTCGCAAAGATAAAAGTGACTGGTTACTAAAATTTGTTTGTTACGGTTCGTTTAAAGCACAAAAATCCACAGCTGCGTTTGCATACCCGCAGAGAGGATAAAAAGAAGACTCTTTGTGCTATTTGTTAAAAACATACTTCTCTAGAGCTCGGAGAAATTATAAAAATTTTCATTTTCAACCTGAGCTTGAAGAAATTTTCAAAGTAAACGCGACCTTCTGTTCTCAACGCAAAGAGGAGGCTGAAGTAAAAAATTTCCAGAGAAAATTATTTTTTAATTTTACATTAAAGTACACAGTGAGTTATCTCAAAAAATACACATGGTGCAATTTTTAATAAAAATATTCGCATGAAAAATCGCTTTTGAAAATAATATGTATCTTGATGACATGAAATTACTTTTGAAAAAAACCAACAAAGATATTAAAAATATCCGTACTACTATATCTTAATTTTACCACGTTACGTCAGTTATGATGAGTTTCATAATACCAATTTTTTACAAAAATTCCTCGTATAACTCTTATACGATATAAAAACAATTATCAATATTTGTATTCAAATTTTCTCATTTTTTTTCAAGTTCTAAGATTCAAAAAGTTTGAGTTTTAGCAATACGGAAGATAAGTAAGAAAATTCTATAGTTTATTTCATTTCAGTGGATAGTAGATCGAAAAGTTATCGTCAAAAATTTTTTCTGTTTGAAAAATAATAACAATTGAAGAAAGTCTAGAGTTTTGGAGTGTAAAAAATTTCCTTTCAAACATTCACAAATCTCATTACAAAGTAAATTCGTAGTCATGACGCCACGAATCCTAATATTCAAAAAATTATTTCTCCTTATATTTTGCTTAAAAAATTATTTAAATTTTTTTTAATATTCACACATGCATAAAAAAATAGAAATACTTACTTTAGTAAATTGTCAGTGATGACATCACGAATCCTCAAATTTAGAAAATTAATTTTTTTCTTATTATTTCGATAAAAAACCTGACTCTACAATCTTTACATGTGAACTAGATACAAGTGACAAATTGCAATTTCATTATTCAAAATAATAATAATAATACTGGTTTATCTAAAAATTAAATCTTCAGACGATCCAGGATACTATATCCCTGGCAATGTCCTGCCCATAAACGCTTAAAATTCATCGATCGCAACATCAAAAACATAAAAACAATATCCCCAGTCTTTAGTACCAGAAGCCCTCCTTGCAGTGGATCCTCGGTTTCAGGCTCTAATCGAGTCAATCAATCACGGCCAATCGGTCCTCCTCGAAATCAAGGCCCTTCCGATGCAGGATCATCTTTCACGGGGTGTCGCGCAAGCCATAAAGCACCAACTCCTCCTCTTCCTCCCACTCCAGGCGATCGAGCTGCGGTTACCGTATATTACGCACGGTAAACACGCTGCCGTCCCTCTGTTCCGCAATTAAACGACGGACAAAGGGGAACCGACCTGCCTCGAGTATGTGGGAGGAGTTGATATTTCGTTAATTGACTGCACCTGATAAGAGTACCACTGACGATCGATCATCTGACTGCACACCTGATCCTTACTTTTGGAATTGCGGGGTAAAATGTTGGAAATTTTTTTTCGAAAGTCAGGCTGGCGAGTATTGTGACTAGATGTATCATGAGGAATGATAGGAACAACGATTGACAAACGTTTAAATCCGTTAAACGTTATTCTGTTTTTTTTAAACTAACTTATTTGTAATTTACCCGAAAATCTATGTAAGTAATAAATGTATTCCAATGGTTATTTTGTTTTGAAGCGTGATGAAAAATTGTTTAAAGGTTTTGTTTTTCAACTAAGAGTTACAAGTGATTTTTGAAAATTTGTTATAAAATACTGGTAAAGCCTGTATACAAACAATTTTACTTTCAATGCCAATAGAAAAATCGTTTAATTATTATAACTTTCAATAATTTTGTCGTTATTACGTATGTTAAATAAAAAAAGTGCTAAAATAATTATTAAACATGATAAAAGTAGCAAAAATCTTTTATACTAATTTGTAGAAACTATACCAAGCAAATTTTTTTTTTAATTGATTTATGACCTCGCTCTGTAACGACCATGAAATACTTGAACGGTCTACTTGGTCTTAATAAAAAAAAAAGCCGGAAATATTCTCGATTTTTTTTAATTAAAATAAAACAAGTACCTAGCGTTCACAGCAAAAACATAAAATTTGTATCTAATTTTAGCTAGTAAAACCAGTTGAACTGTTTTGTACATTCATCATCCTGCTCCCTCATTATATTTTTTTCATCACGACACTCATGCCAAGCTCATAATGTTGCGTGAGAAAATCTGAAAAATTTCAAAGCACCGATTTTCTCTTACCTTCCTCTGCCTCTTCTCATTCGCAAACCGGCCAGGTGGTCAACGATCCTGGAGTACAACGAACCGGGCGTATTAAGTCGTCGTCGAGCACAAAAGTACGTCGACCTCCGCTCGCCTTTTATCTCGCGTATCTTGTTTTTATTTTCTTCTTTCTCTTCATTTGGTTCACTTTTCAGTCACCTTCTCTTCTTGTTATTTATTCGCAAAGAAAGTCCGTAAAAGCTAATCCATAAATATTTACTTCGTTCGCTCTTCTTCTCGGCTTGCTCCTTCTATTTTGGACTCTATTTACGCCTCGGCCTCATGAATAATTTCGAGGATAAAAGGCTCCTTTTTATGCTGCTGTTTTTTTTTTTTTTCTTTTTTCGAGGAAAGTGAAATTTTGCGGATCTAATGACCAGTGCTCATTCGGTGACTGATTAATTTTGACGTGACCATTTTTTTTCCCTCATCACCGTCGCTCGCATTTTTAATGCAATCAATTAGAGAAGCACCCTCCCAGATTTCTTGTATTTTTCCACAAAAACATCATTTACATTCTCATTAATTTTTTCGAAAATTTCTCCAGCTCGTTGATTCCCCAAAAATTTAATCAACCAAAATTCATTAAACATAACACACCCGGTCCCTCTCTAATCAGCGCGGCGACTTTTATTGAAAAATGCAAATCAGCGTGGCGCGGCCACCGCACAAATCAACGCAACGGACCCAGACCTTGACCGGCTCTTGAACTTGCGGGTACTGGAAGCCACGGCGAGATCGCGGCTCTTCTGCAAGGTCACCACGTGCTCGGGCTACTTTCACCGGCTCCCACCTTCCGGGGCGCGGGGCACTCTGGAGGGGGAAGCCCATCATAAGAGATAACCGGTAGCGTGCATCCCGGGCCCTTCGCAGTCGGTTGATGAACTCGGTTACATCATGCGCTGGATCCTGAAGCTCCTGGCTCTGCTGTCGGGGTTGGCTCTGGCCGCCCCGATATTCCACTCGGGTCGGGCCGAGGACTTCTTCCAGATCCTGCTCAACAAGGTCAACCTCAAGATCGGCATCCTCAAGTTCATGAAGGAGTTTTTCGAGTTCCGGGACCGAGAGCTGGCCGACACCACGCCCGCTAATCGCCAGAGCTACGACTTCATCGTCGTCGGGGCTGGCACGGCCGGGTCGGTCATCGCCTCGAGGCTCACCGAGGTTCCCCAAGCTAATGTGCTACTCTTGGAAGCTGGGGGACACGAGAATCTCATCATGGACATTCCGCTGCTTGCCCTGTTTCTGCAGCTCAACAAGGACACTAATTGGGATTACAAGACCGAACCCTCTGAGCAGTACTGTTTAGCGACAGATGACCATGAATGCAAAGTCGCCCAAGGAAAGGTCATGGGTGGCACCGGAGTTTTGAACTTTATGATTGCCACCAGAGGTTAGTGTGATTTTTTTCTTTGTTAGTTTTTTTTTTTTATTTGTAAAGTTAGAAACCCTTCGAGAACAAACTAGGTTCAGCGATCAGTAAATTTCTTTCAATCAATTCTGAGTATATTTTATTCAAGTATCGAGTGGTTTTTAAAGTTTTTTGACTTTATAATTCACAAGTTCTCCAAGGGTTGACCAGTATTTGAAAACTAGTAACTTCTTAAAGTTAAACTCGATTCTGATCAATTTGAAATCAGGTAACAGACACGATTACGATGAGTGGGCCGAGCTGACCGGAGATGATAGCTGGGGGTACGAGGGAATGCTCAAGTACTTCAAGAAGCTCGAGAAGTTTGACGTTAATCAAGTGTCTGTAGATCCCGAGTATCACAACTTCAACGGCCCTATGAGGATAACCAACCCACCATACCAGACTCCTCTAGCCTCGGCCTTCGTCCAGGCGGGTCAGGAGATGGGCTACCCTCACGTGGAATACAACGGAAAAAACCAGACCGGGTTCGCCTACATGCAGACGAATCAGATAAACGGGGAGCGATTGAGCTGCAACAGAGCGTATTTGCACCCAGCAAAGGGCCGCCCTAACCTCTCGGTCAGCATGTTCAGCCAGGTAACCAGGATTCTGATAGACCCTAAGAGCAAGACAGCCTACGGGGTGGAGTTCGTCAAATTCGGGCGCAGGATACGCGTTTATGCGAGGAAGGAGGTAATCATCTCGGCCGGAGGAATAGCCTCGCCCCAGCTCCTCATGCTGTCTGGAATCGGTCCAGCGGAGCATTTGAAGAGCCTCAATATCCCGGTGATGCAGGACTTGCCCGTTGGGGAAAATATGAAGGATCATATTTCTTACGGAGGACTGTTCTTCACCGTCAACCAGAGCGTCGCAATCGTGATCCGAGACTACTTGAACCCGGTTAACACTACCATCAGCGACTATCTTACGAAGCGATCCGGTCAACTGGCTACGGCAGGAGGCTGCGAGGGACTCGGATACGTAAACGTCGACGATCCAAACAGTGACAAACCCAACATCGAGCTCTTGTTTGGGTCGGTCTCCCTGGTCTCGAGTCAATTTATTCGAATACCCTTCGGACTCCAGGACTACCACTTCCAGCAGTACTTCTCCCCCAAACTGTACCGTCATGCTTGGATCGTATTTCCCCTGCTAATGAAACCCAAGAGCACCGGTAAGATTCTGCTCCGGAGCAGGGATCCCTTCTCCAAGCCAAGAATCCTGGCGAACTACTTGTCCGACCCGGACGACGTCAGAGTGTCCATCAAGGGTATACGGATGGCCATCGAGCTCAGCAAGACCAAAGCGATGCAACGGTTTGGATCTGAACTCCACAACCACACCGTTCCTGGGTGCGAAGCCCACGATCCGGACTCGGACGAGTACTGGGAGTGCGCCCTTAGGACCTACACCGTGACCTTGTGGCATAACTCGGGAACCTGCAAGATGGGAAAGGAGAGCGATCCTACCGCCGTTGTCAACACTAAGTTACAAGTGAGTTTGAGATTTTATTTAGAATGTTTTTTTTTGGTAAAGTGATAGTTGAACCAAAAATTTTTTTTTTCAGGTCAAAGGGATCAAAAGACTGAGGGTCGCCGACACGTCGATCATGCCGAACATCGTCACGGCCCACACGAATGTTCCAACGATTGCGATTGCAGAAAAGTTTTCGGATATAGTCAAGTTGGATTACGGCTACATTTAAACAGATTTGAAAAAAGACTCATGAGTTTGTAGAAAAACCTCATGTGTCAAAAAATCTAATCTTTCGGATTTTAAAAGTTTTGAGTTTAAGCCCCAAAAATTAACGAATCAGGAGAATTTTATCCAAATTTTTCAAATTCAAAGTTTTGATTTTTTATTTACGAGTAATTTCTACGAGTTTAAATGGTACAGTCGAAAATTTCAGTTCCAAGAATCGAGCGGTTTTCCTGCTCTGCATATAATCATCTAACGTAGAATAATTTTATAGACAGGATAATGATTCTTGTACTCAATTTAGAATAATTTTGTAAATAATTTAACTAGTTTTTTATATGAGTGCATGTATGAGATAGCTAATCGTATGTTTTCATTAACTTGTTGAACTCAAAAATGTTCAATTGATGAGTTCAACTCGGAACTGACTAGAGCTTAAGATTTGTAACAATATAAAATAAAATAAAACAAAATAGTAACTAAAAAAAACCTCTACAATCATTGAAGATTTTTTCACATCACTGAAGATCTTCGAAGAACCACTTAAGAAACAGAGAGTCGCAATCAAGCGTTGCATAATTCTCAATCAGCATCATTGTACAGCTGCGAGAACAGACGATTTATCGGCCTCCTCCGCAGGATCTTACCCGAAAACAATATAAAGCGAGCGGCTTCGCGTCACAGGGACAAATTGGCCCGGCTTTCCTGGCAGGCTTGAATTTCAAGCGAGTCTAGATAAATAATCTTATCAATCTGGCTTCGGGAGACCATTTCGAACAACTTTTAAATTTAATGAGCTATCAGATACTGCTTTTAAATTTTATGCAAGCTTAAGCTGGATTGTTTCGGGGTTTATCATTAATGCGAATACACTCGGCTAATTGCACTGATTAAACTCACTAATAAGCGTTTAATGAGAGATATTGTTACTGTTTCGGTTCGATCGCGGTTTGATTTTGATTAGTTGATAATTACAAAAAAAAAAAAATATTGTTTGAAAGTTCTATATTTTTTTAAAAATAAAATATATCAACCGTACAATCATAAATTAAAAGTGTCAAACAGCTTTATATCATATGATAAACTTCTAATAACAGGATATTTCAAAAATTACTACTACGTCCGGTCAATACAACTATTTCATGGTATTAAAGGTTTTGTATAGGATTATGTTAAAGGTCTAGTCGTTTAGACTATTTAAATGATCAAAAATTAACGGTGCCTAAGATTTAACGTAAAATTATTTAAATGGCCGTTACAACTGTTTCGAAGATTTCACATGAGCACGAGTTACGAAATACTTTCAATAAAATTTCAAATCTAAGGAGAGTATCGAGCCTTAGAATAATTCATTCAAATTAATTTCAAGTTTACATACGATATATATTTTTAAACCTTTAAACTCCGAAAAAAAAAAAAAATTTCCTCGTACGTACATATTTCAAATTAGCGCGCTTATTTTCTCGTTCTCCTTCGTAACTCAAGGCCGCGCAACGATCCCGCGGTCTTTGTTCCTCCCAAAGAATGACTATAAAAAAAAAAACAAAAATCGCACTGATTTACTTAACACATCCCGCATTAAAAATCCCTTTTCGTAGCAACAAAGGACGAGGCGATTCTCCCGGCAACAGCTGTGAGCAAGCTCGTATGTACATGCAGTATTCCGGGAGTTAACGTTAAGCTGGCTCCTATTAGGGCGCACGAGGCGCGAATGGCTAAAGGCATCGGCCGTAATGCCTCCGGCCCGAGACCGCAGCTGGCCTCGTTGCAAATCCTCTTCGGTTTCGTGCCCCCGAAAAGTTATGGAAGAGGTTGATGGGTTTTTATAATCAAAACCAAATTTGAGAGGCTGAATAACTTAGGATTTGTTAAACTGGTGGAGTATACTTGAAATAACATTTAGTTTTTTTTTCAAATAAATTATTTGTATTTCATTGTAAAGATTGATTTTTCTTCTAATTTATTACTAGCAATAAATGAAAATTTTTCAAAGTTGATTAATGGAATCGATTTTTTCAAGTTACATGTTTTCAAATAATTAAGTTATGTAATTCTGAGTCTCCAAATTATAATAAATTTGTTGAGGTAAAATTTTGTAAGTACCATAAAAAGGCGTATAAATTTGTATACATTTGTCTTAAAGAAAACTCTCCTCATAAAAGTGTTAAGTCTATTACGATTCATCTGGTAACAAGATTTATGTTTAGAATAATTATATTATTACTGCACAAGTAAACAATGATGATATAGTGCTTTAAATTTAAATTGAAGACATGAACAAAAATTAATAAAAGAGAATAATTGAAATGCAGACCAGCTTTAGAAAACCTTAATAAATTATAGTTTAGCATTTTTTACATTAATAAATATATTGAAGTAACAATAATTTTTTTTATTATTACTTAATCCTCGATTCGGAAGAAAATTTTCTTACCAACTTCTACTTTTGTACAGATTTCAGGATATTTTTTCAAAAAGCAAAGCCTAGGTACTAAGCTGATGCTACTCGGTACTTTATTCATAAATTTTTCTGCGTTTTTTTGTATTTTTTTAAGACCTCGTAAGTCATGAATCTTATTCTCAATTTGTGCAGCATGCATCTCATGTAGCACGTGATTTATGCTTTCAATGGTTCTAATTATTTTGCATACACCAGTGAAATTGTAGCATGATATGCTTTTAATTGCAGAGAAAATTTACATAAGATTGTATCGTTAATTGAATTAAGATTAAGATGAATTGAGAAACCTAAAATTAAATGCAGTTTATGCATTTTTTATCATTTAACTTTATACTAATGACAGAAGAACTTTTATGGAAAGTCGCAGTGACAGATATTTAAGCATTGCTGTTTGGGATAAAATGGAAGTCTTAAAAACATGAATATGAAGAAAAATCAGCGAGTGGCGCAGCCATGTGAAGAGCAATTCAAACTCCGGACCGAGAATCGTCGGTTCGATTCTTACATAAAATCATTTGCTTGAAAACTGAAAATTGATAATATTTAATAAAAAAAGGGCAACGCTACATTGCCAGTTAACAAAAAAATTTAAAAAAAAAAAAAAAATAGTTACATGGTCCACTCACTTGACTTTGATTGTAAAAAACTGAATACATTTTTTTCATTTTGTCACATTTTTTGTTGGAAAAACTTATAAAAAAATAAAAGTTGCAAATATTTTTTCCTCAGTTATCGTTGGTAAATTTTTAATTGTACATGTTTATTTTGAAAGCACATACGTCTATCACTTTTACTAACATCGTAGAAACTTTTAAAAAAAAACGACACGTTTAATTAAAGTTACGACTTACGCTCCGAGCTTTTAACTCTTTACCGCTCAAATTTCGAAAGCAGCTTTCAAGCAAAGTTTTAACAATTTTTTAAATATCCATAAATCAAGTGCACGATTTTTAGTTTAATTTTTTGCATCATCAAGCAAGAAGTACTTTTATAAAATTTAAAAAATTATAGTGCATATTTATCGTGGACGTTTTACGCTTCCTCGAGCTCGCAAAGTAAATATGAGAGAGAAAAAGTATGAAATTTCCGGTACAATAATTTTAGAAATTTTTTTATCGGAGTCTCATTACTGCGTCATCCTCCTGAAAAAAAGTGGCTTCCATCTCATCCACTTTAATTTTTGCTCATTAACATTATTACCCCACGCGCCCTTTGACAAAAAACCACACGGTTCTTCGGTCCGGTTTAAGAATTCACAATGCTCTTTCCAAATTTTCACTATTTTTCCAAAACTATAAAAATTAATTAAAAATTTTTTCCCGCGCTCGGGTCTCGTTAATGAATTTATTTCAAAACTCCGACGCGCCGTAACTATTAATTATACGCGACGAGCCGAAAAAAAAAAAAAAAAAAATTCTCCTTTAATGAAGAAAGTTGACAAGCCGTCATTAGTGATGCGAACCGAGTGGCGGAAAATTTTCATCCAGTTTGGCGCAAAATAAAAATAAAAAAAGAGGATAAAAATTCGGCCTACGTCTTTGACAATACTTTTTTATTCGAGAGATATTTTCTCTGTCGCTGAGAACGTTGAGAAAATCTCATTTCGCTCCCGGATCGCGTTTTAGCCCGAGCTCGACGATCGACGCTGCCGGGAAAATTATCTAATCGACAAGGCTGAAATTTCATGTACGAGAGAGATTCGAAGATTAGCCCCATAATTTTCCGAAACATCTGAGTTATCTCTCGTACCTTGGAGAACGAGTATTCCTCTTCCGCAGCTCGGGGTTTTAAAAAATTCAAAACAGAATGAAAAAGAAATCCAGCTTGAAAATTTATATGAAATTGAAGCTGTCTAGCATGGATTCTCGGAACGAGCTTAATTAAAAAAAAAAAAAAAAGAGTTTTTCCAGAAGTGAAATTCTTGGAAATAGAACTGTCAAATTTAGATTTACATCCTGGAGTATAAAAAGCCCGTATGATTTTTTATAAACTCAAGCTTCCTTCACTCGGTACGGTAAAAATATTTTTTCGTTTTCTTGTCGTCTACTGACGTTTGAATCTTAAACAAAAAAGGGATAAACTTCTTATCCTCGTAAGGGAGAAACCATTTCATGTGGTAGGAAACACATGTCCCACTGTAAAAGTAAAACCCGCGCGTGGGAGTTAAAAAAAAAGATTAATTGTATTCACGAGTATTCTTTTAAGGGTGCCGTTAATTAGCGGGTGGGGCGGGGGTGGAAAAGAAGGAGGGGGAAAACAATCACGAAGCTCTGCTGTATTTCCAGAGCGGCGAGTAAATTAACTCCGGACTTACGGTCGCTTAGGGTGGTTAGATACGACGTTACGCTTCTTTTATTCTCTACGCGTAAGTCCTGGAGTTACGGGGGGCTATGAGCTTTTTATTTTTTACTTTCGAGGTAAGTTTATCAGCTTGGCAGGAGGTGAGCGGGAAAAATCATTGGCGCTGTCAACGAATTAATTGCAAGACGGTCGTTTCAAGTGCTGCTGATAGTTTTAAACGATCAATTGATGAATAAATATTTGAGTCTGCGTAAGATTTTTCACAGTAGGATCTGGAAGTACGAAGATAAAATTGATTGGTGCATCAAATAATCTTTGGCTCTTTCTGTATACCTTGTAAGAAATATGAATTAGATTATCCATTAAATGGCCATTAAATGACTACTTACTAGCGAAATACTAAATTGAGTCTATAAAATGGCTGGTAAACGACTATTTAATGGATAACTTAATTCACATTTCTAACAGAGTAATCATATCGATGGTCCCAGCGAAGGAAAACCTTAGCCGAAAATCAGCAGATTTGAAATGACCAATGAGAGGCTGACATAAATTAAAAAACCGGAAAAATTCAGGAACCTTCAAAAATCATTACCCAATAAATGAGATTTTTTTTATTTTTTTCGATTTTTTTATTCATTTCAGCCTCTCATTGGTCATTTCAAATCTGCTGATTTTTGGCTAAGGATTTTCTTCGCTGAGACCGTCGATTTATTAAAAAATCGACTCTTTTTTCCATAAAAAATGTCGATTTTTTGCTTTTTATTCAATAAACTGAAAAAAATCGACGATAAGTTCTACTCATTTCACAATGTTATAAACTATGAAAAAGTATATTCAATCCTAAAGCGCGGTAGCGCTTGACGGCGATTGAGTTTTTTTTAACAACAATCACAACGAAAAAAACTGCCGTCAAAGCGTACGCTTTATATACTTAGAATTCACGGTTTTCTGAAAATTTTAGTCTTTTTTGTTCTCTGTAAGCAAGCTTAAGTTATATGGTCAAAGTGATTTTAAAGTGCATAATTATTGGTTACAGTGCTAGTTTTTTGAGATAAGAGTTAAGAACTACATGTACAAAAAAAAAAATAGATAGTTTCAGGTCTAGATATTCAATGGACTAGTAATTACATTTAGCATGGATTTTCTAGGTACGGATAAACATTTGCTCTATTATTTTCCAAGTTAATTTACATTAAAGTACCTATGTATTAAAAAAAGAGGGATAATATAGAGGCATAATACTAGATTATACATTTTCAATAAAATTTTATCAATGATTTGTGTTCTGTCTGATGATAAAATTATATTTCAGAAATTTGAATCAGAAAAACTAAGCATATTTAGGTCAGCATAAGTCAATTATTGAAAATTTTAGTCTTTTTTGTTTTCTGTAAGCAAGCTAAAGTTATACAGTCAAAGTTCAAAATTGGTTAGTTTTTTGAGATAAGAATCAAGGAACTATATGTACAAAAAAAAAAAAAATAGATAGTTTCAGGTCTAGACATCCAATGGGCCAGCTGTTATTATAAATTTCTATTTAGCATAGATTTTTTGAGTACGGATGAGCATTCGCTCTATTTTTTTCTAATTGGATTTTCAATAAAGTTTTTCCATCTATTATATGCAAAGTGCATTCAAAAGTAGGTGATAAAACAGTAAATTATATATTTTTCAATTTTCAATAAAATTTATCAATGATTTATAAAATTATATTTCAGAAATTTGAATCAGAAGAACTAAGCATATTTAGGTCAGCATAGATCATTTTCAATAAAATTTATCAATGATTTATAAAATTATATTTCAGAAATTTGAATCAGAAGAACTAAGCATATTTAGGTCAGCATAGATCAATTATGGAAAATTTTAGTCTTTTTTGTTTTCTGTAAGCAAGCTAAAGTTATACAGTCAAAGTGATTTTAAAGTTCAAAATTGGTTAGTTTTTTGTGATAAGAACCAAGAACTACATGTACAAAAAAAAAAAAAAAAATAGATAGTTTCAGGTCTAGATATCCAATGGGCCAGCTGTTATTATAAATTTCTATTTAGCATAGATTTTTTGAGTACGGATGAGCATTTACTCTATTATTTTCTAATTGGATTTACAATAAAGTTTGTCCATCTATTATATGCAAAGTGCATTCAAAAGTAGGTGATAATAACAGTAAATTATATATTTTTCAATTAAATTTATTAATGATTTTTATGTGTTCTGGCTGATGATAAAATTATATGTAAGAAATTTTAATTAGAAGAATAAGATATATCTAAGTTAGCATGAATCAATTGATGAAAATTTATATCTTTTTTTTTGTCATTTAAAAATCAGGTTAAAATGTTAACCTGATTAAGGTTAAATTAATTTTTTTTTATATGTATGATTATTGATTTATCTAGGACTTAGCTAGTATGAAATTATTAAGAATGTGAAATCATTTGTTCAGATATATTTTTTAAGAATATAAATGATTTATTTATGGAGGTTGGTTTTTTTGAATATGTTGACAAAAAGGAGATACATTTAAATTTACCGAATCTACGCAATGAAATCTAAAAAAAAAAAACTTTTCAAAAAGTACTTTAACGGCGATTAGTTTTTTTAAACGGAGTCCATAAATAAAAAAGTATACGCTGAATATGCTAATATTTTTTTTTGAAAATGAACTAATGAAAGAAGTGAAATCAAAAATTTATTACGGACGACTTCGACTAAAATTACTTATTATTTAAGAATAACTTTCTCTAATCCAAGAACATATTATGTTGAATCACTGTAAATATACGTAAAATTAACAATTTTTCAAATCAAGTAATTTTCAATATCGATAACCACCATTCGAAATTGACGGAGCTGCTTTAACTTTAACTAAGTTTTTCAAGCCAAAAAAGTAAATTCATAAAAAAGCTATCACCATTTTGTAAATTTAAATTTCAAAAAGTTAGTTACTGCGTACTTAAAGACTTAAAAATCTTTCAAAAAAAATAAAAAGCTCTAAAACTTTAAAATAAATTTATAATAGAAAAAAAAATTAGACTGAGTTTAATTAATGTTATTGTGTATGAGCATACATGCGTGTCATAAACATTTATGCTTTTTACTTTGACCGAAGTTGTTCCTCGAAAACAGCTCCGTCAATTTCGAATGGTGGTTATCGATATTGAAAATTACTTGATTTGAAAAATTGTTAATTTTACGTATATTTACAGTGATTCAACATAATATGTTCTTGGATTAGAGAAAGTTATTCTTAAATAATAAGTAATTTTAGTCGAAGTCGTCCGTAATAAATTTTTGATTTCACTTCTTTCATTAGTTCATTTTCAAAAAAAAATATTAGCATATTCAGCGTATACTTTTTTATTTATGGACTCCGTTTAAAAAAACTAATCGCCGTTAAAGTACTTTTTGAAAATTATACTTACGTCAAATAATTTTGTTTTTGATCAATGATATTGTACATGATTTAAATGGAGCAACAATACTCGTAAAAGTAAAAGAAATAAAAAAAACCACATTTATTTTAAGAATAATACATTCCGTATCCGTTGATCAAACTTCAGTACTTAATCTCTTAACAAGAGCGAGTTTCTCCATTTGAAAGCTAAATTTGGAAGAATAAAAAAAAACTGCCAAGACTTTATCCAGTCCCTCGAGAAGAGCTAAGTCGTCGTTTTTTCTCTTTCCGGACGAATTTTTATTATTATATACGCGAGCTGTCCCGACTGGTAAACCGAAGCGTGTTTTTCTTCATCGCAAGCTCTGGGTGCCGAGCGGCAAGGCAGCAGCGCGAATGAAAACCAATCCCCCGAGCTAACTTTTCTCATTTGAGGGGGAAGCCATTGAACTCGACTTGACGATAGATCGAGTAAATCGGGAAGTTTTCCGTCTTTGAATTCCGTTCCTGATACAGATCTTAAGCCCCCTGCTGGAACAAAAGCTTCCTTTTTATCGCGACTGTCTTTGAATTTTTCGGTTTGACTACTCTAAAGCTAATCGCGATTAAAGTTTGGTTTACTTGTGAATTTTCAAGTGATCGATCCAGCTTTTATTCTTTTTACAACTTACAGCGTCGAATCGACTTTGGTGATAAAGTTTCAACCCGCCGCGCCGTATTCATGGAGTGTTCCAAGGAAAACGACTTTTCAAAATAGCATCGTAATATCGAACGCATCGCATCACACACCTGAGCTCTGCGCGAGAAAAAAAAAAGATCGTAAGAATAAAGTACGGCGCTCGTGAATACAAACGTTCGTTCATTTATCGATCACTGACTTTTAAAATCACAAAATACGGGACTTTTTCATCATTCGTAGCTCTCGTATCGTAAAATTTTGTTTATGAGGCATTTACTCAAAATCTATGAGATTCAATTGCTTGAATTGAATTTGTAAGACTAAAAACGTATGTAAACTAACGGTACATGCTACTCAACAGTTTCCTTTTTTTAAATCAGAAAACACTTTTATATCGATTTTTGTAGAGTTTTTCGCCGCTGTAAAAGCAAAAAAATAAACCTCTTTTATTGAAAAAAATTTTAAAAATTTGGTTTTAATTTAATCGACATGTAGTTAGTGATATAATAATTATTTTACATTTATATTCATTTTTATACACAGTATTTGTGAATAAAAAATTCAATTAATTGTAAAAAAAAATTTTAAAGAATTTTGATGAGTTTATCATGGGAGTTTGAATTTTTTAAACAATTGCTTTTAATTCATGTTTTTATTTTTTCATTAAACACGTTATGTATATACATATAACCTGTTTTTTTGGAAATTACAGTAATAAAAAATGTTAAAATTAGTTTTTATTCATGTCATAGAGTCTTATCAAAAATTTATTTTCCCATATTTACGAGAAAAAATTATTTTCTTTATTAAAGATATAAAAAAAATAGAGAATCTAACAATTTTTTAAATTTTTGATAAATAAAAGTGCTGGCAGAAACAAAAAACTTTTATTTTTCAAAAGATTCGAGCCGACGTCACTCAAACCGTTTACCGTCCTGAGCCTCCATATTTCGCGCAAACTTCTCCATCAATAAGTTAACCCCTGTAGTTTCCCAAAACTGTCAGCCCCGTTTTTCGTCCCGTCGGTTCGCGGAGCTCGGAAGTATTCTCTCCGGGTGAAAAAGAAAAACCAAATTGGTTTGTGATTTAGCGCTAATGCCCGGATGATCCTTGTTTGGTGGGAGAGCTAAATCGTGTAATGCGGCTGCGGGCTGAATACCACGTTGAGGCGCGGGGCGTAAAATTTTTATACCCGTCGATCTTTGAATGAATGGAACGTGGCGAGAGAAACAGCTACGAATTGAATTTATTGAGACGGACGCTTTTGAAGTGGGCTGTTTTTATGGAGCATTCCGGGCACGTGCTAAGTTACGACGAGAGAGAATTCACGTAAGAGTAGATTAAACAAAAAAATATGCAATACATTTTTTTTAGTATTATTAAAAAATATGCAATACATTTTTTTAGTATTAATGAATAATTACTATAATTGTTATTGAAATAATACAAGAGTTTAAATATGTAGACATGAAAAACCTATGACTTTTCTGGACTGATAAACAATGAAAGTTCACGTGTATCTACAAAGTTTAATTAATGTTATACTTATAAGTCATCATTATCGACCAATTCTTACCAAATTAAAAAAAAAATAAAAATCCACCTTTGATAATTTTTTTTTCTTTTGATACTGATAAACAATTACTCTAGTTTGAGGTATCAACTTGACGGAGTCAAATATAAACTCCTCTCACAGTCAGACTGACCGGCCGCGGCACTGCAAGAACTTGAGTTTAATTCTCTACTAACTAGGCTATACCAGCGAACAAATTCTCGAACAAACTTGAAACAGGATTAACGAATCGTCGCGAATTTTCTTTGAGCTCGACTCTCTTTTACCCTGAAATACTTCCGTAAAAATGCGGGACGGTAGTCGCTTTTGACGATCGTTTAAATTGTTAACGAGACTCGGTTAACGAAGACTTGATTAAGAAGTTCTTTTCGCACGTACTTTGCCGTCCGCTCAAACTAATTACTTTCAATTATAATAACTTACGGAAATTCATAGATGAGTTCATTTTCCGACAGCTCTATCGAGATAATTAAATGAAACTTACCATAGATTATTTTAAAACTATAAATTGCTCAACTTTGTCTCAAAACTTTTGTTCAAATTAAATTTTTTAGAAAAAAAGTTTTCAATATAAAGGTATGAAATTGTCTCATTGTGACCTAATTATCCGAATTGTCAGTCTCATTTTTTTCGAGTGCTTAATGTCGTATCATCAAGTTAAAGCTCGGTGGAGTTCCGGGTAGGTATATATAGGATGAGAAACGCGCGCACGGCCCTCGCGCTGTCAGAACTCCACTGTCGCCCGGTGCATGCCTGCTAATGGCATCATTATTTTCAAAACGTATATATACGCAGCGCAAATATTAATTAAATGCCGCTGCCTGCCAGCACTTCCATTTCGCCGAGCGAGCGCGCGCGCGCACAATTTTGCGCTTTATCGCTGCGACGAGAGAAAATTTTCGCCTGACACGAATGCTACTCCACCTACCAGTGAGTGAATAGCCGAGTGGTAATTGTTAATCAGTCGCTGATAGTTCGTGCTTGATATTATTAGTTTAGTTTACAAGTCAGTTTATTACATGATTAAACTACTCATAATTGGGGTTTTTGAAAAATTAAAAAGCAGTAGGGTAAGAGAGGGTGTTAGTACGAATGAGAGATGTACCGCGAACTTTAAACGCTTATAAATTAAAAACTATTTCAAAATATTCAACTTTTTTTCTTTTTAATGAATAATTGAACTTATTAGATATAATAGCGTAATTTTCAGATAGTATACTTTTAGTTTAACAATAAAATAATTGGTTTGAAAAAAAAAAAACAAGTGCGGCTAATAGTACGAACGAGAGGCCATTAGTACGAGGCCTTTTGTACAAAGGCGGGCGTTAGTACGAGGCTGTTAGTACGAACGGTTGATTAGTTCGATGTTAGGTTAAATTAGGATATACAAAGCAACTAATAACGTTACTTTTGAATATATTTTAATTTATTTATTTATTAAATTTAAAAGTTCGTTGACGCAATAAGATTTGCTATACTTGCTTATTGAAGAACAGTTGAAATGGAGGTTATGGTTCTCCTCGTGGTTCTCGTACTAACAGCCGCAACAACGCGAAAAAGACCGAATGCGTGCGGTAGTACGAATTTTGAACATGAAATTGATTTTTTATTTTCAATTAAATAAATATTTTTAAAAAGTGATGTGACAAAATTATTTATTTAACAAAAATACATTTAAAATATTTTTTTCTAAATATCTAACTAAATAATTACTCTATCTAAATAACAAAATTATTTTTGTTCGTACTAACATACGCATTCGTACAAACGCCCTCACTTACCCTAGTTCAGTCAGGCTGTAATTTTGGACCATTTGAAATTTTAAGTAGAATTCAGAAAAGTATAAGAGATTTAAAATTAGCTTCTTTAAAAGTTTTTTCATTTGTGAAAGTTTAAATCATAACTTTGGTGTTTTTAATGTCATGGACGTTGAAATTACTATTTTTATTACTATAAATTTATTAATGTTTATTTTCATTTTTACTAGAATTTTTATGGATGTATCTCGGGATGTATTTATTTACTTTTTTTATGTATTTATAAAGATAATTAGATTTAGCGTTTTTAATTCAAAAGTCTTGATAGTTTACTGAATTGAATTAATTTAAATTATTGCGTTTTATTCATGAGACAATTGACTCAAACAATCGAGCGTTGGAATTATAATCCAAACGCCATTAGTTTGAATCCTTCGCACTACGATTTCTGTTAAACTGCAAGTGAAATACAAAGTTCATAAATCATTTATTTTAAAAAGACTGAATTTTTTTTTTTTTTTTTTTTTAAATTAACAAATATATACTATAAAATTGATAAAATGTAATTTTTACATAGAAATTTTTTTTTAATTATAAATTAAAAAAAATTTTTTTTTACCGTTTCTATCAATTTTCTGCAAAATAGGCTTCATCATAATTTCTGAAATGCCTCGTATTTGTGTAGTATACATTGTTTTGAAAAATTTTTTTTATGTATTTTATTTATAAAAAATTTTCATGGGACACACATACTGAATGAAATCAACACCTACTTAAAATATTTTTAAAACTTTGTAGAGTTGGAGAAAATCATATTTGTTGTAAAAATGGAATAAAAATATACAAAAAACTTTTAATTATTAAAAATCATTCATTATAAACCCCTCAAGTTTCTAATAAAATGATTATTTCGTACATGTATAAAAAATAATACTCTAAAATAAGAAAAACTTATTAAAATTAAATTTTATTTTTATCATAGGAAAGAACCCGAACGACTCAACATTTAAATTTCCAAGATCAAAGCATCCAATTTTTATTTTAAATTCACACATCTGCCTCTGGCTCTGAGCAAACCAAACATTAACTACCACCCCGCGCTCCATCAAAAATAAAAAGATCCCTCTGTGTAATTACCACGGAAAATCAACGCGCGCCCGGAGGAATGGCCAGCTCACAGAGATATGCATTCGATCCAAAGGTAATACCGTGACGAGCGAGCATTGGTCGGGTTTCAGCAGTCAGCTACCTCATTACTCCCACATGGTTACGCGGCGCACACTGATAATTCAGACGCTACTCTAATTTGCCTTCCCCACCCGCATACTGCGCATACCTACCGACGTGTATACATCTCCTTTGTCACGTTGCGTATAGCTGGATAGATTTCTTATTCCCAAGGAAGACGCAGAGTCGTGTTTGCTCCTGGATCCCTTTCAGAAGTGATTAATCTGATTTCATCAAATGTACGTCTTCAATGGATGGATTATTAGGTGCGAGATCTTACTTTTCCGAAAAAGGAATTGCTTGCGTATTTAATAAAAGATGTACTTTTAAAATAAAAGATACATAAGATTCATATTGGATCAGCAGTCATGTGGTTGGCCGAACGGTCCAAGGATCTGCGGTTCGAAGCATTGCTTATTTTAATGCAACAGACACAATGGAAATAATTCAAATACTTCGAATAATCAAGCTTAATTATTTCTTGTACCCTGCTAGAAGTTTCAACAGAACGTCTGGGGTGCTCGCCAGATAGTGGGCAGAAAATTCTGTCAAGCTTATTATTTTATGTATATGTCTATATATATACATATATGTATATGTACCTAGATGCGTTGATGAGAGGTTAGTTTACAAATCGGAGCAACAGCATGCAGCTCCGATGTTACAAAATTGATAAAAAATAATCAAATAATTTTATAGAAATATAATTTTAATTTTTAATCGATGAATTATGCTTGCTGTTTGAAAATCCTAACCTCTCCCTGCTGTATAGCCACACGTACAATGGACTTGAACAAATTTTTTTTCTTTTGCTAAATATTTTAACACCTATGGAGTCAGGGCAGTGACCTAGCGCATAGGATAGCGATTACAACCTGGAGATGATTTCCCCAGGAAGTTTTGACTCCGGAGAGGCCAGGGCGTATACCTGGTGCACCTGGTGATACTGATACTTACGCCAGGGAGATGATTTCCTCAGGAAGTTTGGACCTCGGAGGGGCCAGGGCAGATACCTGGTGCACCTGGTTATACTGAAACCTTGGAGATGATTTCCCCAGGAAGTTTGGACTCCGGAGGGGTCAGGCTGAACACCTGGTGCACCTGGTGATATTTACGCCTTGGAGATGATTTTCCCAGGAAGTTTCGACTCCGGAGGGGTCAGGGCGGACACCTGGTGCACCTGGTGATACTTACGCCTTGGAGATGATTTCCCTTAGAAGTTTTGACTCCGGAGGGGCCAGGGCGGATACCTGGTGCACCTGGTAATACTTACGCCTTGGAGATAATTTCCCCAGAAGGCCAGGGCGGATACCTGGTGCACCTGGTGATACTTACGCCTTGGAGATGATTTCCTCAGGAAGTCTGGACCCCGGAGGGGCCAGGGCGGACACCTGGTGCCCCTGGTGATACTTACGCCTTGGAGATGATTTTATCAAGAAATTTTGACCCTGGATGGGCCAGGGAAAATACTTGGTGTACCCGGTAATAAACCAACTCTGAAGATGCTATCCTAATAGTAAACTTGATGATGTGAACCCACTGGGATCAAAACTTTCTGGGAAAATCATCTCCAAGGCGTAAGTATCACCAGGTGCACCGGGTGTACGCCCTAACCCCTCCGGAGTCCAAACTTCTTGAGGAAATCATCTCCGAGGCGTAAGTATCACCAGGTGTACCAGGTGTTCAGCCTGACCTCTCCGGAGTCCAAACTTCCTGGGGAAATTATCTCCAAGGCGTAAGTATTACCAGGTGCACCAGGTATCCGCCCTGGCCCCTCCGGAGTCCAAACTTCCTGAGGAAATCATCTCCAAGGCGTAAGTATCATCAGGTGCACCAAGTGTCCGCCCTGACCCCCCCGGAGTCCTAACTTCCTGGGGAAATCATCTCCAAGGCGTAATTAATACCAGGTGCACCAGGTGTTCAGCCTGACCCCTCCGGAGTGCAAACTTCCTGGGGAAATCATCTCCAAGGCCTCAGTATAACCAGGTGCACCAGGTATTCGCCCTGGCCCCTCCGGAGTCCAAACTTCCTGAGGAAATCATCTCCAAGGCGTAAGTATCACCAGGTGCACCAGGTGTTCAGCCTGACCCCTCCGGAGTCCAAACTTCCTGGGGAAATCATCTCCAAGGCGTAAGTATCACCAGGTGCACCGGGTATCCGCCCTGGCCCCTCCGGAGTCCAAACTTCCTGAGGAAATCATCTCCGAGGCGTAAGTATCATCAGGTGCACCAAGTGTCCGCCCTGGCCCCCCCGGAGTCCTAACTTCCTGGGGAAATCATCTCCAAGGCGTAATTAATACCAGGTGCACCAGGTGTTCAGCCTGACCCCTCCGGAGTGCAAACTTCCTGGGGAAATCATCTCCAAGGCCTCAGTATAACCAGGTGCACCAGGTATTCGCCCTGGCCCCTCCGGAGTCCAAACTTCCTGAGGAAATCATCTCCGAGGCGTAAGTATCACCAGGTGTACCAGGTGTTCAGCCTGACCTCTCCGGAGTCCAAACTTCCTGGGGAAATTATCTCCAAGGCGTAAGTATTACCAGGTGCACCAGGTATCCGCCCTGGCCCCTCCGGAGTCCAAACTTCCTGAGGAAATCATCTCCAAGGCGTAATTAATACCAGGTGCACCAGGTGTTCAGCCTGACCCCTCCGGAGTGCAAACTTCCTGGGGAAATCATCTCCAAGGCCTCAGTATAACCAGGTGCACCAGGTATTCGCCCTGGCCCCTCCGGAGTCCAAACTTCCTGAGGAAATCATCTCCAAGGCGTAAGTATCACCAGGTGCACCAGGTGTTCAGCCTGACCCCTCCGGAGTCCAAACTTCCTGGGGAAATCATCTCCAAGGCGTAAGTATCACCAGGTGCACCGGGTATCCGCCCTGGCCCCTCCGGAGTCCAAACTTCCTGAGGAAATCATCTCCGAGGCGTAAGTATCATCAGGTGCACCAAGTGTCCGCCCTGGCCCCCCCGGAGTCCTAACTTCCTGGGGAAATCATCTCCAAGGCGTAATTAATACCAGGTGCACCAGGTGTTCAGCCTGACCCCTCCGGAGTGCAAACTTCCTGGGGAAATCATCTCCAAGGCCTCAGTATAACCAGGTGCACCAGGTGTTCAGCCTGACCCCTCCGGAGTGCAAACTTCCTGGGGAAATCATCTCCAAGGCCTCAGTATAACCAGGTGCACCAGGTATTCGCCCTGGCCCCTCCGGAGTCCAAACTTCCTGAGGAAATCATCTCCAAGGCGTAAGTATCACCAGGTGCACCAGGTGTTCAGCCTGACCCCTCCGGAGTCCAAACTTCCTGAGGAAATCATCTCCAAGGCGTAAGTATCATCAGGTGCACCAAGTGTCCGCCCTGACCCCCCCGGAGTCCTAACTTCCTGGGGAAATCATCTCCAAGGCGTAATTAATACCAGGTGCACCAGGTGTTCAGCCTGACCCCTCCGGAGTGCAAACTTCCTGGGGAAATCATCTCCAAGGCCTCAGTATAACCAGGTGCACCAGGTATTCGCCCTGGCCCCTCCGGAGTCCAAACTTCCTGAGGAAATCATCTCCAAGGCGTAAGTATCACCAGGTGCACCAGGTGTTCAGCCTGACCCCTCCGGAGTCCAAACTTCCTGGGGAAATCATCTCCAAGGCGTAAGTATCACCAGGTGCACCGGGTGTACGCCCTAACCCCTCCGGAGTCCAAACTTCCTGAGGAAATCATCTCCGAGGCGTAAGTATCATCAGGTGCACCAAGTGTCCGCCCTGGCCCCCCCGGAGTCCTAACTTCCTGGGGAAATCATCTCCAAGGCGTAATTAATACCAGGTGCACCAGGTGTTCAGCCTGACCCCTCCGGAGTGCAAACTTCCTGGGGAAATCATCTCCAAGGCCTCAGTATAACCAGGTGCACCAGGTATTCGCCCTGGCCCCTCCGGAGTCCAAACTTCCTGAGGAAATCATCTCCGAGGCGTAAGTATCACCAGGTGTACCAGGTGTTCAGCCTGACCTCTCCGGAGTCCAAACTTCCTGGGGAAATTATCTCCAAGGCGTAAGTATTACCAGGTGCACCAGGTATCCGCCCTGGCCCCTCCGGAGTCCAAACTTCCTGAGGAAATCATCTCCAAGGCGTAAGTATCATCAGGTGCACCAAGTGTCCGCCCTGACCCCCCCGGAGTCCTAACTTCCTGGGGAAATCATCTCCAAGGCTTAATTAATACCAGGTGCACCAGGTGTTCAGCCTGACCCCTCCGGAGTGCAAACTTCCTGGGGAAATCATCTCCAAGGCCTCAGTATAACCAGGTGCACCAGGTATTCGCCCTGGCCCCTCCGGAGTCCAAACTTCCTGAGGAAATCATCTCCAAGGCGTAAGTATCACCAGGTGCACCAGGTGTTCAGCCTGACCCCTCCGGAGTCCAAACTTCCTGGGGAAATCATCTCCAAGGCGTAAGTATCACCAGGTGCACCGGGTGTACGCCCTAACCCCTCCGGAGTCCAAACTTCCTGAGGAAATCATCTCCGAGGCGTAAGTATCATCAGGTGCACCAAGTGTCCGCCCTGGCCCCCCCGGAGTCCTAACTTCCTGGGGAAATCATCTCCAAGGCGTAATTAATACCAGGTGCACCAGGTGTTCAGCCTGACCCCTCCGGAGTGCAAACTTCCTGGGGAAATCATCTCCAAGGCCTCAGTATAACCAGGTGCACCAGGTATTCGCCCTGGCCCCTCCGGAGTCCAAACTTCCTGAGGAAATCATCTCCAAGGCGTAAGTATCACCAGGTGCACCAGGTGTTCAGCCTGACCCCTCCGGAGTCCAAACTTCCTGGGGAAATCATCTCCAAGGCGTAAGTATCACCAGGTGCACCGGGTGTACGCCCTAACCCCTCCGGAGTCCAAACTTCCTGAGGAAATCATCTCCGAGGCGTAAGTATCATCAGGTGCACCAAGTGTCCGCCCTGGCCCCCCCGGAGTCCTAACTTCCTGGGGAAATCATCTCCAAGGCGTAATTAATACCAGGTGCACCAGGTGTTCAGCCTGACCCCTCCGGAGTGCAAACTTCCTGGGGAAATCATCTCCAAGGCCTCAGTATAACCAGGTGCACCAGGTATTCGCCCTGGCCCCCCCGGAGTCCAAACTTCCTGAGGAAATCATCTCCAAGGCGTAAGTATCACCAGGTGCACCAGGTGTTCAGCCTGACCCCTCCGGAGTGCAAACTTCCTGGGGAAATCATCTCCAAGGCCTCAGTATAACCAGGTGCACCAGGTATTCGCCCTGGCCCCTCCGGAGTCCAAACTTCCTGAGGAAATCATCTCCAAGGCGTAAGTATCACCAGGTGCACCAGGTGTTCAGCCTGACCCCTCCGGAGTCCAAACTTCCTGAGGAAATCATCTCCAAGGCGTAAGTATCATCAGGTGCACCAAGTGTCCGCCCTGACCCCCCCGGAGTCCTAACTTCCTGGGGAAATCATCTCCAAGGCGTAATTAATACCAGGTGCACCAGGTGTTCAGCCTGACCCCTCCGGAGTGCAAACTTCCTGGGGAAATCATCTCCAAGGCCTCAGTATAACCAGGTGCACCAGGTATTCGCCCTGGCCCCTCCGGAGTCCAAACTTCCTGAGGAAATCATCTCCAAGGCGTAAGTATCATCAGGTGCACCAAGTGTCCGCCCTGACCCCCCCGGAGTCCTAACTTCCTGGGGAAATCATCTCCAAGGCGTAATTAATACCAGGTGCACCAGGTGTTCAGCCTGACCCCTCCGGAGTGCAAACTTCCTGGGGAAATCATCTCCAAGGCCTCAGTATAACCAGGTGCACCAGGTATTCGCCCTGGCCCCTCCGGAGTCCAAACTTCCTGAGGAAATCATCTCCAAGGCGTAAGTATCACCAGGTGCACCAGGTGTTCAGCCTGACCCCTCCGGAGTCCAAACTTCCTGGGGAAATCATCTCCAAGGCGTAAGTATCACCAGGTGCACCGGGTATCCGCCCTGGCCCCTCCGGAGTCCAAACTTCCTGAGGAAATCATCTCCGAGGCGTAAGTATCATCAGGTGCACCAAGTGTCCGCCCTGGCCCCCCCGGAGTCCTAACTTCCTGGGGAAATCATCTCCAAGGCGTAATTAATACCAGGTGCACCAGGTGTTCAGCCTGACCCCTCCGGAGTGCAAACTTCCTGGGGAAATCATCTCCAAGGCCTCAGTATAACCAGGTGCACCAGGTATTCGCCCTGGCCCCTCCGGAGTCCAAACTTCCTGAGGAAATCATCTCCGAGGCGTAAGTATCACCAGGTGTACCAGGTGTTCAGCCTGACCTCTCCGGAGTCCAAACTTCCTGGGGAAATTATCTCCAAGGCGTAAGTATTACCAGGTGCACCAGGTATCCGCCCTGGCCCCTCCGGAGTCCAAACTTCCTGAGGAAATCATCTCCAAGGCGTAAGTATCATCAGGTGCACCAAGTGTCCGCCCTGACCCCCCCGGAGTCCTAACTTCCTGGGGAAATCATCTCCAAGGCTTAATTAATACCAGGTGCACCAGGTGTTCAGCCTGACCCCTCCGGAGTGCAAACTTCCTGGGGAAATCATCTCCAAGGCCTCAGTATAACCAGGTGCACCAGGTATTCGCCCTGGCCCCTCCGGAGTCCAAACTTCCTGAGGAAATCATCTCCAAGGCGTAAGTATCACCAGGTGCACCAGGTGTTCAGCCTGACCCCTCCGGAGTCCAAACTTCCTGGGGAAATCATCTCCAAGGCGTAAGTATCACCAGGTGCACCGGGTGTACGCCCTAACCCCTCCGGAGTCCAAACTTCCTGAGGAAATCATCTCCGAGGCGTAAGTATCATCAGGTGCACCAAGTGTCCGCCCTGGCCCCCCCGGAGTCCTAACTTCCTGGGGAAATCATCTCCAAGGCGTAATTAATACCAGGTGCACCAGGTGTTCAGCCTGACCCCTCCGGAGTGCAAACTTCCTGGGGAAATCATCTCCAAGGCCTCAGTATAACCAGGTGCACCAGGTATTCGCCCTGGCCCCTCCGGAGTCCAAACTTCCTGAGGAAATCATCTCCAAGGCGTAAGTATCACCAGGTGCACCAGGTGTTCAGCCTGACCCCTCCGGAGTCCAAACTTCCTGGGGAAATCATCTCCAAGGCGTAAGTATCACCAGGTGCACCGGGTGTACGCCCTAACCCCTCCGGAGTCCAAACTTCCTGAGGAAATCATCTCCGAGGCGTAAGTATCATCAGGTGCACCAAGTGTCCGCCCTGGCCCCCCCGGAGTCCTAACTTCCTGGGGAAATCATCTCCAAGGCGTAATTAATACCAGGTGCACCAGGTGTTCAGCCTGACCCCTCCGGAGTGCAAACTTCCTGGGGAAATCATCTCCAAGGCCTCAGTATAACCAGGTGCACCAGGTATTCGCCCTGGCCCCCCCGGAGTCCAAACTTCCTGAGGAAATCATCTCCAAGGCGTAAGTATCACCAGGTGCACCAGGTGTTCAGCCTGACCCCTCCGGAGTGCAAACTTCCTGGGGAAATCATCTCCAAGGCCTCAGTATAACCAGGTGCACCAGGTATTCGCCCTGGCCCCTCCGGAGTCCAAACTTCCTGAGGAAATCATCTCCAAGGCGTAAGTATCACCAGGTGCACCAGGTGTTCAGCCTGACCCCTCCGGAGTCCAAACTTCCTGAGGAAATCATCTCCAAGGCGTAAGTATCATCAGGTGCACCAAGTGTCCGCCCTGACCCCCCCGGAGTCCTAACTTCCTGGGGAAATCATCTCCAAGGCGTAATTAATACCAGGTGCACCAGGTGTTCAGCCTGACCCCTCCGGAGTGCAAACTTCCTGGGGAAATCATCTCCAAGGCCTCAGTATAACCAGGTGCACCAGGTATTCGCCCTGGCCCCTCCGGAGTCCAAACTTCCTGAGGAAATCATCTCCAAGGCGTAAGTATCACCAGGTGCACCAGGTGTTCAGCCTGACCCCTCCGGAGTCCAAACTTCCTGGGGAAATCATCTCCAAGGCGTAAGTATCACCAGGTGCACCGGGTATCCGCCCTGGCCCCTCCGGAGTCCAAACTTCCTGAGGAAATCATCTCCGAGGCGTAAGTATCATCAGGTGCACCAAGTGTCCGCCCTGGCCCCCCCGGAGTCCTAACTTCCTGGGGAAATCATCTCCAAGGCGTAATTAATACCAGGTGCACCAGGTGTTCAGCCTGACCCCTCCGGAGTGCAAACTTCCTGGGGAAATCATCTCCAAGGCCTCAGTATAACCAGGTGCACCAGGTATTCGCCCTGGCCCCTCCGGAGTCCAAACTTCCTGAGGAAATCATCTCCGAGGCGTAAGTATCACCAGGTGTACCAGGTGTTCAGCCTGACCTCTCCGGAGTCCAAACTTCCTGGGGAAATTATCTCCAAGGCGTAAGTATTACCAGGTGCACCAGGTATCCGCCCTGGCCCCTCCGGAGTCCAAACTTCCTGAGGAAATCATCTCCAAGGCGTAAGTATCATCAGGTGCACCAAGTGTCCGCCCTGACCCCCCCGGAGTCCTAACTTCCTGGGGAAATCATCTCCAAGGCTTAATTAATACCAGGTGCACCAGGTGTTCAGCCTGACCCCTCCGGAGTGCAAACTTCCTGGGGAAATCATCTCCAAGGCCTCAGTATAACCAGGTGCACCAGGTATTCGCCCTGGCCCCTCCGGAGTCCAAACTTCCTGAGGAAATCATCTCCAAGGCGTAAGTATCACCAGGTGCACCAGGTGTTCAGCCTGACTCCTCCGGAGTCCAAACTTCCTGGGGAAATCATCTCCAAGGCGTAAGTATCACCAGGTGCACCGGGTGTACGCCCTAACCCCTCCGGAGTCCAAACTTCCTGAGGAAATCATCTCCGAGGCGTAAGTATCATCAGGTGCACCAAGTGTCCGCCCTGGCCCCCCCGGAGTCCTAACTTCCTGGGGAAATCATCTCCAAGGCGTAATTAATACCAGGTGCACCAGGTGTTCAGCCTGACCCCTCCGGAGTGCAAACTTCCTGGGGAAATCATCTCCAAGGCCTCAGTATAACCAGGTGCACCAGGTATTCGCCCTGGCCCCTCCGGAGTCCAAACTTCCTGAGGAAATCATCTCCAAGGCGTAAGTATCACCAGGTGCACCAGGTGTTCAGCCTGACCCCTCCGGAGTCCAAACTTCCTGGGGAAATCATCTCCAAGGCGTAAGTATCACCAGGTGCACCGGGTATCCGCCCTGGCCCCTCCGGAGTCAAAACTTCCTGGGGAAATCATGTCCAGGTTGTAATCGCTATCCTATGCACTAGGTCTCCGCCCTGACTCCATAGGTGTTAAAATATTTAGAAAAAGAAAAAAAATTTGTTCAAGTCCATTGTACGTGTGGCACACGTATGCCACACGTGTGGCTATACAGCAGGGCTGGTATTGTGTGAATAATATTTTAAAATTACATCAAAATGGATGAGAAAAATGTTCAACATAAGGAAAAAAAAAAAAGAAAAATTTCAAGTTATGATACTGAACATATTTTTGTTAGTAATAAATGTTACAATTTAAAATAAAAAGGTTTACGTTATAGCTCGCCAGAATCCCTATGCGTAAAGCATTGGCCTTCTGTCAAGAATCTGGCGATTAACCCTACTAAATTTCTGCCCAATTTCGCTAAATCTGCCCACTGTCTGGCAATATTCTGGCGGAAATTTCTCGCAGGGTAGGAGTTTAAAGTAAATCTTTTGTTTTTATAAATCACGAAGCTCGTTATATACTTAAATAACAGTATAAGCTCATGTTTACTTTAAAATATTAGAAAATTCAATGTCTAAAGAAATCTCAGACGGTAAAACGTTTGAATTTAGCTTGCTCCCAGTTACCATCAAATCCATAAATTGAGTAGCTAATTAATCAATACCAATAATAAACCGTTTTAATTATAACTCAATTTATATAAAAAAAAATTAAACCGATTACTTAATACAATTCAATTAATAATTAGACAATCGAAGAATTTATTACTTAAGGATAATTATTTTTTCTTTTATTAAATTAAAGTCACAATTATTAATATTTAAAAACAACAAAACGAGAGAAAATCGTGCGTATTTTTTTTTTCATCTCGGTAAAAGCCACCGGACCATAGTAACTCTGCAGGGGAGGTCTCATGGGTGTAGTGTTTGCATGGTCAACTGCGTTGTATTATATGCAGGGTCAGAGCGAAATCGGCCAACGAGGCAGGGGAAACTGGTAAGGGATATTCGTCGCGGCGACCGCTATTGCATACTAATTTACCAGATCGCCTTCTGGACTTTGCCCATTGCACCCCGAGTAGTTTTTGTGTTTTGGATTGTTTCTCTGGATATTTGATACGTGGAATCCCGCGGTTCATGTATAAATTTCAGTTTTTTTTCTTATGTTACAACTTTCAGTCATATTTTTTTTATAAAATAAAAACTTTTGATGATTATTGAGTTTATTTTCTTATATCATCTTTTCTATAAAAAAAAGTTTTATTTTTTGTCTTTGAAGCATTGTAGTGATTAGTAGTTTTTGTTTGCTTATTAATAAATATCGAGTATAGGGCAAGCCCTACCATACTCGTCAGGTTACAGAGTAGTTACAACGTAGATTATAATATATGTAACAAATATAATAGTTAACATATTGCAAATAATATTTCAAGAAAATTAATAATAATTATTAACAAGTATATACATTGATCTTATTAGATGTAGCAGGTTATAATTGTGGCTAATTTGTGTTCTAGACTGTATCTTCAGATATGTTGACGGCTAGTTGTTCTCTAATGGTAGTCAGAGCGTATGATGGTTCAAAATTATTATGCCATTCAAATTTTAAAATATTTGTTCATGATAAAATATTCTAATATAAAAAATGAACTTACTCAAGCTTTTTGAAACTTTGCTTTTCAAAAACATTATAAATATGAAAAAATAAGTAAATCTAGTTACAAATGCAAATTTTTCGCATCTTGAAAATTGTTTTAAATGGTCATTTTACCTAGTTGGGTTCTTCAAGGTAATAACTCAAAATTTTAACAAATATTTTTTTATTTATTAGAATACCAAAATTTGTAATAACGATAAAAATCCACCCAGACCTGATAAAACAAACAAGTTGAAACCAAAAAACATTTCTGATTAATTTTAGCTGATATATATAATACATTTGTTAATCCAGCTCGACTGTATTAAATCACAGTGGTCATCAAAATTCACGACACCGTCCGAGCATTATCATCCGTTCCATTAGCTTTTTATAGGTCATCAAAATTATCCCCAAGAAAGCCCCTCGACTTTCGACCAAAAACCATCCCCCAAACACACGTGCGTCCATCGATTTGTAACAAACATTATCTCTCACGGCCAGTCGAATTTTAGAGCTGCAACGTTTGCGCGTTTTCGTTCTTCCTCTTTTTTTTTTTTTTTTTTTCTCTTTTTTACCCAAAAAACTTTCGATTCGCTGAATCGAGTAGATTCACGGTTTGTTATCACGGGGACGCAGGAAATAAGCCCGAAGTGCTATTTACGGGAGGCTGGTCAGCTCCAGGAAATTAATTTCGGGCCGAGAGAGAGAGAAAAAAAAAGAGAGAGAGAGAGAGAGAGGATTATTTGATTGGGTTATACGTTCAGCTTGATTAAGTCGTACTATTCTCGGTTAATGAGGTTTTTTGGATGGAGACCGGACGCTGAATATACGTGACAATTTTTCAAGGTGGACCTAATTTTGGGCGCGGGATGAATGAATGAATTTATCATCGTGATGGCCGATTCATTACTGTGGGTACGAAGAAAACTTTTTTTTTTGGTGGGAATCCCTTTATAAAAGAGAGCTATCGCCATCCTGCGTAAGATTTTTATTCGTGAGCTGATTGGTGATGAAGTTTTTAAAATATTCGAAAGGTGCATTTGAGGTTACTATTTTTGTTTTTTTCCTATGCGCGCTTGCAGCGCGCTGAGTGCTACTAGTTAAATAAAAATGATGTGGTTGATGAAATTAAAGCCTCTTAACTTTTTATTCAATTTTGCTACGTAATAAATCACATAGGAGGTAAAATATTCGAAAAATACGAAAAAAAAAACTTTGACGGTTGAATGATTCTGATTTTTTAAGAAAATTTAAGTAAAAAAATTCCTTATTCTTTGAATAGTTTATAATATTCAAAATTGACTTAAAATTACGTAATAGGGAAGTTGCATGGGATGAAAATGAGTTTTTTCAAATAAACATAAAAAAAAATTAAATAAGCAAAAGAATTTTTAATTTTTATACAATATTGAAGGAGATATTGACTCATGGAGTTTCAGTAATTTTTATAGCTATAGATATACTTCCTAACGTTAAATACCCCTCAATGACGTCATCAAAGGGTAAAATTCTTAAAATTCAATAATTAATATCTTCAGTAATTTTGATGTAAAAATTATGAAAAAAGTTTTAAAATACATTCAAAATCGCAAACTTTCAAAAAAAAATGTTTTTGAAAAATGTGCAACTTCTCTATTATATTTTCTTATCGTTGCACTCCGATCAAAATTTGATCCTCAGATTCCCAAAAAACACAATCTCAAAAATTTTTGAAATTAATAATAATTAGATTGCAAGGAGTCCTTTTGTATAAAAGTAATTGAAAAAAATAAATACAATAATTATTTATTGCTTCATTTTCTGAAGAATACACAAAAATTTTTAAAAAAGAATGTACATAAATCAGGAGAGGAAAACATCCAAGCTGCATCCGTAAACCCACTCGGATTATGAGCAGGGATATACAAGTTTCAAGGGGCAATAATGCGAGAAAGAAAGAAAGTATGTAGTACGTCTGGGCATGCCATCAGATGAAAATCCGTGATTGATCCTTGCGAAATAGCCCAAGGGTCGTACTCCCCTGGGACCCACAGGGACGAGTAACCATGGCTACGAGCCACTCAAATCCACTCCTCCAGACTACTTTAATATCCCCAGAACTTTATGACGGAGGTATTTAGATTCAATAAAATTTTCCGTGTCGTTCAATTTGCAAAATCCCGTATTAAAAGCCGTTTCGTCACGTTCACGAAACGTGACTTACTCCATGCAAAACCCCATGTAAATAAGGAGCTTTGCAAGGATTTAGCCAACTCACTTGGCTGTTTAGGTAAAACTTTTTTTCCCTATCTGGCTTGTTTTTATTTCCTCGAGAAGGATTTGAATATCTTCGAGGATTTTGTTGTTTTTTTCATCGGGTGGTTTCGAGAAATTTAAGAGGGATAAGCGTAAGTGTTTTTGATTTAGAGGCGAATTGGAGGAATCTGTTTGTTCATGCTTTGTACAATGTAATTTTTTTTTTTTTTTTCTGAGAAGGAAAAGTATTTTTTTTTTTTTTTTTTGAGAACAAATTCTTATTAAGTATGTTTATACATTCAGAGAGGTGTAGAAATGAATTCGAGTGTCGTAATAAAGAATGATATAAAAAAATTAATTGATGTGCTCTTAATGATGATTAAATTTTTCAAAAAAATGTCTCACAGCACCAGATATTCTGATTAACAAAAAATGGTAGGCTTCTACGAACCTTTTATACTTAATACAAACGCACTTAATTTTTTAGACACGAGAGATATTAAGCCATTTCGATAGTCCCAGCGAGGAAAAACCTTAGCCGAAAATCAGCAGATTTTAAATGACCAATGAGAGGCTGAAATAAATGGAAAAATCAGAAAAATTCAGGAATCTTCATGAATCATTTTTTCGATTTTTTCATTCATTTCAGCACCTTATTGGTCATTTAAAATTTGCTGATCTTCGGCTAAGGTTTTTTTCGCTAGGACCGTCGATTTATAATAAATATATCATATCGAAATAAAATAAATTTTTTCAGAGGCAAATCTGCTAAAAAACGAATTAAGAACAGAAAATTTAGTTATGTATGAAAGTTATGTATTAAAGTATTAGTTAAATGTATGAAAGAATTAAAAGTAACCAAACTTATTAACTTTTCAATTTTTTAAGGGCTCACATTATTACAAAATCGTTTGCTTTAGTAGTTAGCACCAGACACTTTAATTAACAAAGAGTAATCGCATTATCCGAATTTTCTACACCCAACATGCGGGCGCAATAAGGATCATAAAATTTTAACTGCCATGCAAATTGAGTGATAACACAAGCTAAAAAAGTTCCTAAAAGCATTTTACCAGAGCAAAAAATGTGTGCATAGCCGGGTGTCGCTAATCTAAGGATCTGCTTACTCTTCATAATTAATCAGCTGTGACACGAATTTTTTTTAATTTTACTTCGGGTTGGTGATTTAAAAAAAATTTCATCAGTGTAATGAATGAATCTTGATGTAATGATATTAATGCATTAGACACGTGAAAAAATTTATGAGTCTTTTACGCAAAAAAGATGTGTTTTGCATCTCGAAAAGATCCTTTATTTTCGAGTGTAATAAAATAGAATGAAAATTTCTGATTGAATAATAATATTGGCCGCGATATAACTTTATCAAACCCGAGTGAATCAACAAAAATTTTCACGTACGTTGCCGTGCGCGCGCGGCTGCATTCAAATTTTTGAATTCTATGTCACTCATAAATTTGCCTTTGTAATGTGATGTAATGTTGTTCGAACCCGAAAATAAATTTACCTGTTTGAAATTTGATAAGCCCGGGCGGAGTTTTGATTTATGCAATTTTCAAAATTTAGTTTAAATTACTTCCTCTACGTTTGATTGTATTTCAAATTACTTTTTAATCAACAACATGATTATTTCATTTTCTAAATTCCAATTGGAGCCTTTTTAATTTTTCTATAATAAAATAAATTTATAGAATTAAA
This sequence comes from Encarsia formosa, assembly GCA_038277355.1. NCBI lineage: Eukaryota > Metazoa > Arthropoda > Insecta > Hymenoptera > Aphelinidae > Encarsia > Encarsia formosa. The sequence goes on along the minus strand of CM076186.1, from coordinate 18,820,930 downwards.
TATACATTTTTTTAATTTTTATGTTTCTCGTGTAGCAAAAATATTTATTTTCACAATGTTGATTATACAATTAAATTTAGAAAAGATTATAAGTTTCAAAAATAACTTGTAGCAATAAGATAATTATAATTTTTTGACAGCTAATATGGATAGTAATTATTTTACAAAATTTTATTTAGAAAAAAATTATAAAACCTAATCAACTTGTAAAATAATTTTTCCATTGATCCACTGTTACATTAGTTCCTACTCATAATTTTTAATATTTTTATTAAAATTTATAAGTCGAAATTATTGAGTAGAAAGAATTTTTTTTAATAATCTTGATAAGTTGTCGAATCGCACTAAAATTTCAGTACCATTAGAAATTATGGCCAATATTTTCTTTCAATTTTATCCATGAAAAATTTATGAATTTGAGTTTTACTTTATCAAACATTACCAATAATACATCTTGACGAATTTTTTTTCTCATCGTTTATTCAAGAAAGAAATTTATATGTTTTGAACGATTCGGAGATAGACGACAAGTAGATCTGAAATTGAAAAATAACAAGGGAGGTCGATTAACGGTGGAAAAGATTCGAGCCGAGTCGACTATCACAGTCGTCTTAGAGCCAACAGTGGCATAATTTTTCCAGAAAATTACGTCTCCGATAAGGTAAGGGCCGGGTATCTATACTGGGAGAGCTACGAATTTAGAGCTGTCCGATCACGAAGCACACGATTCAACGGTTTTCTCTTTTTCCCCGAGATATGCCGAAGGTTGTAAAGATAAAAAGCCGAGGGAAGAAGAAGAAGAGTTTGCTACTTCCAAGAGGGTGGGGAGGAGAAATTCTCGGGTGGAAAGAGTAAATACTCCATTTCCGATCGAGACTCTCGCACACGGATTATATTGAGGCTTTTTTTTTACAAGTGTACGATTTGGAAAGTTTTTAGGGTTTGCTTTAATGAGAAAAGAAGATAAATATTAGGGGTTTTCTTTTTTTTTTTTTTTTTTTTTTTTTATCGTTTCATCTTAAGCAGCCTTCCGAAAAATTGCTTATCTGCTCTTTTGGTTTTGTTTTGTTGTTTATTCATTTTTAGATTTTTTTTATCGCCCAAATTTATAACTTAGATTAGATTTTTTGAAAGGTAGCGAACTCGATTTTGACAAAATTTCGTTAGTCGAATTGTTAGAAACTCTTCACGTCAGCCGGGAGTTTGAAAGTTATAAACACAAAATATCGATTTTAGTTTTGAGACTGAACAGGTTATGCTGGTCAATATAACAATAAAATTACTAATTTCATTTCAATATTTTTATTTTATAAACGGTCTGGCGAGTATAAAGCTAATTTTAGACTCCAAAGTAAATTTTTAAGTGAAAGAGGTACGAATTCGGTCAGACATGTGCAACTCAAATCGTTTTGAGATTTCTCGCAACGAATTTCACTGTTGAAGAATTTAAGAAATTCGTAGCGAAATACTAAACTTAACAATTTTCAGCTTTGTAAGTGTCAGAGAAACTTCTCAGTCGCTTATTATAACCATCAAAATAGATCAGAAAAAAATGTAAATCCTGAAATCTATTAAATTTCCCGGAAATCTCTGGAGAAAGAGAAGTTCGGAATAGTAAGGTTTTCTTTTAGACGAGGTAGAAAACGATTAAGACAAGTGCCTGATTTCTAGAAACAATAGAAAAGTCGGAAACTACGGAATTACAAAGTTGAATCACTTCGTACAATTTTCAAGAAATAAATGAGGATTGGAAGCGATCGGGCACAAATTTAAAACTTTATTAAAATTAGATCAGATTAAACTTCTTGTTTTACCAAACAACAATCATCAACTTTTTACTTTTTATCTCGCTTTTTATTACGCAACTATACTTTGTTCGATTATCAATTTTTATCAACATAAAAATAAAAAATTTTTCGTAAATCATAATGCTACTTTAAGGTAGGACCGCACAAACTAGAAAGAGATGTGTTAAAAATGTAAAACTTTAGGAAGTCAAAGATAAATATTAAAAAATGATGCCACTAAATTTTCAGAACCTGGGGGTTTTTCGTTTTTGAGTAATTGAATATTAACATCGCGTCGATTTAACGTAGTCTTATGGGAGGGCACATTTTTTATACAATTTTTACATAATTACATGTGATCAGGTTTTCAGAAAATTTGTCAGTTTAACTAGAATGCACAAGAATCACATAGAATTAATTAAATCATACATTCGGTTCCTCTAAGTATTAATAAAAAACAAAAATATGTGTTTTAGGTTAAAAAAAGCTTCTGCTGCTAATGCATTTCTATATCTATATACGCGTGAAGCTAGTCAAATGTTTAACCGAAAATGCATCTTGACTAGAGCCGTAGGTGCGGTCCTACCTTAAAACTTATCGAAGAAGTCATTCGATTCAACCTGCAGATAAAACACTCTCCATTAATTTTTACATCTTTTGAACGTTTTAAATTTTTAAGTATTTAGTAAAACAATAATTTTTACGAATAAATTGAAAAGAAAAATTTAATTTTAAATTTTACGTTTGAAAAAGATCTCGATGCTTTTAACTAAAGAGCAATTATTAAGATAATTACTTTTCAAACAATTTCATTTAATTTTTTAATAAAAAATATTTTTATCGTGCGCTCTAAATAAAGTCACAATTATTTAAGTCTTTTTTATCAGTACCAAGAAGCAAAGTTAAAATAAAATAACAGCATCCTCTGTACACTGCATAAGAACAGAAACGAGAAAATTTTCCAACTTTCATCCGTCTATTCCAACACACAAAGAAACCAGGAGGAAAAAGGTTGAATAGGAGGGGGTAGGAAAGAAAAAAAAAGCGCTTGAAATCAGAGTCAAAAGCTTCTTTAGGTCTCATACTTGGGAAACACACGCGACGCTGCAGAGAGAAAGAGAGTAAGATAACGTCTGTCGTAGGAGCTTTTTTCACCTCGACGCTAACAGCCCCAGCTGGTAGATGAATGGCCCCCGCGGCCTGCGTGCGTTTGATGTGTCACTGGCTTCTTATCGCCGCTTCTACTCCGTGTGATTCTGCGAAAAAAGAGTATTGGTCAGAGAGCCGGAACAATCGCGCACTCGATTCTGGATTTTTCATTGACTATGAAGTGGGGCTAATTTTTTGTAATTACATAAGCAAGCTTTTTTTTTTATTTTAGCTCAGTTGAGTAGCAAACAGTCACAATGATGTGATGAAAATTTTAGGATTGAATTTTTAATTTATCGAGCGTAATTTTTCGTTAGAATTTTGAAAAGACTTTCCACGTAATAAGTATTTCAAAGAAATAAAGCTATTACAAATTTTTTCACATTCAATTTACCATATAAATCCATGTCTTTTGAGAAAAGGCATAAAAATCATTCATATAACCAGCCTACCCACCCGGCTCCCCCATTTATCTCGCTTAATCAAAACATTTTTTTGTTTTGCATCAAAACAATTTTTTGTTTTGCAAATTTTGAATTTTTTTTTTTTTTGAATTTGTTTATAATAAATTACCAAACTACTTTTGACAATTTTTAAAAATATTTACTTAATTTTTTGACATTAAAAGTCATTTAACTTTTGCCTGTTTAGAAATTTCTCCCATTGACTTGATTTTAGATAATGAAAAATTCACTACCCAAACGAAATATTCAAAAGAAATTTCACCCTTTAACGTTTTACGTTCTGATTACTCTCCATACATTTTCTTCGAATAGTAACTTTTAGTTCACTCGGCCCATAATACCTCTCAAGATCCAGAGCTCCAGTCAAAGGACCCGAGGGGACGTAGTGAAGCTACTTGCAGGAGCTCACGTTGGAATTGGCAATTAGGACCAATTAAAGGACGACTCCAATGCTGTATCAAATCCGGTTTTACGATCTCTTACTCGTAAAAAAATACTATCGATTCACTTTTTTTCCACTCCCCTATATACGAGAGAAGCTTTGCGCTTCTCTCGTAAACCCGGCCCGACTCTCGACGAAGGAGCGAGCGCGTTTTGCGATCAAATGAATTGACTCCGGAGATTACTATCTTTACGATTTCGCCACCTGGAAAATTTTTCGGAGCCAGTGCCGTAAGCTAGGATTAGTACTTACGCACCCCCAGGATAAACATAACTTGATCTTATTGGAGTCTGAAGATCTAGGGAGTGCATAAATGTAGTCTGAAAGCTCTCATAGCTGACGTGAACGAACTCCTAAGTGAAAATTTGTAAAATACTTCACAATTTCTTTAAATAATACAATTCTTTTACTTCAAACTGCTTGCAAGAATTTTGGTTTAATTTTATTTTTTAGATACCGATTTGAAAAGAAGGCACAGTTGGCGACAGGTGTGGATCAAAATCATTAAATTGCGAAGTGAATCAGAACAAATCCTAGCTAGTTTTTCGTGACCAAATAAATTTTCTTTTTTTTATTTTATTACCAGTTTTTGTACTTACTCTCCATTTAAGGGCTAATAAGCGACTTTTAGCGTTCGAAATAAATCGTTCCACTGTTTCGTATTTCGACGGCCCGTGCGAAGAAAAACCTTGGGTCAAAATTTGGGGAGGTAAACGTAACAAGGAGGGCTTGCCGCAATTAAAATATCTCCAAAGCCACATATCCCTGATCTTAGCCTGCGGTGATAAAAATAACAGGTCTAAGGTACTAGCGGAGATAAACGTTACAACCCCACCCCTAGCGGCGAATAGAAAATTCGTTAATAATTAGATTGATTTTTTTGAGGTCGCGACGAATAAAATCATCCTTCAGTTACTACCAGAGATAAAAGTAACCCCAGCTACGCTCATAGTCCGAGAAAAATAACCAATCAATTTGGGCTGCGAAAATAATAACCCCTTAATGCGTGAGCGACGAAAAACGTACGCATGTTCGTTCCCTCAACACAAGGGCGGAGAAAAAAATAACCCGACAATAACTACCGGCGAAAAAAATAACCCCTGCCTATCTCTCGACAGAATTTCAGTCTCTGAAGCACCGGTGGCGAAAAAAATGACTCCTGCCCTTGTCTCGACAGAATTTCGGTCTCTCGAGTACGGGTAGCGAAAAAAATAACCCCTGCCATTCTAACGACATAATTTTGGTCTCTTGAGCACTGGCCGCGAAAAAAGCAACACCTGCCCAACTCTCGATAGAATTTCGGTCCCTCGAGCACAAGCCACGACAGAATTACGGTTTCTCGATTACAGGCGGCGAAAAAAATAACCCCTGCCTATCTCTCGATAGAATTTCGGTCCTCTAGCACCGGCCGCGTGACATTTATCACTAACACTTCAACTCCCTTTAAGAAACAAATTAAACTCCGTACCCAAGTTGCCCAACTTCAGCTCCAATCTTTGCTCACGACTTTTGTTTCCTCAGAAAGAAAAGTTTGTAATTCTTCCCGATAGACGCGTGATCAGGTGGAGGTTAGCCGATCAAAAAGAAAGAGCGCGCAACGAGTGATTCCAATCCTCTAAAGCGTCTACGTTTTTATCCAAAAAGTACGATTTTTCGGGGCATAAATCGTTCGAGACGTCTGGTATAAGTTATTGGAAGGATGAAATTCTGCATAGCCGTTTCGGTGAAAGAAAATTCGTGATTAAAATTAATAAGTTCGTTTCGAGTGGACCGAAAAGAATCTTATTGATGTTGTTTCGGGAGAAATATCGTATAACCCGAGGGGCTATGCACTCTAGAGTCACGAATGATTTTTTTTTGATTTTTTGATTTTTTTCTGATTTTTTGATTTTTTGGTGATTTTTTGATTTTTTTGTGACTTTTTGATTTTTTAGTGATTTTTTGATTTTTTAATGATTTTTTCGATTTATTAGGCATGACCGATCCCGAAGGGGTAAAAAATTGTGCACAGGATTTCTCGCGACCTAATGGATAAAATTGAACGAGGTAAACGGGAAAATGTTCGTTTTGGTGTCCCATAGTTCCAGTTTCATTTTGAGTATGATCGGACCACATGGGTACAAATGGCGCATACCAACACTTTATACAGTCACATTTTACTCGATTCTATAGCTATTAATTGAAAAATTGTGCACAGGATTTCTCGCGACTTTATGGACAAAATTAAACGGGGTGAACGGGAAAATGTTTGTTTTTGTGTCCCATAGTTCCATTTTGAGTATAATTGGACTACATGGGTACAAATGGCGCAAGACCTGAGACTTTAAAAAAAATTTCGGCAAAAACACCGTAGCCAGGCAAGTCATCTGGCCTCTTGAAAGTAGCGAAAGGGCCAGAGGGTGCGCTAGTTTTTATTTATATTTTGCATATGGAGCTGCCGAATCCGTCTCTGTGTGAAGCTCTTCAGTGAAGTTATGTTTTATGTTCCCTGCGGCAGTACCAGCACCGACGTAAAGATTGATAAATTAATTAAAAATTCGCATATTTTCTAAGCTTCAAACCTACAAAACCCTGGGCATCAAGACTAATTAGTGAATATTTTTTGTTTTCTAGCGTCCAAAGTTAATTTAGACTAGGCTGTTGGTTACGACCTTTTCGGATTGGGTGGAGTTGATGTAAATGATAAAGCTTATTGAAGTTGCTAAAAAATTTATTGAATAAACCAGCAAAACCCATATAGGTACCAAGATCAATAAATAATAAATTTACATATCACAAAACTGATAGATCCACAAAACCCTTGACGCTTAAAAGATCATAGCCACAAAAACCTAAACACCAAGTTGGATTAATTAAATCCTTTGGGAATAAAAAAATCATGTATTTATTAATCTCGGAACCCAAAATTATCGATTTTAAGGCTCAAGTGACAATAAAATTATTTATTGATGTCAGTGCTTCGCGTTTTGCGCATTTATAGAATATAAATTTTAACAAGTTGGATAAGTTTCATTATTTCCATCAGCTCCACCCAATCTGAAGAAGTAATCACCACTGTAATTCAAATTTACCTTTAACCATAAAAAACAATAAAATATTTATTTATAAATCTTGATACCCAGTGTTATTTCGGCTTAGATAAGTAGCAAATAAATATTAATTTATCAATCTCTGCGACGGTGCCGAACGCTGATGCAAAGATTGTCGAACATAACCTCAACAAAGAGCACTCTGAGATGTTTCCGGCAGCTAAGGATTACAACGAGGTTTTCAATTTTTATACGCGCTTAAACACACTAAGTATTTACAACAGAAAACGGTAGCTAAGTAGTTATAGTGAGGCGTTATATAGACATTAAAAATTTCAGGCAACCTTAGGACCAAGGCTCAAATCCTGGCCACAATCTTTTTTTTTTATTTTTATTTTTTTTATTCTTTTTTCATTAGTATTACAGTTAAAATCAACACTTGCTGTAATAAAAATTGAGAAAATTTTAAAAAATTATTAAAATAAACATTAATTTTGCCTATTTTTAATCTCTCTTCGAAAAGTGAAAGATCACTCTTATTAGGGTGACAGAAATCACTCTTTGAGAAAAAGTCATTTTTCACTCAAGTACTGACTCACTTTTTTCTAGATAAAAGGGTGAAAAATGCGAGGAAAAATGACTCCATAAGAGTGGCTTTTCACTCTTCCAGATTTAGAGAGAAACTATGTAATGAATGATTGAGTTTTTAACTTACTATGAAGTTTATGTAAAAAAAAAAAAAAAAAAAAAAATTATTCCCACACAGCGTGCGGATAGCCAATTTAAATGTAAGAATACTTACAAGTAAACACGTCTTCTATTCAAACACTTAAAAAAAATAAAATCTTGTTTTTTAGATACCGCTAACGCTAATTTACTTAAGGTAGGTGTACCTGATATGGCCCTGTGCCTAATATGCCCCCCCCCCCCCTGTTATTTTGAGTATGCTCGATATGCGACATCTCCACAAGGTAGGAAGAAGTCAAAAACACTGAATTAAGAAGTTTCGAGTTGTTTAGAACATTTGAAAATTATTTTTGCGCACGCCTTATAGCTAAAACTCGTTTCGTATACCTTCGTTATTATTTTACGTTGTGATTAAATGGTCTGCCAAAATATTTAGACACACCTGACTAAAATTTTCATAAGTAGCTTCGATTCGTTATTGCTTCAGCTTTAAAATGCGATTTTAGTTTTTGTTCAACTCAATTTTTAACGGGTTTTATTCTTAAATAACTTTTTATACTGCAGTGTACCTAATATGGCCCCCCGCGAATTAGTAGAAATACCGATATTAAGAGACCTTAGTTTCATATTTACTTTTTAGAAAATCCTAATGTTTTTTAAGAAAAATAAATTTAACTATTTCAAAGCTTTTTTTCATTTTAAACTAAAAAAACATTCTAGCTCAAAAAACAAATTTTGATAAAAATTCAAAGTTGTAATTTTTCTACTGGTTGCAAAGCTTTCAAAGAAATTGTAAAAAAGGCTCGATTTTTAAATAAATAATTTTTAAAATAATGAAAATTTTGAAGTTTTTTTAATCTTATATCTGATTGATTTAAAAAATAGGAACAAACTGCAATTAATAAATAACTTCAAGGGGGTCATATTAGGTACACAAATTTTTGGTGTCTTAAAAAAACGCGGTTTGGTAAATCCTATGGCATTTCAAGCTCATTGATCAAAATTGAACGCGTAAGGTCCCACTTTAAAGCTCTTGAACTAACCTTTAAAATGAGACCTTACACGTCAAAAAATATTGATTTGATTCGCCACAACGTCGATTCTCGCTTAGGGGGGCCATACTAGGTACAGGTACCTTATTATTTATTTATTCTTTTGTTGGTTTGTTTTTTATCTCAGTTATTTTATTAAGAGATACAATTTTCTCTCGTGACAAATCTTGCTCTATTGTTATCACTTATTAGTTCAAATATTTTAATTAATAATAATAATAATAATAATAATAATAAAATTAAAGAGTTTCATTTATTTTTTCAATAAATATTTTTCCTATTACTTGTAATTTACTTTTTTGATCTGTTGATTATTCAAATTTTAAAACAAACTAAAGTACACTAAAGTAGCCGATTGCTGACGAGCGACATCGGTGACCTAAGGTCCTGTACAGTAGCGCTCGTTAAATTAAAAATTTCATATTTTATTATAAAAATTGAAATTTGAAGATAAATAAAGTATCAAAAAAAAATTTGTTTTCTGAATGATTGTCGGACTCAACTCCATTTCAGAGATTTTTTGGTGATTTTTTGATTTTTTGATGATTTTTTGATTTTTTTGTGACTTTTTGATTTTTTAGTGATTTTTTGATTTTTTTGTGACTTTTTGATTTTTTAGTGATTTTTTGATTTTTTGGTGATTTTTTGACTGACTCTGGAGTGCATAGCCCCTCGGTATAACCCTTCTAAAACTAATCATGGACCAAATGAGATTCCACAAATTCCACGCATCTCTCAAACAGCTATTTTACTTTGGAAAAAAACGCTTCGCTAAATGTTATATAACTTTCTGACACATAATCTACCAGAAACGTCTGCAGTGGTATAGTCAAACTTTGATGGGATCAGTTCGAGGATTAAATGCACTAACACTTATCGGGATAACTTTGAAGCTGTGTCAAAATGTTATTTAAGGTTTGGGTAAGGTGAAACCCCCAAAAAAACCTCAAAGAGGTAAATAAGCTTTGGGAGATTTTAGCACCAAAACATTAATTAAAGGATTTTTAACAAAAATTCGTGATTTCAAACTATAAGAATTTTTTGATTTTAAAAATACGACATTTATCTGTTGATTCAACTAAACTCTATCAAAGCTTACAGAAGTCAAAAAAGTATCTTCATGTAGAGTTTGGTAGAGTTTAGTTGAATCAACAGATAAATGTCGTATTTTTAAAATCAAAAAATTATTATAGTTTGATATCACGAATTTTTGTTAAAAATCCTTTAATTAATGTTTTGGTGCTAAAACTCTCCCTAAGTTTGTTTACCTCTGAGGTTTTTTGGGGGATATGACTATTTTTTGTTTGGTATAATGTTTTATTTAATACGTATTTTTTGCCTCTCCTTCAATTTTACTAGTCGAAGTAAAATCAAAATTTAAAATAAAATACAAAAATTTTTTATTAAACTTTTTGTCATAAAATATTGATACCTATCAATTTTCTTTCAAACTAATTCAAATTTAAAAATTAGAGTAAAAATTTGCAAAATTTTGCCATTGTTCCTGCTTTAAGAACTTTTTATGCTTTTTTATGAGGTACTAAAAATCAATATAGGTTCTAATGAAATAAGGAAGTCAAGCCAGTTAGCGGTAAAAAAATTTTTTAAACGATTGATCAACTTAGCTTTTAAAGTTTTATCAATCTATTGATAGGTTATATAATTGATCTTTTTTTTTTATGATTAAATCTATTTCAATCCATAAAATATTAGAAAAAAATCTTTCAATCAAATCGAATATATTTTTAAGTTTATTTTTAAAAGATATAAAGGAAACAAATTTAAATTAATTTTTTTAATAAAAATCGCTACTGCGCCATCTGGTGAAAATTCTGTGAAGTGCCGAATGTCGATCGGCGTTTGAATGTTTTTCGAAATTCGAACACTGTGGAAAGTCCGAAAAAAGGCTGAATTCAAAAACGCGATTTAATAAATAAGGAAATTAAAAAAATATACGATGCGAAAACAATCCTCATCTCTTCGGCAGTAAAAAATAGGCGTACTCTAGAGGTTTAATGACACAGGTAACGTGTTTTAATTTTTAAATAATAAATTAATTATGGTTAGTAGGGTTAAGGTAGCTCCAGCAGCTGTAAATAAAGCACGGTAGCTGGCTACTATTTTGGCGCGAAAAACTCTCCCAAGCCAGCTAACGCTGGCTTTGATTCCGCTACGATTATCGTGTTTCAATTTTTTTTCAATGAACGGACCGAAGTAAATGAATTTACTGAATTATAGTTTGCATTTATTAATTAAAAAGTTATTTAACTCATTAATTAAGAGTCAGTTTTTTTACATTAATACTTATATACTTTACTTCTCAAAGTGCACGATAGAGTACATTTAAATAATGAAAAAAATTTTTACCAAGATTTTTAATAACGATCTATAGTTTTCTCGAAGAAGCTGAGACTTAATTAAAAAAAACGTCTTTTTAATCATTTTTTTTAACAAAGAAATTTACGTTTATTTTATTCTTGCAATTTTATTATTAAATGAATCACCTCTTACATGGTAAGCCAGCATTCAGTGATACTCGAACTTACGATTATTGAATTGTTGATCCAACGGTTTTATGGGCACGATATTTTTCACATAAATCCTATTGACCTTATATTGGTAAAATATTTGATCCACTGAATTTTCGGTGAATTGATTCGATCTAAGCTCGAGTTCTTGTCGCAGGTACAGTGAAATTTAAAAAAAAGTAAAACAAATGTCTGTTATACCGTTAAACTGAAGTTGATCGATTAACCCTGACGTTAAAATGTAATTTTTATTCTGCTTCATGAAATGATAACACAGAATAAAAAAAAAAAGTTTTTTTTGAAGTTTCAAATTGAAAATCTTGCAATGAAATATTTCAACGGTAACCGATGGGCCGTGCATACATTTAAAGATCCAGTATGCACTCTCCGGAACTCCGACTAGCGTAAGTTTAGAGTTCAAGCAGAACAAAGTAATTTATTCAACGTTATAGGATATACAACTATCCACGTGTTACATCTGCATGTATATACGTAAACTTCAAAGTAAAAAGTAAAAGTATTTTTTATTAAAAGATGAAATGATAAAATCGTAAAGTTTTTCTATTATAAACTTATCCTGTAAATTTTTAAAAAATTTCAGACAATAATAAAGAGTATTTCAATAATAAAACACTATAACTTACTCTTTTTTAATCGAAACTATGTACAGTTTAATTTATTTAAATAACCTTATCAACCTTAAACAAAAAAGAAATAATAATCATAATAGAGATGATTACAGCAAGAGAAAGACGTGCATATGTCGTCGATCCCTCCAAATTAAGAGAAAAAGTAGAATGATGAATGGCCCGATAAGTAATGCAAAAGAAAGAGTGAGTTTGAAACTTAGCAGACCCAAAAGTGGTGATTGAAATACTAGATTGAATTGTGAAATCAGACCTATAAATTTCCGTCTACTTAAAAATCATTTTCTGTCGACAAGAAGAGGTCTTGAATTATTTTGAAATTATAATAATTATAAAGTCCCGGAACTGTACTGCGGAACTACCTTTTTTAAAACAATTACCTTCAAATGTTTGAAATTATATTTTTGCATTAAAATTCTTGCTTTTCTTGGAAGTCAATATTATAAAATTGAAGTAATTATGATTAAAACATACTTATTAAATTTATGTTGATCCTGAAAAGTTTTTAAAAATGGTTAAAATAATTAATTTTTATACATTATAAATAAATGATTCAAAACTAAAAAAAAACAAACCGTTTTGTTTTCGAACTCTTTTGACGTAAAAGCTCAATAATATTGAAAGCTGCTGCGTCCATTTTTTCCTGAAAATAATTATTTTAATCTCTACTGCAGAACAATTTTGTGCTATGTCAAACATTTTATAATACTTTTTTTTCGAGTGGAAAAGCGTGTTTTACTTTTTGTGATGGATTTCAATAATATTTTTTTTCTCTGCTTATTGAAGTTAAAATATAAAAAACTTATTCATAACAAATATATTAGAATGATGTTAACTTTAAAAATTAAATCAACCACTCTTATTATTATTATTACAGAATTGATCTTATCCAGATGCAAACACTGAAATAAAAAAAAAAAAACTTATTAATATGATTGCACCCAGTAACAATAAAATAATCTGTTTCAAAAATCAAAAGTAGTAAAACGATCATTAGAGCTTTGAAACAAATTACCATTTCTGGTAAAGTAATTTTTCAATCTTCGAGCGTGAAGAATTATAAAAATCACGTTTTTTTATTTAAAAACAGAAAATTTCTTAATTTTATTTTTTCATTTTTACTGTTTCATTTTTAGGGTTTGTAGCCGTTTCCTATAAATGATGTCTTTTTTGAAATTATCAACCAAGAAAAATGAATAAGCAAGAACATCTATCCTAGATATATTTTGGACCAGAATTTTTTTATGGCTTTTTAAACGCGATAATGCCAGTAGCTTTAGGTGAACAGCAGTACACAGAGCTTTTCGTTTTTACTTCTTTTTTTCTTCATTCTTTCCTAATGAGTTTGATAATGTTCCCTGCAGGCTTTGAACTCCGATAAAAATGTGCCTCGTTACAAGTGATATCATTATCCCTATTTTCTTTTTACTCTCTTTACCTTTTTTTTTTCTTTGTTGATAATTTGACGATGTAGGCTAATTGACTTTTGATATTTAAATATGAAAGAAGAAATTTTTTGTACTTACTGATTACTAATGATTTGGTCTGTTTAAAATTTTTAAAATTTATAATTTCTGTTTCAAGAAGAAAATAAAATTTCAAACCGAATAAAATCGAGAGTTTTCATCAAAAGAAAAATTTTAGAGATCCTGTTTATTACAAAAAATTAATTTGAGTTTCTGTAACAATGGCTTGAAATGATAATTCTAACAATATTATTCAAAACAAGTTTTAATTTAACAAACTTTATAGACAGTATATCTCAAAAAAATTCAAATAATTACATCGAAAGGGAAATCATTACAAATTTGCTAATTAAAATTTACTAATTAGCAAGAAAAAGGATTTTTGGCACTAATTCTAGAACAAAAGAATAATTAAACAACTCTCGGTAACATCAAAACTAATGAAATTCCACAGGATATGTTAAATAAACTCCACAGTTTCAATAGCGCTGTTTCGAAGTATGCCGTAAATTCAAAAAAAAAAAACTATTCGACACATTTTACAGTGTGTTTGCAATCGTATGTTTATTTAACGGTGGGTCATCAATCTAAAACTGTCAAGAAATACAGCTTGCTTTTATTTTATAAACTTTTATGAGCCGGATTTAAATTAAAAATCAATAGTGCGAAACGTACGTTTTATTCCCTTTCGAATAATTCATACGATGCGAAAATAAACGTTGAGCCAAATTACGAGGGTAATAAAAAATTTAAAAACCATAACATGCATATAAGAAGTTTTAAAAATTTGGTCGTCGCGCAAACACAAGTATAAAGTAGCTCGAAAGTTTATTAAACTAGGAAGCAGACGCTGCGAAAAAGTTTGTTTCTTCGCCCCTTTCCCGAAAAATACGATAAAACGATCGAACCCAGAGGAGCCATAAAGAATCGTGCCCGCGCGAACAAATTCCAATGCACCTACTTTTTTCAAAGCGATATCGTTCAATAATAAAGACATTCTCGACATCAGGCGTCGAAATTCTGTGACATCGCGAAAATTAAATGCAGTCGTTTTTCTTTTATCTGCAACTAATAAAAATGTCTCGAAAATTCAAGGACACTAGGGAAACTTTTCAGCCAGAATTTCAATACTCAAGTATACATAATAGTGAAAGAGTTTTTTCTTGTCATTGTATACACTCAGAAAAGAAGTTGATTGGATCAATCAAATATACATTATTCTCTAAATAGTCTAAATATTGTAGCTTTTACAATACGTATGGTAAGAATGAAAAGTACGTATCAGTTCGACTCTTACCTACCCTTACTTCTTTTCATTATCTTATTTGAAGTTATTATCACATAAATATTGTGATTTTTATAATTATTTATACATTTTTTTGTCATTACAGCTTATTTAATATACTAATTATGCCGAAACCACAAAAAAAAGTTTTTCAAAATAAAATGTGCTATACCGGTGCTACTAGAAGCATGTTAATTTTTAAAATGCTTTTAGTCAGCGCTATTATAATATTGTAACTGCTAGAATATGCCTGATTGTCTGTAAATCAACAATGGCATCTTAGATGTTACAATATACTGTTGACCCAATAAAATCTTTGTCTGAGTGTATTGGAATAATTACTTATTATTAAGTCTTTTAACATGTATAATTTATAATACTTTAGAATAAATTTTATTTTTTATTATAAATACAATGAAAAATGATGAATGGCTAATTTAAAGTCTTAAAATTGAGTTATCGAAACATCCGCGATTGTAAGATCCAATTTCCAAGCATCAAGTGCCATCTTCTCGACGGCGTAACACCTCTCGAAAAGGAAGTGGGGTGTTTCGCATTATTTCCTGCTCCTCTTGCTCTCCCTCAAGTTCGAACGGCAATCTTCCCGCGCCCGATTAAACTTGGCCAAGTGTTTAAGGAAATTCCGTATTCACTCGGCGCTCTCGCACCGCAGCTTTGGGCAGGCCGAGGGGGTGAGCTAATGAGTTGATTGAATCCCATTGTTTGAACCTCGCCCGGTTAAGCGTGATTTGAAGTAATTTTTTTTTTCTTCTTCCTCAAAGTTTTGAGTGGAAAATTTTAATCGTCGACGCCCCGGCATTGTTCGGTGGAAAATTGCGAGAGTTTCGAAGAAACAAAGAGCGGGGGGAAAGGTGAAAAAATATGAACAGCACTGCAGAGCTAAACTTTTTCAACAAGAACAAAAAAAAAAAAAAAAAAAAAAAAAAAGATAAGTAATTTGTCATTAAAATGAGAGACGTAAAACGAAGAGGGTTTTAAAAAATTGAAGGAGATAAATTTGCCGATATTTTTTCGCGTTTTTATGGTAGTTAAAAAAAAAAGTATGGAATCATAATTTTTACACACGCTGCACTTACAAATAATTTTAACGAAGATCAATTTTATTTTTGACTTAAAATTCTAAAAGTTAATAATTTGCATGATTTGAATGATTATGTTGTAACTTTTTTAACAAAATAACCAAACAATTCAAAGAAGTTAAAAACAATCAATTAAATTTGTACGACTTTGAGCTAGTGACGATGGCTCTCAATGGTAGGCGTGCGCAATCAAAGCTAAAATTCTCGATAAAATATCATGAATCAATACGGGGAGTAACGAAGCGTTAAAGCGCACGGTTTATCGGTGTACTCGGTCGAGCAGCAAACAATTTAAAGGCACTTATTTGTCCAGCACACGATACAAAACAGTCGCTACTAATTTAGCTCCCAGGAGAAAGCCGTTGGCAATATCTTCTAATAAGCCGACGCGCTGGATCGAGTGAAAGAGTCCAGCTGGAGGGGAAGCTGGCTTCTGCGGGAGAGCAAATTTCTGTTATCGTCCATAAATCTCGTGGGTGCGAAACTTCACTCCTCGAACCTACTGAACTTTGCGGTAATCGATTATGTGTAAACTAACGCGTTTATCCCGGTCTATATAGAGTCATAAATTTAACTCGCTACTCCAAAATGTTAGTGATGCCTATCGGTTATATTATAAAAGCGTTAAAATCAAGTTTTTTTTTTTATTTTTTTTAATTTCTGTAGTTTATTGTTAAATCAAACTATTTAAATTGAAACATATGGTTGTACAAATCTATGCAAAAATATAATTTATTGAATTTATTTTATTTTATTTAAATACATGGGCCCTTTGTAGCCCTTTGCAATTATTTTCATAAAATATTTTCGCAGATTGATAACAGCATTTTAATAGATAAGGTATAATAAAGTAATTTATTCTATCTAAGATACATTTTTTATATTTAACACTAAGATAATTAAATAAAAAATATTTTAATTACAATTTTTCTTAAAAAATTATGAAATTATTTTTGAGTTACTGTAGGTACCAATTCGTGATAGCATGAAAAATTTTTATTTATCAAAATAAGCTAGCCAGTTGCTTTTATCTAGCAAAAACCATTTAAAAAAGGAGTATCATTTGATTTGGAACTTGTATTGTGTACTTGTATGATTTGATTTAATCAATAAAAAAATGAATGAATGTATGTATATTATTTTAAATTATTTAAACAACAATCATACAAAAATCACATTTATAAATATTAATGAAAAAGCCGAACCATAATCGATTGGCTATCAATACCATCGCGCGTACTCCAGCAGAATATTTTCCGACTAGAATAACCATCATTACGATTGATCGTTAATACTAGAATTCGGTCGTGGGCATGTGGTAGGAGGGTACAATCAAGCCGGGTTTCCAATTACATAACCCGGAAGCTGCTCGTCGCTCTGTGTGTCTCAGATCGTAACATCTGTCTTTGTCCGACTTATTGAACTTGTTACAAGCCGGGGCATAACTTGAGTTCCGAGTGCGGTAACATTTCAAACGGACCCCGCCCAAGAAAATTTGACTCTCTGTGTTATTTGACGTCCGTACTGATGCGGTGCGGTTCACCCAGGCACGAGAACAATCCTCGTCGGTGCGCTTCTATCCGAAATTGAATGACATTTCGCTCGAAGTAATATTATCGTGCTTGACGCTGACATTTTCATTTTATAAAGCTTAAGTTTTCAAATTTTTACTGAAAAATTAGTTGTCGATTATCGAGTCGTCGAGACCTCATGACTTGACAGTCTTTCAAAATATATTGTGAAAGGTTCAACAATGGCGACGCAATTTTGAGAAAATGAATGAAGGATCCGTCAAGAGGATTATACCAGATGTAAAAAAATTCAATTTTTTAAAGACCAAGAGAAGCCATTCACAGAAAAAGTAGCCGTAAAAATTTTTTTTCTTTAAAATTCTTTCTTTAAAAAATCCAGGAGTATGATTAAATAACTGTTTTGTCCTTTGCTCTTTATTTTCTCACAGTTCTTTATTTTATATCTTAATACATTGATAAAATTACTAGCACTTTTAATTAAAGTGTAATGAAAAAATAGATAAAAAATAAAAAAATTAGATATTTCTTTTACGATTTCAAAACCATAACTCATTTATTTTATGAAACACTCGATTAAACGTAGCAGCTGTAATAATTATTATATATATATATTTTTTTTAATTTCTCAGTTTTCTCAAGAGTTGCGCACTAGTTAGAAAAAAAAATCAAAGCTTCATTTAAAATATAGTTATACAATCCTTTTCAATAAAATAATGCTTCAAATAAGAAATTTGTATAAGCTAAATATGAAAAAAATAAAATGAAGAACTAAATCGTACAAGATAAATCAAAAAGATAAAATTCGAGTATTCTGTTTACGTACGTTGTAACGTACCTTATTATACCCGTCATCTTTGATGATTGTTCAAAATTCTACTAACTCTTGTACCACCCCAGCTACAAAACAAATCCCAAACCAATCATGCAGCGCTGTGTGTTCACTGCCGAAACGAACAACAACATCAGTGGCGTGTAATAGGTGATGACGAGTAGATGCAATCAAGACCTACTCAGTTGCTTGTGCTTATAAGTAATAACTTATTTATTTTAGTGTTATGATTGCTACGTTACAACAGGTACAGATTTTACTGTAAATAATAATTAAAGTGTTATAAGTTCTTTACTATATTAAAATTGTAAGACTCAATTTCAAACAAGGAGTTTATTTATTGTGTTTCTTCAATTTTCTAACCTCAATCCTAAACAATTATCTTATTAAGAAAATAAAAAATTATCAATCGAGAAAGGATGAAAACAAATTAAAATCTCGGGAACTTCCACTGGTCGAATAACGATTCGCGTGAAAGAAAAAAATGAGCCTGATCTAATAAAGTTCCGATAGGGACAATCTTTTCATACTCTTGTTATACTTTGAAAAAAAAAAAAAAAAAATTACTTTAGAAACTATAATTGAGCATACTGAACAGTTTCAGAGAAAAAGTTAACAGTCGAGAAAGAACTTGGAACTTATTGATTCACTTTTATGAGAGAGCGTCTCAAACTAAATTATATGCGAAACAGCATTTGCTTCACCGCATTTTCCTGATTCTGCCATTTATTGTAACTATCAAACTCTGCATCAGGTGTCTTTTTTTCTAGTCACTTTCTATCCTGTAATACAATCACAATTTTAGCGAATAAAATTTTTAGAATACTGCGTTCCTTAATTAGCCTTCTGATACATATTTTAACTTTGAAAGGTTTAATATTTTTAGCTTTTTTCTTCCTAATCTAACAACAAAGTAAGTTATATTAAACGGAGTTTTTTCAGAAAAATAATATCATTATTTTAATGAAGCTACAAAAATTATTGATGTTAGAAAATTATAAAAAAACGATAAGAAAAAAAAAAAAACAAACAAAAAAATAAGATTTTAATTTTGAAGATATCTGGGCTTTTTTGCTTTTTCGTTACGGGTCTGTCCGTATGTGACGGGTGTTACATCGTACACAGTTTTTCAAATATTTATGAACATAGAATACTAAAAAAAAAAAAAAAATTGATACTAAAGGGAAGTACTTTTTTTTTAGAAAATTTTCATGTCATCCAAAAATTTTTCACATCTTTCATTTTTCTAAAAATTTAATGCAAAGTCCGTTCCGGGCGTTACTGAAAACAGAAGTGGTTCTGATGTTACCAGTAAGAATACAAGAACTCAGCGAATTATGAAATGATGCAGCTCTGAAAAAAATTCATGTTAAAGTTAAGTCTTGAAACTTTTACGCTCATATAAAAGTTTTTGTATTTTTCATTTTTTTTACTTAATAAAAATTTATCTTTATGTTCCGGGTGTTACACGAATTTGTTCCGGGTGTTACGCGTACGAATAAATTTCTTGTAGAACACTGAAAAAATGATTTCCGATAGTTATTTGATACTATTAAATTAAAAATCATCTATTGAAAAACTCTGAAGCAATTTATTTAAGAAAAAATCTTTTTTTTTGAAGATTTTACATTTTTAACGGGTGTATAGTATAAACATTGTTATATAATACTACTTAAATTAAAATCTTTGATAATATAAGATCTAATAGTCAAATTGATCACCATGAATATATTTTTTAATATTTTATCTCATTTAATTCAACGGAATCTTTTTTTAAAAGTAATTTTTTCTTTTTTCGTCTTTTTTTATTTCTGATTCTTTCTTTATAGTCTGGGCGCCGCGCCGTAGGGGTTTTCGTGACCCGATAGCGGTCAGCGATCCACCCAGGCTTAAAAGATGTATTTTGACCTCCTAATGAAGAATTTCGAGGGTGGACAGAAAAATTTGTTTACAATTATTTAAACAAATAACAAAGTAAAAAAGTCATTTTTTCGATGAAAAAAAATTTTTTTTATATTTTTCAGGTAAAAATAAGTTGACAATTTAAGCGGACTTTTATTTGTAAAGTCAATAGTTTTCGAGAAAAAAATCATCAAAGTTTAAAAAAACCGTGCATCTGTAGAAAATCAGTCGAGTCTACCATGGCGGCCGGAGAATAAGTTTTTTAAAACTTTGATGATTTTTTTCTCGAAAACTATTGACTTTACGAAAAAAAGTCCACTTACATTTTCGACTTATTTTTAGCTGAAAAATATTAAAAAAAAAAATTTTTCATCGTAAACATGAGTCCAAAAGATTGAACGGAGGCAAAAAGACCAATGCTCTAAAATTCGTTTAAAAGTAAAAAAAAAAAAAAAAAGATATCTGTATTGTTTCTTTTTAATGCTTTAGTAATATTATACTTTTTTCTGCTTAAATAATGTATTAATTCTGAAAGATTCAAGTGCACTTTAACAGCGACGTCTGTGACATGTAACACCCGGAACGCATTTTTTCGGAAAGAGGAGTCTCAAAAATTTTTTCTACAGTAGGGGGGGATTAGTTATCTTAAGATAGCTTTGTAAATAAAAAGCTGAGTAAAAATATTAAAAACTCAAGTCACTATACAAACAATACCCTTTTTTAGCGTTCCGGGTGTTACAGAGAAATAAGAATCTTTACCACAGCACAAAATTTTCTGTGATTACCGAAACAAATTGAAACTTTGCTGGGAGCTCAATCATACTACATTCTAAAGAGTGAAACATAACTTATAAATCTTTGTTGATATCGAACGATTTACAGTGCTACCAACTTTGCACTAGAATCACACAAGTCAGGCCGGTGGTGTTCATAGATTCATCAACAGGCTAAAAAATTTTAAATTAAAAAAAAAAGTGGTAGAACCAGTATAGTTCCAGAAACTACATATAATTTCTGACCAGAAAAAACGATTTATATATTTTTTTTTCATAATTTAATTTTTTACTCTGAGGTTCGTTTTTATACGGACAGACCCTTACCACAAACTGTTAAAACTATATTTACTTAATTTTCAATTTACATTGTTCATGGCCATTAATGACCACTTATTGTCTATTTAAAATGGCCTTTTTTCAAAGGATTGTAAAATTAATTTTATTGGTCAAGAAATTACCATTTGTTGGCCAATTTTACTGGTCCCATTTTAAATGGCCAATAAATGTTTTCAAGGCCATCCAAACTATTCACATTTCTACCAGAGATTATCGATTCTATTTTAAAAGTTTTTTCCCATTTTTTAATTCCGTTTGTTTGTAATTTATTTTTAAAAATTCTTTACGCAAAAAATTCATTTCATCATAATAGTACTTATGCAGTATAGTTATTGAACTCGGAGTATCTCACAAAGTGACCGCAATAACCGAAAAATTAGATTGAACATCTGGTTCTAAGGTTACCTTAAAGTTTTGAACTACTAAAAATTATGGAAAATTCACTAAAGTTTTTTTAAAACTTCTAAACCAAAATTGTGTACAACAAGGCAGGCGATTTTTCTCATGATTAAAAAATAATTTTTTAATAAAATTTTCAAAAATTTTAAACCTTAAATTTCCAGTCTGTTCTAGTTGTAAACATTTCAAAGAAGGTTATAGTCGCACTTTTCCATGTAAAATAAAAAAATTTTTACAAATATGGAATCAAAGCTAAAAAAAAATCCAGTTGACAGGCTTTTCGATGCTGTTGAAAAAAGAAACTTCAAAACTGTTGAAAAATTGATAAAGAAAGGAGTAAAAATAAATTCAAAAGGAAAATACAGTGGCAACACTCCATTGCACATCGCAGTTTTAAGTGAGAGTGAAAAAATCGTAGAATTGCTACTGAAAGCCAAAGCTGATTTGAATTTGAAAAACGAAGCCGGTTCAACCACTCTGCAGTGTGCTCTTCGTAAATGCAACTTTGAGGTGATAAAATTATTAATTGAAGCTGGCGCAAACGTTAACGGTAGGTGTTGAGGAATAATTGGTGACATACCTTTACTTTGAGCCGTCAAACCGATGATCGGTTACAACGTCGCTCGAGTTTTTTTTGTAGTAGTATTTATTGTCTCGTGGCGCCAATGTCAACATCTTAGATGACCGTAGAAGATCGGCTTTGCAGAGGGTTCTTTCAAGATCCAAGAAAACGTGCGTTGTTGGAAAAATTTTGATCGACACTGGAGCAGACGTGAACAATAAGGACACATACGGTCGAACGCCACTACACGAGGCTGTAAAGAACCATAATCTTGCAATGATGGAAAATTTGCTGTTTCACGGTGCCCGCGTCAACGAAGTAGATACTGGTAACTCTACAGCTTTGCACTATCTTTGCTCGGCTCCTTATTTTCCAGTAAATTTCATGACTTTGGTGAAGTGCTTGATGAAAAACGGTGCTAATGTTAATGCGGTCGACTGTCGTGGATCAACACCTTTCATGTATCTGATACGTTACTGGTTAATAAACTCAAAGGGTTTCGATGTAAGAATGAGAGTTGCAAGATATTTGTTGCCGTGTATTGATATTAATGAGAAATTGCTTGAAGAAAACAGTATTTTAAGCACTGCTTCAAGTTCAAATTCAAGTTCAAGTGCAATACACGAGTTTATTTTGGAGCATCTGGCCAAACTGCAAGCACTTAATCTATCGATCCCACAAGATATTTTGAACGTCATTTCGAATAAGAGCGTGTTTAATGATTACTTTACTCGGTGTCAGCTCGGTGTCAGGAAGAACTTTTTCACGCAAAAGAAACTAAACTTCCAAAATCTTGGGTAACTTACTTTCATTTGTTGATTGACAACAAAACAAAACTAAAAAATTACGCTGGAAATAAAGATCTGGTTGATGATTTCAAAAGGAATGACTATTCCAAGTTTTTTCCAATTTACGGGGATTCAGTGAAGAAAAATGTTGAAAAAGGAATCGAAAGACGAAGATTATTCGACAAATCTTGTGGGCTGCTCAGTAATCAATGGCCAATTTTTGGCCCCTATCATTTGATCCATACTGCTCTGGATTGTTTACGTACGAAAGATTTAAGAAAATTTTGTCAATAAAGAGTACTTGAAGAAGCGATTAATATTTAAGTAAAATTAAATATTTTCCATTGTTTATTTTGTAAAATTTTTTTAATAAATTTTAGTTAAACTACATTAATATGTGTTTATTCGTTTCACATATGTTCCAAAATTGAGGATTAAGAAAAAGAAAAAATGAACTTTTACAGAATTTCTTGATCTAGGTTCAATAAAAAGAATTGCTCGTCTTGTGAAGCCAAAGAAGTGAAAATTAATCAAGAGATATATACTCTAAAATAAAAAATAAAAACAAACATTCTCAATCTCTTTTGATAAAAGCTTCTTCTACTGTAAGTTATTACAAAATTCAAGAGTACTTCACCTTTGTATTAAGAAAAATGATGTACAAGGATGCAGTTTTCTTGTAAACGAGATATTTTTAACGAATCTCAAGTGTCTTTTTCAGTAATCAAAGAAAGTCATTTTCATTTATTTAAAAACTCTATTGTCAAAGGTTTCAATCTCGGTAGATAAACAGAGTGCCCTGAATAAACACCGAAAGCAGACTCATTTCTCAATTTAATTTAAAAAGTTCCACGAGACAGTCGGTCAGAAGCGATACCACCGGAGGTCGAAGGAGCTTTTATCAGGCGTCAAGGCCTTTGTTGTCCAGGCGCTTATTGTTTGGCTCGGTTTGTACGTACGACCGTCGTAGATTGGGAGAGGTTAAAGTTTGCCCCCGGCTCAGGATTCACCTCGACGACTGCATTGTTGCGATTTTTTGGAAGATCGGGGGCCCGAGGCTTGGACTTGCGGGAACTTGCGCAACAAATTAAAGCTCTCGGCTCGTTTTGGACAAAAGTCGTTTAATTTTGTGTGGACGAATTTACACAGCTGAATTGTCCGAGGTTCGATTGTCAAGTTGAGTTTTTACTAAATATTCTAGAAATATTTACAAAAAAAACATTTCTCAGCTCTTTTCTAGTAAGATAAGAAAAAAAAGGGTCATAACGCGTGCCATATCTCAACGGGGCCGGCACTACCCGTCCACTTTTACTTTTTTCTCTTTGCTGCAGCACGGAAAATAGAGGTCAAGATGCCTGTGTCACTTAATGGCTTTTGAATTTTTAATTTTTTTTCTTCGCTAATACTTTTTTTCCATAAAATTTTGTTTCGACGAGCCTATATATAATAATAATAATATCATAATAATAATAACTTATTCATCAATATACATCAATACACAAAAAGTAATAATAATTCTCTAATTTTTAATAAAAATTGTATATTATAGATATCCTGAAGAGGACACCATATGTTGTGTCGAAACGTTGATATGTAATAAAAGAAATTTATACACAAGGTTGCTGTTATGATCTATTACCAAATTACAAATCCTTTAAAATAAATTGAATTGAGAAAATTACTAATATTTATTTAGATTACAAAAAGTAATAAATTCAATAATATTTTTTAAAATTAATTGGTATCTCAAAGCTTGAAAAAAGTTCTTTGTTTCTATACAGTATGAAAGCACGACATCAGGCCCATCAAGTAATTTCGATGAATGTGTACGAGAGCCGGAATGAAAAAAACGAGTGCCCACTGTTTACCAGAAAATTAAAGCATGTATTACCGAGCGTAAAAACGCTCCGTTCACCACGGGTACATTAATCCCGTTACAAAGCACTCGCACATGCACGTGTCGAATGTACTACCCCCCGCGAGGCTGGGTGAATAGACCCTGGGCTGATGGCCCCGTTTCGCGAACCTGATTTCCGACTCTATCGTGCTAATGGCTTTCTTTTGCTTTCCTCCCAGCTTCACGCTTTTTTGCTTTCTTCTATATTTATAGAGCCTTTTTTTTACAAGATGTTGAAAAAAGTAATGTGGTTCGCGGTTGAATTTGATGGACTTTTTTTTCTTCTTCTTCTTCTCTCTTGTTTGCACGGTTTTTCAAGACATTTTAGCTCGAGGGTGGAATTCGTTAGCGTCGATGGGCATTGTTAAATTTTTAAACAAACCTAGCGGAATGGAGAGAATTTTGGAGGTTTGTGAGATTTATAAAAATTTCAACTTTTACTGGTTTTTTTTGAAAAAAATATTTTTCAACTACAAACAATTTAAAAATTTAAAGTTTTTATTCAAAATTAAAGAAGGTGTACTTTTGAAAAATTATCATTCGCTATTAATATGTTTGATTGCTAATTTAGAAACACCGCTATCATATTCTTGAGAATCATTTACGACCTGACTTTATAAGAGCGGGTGTTAAAATAAAAAATTATACGACGCAATTTTCACAAAATTTACTTAGCATACCCCCTTTTTTTTTACTGCTACATAAAAAACATTTTATAAAGAGAATTTGAGTAATACTTTCAGGAATAAATGGCCTTTCAGACATGAGCAACTTCTCAAGCGTGGTAGATTGAAGTTTTCTGCATCATGTCTGACCGAACGTGCGTACTACTACTTGTCCGATAACCAATATTTTCCATGTCTCGGACGGTGAATGAAACCAAATGAAGCGACGGTATTTTCTGTGTCTAGCAATAAATTAATTTCAAATCTTTCTGTGTCACCAAGTCCCAAACATCGCGCAAATCGGCAATAAAAAGTGCAAATCATGATTAACGACGACCATAGCAAACTTCTCTGACCATAAACATAAAAAAGAAGAAGAAGGAGTAGGGGAAGAAAAACGACCATACTTTAGTGCACCGTACTCACGTAATAGTCCCCGGGGACTCCCAAGGTCGTGCACCTTCCACTCCCTTCGAAAAACTTTACCACCAATAAAGCCGAGCCCCCTCCCCGAGAAAAACTTTCCTCTCGTAACAACTGCGATGCAGGCATAAAATCCAAGGTTCACTGTACCCACCGACAAAAGTAAGGCCGCACGACGAAAAAAAAAAAAAACCATCCAATCTCATACAGGCCAGTGTATCTCTTTAGTATCGCCGCAGTAAAACCGTGGCGATCGTTTGCGCGCGCTTCGAATTCCAAAGTTTCAAAGATTAATGGCACGGCGCTTCTCTCCCTTTTTTCCCTAGCATCCTCAAGGGGGATGAAAAATTCCTTTCTAATGGAATGAGTGTAGGCGAGA
Organism: Encarsia formosa; assembly: GCA_038277355.1. NCBI lineage: Eukaryota > Metazoa > Arthropoda > Insecta > Hymenoptera > Aphelinidae > Encarsia > Encarsia formosa. The sequence continues at coordinate 18,794,806 of CM076186.1, read as the reverse complement.
AGATCAAGATTTTTAGCGAACCGGAAGGAGATGAATAGTAATCTTTACTTACGGGGATCTAACTCGATTAGACTATTTGCTTTGCCAGTGGGTAGAGAAGTTATTTACCAGCGGTTTAAAATTTTTGGTCGGTCTGCTGGAAAAAATGAAGTATCGGAGCATTTATTCGCTCATCTTTTGAAATTATTTTTAGAGTAGTTAAAAAAAATAATGAAAAAGCTTTCAATTCATAAATTTTTTTACTGTAGTAAAGGAAAAATTGAATAAATAAAGCTTGCAAGTTTATCCTATATTTCTTGAAAAATATTCCATCATGATGATATGACGAAAGTAAAGTAAAATTACTTTTTCCAGAATCCCAAAAATGCATCTTCGTTGTCAACAGTTTTTTCCGTCAAGAATCCACATTCAAACGTAATACACGCCACTTACACGCTTATTTGGCTCATCACATCAGGAAAATTCATCCAGGATACTCATTTTCTTATCCACTCGGTCGTAGTGAATAACGACTTGGATTCAAGGTCGCTCACGGTTGACGTTTTTCTTATTTTCTTCAATTTTTTTTAAAGCAAGGTTTATTGCTCGTATTTTGGAAAAGCTTTACGTTGAGCTTTTCCAATCATGGAAAGTGCAGTTGGCGAGTTCTGATGATACGTGCATTTTTCAAGCTGTATTTTAGGCGGAGTAGGCTTTAGTGTCCCGTAAATTGCACTATTTACGTGTGAAATTTTCCTAAAATTGGTACAAGATTAAATATTTTTACGATGAGAAATCTCAAGTTCATCAAAATTCTGTTTGTACTCGTAAAAAAGTTAGTTTAATCTTTGATTTCGAATGCCAAAAGAATAAAATTTATGATTAAGATAAATTTTGTTATTGAATATTTATTGTTGATTCTTTTTCGAAAAATAGTTATATAAATAAATCAAAAAAGTTAAATCGTAAATTGATTTATCAACAATCTACTCCCAATTTTGGATGAATCTCTCTACAAATACTGAACTTTCTTATTTACTTTCGAGTAACTGTTATTTTTTATAATCCACAACACAATCTCGTACCAACACGAAAAAAAAAAAAAAAAAAAAAACAATTTCACCCTAAAATCCTTCGAAAGTCTTTCATTATCAATAAAACTCGTCAAAAGAATGAGAAAAAGAAAGTAAATCCAGTCTGCAAGCTCCTCACACCCTGAAAAAAAACTTTGCTACCGCAATCACACACGTGCCAAACTTTGTCTCAGAAAAAAAGAAGTTTTGCCGGGTGGCTTGTAAAGCTCAGCCAATAATTCAGCTGCTAGTGATCGTGTAAAGGTGAATTTTCGGTAATCGATCTGATGAATTTGGTGTCAAGAAGGTCCAAGTTGGACTTGAAAATTGCATAATTATTTAATTGAGAACTGACTGATATATTTAGAACCATTAGTTTCAATAAAGTTTTCGTAACATTCGTAGTTAAAAAAGTAGTAAAAAAATGATCGACAATTTAAACTGAGATCGTTAAAACCTTAATTTTTTTATAAACTGTTGATTTTATACTGCGACAGCTAACTTATATGCGTTAATAAAGTGGCTCGATAATAAAGCTCTGAAATAAAGACTGGTAATTATTGTAAAATGATTTGAACCCAGTGTCCTTAAATTTTGTGTTTGATACTTTTCAAACAGAGCTATAACAATAATTGAGAGAAATTTTTTATATTTTAGTTTGTTGCTCATTATAGTAAACTAACTAATTAATACCATTGAAAAAAAATTTTAATACTGTTTTTACTTTGTACTTATCAATGGTCTATATAGTGAAGATATCATTGAAGCCTCATACTTCATGACAGCAGGAATTTAATGTCAAATCATACTAGGAAAATTTCAGTGTATATCATCAATCAAAGTCTTCTTCAATTTCAATGTTTGCAGCAAATTATTCAATCAGTATAACTTATTTTAATCGTCCATTTGCATTTAGATCCTTGATTGACAGTACATTTTTTGAGCACTGATTATTCAATTACTCAACAAAGATTTTATAAATGGGTTTGAAACTTCTGTTCAGCATATGAAATCTGAAAATTCTAAAGTAAAAACTAAAATATAATTTTGTATTTCTACATTATTTTAAAGTTTGTATTTAAATGCGTAGTTCAGTCGCGTACCTCATCAAACGAGTAAAACCGAAATCGCAGTTCTTTAATCCAAAAGAAAAAACAGAAGCTCGCAAATGGAATAATTAAGCAATGCTTGGGCCGAAAAATCTGTTTTCGATTGTCACGGGATCGCGACGTCAACGTAATAAGCGCGCGACGGACACTCGTAAATTGAGTTTCTGCGGTGATCCCGGAAAAAGGGGGAGATCGTAATAACGAAGTGCCCGAGTTACGAATTGGCAGCCTTCAGAGCGACAGATTGGATTTCCACTTCGCTCGGATAAAAGATATTCCCTTAATTATCCTATCAGCCACTTTCCAACCAAGATTACCTTTTTTTTTTCTTCAAAACGCGAATATTGACCTTTCAGATTAGAACACCTTTCAAAAAAAAGAAAGAAAGAAAGAATGAAAAATGTATATATCTTTCTGATCATGCAGCACTCGAGTTCGAATCGACTTTTCTACTCACTCGTGCAAACAAGTAAGAAAACTTTTGCTCGATGTGTATTGTCCAAAAGAGAAATGGTTGTTATTTAAAAAAGCGTAAGTCACTGCGCGGTAAATCTTTGGAATTCGATACCCGGTACGTGTCATAGTCTAGCCAAAATGCTTTATACGTTTATCCCCGAGCTTTGCCTTTTTAAACCCGGTCCCTTCCCGACTTCTTTCATTTTTCTTTCTCGCAGCTGGTGTAAGAGAGGAGGAATTTTTTGAAGCTCTTTCTTTTCACGCTTTCCGGTAACTCTATTTTCGTAAAGAAAACTCTACGTCTTCTTTTGAGTGATTTTTCACGCTGAAAAAGAAAATTAAATGCCGGATAGCTTATCCTTTACCTTTGAAACTGGCATCCGTCTTTTTCGAGCTTTTTTTTTGCTAAATCTTTTTCCCGGTGATGGTTATTTTTCTTAAAATTATGAATGATCTGTCTCGCGAAAACATGTTTTTGAGAGATTCTACTTTCATTAAGGTTTTTCGGAAATGTAATTTTGACAAATTAAGTTCTTACTACGACCTTGGATATATAAAACAGAGACAAAGAGAGTCAATATCAATCATGGTAGGAATGATTGATTTAAAATCTACGTTTTATAAAAATACCCCTGGTTATTTAGAGAGGAAAACAAAGCGAATTTGTTGGAAACAAGCTTGACGAGGAAAATTGATCGTTCATCTTTATGCATCAAATGTGAAAATCCGGAATAATATTGAGTTATGTCGCGAATGACAGCTGGAAACCTCGAGATATTGCGAAAGAAAATTCTACTTCGACTTTGATATAATAAATTTTCCTCCGGGCTCGGCTGCGATGATTTTTCTTTCTGCGTAAAACTGTGACGCTCTCTCGTAGAGATATTAATATTTTACTTTTCATAAAGTTTAGTGCGTCTGCTTTATTCGTATGCTAAAAGAAATTCTAATGCGCGTTAAATATAAAATGAGATCGTTCAAAGAGAAATAATTTAGCTCTCTGAAACTCTAAATAAACACTCGGTAAGTAATAAAAAAATAATTAAAAAAAATAAATGTTATGGTTTTTGGATTTAAATAAAAATGCACAACAACTATTTTTTATTGATGATTTAATCGGTAAAGTATCGTAAACAACAACAAAAGTAACCACAATGTACGTCATATATTTTACAACAAATTCAAATCCGTTCGAATGTAAACTAAAATCGAACAACCGTATCGTTTCCTCTACAATAACCATGAAATATCCTTGCACCATAAAATAAATGTTGACGTGTAAATAATCAACTACGAGACGTTTATCGTCGACTTTTGAACGTATAGGCTATCAAAAATGAATACAATACGTAAATTGATATTTGGCGCCAATGCTTTTTGGTTTTGGTAAACAAACGCGTACGAATTTACTCAGATTAATATCTCACAAACATTGAACATTTACTAGCAAATATCTACGTCGTTACATATGGCTTTTGGTTTTATTTTTAAACTTTATTTAACTACTCGCTAACCGTTTTTGTATACAATATTTATGTGCAGCGATGGTTATTAATAAAATTTATACGATATAATTGTTCTGTCATCTTCTGGTTATGCAATGATTTTTATATTTTATATGCCTTTTTTTCACGCACTACCGGAAAAAACTCTAAAAAATTTTTATAATTTATTTATGTTGTTTTATTTAATTCATCATACTTACTTTAGTTTCAATTATTTTATTCCAGCATATGTCAGCGTAACAAAGATTCGTTTGTTTTCAATTAAAAATTTTTTTTTCCACAAATATACACAATAAATAATTTCCCTGTATAAATATTTATAGAAATTTCAATTTACAACTCTCTTCTTTCTGACTGTTGGGTAATTTTTTTTCCATTTCCCCCGCTTTTCTTATTCTCTTATTCTCGTATACTCGTTGTGGGAAGAATTTTCTTATAAAAATTATGCAAGTCACAGAAATCGTAAAAATTCCAAAAGTTCCGTTTCAATTATTTCGCTGTGAATCTTGGCAAAAGAGTTTAAAAATTCGACACGTTTTTTCAATTTCCAGAACCTTGAATTTTTATAACAGAATTCTTTTGAAAATATATTTATTTGTCCACGTAAAAGTCATCTACGACTCTAAGATTATAATTGTTTTGTAACTGTCTTCATGGGCTGTTTCTTCAAACTTCGTTCATTGTTTATAATTTAAATCTATTCGTTAAAGTGCATTATTAATAATTCTAAACTACGTTATTAAAAGTATCTCTTTGTAATTTATCACAAGATACGGTATTAATTTTAGCCTGCGCGTTACAAGCTTTCTGGAAGAATTTTAATTATAATTAATTACATACTTTTATTTTTATAATTTTATTACTTTAATTTTTACTAGTCTAAAAATTTAATTTTTTATTTTAATTTGGTACTATTATTGCTGTTATCCTTTTTTATTGACTAATGGGAAAAGAATCTTCATGAAGATGATGATGCTGCTTCAGGAAGACGATGGGCACGAGTCAAGCTAGAATTTTTTGTTTTAAGTCTCACATGTTATTTATCTCAACTAATAATATAATAATGTGATTTTCAAAATTTTAGTTTCTGAAAAAGATTTCTTTGAATTTAATAACTTTAATGTATGTGTATATTGTGCATGTCTTATGACACAAATACATTATTGAACTATTCGTTGTATCATAATTATGTCATTGCAGTCACAAGTTCTAATCAAGATTATAGATTTAATTAAGATTGCAGTTCTAATTTGATCAATAAGTTAAAATATCAAGCCAGAATATTACGCTATGTTTCAGTTATGGGAATTTAATGCATTACTACTTTTTCTATTTAATTTGGTTGATAAAGTGATCGATTCATGTTTTTTATAGTAAAAGTTTTTTTTTTTCAAGGGAGAGCATACAACAAATTTTCATTTAAGGAACAGCAAAAATTAAATTTTATGTAGTGATTAGTTTCCAGTAGGTCCAAAAATTTTTACTTTATAACAAAAAATTAAAAATTTTCAAAAAATTTTTTCAGTAATTTTTTTTTTTTAAATAACGACCCCCACTTTTTTCAAAAATCGATTTTTATGAAGAGGAACACCCGAGTAAGCCGTTGGGGGTATCGCGAGCTGTTAATTAAAAGCACAACTCCGCTATCTCGAGACCCTAGTGAATTAATTAAATCCTACGAGACTCGGCTGAAGTCACGCAGCCGAGGAGATAAAGAGACCAGCCGTAAAACAGAGCCGAGAATACTCATCCGAAAAAAATGGCCAGATTGACAGCCAGTCAAGGTTTAAACCGATAATGAATAATTAATTTTCTATTTTCGACTCGAAAGCGTGGGGGTGACAATTTACTCCTCGAAACAAAAGCCTTTTTTTTTTTTTTCATTTTTTTATGCGTTGTCTAAAATTAAACCGTTTTCGATCGATGAACCGCGGGAATTAATTGAGCGGCAATATTGTTTCGGCCAGTTTTTTTACGGTTGTCCGAAAAATTAATGAATTTCTGGGTTATGAAGAAAGTTAGCAGACGGATTTTTTTTAGATAACCCAATAAAAAGATGGAAAAAAAGCGATTTCTTTCAAATTCAGATACTTGAATGGCTTTGTATTTTAGTATTAATTTATAGAACCTTTTGGTTGAGTTTACGTTTACATTAATTTAATTCAGGTTATTAGAAAGATAAATGGATGTCTAAATTCAAAAAAATAAGAGTAATAAAACACATAAATCACAACGAGATTAAAACTTAATTTTTACAAATAGTTTTTTTTTTACAAGAAAAATGATTTTTCACAGCTGGAGCCGTTGAAAACAATTAATTTTACTAAACAACTTTAATAAAGACTCGAAATTAAATTTAACTGATTGAAGAGAGTGAATAGATTCGGTGAAAAATTGGATTTCGTGCACTCCATCCCAACAAAAATCTGTAAATAATGTTTTTTTTTTTAATCTTGACCCTCGAATGGAGGGATGTCATAATAGAAAGTCTGGAAAAATAAACTTTACGATCAACTTGATATTTTTTACGACTATATTCCGCGTAACACAATCCTGATCGTTATTTCAAAAAAAAAAAAAAAAAACTTTGACACGAGCTAAAAAGGTCGTAACTTTTTTTAACGCATTTCTTCCTTTATTTTATTACGCCATCTCAGTTATAGAATCGAATCACGAGCCGTGTAAGATCAGAAATTAAATTTTACCGCTACGGTCGTAACCGTAAAAAATAGTAAAAATTTTTTACTCCATTTCGATGACACAAGTTTATAAAAAATAATAAAAACTCTGAAATTCCAAACTGCCTCTTAAAAAAATTTTCAAAAATTTTCCGGAAGCTCCGGCGGTCATTATCTCGTTTCCGGTGCGGAATCGTATAATTTATCTACGGCTAAAAAGACGTTTTCCCTTTTTTTTTTTTTTTTTTTTTTTTTTTTTTGCAACGGCATTCGCGCGGAAGAAACGGGACACAGCAGGACACCGAAAGAGAAAATTAAATGTCGCTCGCAAGCGTTGTTCCCTCCAAAATGAGTCTCTCGTCCGCATTTTTAATCGTCAGGGCCATTATTGCTTTCGGCTTGACCCCTTTCGGACAAATGTTTCTTTTAAAAGGGCTTTTAGTTCACTGATAAAAGATTTTCATGTTACTGCGGAAAACCATGTTTGTGGATTTTCTACTCGTCTGCTTCTTCTTTTTTACGACTTCCGATAACTATTGTAAGCATGCACCGGGAGAGTTCTTTCGAAAAGCGATCGCAAGCCTTTTTATTTTTTAGAATTTTTGGGCACTAAATTTGAGTATTATGAAATCATTATCTCAACGACTGATTATTTTTATCCGTACGATCAGATCAAATTTTCAATACTTAAACTTCGGACATTTTTCAGACAATTTTTTTAAGGACTTTGATTCCGAAAGACAAACGACAATCTTCTTCTCGCGTGTAAAAACAATGACTTGTAATAAAAAAAAAAAATTTATTTTTTTTCAAAACGAAAAATGGTGCTTCAGTTTCTTGACCCCGGGAATTTTCAATAACGCGAGTACGTCCAAGAAAATAAATTGCTTTAGCGGGCGGCCTGGTTAAAAAAAAAAAGGGCGGGAAATGGGTTGTCCCTTTCGAACCACAAATGGAAGAGTGACGCGCATCGATGCGCCGCGATAAAGGTGTAGAATATTGCCAACTGTTTTTTTTTTTTTTTATACTTTTTTAGGGAGCCTTTTTTTTCAGAGGTGCTCAGCCGCAACAAACGAGTCTCTCGGCCATCGACATATCGCGACCGTCGGGCGCCGATTTATCCTCGTTTCGTGCCTTTTTTTTTCAGCGCGGGTCGTTTTCGGGCAAAGATTCAAGAGTTTCATTTTTTTTTTTCCATCGGGTCATTAGCACCGAGGTTCAGAAGATTTTTTATTGACTCGGGTAGAAGAAAAAACAATTTTTTTTTCTTTTTAAAGATTATTTTTCCGTTTTCATTAAGTTTATGTTTTTTTTTTTTTAATTTTATACTATGAAAAATATATTAAAATAAAAATAAAAATAATAATAATAATGGGTTATTTTTATTACTATTATTTTTTTTTATTATCATCGTTTCAATGTGATTCTTTGTTCTTGCGAATCTATGTTGCGATCCTCAAAAATTTGAACTTGAAATTTATTTTTTCGAATTTTCAGACAATTATTAAGAAAAATAATATGATTAGCCAGTACTTACAATAATAATGTACAGTTTTAAAATCGTTAATCAATTTTCAATAATTTTGTACCTTACAGATTTAAAAGAAAAAAAATTGAAGATAAGGTGAATGAACTGCATATGATATTATGATATTATACTTAGACCTGTTTTTAGATATCTTACTCAAATATTTTTTTTGAAAAATGATTATCCTTGTTCAATTTTGAAGTAGATGAAGATTTTGATGTTTTGGTAAGAAACAAATCAATTAACATTTTTTTTTTTTTCATTGTATTTTATTGACCATGGTTTTTTTTTATTCAATCAAAGTGTTTTCCATGCAAATGTTCGTCAGTTATTCATTATAATAATTTTATTTTCGTAACTAAAATCATCGTTGAATCTACAGTATATAATTAAAGCTTTTCATGATGGGTGAAAAAACTAAAAATTAAATACAATGCTTGAAAAATATAAAAATTGCAACGTTAAGTAAACAAATTTTGTACCGACTAAAAAATTTCTTTAAATCCTTCTTGGAACCCTAAAATAAATATTTTAAATTAATGATTTAAATACGAATACAAATTCTAACTTTAATATTAATTTGTTACCAAAAACTTTAAAGTTTAAAATCACAACAAAAAGATAGAGAAGAATTTTTTAAGAATAAACCTACGAGTAACACAATTTATTTTTGTATGGAAAATAAACAGCTTGACTATGTCGTTGCGTTGATCGATAATTTGGCCACTTTTTTTTTTTTACTTAATGCTTGCATCATTTAAATCCCTACATTATTATAAATAATTTTTTTTTTTTTATATTACCAAAGTACGTAACAATACAGTAAAAGTTTTACATTCAACAAATCACTTTTTTTAACATTTTACGTACGTTCGCCTTTTTTTGTTTTTAAAAATGCGTGTAATACGTAAAATTATTTATTTACGTAAACCTCTACTATAAAACTTTGAACGCACTAAAATTAACGTACTAAATGTTACAAATGAAACTTGAATGAAAGGAAAAACAGTGTAATTATAATAATAGTAGAAGCTTGAAGAATAAATTTTGTTTTCTTTACTTTCTCTTTGTGATACGCAAAAATGATGATTAAAAAATCAACAGATGTAAACAATGATTCTTGCCATATCAGTGTTATTGGTCTTCGTCGTACCCTCGACTTTACAAATTAAAGAGTGAGAATATTAAAATTTAAAGTTTACAACCAAGAGATGATATAATAATACCATTCGAAACAAGAGGTACGGCTGTAAAATCGAGGTTGCGAGAGAAAACAACGCGTTTAAGTTAAACTATAATATGTATGATACAAAGTAAAAGCCCCTGACAAAAGGAGTAGGTTGACGTAATCCAAATAAACTAACGCGCGCCCGCGCGAAAACAATCGGATAAATTAACATCATGAGATTAAAACTAGTTCATTAAAACACATAGCGTAGCTCTATCTCACTTGACTCGCGCCTCTCGTCTGCGCCTAACACTCATTATACTTTTTTTTTTTTATTTACTCAATTCTTTCACTTTTATTTAATTATCACCTCGGCGCATTCTCTGAGCTGCGCGCTGCATAAAAACTATAATAATATTATATAATATATTGTTATATATATATATATATATGCATATGTTAAAACGTATTTATACGCACGCAACGCGTCGGCTTACAATTCTCTAACTTGACTTCGTCGTTTTCTTCTTTATTCTAAAAATTAAGACTTGCATGCTAACATGTCCATCGCTTTGAACAAGACTACATTATTATAATCCCCACTTATTTTTTATCCTCAAAATCTTCGTTCGTCGTTCCGCCTGTTTAAATTTAATCTAAGGTCGTAAGGCATGGAGTATGTTAACTACAATAATTTTTTTTTTTTTTTTTTATTTTTCAAATTTTTTTACTTTTTTTTTCAACAATCGCTCGTGCTGCCTTTTATAATTTTCACTCTCGCACTGTCTCGAACGCTCCGGCAAAACAGTACGACTCAAGCTTCGGGCACAAGATATATATTTTTCATCAAAAAATTGACTTTAATATTTAAGAATAAAAAATTTTAATTGAGTTAGCTCGAAGTTGAGTCGAAAAATTTTTCCAGACGCGCTCGAGGGGTCTGATAAAACGATACAATGGTATTTCGTAATATATATATATATGTATTAAATTCTCGCGAGCGAGACTCGACGCGTTTATAATTTTTCACACTGATTAACTACACGCGCGAGTCAAAGCTACGCGAGTTGCTTCGTTGGTAACTAGAATGTATTGCTATTTTTTCATTATGTTTATCTATGCGTAAGTATGCTTAAGTATTTGTATTTTTTTTTTCTTTTTTTTTTTTTTTCCTTTTTTTTAAATTTTCTTTCTTCGTTACGCTCAACTTTTTTTACAACTGCTTGGCACAAAAGACGGGAAAAAAAGGGGAAATTTTGCGTCGAGAGAACTTTGAAAACGTGAACCATTTTTTCAAATCGAGTATTGACTTTTGAATTTTGGCGCGCGTCGAATCTACCAAATGGAAAAAGGCCGTGGAAACGAAAACAAATGTTTATAAATTCGAGTTGAAATTTTGAACGACGATGAGTAATAGCCGAAATCTCGTGCGATGGAAATGAATTCAGCGCGTCGGAAACGAAATTTTTCGACGATGATCCGAGTTTAATCAATCAACGTCAAGTCCGCGGCGCTTTTCCTTTTTTTTCCCATACTTTTTTTCCAGCTGTACGTTTTCGCACTCAGCTCTCCTTGACAAAATGGCCTTGTCTTATTTAAAACTACTCAAAGATGTCGCTTGTTTAATAATATATATGTAAGGTCATCACAAAAATTTCATCAGGCTGACTTTTTGTATATATATTTCCTTAAAATTTGCTCAAATATATTTATAATAATAATAATAATAAGAGCGATACGATTTATTAATATCGGCTCGTATTTACAAGGATGGTCCTACTATGTCAGGCACGACTCTATTGATTTCAATATATGTATATAATATATTATTCAATTACGTTATATTCGTTTACGTTTTATTTATTTATTTTTTTTATTATTAATATTATAATTTATAATCTGTGGTGATATAATCGACTGTTTTTTAACTACTTGTGTGTGAAATTTTTCATAATTTATATGCATGCGCGTTAAAATAACACCTCCTGTACCGATTCGCGAAAACTATTATTTATTGTTATTTTTCAGCATTCGACGGTTGGTTGGTTGGTTGGTTTTTGTTTACATATATTTTTTTTTGTTACTTAATGATAAAAGCTAAAGCGCGAGTTCGCCTCGCTTTTGGCGCTCGTTTAGAGGTTGATAAATTGCCACTGCTGAAGCACTGTGAAGGCGCGCGTTTATATAATAAATCGTCGATCGAAAGCGTGTGGCTAATAAAAACCCATGCGGATCAATAATAATCACCCTTTTATTCAAAAAATCTTCACGCTATAAATTTTTCGATTTCGGCTTTTGCGGTCTTTCTCTGATAATAATATTCATGTTTACAGTTTAATTGTAATGATAAACATACGATAACGTATTTATTTTATTTAACTACAATGTTTCATATCTAGTTGTAAAAATTTTTTTAAACTAAATTAAAGGTGACTGCACAATCACGACATAGAAAATAAAGCATCCGTAACCAGCGGTACTATTCCTCGTCGAACTTATTAATTTTGTCGTAATCTTAATTATTTTTTATTTTATTTATTTTATTATTCGTTATCATATAAATATATCAAAATTTCGAAGTCATAAACATCATGTGATCGTAAAACTTAATTAGGTAATAATAATAGTAATTATACACATACTAGCTAAGAATCACACACCGTTAGGTCGTATTTTTATAGTCTACGAAACCGATCCAAGTTAAGTACGTAAAAACGAGCTAACTTATAAGGGGTTTTAGGGGGAGAGTTGACCTGCATCATAACAACATCACATTTCGAAATGACCAGTAATCGTGCAGCCGCCTTGACGAGCGATCATTCAGACGCATTTGTGTTTTTTTTTTTTTTTTTTTTTTTTTTATTAATTTTTTTTATTAATGTAATAATTATTAATCATCTTTTACTAATTACTGTAATTTTTTTTTAAATAACTAATTAAACTAAACGGAACAAAACAATAGCTACGCGCTTTTTTGTTACTTCATCTCTCGCACAGCGGATGTGGTTTCATTTAATTCTCTCACTATTTAAAACATCTCGTAGGCCTTTCGACGAGTTACTTTGCGCGCCATCTTTCTTATATATAAAATCATATAATCTATATATGTTTATTATATATAATATATATGTTCAATATGTTTTATGTTTATTATTTTTCTTTTATTATTATCACCAACTCAACAAATAAATGTTCTAAATATATTATATGTTTTTTTTTATCTTAAATATGTATAATATAATAATATATTCTCCCAACAAATAATATAACTTTTTTTCTACTATTCTCCGCTTTGCGTTAACTTTTTCATCTACTTTTTTTTTTTTAACGGAGCGCTTAATGTATACAATGTAATAATATAATAATTAGGCTGATCTATGTGAAAGTATTTTTTTTCTACCCTTATATCCCGGTCGCGGGTATCACGTGAGTACCCACTTTTTTCTCTGAAATTTTTCGTGATTATTAATAATATTATTAATTATTATTATTTATTTTTTTTTGTAAATTATTATTTATTTTTTTTTATTATTTTTTTTTTCTTATTTTTCATTAAATTTTTTTCATTTGTTTTTCTTCGTCTAAGTCGCATAAAAATTCTAAAACGCATTAAATTCTTCCTTCGTTGGCTTAAATCTTCCTTCGGCGCTCGTGTTAACAGTGTAAAACTTAATCTTCACGTGGTCGTCGACAGCTCACAGCCAATCCAATTTTTTTCGCATGAAATTCATTATTTAGTTATTTATTTATTAATTTATTTATTTTTGTCAATGTTCGCCCGACCCACGCCCTCCTCTCACATCGAGCAACTCTTCGTTTCTTTGTATTCCCTTTTTTTTTTTTATTTTCACTCTACGTCGTACTTATTACAAATAATTATACTTACGTTTTTATCACTAACGTTCGTTTAATGTGTATATTAGGGAACGTTGCCTCGTTTTTCTCCGACTCGTACCTTTTTTAAATCTGTATATCAACTCAGTAAAGACGAACAATGTCGTAGAGAAAAAGGAGGAAGACGTCTTTTATCATTCCTTTACTTTTACAACTAATATTAATTAATTAATTAATTTTTTTTTTTTTAATTTTTGAATTCTTTCCTACGGCTCCTGTTTTATAGTTTATATATTTTTCCCTGACCTACTTACGAAAAAACTACGGGAATAGATATTTTTATTATTGCACTAGATGATGTGACTCTTCCTCTGGATAACTTCCTTTGATAACCATTATAATGTATATATATATTTTTTTATATAGATTATACATAGGGAGTGTGTTCGGGGGTGTGTATATTGTATAAGTATGTTGCTTTTGCATGTAACTATATAACGCGCCCTGCTCCCGACTAAAAAAAAGGCGCCTCACAGCCGGATTTCTCACATCGACCGTTGCTTTGTTTTTTTTTTTTCTTTTTTTTCTCTCTACTTTTTTATCATTATCATTATTATTCTTATTCTCATACTTCTTTTTCTTTGTTTATACGCATTTCTTCTTTTTAGTTTCATTTTCACTATTAGTCCTTTTTTTTTAAATTTCACCCTTGGGAAAAATTTATCGCCGTTTGTCTTGGTGGCCTGACGCTTTATTGACTTTAACTACTTGCGTAAAATATTCGTGCACGCGCCACGTACTTCTTTTTATGGCTTCTTTGAAAAAATTTGTATATCATGTGACTTTATTTTTAGTTTAATTATTCATCACTCGTTCGTTCATGACAACTCAATCACAGTAAAGAATACTTTTAAAAAAATTCGGTCGTAGTTAATAAATGTCAATGCTGACGCTGCTCGATGCATTCTGAATCATTTAACTTTTTATTCAAATATTATTGCTTTTGATATAAGGCATTTTCGATGTACAAATTTTTTGATCAAACTAGGTCAATTTTAATTAAAACCTATAGAGTTAATTTTTCTTTTCGAACCCCCGAAAAATATAAGCGGTGGGTCCACCAGCCGTCAAAAGCACGTTCGTCAGATAAGAAAATAAAGAAAGAAAGAAGAGAAGAAATAAACATCACGGTAATCGATAAAAGGGGAAGATCTTCATTTAAACACTTCCCTCGGGGGCCGAAAAGGGAGCGGGGGGGGGGGGGGGAGGAAAAAAACTCTGCTTTAAAAGGTTAAAAATTGCCCGAATGCGCAGTCACGCGTGGTGCTCGTTTGTCGGCTAAGTGCTTCCGGCGAGCGAGCTAAACTTTAGCCTTCCCTGGATACACTTACCGGGAATTTGCATTCGATGAGGCACTTGCGCTCGGCCACCCCTGGGGCCAGATTCTGTTAGGGAGCGTAAGAGTCTTTTTTTTTTTCCTCTCTTTATTTCAGAAAAGATTTTGGGATTTGCTTCGTTTGCCCAGGGTTGAAAGATTAAGAGTAATTATTGAATTCGAGATGCCAAAAAAAACTAAATTAAAGTTAATTGCATCGACCTGCCGAGTGCGTCATTCGGGTTTATTTTGGTCTACGGAATAAACAAATAATTTTAATGATCTAATGGTCAGCATTGAGCGAAACAAAGAACATTGTTTTCAATTTACCAATGAGTAAGTGGATAAAGGGGGGTATCTTTTATGTCCCGTTGTGTAATTCCAGGGGGCCGCTCGTCAAACCGCGAACAAAGAATTTGTTTAAACCAGCCCTGAGCTACCCGCCAATTAATAAATTCACAAAGAAGAACGGGGGACAAATTTACCCGCTTAATTCTCCGGGAAAAGATTCAGCGAAGGAGCAAACGTAATTCTCGAAGGAGAGGGGGGGACTATTCCACGATGTAAATCGCAATTAGAAACGCGAAAGGGATTACCCGGGCTCTTAATTAGACCGAAACAATCTCCAGAATGCATCTAGCTCGACAGACTACGACCGCGCTAATAGGAGCAGCTGCTTTTTTTTTTTCTTCTCACATTTGTTCGCCTAGTTTAAAACGTATCCTTGGGTTCCTCGGCTCGGAGGAGCATCTTTTTTACCTCATGCAACTAACATTCATCTCGAAGCTCGAAGTTATATTTTTAAAATTAAAAAAAAATGACAGACTATTTAAAGATATATCACGCAAAATGACTAATGATCGACGAAATTAAAAAAAAAAATTTTTTTTTCAAAGCGTTCATAAAAATTTTGAAGTTTTTTGTCTTAAAATCACAAATGACGAAACTACGACGTGATCCTGTGATATTCTCACAGCTAGTACGTAAGAAACAACGCAACAGGAATCTTTAAAACAGGAATAAAAGAACATTTGACCGTGCAAGCTAGTCCCAATAAAGAACAACCTCGTTCGGTCAAATTTTCACAGCAAATTAAAATCACATATGAGCGACTTAACTTTGGTCGTATGTATTTATAGTAGTAAAATCAAAGTGTTTGTGTGTGTCTCGGTTTATGAAACTAGGTTAAAGTAAGTTCTACCAGATCGAAAGCACACGCCTATAATTTTTTTGTTTTTTTTTTTTTTTTTTTTTTTTTTTCTATACAAAAATTAAACAACAACAACAACGCCGCCTTGTAGCCGAAAAAGTTCACCTCTAAATTACAAATTTTGTCACGATTTTGTTTTTTATACAAATATATATCACAAGTAGATCGTCATGTTCACTACACCAGCAGCGTGTGTTTTCGATCCGACAGGTGTGCTTAGAACCTCCCCCTCCTGACTACGGAGACGAAGGTCAAATAATAAAATCCACGCATTCGATTAATGTATATATGTATGTCTCGCATGCACACACACGAAAGAGGGTATGGTTTTAGAAGTACGTGGAAGCGGTCGCGCGCAGAGACCTAAACTTGACCGGGCCGCCGTCAAATTTTTCGTTGTCGTCGTCGTCGTCGTCCTCGTCGACGTCGGTGCGATCGAGCCGACCGAAAATCTCGTGACCGTGCTGCGCTCGCCGTCGCCGACGACGATGATGGTGCTGCTGGTGCCGGCGCGACGCTGCCTCGCCGACCCCCAACGACGACGCCTGGGCTCACTTGTCCTCGGTGTTGGGGCCAGGTAGCAGATTGCTGCAAAAAGTTAAGAAAAGCAAAAAAAAAAAAATTATGGTTTTGAGCTAGCGAGGGATGGTGTCATTTTTTCAACTACCGTAGCTAAAGTAAATTTTTCTTATTTACTTTAATAACGTTAATTTACGAGTACTTGTCTATTCAATCAAATATTAATATCGGGAACATATCAGTTTTATGACTGATTTATGCATGTTAGAATACATGCTACTTTAATTTTGTATGAATCTTCAAAAATTTTTAATCCTTTTGATAAATGATATTTTTTTTTTTTTAAACTTAAATAAAATATTTTTTGTCATTTAAAAACAACATTGTGATTGGCTGAGATTCTTGTGGAATCTAAATAATATATTAAATCGTACACTCAACTACTTTTGTTCACAAAAATTAATCTTGCATTTAAAAACCTACAAAAATTTTCATCATAATAAATCTTTTAATATATCTTGCTCTCTGTCAGCTATACGTTTAAAATAGACTTTTGTATAATTAAGTGACAGTGTTAGTAAAAAACGAGGGTACAGGATAAACAAAACGTCTACTCGTAAAGGTTTAGCGAAATCGAATTTCATATGAAACAAATAAATTTTGATTGATATAATTGAGAATGAATATTTGTTTATACGGTACAGTTTAAATGCATGGCTCTAAAAAAATTTCTCGCGCTAATTTTAAATTTTAAACTAAATACTTTATTTTGTCAGTCAAAGCTTTTAAGGAAACTTACCATTTATTTTCACTCCGACTGTAGTTTTCAGCTTCTGTTCTTGGCAAAGCTTCAACGTCCTGACGTTCACTGTAACAAAGAAAATGTTGAAATTTTAATAAATTTAAAATTCAGATCAAGTTGAAAAAAGTTTTTAGTTTTAAACGAAGATAAATCATAAGTTTTTTTTTTTCGTACCATTTAATTTCGTTTCTACTGAAATCAGCTTCCGTTCTGGGTAACGATTCCATGTCTTGGCGTTCACTGCAACAGAAATAAAACAAAACATGAATTGAATAATTAAATAAATATAGATAAGAGTATTACAATAGTAATGAATTCATGAAGTAAACTATAATTTCCCATTTTTGTTTTCTAGGACTCGAGTATTATTTAACAGTCCAAAACTCAATTTATTGAGCTACCAGGATCACACAAAAGTCAAAATCATATTTTTTTCTTATTATACTACAGTGCACTAAAAGGATTAAATTTTTATTCTAAACTTTAAATTTAACATTTCGGATGGAAATGAAAAAAAGTAAATTTCACGAACGACTAAGACAATTTAAAAGACGTATGAAAAACACCAGCGCCGAGAAAACTTCCGAATTATGCGCAACTTTTCTTCTCGTAAACCCCGGCACCCCACGTGCGTGCAAAGGAGAAAAAAAAAAACTTTTCTGACAAGCACATGCGCGGCTAACGATGATGTACTACAAATAATTCATCTTCGGAGTTTTGCTGCCCGGCCAAGTTGGTTACACAACTTTGAGAAATAAAACGAAAACTCGTAAACGACCCCCGCACGATAACAATCTCGATGTTTCCCCTTTCGGAAGTAATTGACTGAGTGAAAAATGACCGGAGTCGTACACTGAATAACCTAAATTATCCGTACGTCGAATTTTAATTAATTTTCGATGCGACGTACGCCCCGTGATCGGTCAGCGTTTTTGACTTCCATTGTTAATTTTTGGACAAATGGTTGAGTAATTATGCCGGAGTGCAATTTACGGGGGTGGATCGTAAATTACGAATTGGATGCAATAAAATGCCTTTTCATGAAATTATTACCTGGAGTATTTATGCAAGGGAATTACGAGGTGACGAAGCTTTGAAAATACAAAAATTTTTTTAAATTCGATCTCGATGCCAAGCTTTTTCGGTCTGACCGTAATTTTGAAAATTAAATCATGCGAGAGGCAGAGGTTAACGAGTTTGGGAGAGTAAACGAAGCGATTATTATTTCGGGTGAAAGTTACTAGAGCTTGAAAAAATAATGAAACGCGTCGACGATTTATTTTATCGTCAAAATATTTTTTTTCAGCAGTCGAGAAATAAAGCCACGCTCTTCCGAAGGGCATTTCTCGAGCGCTCTTCGGAGATGTAAGAGTAAAAGCGAAACGTTGAAATTAAACTCTCCTTAGCGAGAGAATTCAATTTTCGAGGACCAAAAATTGCCAGAGGAATTTTACAAAGTGTCGGGCGTTTAAGGAACAAAAAGCGTGGAAGAACGTTTAAACGGCATTTTCGTGTTGAAATGCTCTTAAAAATGCGAGATGCTCCAAGTACTCTTAACTAGATTCTTTAGATATCTTTTCCGGACGTTCTCCTTCTTCGACTTTCGTTTCTTTTTCGTCTGTATTGTTATCTTTCTTTTCACTCTCGAAACATTTAAAGTATGTACTTGAAATTTTTTTTTACTTATGTCTGCTCAAAAAACAATAAAAAATATTTCAATTGATTTATCTATATAATAAATAAACTTTTTGAGAGTGAAAAAAAAAATCGTAACCCAATAAACAATAGTAATTTTTTTTTTTTTTATCAAATGTTGATTCTGCTTTTTAAATGATTGAAAATCAATACAAGAATGTATAAGCCGATCAGTACCAAGCCAGGCTCGAACTCAAGCCACTTAATTTCAAGTCGCGCGCTCTGACGACTGAACCATCGTACCTCCTGAAAAATTGAATTAATTTCGAAAATAAAATCCGCAGCTTTCCCAAGACAGCATCGGTGATTTCTAGCGCATGAATAACTCCAGCCGAAGAAAAACGCGATGCTCTGAAAAAAAAGGTAAAAAGGCGTCGGTTTATCTCGGAATTATGGCGCTCTTTCCTCCTACTAACCGTATCCCCCCGAACCCTCAAGCTCCTTCCCCCGCCTTATCTCTTTTTCCTCTTTCTTCTCTCTTATTTTTTTAGTAGGGCGGGATGCTGCAGGAACAGAGGGATTAACAATGCCGTTGGGACGTCTGGCTCTAACAACCGGCCACGTCGACCGCACAGACTCGACATATCTCGGAAATTCCTCCCAACAATGGCAAAAACGTACCGGTTTTGCTTGACCGTACAGCGGCGCGGGTACACGTTAAGAGGATAAAAAATGTATACCGTCAAGCTGTTACCTTCTTTTTTCAGGGTAAAATTTTCAGTAAATTAATGAGATGATTCGAACGGCGCTGGTGGAAACAAAAACTTTTTTTTTGGGAAGATAAAAAGGACTTTGTTTGCCTTTTTTTGTTTTGAATTTAGGGATGCTGGTTGAGAGAAAAAAAGACAAGGTTACGCGTTGATTTTCAAGAGACAGAGGAGATTTTTTCTCGCGAGGTTACTAGGCTCGGTCACAAAAGTTTTTGACAGCCGTAAGTGATGAACATTTTTTCCGATAGCCTTCGGTCAACTTTTTTTCTATATCTTGTGACGTTAAATATTTAAGGAACTTTTGGAACTACTTGCTCCCTATTTTCATCGCAACCTCGAGCAATAATATTAAAAATCAATCAAATTATCTGATTACGTTCTGTCGAGTAAGGACAAAACTTGTTTTTAGTACACTAGTAAGGAAATTTCATGCGTACTACTACTACTACTACTACTTATTTTACTTTTTATACATAAAAGTTATTTATTAAATTTTTTTTTCTAGTAAAAAGTAAAATTTTTAAATATTTATTATTAATTTAAATTAATTTAATATTTATAACATCGTAAATGAAAAAAACGTTTATCTTTTTTACACAATTAAATAACTAACACGTTCGAGAAGTCATGTATAAGCGGACAGGATTAGAGGGTTGATCGATCTCAGGACCACTATTTTGAAAATTTACGCTCTACTCACTAAACCATCCCGATTGTATTATATAAAATTAAATGAAAGTTTCAATCTCAGTCGTCTTCCAATTTAAAATTGTAATTTTCAACCTTTCACTCTTGCTAAAAGTGCAATCTTTTAGTTTCCCAGCACCAGACCAAGTTTGAAATTTAATTTAACACAGCGACCCTTTACTTCCACAATTAAACAATGGAATTCATTGCAAACTCTAAAACCTTACAGCCAGAAAAACATAAGCGAGCAAAATTTAAGCTTTGGAGACTGAAAGAGCCCTTAAAAGCCCTCTGGGTCTTATCCTCTCGCATAAGTGATTTTACTCGTCTTCGTCGCCGCGCGAAAAGCTCACGCGCACCTGCCAGAGATATCTTCCCGGGAAAACAGCTTGGAACGAGCTTTTACACCGGGGGGAAAGCCCGACGGATCGTAAAAATTTTATGCCCTAATAAGAGTTGCCCCAGACGATGATTTGCGCTTTCCTTCTTTTGTTTTTTATATACACTCGTCGAGAAAAAATACCGACTGTCTTTGCAGTTTGTAAAGAGTAAATTTCTTTCTCCGAGCAGTGAACATTTTTTTTTTTTTTTGACATTGATTGCGTAAGGTAAATATTGATTTTTTATTTTCAATTGAAAAATTTTTCATTACTCGATAGGTAAATAAAAAACTCTCCTCGCAATGGTACTGAGAAAGCGAAGTAACGGTTCTTCATTTGTAAAAAGTAAACAACGAAAAATATGAAATTCAATATTAAGAAACATGAAATTCAATTCATTATGAAATAATCATTACCCAAGTTGTTATTTTCAAAAACAATGTTTTTTAGAGAAATATTCGTACATCATTTGTGAAAAATAATTAATGTGAAATACGATGTTTTATATTTTTACAAAATATTCATTTTAGAGATTTTTTAAAGATGAATGTAATGCTGGAGTTTTATAATTGCAAGCTTGTTTGTTCGTAGTAAATTCCAGTGTATACAGACAAAATTTTATTTTCAAAATACGTCATTATAACCACAATATAACAAAATTTCATCGAAAATTTTTTTTTAATTTTAAATTTTTAATAAATACCTGAAACATTACATAATCCTTTTTTCTGCGCATCCCACACAATTTGGTTTATTTTTTTTCTCTCATTAAACATTTTAAAATCATTGAAAAAAATTCAAATAAATAAGTAGGTAAATAATGAAATTCAAATAGAGCTTTTTTATCTAATCCTTCGTTACGTTTAACCATTTATTTGATATTTACCAAGCAATTTTTACAGCAAAAATTTCAATAATCACACAATGAACAAACTTGTAAATAAAAATATTCTACCACGGTGATATTTACCAACCCGGGAGATTTTAATCCGAGCTAGCTACTGTGCTTTTGTAAATATTAGGATTCCATAATGATGCACCAGCTCTACTTATTAAAATGTGAAGTTAGGTACAGATCCAAGGCATATAGAGTAACGCTTTTAAAGGTGAATATGAAATTTACGTTTAAATTAACTATTGCGATTTAAATATTTAAATAAAGTAATATCATCTTGATGAGTTTCTGAGATTCAGAAGGCTTTGAAAATTTTATGTACATGTATAGAGTTAACGAAATCTTTGAAGTAGCATAAAAAAAAATTCTACGAATGAAATTAAAGTTCAGTAGTAATTAGAGCTATCAACGAATTCAATGAGTACTTGACACGTAATTGAGTACATAAACAGTTACAAGATTTTTTACTTTTACTAAAAAAAATTTAATTAAATTTTGCAACTGAATGATGTACAATTAATTATTCCTCCAGGTTTACGTCATTCATTAGCGCAATCTCAAAACTGCAGTCCTAAATAGTAAATAAGCTCAATTTGAGTACGTTATTCCAAAACCACTTGACAAATTATATGAAAATGCGCTTATTGCTGCAGTAATAATCTTCGAAAACACTTCTGCTTATGAGGATCTAATTTCAAGCTGAACAATTAGAGTCTTACAAGGCCATTACACTTCAAGTTAATATTGAAACACCTCTTTTGCACTACCGACCAAAAACTCTCGAAACATTAGCCTACATTAGCTTTAGAAATAATATTCTCTTTTACAATGAAAGCTTCAAACTCTTTCCCTAATTAGTGATTCATGCGACGCAGGCTCACGAATTTAAGCTCCGTTATCACCTGATTAAGGTTAAATGTTTACCACTCGTAGCTCGCAGGGAAGTTGAAAATTTTTTTTAATTACTTTGTCATTAAGTATGTAAATTTGCACTACAAATTCGCGTCAGGGGGGTTTTATGAAGTTGTGGAGCTGCTGCGGCTTTAAACTCTTTCCCAAGAGTTTCGGGCTAATTTGCTCAAGGGTCTGACGCGAAGTCAGGGCTCGTAATGCGTGCTAAATTATGAAGCGTAATCTAGACTGCCGAGCCAAAATTTTTTGAAAACCAAGTTTAAATGAAAAATTCGTTTTTCATTTGAGAGCTTTCGAGCTTTCTATGAACTAAATATTTTTTGAGCTGGTTCTCAGTCAAGCCATTTACGGAATTTAATATACGATTTTTAATTTGATTTAGCCTCATGGAAATTTTAAAACCTCATTGTTTATAATATCGCGAGTCAAGAAATTTTTTTAGATTTAATTTTGAATTTCACTTTGTTCCCTCGTAACTTCTTTTTAAAAATTCGTAAAAAATTTCATTTCGAAGTATCCGAGGATGTCCCGAAAATATTTTTTCATAAAGCTGTGCTTTGAAAAAAAAAATAAATAAATAATAAATAAAAAGAACCCCAAAAAAAGGTGAAATTAAAATGAAAAAACGTGCGTCAGAGGAAGATTAAAAATTCGAAAAAAGCAGCACTCGCAAAGCTCTTTTTACTTCCAGCGCTGGTTACGTCTTCACCTTAAGCGGGCAGTATAAAATAAATGATTCAAAAAAACTAAAATATATTTTTTTTCATAAAAAACAAAAATTTTATCTCGCTGTTTACTCTACAAGAAAGATGGTATTTCTGAAGAAATCCCCCACAATCATTCTCTCGCACTCGCGGGCGGGGGGGTCAAAGGCGTAAATTCGGTCCCTTGATTTCGGCTCGTTTTTCCATTTGGCCGTCTAACGATGACGATTGTGCCGTCGAGACGGAAGCTGCTGAGCGCAGTCGAATGTAAAGCCGATTGGCGCTGCTCTAAAGAGAGAAGAGGAAGAAAAAGCGACGACGACCAAGATCAAGACTTACGTGTCGGTGCGCATTCATCTGGATTCCAAGTCACGCAAGCTGCCGGTCTATTTTGCACCTGACGCGGGTAAGTTGCTGCTAGCTTCGCGAGAAAATGGAAATATATCTGACGGGGAAAGAAAAAAAGGTAAACTCGGGATGCATTTAAGTGATGTACCGTTTATCCGACTGGAAAATTTGAACATTTTTTGCTTTAGATTGATTTTTTGTTTATTTTGGGGTATTGTGTTACGAGGTGAAAAAAAAAAACTCTCATGTGTGGTATATGAGCGTGATGATGTTTTTCAAAATTCGAGATTTTCTCGGATGTATAAAAAAGTGGATTTGCATTTTTTTCAATGAAAAAAGTTGAAATCCTACAAATTCACAATATTTTTCAGACAAAAAAAAAAAAAAAAAAAAAAAAAAAAAAAAAAAAACTGATGCAATGAAGAACTATAAACTTCAGAAATGTGAAACTTTAAAAATAATAGAAAAGTATGTATTTTTATGCAAAAAAACGAATTGAATTCCTAAAATGAAATAAATTTCTTTAGCTAAACTAAAATTAGACTGTCTTTTAATTTTTGATGTCCCAATTACAGCAACTTATACAATCAATTTTTAATAATTAAAATAAACTAGAGTGAACTTATGACGTAATAGAACAAAACAAAATAAATATTCAAGCACATTGAATTATGGTGCTAAAAATCGAATTTCACTGAAATTTATTTTTTAATAACCTTAAAAACTCTCGAATGCACCCATAAATTGACCACTTATTTTCCACAATGCACAGAGTATAAATCAGCCGATAAAAACCATCTAAAAGCTTTCAAAAGCCAGACGCGATAAGCCAAGACAATATCCATTCTCATCTATCTCGGCACCCAAAAAACTTGGCTTATAAATTTACACCGGCCTTTCATAAAAGAGATCTTTTCTTTTCGCGTACCCGTTCGCGATATCGCTTGTAATCGATGCACTCCAATTTTCTATAGGAGTTACCTTTTATCGCCTCGCATTCGTCATTTCAATTTTTCCTCAAGCTTTGCGTATAGATGTTTCAGGCTTCAATTTTTAGGAAGAATTTTATTTTCATCGCATCAGGGCTGGAACAGATGATTAATTGATGTATCTTTTGGGAATTAAAAGTTTAGGTCGAGCGAATAACAGTTATACTAATGTAAGATTGACATTTTATTCTCATTAAACAAGTTTGCTTTTCAAAACATATATAAGTAATAAAACGACAGATACAAATTATAAGAACGTGATTTATTGTAATCGGTTTTTTTCAACGAATATATGTTTGAGACTTATGAAAAAATAAATTTTTTTTCAAAAATTGTTTGCGTTAGTGTTGTAATATCTCTTGAACGGACAGATTTTTATAGCTTTCGAAAAAAAAAAATGTTTACAAAACAACAACAAAAAATAAAATATAAAAAACAAATAAATAATAGTATCCTCTACGTTTTTGAAAAACAAAAACTTAATTATACTCCGGATTTTGTATTCATGTTCTGTAAATTACATCATTCAAAGTTCAATCGGAGTAAATTTTCAAAAAACCGCGTAAAAAACACAAACGCGTTTGAGGAAATTTAACACCAGACTAAATACCAGAATCGAAGCGCCCTGGCTCGTAAACGCGTCGAGGTCCATGGCTCCGAAACGGCGAATGAGACTCGCGGAACCGCAAAATTGCACCGCGCGTTGAGCGCAAATCGCCCGACGAGGTGCACTATGTCGACGCACCGCGCGATTTAAACGCGACGCCCGAGAAATTGCAGCAGCCGTTTGCATGAGATACTTTGCTAAGATGTACGCCTGATGAAAGGGGACGGACTGAAGCGTGATGCGTCGAGATTGGACATGACTTTGTTTTTGGTTATTCATGGATATAAATGCGATATTTATTCTTTGATAAAGGAATTTGGTTTTACTATGGCAAAGTGGTAGAAATGATGTACACAAATGTTAAACATGTACTATGTCGAATTAGCTCATGCTTTGGAGCATGGAATTGATTCGATTCCTGCATAGCTGTTCGTATGTCATACCATGTATACTTCAGCATATTATGTTTGTCGATTGTTTATGACTCGGAAAAAAATAAAATAAAAATATGATTTTTGTTAACAGTACTCTTGCATGAAACCTTTTTTTTTAAATCTCGATCATATTATTTTTATTATTTTATTATTATTTTTTTAATTTATTCAACAAAAAAACGAATTTTTGGCTAAATGTGTTCAAAATATTAATCCACGGGTTGCATACGGAAACAAATTTTTTTTTTTTTCATGCAAATATCGATGATGTAGTGTTTCCGTCAAGTAATAAACTCTAAAAAACTTCCAATTGTATCAATTTTTTCAGTAATATAAATATTTCTAGAGAAATATAGGGTAATCAAAACCACGCCAGGGCAAGGAAACGGAAGAGCGGAGTAAAAGTCCTTTTTAGACTTTATAAGTCAGAGGAATTTCATTTTGACATTTGCTGCGACTCCAAACTGAACAAGGGTGACATGTTTATGAAGGCCTTTCAACACATTCGCAGTCACTCAATCTCAAAGTGATATTCAAATATTTTTCTCATATTCTTATTTTTCTACGACGTTTTAGTACCCATTTTTGAATTAAATTATAATAAGGCATTATTAAAAGCAAGAAAAAATGAGTCTCTCTTCATCAATCTAGTACACAATAAATTTCAGATGAAGAGTGTCTTCTGACTGACTACCTTTTCTCAAGTACGCTTACAAATAGCTGCTTCAATTTTTTAATCAAGTCCTCGACAAAGAAAACTCACTCTCAAGTTGAAACCTTTGAAATTTTTCATATACAATATTACGATCAAGAAGCAAGTCGAAAACCGAGAAAATCATATGCAGTGCCTTGTTCAGTCTATGCATTTCAGAATTCCCTCTTTTTTTTTTTCTCTCATAAAAGTAGAATTTTATGAGATCGTTACTGGATAAATAATCGACGCAAAAAAAAAGTTTCGAATGCGACTGCGCAAATAAAATCACATTCGAAAGGATATTGAACGAACCGAGGGGGTAAAATTTTACGATAAACATCGAATAATTTAAAACGATAAATCATCTTAAATAAAAGATCAGCTGACTAAAGCGATCATTTAAGAGATAAGATCGAAGGATTTGAAAAAAAAAATAAAAAAAAATTAGAGAGAGAGAGTAAAATAATAAATCCTGGGTGGTTATTAATATGTAATGAAAAGTGAAAAATAGTACTCACCAGATATATCGGATGGACTTCATCTTCAAGGCCGTGGAGTTCTCCTTGCACTTGTAGGCCAAAACCTGCTTGACGCTACTCACGTCCACGGAGGGGAACCTCGCCGTCACGTACGCTGTAACAACACAACATCCGTATCATCCACATTTAGCTTGTTTACAAAGAAAAAAAAAAAAAAAAAAATACATGGGTGCGCGTAAATTTTTTATCCGCTTTAAAATCCCGGGGTGGAATGATTTAGTCCGAACTTTGGTGGATGAAACTTCTTTTTTGACTCTGTTTTATAAGAGTTTATACGTTTTGGTGAATTTTAAGAACCCCTAGGTACTCTCAAATAAACTTTTTTTCTATACTTAGTTTATTTACTACTCCTAATTAATTATTTGTAAGTTTTTACTGTTTAAACCTAAGTACAGTCAAACGTTGACAATTCGAAACTCAAAAGCTTTTTTTTTTAATTAATTTATTAAATTAAACTGGTATTGAAGTATACATACATGAATATTATTTGTTATATTCACAGCTATACTGTACAAAAAATTTCATCCTCTTACTAGCTGAATTTGTAAACTGATTTCAATATATTACAAAAAGCATAAATATAAAATCGACTGCCAATATTAATTTTGAACTCGTAAGATAAAAGCACTTGAAAATGTGTCGTGAGAAAAAATTTTACTTCTAACTGTCAAGAATTCGTATTACGCATAAGATTTTGATTTATTATAGTAACCTTACATAGTTAGAATAAATAATACACCTTCGAGATAGTTTTTTTTAATGGAAATAATAACATTCTTTAGATAAAAAAGCATTCTTCCAAAATAATCGAATCAGCATTTTTTTTTTTTAATTCAGTGTGTTAGATTCATTCATCTTGATTAAACAAAAAGAGTATTTTCATTTTCGAAGGTACGCAGCAGCCCTCGGAGTTGTCAAAAGAATATTTTCACTGAATTAATTTTCAATTTATTGTGTAAAATAAAAAACACACTCAGCCGTGGAAAAAATCGAATACATCTCCCTCCTTTTTTAAATCAAATACCCAGCCACTCGTACATAAACCCGTGGTATATTGTTTGAGTATAAATCATTCGAACAATACACACTCGAACGCGAGAAAAAAAGTTTTTAACCAAAGTTTTGATAGTTTATTCACCCCGTATCACGTATCGGGCTATAATAAATCCGTGGCTATATATTTTTTTTCTCGCGAGAAACATAAAAAAGCGATGACCCTTTTTTCAGGTCACGAAAAAAAAAAATAAAAATTCATTTGCCTTCGAAATTTTTTCATTTTTTTACTTTTGAAAGAATAAAAAATACTGTCAGAGAGCATAAACTAGATCGATAAGGAAGTACGCGTGCGCTGAGATATACGAAGGCAATAAAATTTCTTTTGGGGAGTCTGCAACGGTGATGAGTTCTTTTGTTCTAAAATCCCTGGAAAATCAGTCTGTAGGGATCAAATTTAAATCGAATATAAATTTTTGAAGTATAATGCTTTTGAAATTAAATTTAAATTGAGCTGGAAATGGGGGAAATAGTGTTTATTGTTATTTACTTCAAAACAATGTAAACGAGCTTGTATATTTCACAATAGATCGAAATGGCGTACGAACCCAGATGGTTTATTATGATTGAAAATATTTGAATAAAAAATCATGTGAAAATAAAAAAATTGATTATTTTTTATTCAAAGTGAAGATACTGGTTGAAAAATAAGAAAAAAGTTTGATATATCTCGGGAATTCTTTATTAATATTTTTTTCTTTCTACAATGTTAATGAACAGGTAATGCTACTGTTTTTGCATAGACGTTATCAGAATTCTATTAGGATTTATTTAAATAAATAAATGCTTGTTTCCCTAGGAACAGTATTGAGTAGACTTCGAACCAAACATATACAGAATTACAAACATGATCAATGTTCTCTACCAATTGTGAACCACTAATCAGAAAATTTTCTAATCTCAAGAATTAGTTAAAATGAGTTACGAGCACCATAAAGCTTACTCAAGCAATAAATCAAGCACAATCAAAGCTTTCAATTTTTCAAATTTCCCGGCACCAGTAAATGAAAAATCACCGGGCCGTACTTTTCAATCCTTACAAATCCTAACGAACGACCAAATCAACCACAATCCCTCATTCGCACTTTCCCTCGGCTCCGCAAAAAAGTCAAAAAAAAATGAATTGGCCGATAATTTGATTCTTTCCCCTCTAATTTATCGAAATAACTTCAGCGACACCCACAAAAAAAAAAGTTTGTGTCAATCCGCGATCCAAGATCCAAAAAATCTTGACTACCGTTTCGGTAGAAAATACGTACGGAAGAAGTGCGAGGATTATTGACAGTCGTAAAAAAGCCCACTTAAATAAGCGTTGAGTAGCTTCGATTTAACGGAGATAGAATAAAAATTCAATTTTGATAAAAGGGCGAGCTTTTAAAATGCGTGCGCGGTGAAAATTCTTTATTAATCCGGTATTGACTTTTGTCGAGGATTTTTAAAGGATTTTTAAAAAAGGAAATCAAAATTTGATTAAATCCACTTTCAATTATAAGATGTAATTTTACGTACGTAAAATTAAATTCCATTTTCAAATAGTAATGAAAACACAAAATTTTTGTTATTAAAAGTTTAAATTAAACGTTATTTCAAGTGATCATATTCAAACATTTTTTTAGTACATTCTCGAAGATAATAACGAATTTCCCGGTTGAAAACTCGAGGTAATCGTCCAATAACCTCGCGCGGTTTCCAACATAAAATACTTCCATTATGTTTTAACATTATATGGATCTAAAAAGTCGGTGCTGGACGATAGCCGATAAGACGATTGATCGGTCGTCGGAGCGCGCGGGAATATAAATGTACTCCGGAGTTAAAACAGCGTGCGTGACGACGATCATCAAGAGAAATGTGGAAAATAGACAGAGAATATTATCTTCTGCCCGGCTGTGAGTAATGCTACGCCATACGGAATATGAATAAAATTCAGACAGAGCGAGAAAATTTTTCTCATTTGGGAATCGATTCTCTTCCCTGCCTCGCCGCTCGCTGCTCGGTGCATTTTCACTGCGGATGTTAAAGTTGTAATCGTTTATTGGAAAAGAAAAAAAAAACTCTGTTATTTACAATGTATTAAAATACGTGGTCTTTGAATTATGTAATAGAGGTAAAATGTAAAAATGTAAAACAAAATCCAAATTTATGGTGTAAGAGCAACAAAGGGAAATAATCACTAATTTTAGGGATTATAATATTATGATTACAAGATTAATAAGTTGTAAATCATGAATATTGTAAATAAATTGAAATTTTCAAATTGGTATCAGTATTAGTTACTGAATATGAAAAATTCTTTATTTGACAGTCTTTGCAATGCTTTTTAACTTTTTTATTTATATATGTTCCAATGGATGAAGTAGATCAAATGCCGCAGTTTTCTATTTGAGTCCCAGCATTGAATTATTTATTTTCAAACGACACACTCAGAACTAATCAGTACATTTAATATCAATAAAGAGTCATCAAAAAAAAAAAAAAAAAAAAATCATTTGATTGTGGAGTGCACAGACCATCGCAAAAAAAACTTCTCGATAAAAATTCATACTATTCACATGCTGAAACTTAAATTTCAATGAAGAATACAACTAATAACCCTGAAATACAATTAACTAATTACGAGCTTAGTTATGCAACAAGAATTGGTGAAACTTACAGGATATTAAAATTGTATTTTATTTAAAACATTAAATGTTCAAGTTAAAACTGTTGAAATTTAATCTTGTCAACCCGACCACAACAGGAAATATCCAAAAACGTCATACTTGCGCGAAAGCGAGTCCGTATAAACAGTTTTACGTACTCGTCAGCGGTTTTCCATGAGAAAACGCCCGGGGTAAATGTCCCACACGCAAGAGCCATTTCCGAAAGATCTAATTAAGCTTCCGAACCGAATGCGGACGATCGCGTCTTCGTGCAGCCTTCGTCCTTTAGTTTGCGGTTTAAAAGCTCGGGCGTGGGCGTTATTGCTGCTGTTTGTTTGTACCGTGAAAACTCTTAATTCGATTGCGGTAAGGAAATTCATTCAAACTACGGATTCCTCCCTCACTTTGTTTTGGCCGAAATGATTTTTCGTCGAAAGATATAAATTCGAGGCTGCAAGCTTAATTGTTGGGTAAATTTGAATTTTTTTTTCATTTTGTATTGGCTAAAAAAAATTTAATTTGCGTGGGATGAAATTTGTTTCAAAGGGTCGAATCTGGGAAGAACTTGTTTGTTCTACATATTTTTTAAGTTATATGATATCATAAAGTACTAATGAGATTTGATATTTAACAAAAAAGAGACTTGGAAGCTTTTATAAGCTTTCATTTTTACATTCAGATCGGCTCTAATTCATTTTTCATCAGTAAATATTATAATACATATTATAATTTTTTTTTTTTTATTAACTAAAAGAAATGACCACTACACTAAGGTTATAAATTTCTGTCAGACAATAATAGATGAAAATGCTAGATACATTTTTCAGATAAAACACGCAGTAAAAGTAAGAAAATCACAGATAATAGTAATAGAGATAGAATCTGATGACTGTGATTTGAAAATTCTTTGAAATCATTTTCCTTTTATCGTTAGCAATTTAAAGTTAAGTCGTTACAAAGTTAAATTGCACACATCTTTTAAAATTTTGTCGATAAGTTAAACAAATATAATGTCACAGGCATCGATTTTCTTCAAATCGTTATAAATTTTTTAATTAATATATTTTATACAGTTTTATTTATTATTTTAATTTTCATTCATTATAGGTTTTTTTTTTTAAAGTAACAATTCGGTCTCATATTTCCACTTTAAACTACTTTTAATGCACGACAGAATAAATTCCGTACCATCGTCTCGTTATTCTTTCTAAAAAGAGGTCTTTTATTATAGCCTGCAATGCCATTTAGCTATTCAGAAAGATTATTTTCCTAATTCCGAGACTTTAAATCACGCAAAATTATAGCCGTTATTTCTGGAAACAAAAAATAAATTCATTTCAATAATCTGAGCGAACTAAATGCATTTGCTTATCGTGGAATCTAATTTTTTTTCTTCATAAAATACTTTGTCAAAGAAAATCCATTCTGGTATAATTTGAAAAGCAATTTTAAACGTTGAATAATGACATTTTCACGATTCTCTCATCATTATAACGATTTTTCTTTATAATTTTACGCTCAAAGGAAAGAATAAAAACTTTTTTTTCGGACGTAAGAGCTACCGCAGCACATCTGACAACTGCTTATTATAAACTTCTTGTTCGAATGAAAAAAAATTTATTTAACTTCTTGTCTCCCAGGAAAGTGTAAAAATTTAATCCTGAACTTGCGAGTTTAATAAGTTCTAGCTGCGCTATACTTTCGAGAGCAGTTTTATTTAACGTATTTCATTAAAAAAATATGAGAAAGTAATTTAACAAGACAGGATTAAAAAGAAAAAAAAGAAAAAGTTCGAGTCGCGAAGTAAAAGTTAAAAAATGCAAAACGAGGAAGAGAGAGTGAGAGAAAGAGAGGAAAGAAAAAAAGTAGTTTGCGAAGAGAAAATAACGAGATAAAAATTCAGCCGTAAAAAAAAAATAAATAAAAATAAAAAGACGCAAGCATAACTTAGAGCTGTGCATAAAAAGCTCTAGGCATCGCTTCTGTGTTGTCTGCCGCATTAAACTTTATTATTATATTTCCCTCAGCCATAAACATCTCGTAATTGTACGCAAGCCGCATTATGATAAATCAAGTAACTTTTAAGAAAGAAGTAAGCTTTTTTTATGGGGATAAAATCATATTGACGAAAGCTCTTACACTGGTTTGGATTTATGAAATAATAAATCTGGTTTAAGTGTATCAAACTCTGTTCACCTCATAAACTTTGAAATAAATGTATGCATATACTTAACTTTGCTAACTTTTTTAAAAAAGTTTTGAAACACGTGAATTATGTATTTTACTCGTTACACGAAAAAATTTGCATATCTTGGTTCTTTCAAAACACGCGAGATTAAGAAAAAAAAATTGCTTTCTCATTATAGGATCAAGTAATTATGTGAGTTATTATAAACTTTGCAGATTTTATTTTTAATTTCTGTAATACTTCTTAATTCGCTAATAATATAGTGTTGAAACAAAACTTGTATGAGGCGAAATCCGACATCTGGCATCATCGATCATTTTTTGAAAGTTGGCTTATTAAAATGAAAATATTTCTCTTACAATGAAACACAGAATGCGATAAGCTCATAGACATTCATGAGTAACAATTTGATTAGGTGTATAGTTTTCAAGCTGTTTCTGCCCAGTTTAAGGGTTAGGCGGTTTTAACATTTATTTACTTTTCTTAGAGATACACAAGTTTGTAATGAGACCTGATCAATCAGACGACTTATACAATCCCCCATGATTTCAGATTCAATCTACTTAGTATTGCGAAGAATTCAGAAATAAAAAAAGGTTTACTTACAAATGATGGCCTGAACTTTGGCCTTGTCGAGGGCCGGCTTGACGGGTCGCTCGGTAGCGGTTCCCGCCCGGCTCCAGCGTTGTCCCGTAACGGAGCACGTGGCCAGTTCCGTGGGGCTGAACAGGATCGCCGCCAGTCCTCTCGTCAGCTTCCTGTAGTCGCTCCACTTGACCGCGCGCAGCTGCTCCTCGCACACCGCTATGCCCTCACCCAGGTGTACCTAAGAACAATTTTTTTTCTTTTAAGTTTTAAATCAAGCGGCATTATGTATTCAATTAAGTGAATTGTTCAGTTTGATTATAAATGAATAGCTATATAAGAAAAAAAAAAAAATTATATTGACACTGAGTAATTGGTTTCATAAGTTTCCTCTGGCGAGAGAAATAAAAATTCATTATCTCTTTTACTTTGGTTTTTCTTTCACTTTGATGGGTATAATTTTCCTAGTCAAACACTTTTCTTTTGTAACTCGTTCTTCTGTACTAAAAAGGTAATGGGTTTATTCAATTTTTTAAAATTCCTTTGACGCGTGATCTTTTAAAAGGATTAAAAAAAAAAGAAAAAAAAAGATACAGAGTCATGGAAAAAAATATTTCATCGTGATATAATTGAATTTTCTGTGTACAATTAAATCGAGTTCATTTGAAAAGAGGCTGTCTGATGATTATTAATTGCATTTTAGCTAAAACATTTTTTTTTCAAAAATATTACTTTGGCAAAAGCTTAAATCATTTCAAAACTGAATACCTATACTACATTTTCAATCTGAAGGTCACGTTTTTTTCTCTTTAATGTTATGAACATTATTGTACTAGTGGTGTATCGTGTCGACACTGAAGATCTTTATACATGTAAACTCTAGTTCAAAAATTATGGAGTCGTTTCAAAAAATATTTGGCAAAAAATTTTTTTTATACTATATTTCTTTGTCAGAATTATACTAACAGCCTTATCAATTTTTTTTTTTTTTTATGATTAGAAAATCTAAAGATTATAAACCAGAGCAAGACTCTAACTCAGTACCGTTAAATTGTGAGTTGAGCGATTTTGCGTTCAAACCATCAAGCTTATACAGAAACAACTTTTTTTTTTCTTTCATTTATTCTAATAAAATTAACAAATTCGATTTTTTTATATAGGCCGCAGTTAAAACGTGAAACTAGATAAGAGTTTAAGAAACAGTACTGATTAATGGCTTACTATCAGGGGCACTCGACTAGCAAGAAAATTCAAAAGCAAACTTGTCTAATAATTTACAAGTACAAGTGCTATCGCGTTCAACTTTGGTTGCAAAGAAAAAAAAAAAAAAAAAAAAAAAGAAACAGGAGGGATATCATTTTGAACGGGTAGCGTTAAACTAATATTGCCTAATAGAACCGTTGAAATTTGAAATTACTTTTCAAAGTTCGTGACTTCGCATAAAACTTTTGAACGAGTTAAGCGTGTTGAGGAATAGCAATGCTGTCAGCAATAGACAAGGGCCAAGTTTAACTGCCAGTTGTTCGATTGACAATTTGCTGCCTCGACTGTTTTATCCCCTACCGAGATCTCGTATATTTGAAGACCGGATGATTCCTTAATTAATATTTAAGTCTTTGCGCAAACAACCGTGACTAGACGGGTTTAATAATAATTTAAAAGTGCTTTGATTGATTACAATTTAAAACCTTTCAAGAGTTTCATTGTATAAAATTTCCATTAAATTATTTTTACCATACCCAGTTACTTAATTTTATATTACCATATAAATTTTCTTACTTTTGAAAAGTTATTTTTAACCTTCTTTTTACTTTTCAACTTGAAAAATTAGATTTTACTTTTGCTTCAAATTTTTTGTCACTTTTCATTAATTGAAAACCTTTAAAAGCTTTGAGGCCTTTCAGAATTTATTCGAATTGATGGAAAAATGAAATGTGTTGTGCGCTTTCATTTCAAATGTTCCTCTCGCGATGTGCAAAGAATATAAATGATTGGTTTTTATGACTTCAAAGGACTATAAATTTTTCTTCGGAAAAAGATTTTAATATTCTGATCGTTTGGTTTTTAAATTTTCACGTGATCAGGATTTATCCGAAGGCAATAAATTACTTCAATTATTTTTGCAGCATGTATTTTAAGATACTGTACTTTTGTTTAGTTTTTATTTAGAGTAAGTGGTATCCAAGGACCACGCCATTTTTTTTTATTTCGCGCTTCTTGAAACTACTCCACTTTGTACAACTGAAGTGATAGAAAAGTATAAACTGAAAGATTATTTACTGTTATTATTGGCAAGAAACCTTACTTCGTCGAAAAACACTTGAGAAATTTATCTTCAAGACAATAAATAATTTTTATCGCAAACAATACCAAGTGCGGTCCATCCAAAAAAAAGTTACTTCTCTGAGTGCAATAAAATTTCGATTTCATCCCCTCGAAAAAAAAAGAAACCACAAGCTCGACCGTATTTTTTGTGTATTTGTTTTCTTCAGCGATCCGAAGTATTGTGAAAGAAAAAAGCGCAAAGTAGACACTTGGGCAAACTAAACGGTGCATACGACCTTTTCCTCTCTCTTATATTTATATATGGTTCGGCTCTTGGGAATTCTTTGATTACTAGAAGAGTCCACGTGCTTTACCACGTAAAGCTTTTTTTTTTTTTTTTTTTTTTTATACGTGTGCGAGAGCTTTGCCGTGGTACGACAAATAAGATTTCACCGTTGGATAGTTATTGAAAGTCCATAAGAATGCGATAAGCCAAAGCGAAAACAAGATTTACTGTGTGCCTCGCGGATTTATTTCTCACTATCAACAAGTTGCAACTCTTGTTTTTATAAAAAAAATTTTTATTGATTTCGAGTATTATATCATCGTTATAAAGTAAAGGGCAAATATTTCCCGTAGGATTTAAAAAAAAAAAATACTAAGAATGTCACTCCCGCTTTCATAAATATTTTTCCGCTTCAGCTTTCATCAAAACAAGAAGTTGAAAGCTCAAAGAAATCTCCTGAGTGCCGAGGCTAGTTTTTGAAAAAAAAAAAAAAAAAAAAAACATTCACATTATCACATTATTCAGTCGCGATTAATATAAAACCTGGCGAGAATCACGAGCCAACGGAAAATATTCTCATATTCGTTTTAAGAGCAGACGTTTCTGTTTATTATTCTTT
Source organism: Encarsia formosa (assembly GCA_038277355.1). Classification (NCBI taxonomy): domain Eukaryota; kingdom Metazoa; phylum Arthropoda; class Insecta; order Hymenoptera; family Aphelinidae; genus Encarsia; species Encarsia formosa. The sequence continues at coordinate 18,758,338 of CM076186.1, read as the reverse complement.
CACGAGCTTTTTTTCCCCTTCGTATCAGCTGTTTTATACGCTACGTTAAAAAAAGATAATAATAATAAATAAATAAACCGTACCCGGGTAAATAACGTTGCAGACGAACTGAGAAATAAGTAAATTGCCGCAGTTAAAATAAAACAAAGGCATCAACAGAAAAAACGTTAAAGTTTATGCGACCCAGAGTTTTTTTATAGAGCCTGTTACACCATCTTGAATGTTTACAACGAGTCATGATGCTAAATAAGTTCAGAAAAAAAAATATAAAAAAATTTACAAATTTTATTATTTTTGTAAGGTTTCTGAATGAACATTACTTACAAGCTTGCAAGAATGTTGAATTAAACACTAATAAAGTAAAGTTATTTACTTTTTGGAATAGCAACATAATCAATGGTAAACTTTGCCCTTTGTCCTGTTTAGTTACTAAACTAAAATTTTATTTGGTTAATTATGTTTAAATTTAGGAGAGATTAGTTCAAAAGTCTGCCTCGCAGTTTATAGAAGAGCTAACTTTTGAAAATATTAAAGTAATAAAGACTCGAAATTAAATTAAAAAGTTGATACACTGGTATAACGTCACTTTGTTAATAAAACAGGACGCGAAGAACGTTAGTGCTTCAAAATGCTCTTACGGCAACTTTAGCCTCGAGTAACAATCACTCTTTTAACACATTACATTTCACACTTGAACTCTAAAAGTTGTAAAGTTTCTCGCTGGATATATTAAATCGAAGTGGCTATTCTGCAAGTGGTATTCGAGTGTGGAAAAATATTTCATGCACGGTAGTGAAAGTTCATACATGAAAAGGGGAACAATGAAACGCGAAACGGCATTTTTTAAATTAAAATTTTCACCCTTTTTTAGCTGATTTAATCTTTTTTACGGTTCTAATTACGTTCTTCTCTAATAATTTTCTTCTTCTTTGAAATTCGTACTCTTTCAGAACTTCGACAGTTTACATTTTCAAAATTAAAATTTTTCAACAGGCTGAGTCACCTCTTGTCAAATTGAACTTATTGAGTTTTGATTAACGTTTCAATTAATGAAAAAAATCTTTTTTTAGCAATCAATAACAAATTTTAATAAAAAATTTCAAAATTTGATTCACAATTATATGAGCTTGGAGTGAAAAAATAGTTTGATCAATAAAGTCCTTTGAATTTTTCATAAGTTTCAGCTATTAATGCTTTAAAATGACCAAAGTCTAGAAGTAAAATAAATTTTGCAAGTTTCTCTGCATCTTCGATACTAAATGTTTTATTTGGATACATATTAAAAAACAATTTATTTAATCTTAGATGTATTTCATTTTATAAGAATTAAAAATTTTTTTTAATATATAAAATGTATATATATATTTAAAAAGTGTGCTTGCTAAGATGAGTTTACGAAAAACCCAGAGACGATTTAATCCAGAAACACCAAAAGAATCATAACCGAAAAAAATAGCCAAGCTGAAGTGAACTCTATTCATTTTTTTTTTTTTTACTTTTCAATAGCTGTTTTTTAAATTCAGAAGCATAATTAGTAATACACGAGAAAAGTCAAAGTAGGACAGTATCAAAGCGGGGACTTGAACCCGAGTCTACTAGATTACGAGTTGCACTCTTTAATTACTTCGCCATTGAAACTTATTTTAAAACTATTTACGAAGATACAAGTACAATTTCGTTACATTTCTTAAACAATATAGAGAAAATTTTTTTTTCATAGTAAAAATTTGTACCTCGTTGTAAGTTTGTTTACATGTTTATAATTTTCATTTGATCATACAATTTTGTGTATTTTAATTGTTAATGGGTTAAAATAATATACTTTTGCATGATTTTACAATGATTAATCTTATAATATAGAAAGATTTTACCAATTACACATTTATTTTACCCAGAGTATACTTCGTACAACCTTTCTATATTATAAATTTCTTAACTCAAGTGGTGCTTTGCACAATATACATAATAATTAATCTTTTAAACTTTCTACCGGAAAATCTAATTTTAAATTTAATATAAAAAATTAATATTTTAAAAAACTAAAAAAAAAAAAACAACAGGCTAAATATATCTTTAGATTTGTTCACATCGCAAGTTTTTTGAAATTCCTAACAAGGTTTGAATGAGTTAATACAGCGCTAAAAGCATTCGTAGTAATTAAACAGTGTCAAAACCAGTCGCTTTGAACGTATCACTTACAGCCGAGAAAGCTCGCACCAAAGACTTCACCGCGGCCATCAAAGACTAATCGGGTGCTCCCGTCAGGGCAAATAATTAATAACGCCTCCCCCTCCTCCCCCTCCCAGCAACCTTTGGAATAGTTAAATTAGCCCGAGGAGCGATGTTTATAGGGGGCGGTTTAAGATTTATGTTGGCGCACGCCGAGATTGTATCGCGGAAAAGTGATGAAAGGCCCGAGGGCAAAACAGAGATTAAATGGGGCTTCTGAGGCTTTAATTTATTGCCCACGTGAGATTACCGTGAGGTGACGCTTTTTTTATGCTCATCAAACTATACGTGCGAGTTCAACCGTGTAGTTGTAAGGAATTTTATGGCCTTTCTGTAAACTTTGTCAAATTGGTTTACGGTCCAGGACTTGCAGCTAAACAATAAAATTTCAAGATTTATTACAAATTTCAATTATTTTATTAAAGCTTTATTGATTACTTTTGTTATGAATTTCTAAAATTTTACGCTGTCATTTGAGATTAAAAATATATGTACTGTAGATAATCTTTTATTATCTATTTTTTTACAATAAATAATGATTTTTACGACTGATCTGGTTTGTTTGCAAAGAATTATTCAAAATCTATAAACTTGAAAATTGAAAACATAAAAGGAGAGTCGAAGCATTGAAGAAACTAATTGAACAATCGTGAAAAAATTTAATATCTTCGTAAACTTTTTTATTTTTACAACTAAACTTTGTGAAATAAAAATTCAAAATTTCCTCTCCAGATCGTAAAAAAATTTAACCCAAAACTTATTTATTCAATGACCCAGAAAGGAACAGCAGTACTAAAAACATAAATTTCACTATTTAAGAATGTACACGCTTAAAGTTTCATCGGTTGCAATCTAAAGGTCCCGGGTAAAAACTTTTTAACCTCAAAGATAAAGTGAGTTAAACTTTCAAGAACCAAAGTAAAAGCAGAAGTTAACCTGTTCAATTTTTTACCGAGTCCATAAGTTTTTTTCCTATTAACTACCGATAACCCGATAAAAAAAAAAAAAAAAAAAACCCTAAATTCATAATAAACTTTCGACTAATTTGATTATCCTTTAATCTAAAGACGTATCGAAAGGAACTTTGAAAAGCCCTCGACGACGACTGCATGAAAATTCAAGAGTTCTTTATCCGAGTTAACTTTGGGCAAAGGGGACTCCTTCTCCTCCTCCTCGTTTAGTTGAATTTTTCATGCGAGCCGCTTTTGTCCGAAACTAGGAGGAGGGAAACTGCAAAGCTCAATTACACTTTGGCGGGGCGTCAATTGTCGAAAGAGAAGCCCGGCTGTTTTACACCACCGAGAAAATTTCTCTTTCAAAGGAGAAGTTGGTTTACTGCTGGATTACGGGAGATACGAGATCCGAGTGTTACGCGTGCAACTAATGTTTACTCTTTTTAATTTTGATGAGAAAAAAAACGGGGAATTTTTAATTAGGAAATACATTATTTTTGATGGCGTGATACAATCTTAAGATTTTATTTATTGTTATCAGAAAAATTACGCTTTAAAAATTCAAAATCAGTAAAATTTGTTTAAAACTTTTAAAAAAAATGTTGTTTTTTTATGTGATCGTATTAAAACCAGACAAATCCAATAAATATTCATTCAAAAAATGGCGAAATTTTTTATTTCCTAAAACAGTTCAATCCACGTGATTGTTTTAAATTCATTCCGTTTTTTTTTTTTTACAGTTGTTTATACTTAAAAAGTTAAAAATAAATCCTACCAAAATAACATTCATATCTGGAATTCGTTTATAACGTGATGGAATTTTTCCTTATTGTTTTATTTTAATAGAATTTTCTTATGAGCTTTCATAAAAATATTTTTCGCGTTTTTACACGAAAGTCATCGTTTACACGTAAACCTAATTTATTCATTGAATAATTTCAATCTTGGGGACTGAAATGCTTTGTACTTTTGAGCTTGAAGTAACCTTTTTGTAATTTTTTAAACCACTAAATCACGATGTTATGTTACATGCTTCAATGTTAAAAATTTTGTAATAATATCTAAATCTCAAAGCTTCGCTTAGTTTACAGACTCCTTTACACGATTCATTCAAAAATGAGAAAAAAATTCTTATATACGGTTAAACGCACGACTTAAAGGACCTTGACGTTAGACCCTGCAGCGAGCGTCACGGGAGATGAGGTGTCGCAGTAGGTAAGGCTGCAGCAGCAACTTGTAACTATGCATGCGCATATGCAAATCATTCATTAGCATCGCTTTGTTATGTAAACACTACCAGGGCGCCCCCATAATTTACCGTGTGTTAAGTTATGATTTGTATTATTATGCGCTGATTTGATTTGTTTATGCGACCGTTATGAACACATCACCGGAAGTCCTTTGATGATCTACCGCACTGATAATATCCTGCGCGTTAGAAAGTTTTTCTCCCCAAAGTTTCATTATTCACGGGTAAACGACCCGACCTAATGGTAAAATATCGCCGGTATGAAATATTGAAAAAATCAAAATTTATAGGCTAGAGAGATGTAAACAAGTTATTTATCTTTTGGCATAGTTTCGACTCTTGTCAGTACGTCAAACTCCGATGACAGATACCTCTGTCGCCCTCCTGAAAGAATAACCGCTCGAAACTTTTGCCAAAGTGACAAACATCCATGATCCATCTTGTTCTCGTAAATTTTGAATAATTGACTATCGTCCGATAGGTAAAACAGTTTTCTCACTGCTTTAAGCAATTTTATAAGGTAAGCCTAAAAAAACTCAAGTATTTTTTATAGTAAGTTCTCTTTAGAAAATTTATAATTCTAAACTACAAACAATACTTTTCAAAAATTCTTTCCTGTCCGAAGTTAAAATAATCCGAAATTAATCCGAAGAATAATTAAAAAAAAAGTATCAAAAAATAGTTACAAAACCATTAAAATAAAAAAAATAGCGTCAAGTAAAAATCAATTATAAAAATAAGTTGAAAATGATTGACAGCCTGAGTTTGAGAGCTCTTAACCAATTAATTTTTTTGTGAAAAAAGTTCATGGAAACAGTGACTGTACACGTATAGTTCAGAAAAATCTTTCTGTACAATATTGTACTCATTTCTTTCTAATCGTATTAAAAGCTAAAAAATACCCATCAAGTGAACCAAAAGTGAGTTGCATCACGTGTAGACAAACGGTAAAAAAAAAAAAAAATAACTTACCACACCATCGGTGGAGACGTCGTCGAATCCGCGGAAGGCCGGCATGGCCGGTGTCGTAGTGGTCGAGGTCGACATGTCGAGGGGCATCCAGTCGCCCCTCGAGGGCGAGTTGCCGTGGGTCGAGCTCTGGAGCAGCTGCCTGCCACCCCGTACGCCCAGTCGCGGCCTGCCGCGTCTAACTCTTCTGCCTCCTGTTGATAAACCTTAGAGTTTTTTTATTCGTTCGTGGGGTTTATTGTAGTGCGAGCGGGAGATTTTTTTTAGTGTGTGTAAGCTGCTGTGGAAATCATTTTGGGGGACCCTACCTTAAAAATTGTTTTAAGATCTGTTTCATGATGTAACACATATGAAATTGGATTAAAAAAAAATTTTTTTATTTTATTGTTCAACATCTATTGCTGAAGCAGTATATATTTTACTTATTTTTTTTTTTTTTTTTTTTTTTTTTTGCTTTTACTTGGTAAGGTAAAGATGCCAATTATGATCACAAAAATCGCTACCTCTCAGCATTTTGAATTTTATTGAAAAAACAAAGCATGTTAGAGTAAATCTTTTTTTACATACTTAAATTTTAGGGTCTTCGGAACTTAAATAAATTTTTTTTATATGAAAATTGTATTTATTTATTGAATAATTAATGTTTAAGGACAAGACCTTTTGACCCCAGTTTATTAGACAACTTCAGCTTTGGCCTCAGTTTATGAAACACTTTTACACGTAAAATTCCGTCTGTGACTTACATACCCCAGTTGATGGAATGGTTTATCTAATTTTCATGTTAGATTTTAAATTTTTTCGTGTTTGGGAGTGATGAAACCCTCGAATTTTGACGATTCCGTTCCATCAACTGGGGCACTTAAGGTTGTTGGGTCGGTGCAAGAGAGAAAGAGATACTAGTGCGAGTCGAACGGAGAGATTCACGGCGCTCTCTGTCTCTCTCGCACTCGTGGCACAACATAGCACCTAACCTAAGATTTCAGTGTTTGATTATTTTTTTCTCAGCTCATAAGGTCCAATGGTAATTGCTTTTAGTTGATAAGTGTTACCAAAAATCTTTTTTTTTACCATGAATTTTTTCATTAAAATATACTTGTCAGGTCCTGTTAAACTTTCAAGAAAACAGTGATTCCCATAAGCTTACGTGTTAAACGAATTTGGCAATATCTTTTCTCCCAAGGTTCATTTTGCCCTAAAAATTTAGTGGCATCAACAAGAAGCAATTACCTACAAAATGAGTACTTTTTTGTTAGAATCTACTTGTTAGATCATGGACCAACCCAACAACCTTAAGTCACAGACGGGATTTCACGTGTAAAAGTGTTCCATAAACTGGGGCCAAAGCTGAAGTTGTCTAATAAACTGGGGCCTTGACTTTAAACGGAGGCATAAAAGGTCTTGACTTTAAACATTTATTATTCAATAAATAAATACAATTATCATATAAAAAAAATTTATTTAAGTTCCTAAGAACCTAAAATTTAAGTATGTAAAAAAAGATTTAGTCTAACATGCTTTGTTTTTTCAATAAAATTCAAAATGCTGAAAAGTAGCGATTTTTGTAATCATAATTGGCATCTTTACCTTAATACTTGAATCATCAAAGAATTTTGTCTTCAAAATATTTTCAGCCAATGCGGAATTGAACCGGAAAACCCAGAGATTGTCGCACTTTATCCGACAGATACTAAGTTCGGGTACGCTGACTTCTTACAATTTTAATTAATTTTGTATATTATCCTATCCGTTGTCTATGGACGTTTAATTTTAGCTGTTGTGCTGTTATCATCAATTTCTGTAGAACAGGAATATTGTATGTATTCACGTTATCTTCAAGTTTCGAAAGCCGTAACAATTAGAAGGACGATCTCCTTATTTCCCACTAGGCCAACAAACATCTCAGAGTCGTAATTGAACCGGACGAAACCATTAGTCATAAAACTTATTCTAAATATAAATCTATAAAAATTAATTTTAAACTACTATAAATTAACCTATCCAAAAGTTATGTTTTTCTCGTTAAGTAAAATATAATTCAAAAAAAAAAAAAATACATTTGTGTTGATGATACGTCAAAGTACAAAGTTTAAATTAAAAATCAAATTTTTTTAAGTGGAAAAAGACGTTTTTACACCCGACTGCGTTTGTTTTATCAAAAACTTTTTAACCTGAAATTGAATTTTCTTCTCGAAAACCACCAAAATGAGTCATGACACTCTATGAAGCGTGACGTTTTGTGATAATAAAAATCTAACGAGTTCAAGAGATAAAAAGCTCAACTTTTTTATACTTGCAAAATTTCAATTGACTCGGAGCGATAAAATGCATTCAACATCTAAGAAGTCACATTTTGAGTATTATTTTAGTTTTAATCATCTCTACTATGGCTTCAAATATGATATGTAACCCTTTAGAGACAGTGGACAATAAATTACTTGTTTTAAAGGAACTTACAATGCGGCTGACTACACATGGCTCATACTACTGAATGTACGGTTTTGATATTAAAATAATTGAACCAACCTATTAATTAAGTGGATACTGAAATCCGAGCAAATCAAAGTTGTGAAAATTCATGCTTTTTTACAAAACTTCAGTTTCTAAAATAACACGAGAGTTAAATTTGAATTATACGTAATTAAACAGAGTAATTTTAATCAAACGGAGAATTAATTAATTTCACTCATGTCGAATTTCAATTAAATATATATCTTCTGTTACATCAAAATGAAAGTTCGAAATCTTATCAGAAATTTGATTTTTTACAGAACTGATTAATTTTGAGAAAATTAAAAAAATAAAACTAGTTATTCTGCAATTGCAAATTACGTCAAAGGTGGAAAACTTTGGAAATATTACGAATAATTTTCAAATCAAGGTAATTACCTTGACTTAAGTCAAGTTGAAAAATTTTGTCTGTATATATGACCAAAACTTAAAAACTTTGATCAGTATACGGAACAGGCTACATAGTATTACTTTGATTTTGAATGAGATTTGACGAATAATAAAAACAAGTCTAATCTGTTTCAACAGACAATAATTAAATAAACAACAAAAATAAAATAGTTAGTAACAATTTTTTTAAACATTTAATTTGAATCAAATTTACCTACGTAAATATACTTTTGTTAAATCCAAAGAAGCTTTGTAAGGAAAAAACCTTACATAATTATAAGAGTATGAGTTTCAGAAAGTTTTATAAATTCTTATTCAAGCTTGACAGAAGGTCAGTAATGAGATTTTTGAGCTCAACGCAATTTGTACACAACCTTGTCCAAAAAAACCATATTTTACAAAACATTTTTTTAAATTAAAAAGACAAAATTTGCTAAGCTTCTTCAAACGAATAAAAAATTTTTAATTTAAATTACAACTGTAAAATAAGAATTCTTTTTCTCTCTTTGTTTCAGCAACGTCCTAAAAAAAATCGATAAAAGCCGTTACTCTGTTTTCAAGCTCGACAAAAATAAAAGAAAATAGCGTTTTAAGTGTTCGCCCTTTCTGATAAATGTCATTTAACTAATAAATATTAGTTACATGGTACACTTAAAAAATTGAACGCCAAAAAAAATTTTATCCCGAGTAAGTACTCTTGAAAAAAACTTTTCGCGTAAAAAAAAAATTAGTTAGCTCTTGATCAGATTGCTTGCTCGATGCCCGAGAACTAATTAAAAAAATTTTCCATCCGAGAAAAACTTTGAAAAGAAGCTTGATTCAACCAAGACTTTATTCTTCTCTCGAAAATATCAATAAAAAGAAATTCGAAAAATCAATTTTACATTTTACGATGATTACGTCCGCCTCGAGGCAATCAAGCACGAAGCGCTCTATGATTACAGAGGGATCAAAGCTCGGCTGGCTTATTTATCGAAGACGCGCTCGGATTAGAGAACTTCAATCGGTCTCGTTTGTCGGATCATACTTCGAAATGCCAGCTCGTAGCTCGTTTGACGCGAATGATGATGATGGTGGTGGGGGTGGTGATGAGGACGCGTGTATTCATCCCTGAAACTGCGTGTCGAGAAGCCTGGGATATATCTGGGTTAATAAGACCGCGCGCGCTAATCGACAATTTTGGAGAATTTTTAATTTAACTTGGGTAGAATCATTAGTTTAAAAATTTAAATCGTTAATTTTATATGAAACTGAAGAGTTAGATTTTGAAGAGCACTCCTTGAAAAAATATTTCATAGCAGAGGCTCATATATTTCTATTCCAAGATTTATGATTAAAATATAAAAAATGATTTCTTTGAAACCATTTTTTCAATTAAAATTTCATAAAATGTTAAAAATTTTTAATTTTTAACTTCTGCAGATTTTACATATTTAAAACAACTTCTCGCAGATCAAAAAATAAAAATTTTTCAAATAATCAATTGTTAATAATTTTTAAAGCTTTGAAACCTATGAATTTCTTTAAATATTAATCTTTGTTTCATAATTAGACATGTTTTTTTTCATGGATTTTGCGAAATTTCAATTAGAGTTAAGAAATAATACTCTAGAAGGGTATCCCTTCAAATTTTATTTTTTGTTTAAAAAAAAGATTTCTAAGTTGATCTTTTCATTAAACAAGCTTAAGAACCAAAAATAAACAATCTGACGTTGTAGTAACAAGTACTCTTAAGAATTTCTTTTTATGTTTTCTTTAATTAAACACATAGTTTTAGCAGCAAAAACACGTTGGGAAACCAAAATTGTAAGCTGAAAGTAATTTAATTTCCCCAGATTAAAGTCCGCTAGATTTGTTTTCTTGAATTACAATGATTACATTCAACTGTAAAGTTATTTGTGTTAATTTATCCTTAAATTAAAACGAAAATTTTTCTAAAACAATGTTTTTAATTCCTGTTTTACGTGAAATCGTTGAATCGCGGATTGGCGAGACCGTTAATAATGTTCAATTAAAATCTAATTTTCGATTCCAGAAATTTAATGGCGATTCACATTGCAGCAAAGTTTACGCTCAAAGATAATTGAAGTGAAATTCAAACATTCATTTGTTCGGTATATCGTTAAGGGACGAGAGATTTCAGCAATTTCTGGAAAACAATTGGTAATTTATGTGATGCGATTGTACTTTGCGTGATTTGCAGAGAGTAAAGATAATTGTTTTTACAGTGATAATTTTCAAAATGTTTGCATAGCTCTGGTTATCATCGCATGATAAATTTGTTTTTTTTTATGAAAAAAAATTATAGATTTTTTTTATTTACTTTATACAATTGCTTTGAAAAACATAAACAAAAATAACTTCATGCTATTTTTTATTTTTTTATTTTCAGCGATAGGTGTAAATGAAAATTTTTTAAATAACAGAGAAACGAACGCAAAAAACTTTAGTATTTTACCGTAGCCTACTTTCGAGTTTTCAAATGAATAAAAATTTAAAAACTTCAAAGTTTAAAATAGTTACATTCAATAGCAACTTAAAAAACAGCAGCACTGAATCTTACAAGAATTCGCTGTTTTTCAATTATTCAGAATTACTTTTTTTTTTTTTTCATCCAAGCTCTCACTCGAAAGCTTAAAAGCACGAATTCAAAGATTCATGACACAAAAGCTTTCAGAAGTCGACAACTCCATCTATATAATAGCTCATTTAAACTATTGTTTTCCCAAATAATAAATCAAAAAAAAAAAAAAAAACTTGTTTTACCGAAGGTCAAGTTATATATCCAGTCTAATAGGAAAAAGCATAGTAATGTCGTCAAAATCGAACAGCTCAGCAATCATTTTCCATGAAAGTGGACACCAAGCTGCAGTTTGTCCTGGGGGACGATCAGCGCGGGGATTAATGCCAGATGGACGCCCTTCGAGACTCTATACCTGATTTATGGTTCGTTTATGGGAAACATTTTTTTTTTCTTTCGTTAACTATTATAGCTCTTTTACGTCTTTCTTCAAGAAAATTACCTTTTTTATGTACAAAAATACTTGTTTTTTATGTAGTAAATTAATTCAACTTCTTTTTTTTTTTTACTTCTTACGGATGGAAAAAGAAACGAAATGGAATGAGAGTACGAGTTTTTAAATGAATTTTCGAGCTTTGATAAGAATCTGAATAAGCGTTTAAGTAGGCACTTTAATGAGATAATGGCTAGAATTATACCGGCAATATCGTGATGCTGTGTCCCGGATTAGCGTAATGTATGGCTCATTACAGCCTGAATGTTATCTGATACGAGTTGCTCTACATGATAAGAGAGTGATTAATTTTTATTCAATTATCACACTGTTGCACGTACATGACGATTTGCAGAAGAAATTTCAACTTTAACGTTTCAATCTTTTTGCACCGTCTTTTATAGTAATTTTTATTTTTTTAATAAGTAAAAAAAAAAAAAATTATTATCTTAAGAGACTTTTTATTGAATTTTTCTTTAAAACGGTGCGTTAATTGACTCATTGTAGTCTCGTTAAAAAAATTTACAACGAAAACCTCATTTCTCTTGGTAATGCGTCATCTGAGATTAAAATTTTTTTTTTTTTTTGCTTTCAAAGTAAAAATAAAAAATGTTGAGCAAGACTGTTATTACTTCCGCGTTTCTTTCAATATAAATCATGTGTAAAATAAAAAAGAGATCTACTTTCTTCTTTTTCATTGAGTTTTGAAAACTCGTTTTCTTTTGTATCTTTTTCGTGCTTGATCGATCCGTACAAAGTCCAGTAGAAAAGAGCGGTTGTAAAATTGTTGAATTTAAAATAAACTTGAAAATTTAGATGAATTATAAATATTTTAAAATTAATCTTACAGAAATTAATTAAATAAAAAAAGAAAATTTTTAATCATAATCTTTATATAGTATCTCGGGAGTATTCGGTTCTCTAAAGTTACGAGCAAGCTCTTTGTGGTGAGCTAGTCAAACTTATGCTAAGCGTGCGTTTCAACTGTAATAAGGCGTATGATGATCATCAGCAAACTTATGTAGTTAAACAGATAAGTTAGAGTTTGAACTTCTCCTAGTGCGTATAATCCTTGGCTGTCGAAAGATCAATTCATTACCATGTAAAAACTCTGCCTTCGTTGATTGAAATTGAAAAAAAATGTCGATTAATGCAGATGAATTTAGTTAAAGTAAAATGAGCTTGAAGAAAAAAAAAATTAAAATTATTAGATAAATTTTTGGTTTTACGTCGACGCAGGGTCACACGCAAATGATTCAATTTTCCAAGATTAGGTCAGCTCATTTATAGAAATGATTCACCCACTCAAAAATAAGTAATTAATATTTGAATCACTGATGATTATTCTCGAACTCCAACGCCTACCTTGATTTCCAGCAGCAAATATTTTTCTAACCTTGATTGTTCTTAATATGTTTGAAAGAGAAATAATATTTGGAGAAAGAGAAAAAAATTTGAAGGAGTTTTCATTGTTAAAGATATTTTTTCACTATGACAATAAATTTATATACCATGAAATTTTTCTTTCGTTTATTCCTTTTTTTTTCATTTTTTTTTTTTTTTTTAAATCCATCAGAACACGGTGACAAAAAGACAATGACGTTTTGAATGAATTTTAGTATTTTTTTTTGCATTGCTCATAATAGTCAAAAATATACAATGGTTTTACATAAAAACGTGTCGCTGCGTTTATTTACCTGTAATTTTATCGAAATTTTTTTGTTCACGCAAAAACGACGGAATCGATATGCCTTTGATCGAAAGATATTCTTTTTTTTTTTTTTTTTCGTTTTATTTTTCACTACAAATTTTTATTACAATTTTGTTCATTCGAAAGCTTTGAAAAAGCACAAAATAAAGCTAAAGAATCGCGTGTGTGCACAATTTTTTTCACTTTTTCTTTTTATTTTTTTTCTTTTCGTCCTTAATGATAATGCGTTTACATCTTACAATATACGTATAAATAAAAGAATAATTTTTATATAATCAGTCTTATGAATATTTCCAAATTTCGTCACGAGAATTCATGACTTAAAGCGTGACGACCAAAAATCGCGTTCGGCCGATTGGTCATCGGCACAGAAAACGCGAAAATTGTCCGCACGAAAATTTCGCTGCCACGCGTCGCGGCTCGTAAATTCGGCCGCATTTTCAATGCGCGTGAAATACTGACAGAGTACAATATTATCGAATAAACACAAACACACCGTTTTCCAATAATTACGCATACGCACAGTTGTGCGTGCGCCGATCGCATGTTGATTTCGACGCGCAAACGAGTCAATCTTCGAAATCGAAAGCACATCCGCCTCCTGTCGGAAGAGTTAAACGTCCAGCGACCTTTTATTTGACCTCAAGCCTCGTTAACAATACATATTTGAATTTTACACAAATCAATTGTACTATGAACTATTGTAGAATGAAGTATAAAATTTTATTCTGTAAAAAAAAAACCCATTGTTTTGGTAAATTTGAGTTTGCACAATACAATTTAATAATGAGCCTAATCTGGTGAACAAAGTAAAGCATATAAACAACGATAAGCTTGAGAGCCAAATGATAATTGGCCGGTGGCGCGTCGTCGCTCGTCGTAAATAACATAACGACACGGTTTTCGAATGTGGGGGTTGAGCGGAGTGATCAGGGAGGGTTAAAGTCAGGGAAATTATGATTACTAGGGAACAGGGTAAATATTTTCGGTACTGGTACCGAATGGTTTTCGAGCGTCGAATTAACGACACAAATATCTGCGCGTTGAATTTTCACCGGTAAAATAATTATTTGGCCTATTGTGTTTATCAACGACTCGATAAATCATCAGATTCCTTCGCGTAAAATTTGATTCTTTTTTTTTTTTTTTTTTTTTTTTGTCATTTGCACAAAATAAAGCGTATACATTGTATTTTTCAAGAGACGGATTGTACTATGCTTCTTGGTTTAACAAGCTTAAAAACAAAACGAAGTATAAAAAAAAAATTAAAATACTGAAATGGAGCGAAGCTTTCGAACTCCGGAATGGACCGCGAAGCCGCAGAGGTCGCAATTGAAATACTGAGGTTTTACACGGCTTCGATGCGATTACAGCATCTTATAAAAACATATTTACAGGTTTCCTGTTTACAAACGAAGATTTAAAAAGAAACAAGGATGGGGCTCTGTGAGATGATAAAAGCAAGTCTCTTTTTTTATTTTCTCTTATACTTCCGAGACGATGCGACACGACAACGGGGATTTTACAAAGTTCAGCTCAGGAGTGCAAAATAATCGGTTTAACGCCGCCTTTGTGAAATCTCCGTTGTGTCTGTAAGCGCCTCGGAGACCGAGGATTTTTCGGCAGTTTTAAAGTCAGTTTTCTCCAAAGATTTTTGGGTATATTTTTTGAATTAATAAACGTAAGTTTTGTTGTTTGACGAGATCGAAATGTTTTGAAAACAATTACAATCTAAAGCCAAATTAAATTTTTGTTGCGAAGTTTACGATTCGTCAAGATTAAAAATCACTGTCGCATTTATTTTTCAAGACCCGCGAAAAATAGATCACGCGAGCCGTCAAAGTAAATCCTGCACCGAGGAAGCGAGTTATTTCATGCGCTTCTTAACAAATCGTTGCTACTTAATCTCACTCTGTAAACTTTTGAAAAACAATAGCAAACTGGGTTAGCGTCGAATTTACGTCAATTTACCTTATAAGTTCAATAAAAGTCGATTACCCTTTCATCACGCTAGTCGGAAACCCGATAATATTTTGTACAAAGCACTGGTTTGATAAAGAAATCTGAAGTACGGAAAAGTACCCGGATTTAATCAACTTAATACTACTTTGATTTTGAAAGAAACTGCCGAAATGTATAACCTCGATCGAGAAAATTCGTATCCTGCGTACAGCTGCGAAAACATCGTTTAGTTAAGTAAACATGCCTCTTCCAGTCTTTGAAAAGTCGCTATTTTTTTATTACAATGTGTGAGTATGTGGAAAAAACGTAACATTAAGATACGGACGGAAATATTCTTCAAGTGCATACAAACTATTGCGTGGCTTAAGCTAGGAGGTACAAATTATTAAAAACTCAAGTTTATCGGACTTGCGGTTAACGAAGAGCCATCGTGGGCAGTGAAAAAGTGTCATTTTTTTTTTTTTTATTTTGCTTGACTATTTGAATGTTTATTTATAGGTTATAAAACTCATCATTCGAAGCGCTGTAAAAAATTCAAAACTCTTTCGAGTAAGAAAAAGATTTAAAAACGAGGAAAAAAACATACGGTGGGCATGACTCGTCAGGAATTTAGAGTCGACACTTTTTCAGAGCTCGCTACGTGGCTTCCGGAAAACAACGATCGCAGCAGCTGTACTTTGGACAATTTTTTCTTAAACAGAAACTCGCTTTTTTTTATGTTATGATTAATCGTAAACCTATAGTCTAAACGTGTTTATTGCAACGCCGATAATTTTTTTGTTTTTTGTTTGACTTTATTCCCTCATACTTGTGCCGAATACGACGCCGCTGTTTTTTTTTTTTCTCTTTTTTACGATTTTTTTGGATTTTTGTGTTACTATTTACTATTAATTTTTTTTTTTTAATAATCATAACTCGAAGTCTTAAGTATTAATTCCTTAAACGTTACAGCGTGCTTAAACGCAAGTTATATCACCGCGACGAGTGTAAAGTTCACTTGTTCATGTGTCCATTTACGGACGTATATGCTTTATACATCCTCATCGCATCGGAAATTTCGAAGAGTTCGTACAACGAAATACATTATGCTTATATTGCACTATTATTATTTTCTTTTTTCTTTACTGTATGTGTGAATATTTTTTTCTTTCTGTCGTAATTTTGATTTGAGTTTGATTAAGCGCAAAGAGTCTTCCATGTTTAAAAAACGATAATAATAATATTAGTTATCCTGTTGTACTATTATAAAATATCTGTTATCTGCAGGTAAATTGAGAGTTTATGTAAATATATATATATTATTGCACTTTGTATTGTAGGCTGTATTGTAACAAATAAAATATTCTGTTGGTTTTTTAAACTTGCAAGACTTTTGTACAGAGTCAACTCGGTCCAGCTTAAAACCAAACTCTTTCATTAATATTATAAACTTATATCTCACTCTGACACGCATCGCACTCGCATAAAACTTGCGCCCTTCTATAATATCAGTCGCACTTAAATACTAAAAAAGTATTACGGCTATAGTACTCGTTTCTTTAAAATCTATTTTTATTATTATTACTATTTTTTTCTGTTTATGTCGAATATTTGCTTTTTTTTTTTTTTTTTATTCATTTCAACCGTTTTATGATTAATTTTAAGTTTCACATGTGTAAAGATAATAATTATAATAATTATGATGATAACTTTTATCAGGTTAAATGGTATTATTTTGCTTCATTTTATTTTCTTGAATTATTAATTTTTTGCACGAATAAATGCACATGTAATACTTTTAATGAAAACCTTATACTTTTAAGTTTTTATTTTATTACTAATTAAATTGTTCAAGTGTGTGAATGTGGTATAGTCAGTTGTGTATGAGTTTTGTGTGTGATTACTTTTTTTTCTTTACCTAAAGCTTACATAAATTACCTTGGGTATGCCACAATTTGAATGAATATATAGGTTTTGTTTCACTTAGGGGAGAATACAGCGTGGACAAGTTTAACTATACTTCAAAGCGAACAATTTTACTTCAATACAATTACATTCTTTTTTTTATTTTTTATTTATTTTTTTCTTAATTATTTTTATTATTTGCTTTTAGAGTCTTTCAAAAAAGTTTTAACCGTTATTCTTTTTATTCATTATTTTTTTTTTTTTTCTTTCTACGCGACCTAAAGTTTAAAATTTTTATTTACAAAAGTTTGCAATTTTGTCCGTCGGTACACAAATATAATACAAGTACCGAAAGAGAGTTTTTTAATAGTCGAAACGTGTCAGCGTACTACTTTTAAATTCATTCATTCCCAAAAAAATGTACCGACTGAGGATTTTTTATTTGAAATTTTTTTTTTTTTTTCCATCCCGCGACTGTAATTCTATTTTATTTTTTTCGAAAAACCCGAGCGAAAATTGAGGAATAATAACGGCGGAAATCCATCAAAAGAAGCCTCTAAATTATGCCGAACGGACGGCTGGACACATAAATATTAGCCGCCCGATTCGTAATATACTGCGCGTTTGTATCTGTAAGAAAAAAAAAACGTACGTTTTTTTTATTATGGTTTGTAGATGCAAAAACTAACGCTTATTCGGACAATTCGTGCGAGCTTCATGTTGGATTATTATTATTATTTTTTTTTTTCATTGATATACTGCACTTCGCACGAAAGTAAGCTTTAAGTGAAATGAGCCTGATTTAGGGTCGTCCAGCGATTTTATCTTTATTTTTTATCATTTATATCTCTTTAAGTGACTAACTAATTTAGTCATTTAATTAAAATAATATTTTTTTAAAAATATTCAAAGTGAAAGTAAAATTTATACTTATAAAAAAGTCGATTTGTACTTAGTATATTATAATAATATCAGTTATAAAAAGTAAATAGGTACACATTAAGATAAAATTTACCAAGTTTTGTACTAATCAAAAATATTATTTTAATAGTTATCAAACCTTGACTAGATTCACCTTTTTAAACAAATTAATACAGTAGAATAAAACAGAGAAATAAAATGATAAAATTTTACACAGTTGACGTACCCTTGCAATACAATAGTTTAAAAAAAATTTTCTTCCTGAATTTTGTAAAAGCTTGGGAAAAAAATACAAAAAGCGTTTGATTCAAAAAATTTTCTTCCATAAAAAAGTGACTAGAGATAGAGGAAAATTTTGACGCTCGTCACGTCTATAAGAGTTTAACACGCTTCACGTTTTCTTAATATTTTTTTCTCTTTTTTTTTTTTTTAGTTTGTCGTTACTTAACGATTTTGGCCAAAAAGGGAGGCTCTCAATTTTGCTAAAAAAATATACTTTCACTACCGTACTTGTCCGAATAAGACAGCGAGATCCTACGTCTCTTATTACAATTTATTACGTTTTTTTTTTTTTTTTTTTTTTTTTCTTTTGTTTTTTTTTCTTCCACTAGTCATTAAACGCGCCTACCACTATAAGAGCGAATAATTAACCCGGGGGATTTTTCTGATTTAGGGGGGGTATATATGAAAAAAGTCGATCCCCCGGGTACGGGCAGAAATACAAATGCTTATTCCTTAAATTTACATATTTACAGGACACAAACGAACGTACCGATCATTTTTTTTTTTCTTTTTTTTTTTCTTTTAGTTGGATATCATGTTTCTCCAGTTTTCATTACATTTTTCAAAGTCGTCGCTCATTCGCGGAGAAAAGTGTTAGCTGGAACGTCGCTTCCTTCATCGTTCGAAAAAACGTTAATCGCCTAAAGTTACGAACGCTACCACTTTTTTCGTCTTAAAGTAAAAACAAATACATTTTTTTTATTATTATTTTTCAAATGTAAATTTTACAAATTTACAAACTCCTCGACCCTAAGTTTATCTATACATGCCAAAGGTTATCCAAAATACGAGCGTTCTTATTTATCAAACAAAATATTGTAAATTTTACAAATTTACGATTTCTTTTTTACACTATAAATCCCAATAACACTTTTCTCAATTTAGTATCGTTTTTCATTCTCATTTTTTTTTTATTTCTTTCATTCATTTTTTTATTCATTCTTAGTTTTTTATTTTTTGTTTTGGTTTGTTTTGTTTTCTTTTCTTTTTTTTTTTTTTTGCTTTGTTCTTCGTCATAAATATTTTCATCGTACCACAAAAAGAGTTATGTCCGAAACGGAAATGCAAAAAGGTTGCGTGGCTTTGTGTTAACGATGCGCCAACAAGATCCCAAACAGTGATTGCGAAGAAAAGAAATTTTGTTATGCCGTCGATAAATTTTTCGTGCCATGCGCTCATCATTTGTAATGTTGTTTGTTTGTTTTTTTTTTTTTTTTTTGAGTGAATTTTAATATTTTAAAAAGTAGCGACGTCGGTCTTTTACTGAAATCCGTTTTATATAATTGTTGTAATAATCGGTGTAAGATGTTAATGAAAAACAAAGGATCCAGAGAACAATATTCTATCTTTTATCCTCTTGAAAAAAAGACAAAACATGGTTCTCTGAATTTTTGAGTACAGGTAAAAACTTAAAAAGAGTTTGATGGATGATGCGCCACTCGGGCGAGTAATAATAACTACATACACAATAAATAACAATGCTTGCAAAAAAAGGATGAGGAAAGAATACTTTGTTTTTTTCCAGAAGGTTTTTGATTCATGTTTGCGTGAGTGAGTGTTTTTGTATTTGTTAGTGTGTATACTGTATGTGTGAGTGTGTGAGCTTTAAAATACGCTTTGACACACTGGGTGTCAAAGTTGTTGCGGAGGATATAATAACTAGGTTAACCGGTTTAATGCCCAGCGAAGTTCAGCCTGTATATTAAGGATACGCGGCAACGCTCTCGCACTTTTGATATAAGTTTTGTGTCAAGTGGCTCCGAGTGCAAACGTGTGTACGCAAAAAAAAAAAAAAAAAAAAAACTAATAATAAAAAACAAACACTTCACGGCTGCGTGATTGCAAGTTTTTTTTTCTCTCTTTTTTTGATTATTTGCATCTAACTGTGTCAATGTTATTTCAAATTAATTAAAATTGACAAAGGCATTCGCAGTATTAATAAAAATAAAAAAGTTATGGATAAGAGTTTATGCGGTAGCTCGTAATTATTCAAACAAAACTCGTGTATACAAATAGAAGTATTTTATGTATACACACGCTTACATTTTTAAAACCATATACAATACTCAAACTGTACTTTTGGAAGATTTTCATTCTATTAAAAATTTTAATAATCGTGGAAAGATTTGCGGTTTTATAGTCAAAAACTTAAACGATTTTGACACGCAAAATTCAAACATACTCTCATGTAAAATAATTGGACAGTTTGAAGAAAAAAAAAAAAAAAAGAACAATATCCCAAGGCGACGCATGGTTATTCCACAACATCATCGTTACAAAGTAATTCTTCCAATTGTACATTCCAAGTACGTAACAGTGAATTTTTACGCGCGTGTCGTCCCATCGTGTGCACCGTAGAGCGTGTACCGCGCTTTTGCTCTCCATCTCTCTCACATCTTGTACGTAATATAGGGGGAATCAAGGGGAGGGGGTGGGGGGTAAGAAGGGAAAACGACATTCGGAAGCTGGATTGCAGTTTAGCTTTGTATGTATCCATTTTTTTTAATTCGCGCTATTATCATTATTATTCTGTATTAAAACCTTTCGCGTCAAACTTGAAAAGTTATGTGACTTTGTGAGCTGTGTGTATTTTTAAGAAAAATACTTTCATATTGTGAAGAAGTGGGGATCTTCAGAACTGCAGTGTTTGAAGGTCACCAATGGTATATTATATTTGATTACTATTTTTTTTTTTTTTTTTTCTGTTATATGTACAATATTGTTAAATCTTTACGAGCAATAATAACACAGTCAGTGAGGCTATTTCTGGCATTGTTTTATAATTATCATTATGTATTATATCCTTAAGATCGTTTGATTCAATCTCAAGCTCTATTGTAAGCTATTGGTTTTTTTAAATGTATTAAAAAATCCAGTTATATTGGCACAGTTTAACAAATAAAAAACTTGATTCTGCAGGAAGACGGATCGTTTTAAATTAAAATCTCTGTATGAATTGTAAATCTTCAAAGAATAATAGTAATAATAAAAATACATGTCTATTGCAGTCGTAAAAAATCTATCGTTTCTATTAAATAAGTTTGTGTGACTACGAATCCAGGAACCGAATGGGTTTTTTTTTTCATTTGTGATCGAGTCAACGTCCGAGTGGGACGCGAACCTATAACAATTATGTATATTATTATGATATGCAACATTTATAATTCTAATCCTATTATCGGTATCGTGTAAAAATTGTATGCTTATACGCTGGGCATCCATCGCTGCACTATTGTTTTAAATCGTCATTTACAACTGAGAAATAATAATAATACTTATTCGTACTCATTGCGGTATTATAACGATTATAATTATGTTCCTATTTTTATTTCATCATGTATTTCAGGTATAAAAAGAGGACTTAACAGAAATATTAGGTGCGTTATTACAAAAATCTCTTATCAACGTAGTAACAGATATATAAAATACAAAATTAACCCCATATTCACTGTTGTTTTAATCGTTAAATGTACAAATTAAACTTTTTCGTACACGTGTTTTTTGTGTGTAAATGTGTGATGATGATGATGATGTTCGTGTGCATTTTGTGTGCTTTACATTATTTATACTTGCTTAAAAATTCCAATTATATTTAATTGTTTTTTTTTTTTTTTTTTTGGTTTTTTTTTTTTTTTTTTACTATTACGTTAAATATATTCTGAGATGAAGTGGTCGCGTAAACGCAGTCGTTGCGTCGCGACCTCGGCAACGTGTTTCATTTTATGATTTATCGACCGGGCGCCTTCATTATTATTATTATTACTATTATTATTTATTTTTATTTATTTTTTTGTATTTTAATTATTTTAACTATTGTTTTTAAAAAACTTGTTTTATACGTAAATATATTTTATTCTGATAATAATATAGCTGCTTTACGGTATTTTTTTTGTTTTTGTTTATTTGATTGTTACTTTGTGGAGCCTGTTTGATGATGAAAAAATGGCCGCGAGACGCTCGTCGAAACCCGATCGATCAAATCCACCGCACTAGACACCGAACGAATCCTTATTTCAATTTTAAATTTTACAGAAAAACGGTGGAAGAATTCGTTTGACACCTTTTTTTTTAATGGATTTTCCCGTCAGAGTTTAACAGCGTTTAACGCGGTTTGCTGCAATAAATTTTAAATATGTGGAACTATTGTCATCTGTAAAATATAATATAAAAAATCCTGTGTTGTACTGATTGGTACTATGGCTATGGAAATTGCGTTTTTGGCGGACTTTCACGTTTCATTTTTTTTTTCAAACTTTTGTAAAGTTCATGCTGATCGATCGAACATCATTATCTGTTTATTTCATTTCCATCAGTTAACACTATTATTCAGATGTGGATATATCTGTTATACGTACTGTATTTTATGTTAAAAAACTAACCTGTAGAAAAACTTCTGTATCGGTAACGCAAAACTTAGTTTCTGGTTCTGCTGCAAATCGGCCTATTATTTATATCTAAGATCACGTTACTTTTGTAATAACGAGGCACATATGTCTTCAATGAAATCACTATTGCGAGTAAGTGAGCTTTTTCGCACCAGAAGAATCTCGGTATTTTTTAATTTTGTAAAATTTCAGTTGAACAAAAAAAAAAGGAACTCTGTTGAAATATAACTTACATTTGTAATCTGTAACAATTAAAACTTAATTGATGAAACTTGTCTGCTTTGAGAGACAATCACAGAAAAACTAAAACCTGTAGGTATTTTACATTGCAGACACCAATGTAAATATTCATATTGCACTTCGTTAACGGTAATATTGCATTAAAAAATTAATTGCAGTAATAGTAAAGTTGATGAAGTCGATTCTTCTACTATTCAGTATCAAACTGAATTATGTACCAATTATTTATCGTTGATAATATGATCTTTATTCGTAAAATAAACTATTATTAATAAAGTATTCAGTTCAACTGATTGAATTATTCTAATAAAGTAATATGTATTGTGAAATTGCGTTTATATGTACTATATTTGTTGGTTGAACTTTTAAAGTCCAACGTAGTCGATGTAACTGAAAATAAAGATCATATTTCAAAAGTTAAGAGCACCATATTAGTTTTAACAGAATAAAAATTAACCAATACAATATGTAGAAAAATCAATATGTTTGCACTGTAAACATTTAACAATAAAATAATTGTCTTTCTATGGAACCATTGAAAAAGGTCTGATCACTTTGACAAATACAATATCAGAAATTTTTATAAAATCAATAATATCGGATTCTTCCGGTGCAAATGGTAAGTGGAGAATAAAAAATCTTACGAGAACCCTGTAATAGGAACTAATCGTTCTCGGAGCGAATCCGACCAGCATGAACCTAATTACGTAAAAAATCACACCATTCTTATTAACATTACATTTTTATTTTATTTTATTATTATTATTATTTTTTAATCGTTTTCATCTATTTCTTTCCTTCTTTCATTTACCTAATTCAATGCTGCATTACGTTTGCAATCACGGTTTTGTGTTATTGATTCGATAACTTTTTTTTTTGTATTTTTTTTTTTTTAATTATTTTCATTTTTTATTTTATAATAATAAATATTATCACTCTGTTGAGCTTGCATTAAATTGGCTTGTATTAGTTTTATTACCGGCAGAACTGATAGATCTGCGCGCATCATTCTTTTTATTTTTAATTATTATTATTATTATTGTGAAAAATATATTGTTATTACGAGCCTATTCAATTGTTTAAATTGCATATCGCGATTTATCTGCAATAATTATTAAAAGTAAATATAATCCTCTGTAAGAATATAATATTGTTGTAAATATCTGTAGTCTGTGTAACACTGTATAGCATCAAATAAAACAACAAGTCTTGTTTATTACTATTTTTCATCCGGGCTGTGTGTTGCAGAGAACATATTTTCGAGGTGGGGTGGCCGCTCCACCTTCGTTTTTTATTTTTTTGTGATTTTTTTTTCATTTTTTTTTTTGTTTCTATTTTCTTTTTACCTTCTCCTCGATACTATTGTTTATCGCGCGCGCTATTTTTTTTTTTTTTTTTTTTTTTTGTTTCTTAAATTCTTGATTTCGTTAGCCCCTCACTAATGCGCACGACGAACAGGCACGAGACGATCTCTACACGAGCAAAAACTAGACTCTTGGAATAGACATTCCTATGCTTTTAAATCACTTAATCCTATGTACATCAAACGTACGTACGTCGTTCATCCTGCGACTGTCATCACTCAATTATCACGCTTCCTGCATCTTCTACTATGTATCTTTAACGCGATTTTTATTATCAATTAATTAATAAAAAATTATAAATAAATTGTGATAAAGGTGCAAACACGAAGAAGTTGTTTATAATTTTAACATCCAATTAATATTATTCCGCGTGCTTTTACAATTAACTATGAGCACGTACTTTTTACTCATCGTAAAAATTACTCGCTCACGATTATCAATATATCAGTCTCATGTTTTTTTTTTTTTTTTTTTTTCTTTTTTCAAAAATTTTGATTCATCAACTAGCTTAGGTCCTTAAAAATTAGTGATTGCTTCCTGCTTCGTTTTGCACGCTTTACAATAATAAAAAAGAAATTAAACGAGGTTCTAATAAAAAAATACTACGCAAAATACTTTAGAAAAGTAATAAATAAACCTAGTAACGAACGCTTTTCAACGAAATATTTACAAATATCTAACATATATATCACAAGTAAGATACTGGGTGATTGATCGAAATAAATAATAGTAAACAAACTATAAAAACTAGCTCTTATGCTGTTAATCTTTTTTCGTAGTTACAAAACTTTGTTTCGTATTTAAAATTATCACCGGGTCACATCCAGGATGTAGAGCGCTATATGTATAAAAAATTAAAATTTATCATGTTCATAACAGTCAATGAATAATGAGCATATGCATGATTAATGAAATGACGATTGATGGTGTGCAATCATTGCAAGCTTGGTTAAAAACTACTAAAAAAGATCTACAGCACGATAACAGTAAAAAATAACTTTTTTTCTTATAAAAAAAAAAATAATAATAAAACTTGTGTGTGTCTTAGTAAACAAACAAAAGAGGATTTGGGGTGCTTGGTTCCCCAACGTTTTAGTGAAAGGTCGCGTTAAACTGCAGCATCCCTGTACCGACAAAGTTCGACTTGACGTCCGGCAGCTGTCCAAGCTCGAGACCGTAGCTGTGACTGCCGCCGGAATGATCACCCCCCGAGGCCGCGACGTCCGAGGAGTTGTTCTGAAAGCGCAGCTTCTGGTCGAAACTACTCGGGGAAGTGGTGACCGAGGTGGTTACGGGCGCGGTGGCCGCCGTCGTCGTCATGGATCCGTCGTCGTGGATGAGAATGTCGCTGAGGCTCTGGCCTATGGCCTTGTCCGAGGAAGGCGAGTTGGCCGTGGAGGTGGTTACGGCTCCGTTGTTGTTGTTAGCCGCTGCTGCGGGTGAGGGTGGCGTGGTCTTCGGCTGGTTGCTCGGCTGCTGGTAGAAATCCTCCTGGCGCTGTCGCTCTGCCGCTATAATCAGCTCGTGAAAGCTGACCAGGTGTCTCTTGAGGTACAGCTTGGTCTTGAACGGCTTGCTACAGAGAGGGCAAGTGACACTCTGGGGGTTGTGGATCAGGCGTATGTGCTGCCGCAGGTTCGACAAGTTACTGTACATGCGGTTGCACACAGGACAGGGGCGCGGGTCCAGCGAGTGCAGTTTGCGCAGGTCAGCTGCAACACACACACAATTCTTGGCTCTCTAACCAGCACGAGGAGACGATAGCAAATGGCCCACAGCAATAGCAACTTTTATATTTACTTTTTTTTTTTTTTTTTTTTTTTTTAATTTAATATTATGAAAAAAATAAGTAAATAAATAAAAACACATTTACAAAGAAAAAGAGAAAAAAAAAAAAAAAAAGCACTTTTAATGCAATTATTATATTATGATTTTAGAATTTGATTGCACGCGAAAGATGTTACAAGTTACAAACGACAACAGCAATTAAGAAAAAAAAAAAAAAAAAAAAAAACAAACAAACAAACATAAAGAATAATGAGAATAATAAACCACCCACCACAGGACAGCAACAACCAGCGAACGATCTCTTATTAGCACTACACCCGCAGTCATTGCGCTTGCTGTCTGCTGGCTAAACCAGCGTAGTGTGCTCTCGTCATTTTTTATTTTATTTTTTCAGAGAGAACTGGAAAGCTTAGATGAAAATTTTCGACTTTTTACCGTGTTAAAAAATTAATCAAACAAATATTGTTAAATTTAATTTTCAAATACAAGATCTTTACTAGCGCAATTAACGATTTTATTTTTTACGATATATTAATTTATATGTATAATACAGTTGAAAATTTTCAAGATCTTCCCAAATGTCATTTAAAAAAAATTTCATCATGCAAGACATTTCTCTCTGATTAAGGAAGTATTGAAATCAGTACATGGTACTACTTACGTGACATTGTGTTTTTTATTCTATTTTTAATCAAAATTGATTTAATAAAACAAATCTATTTCCTTAGGATAATTATTCAAGAGTTATAGTTACAGTTTTCTTTCAGTCAAAATAAAAAACACAGTATTGATTCCAATTATCCTTATAGGATACAGGCAGGTGCAAAATCTAACAGTGTTTCTAAGTCATCTGTCAAGGGATTCTACGTATTTTGTGTACATAATTTGTTGAATACAAGTGCAAGGCACTAATTGATTTAAAATTCACCTGTCCATATCCTTATTAAAATAAGAAATGGCGATGAAACGGGTGTTTTCTATTTCATTGTTCTAAAATTAATTTAAAAGTCAATATTTTTATCAAATTTCGAATTCAATTGAATCAGAATAAGATATATGATGTAATAATTTTGTAGAAATGATAGTAGGTAAAAATATTTTTTTTACAAACACGTACTTAAAAAAGAAATTTCTTTCAAAACAAAGTAAAAGAAATTCTAATTGATTTGAACGTGTGCAATATTTTTTTTTCTGAAGGAGTGATAAAATGATGTATGGGCAAGTTATGATCAATATGATCAATGCCAACGATGAATGAAGCGTTAATTTTTTAGGAAAGAAAAACATAACACAACTGATTTTGGAAGATGAATGATTCTACATGATGAAAGGGATATGTGTACATTCAATTCTGAGATGATGAAAGCAGATGATGAAGTAAATCATGATGAATATAATACAAAAGAGAATTACTAAAAGTGTAATATGTTAAATATTGCTAAAGCGATCGTTCGTTAGCATAAGTATTTGAAACTTTAAACAAAAAAAATTTTCAACTCATTATTCGGCACTGCTTTTTTGTTGTTGTTGTTTTCAAAAAGAAATATGATTTAAGAGTTCACGCATGATCCAAAGCATGAAAAAACAGAAAGTATGTTGTAAAAAGCAAATTGACAACCCAGGATTTACTGATATTATGTACACATAAGATGTATTATTTGGTTAGTTTTAGATTTTTCATTAAAAAAATAAAAACAATTTAAGCTTTACTTTTTTTATTGATCAATTCAGAGGTTAAAAATCGTCAGTAAAAAATCTTCCATACATCACAGCTTTTTTTTCAAGTAGTTGCAAACTGCACTCTGTAACGGACTTACGCCCGTCAAAGCAGCCTCCGAGTGTCAAATGTCTCTTTCCTAACTCCTACCACAGAACCTACCGAGCTACACACGAGCTTACCATTTCAAACCGTCAAGATATCATCATTGTCTTTTTTTTTTTTTCTTTTTTTTTTTTTTTTTTTTTTTTAACTCCTTCAATAGATAAATTTTTTTCTCTTTCTCACTTTACCTTTCTCTCCAAATCTCTTTCATACTTTTGTTCCATTCTTTCTATCAATCGACTACTCACATTCTATAATTGTGATGTAAACGGCTAGGTTGTTGCTGTTTGTAATGGTGCTCGCACTACGAAAGTAACAATGGCAATGCACTACTTACCCTGCTGCTCTTGATTTAACTCTGTGTTTCCGTGCGATGGTCCAGGCATTCCTCCTTCCATTCCACTGCCTAAAAAATAATTTTAATCAGTAAAAGAAGTTTAAACATTGATAAAAAAAAAAACTCAAAATTTTACGAAGTAAGAAAACTAAGTAAAAGGAATTCAATTTCTTTAACGTAAGTTTTGAATCCAACATCCAGCAAGGCTTCCTTAGGGACTTTTCAACTGATAAAATTGCTCAAGAGTGAGAAAAAGAAACTTTTATAAACTTTTGTACAATATTCATTTTAGTCTACACAGTACACCATTGATTGTCACGAGCTATAACTAGATTTCAAGAAGAATCCATAAAAAAACCTGAGGGTACAGAGTTTAGTTAAGTAATCGACATTTGTTAAACCCATAATCCCCTGAATTAACTTTGTGCTGGGTAATGTTTTATTTAAATTATTTGTACGAAAAAAATAAATAGTAAAAAAATTACTCAATGCAATGCAAAAGATTTTTGATTAAACTAAAAATTAAAATACTAGGTTTTATATTTTTAGAATAGTTTCTTAGTGAATATTATTTTAAATGAAAAAATTTTCTTTACCCAGATTCAGTTTGTATCACAGTTGAAATTAAATTACTCACAATATTAAAAGGATTGGTAATTTAGATAAATAATTTAAATGTATTCCATACCAGAATATGATGGTGGATAGGAAGGTAATACTTCCATTCCACCATCCAAACTAAGAAATCCTCCAGGTAATGTATTGAGATCTGGTTTTGAATCGTCATCACTTCCATATTCTGGCAGTTCAACTTTTGGCTGTGGTAGTAAAATTATTTATCAGTGATTTTTGTAAAACTAAGGTATAAAAAATTAAATGATTTTAGACTGATAAGTTACCTCAATCGCATCAATATCTTTATAACAGTCGAGCTGAACTTGCGGTTCGATGAGCGGTCGCGAGCGAGGTGTAATGGTGGCACATATTGGTACATTGGATGATGGACTAGAGTTTGACGGTGAATCACTTCTTTGACACAGCCTTTTCAGAGGAGGAGGACTTGACGATGGCGGCGTTTTACTGCGTTCGTCATCAAAATTTGGCGATACGAGTCCCCTGCCATTCGAGGCGTTGATGTTATTTGCCTTCAAATGCTGTTAAAAAGTGAAAAATTATTACATGAATTCTACTGGACACTTGTTCATCAGTACTTTATGCTGTAATATTTTCTAAAAATTATTCTTTAAACAACAATCTGATTATATCAGAAAATTTAGTTAATAAATTTATATTCAGTACTAAAAAGATAAAAAAAGATAAAAACTAAAGATAAAAAAAAAAAAAAAAAAAAAAAAAAAATCCATTATTTTCATTAAAATTGAATTTCAATTTAATTATAAATTGCACAACAATACTCTGTAAAACTATATTTATTGAGCTTTTAAAACAAAAATTTGTTCAAACATGACTCAATAAAAAGTTTTATTTAAATTAATATAAAGTAAATATGAGGCTTGAGTGCATTGATTATTCATTTGTTGTCCACCACATTTACAAATTTAATTTATTTTCCAGTTAAAGAAAAAAGTGACTAATGCTTACCTTTTCGTTGTTGTGCTGATTGCCTTGGGAGTCAGTAAGACCACGAATTTGTAGAGACTCTGCAGTGCGTAGAAAAGTGGGCAGCTCAGCCTGTGAGATGTTGACTTCTCCAGCATACATAAACTCCAAAAGAGACTGAAGATGTTCAAACTCCACATCTCTCATGAAAATTATTGGATGCTTACAAGGATTTGTCTGTAATTAAAAATAACAGAGATTAAAATTTTATGACTCATTTTAATAAAGCGGTTAAAGTGATTATTGTGATTATAATAATAATTATTATTTTTGAATCAGATTAATTAATTAATTTTTCAAAATTCTAATTTTGGTTCAAGATATGATATGTCCCTGAGACATGAATTAGATGCTCGTGCAAAGATAAGAGTTATGTAACTCCACAGCTATGGTGGCCCTCATTTTCAAGATAAAATTTTCCAAGACATTATTCACTGCAATTGCAGCAATGTACAATGTGTGCCAAGACTACCTAGCTCAGCCATAAATAAATATAATTTCATGGCTAATGGTAATCCAAAAAGTTTTTAAGCGCTTGTTGATAGCAACCAAAATTTTTGTGTACATAAACACTTTGTTCGATTGTTCAAAATATCTGTGTCAATTTATCTTGGCCTAAAATCAAAAAAGGAATTCCAACATTGCAAGTTTAGTTGGTGGTATCATACTTCCATATAATTGCAAGGACACTTGTGAATCTATATAAGGCACACAAAATGTTTCTCAGCAAAAAAAAAAAAAAAAAAAAAAAAAAAAAAAAAAAAAAAAAAAAAAAACAAAAAAAACAAAAAAATAAATTCTGTTATTCTTGCAGTATTTTGTCTCATTGACATTTGTAATGATAAAAAAAAAGACAAAAAGTGTTGCCTGCATAAAGTGTAAAGGCCACAGCTGTTATAGTCATGGAATAATACAAGCAAGGACCAAAAGTGCAGTCAACTGCATACATACACCCATGTATATATATATACATACATATACACATGTCTAACCCATGAGTTAGAAAGAGAAGCCAGACTGATGAAAACAAGAGTGAGACAGAATGAGCATGCAGGCAACATATGAAAAAGAGAACATTGGAGAGAAATACATAGAGAAACAAATGGCAGAAGGATTATATGAGTGGATGCAAAAAAGCTTGGGGTGGGGATCATGGATTGGAGAAATGAGGGGGAGTGAAATTGGGCAAGTAAAATACTGGGTGTAATTTACATGTAAATTAACTTAAAAAAGTGCAGTTTTTCCCTGAAAATCCATACATGCCTCAATAATGATTTTCATTGCATTTTTTTAAACATAATTCGTGTAAATATTTTGATTATTTATTGTGAAAAAAAAATCAATCAAAATTGATGGCAAAAAAGTAATTACTGGGACTTTTCATGGCTCAAGCTGGAGTAAATGAAAAATCAATACAAAACCTGATTGCCTCAGACTAATTATTGAAAAAACTTAATTAATTAATTAAAAAACAATTTTTATTTCAAATCATTATATTTCCTCAGTTTGCATGCTTTAAACATTAATTTTGCAAAATTTCAAATCATATTATTAAATTTTCAGCTCAAGTTAGCGCAAAGCCAAACAAATCTAAACTTGGCTGCCATGAAAATGTCCCAAAAATTCTTGCAGATAGAGATAGAAAAACAACTTGGAAACGCGCATAGTTTTCACGTGTTTTTTCCGCATAAATATAAAGATTAAAAAGAGAGAGAGAGAGAGAAAGAGAGAAAAGTAGTAGATAGAGGGAACCCTGGACCCAAGCTCATTACCCATCCCCGGCCTCGAGCCCCGAAACGCACACGCATGCACAAACATAAAAAAAGAACCCAGCAGCAGCAAGCGCACGGGCGAGAGAGAGAGAGAGAGACGAAACCATAGGGGGAAACGAGGCGTAGGAGGAGCGAGAGGCGGGGGAGGAGGAAAAAGCGAACTGCAAGCTCTACTGCAGCAGCGGTGGCAGCAGCAGCAGCAGCAGCCAGAGCCAGACAGAGCGAGAGAGAGAGAGACAGAGAGCGCGAAAAGCTTCATTCCCCATCCCTAAAGGGCTGCTCCACTCTCTTTAGCCCCGTCGGCCTCTGCTGCCCCCCACGGGAGGGAGGGAGAGAGGGTGGGCGGGTGGTGACAGAAAGCGGAGCAGCACACACACACATACACGTACACATGCATGCTGCTCGCTCGAATGGTTGGTTGTGTGCATGCACATAGGTGTACACAGGCAGGGGGAAGCGGGAGGGGGGAGGGGAGAGATAAATAAGGAATCGCGGGGGTACGATAGTGCAGCGATGAGATGAAGAATTCCTAACCTTGAACAACTCCTTGAAGTAGGGACTGCACGCGGACAGGACGACCTTGTGGGCCTGCAGGCGTCTGCCGTCGCAGGCGAAGGTCACGTCGACGAAGTCCTCGTCGTCCCGCAGCGCCTCGAATTGGCTCGTGATGTTCGCCTGAAAGTTGTTCCATCGCAGGCAGAACTGCTGTTGCTGCTGTTGCTGCTGCTGCTGCTGCTGCTGTTGTTGCTGCTGGCCGCTGCTCTCAGTCATTTCTTCCACCTCGTCGGGGCTGCTGTAGTCAAGGCCCCCAGCTCTGCTGCAGTAGTGGTGTTATGGCTGCTGCACGTTTAATTCTTGTCCGCTGCTGCTGTTTTTTACCCTGCTCGCTCGCTCTCCTCGACTCGCTGCCGCCGCTCGCTGATGCTCGTCGTCGTCGCTGGCGACGCTGCTGCACACTGCACACGCACACACTGCGCCTGCTCCTCTTCCGTGTTTCGCCCGCTCGGCGCTCGGTCGCGCTCTCGATTCGCCGCCGTCGCCGCCGCCGCCGTCGATTTTTCGTGTGTCTGCCCCCTAGAAGCGACCGAGTTCGCGCATGGACGATGGTGGTGGTGGTGGTGGTGGTGGTGGTGCTCGACCCCGTGATCGTCTACCTGCTGCTGCTGCTGCGGCTGGCCTGCACTGCACCGCCCCGGTCGCTGCCTGCTGCAATTTTACGTTCGACCGTGGCGTAACCCGGGGCTCGACTGCCTACCTCGGCTCAAACTCTGCACTCGCTCCTCGCGGTCATTACTGTAAAAATGTAAAATGATGTGAGCTCGAGTGTTCATGAGGGGGTGGGGAGGGAGGCGGTCGAATTAGAGGAGGAGGAGGAGGAAAAAAAATAACTATGGTGGAATCGATGACTGGAGGAGGAAACGTACGATATAAATAATGACAATCGATTCGCGCACTCTCTGCACCAGGCTGGGGAATTTCGTGGTGTTAAATGTCACCAGATTTTGCAAACTTTTTTCATTCATTTTGCAATAGCAGCTTTGACAGTTTTTTAAAATTCCATGCTGAGTTTTTACGTACACGCGCAAGTTGGGGTCTGAAGTTTAAACGATCGATGATGGAACGTTGGGGAGAAAAAATTTCGCCATCGGAGCTTTCAGAGCTTTGAGATGCCGAATTCGTGCTTTAGCGGGGAATCGTTGCATTTCCGGTGGCGCTTTTTTTTCATTACCAACGTTTTGACATTACCTAAGCGAGTGCACATTAATCTTGATAAGTAAGCAGCTTTTCAGCTGACCGCAGCTGAATAATTATAATGTTAAATCGCTTAGTAGCGAGTTTTATGGAATTAATCGAAGCTGAAACCATTGCAAAAGACTTTTGAAATGAAAATGACTGCACGAATTAAAGAGTTGAAATTTTAAATGCTATCGATCGCGTCTGAGTTTACTGTAATTGGGGATTGGCGCTGTAGAGTACCCATGCAGAACGACCCGATGAATGTTTCATGTTTCTGTAAATTATTTCTCTTTCGTTGGGTAACTCAAATATTATTATGACTTTTTTCTATAAATAAACTTTTTAAGTTAATTAAAAATTTGATAATCGTTTTGAAAACGTTGAGATTTACAAAAAATTAAACAATTAATTTTTATATTGAATTGAGAGTAAAAATAAACTTTTTTGATGATAGAAAATAACTTTTTTACTTAATACTAGTAAACACACGTGCAATAGCCAATATTGAAACGCGTCCCCAAAAAAAGTGAAATAAAAGTGCATTAGTAAATCAATATACACTTACGTTACCTGCAAAAAATATATGGCGAAGAAGAGATGCGAAGAGGAAAAAATTAAAAATAATTTCAGTATAAAAAATGCCAACTCATAGCTTTTTTTTCATCGATCTGCAAGTTTTGGCTGTAAAGTCACATATTAAAGAGTTTTTTTTTCTGCTTTTTTAGAAAATGCCCAGAATCGTGACGGCTATAAGGAAACTTTTTCTCGCACGTTTCATGAGTTATGTTATTTATGGTTAAAAGTTTTTTACAACTCAAAAAATGTACAATGAATTTGCACAAATACAATAACTAAGCTTGTTTTAAAAAAAAATTTTTAAATGAAACCAAGATTTTTCCACACACCTCAACTCAATTGGTTTTCAAACGCTTCATTTTCATAAAAATAACCCGTTCGTCAACGTTTCAATGAAATTCATTCATAAATTTTGAATTCGATCAAATTTTATTAGAGATTTAGTTACCAATCTTACAACACAAGCAAACAAAATTTTTACCAAGATTCGAATTTCGCGCCAAGAAGGTCACGCTACAGTTGGCAGCCATGTCCTGTGCAGCGGCGGCCATTTTATTGTAGTCTGCTCGTCAGCCGCGCGCGCTCCCGCGAATCAGTGTCTCTTTCTCTCTTTCTCTCTCACTTTTCATTCTGCGCTTATTCACGCGCTTCATCAGCAGCTCCTCGCGCGTGCAGGCGCGGACGAGAGAAAGAGAAGCCAAATCGTCGTTGATGCTCACCCTGGGGTGCAGTCAACCACACTCCCCGAGTTTGCGCGTGTGTGTCTAGTCAATCGCAACCAGCTGCGGTCAGTCATGAGCGATGCTGCTGGATCATCGGCCAAAAATCATCATCTACAACTACGGCTACAGTGATCAGCCTGGGCTGTAAAATGGCAGTTTTGTGACCGTGCTAGTGTATCTGTGAGTTCAGTGAGAGTGTGGAACATGGAGCCGACGGTGACGCTCCTCCAGGATGCGTAGCGAGGCTCAGAGAATCGTGGTGAGTAACCCCGCTTGCATTTTTAACGGTTTTTTCGGTGGACCACCCCCTCGCTCGGCATGCACGATCAGTGCGCCACACATGGCTATTGCCCTCACAAAGAAGAAGGAAGGGAATAAAAATTATGTGATCGATGCTGCTGGGCTCTGCACGCGAGTGTTATTGCTTTTTGAGGAACTATTCTCTCTTACGTTTAACCCAATTCCCGGAGAATGCGCGCACGCTATTTTTTTTTTTTAATCTTTTTTTTTCTTTCTTTATTTACTCGAGCCTGCCTGCAGGCTGCCTTCCGTAGGCTTCGTTAAGCACATCTGTAGGGCAGGCGCCGTCTGCTTCACACGGCGCGTAATCAAAACACCGTAACAATTTGTGCAGACTGCCTATGTTTTGATAGTCGATAATCTCCTCTGTGTTGCGGTGTTTTGGTAACGTTTGCAACAAATAATGCGGAAGGTCGGGGTACTAAAACTGCCAACGGGTCGACCCCGTGTGCCTATTGCCTAAGCTGGTGCATTATACTCCGACGAGGACGTAAATCGATAACACTCAAAGGACGTTTTCTAACCTTTGTGTTGTCGTTGAAAAACAACGTTTCTTTTCCATGAACGTGCGCTCTACTCTCCGAAATTCCATGAGACTTTTAGGGTCGATCATCCCCTATTCCCCTTGGTTTACTTAACCTTGACTTTAGTGATTAATTGTGTGTGCAGAGTTCAACGGTTATTATTGTGGGTGAGATTAGCTTGAAACGAGGAGTGATTTTGGTTGCACCTTTGATTTTGATGAATCTTGTGTGTATCTGATACATTTCATGAGTGATTAATGAGCTGATAAGATTTTTTAACCTTGAATTCTACTAAGCACCCAAGCAAGGTAGATAGTTGAGATAGTGCCATGCTATTGATTTTTAAATATTGATTGTCCTGAAAGTTTTGAATATTTAAATACTAATGGGGATCTAAAATAATTCAATGTATAATTAGCATGAATTATCAAGGTGTTTTTATCAATAATTTTTTATCACTCATGATTGTGGGCTGCATAAAAATATTTATTTTTCTTAATTTTATTTTTCTTCTGTAGTCCACTATCATTGCATCATCAACTCATTCCATGAATCCATTTACTTTGAAAATGATTGTGAAAGTGTTTCAATTTTATGTTTAATTATATTTTACTGTTAATCAATTTTTTGCAAACTTTGTTCATAGTTTTTACTCATAAAAAATTATTTATTTACTTTTCATTGCACCTACTGATCAAACTTGTCTCATTAATTTCATTTTTAAGAATATGCATTAGGCAGATTAAAATAAAATAATTACACTTATAAAAATACTTCTCCAATGTTTCTCAAAATCCTCATTGTAACTGAATTGGAGAATATTATTTTAGTTTAAATAATTATCTGCATGCTTGAAAGCAGCAATACTATGATGGTGCAATGCTGCTCTCATTGTTTTATTTAATTTTTCCACCATGACTAGAGTAGAATTTTGACACTTTTTTTTTGTGCATTTTCAGTTGCTTCAGCACAAAGTCAATCAATGATCTCTAAGGTTTCTGTCGCAGAAACCAGGACCTCCATACCCAACCATCTACCCGACGGTGAGTGTTGTTTGGAAAATGCTTTTAAAAGCTTTTGTACAGTGCATGCATTATTATCAAATTCACCTACACATTTAATACCATCTGCAGTCTTTAGATAAAAAGTTTAAAAACTGAAAAAAGAGTGTAAAGATAAAAAGTGTACAAGTGATAACGCAACATCATTCAGACTTGTTTGAGTGAAAGCAAAGTCCCTGATGGAGTATATGATTACGCAACTCTTCACACCCGATACACCGATTTTTCGCCCACGTAAAATCGTATTCGATTACTTTTTTCCAATATAAACAAATTTACG
Organism: Encarsia formosa; assembly: GCA_038277355.1. Lineage (NCBI taxonomy): Eukaryota > Metazoa > Arthropoda > Insecta > Hymenoptera > Aphelinidae > Encarsia > Encarsia formosa. The sequence goes on along the minus strand of CM076186.1, from coordinate 18,721,738 downwards.
CGAGAATCGGATAGCTCGTCGGATAGCCTCGATGCTACCTGAGCAGATCGTCTTTTTGTCGTCCGAGCTGGGTATACAAAAAAAATTAAGCATGCAAAAAAAGTGTCCCTCTTGACACTGAGACTTTTTGCGATGCAGCAGTAGCGTCGGTACGAAGAGTTAATTCAACGAATGTAGAGGTTCAAAATGAATCACTAATTTAAAAAGACGTTTTTGAAGAAGTAAGCCTTGCGTGGTTAAAAAGTGTGTGCTTGACACGTGTTTTATAAATAATTGTTTCGGTTGTTTGAAGGAGGATGGTAGCCACATTTTTATTTTTCAAAATAAAAATATTTTTTTCATTTAAATAGTTATTTACGTCCGAGAGTTGAAAAAATATGGAAGTTACGACCTTTTCGGATAAAAATATTTTTGTTTGTTTTTTTCTTTTTTTACTATTATTATTATTCTTTATAATAAGATTTTGAACAAATTCAAAAAATTATAAATTTTTAATATGGCGTAGATAAAAAATTTAAAATCACTTACTTATGCTTATCAAAAATTTACCGTTGATTGCTTGAAAGGTTTTTTTTAAAATGTCTTTTTCCATTTGTGTTTCAATAAATTTTTTTTCTAACTGACAAGCAATTTAAATAATTAAGTAACTAAAGTGAAATCACATTTAAATGTGAATAAAATAATTTATATTATTATAGTGTTTATTATATGTATATTATTATAGTGTATATTCTTTTTTCAAAGTTAAAAATAATTTTTTTTTTTTAACTTCACCTTAATCTTACTTGATGATGGAATTTTTTTTCAAACTTCAAATCATTATCTGAAAAATAAAAGAATGCTTTTTGCATCATCATCCATTTTAACACTAGATAAAATCGAAGACTGAATAAGTTCATTGCTGTTTCAGATAAATCTTTTTTAGCAAGCTTTCTTTTTAACTTTTTTGAACTTTGAATTTTAGAATTTATAAAATTTTCATAAATACTTGAATTTTTAAGAACATCAAATTATCTCCTTAAATAAATATTTTTAAAAACATATATCATAATTTTAAAACAAATCAAGCAAATCAAAACAAATAATGAAATTAATTAGTAAATCTTCTCTTTTTCTAAATTTACATATTCAAAGATAATTTTTAATAATTCAAATTGACTTTACATTTTATTAATAAAAGCTTAATTTTTTGAAACAAATAAATTTTGCACCTGTTCCTCAAACTATTAATCACTATACTTCCGAGTCAAACAGATCAACATAACATCGTTCATTTATAATTCATATCTACTTTAAACTTAAAACCGACAATATTTTGAGTCTATTTTCAAATTTTTTTAATTGTATTCTTTTGAAATTAATATTTTTATTTTAAAATTATCTATAATTAATCAAATTATTTTTAAATTTCGGATACTAAATTTATTTCCCTAACTGCATGTTTTACAAATTATTGTTATACTTTAGAGCTGAATTGACCAATAAGCTTTTCATATTTCAACGAATTTTAATTTTTACGAATAAATAAATACTAAATTTTCAATCTATCTCCCAAATCGTAAGAACCGATCAGACCAAAACAGTTCTTTCTCCCCCATCCACAAAACTCGTTCTCGCGTACCCCGTAAATCAGAAAAACACCTTACCGTACCTTAAATTCGCTCACCCCTCCCCCAGCTAATTGTAAAGTAGGTACTGCGTACACCTGGCCTAATACCGAAAATCCTGCCGCTAGTCGGGGTCATTAGCGCGGCGTAAAGACACGCCTCCCGTCGAAAACAAGACTCTAGCGTCGCGCGGTACCGCTGAGCAGTAGGTCTTCCCCATAAAGATCGATCTTAAGTTTAGACTTCCTATGCAGCGGAGGAGAAGAGGCCACCGAACCTCCTCCTTCTTCTCCTCTTCCTCCGGGCTGTTTATAATAGTGCGGACCGCCGCTGCAGTCGACCCACGAGGATCGTCGCGAGAGCACCATGGTGACGATCGCACTGTGACTTCTGCTTTATTTTCGTGTGTTTTTTTTCACCCAGGGACCAGGATGATTTTGGTGAGTTTTCTTTTTTCGGAACTAACGCGACCCGGACCGGGAGATGAGTACGGTAATGACAACTTCGGATTAAGACGGGGAAAGTAAGAATTTTATCACTTGTGCACGAACGTTATTTATCTAGACCGCTAATTTAATAATCATGAGTTAGAGGTGTTGAGTGCGCGTTTCGTACTAGCTTACACGACTTAATAAATGGTGTATTTTGAGATGTAGCGTGATCTTATCGTCGAAATATTTACTCAATTAGTGGAGTATCTTCTCATTACTAAGTAACCCTTGGTCAACAACCTATCTTTACACATCGTGATTTCGGAAATATGTTGTGAATACTATTTTTTTTTTATTTGTTTATTTAACGAGCCCTTTTTAGATAGTAACGGAAATTTTTTTTCAAGGTAATTTATAAATCGTTATATTTTTATGTATCAAAGGTTCACTCAAGCATAAACGTGCATTTTTTAAACTATAATATATATTTATTGGCGGTTGATATTTAAGGGTTGAAAAAATTTCTTTGCTCGGAACCCATTTGTTTTGGGCCTCGGTGACATTGATTATCAATAACCATCGGCACGTTGCGTAACACCCTCGTGTTTACCTACTCACGGGCTTCTTCGCTCGCCCGAGTTTCGGAATCGAGGCCTTTTTTTTTTTTTTTTTTTTTCTTTTTCTTTCACCCCTTCTCGCGCTCTTTTACTCTTTATTCTTGCCCATTATAAATACACGTCGGGGCTATTTGAAGAGAGAGCAGACAGACCCTTAATCGCCTGCACGCGGCTTGCAGAGCTGGAGAGCGCGTGTGTCAGGTGGCTGAAAAATGATTATGACTTACGAGGAAGTTCGCGCACTGACGAGGTGGTTTATTATTATTCTACTCTCGCGATACCCACTTTGTTCAAAATAAATCTCTTGATCATTATTTTGGTTTTTCTTGCTGTTATTATTTTTTTATTTAAAAATATTCAAGTATTTTTTCATTGATAAAAAATTTTCATATAAAAAAAAACCATCGATAGTCTGCATATTAGTACTGAAATTATTTATTAAACTTTAAACTATAGTTACAAAGGGCACGTCTAAAGTGCACGTCAAAAATTACTTACAATAAAAATTTTATTACAAAAAATATGAAATGTAATTTTACTGTAAAATCAAGCGTCATTTTATTTTATTATTGTTGTTTTTTTTTTTTTTTTTTTTTATCAGATAAATTAAGAAATTTGATGGCTTAGTTGGCAAATCTCGCTTATTTTATGCAGCTACTAAAATCTCACAAGTCCTAATTAGCTGTTAAGAGTGTCTTGAAAAACATCATAATTGTGTCTTATTTCCTTCATAACTTACATCAAAGCAAAATTATTTATATAAAAAATTTTGATTAAGCGGTAGACTAGCCGGCAGCTAACTCTAAAAAGTAAAAAATATCTTTTTTTTTTTATTGTAGTTGTGATTCATTTAGGTAAGCAGGTCGATAAATCAATTTTTTTCATGATTTATCAATGAATTAGTCGTGTTTCAAGGATTAATTCAGATTTACACGACTTTTATTTTCTTCCCCGTAAAGTAAAAACCAAGAATAATTTTAGTTGAAGTTATGTAGGTAACGCGTACGTCTAAGAGCAAAAAAAGCTTGAAATACGATTACAACATATATGTCACCTGTCCGGGTTTCCGCGGTTACATCAGACACGGTAAAACACCGCAAAGTCAAAGCCACCCAATTATGCAAATTCAAAACAATGGGCTCTAAACAAACAGAAAAACTAATAAATCCATCACCTACAGAGTAACATTAACGTTGTTGTTTTTTTTTTTTTTTTTTTTTTTTTTTTTTATTACAGAAAGGTGAGGCGATCTCCCTCGTCGCCACAGCTGCGTCCAAACTGGCCGCCGTGGAGGATGTGGGTCCGAAGAGACCCGAGGGCTCGCCAACCATAGCCTCGGTCAAGGTTTCACCTGCTACCAGGGCTACACTACAGTCCCTCAAGCTCAACAAAACCAGGTTCAACGCCATCGCGGCCAAGACTTACCGGGACGCCGAGACCATTACCGGTAAATTGCAATCTTTTATTTATTTTTTTTTTTTTTTTATGGGATCATCGATTTTTCGGGGGTGTTTCGCAATGTTGCGGGGTGTGCGAAAGAGTGAAATTATGTAAACACCAGAAAAAAAAAAAAAAACTCTCCCCAGCTTTCATCGATTCGACCGCGTTACGCTATTGGGTGCAACTGCAGACCGTCCATCTTCCAGCGGGGACTGCACTTACGAATTAGATAACCGAATTTTCGACCCCCGCGGAGCGTTCGTAAATTACTGTAAGGCGTTGGAAAAACTTTCGTTTATTTTTGTGCGTATTCTGTTTAAAGCTCGTTAAGTTTATGTCGTATGAATCAGTTTGACTTCGATGTAAAATCATGTTTTCAATGTGTTATTGGATAAATATTTCTAATTGAAAATAATATTTTTAGATAACAATTTATACTAGTAAGGCAATGTAGCTTCAATAACAAGATTTAAAAAAAAGAAAGAGAGTTTTTAACAACATGTGTTTCGAAAGAACAATTTTTTTGTTTTTTGTGTCTTTCCATTAAGTAATTACCTCGGTAATTACCAAAATTAGGAAAAATATTTTATCAAGTCTATTGTGTAGTTAACCTCTACTATCATGCAGATAGCTTTTCTCTATTTTAAATTTATTGAAGATTCCAATAGTGGCTGAGATTTATCAGATCATTAATCTTTGTTTAATTGATCTTATGTTTAGATCAGATAGTTGTATGTATCTCGGCTAACCTTATAATTGAATTAATTTATTGTGTTAAAAAGAATTAAGTAAATCAAGAATTGACTGAACGTACTTATTTCAATCTGAGAAATAAATTTTTTAAATGCGTGGTCTAGATTAGTTTGCTCTTTATTCAAACAAAAGAAAGCTTATTTTTTTAATTCCGATAAATGACTCACGCATATATGATTCAATGCGCACTCGAAGTCAGGATTTATTCAATGCCAATTCAGAAATCAAAGATCGTTACCACGTGAATTTACATGTTTTTCAACTTTCAGTTTTAAAAAGCAATGAATTATCACCGTTCCTAACTACAGCATACTCACCGCTGAAAACAAGTACCACAAAAGAAAGAAAAAAAAAAGGTCGCACTATGCGTGTCCAGCAAACTACACTTCGATATCGATCGAACTTCACGTGTTGCCCCTTCCAGCACACCGGTGGTGATAATCGAAAGCTCTAGCAACAACTTTAGACTTCGAGACTTATTCGCAAACCACAGAAGAGGAAAGAACTCGAGGTGACGGCGTCCAAGAAGACACTGGCGGGGATCCACCAGAGCCACAAGGATATAACCCATGGTGAAGCAGATCCCCATTGGCCGGAGCGAAATGATGATTACTCGAGCGAGCCGGTTAATGTTGTTCCCTCTTGCTGGCTGCTTCTGCCATCATCATCATCATCATCATTATTTCTGGCTTGGGTATAGAGAGAAAGAGAGACAGAGCAGCGAGCACAGTCACGTCGTCTTCTCTCCGTCTAATTCTTCTCTTGCAGTCTCGGCTCGTCATCATCATCATCATCATCATCATCAACCGAGGCTTGCTGGGCGGATATGCGGAGAGCGCAATCATCATTATCGTCATCGTTATAATGCCCTGTGGGAGCTATGAAATATCGAGAGAGAAAGAGAGAGGGCTTCTTAATTTTTTATTCCTTTTTACTTATTTTATTTTATTTTTTTTTTTTTTTACTTTACGGCCTGTCGGTTTTTGTGTATAGGCGAGCGAACGTAATTGATCGGTCCTTCGGTGTGCTTTAGCGCGCTGACTCGCTTTTCGCAGTTTTTGAATCTTTTTTTTTTGTTGTAATTTATTTAAATTGGGGCTAAAATATTTTATCAGAGATCTTAACACAAGATTATAAATTTAATTTTATTCATGCTGTACAAAAAAGATATTACTGTATATAGATGCGTTGTACAGCAATGTATAAAGAAGTTTTATTGAGAATTTTACAAATTGACATTTATGAATGCGTTCAATAATATAGCGTGCAATTTTTAACTCGCAACGAAATGTCAAAACACTCATGAGTACTTTCTAATCCAATAAGCGAGTCAATTTAGACTTATAAATTCACAACCAATCGCTGTCACTTGAGCGCGCTAATTGATACTTGTAAGCAAATTCGTTCACATCGGAGGGGACGTTTTCTACCGCAAAAGAGAGCCGCTGCAGTTATGCAACGCTTCGCGCCTGATGCCGTCGTTTAGAACCGACGTTAAAAAGCCTGGCACATGACCGCGTCAAAATTACACGGTGTGCACCGAGACTCTCGAGCGAAAAGTTTCGCCGATTTTTGTGCGTTTATTTTTCGAGCGCGGCGTCTTTAAAATTAGAAGCTTACGGCTGATGTTTGTTTTAGGATTTCGAGTTGAAGTTTTAGAAAAGTGAATGTTTATGTTCAATGTTAATGGATTTGAATTTTTACAGGTTTATGTTATTTTTGAGTTAAAAGATTGTAGAATAAAGCCGATTGTGTGGAGAACCGAAGATCATGGGTTCGAGTCTTGCTCCTTCTGATTAACATTGACCTAAGCACAGTTTAAGTATGAGATATTTAAATAAAGGATGAAATTAAAAAAAAATAAAAATATTTGCAGCTGCACATTTTTTTTCTTAAAGATTCAAATAATTATAAACGAATGACCAATGTTTGTTTGAAAACGATTACCCACAGAAACTCGATCGCGTTACGGTGAGAACGAAGTAGCCACAAGCATTTCCTGTGTTATATTGCTGCGAAACGAGTATAATATTAACCCGTGCTCCATTAAGTTTCGCGCTATCGTAGTGCTTGTACATGACACTTGTATTAAATTTTATGCGGCTCGGTCGTCGATGAAAACGTTGTATTCTCAATTAAACCCGCTCGCGCACACACACACACACACACACACACACACACTTCCAGCAAACTCAATATTTTCACTCTCCGTGCGTCTGTTAATTTACCTTGGTTTCTTAATGATCCATAGTAGGCAGTAACAAATAATTATCGATGCTAATTAATAATTGCGTACGTATGATGATTTGTAAATAAAAAAAAATTACACAACCAGAGGTAAAAATAAATTTGTCACTTTCTCTTGAAAAAACACAGTACTCGTCTTCTTGGAATAATAAGGGCCCGGCTCGTCGCCTCGCGAATTTGGCCCCGCACCAGCGTTAGGTGGGGCTCGGTTGTTTAGAGACCGCGCCGGTCTATTTTAGCGGAGTTTGTGCCGCGAGTGCAGAGTTTCGCGTAGTCGCGGACATCGCGCGGCCGTGTTAAGGGTTGTTCGTCCCTTATTACTTTATTTTCTCAGTGTGAATCGTGCGTGAAAACTTTCTCTCTTGCAACCGTAGTGGAGCTTCTATTTCGGTGGAACCAGGTGAAAGGGGCGCCAAGAGACGCAGGCCTGGTCTGACACCTTTTCTTTGTGCTAACTGTTTTTTTTTTTTTTTTTTTTTTTTTTTTTTTTTAATAAAAAACTGGATTTTGCGGAAGCTGATTTTGTAATACCACTAGAAATTTTGTAAAAAACTGTGGGTGCAAATTTAAAACTGTGTTGAAAAAAAATTATGTAAATGCGGTGGCAGTTGTTTCGAGGTGTGCGAGTCTTGTTTTATATTCTGGAGCAGTGGACTAAAAATAATTCCAAGTGAAATTTCGCTCATCCAAAGAATGAAATAAACAACGTTTTTGGTTCTTTGTTAAAATCAGCGCAAAACATACCGTTTCAGCTCAAAAATTACACAGTCACGTTCGTTAAAAGTGACAAAGGGCCCGAGGTGATCTAAACCACCGCCGGCCAACAGAGATACATTACGTAAGCTCGAGGATCATAATCGGCGCAACAGCTGGGAGACCGGACGAAAGGGATCCCCCATGCAGAAGAAGTGCCGGCGGTGAAGAAGGCCGCGGCCCCGCCGGGATATTATGTCCTTGGGGTCGGGCGCGAGAGCGAAGAGGCCCCCGGGCCCGGCCAAGTTCAAGGACATCCTCGAGAGGCGCGAGGCCATACTCGGCAAGTGGAGAGATGGTACGGACGATGACCGCGAAAGGAAAAGTCCCGACCGCTTGCTGCATGACCTCCCCTCCCCCCTCCAACTGCGTTTCGATCTTAATCTTAACGGCTCCAACTAATTGACTCTCCTCATCAAGATGCGCTGGTTAATTGAGTGTGAGAATCTTAATAGAATGATTGTGGGGACTGAGCTTCATTGTATTTTAACTGGAGGAGTCTAGGAAGGACAATGTAAAAATTACATTATCTCTTGGCTTTACTTCAACTACGTTAAATATTAAAGTTTATTACACCTACAAAGTTTGAAAATTTCTCGGGTTTTGATTCGCTTGAACTGTAATGAATTTTGATTTAGGTGCCAGAAATGATCCTAAGGAGTCGGACCATTTTATTTTAAATCTAATATTTTGTTTGAAAGAATATTTTTATTTCTACAAGTATGCATTTGATGATTGTATTGTATGTAATTTAAGATATCCATATAGTCTATATTAAAGTAAATCTTGTTTTTGATTTTTGAAAAAATTTTTTAGTACGAATAATTATTAACAAAAAATCTGTACTTTATTAAAATAAAATTTTTTTATAACTTTATTTGTTTCCTCAAGCGAGCGACTAAAGATAACAAAAATATGTATTGTATTAATGTGTTTGAATTTTTTCATCACTAATTTTAGAATGATTGGAGCTTAACCAAACCAGTAAATCTAAAATCAGAACAGTACCTAAAAAAAAAGGGTTGTCGTCCATGTAAAAATCAAAAGTAAATAACTGTTTATAATAAATCAATCAAAATAATCAGACTTCGCGCGATACAAAGCCGCGTACTCAAAGGCTTTAAAGTTGTATTCGGGCCATTTAAGTTAGGTGGATGCACCGCGAAGACCAAACGAGAATGCCGATGTCTATTTCTGGTTGTCCAATGTCATCGCTCTATTCGACTCTCTTCGACCATCCAAATGCTTACTCGTCTATGACCGGGGTACCCGTGTCTCGCGCTTCCTAAATTCAGATATGTCTTGCCTCCCTGAAAAATTTCACCCCGCAAAATTAATCCTGCCCCGATTGACGCGACTCATCGACGATTTAGCCCGTTTCCCGTTATCCAACAGCTTCATTACCCACTAAAAATACTGGTTGGTCAATTTGGCTCGGGTTTTGAGGCTGCCGCTGCTGAAATGTCTTTTGAATGAAGAAAATTGGCTCGACATCCTATGGCCATTGTCCCCTGTGACGTCTCAATCATATCGGCTATGAGACTCACTTGTGAATGAAGAGGTTGTTACTCCATAATTTTAAGTAGGCCTACGGAATTTTGAAATTATACACATTACGCTCAACTATAAGTAATTGCGTGAGAGCTTATTATACTCGCGTTTTAATTGAATCCCTGCTGTGTAAAAATCGATATTAAGGCCGTAAATGTATATATTTTTTTTCGCGTGAGTGGGACGTGGGTGAGCTGATGGGGGTACGGAGGTGCAGCACTCCGATTGGTCGAGCTTGACTAAAGTGAAGGAACTTTTTTTCTCTGTTACAGAGGTCTGCAGCGGGGAGGAACTACCGGAGGTCGAAATAATAAGTCTTCTCGAGGAACAGATACCCAGGTACCGTCTTCGAGCCGACACACTCACTGAATTTCAAGGTAAATATTAGTCCTTTTCGGTAATATAATTGCAAATTTATTTCTATCTGAGACAGTTACAAATCTCATTTATTTTTGATATACTTTTCGAAATTAATAATCTTGTGTGTAACTTTAAATAGTAGTCATGATATATTAGTTTATTTGCCACTTCTTCAGAAATTATAAATTTGCGGTATTAATTAAAAATAATACTAAGATAACAAGAATTTTTTTTCATTAGTTAATAATAAATTTGTATTTTTAGGCTACGAAAACGCCGATTGGTTCATACCAGCAGCAAAACTATCCGAAGAAGATCAAGATTTAAAATTATCGCCGGATCAGATCCGAGAAACACTTAACTATTTCAGTAAGTACCGTAAAATCAAATTAAGAGACGAAATCATCGATATTGAGAAAAAAAGAGATAGCTTCTGTATTGTTGAAAAAAAAGATAATAATAAGAAAAAAAAAATGAAAATGTCAGCTGTCTTGAAGAATATTGAATGACAATTGTAAATTTTCAAGTCATGAAAAATAACGTTCGTGAATTATTTTTGTTTTTCCAAATTTATCCACTTGATTGCTCCAAGGCACACTGCAAACGCAGTCGTCACTTTTTTTTCTCGTAAAATAAAAAGCATCATTAAAAATATCTGGATTGAACTTTATTCTATTGAAACTGATATTTATAAACTCAGAAAAAGCTGTATTTGTATCAAAAAGTTACATAATTTTAGCAAAGTAAAATGTGTGCGTTATTTTGTAGCTTTGTAATCTGCATACTTCACTAAAATGATTTTAAGTGCTTGCAAACAATTTTTTTTTTTCGATTTTTAAGCTGTTTAAATTCTCAATATCAATGACATTACAAAATAAATTTTTTAATAGAACATGAATAAAAACGTCCTTCAAGCATCAAATACTTGTCACAAAAAAGTATGATAAAAATAATTGGCGCAAGAAGATATTTTTGTGTGAAATTTATAAATCACAAATTCAAGATTTTTTCTCGAGAGATTCTGTATCGCGCAGTTTACAAAGACATGCTGCGTTAAATGCGCTTTGCACATGCTCATGCATATTTGGACGGTTGTTAGAATAAAGAAGAGCGTGGAAAATTCCTTCTGAGGAGTAATGCGTTCTCTCGCTGGCTATGAGAAATATTTTATCACATTGCGTGCGTCGAAAGAGTTTTCTTTTTTAATGAAAATATTTCATATTCCATAGGTGGCACTTTATTAAGTTTGTGTAGCCTGAAATGGTAACTTTTTATGTTCATATATGGAAATTAAGATCAAACTGTGGGAGAAATGCCCTAATTGCGTTTAAGAATCATCGTCTGAAACGGTTTTTTGTATACTGACACAAAGTATTATCTTAAATAGTATGAAGAGTATTTTTTTCACAGTATTTGCAATCTTTCTGATTCATTATCTGCAGATACATGCTTATTGAGAAATATGAATTTAATAAATATGTAATTAGAGAAAAAATATTAAATGCATTATTAATTTTAATTTAGAGGATTATGTTAAATCGTAGATTTAAAAATTTAAATTAAAAATGGCGTTGTAAATACTAAAGTGAAATTTTTTAGTTCTAAAAATAGTTTTCTTTACATTCCTTGTAAAACAAGCGTTTATTGATTGATACAGAACTAAATTTAGATTTTGAGTAAGATATTAAAATTGTATATTGCAGTAAATCGACAAAACAACTGAAACATACTCGTCGTAGTTTCTTGTAAAGTTCAAAGAGAATTTTAAAAGGCACTTGATTTCAATTGAAGTGCATACATACAAATTTTATGTAATGCTACTAGTGATTAATAAGACTTGTCACTAATGATCCTTGAACTTCTCATTGAGGAAAAAACTGTGTACCAAAAAAATTATTAAAAATTAAGCATTTTTAATTACTAATTATAAAACATTGATAGTACATTAAGTGCAAGTATCTTGTTAACTACCACAATTTTCACTCTTTTCGTGAAATTCTGACTGTACTTTGCGGATTAAAAATATTACCGTGTGATGTTCGTCAGAAATTTTAAACGAATCTTGTTATGGACCTGCTTTGCGAAAAACAAAATTGATCTCAAAGTACGTGAGAGGGAGCTAACCTGTAATTACGCAGTATCTCAAAGTCGAACCAGTTTTGTAACGCGTGAGATTCTCTAAAGTATTGCTTGCACTTAACAGCATCGTCCTTGATTAACTTGTAAATCATTCATTCAATTCGAAAGTGAAAATTTTATCCTCACTTTGAATATCCAAGATATTATACTAATATTTTTTGTCAAGAATGTTACCTCAAGGCCCATCGCTAAAATTTTCAATTGTCTTTTCAGACTTTAGAAAATTAAAGATATTTACTTTCACTTGATAAACTCTGTATTAGATCCGCGTCTCAAAAGCGATAAAAGTGCAATTACGTACCGCCCCTTCATTTCAGAGAGATTGTACAGATTCAAAAATCGTCACGAATCAGTGCTGGAATAGCAAAAAATCTCAGACATAAGTCACGACGGTGCAGTCTCTAAAAGCCCGCAATTCCATTGTAAATATCGCCATAACCGGGCGTGAGAGATTCCCGCGGATCGAATGAGTATCTTTCACCGTTATTACTCCCTAAACGTATTTCGTACTGCACCACCACAAAGGTCCCTATTTCTTTTTATCTCGTGGGTGCAGCCGAATGGGAATGAAAAAAAAAAAAAAAAAAAAGAAAAACAAACTTTCGATTTGATTCTTGTTTTCGAACCCAGAATTATGCAGTTTACACACGTATGAGAACCTTTTACCGGTCGTTTGAATAGAACATGATTGTACTCGAAAGGGGACAGCTTGATTATTTCTTTCTTTTTTTTTAATCGTCCTAATGCGAATTCATTCGGCGGAGGTACTTGAAAAGAATGACGTTGGTATGCTTGAGTTGAATTTTTATTATTTCTCTGAACAGTAGTGAATGGATTTTTGCGACAGAAAGTTTTTTTCTTCTTTTCGTCGAGTTGTTTAAACTTGAATGAATCAGAGGATACTCTTGGCAGTTACCATGAATAATTCAGTGTCTAGAGCAAAATGTAAAAAAAATTTTTTTGATTGATTTAAATTATTAGCTGTTCTTAGTCACAGTTCAAAGCGTTTTAAAATTGATGTAACTGCGATTGAAAAATCTTGAAAATTCAAAGAATCCGAAAAGCAACAGCTAAGTGAGAACAAACTAAACTGAGCCAGCTCAGGGTTTGTCGAGCGGTCCAAACTATTGTTACAGTTTTACTTCGAAACTTTTATCCATGGTTTACAGCGTAAGTACTTCGCCCAGAGTGTTTTTACCGTTGTAAATTTGAAGATTATAACGGTGCAGACGACCACTGCACTGCAAGCTGAGTCGGCCCTCTTTTCTTTCCTGCGGGTCTATGCTAATCGTAAAATCCGCAAAGATTATTAATTGTTACCTGGCCAGCACAGTGGATCTGGGTACAGCTCAAAACAAAAACACACCGTGACACAGTATACAAATGCCTCACTTTTTTTTCAAACACCGAAAAAAATGACGGATGAAAAAAAAAAATTGTTTGTGTGGGAAACCTGTTTTGAAATGAAAGAAAAGAAGGTCTCTTTCATCAAATTTAATTGAAATTTCTCAATTAAAAAGTTATTATATGGGACTGAATAATTTTTTCAATCTTGTAATTGAAATTTATCGATCGATTGATTTCGGTTGGATACTTTCTATTTGGTCTGACCAAAAAACTGTAAAATGAAAAACCAAAGTATAAAAAACTTTTTTTAACTTCAATAGAAAAAATAGAAGAGGAATCAGTGACATACCTATAATATTTTGCAAAATTACACTTCAAAAGGTTATTATTACTCTTCCAAGTTGAATAATTTGTTTGTGATGACCTTGGAATAAAATTTTGAATTAGGATCAAATAATTATCAAAGGTTGAAATTTTAAGAACTCATTTTCAACATAGTGGCGTTTTAAATAAAATGGTTAATGAATTAAATATATATTCACATAGCTCGTAGATAAAAATTTAGTAAAAAATTTTTACAGTTTGTAGAGAAAGTTTCGAAAGTTTTTGACAAATTTTCGCTATAAATTATTCATACGCTCAAATTATTCACAAAAAGCTTACAATTTTCAAACACTCACAAATATTTGATAAAACAAGATTTAAAAAATAATCTTGACCAAAGTTTTCAAAACGTTTTCGAGCGTTTCTATGAAATTCCCAAGTCAAAAAAAATCGATCTCTCGAAACCCGAAACGTTTCAAAATCAACAATACCTCTGTAAGCTCGAAAGCTCGAAACGCGACTTTTCACGCACGCATGAACGGTATCGCTCGTTCGATGACGTATCGGCGCGTCTGTGGTGCGCGTCGGGCCTTTACCAGCTGGACTGCTGCAGCAGCGCGGGCCAGGCATGATGGAGCAGTCGGCTTCGTGGCCTCGTCGGCTGCGTTTCGGAGCAGTCGCGCGTCTATACCCCACCAACCTCGCTGGTGACCCACGTGATTATTTTCCCTCCCCCATGTGACCCTCGCCCCCTTAAGTGCAAGTGTGTGGTGCTCCCATGAGGGATAAGCCGGTGATTATCATCAGCTGCTGAGTGACATAACCTGCATGCTGGCGGGACGTTTCACCACGGTGATTCGTCCCGGCGCCGCCTTGTTTTGGAATAAATTTTTTTTTAAGTGTGACGAGTGTGTGCGTATACCTTGGTTGCAAAACGAGGCCCGGTTGTTTACAAACGCGCTTCTCGTGCGACGTCGAGGTTATGACAGCGGAAAATCGAAGGATCGATTTTGTCCCCGCGACGCGCACTTTCATTTATTTGCGGGACGCGCGGCTCCTTCATCCCCCGAGCAGCTGGAGGGGGAGACAGATTTACAATCTGCCCTTCGGGTCTTCGCGACGAAAATAAGTTGAGTTAGGAGGCGCTTATCTTTGGTCGCTGATTACGATGCACCGAAATTCTGGAATAATAATACATATTCGCGTGACGACGATGAGCATCTAAATTGGAGCTCTCGAGAACAGCTGGTTATTAAGGAAAGTTATGTCCATAATTTTTATGCCTCGCAAAACGTGTAAACGGCACGGTAGTTGTATATTTAATTTTCACAATCCAGTAAAGGCCATCACAGGAACTCGCGCGATGCGAGAATTCGCGCATCTCGCATCGCGCGTCGCGCACTTGTCCTAACCTAACTTTACAGCCAAACTGCGCGATGCGCGATGCGAGATGCGCGAATTCTCGCATCGCGCGAGTTCCTGTGATGGCCTTAAGCGTGCGTATGCATTTGAAAATCTCTCACGACCATTATATCTCTAAAGTTAAAACCCGAGAGATAAAAAGAGTCGTGTAACATAATCAGTGATAATTATTGAAAGTTGGTAGCATTTTTTAAAATTCATAAGTGAACGAAGCATTGTGAGAAATTAAAAAATACGGGTTTTACATCTCATAAAGGTCAACCGTTGACAGTAGTACTTAATACATTCGGATGTAGTTGTACCGGAAGAGAGAGAAAGAAACGAAGCGGTAACAGGCGTTCGATCAAAGTCCGCGATGACGCCGCGACGCCTCCGGCTTTTTTCATCCGATTAATGTTCCGCAGGGAGCGATGAAGTTTTGATCTGAGAAGGGTCGTCGTTAGCGATTAATCAAAAGTTATGAACCGATTGATCCGGGTTACGAAACCGGTGAGGCCTCGGTTTCTTTCAAGTTTCACCGAGTCTGTTTTTTTAAATCTTTAGTTTAGATTGTGGGTCGCTTCACTTTTGCAAGTAATTTCTCTTTGGGAGTTTTTATTTTTGGTTTATTGAATTACGCTGCTTTTTAATTTATTCAATTCAATAACAAAAGTTTGATTCATCAAATTTTTGTAATGGTTGTTTATTGTCATTAAATTCATCAAAATATTTAAAATGAACATAAATTCAATTATTTATTTATTAACTTTTATTAAAGATATAATGTAATCAAAATAATTTTTGTTATAATGGTTAACTGTTAAATAAAATTTTTTATCAATTATAAAAACAGTAAAAATAAAAATTTTTAATAAATTTAGATCATGAATCAGTTTATTATCGAGTACTTCAATTCCTAAAAAATTATTATTTTTATTACAAAATTAATTTTCAGCTATTAATTTTTTTTAACCAAGCTTAATTCGTAAATTAAAATTTTTCAGTAATTCTAGCTATGAAGATAAATTTTTTTTTTTTTGTTATAAACTTTAATTTTATTGCGTTTAACTTTTTAGCAAATTTTAATCTCTGGTAAAACAAAATTTTAATTATTTAAATTTTGTTTTAAAATTTTTTCTTTTTTTTTTATTTTATTTTTTTTTTTTAACGAATAAACAAAATCATTATTTTCCAACAGTTACAACACCTTAATCAAACAAAAACTTGATCATCCTGAGAAAAACCACATTCTCGGGCGTAAACGTAAACCATCCCAGGCATCGAATTTTTTTTCCCCCTTCAATCCAACTCTGGACCGCAATGAATCCTCCTTGGTTTATTTTCGCTCCTCTTTTCTTCTTCTCACAATCAACCGTGAGAGAATAGTTTCTTGCAATATTTTTGGAATTCTAAATTCGCTTTGCCTCCTAGAATATTACTCGGACGCTTAATGTATTATTATAAAAAATTACGATACGAAGGACGACTCGAATCGTACCTTACGTAAAGAAAAAAAAAAAAATGTCATGCCGCCGACGAAAATAGCTATCCAAGATTTATCGATCACGTAATTTAAAAAAAAAGCTATAAAAATAATAAAACTAATTAATTGTGATTTAATAAAAAGTCGTTAAGCTCATTACCTAACGATCAATCATCATCGCAAAAACGAAAAAAAAAGTCCCGCGCATTTGTCGGTCAAAAACTGCGAACGGTTCGTGCAAACTCCACCCGATAAAAAAATTATTCCCCACGCTTTCTCGAAAGTCCGTTACGGTACTTACGTAAAGGGAAGAATAAAAAAAATTTTGTACGAATTCATCAGCTGTCATTACATACCTCGCGTACGTCCTTGATTTATATATCATCCATGTAAATGGGTCTGGTGCAATGTATATGTTTTTTTTTATATAAAGAAGAATCAATTCGAGTTCCCCCCTCTGCGTGACGGAAGTTCAAATTAGCGCGAGCACGTGAATCTTTACTCTCCAGTTTTAGGTCGATCGCTATAAAACGTCTTCTTTTTTTTTGGCACAATATCGACTATTGAACTACATTTTTCTTTTTATAACCTTCAATTGTTTCATTGATTTTGCAGGCTGGTCGTCATATTAAACGCAGGATGTAAATTTTAATCAGGCTGGGTCATTTTAATTGCTAATCGTCATGCCATCTGGCGAACGTTGAAAAAAAAAAAATTAAACTTGCACGAAGAAAGTTTAGCGCTCGCTTAATGGAATACTTTTGTTTTTTTGCCAGAGACAAGTATACGTTTCTCGCTAGTTTCTGTCTTTCTCTCTCCTTGTACTCTGAATTCAAATTGAGTTTGCGTATAAATTATTAATGCAAACTTTTTTTTTCTATTTTGTTCATACACGTTGAATGAGCTTTAACCGCATTTACAACATTCTATTTCTGAGATACGAGAATCATTGTAATTTTTTGCATAAATAATAGGTACTTTAAGAATAGTCATTTTTACTTCTGAAACAACAACTGTTCCTACTTGTAATCAAAGAACCAAATTTAAAAATTCGAACTTGAATGTTTAGATCGAGGTTTAGATTTAAAAATTTACTGAATCTACCTGAATAAATGTTTAAAACTATTATTTTCTACAATCAAAAGTACTAATTTGTAAATTATCTCTTATAATATTGTAAATTCAACCTGAAAAACCGTTTCATTATGGAATTTTTTGTAACGATTAATTTTTTTACCGCTCGATCATCAATAACAAGCCCCAACTGCACGAGAAAAAAAACCATCCCCAATTAATTTGGTTAAACCGTCCTTGAAAACTTGGCAACTAACAAGCATAAAAAATCCATAAGACACAAGTACATATTTTTCCCTCTCTCTCTCTTTCCAAAGCACCGTTGACCGACCGCGACGCAGCTCATTGAAAAAATTAATTTTCGCGTAACACAACTAATTAAAACGGTTAAATAATACGGGTGTTCGGTCATCGCCGCTGTAAGTCTATTGCTCGCTTATTTTTTTTCTTCCTACAAAACTAACCGAAGCCCTACCGCGCTGGGATCGTCTTCTTGTTGACAAGGGTAGGACGATTAGTCTCGCGTTCCGTTTAGCGACTCTGGCTTTTTTTTCGAGGGAAGAAAACACCATGAATGCTGGTTTTGTTTGTCTTCTTCTTGTTTTTTACGCGTGACCGCGCGAGACACTGCACTGGTGTATTATTTACTGCGGTTACGTTGTGGAAAAATCGTCATTTTTTAGTGTTGTAGCTTAAAATAGTTTTTAGACTAAAAGATTATTGATGATTGTGGATGGAAAAAAAAAAAAAAATTTTTTATCTTGGTAATACATTATTTCATATTGCTAGATCATTAAGTCATGTTTTCATACTTGTTAATAGTAGTATATTATAGTACGGGTGCAGCATCGTCACCTGGGCGGTTTTAAGGATTCGAGTGCGTAGCGAAGCGGAGCATGAGGTCCTTGTAATAAGCCCTGGTGACGTGCTGCACTAAATGTAAAAACTATTTCAAAATTTTTTCGTAGTTTATTTATTTAGTGTTGTACGAAGTTAAAAAATTACCATACTAGAGACAATCTTTAGGCAAAAAAAGTAAAAAATTAAAAAATTACTGTTTTTTGAGTACTTAAGAGAAAAATACGGTTTCTTTAAAAAAATTTAGAATTTGCTCGTTAATTTAAGGTACCACCAATTAAAAAATTTTCATGAAGCTTTTTTCATTAAACTTGCAGGGAAAATCGGTATTACGTTACTGCGGGAATTAATTACACTGGCAGTATCGATCATGCGCGTCGCCCGCTCTGAAATTTCACACATGCCATGCTAATTAATCGGAAATTAAAAACTTTCTATATAAGTAATCACAACATCATCATCATCACTCGCGTGGTCAGCAGGCAAACTCGTAAGAAGTTAGAAAATTTTTCATTTCCGCTTTAATTTCGATCCGTGATTTGCTGAAAAAGGACTTGATACTCCAATTGGCATCGAAAAGATGAAGACGAAGAGGAAGGTGGTGCAGGAGGTAAAAAAAAAATCGCTCGCTCCAATTAGCAACAAATTTCGTTACACGATACGAGACGAGTCTTTAGCTTTCGCTAATTTAAAATTCCGTCGCTTTTTTTCTACCATCTCCTCAATCGGAAATAATTACAAGGCTTTTTTCTTCGACGCTTGGATTTGGATGTTGCACTTTTAAGCTGATAAACGTACACTTGTCTCTTATCAAACTACTAAAAAAAGTCTTTGTCTTCGGTTATGAAGATAGTATGCAGTATGCATATATTTGCTATAGTAATAACTTCTGGGCTCTTATCTTGCAAAAAGTGCTTAAACATTTCCAAGAAAAACCTCAGTAAACGCTTTTAATGACTACAGTTGTAATTTTTCGCTTTTTAATAATACCATTAGCGTGTTTTGTAACAACTATTTCCACCATAAATATTTCATCATGCTCAAATTGATTGATTCGTAAAATAGCTTTGGAAAATTTTTAAATTTTAAACGACAATCACGCAATAAAAATAACCCACTTATTAATTAAAGTATGCTCCCTAGAAGTGTTAATTACGGTGGAAGTGCGGTCGATAGCTTCGCTTTTAAACAATCGGACTCTTGACCATAACAGCGTCGCTTAAATGCTTGTATGTTCACTCACACAGCGCCGGATCACGCGATTGTCACACGCACTTCTGACGTTGATAATAATAAATAACGAAAAGGAAGATCAGAGCAGGGCGTGGGCTTGCTCGGGGCATTGTTTACGCTCGGTGGAGCTTGAAATTCCCCGCCCGGACTTTTATTTCGGATCGATGAAAGTTGAAATAATGGCTTTATCTTGTTAGACACCAGAAGTGGAGTAGAGTAGAAGACTTTGATCAGAATGTAAATTCTTTCGGGTTCCTTTTACTTTTGAGTTGAGTGTCTTTTATTCAATTTGACCGTGCGGCTAAACAAATTCACCGGAGTTTTCTAACTGATAAGAGTATTCATTTATTCGCTTTTACTTTAAATTTAGCATTCCTTTTTATGTAGACATTTACAATATTCTAAAAATTATTTTAAAAACATTTCTTCACCAAGTCATTAAAATGAAAACTAAAATTTACATCGACTTATTTCAAATTTTATTCACTAAATTTAGTTTTTGGTCATTTCTGAGTTTGTAACAGTATCTAAAATGGTCTAAAGTAACCGAGTCTATGTAACAAAAATTGAGCAAAAAGGTCTAAGAATTTTTAAGGAAAATTCTTAAACGACCCAATCACCTTTATAAAAAGGAGTCGCTCGTGCAGGTGAGGCATAAATTCAAGCACCAACCACCACGACTTCCGCTAGTTTTTTTACGATCTCTCAGGTTTAAGTTCCGGTCAATTGATTTAACGAGGATCAATCATCGACAACTGTAAACCGGGCTTTGCCGTTTTTTCCTTCTCATTACTGGCAATCACTTACAGCTTTTCGTGCGGCTCACTTTAATTCAATAATGGTTGTTGTAGACTTGGTCCCACCTTTACATTTTCGTGAGAGTAGCCACTGTTTCAAGAAGAGTCAAAAATTAAATTTGATGTCAAACTCACAGTGAAGTAAATGTGACTGTGCGCATGTAGTTTGAGCAGGTTGGCATAGTAAGAGGCTCAACTAAATCCGTCACAGACGCCTTTTCCGACTCTTACAAATGCAGGTCAAAAGGGACGCCGCCGCCCGAGACCTTTGGTTAATTGCCTTCTCCCGCAGTCGACTGCGTCTTCCTTACGAGTTTCTTCAATTAACCCAAAAGACATTCCTTTTTTATTATTTTTTTTTTCTCTCTCTCTCTTTCTTTTTCAAACAATTATTCCTGGGTAAACGGGAGAGCATAACCGGTGCAGGCGTGGGAAGAGAAGCGTGCATTCATCCCGCCTTAATCCCTGCTCGGCAGGTAGGAGTCCGTCTCAGTCGGTCTCGAGACACGGTGCGAGCAGCACGTCCAAATTTTTTGCTCATTAATGTCGACGCTAATTTTTCGGTCTCGTAAAGTGCAGCTGGCTCCCTGCCAAAGCTTATGTGGACCAGGGTGACGTTTAAAAATCGGTCTCGTTTTGCAAAGCCAAGGTTCGTCGGACACCGAAAAAACCACCTAATTTTTCAGATAACGATTGTTTGTGTGCGTGTGTGTGTTGAAAAAAAAACCATCCAGTGGGCTGTCATGTCATGAGCCGGAGAAAAAAGGACCCGGACGCAGCTCGTCCCCGCCGAGCGTTCGACGCCCTCGCCCTCGACGTATCAGGCTTCGGGCCCAACTCGACCTCGACGCCCCTAAATGCCCGGGAAAAATGGAACAGGAGACGGATCCAGGAGAGAGACAGCGAGTGCGAGTTCTGGGAGGACTACGGCGTCGTCGAGTTCCTCGAGCTCGGTCTCGCCAGCCCCGACGAGAGCACCGAGGATGAGAGGGTCGAGCAGATGCGGGAGACCCTCTCCGAGACAGACATACTCGAGGACGAGGGCAGCGTGTCGGACTTTTTGTTTCACGTCGCCAGGACCAAGCACGGAAAAATCTACATACGGGTCGTCAGGACACTGTTGCTCAACAGAGGTAAACTATCGAAGAATTTTTGTTTCAGAATTTGAATTGCATATTCGAAATTATGCTCTTGGGGAGGGTTTCGTGCATAAATTACTTTTTGTTTTTTTTTTTAGTCTTGAAAAATTTTTTAGGGAAACTAATGAAAAAAATCAGTTGAGTATCGAACTGCGTACTTTATCAATAGTGCAATTGAATTTTTAAAATAAATTTCCAAAGATTTAACAAACTTCTAATCAAAATTTTATCTAGCAACGAGCGTTTTGCTCCAAAGTGATAACGTTAGACTTGTAATCTAAGGTTCGTGGGTCAAAGTCTCGCTCATTCATACCACATTGTTGGTAAAAAAATTTATTGAATTGCATAAATTAAAAAAAAAAATTATCAAAATCGCTACGTAAGCTTATTAAAAATTAATTATTTTTATTAAAAAAATATTTTACTATTATTAAATTTTTTTTTTGTAATTATTTTTAGTGTTAAATCTAAATAATAACTTATTAAAAAAATTAAAATAAAACAGATCATCCATGAGCACCTATTTTTGCCATTAATATGGATTTATGAAAGTTATGATTGGTTAGCAAGCACAGTAACTATGGAACCAGTCGCTTTAGATTTTAAATATTTCATTCGGGAAGATAATAGCTCGAGCACTATCATGAACGATAAATCTTTTCACAATCACAACTCTCAAAGTAATATGATAAAAAGTTAATTAAAAAAAAGCATCTTTTTCAAAATTTGAAAAAATATCAACTAATATCAAGATATTGATGATAACTCTTTTAAAATTTAAAAATGTCCACTGATTTGCTCAGTACAAAGTTTTATTTCATTTTTTTTAGTTCTTTAACTTTCTTAAAAAACAAATTGTTTTTCTCAAACCATTGAAAATACTCTCAAATAAAACCCAGGGCTTTTGTTCTTCTAGTTAGCAAAGTAGGCGGTTCGAGGTTAAAAGGTGAACACCGCTTCGTACTTTGTCGTCGCTTTGTTGCGTTAAATGGAATTAAAACAAATTATTACGGTTCATTTTCCCGGTTCTCGGCAGTTTTATCCATTCTGCAACAAACAACAAAACAGCAGTAAACAAACAAACAAGAAACGTGAGATACTCGCGCGCGTCCCATCTTAAACAAAATCTTACCTATGGACTGCAATAATTCTCGAACTATAACTGTAAAATGTCATTGTGCCGTATTACGGTTACTTATTCATGACGACTTACCGCGTGATACGAATTAAACTTTGAGAAGAGAATTTTTTCATAATGTTATCTCATTGCGGAAGGGGATTTCATAATGCTCGCTCGCGATGTGCAGTAATTTCAGGAACTGCGCGGTATAATTTTAAAATTTCCACTATTAATTCGATACCCCACGAAGAAAAAAAATCGATCTCTGTGTATACTACTAATCGAGCTATTAATACTCTGCCCACTGGCCAAGACAATGGGAGAATAATGTCGCAGGTTCATCGTCGTCGTCGCGTTTTTTTTTTATTTTATTTTGAGGAGGTAAGAGACCGTGAAGAGTCGGATGCGTTTTTAACAACGCTTTCGATTTATTGCGATACGCTCGCTCGCGTACCCGGGCAATGCAATACCCGTAGAAAATGATACATGTCAATTGATTTTTTTACGACAGGTTTTGACATTGCGAAAAGTTTTTTTTTTTCCCGAATAACAGAAATGTCCTTACGTCAGTTGTCAAAATTCACGTAAGTTCTGAATCTCGTTCCATCGTTCGTCCAAGTTGAGACATTTCAGGTGAGATTAGAATCTAGCGTATACTTCTCACGATTCGCGTCCCTTTAATTAAAAAGCCGGGGACGGCCAGGGTGATATAATCCCGTCTTACGTGCGCTCGGCTCTTTTTATCGCCAGGTGAAATTTATTGTCCGCCGACGATAAGACGCGGAGGAGGAGGAAAGCGGTGCTTTCGTTTTCCTCCCCGACCTTGTACCTCTCGCTCTCGATAGTTCGATTTATACTGAAAATCGCGATTATTCTTCCGCAAACTCTCGATGGAATGAATTTATCACAATGGGTTTTTATACCTGGAAGCGTTTGTTGAAATTGATTGTTTCGGATTGTAATTCATTGTTGAACGATTCGCGCTCGAGAGTTTTGTTCGAGATTTTGTCGTGAGGTTATAATGGAAGGTTCGTACGAATATAAAAATTACCACCGGATACTCGTATATGGTTAATAATTAGACCAATAAAATTATTTCCTGCGATTACGGCATGATTTACTAACAATATGCATCAAAACATCGTTACGTAAATGATAATTGTAATTTTATTTTTATAAAATTCATAAAAAATTGTTTGTGTATCAACGTAAGTTTTTTTGCTCTGAATTCATAGCCTATTAATTTTGTTAAATTCATAAAAATTTGTGTCGTGTATATGAACCAGAATACAAAACCACGACCTTTTGTCGTGATTTGTATTCCTTTTCTGTTCTGATGAAAAATTTTCTTGTTTATTATTACTAACAATCAGCTTCTATTTTACAATTTTCATTTTACTGGCTATTTTATTCGCCGTCGAGTTAGTTGACAATTAATTCAACGTATACAGGATTGAGGCCAAGTGGTGCCACTCATTTTTCTTTCTTTTCCATTTCGTATTTCCACTTTTATTGAACTGGCTGAATATAAAAAAATACAGCATTTGACAAGAAAAAGAATTTCTTTGACTATAATAAATAAACAATCAATAATTGACTTTCAGATTGAAAATACCGTTTCATTTGCTAAAAATAACTTAAACAAAAAAATAAAAAAATAAAATTACCGCAAAATGTATCACTGACTCACGAAAGTTTTATGAGTAAAGTACATTAAAATAATTAAAAACTTCTTTTTATATCTCCTGAAAATTTCGCATTTCACGAATTAGGATTCAAAAAATAACAGCCTCTAAAATAATAACCCGCGGGGAAACGTTAAATTTAAATATTAAATTTTTTGCCGGTTAATCACCGGCCTCGTAGCAGTAGATAAAAATTAACTTTCGTCAAGTGTGCTTCGTTATTACGATGAAAACAAAAACAAAAACAGAAAAAAATTTCCAAGGTTTCTCCGCAGCCGAATACTTCCTCTCTGCCAGCCAGCGACATTATTAAGTGAAACTTTTAAACAACGTTAATTCGGGTTTACTTCCTAGTAAAAGTTAAATTTTAATTAATTTTCAACCTACTAAAAAATTTTTTTTAATGTGTGATTAAATTAATTTAAAAAAAAAAAAAAAATAAAGCTAAGTAAATGTAGAAAATAAATCAGCGAAAACAAAAAAATAAAAAAATATTAAATTTTAGCCGTACAATTTTGTTACTTTGCCAATCCAATAATTGAACCTATAAAATTACAATAAATATTGACAGCAGTACTGTAAAAATCAATCACAATTACAGTAATTTTTATTTTTCACTGTAACTTCTAGTGCTGTATTTTTAGAAATGATACCAAAGTGAAAAGTGAGCGTAGAACAATCACTATTATTTCTACGGTAAACACACTACCAGTATATACAAATGTTTGCATTGCATTTAGCGCCATTGATTTTCTCCGAAGCATACTAAACACTTCCTCTCTCTTTATCAAACTCCAATCATTAAAACATTCAATTTAAAAAAGAAAGAAAAAACCTCGAGCCCACTCCCATCAGCGCGACTCGGCTCGTAAACAATGCAGCCTCCAGCTCGAAAACTCGCGGTTATCCGTCATGCGCACTGGCGCTCGAATATCCCCCGCCTGCACCAAAGCCGAGCACTTGCAGTCTGCAGTCCGCGAAGCCGCTCGCGACATGGCGGATCGATTCTCCGCCGCGTAACAACAAAACCCGTCCCACCGTCGCCGTCCACTGCGCAGACTCGGTACTTTTCGCACAGCCACCCCATGTTAAACACCATTGTCAGCACCATCAACCCTTGAAAAAGCTGTGCTTGCGCGTCCTTGATTGCGTCAAAGTTTCAAAAAGTTGTGATATTTCGTGTGATGCTGACTGTTGTGCACCGCTACGACAACGCAGGATTTTCTTGAACGGTAACTAAAAAAAAAATGAAAACAACAACAACTCCTGCGAATAAACAAACAGCGAACCAGAATAGGATGTAACGGGAGGTTATGGAGTTACCAGGGTGTTCGTCTCGAACTCGCGAGATTTCGCGAAACAAAGGGAAACTCTTGCGAGACCCACCCCCGGGAAGGATTACGTAATGATCCTGCTCCCAGCCCCGGGTCCGATTAGATCGATCAAACTCAAAAATCCAGCCTGCGGACGACCGGCGTCGTGCCTGCATGGGGGTGCACGCGTTCACGGTCACGTAGACCCCCGAAAAACCCGGATTTTTGGAATGAAGGGACCGGTCTTCGAAAAAGGGACGCTCAGTTTTAACGGAGATTCAGACGCGGTCGGGCGAGATTTTTTTGAATTATTCGCGGGTTTTGGATTTGCTCATCGATGAGAATAGATTTCGAGCGAGGTCGGCTTGTGGTTCAAGTGCGGTGATTAATTTTTCAAAATGCTGGATTCGAACGGTACTGTTTACTCGAAGCAACTTTGACTATTTTGTGATTTGACGATTAAATAATGGCTAAGTTTATGAGAATTTTTTGATGAATCAAATCTATTTTCAAATAAAGATTGTTTATAATAATCTGTGCTGACTCAGGATATCAAAAGATAAATAAATAAACCGAAACTGGGTAAATAATAAGAATGAATATTTTTAAAATTTTATACAAATTCGCCTCAACAGTATGTAGAAAAAAATTTTTTTTCTCTTTTTTGCTATTATTACTAACAGCATTCAGCCAGCAGACCTTTATGAATTTAAAATTTGTAATGTAACAAAAGAAAAATGGTTAGATTTATAGAAAAAATATTTACATGTTATTTCTGTTTCTAAATGAACACTATAAAAAAAATATTAACTTTGATGAATAAAATTTAATAAATTATAACTTGGGTTCGTCAAATAGACACTGCAATTTGAATAGTTAATTTCTCTTAGAATATGTTTGTAAAAATTATTAAACTTTTTTTCAATAATAATTTTTTCACTAAAATATTTTAGTGTTATATTATTTAAAAAAAGACGGTAAATTCAGATAAATAATACCCAAAGCCTTAAAAATAATAGGAAAAAAAAAAAAAAACAAGCTTGTATGATTTTACAAGTGGAAATCTTGTTTCATTCACCTTCCTCGCCAGCTCATTTTTTTTACTGCCCCCCGCGTCAATAAAACTCCTCGTATATAACATTCCTGTCGAAATTTCTCTCACGTTCTTAATTGCTGTATATTTTCATCGGTATCTCTTCTAAACATCGACTAAGTTTCGAAAAAGTAACGATGCTAGAAGTTAAAAAAAAAATAATTGACGAGTCTCACTTGCACTGGACGCGAGCGTCAGTTTTCCCAAACGACGAAGGTCGGCCTTGCGCAACTGCGCTAATTCATAATGCTACGAGCAAACAAAAAGGAAAAATTTTTTCGCGCTCCGGAGAAAGTTTGGATTGTGCAATTTATTTTAACATTTTTTTTTCGAATCTTAGATAAAGTAATAATTGATCGGTGACTTATTTTTGGACTTTATTTTTATTTTTTTTCTTAATTGGAACGCGTGTCGTGCAAGAGAGATTAAATATTCTATCGGCTCATTACTGAGAAAAATTAGACGGGAGTTTATTTACCCGAGCTAATCGATAAAGTTTGACTGTATCAAAATCTAATCTATCGAAGTATCGTATTAACTCGGTAGTGCTTCTATTTTTAAATTAGTTCAATATTTTTCTGAAACGTGACTCTGAACACAACCACGATTTTTCAATTACAACCAAACAATACTAGTAGATACTTTGTCTTTAAAAAAAAAAAAAAAAAAAAAGGCATCTTTTATTCAAATCTATGCATAATTCATCCCGTCATTTGCATGCCTTGACATTTTCATTTTGGTTAAAGATTCAACGCAGACGATACAGAGCCAATGATCTTAAAATTAATTAAATTATTATTAATTTAATGATATTGACAATTTTTTTGATTTGTAACTAGCTTATTTTACTCGCTTGTAAAATTCTTTTAAAATTCTAAACCCAGAACGAACAATCTTTGAATCAATACAACTATTACTTACATATTTAATAATAATGAAGATCATAATTTAATTGATTGACTTTAATCTCGTAACCTCACCAGTTTTACAATTAATACTTGACCCCTGATTCTTATTCAATTAAATTCAGAATTAAAGTTACAAAGCCGAGGCAATATTAAATTTAATTATCATCAAGAAATCATCAGACAGCTAATTAGAGTATAAAAAAGATTCTCCAAATTCACAATTAATCACAGTTGACGAAAGAGTCACGAGGCCTTACGCAACCCAGTGCAACAGACTTTTTTGCCGCATCTGTGTCGCCTTGACTACCCGAGGATTTTTTTCGCGTCCGTCGTCCACAGGTGGCTCGATCATGCTCGGAAGCCGATTCTTATCACTGTAAACAAAGCCGGAAGTTGGTTTTACGTTCTCTAAAAAAAATCAATTATACTCTGTCTGCTCGACTCAAAAGCCTGTTTACAACCCGACGTTTTAATCTATTAACTTTTTTATGTGCTTCTTTTAACAACTATAAATTTGATACAATTGAAATATTGGGTCCAATATAAAATAGGATTTTACTCGGGATTTTATCGCATTTTTAAATATTTAAAATTTGGCTCATACTCGGTTAAACCAGCCCAATTTATTCATCGTTTAGATCTTTATCTCTCTTTCGTGGTAATAAAATCTTTCTCTCGAGTTTCGCTTGCACAGGAAAAAAATTGTGTGTAAACTACAATCGTTGTCATTTTCCACGCTTCCTCGATGTAAATCACGCGAACGGTCACTATAAACCAGTAAAATTATTTAAGCACTTAACATCGAGAACATCGTGATGCCCCGCTCGGTTCACCATCTAGAGCAATCGATCCCTCCGCAAAAACTGGGTGGCGGTCTATTTGCCCCCTCTCGTCACGCGATTTGCCCCACGCGGGGGCGCGTTTGAAATTTTCAAAAGCTCGAGCAGCAGTACGTGTGACACAATAAAATCCGAAAACGAGCTGTTGGACTCGGTTTTTTTTTTTTTTTTTACGCAACGGGGCTTTGTAGTCGGTCTGGCTAGCGCTGGATCGATCGATGAGACTTTGATGCGCATAAATAACTCAAGACTGTACTTAGGCTTCGATCTTGCTTTCTTTCCTTTGTGCCACTCCTGACATTGTTTTAAAAAGAACTGGATTAATTTTAGACGCGATGAAGAAAGAGAGAGGGAAGACGGTTGCAATTAAAGTTTAATTATGCGGGTCTACGTATGATAATTTTTTTGCGGTTGTGTGGTTAACCCAAATAAACCGTGCATTGTTTACTTTACTCAAACAAAATCCATTATTCCGTAAAAAAGTCTTTGATCTGGTTATTGCACTGAGCAAAAAAATTTGATCGTAAATTAGAATTCTATTTATTACCTTCAGTGTACTTGTTTTTTAAATTTACTGAAATTCAATTTTATCTTAATTTTATCTTAATTTTAATTTTATCTAAACTTGCCCCCCTCGTGGCTGTGCAACAAAACACAGTCGGAAAATTATCGACAATTTTGAAGCACTAGGGGTATTACGACTGAAAAGATTTTTAATTTAGTAAATTTAGTTTATTAATAATAAACTCGATAGTAAAATAAATTTTATAGAATGCTGTAAATATTAAAATAAACACAAATATAATTTGATTTTTCTTTAATTAACGAGAAAATTTAATTATATGTGTTTTACCAGTACTATCTTGATTGTCAATTGAGTCTAGATTATTTTACATTGCAGAAAGTAAAAAATTGAATTTTTTTCTTAGCACGAACTCATTAAACTTTATAATTCATACTGAATCATTTATCGTATTTTTACTCGGAAAATTCCAAAAAAAATTTTGAAACATTGTCAAAAAAACATTGGTTTTTGAAATAAATTTTTCAGTGTAATTCCTAAATCAGCATGTAATAAAATCTTTGTAAAAAATTGAATACTAAATCATAGATTATTAACCTGATCTCGTTAGTAAAACTAATTTTTCAAACATTGCCAATTCATCTATCAAGCCCAATCGTCAGGTAATAAATAATCAAAACCCGGAATTTGTTGAAAAAGCGCGCGTGCCAATTGTCGGACCGTTGCCTTTCGAACCGGAAAATATTAATCAAAACACGATCCCAGCATTGTTAGAAGTGTCTCGCCCACAAGAGTCGGTGGCCTTGCGCTTGAGACGCAGCCCGAGTCGACGAACTCGCTGGGTGCACTGCGTCATAATTCGAGAGCGCAAGTTTCAGGTAACATAAGTGCGAGAGGGAAAGGGAGAATGTACGAATTAACTGCGCTGTGTTTTAGGCATATCCTATTTTGGTTCGCAGAGTTTGAACTGTCGCTTTTTGAATTTTTTGAGATACCCAGAGTTATGCAAGTATTGTAGAGAAATTACGGCTGCGGTAGAGGTAAAAGTGTTTTTACGATGTTTTGTTGTTAAGGAAAATTATATTTTACAATTTGGAAAGAAATAGGACGGTTGTGACTGTTAAATTAATTGAAATTAATTAGAACGCACATAAAAGTTTTAATTTTTATGAGTCTTTTTGCGTCTTTCAAGTTTCTACGTAAGTTAGTAATTTAACCTCCGGTTTAACTTAGTAAATTAAACTTACCTATTAAATTTCTTTTTAAAAAACTTTCAAGACTATTTTTGTTTTCTTTTTTGTAATGCAAGCTCTAACCTAAAAATCACACCTATGGCTACTACAAACGCTTTTACCTTCGAGCCCAGTGCTTTTCTCTCAATTTTTATAAGAAAATTGTTTGTGCCCACGTGATGTTGAATCTGCAAATTCAATTTCTTGGTGAGAAATATTCCAATTTCCAGGGTCTTTGAGTGTGTTGAAATTCCGATAAAGAGCTATGCTAAGTACGCAAGCAAAGAAAGCTCTTATTGACTCTCGACCCGCTCTCGCAATTCAACTTCAAATTCTCCCTAGTATCGATTTTCGTAAAAAAAAATAAATTCAAATTCAGCAAATAAAATTCAAAAAGCGACAATTTTCAACACCCCAGTATTAAAACCCTCCTCTAGAAAGTTTATCTCCGTAGTTCCAAGCCGAGTGATAAAAAATAAATACATTGCGAAACGCGGGACGGATAAGACTGTGAGCATCATGGACCCGAACCAGACCTAGCCGGCACCCTGGCCGAAGAGGATAAAATCGCAGGCGTGCACCAGGAGGCCGAAGAGGACGAGGACGAGGACCCGTACGTGTACGACGATGAGATACCTCGGACCGAGGCGGAGGTGCACCGGGCAACGGGGCAGCTCCTCCAGCTCTCGCTCACCGGGTCGTCCGGGGGAAGCTGCTGCTGCGGCGCACCCGTTAACCCTGGCACGCCCATCTTCGTTCAACTCAACTCGCCCTCCAGCGATCTCAACTGTATTACTTTTTATTCTTCATCACCAACACGGCTTTTTGTGTGTTTTTTTATATTTGTCTGTGTGCTTTGATCGAGAAGTTGCGAAATTTTATATCTTCACGAAGAAGATGGTCCGAGAAGATTATTAAATAAATTTACGCAACCACGCCGTAACGCTTTAAAATAGCACGGTGTACCTACTTCGGACAAAAAATTTACAGAGTTATGCCGCCGCACGTGGTGATTTTTTGATGATGTCATTCTCCCAATCGAAGCAGCGTCGTTGAATTAGTTTCGAAAAAAGTCTCAGTAGATAGTAGTCGAACACTCGCAGAAATACTTTTACTTGACCTTTTGCCCAACACGAACTTTGGACTGGCGTGGTGAACGTTTAATGGAGTTTCAAATAAAATTATTTTGAAAATTTTGAAATCTTACTGAAATGTGTGTCTACTCGATGAACGATAATTAATATTCTTATTGTAGCGAGTTACAAAGCTGACAAAGCACTCGACCAGCATTCCAAAAGTCGAAGGTTCAAATCCTGCTCTCGACTACAATCCTGATCGCGGCTGACAAAAAAAAAAAAAAAAAAAAAAAAAAAAAAAAAAAAAAAAAATTAGTTTAGCTCTCGGTTTAACTTTGTATGTGTTTTTTTTTTTTTTATATATAAAATTGATATCAACGACTCAAATTTGAAAATAACTCCTAAAAAGTATACCTTGTATACATAAATTTTTAAAAATTCATTCGCAGTTCAACTGAGAATATGATTTGTAATGATTTATCGACACAGTCCTTATCTGTGACGATTAAATGCACCACGATACCGATAAAAGTGATATATTTACTTGATAGTAATCTTTGATATTTTGTATCGTTAAACATTGCACACTAGTCGAAGTAAAATTATTAATTTGTTTTTAACAATGGTGAATAAAAATTTTTTACCTGACTTTTATTTCAAAAGCTGCACTGCTGTTTTAAAAGTATAATATAATAAAAATAAACTGACCAATAGTTTAATAAATTTTAATTTTATGCTGTAAACGTGTAAAAAAATCACCTCTGCACCCAAGGTATAACAACAAACAGCTGACTCGAAGCAGAGCAAAAAAAATGTAAAAAAAAATTACGTAAACAGAAGAAGTTAGAAATTTTCCTCGCGCATTTACCAAGCTCTGCAAACAATCATTCCCGAGCGCACATTTCATAAGGCGTAAAACTCGCGTCGAGAAGAGATGAGTAACCTTGCCTGCAGCGGCGGCCGCTTTTTCATCCGGCACATAAAAGAAGCATGAATAAAACGAGATCACTCGCGCGCGGCTGCGCACTCGCGGTCCTAACGCTTAATCAAAGCTAGCCTCAGTTTTTCATTGCCTAGGTCGCGGCCTATCCGCTGCTTTGGAATCGCCCGGGAAAGTCGAAGTCAGCTGGTGGACGCTGGAATTTCACCCCTTCGACGCTGAATTCCACTTGACTTTTTAAAATGCTTTACAACCTCGTGGCGATAAACGAGACTCTTAGTTTGATTACTTTTTAAGAATCATTTGTTTATTTATACGAATGGCTGGTAATTCAAAGATTTTATCTCTCGAACCAGACACTTCACCAATCCCTCGTCATTGAGAGACGGAATTAAAACTCCTCCAATTAAAAAAATAATAAACCTCCCAGGTATTTAATAGCCTGCAGAGCAAACATACTTCTACTCTCGTGGCTCCAAAGGAAAAAAAAAGGGGGAACGCCGCCGGTATGGACGCATTGGTTGGTCGGGTGGCTTAAAAATAGGAACTCGATCGATCCGCTCTGCTCCTGCTTGTATGCGAAGCCTACTCAACACGCCTGAAAATTTGTGCACACTTGTTTGTCTAATGAAGACGCCCAAAATAATCGGAGTTCGAACCCCGATCCCGAAATCGACTATGGTCGAAACATGTTGATCATTTTCAAGAAAAAGAAGAAAAAAATTTTCTTTCTCAGTTGCACTGAATAAAATTAGAAAAATATAATTAAAATGATTTTTTTTTATCTTATAATTTGTTGAATTTGTGGTTGTCGTAAAACCTCGTTTTTAATCAAAGCACCTTTATTATACTGCTACTTTATCAGTGTTGTATCAAGCAGCTTTTTTGAAAAATGTTTCATTACGTTGGATGCACTTATTATAACTGTAAAACGATGCTTAAAGGACGTTTCGCATTACCAATCGTTGCTAATTAGATTTCAATCGATAAATATCGTAAGCGTGAAGTATAATGAAATAATTAACGTCAATGTTGTTTCTTTTTATTGTTACAGTTCTATGCAGCGACCGCGTGAGCCAAATGACCAAGACTTATAATGATATCGAAGCAGTGACAAGGCTTCTGGAGGAGGTAATTTATAATTTATTTTATTCAAAAATTCATTTATTTATCTTGTTTTTCGTTCGTTAATGACGTATGAAATATTGGCAGCTTAACGTTAAGTGATAAGGAAAATTTTTTTTTGTCTAAGCAGTGATAAATATTGTTTAAATTTTCGTTTCAAATTACTAAGGCTATTTTTAGAAATTTAATAAATTAAAAACAAGTCTCATGAAAAATAAATTTTAGTATCCATCATTTTTACTTATTTAATTAGTATAAAATCTAAATCTTCTATTAAGAACTCTCCAATAAGTTTAGGATAACAGCAAATTCATAAAATTAACTTCAAACCTTCTAGTAGCACAGCTTTTTTACACCTTACTCATGATATAAAATTGATAATAAAAACTAACTATAGTTACTTAACTACTCTACAATGTATTAACAAATTAAAAAAAAAAAATTACAGAAAGAAAAAGATTTGGAGTTGACCGCGCGCATCGGCAAGGAGTTGCTGTCCCACAACCAGAAGCTCGAGACCACGGTACAGGAGCTCGAGAACGAACTAAAGTCTGCCAACGAGAAGATAACTCAGCTGACGTACGAGGTAGGGAAAAAGACAGAGCTCATCCAGGTACTGACGAACGATGTCGACGAATCGGGAGGCTCGGAGGCCGGTACGCCAACCGGCTTCAAGGGCATCAACCTCGACGTCATGCAGAAGAAGATAAGCGTTCTCGAGGATGAGAATAAGCAGCTCAGAAATGAGTTCTCGAAGCTAGTGCACGAGGCCGACGACTGTGAGGAGCAGGAGGCGCAACTCGTCAAGGACATCGCCAATCAGCTGGGTTAGTTTTTTGGGTCGATCGATCCTAAGTTTGATTGAAGACTTTTTTTAGTATTAGAGTTTAAGAATTGTTAAAGTTCCTTTGGATTTGAATTGAGTTTTATAAAGCCAAACAACAGACAAACTGGTATAATTTTAGATAATTTTTTTTACTATTTTACTTTAAATTTTGAAACTTTAAATATGTTTAAAATATCTCCTTGGATATTTTTAGTTTAACAATGTATATATATAATTTTAATTTGCCACTTACAAGTTGAAACATTAGATTTAAATCATCGAATATTCAAAAAACTCATCTCTTAAGCAACAGTAAACTTTACACACCAAAGTAATTCAAATATTAAAAATTGTCTTTTTTATTTTTATCGATTTCGAAAGCAAAAATCAACTCTCGCTAACAGGACGAAAAAATTCGAGAAAAAATTCGCGCTCAGTCAGTTCCACTCGATACCACACTGCAGGAGGCACTAACTATTTTATTTCCAACAGCCAACGCAAACATGGAGGTCGACGGCATCGCCGAGGAGCTCGAGAGGCAGAAGGAGGAGAACAGGATGCAGCACGAGGAGATCGTCAGTCTGCAGGCCAAGCTCGCTGAAACCGAGCTAAGGTTGGCCCAGCTCATGTCCGAGCACGACGAGGTCTGCACGAATCTTGTCATCACTAGGGAAAATCAAAACTCCCTTGCCGATGAGCTAGCCAAGTTCAAAGATCGATATGCCGAGGTACGTTTTATATTCAAACATACCAGCAAACTTATAAAAATATATAAGTTACTCTAATGGTTTAACTTTCTTACAGGTCATGAATATGCTGTCAGAAACTCAGGAGCAGCTGAGGAGTCAGCGCAAGCGAGCCATGCCGGTGGCTCGGGGTGGCACGCTCTTCCCGTCGCTGATGGCGGCTCCCCAGCCGGACTCCATCGCTTGCGAGTTGGAGTCCTCGCTCTATTCCGAACTGAGCTTGGATTCTGGCATCATGTCCGATAGAATGTGAGTACAAAAACTTTATACAGCCTCGTATATAGCTTTCGGAAACACCAGTGATTTACTTACGAATGTGTTTTTTCAGACCCACGTACAAAAAGGTGTTCGAAACGGTCAAGAGTGTTCCAAAAGGCGCGGCGGTCCTCACGACTGATAGCAACCAGTACCCGCGTCTCAGTTCGATGACGATGTCAACAATATCAAGCAGTTCCTCGGGACCACGCATGAGCTCGACTCTACAAAGGCGAAGCAAGACTGCTGGTTCCACCTTCCCCAGTCTCGACTCGACAGGACACAGTGATAACGAAAGTTCACTGCTCACCGATTCGGAGGAGTATCCGTGAGTACCATTTGACATTTAATTTTGCTTTGCTTGCACTGCATCATACACTAATCAACCCCTGAGTAAATTGAAACGTTTTCAATTACTCACCAGGCGTTAACAATTTTTTTTTTTTTAGCTCATACACACCCCGCTCGCTAACACTCGCTCCAATTTATGTTTTCATTTTTAGCTTATTGTCAAAATGCAAATTAAAATCTGATTTAAATAGTGGTCCGCAACAAATTGGGGTGCCTGGTGCTCCCGGAGCCGCTGATCTCGAGGCTGCCCTTCGTCGTCTGACCCCTGCTGAGGTTATAGCCCGCCGTGCTTGCCTGAGCTCCGGTGCCGGTTACAACTACGACTACGACTCGGGTATGCAGACGCCACCAAACTATGTGCCGTTGGGTTGCCGCACCCCCGACAGTATCATGTCGACCGGAAGTTGTGGAAATCTCAGTGGCTTCAGCGGCAACAGCACTTCCGGCTGGAGGCTGCCCGAGAAACTGCAGATCGTCAAACCAATCGAGGGCTCACAGACGCTTCATCACTGGTCGCAGCTTGCCACGCCGACGTTAGGTTTGTAACGATATATTTATCAGAGTAATTTACTTTAATCGTACTTGGTAAGACTGTAATATTTTATAATTTTCGTTACAGGTGGACTACTGGAGGACAGACCAGGCGTAAGGACTCGCGGTGGAAGAGGACTCGAGGATCTAGGTCTGGAGACGTTTACGCTTACAGACGTCGAGGAGGACGAAGAGTACATAAACCCAGGTAAACTTTTCCAAGGCACTGGTACAGTGTACACATACACCAACAGCACGGTGATGCATCCGGACGACCTCGTGAGTTTGACCACGAGCGTCGTATCCAGTCGCGTTGTTAGCCAGACCAACTCGGGTGTCAACACACCTCGCACACTGAGCCGGCGTAACTCAACCTCGACATTCTCCACAACGATGGGCTTAGCCAAGATGCTCAACGAACGTGGCATCAAAGCCGTCACTCCCTTGAGCACGTCACCCCCTAACGTGGACAAAAACTACACACCGACCACGACACCCTGCAACAGCCCGGACGGCAGTCCGCGACACTCAAGGTCGTCCTCACCGGAGCCCTCAACCTCGTCGATGTCGTTTGGATTGTTCGCTAGCGGTGCTGAACTTTTGAGGCGGACATTCAGCGGAGAAGCAACGCCGCAACCAACGCCTCACCAAACACCGTCGAGTAGGAAAAATAGGCGCGATAATTACAAACAGAGCAGCACCAAGAAAACACACGGTGTCGAGGGAGATGCGAGGATGGTCGAGAGGCTCGAGCGTATGGGCTTCGACAACATCATGGCGTCAGGTACGGGCATGACACAGGTTGCTCTCCAGGGTTCGTTGTTCCACCGTCAGAAGAGCCCGATGGCCCAACTAACTTTCTTAAAGGGCTCACTGTCCTCGGAGAAACTCGGTTCGGACGCTGGCTCGTCTGGATCGAGTAACTACGCTGCCTCGACCATCAGCGACGACTCGCGGTATGGTGCTTCCTTTGCCACCAACAGAGACGAAAGATCCAAGTCAGAAAACACCGAGCAATACTCGCTAGCGCGAAGGTCATCCGCGAGAATGAGGCGTAGTAATGGTGCCAGGTGTACGAGGCCAGATCTTGGTCAAGTAAGGCCGATGCAGAGTTCAAACGCTCCTGGCACGTCATCGGCGTCTTCGGTGCCAGTAACACAAGAGTCAATTGCGCAGACGGCACTGGGTACCATTAGCTCACTTCTGTTTGGTCGTAAGGGTGGTTTGCTTTAAATTCATTCATACAAAGTTTTTAAGACCCTGGTTCTGGATGATTGTGGTAGAATGAAAATGATCTATCGGAATGAATGATACCAGATTTATTTTTATTATTGACTGTAGGTATATACGATTGACAAAGTAATGTCGTACTTGCTAGCAATTTTTTTTTTTTTTTAATAAGACGTTTATTATTAGTAACTAATAAGCCTGAATAAATTAGAAATTCAATTGTTGTGATTAACTTTTTTATGTGAATTACGCCGATGACTCCCCGATAAAGTGGTATTTTTCTGTTTGTTTTTTCATTTTATTTTTTTCAAAAAATTTCTTGTTTCATAAGACAAAAACTTTTTTCTCGATGTTAAGTGAAAAACTAGGACTTGTTTCAATACTTCAATATTGAAAACTTTTCCGATATTTTTATGTGTATACTCTAAAACTAAAAAGTAATGTAATATTTGAATAAAAAGATTATAAATTTATCATTTCAACTAGTTGTATTCAATTTTAGTTTAATCAAAAAGTAATTATTAAATGAATTCTTTAACTATGATTAGAGAAAGTTATAAAAATTAATTCGAATCGAATTT
This sequence comes from Encarsia formosa, assembly GCA_038277355.1. Classification (NCBI taxonomy): domain Eukaryota; kingdom Metazoa; phylum Arthropoda; class Insecta; order Hymenoptera; family Aphelinidae; genus Encarsia; species Encarsia formosa. Next base: position 18,683,810 of record CM076186.1, on the reverse strand, counting down.
AAGACGCATGTACTGCCAACTAGCAATACAGGCGAGTGCTATGATATTAATTAACGAGTACGACATCATTGTTATTTGCGATATTTTGTTAATTGTATAATATTGTAAGTGTACGCGTTGATACAATAATTTTTAAGAAATAGGTACTAAATGCATCATTGTTTTGAATATAAAATGTGAACCAGGGTTGTTTTAGTTTTCTTTTCTCTCGCCTTAAAACTTCTAGCAGTCTGAAAGTTTTAAAGTTCTTTTGGAAATTTCAAAAATAAAAATTAAACTTAAAAAAATAACTCTTTATAAAGTTCCTTCTCACGACACCTGTTCGTCGAAGAATTATTTGAGGGAATATGAATTTTGATTTCTGATAAGCGATTATCTTTCTATTCCTTGAAAAATATAGAATTATTTAAGTTTATGGATTATTATTATTTTTTTTCATTGTGAGATTGATACAAGAGTGCCGAGTAAAAATAAAGCATTTTATTCATCTGGACTTATCTAAATATACCAAAAAGTACGTTAGATTTAAGAAACACATTTAAAAGTTTAAAAATTTTTAATTTTTATAAATTTTCAATTTAAAAATTATAATGTATTTTTAAAATTTTTAATGTATTTTTTGAATCCATTTTTAAGTGTAAAAAGTCCGGATGTTTTACAATAAAATAACGAATAACGTCATCAAAAGAATTATTTACAAAAATACTTTTGAAAAGCGCTACAATTTTTTTTCCATCAAAACTTATGTAATTAAAAATTGCTTTTTAATTGTTGTGAATTTGCCTTAGAAAAAAGAAAAAGAAAAATTGCACTCACATTAGTAAATAAAATAGTTTGCTGTTACTAAAAACGATAAAATAAAAAAATATACATGTATAATATATATATATCACTACCCTTTTTTTAAAATCCATAAGGTAATAAAAGTCATGGAACTGCGTCAACAGATGGCAATTACCTTTGGCAGAGGCCTTTTTAAATTGACAAAGAATTTGTGAGTGTAGAAAATATGAGCGTTTTAAAATGAATTTAATAATGGTGCATTAACGATTGTAAAAAAAAAAAGAGAGACTCGAGTATTTTCATGGTGATGAAATCGCTTAACTGCGAATTATTTTATATGTACAGGCATAGTGATGCGCGGTATGAATCCTTTTAGATATTTGAGTTTGTAAATAGAAATATCCCTTTTATGTAGTCATGAAAACGAAAAATTAAACAATACATTTATTTATTTATCGCGTCGATGAAACATCATTTACTATATATATATACAAATGTATATTGTAAAATGCAGGGATGCATGATTAAACAATAATCGTCGAGTTTTTCGAACTTCTTAATATGGTAGCTGATGAAAACTAGTTAAATTGTTATATCAAAATTTGCAGCACAAAATAAAAACTCAAACGTGTTTATAAAAACATTGTTGAGTTTTAGTAAAGCATTTTCAATCACTACGTTATAGTGCCAATTAATTTCTGTTTAATTTTGCAAAAAATTTAAGAAAATGATTGATTTAAAAGTATTTTTGTTTCGCGAAAAAATTTAGTTCTCAATCGTACAAATATGAAATAACGATTTCGCAAGCGCTTACTTTGTGTTGAGCTATTGCCGGTCTTTGCGTATAGAAGACCATGCAATTAGCACCGCTTTTATCACAACAGCGTAAAAAATTTGTAAATATTTTAGTTAACGTATAAAAGAAGTTTAATAAAAATCAATTAAATAAATAATCATTTTACACGCCAAGGATTCTGTGGACAGGTCCATTATTGTGTCGTTTAAGTTGCTTGTTTTCGAAGCTACTGACTTTGCGATAAAAAAAAAAAAACTTGTTTTGTCCCGTGATATGATGTATCGGACAATTGTTTGGATCAATGCAACTTGTAAATAAAAAACTTATGGTATTAAATAAATTAAATTCAATGAAAATAAATGCAATGAGTGTCTTTATTCATCCTTACACCTAAAGAAAACCTTATCTTTTTATCGTGGAACAACTGTCCACTCTGGCCATTTCTGTATTTGCGAGTACAACCTATTACCTGGACTCACGGTATTCATAACTTGACGTGCTCCTATGACTTTGACGTTTTTGCGAAGATATCCTTGAGTCTTTCCACATTCGATTAAATCATGCGCGGCATTTAAGCTCTTTTCATTCGCTTCTTTTTCAGTGATTATCCGTTGCGTTGAATTATTATACGAGACTGAAAAGTAAAATCGTGGTTACCAACGCAATTTCAGTAAAAGTTGCATACGAAAAATTTTGAAACCTTGAAAATTTCCGATAAAGGCAATAGACAGGGCCTTTTTGTTGTAACCGTCGGTGTGCGACCCTTCCGTGTACCAACCAGTCCCTTCGTAAATATTGCCATCACCTCCTATCAAAAATCTGTAAATTGAAATTATAGATCAATTATTTTCATTAACTGTAGCAATTATTTTTCAATCTCTAGGCTGAAAATCGCTGCAACAAGTTTCGATCCAGTCTTCGGTTCAAACCGGTATTTTATATTAGCATACGCACGGCTCAAGGCTATAGCTGTTTAAAGGAGGATTATTGAACTTACGAGTGACCGATGTCGGGGTACTTGTAATCGTCCATGTGGGAATTTTGAACGCCCTTGACGAGGTCGGCGCAGCGGCTGAATTTATCGCAGTCCGGGGTGGCCGTGTGGTGGACCACCACGAACAGGAGCGGAGTCACCAGGTAGTTGACCGACTTGTAACGACGAGCTCCCCACTGGGATCTTTCGATTATCTTCGGGCACTGATCCACGGATGATAGAACTTTAAATACAAAAGAATTGCTTTTTGGCAGAAATTTTTGGGAGTTTTGATTAACTTACCGGCTTGGAGAAAACTCGCGAACAGCAAACAAAAGAGTGCTTTTAAATGTATTTTTGAATTAATAAACGTCATTTTAAAAAATTTTTTATGAGATTTTAATCTAATTTGTAAGATTGATTGTTAAGAATCAAGTAATGATATTAATATTTTTTTGTATTCTGATAAATTTATTTTTATTAAAAAACCGTTTCCGAGCTTCGATCCAGCTTCCAGTTCGATATAAAAATCTCATCCTTCGATGCAACGCACATCGCCATCTCTTAGCGAGTATGAAAATCATAGTCTATAAAGGATACTTAATTATTTATTAAAAATATTTTTTTTTTGTAATTGTTCAATATGATTATACTGCAGTAGTCTTAAATAAATATTTTTCATTCTAATCTTCAAAAGTGACAGAAAGCATTGTTAAACTAGGCATGTTACAGAACGAAACAGAGGGCCTATTTTTCATTAAAAAATATGAAAATACAGATGGAAATCTCGGTACTGTTAAATTTAAACAATCCACTTGCACCTATCCAACCTGTACAAAGTGCATTTGATTTTAATTAGTAATACTTTTTTATGGAACTTCGCTACAGAGCGTCACCATTGATTACCGATGAATTTATTATTAAACGCAAAATTCGAATGTGCCCCACGTATTAAATAATGAAGAAATGGGTGTTCCGAGGAAGCGCGGATCGAATGCGCGCTCCCCGGCGCCGGCGGATACCGGAGGAGGCTTGCGCCGGCGCACGGCCGGAATATATTTGGACTTTTTCCCAACCTAACAAGATAAAAAACATTCTATCGCGGAATATGGCGGATGCCGAGGTGAGTTTCGTCACGTGGAGAACATTTGAATTAAAATTACGGCGGTATTTAAACAATAAATCACGGTTTTTTGTTACAGCTGAGTAAGGCCTTGAAAGATTTACCAAATCGAGTTCAGACCGCCAGCAAAAAAGAACGGCGGGACGTGCTACAAAATGTTTCCGACGTCTTGTCAAACCCTGGTAAGTTTTTCTTTATCCCAAGAAACAGCTGCTCAAAAGGTGGGAAAAATTTTTTTTAACCGCCTACGAGTGTAGTTTACGAGTTCTTTTATTTTGTGCTCTAAAAGTTAATCTATTGCTCGTTTATTTAGTGAAATATCAACAGTTGTTTGAATGATTGATCACTGAGTACCTTGAGCTTTTGGTGATAAGTTTTGAATTTGAATAAAACATATTGTTTATAAGAAAAGAGTGTAATTTTGAGTTGTCAGTTGTTTATTTGGTATACCAACACAAAAATTTGTTCTAGGTATCAATGAAAAAATTGTGTGTGGAATATGCAAAAGTTTATTATTCACTTTACACCGATACCATGACAGTACATCACAATCCTACGTAACAAATTTGATAGTGGCTCTGGTAAAAAAACATCCCCAGGCCACAATAAAACATCTAACAACTGTGATCGCTGAGCAAGCTGTTTGGCATAAAAATGTTGTACCTTCGTAAGTAAACAACTAATTCAATCGTTAACAATAGAAAATTTTTTTTCTGTAAGAATAAATCTTTACATAGAAACTTTTTTATTTAAGATTTGCTAAATTGCTTAGTATCTCAACAAGTTATTTCTTTTTTTCTTTATTTTTTTTAATTTTTTTTTTTAGATTAAGTACTGCTTTATCAGCATACACTGTTTTGAAGTGGAGTTCCTTAATTTTGCTCCATGGAGCTAAAGAAATCACCAGTTCGGTCAATTCTGAGTTAACTAAATTAATTGAAGCACAAGCTTTTCTAAGTTCAGCTGCTTTGGCTGCAAGAAATAAAAAACTTGCCAAAAAAGCTGAAGCACTTTTCACTCATCAATGGAACATTGTTCAAAATAATATAGAAGAAAAGTATGTAGAGGTACTGACAACCATTGAGGCTAGTGAAGGTGCAGTTTCTCTTGCAGGACTGTTAACAACTTATATGATTGCAGCTAATAAAGTAGATCTCATAGAGAAATTAAAAACAAATATTTTAAACTCTTTCATAAAAGTTTGTGTAAGCTGTAAGAAAAAACCAGATCTCTACATAATAGACACTGCTGTACCATTTTTAAAACGTCTTTCTCATGATGATTTTAAAAATCAGTTATTACCTGCTTTACAAAAAGCCATGTTGAGAAATCCAGAAATCATAATTGAAACAGTTGGTCATATTTTGAGTGGTCTTAGTTTAGACTTAAGTCGGTATGCCCAAGATATTAGTAAAGGATTATTTGCAAATTTACATTCAAAAGATGATCTAGTTCGTGATGAAGCTGCAGATGCTTGTAGAAAATTATCTCTTCAATGCTCCGACGTTTCTGCTATCGAAAACTTGTTGTCGAGTTTGTTTGCGATATTTAATGGCTCTGAAGGAAAATTGACAGTGGCCAGTCACAAGATTTCAGTACTACAAGGCGCTGGTAATTTTAGTTTCAACTCTGTTAGTGGATCAAGTGTTCAAAGTTTGGTTGAAAGTGCTTGCAAACATTTTCTGGATGTTCTCAAGACAGAAGTTCATGAAAAAACATTGTGCCATGCATTAGAAATGATGTCTCTGTGGTGTAAAAAACTGGTTAATGACATTCCCAATAATATAATTGAAGGATTCAAGCAGGGAATGGCAAATAAAAATTCAACTCCGGCAGTTCGCACAGCTTACATAAAAATGCTTATCTCCATACCAATTTGGCATAAGAATACTGAAAGTTTGGTTCCAATTCTATCACAGGCCATCGCCCGAGCATTGCAACAGAGCGCCCAACCACCTGCGGTAACAGAAGGTTTGTATGCTGCATATTATCTTTCAAAGTTAATAACTTCTGAACAAGTTGGAAAGCAAGATATTTTGTGGTCTGCAATCTCGGATCAAATCTTCTTCAGTGAGAAATTTTTGTCGACCTGTAGTGATGATACTGCTTATTATCTGATGTTGTTTTGTGATCAACTCATCACACACCACTCGTTCTTTGAAAAACTAAATGAAAAAATATTGACTGGTGTTCACAAGGCAATCATTGTTTGCATCACTGCATCAAAGTTTTCAACTAGAAATAAATGCTGTTCGTTACTAAAAAAAAGTCTGCAAAAAGTTGATTCTTACGAATCTGTTAAATCACTTCTTACAGAATTCAACAAGTTCTTGGAAACTGCCAAATTCATGTCTGAAAACGACAAAGAAAATGCTAAAGAGGACACCAATTCGGAGAAATTTACTTGCGGAATTTCTCTCGCCGATGGCCTCACGGCTATTTGTTCGGCAACCTTTACTCACGAACAAGATGCCATGAATTTGATAAAAGATGCTCTTATACCAGCACATCATCCAGTCATTTACAAAGCCGCACCTACTTTGTGGACTAAGCAAGCCAAACGTTTTTACACACCATCCAATTTCCTGCGAAAATTTAGTAGCGAAATTAAAAAGATGCTAGTTCAAAATTACAAGCCCACGCCCAGTTACGTGAACGCAGTTGCTCAAGTAGCTTTCCTCGCTCCAGATACTTTACTTCCCACTTTGGTTTCACACGCTAAAAGCAAACTCGACAACCTTGAAATTATCAAAGTTACGAAGGACGAGTACTTCACGTATTTAACTCCAGAAGGGGAGCTTTATGATAAAAGCGTTCTCCCTGGAAACGATGAAAACGAAATTCTAAATGCCATGAACATGAAGAGAGAAAGCAAAGTTTACTCATTCAAGGAGCAGCAAGAGGAACTACAGTTGAGAAGAGAACTGTACGAGAAAAAGAAAAAAGAAGGAAAGATAAAAGAACCGAAGCTCACTCCAAAACAAGAGGAAGCCATCAAAGCTCAACATGCTAAAGAAAACGCCATAAGAAGTAAACTAACTGAAATGAACACAAACATAACAAACGTTGTTTCAATGATTAAAGCTGCTGCTCAAGGAAATAGATTTCAACTATCTTTTTACTTCAAAGACCTGTTACCTTCAATACTGAGAGATTTAGCTTCGCCTCTTGCAGCACCAATCATGACTGAACTTTTTGTTAGCTTTCACAGTGTACTGGGGTGTGATGACCCTACTCTGGAACAACTGGTTGCTCACGTTACTTTGCGACAGTTCCAACCGCAGTGTGATCTGGATCCAGCATGGGAACAGGAAGAGCTTTCAAAGACCGTTATTCGTACTTTAAATCTCATTCACGTCCTAACCGTGAAGAACAAACAGTTGTTCACTGCTCCTGCTTTTTGTTACGTATTTCACTTCATCAAAAAGACTCTTCTGTCTTCCAAAGACGATGGTAAGATATTTAATCTCAAACATAATTCTTGGAAGCATATTACATTGCAAAACTAAAATATCACTGTATTTTTTTAGGTGTCATAACTCAAGGACTCCAGATAATTCAAGATCACGCGAAGCAACGAGGAGACTTAACCAATCCTGAGGACTCCCGACATCCCCGTCTTCTACCCCGCAAGCAACTTTTTGATCTTCTAATAGAACTAATGAGCAACACGACCGGTCGAGTCCAAACGCACGCGGTCGCCACTCTCCTGGACGTCGCTCAGTCTGGAAGCGGTGCGGAGGGAGCGGCTCTAGCCAGCGCCGAAGAAGTCGACTCGCTCATCAGCGCTCTCCAAAATCCTCTGCCCACTGTAAGAGATGCCGCGCTAAGAAGCTTGACGGTAATCAAAGATGCATTCCCAACGAATAAAGAGGATCCAGCGCAATTACTTCTGCTGACTAGGAGAATCTGGGTGGCCAAGTTTGATGTGAACGAAGAAAACAAGCAGTTGGCGGACGAGCTTTGGGCTAGTGCTGGTAGGTATTTACGATAAAAAATAATTTTTCTAATTGAAATGATTATAAAATTTTTATTTTTTTCTCATTTTAGGTCTGGTTGCTGAACCTGAAATACTCTGTAACGAACTGATCGAGGACATCGCCCACCCGGTCGAGCCAGTCCAGCAGTCTGCAGCTAGCGCTCTCGCTGAACTGCTCACCATGAAACCAGAACTGTTGCCAAACATCCTAGATCGACTTCTGGCCCTCTATCAAAGCAAGCTTGCAATGATACCACCCAAGCTAAACGATTTTGGCCGCGTTATTGAACAACCCATAGATACCTGGGGACCTCGACGAGGTGTGGGACTGGCCTTGGCACAGATCGCACCACTGCTCACTCCCGACATCATTCAAATGCTCGTGCAGTTCTTTGTGTCCACGGGATTGGGTGATCGTAACCAGACTGTTCGAACCGAAATGTTCACTGCAGCAGTTGCTGTGGTCGATCTACATGGAAGGGATAACATCATGTCGCTGCTGCCTGTGTTCGAAGAATTTATGGACAAAGCTCCCAAAACTGGAAGTTTTGATTGCATAAAGCAGAGTGTTGTTATTTTGATGGGATCTTTGGCCAGGCATTTGGACAAAGACGATCCGCGAATAAAACCAATCGTTACTCGGTTGATTGCAGCTTTGTCAACACCATCACAGCAGGTAAATTACAAAAAAATCGGAGGTTTTTAGTTTTTATTTTAAATTGAATTATAATGGTTTCATTCAACTTAGGTACAAGAAGCCGTCGCCAACTGCTTACCTCACTTAGTACCCTCTATTAAAGAAGACGCGCCTAAAATCGTGGAAAAGTTAATGCATCAGTTACTTAATGCTGATAAATACGGCGAGCGTAGAGGAGCTGCGTACGGTTTGGCTGGCCTTATCAAAGGCATGGGTATTTTAGCTCTGAAACAACACGACATCATGACAAAATTAACCGAGGCTATCCAAGACAAAAAAAATTATCGTCACAGAGAAGGCGCTCTGTTCGCATTCGAACTGCTTTGCACAATGCTTGGTAGACTTTTTGAGCCTTACATCGTTCACGTGTTGCCACATCTTTTACTCTGTTTCGGTGATTCGAGTCAATACGTAAGAACTGCGACTGATGATACCGCTAAAGTTGTCATGAGCAAACTTTCTGCTCACGGAGTTAAGCTTGTTTTACCAAGTCTTCTTGCTGCTCTTCAAGAAGATTCATGGAGAACTAAGACTGGTTTGTAGCATTCACTTATAATCATATTCAATATAAAAAATTTTAATCATTATTCAATCAATTTTTAGGTTCTGTTGAGCTTCTTGGTGCCATGGCTTACTGTGCCCCAAAACAGTTATCCAGTTGTTTGCCCAGTATTGTCCCAAAACTCATCGAAGTTTTGAGCGATTCGCACACAAAAGTACAAGAAGCTGGAGCAGAGGCGTTGAAAGTAATTGGTAGCGTTATTCGAAATCCTGAAATTCAAGCTATTGTACCAGTCTTGCTAAAAGCTCTTCAAGATCCATCGGCTAAAACGGCCCCGTGTCTACAAACACTCCTCGATACTCAGTTTGTTCACTTTATCGATGCCCCTTCTCTGGCTCTCATCATGCCCGTTGTTCAACGAGCTTTCATGGACCGGTCCACTGAAACCAGGAAGATGGCAGCTCAAATTATTGGTAACATGTACTCACTGACTGATCAAAAAGATCTAACTCCTTACTTACCCAATATCATTCCTGGTTTGAAAATGAGTTTGCTTGATCCAGTACCCGAGGTAATTTTCACTTCATAATGTTTTATTTTTTTTTAATATAAACTTTAATTTTTTATTTTAAGAAAAAAAAAAAAAACCTAAAAAAAACTTTTTTTTATGATAATAGGTAAGAAGCGTATCCGCGCGAGCTTTGGGTGCAATGGTTCGGGGCATGGGTGAGTCGAGCTTCGAAGATCTGCTGCCGTGGCTCATGCAAACTCTTACCTCTGAAACTAGCAGCGTTGATAGATCAGGAGCAGCCCAAGGTCTTTCTGAAGTTGTGCGAGGTCTTGGAGTAGAAAAACTTCACAAACTTATGCCGGAAATCATCAGCACAGCGGAACGCACAGACATCGCACCGCACGTCAAAGACGGATATATTATGATGTTTATTTATATGCCGAGTGCTTTCACCACAGAGTTTACACCTTACATTGGTCAAATTATTAATCCTATTCTAAAAGCTCTAGCTGACGAGAATGAGTACGTGAGAGAAACGGCACTCCGTGCTGGTCAAAGAATTGTGACGCTCTATGCAGACTCAGCTATTATGTTGCTACTTCCTGAACTTGAAAGAGGTCTTTTCGATGACAATTGGCGTATTAGGTATCTTATTTTTAAAGTTCTCTTTTACTTTTCTGTTGTTTTTTTAAGTTTTAAAATTTTGTTATCATAATTATTTAATTTTTTAGGTATTCTTCGGTGCAGCTGTTGGGAGATTTGCTGTACAGAATTTCCGGTGTATCTGGTAAGATGTCCACAGAAACAGCAAGTGAAGATGACAACTTTGGTACGGAGCAATCTCATTACGCCATCATCAAAGCTTTGGGATCGGAGAGAAGAAATCGCGTTCTGGCTGGTTTATATATGGGAAGATCTGACGTTGCTTTAATGGTGCGTCAAGCAGCTTTGCACGTTTGGAAGGTCGTCGTCACCAACACACCACGAACTCTCAAAGAGATCCTTCCGACTCTCTTCAGTTTGTTGCTAGGCTGTCTAGCTAGTACAAGCTATGATAAAAGACAAGTTGCTGCACGAACTCTTGGTGATCTTGTTCGTAAACTTGGTGAGCGAGTGCTGCCTGATATTATGCCTATTTTAGAGAAAGGTTTGCAAAGCGAGCAACCAGACCAAAGGCAAGGTGTATGTATTGGATTGTCGGAAATTATGGCCAGTACCAGCAGAGATGTGATCTTGTCGTTTGCAAATAGTTTGGTTCCAACCGTTCGGTAAAAAAAAATTCTTAAAGGTCAAAGTAAATTATTTAAAGTCATTATTTAACTCATAATATTCATTCTTACAGTAAAGCTCTTTGCGACCCGCTACCCGAAGTACGACAGGCGGCGGCCAGGACTTTCGACAGTCTACACTCAACCGTAGGAGTCCGTGCACTGGATGATATTCTCCCAACTATGTTAACTCAACTGAACTCTCCAGACCAAGCTGAAGCTGAGAACACATTAGATGGACTTCGACAAGTTATGGCCATTAAATCTCGTGTCGTACTTCCTTATCTTGTTCCTCAACTCACGAGTCACCCTGTGAATACAAAGGCTCTTTCAATCTTAGCAAGCGTGGCTGGCGAGGCTCTTACAAGGTTAATAATTTTCATAAAATAAACAAAAAAAATTTTTTTCAACTTTTATTCATAGAAAAATTTTTATCCTTACAGGTTCCTCTACAAAATCTTGCCAGCTTTGTTAACTGCACTTTCCGATGCACAAGGCACACCTGACGAATTGCAAGAGCTTGAATACTGTCAAGCCGTAGTGCTGTCAATTATCGATGAGACAGGAGTAAGAACTGTAATGGATCAGTTGATGGACGCCACCAAATCGGATGATGTCTCAAAAAGGCGAGGCGCAGCTACTTTGTTGTGTGCATTTTGCAGAGATACCAGAGCTGACTACAGTCAGTACGTGCCACAGTTACTCCGTGGCCTCATTCATCTTTTCACAGATGACGACAAAGATGTACTTCAAATGAGCTGGGAGGCCCTGTCTGCTGTAACTAAAGTACGTACAGTCGATTTAAAATGTAATTTTCGTTTACAGCTCATTTTGAAGCTTACTAAAAGAGTTCGTTCAATTTTTTAGACGCTTTCTTCAGATCAGCAAATAGCTCACGTTCAAGACATCCGTCAAGCAGTGCGATTCGCCGTTTCTGACTTGAAAGGACAAGAGCTTTTGCCTGGTTTCTGTCTACCAAAAGGAATCACTCCAATTCTGCCAATATTCCGCGAGGCAATTTTAAATGGTATGCCAGAAGCTAAAGAACAAGCTGCTCAAGGTCTTGGAGAAGTGATTCGTTTGACGAGCGCACCGGCATTGCAACCTAGTGTTGTTCATATTACTGGACCTTTGATTCGTATTCTTGGTGATCGTTTCAACTGGAGCGTGAAAGCTGCTGTTCTTGAAACACTAGCTATTTTGCTGGGCAAGGTATTAAGATCCCTTTATAAAAGAGAGATATCGCTATTTTGGTGAGATTTTCAATGTAAGATTTTATTCGTGAGCTGATTGGTGTAGAAGTTTTTAAAATATTCTAAAAGTGCCTTTTGAGATTACAATCATTGTTTTTTTTCCTATGCGTGCTTGCCGCGCGCTGAGTGGTACTAGTAATAAAATATAATATATAATAAATAGTAATGAAAAAATTATTCAATTTGAAATTTTGCCATTAGGTTGGAGTTATGTTGAAACAATTTTTGCCTCAACTTCAAACAACGTTTTTGAAAGCACTAAACGACACTAACAGACAAGTCAGATTAAAGGCAGCTTATGCTCTTAGTAATCTTATTGTAATTCACACTCGAGCTGATCCATTATTTGCTGAATTACACACTGGAGTTAAAAGTTCTGATGATCCAGCGATCAGGTAATTGAAAATTTTTTGGTTGAATTTGTCATATTTGTTTGATTTTTACAACTTTGATTTTTCTCCAATTTAGAGAAACAATGTTACACGCTCTACGTGGTGTGATAACACCAGCCGGAGACAAAATGACAGATCCACTGAGAAAACAAGTGTTCATTACTTTAAGTGGAATGCTGGGTCATCAAGAAGATGTAACAAGGAATGCTGCAGCTGGTTGTTACGGTGCTCTCGTCAAATATTTAAGTCCAGATCAGCTGAATACCGCTTGCAATGACCATCTTTTAAGTATGTTATCAAGTCATAAAAAATGAATTTATTTTAAGTTCGTCTACTCAGTCAATTAAATTACAATTTTCCTTTCTCTTAAGGTAATAACGTCAATGATGACTGGACTCTCAGACACGGTCGATCGGCAGCTCTGTTTGTTGTTCTCAAAGAAGCTCCCGCTGTTATTTATACAGAAAAAGAAAAAGACCGTTTATGTAAAGTAATACTTTCGTATTTGGCCGCTGACAGAACTCAAATAGCCATGAATGGTCTGCGTGCTTGTGGATACTTATTCCAGTATTTAATGAATAATAAATTGCCAATACCTCAAGTCATACTCACTCCTTTCGTCAGGGTAAATTTTTTTAAATAATTTTTCATAAATATATATTTATCTCATTTTGTCATAATTAATTTCAATTTTTCAGTCGATGAATAATAACAGCAACGAAGTTAAGCAGCTGTTGGCTAGAGTAAGCATTCACCTTGCACGCAACGTGAGCCCTAGCAACATGGCTTCAGATTTACTTAAGTCACTTCTGCCAATGTTGGTCAATGGTACTAAAGAGAAAAACGGCTATGTAAAAGCCAATAGTGAATTAGCTTTGATTGCTGTTTTACGACTGAGAACTGGAGACGAAGAGCAACAGGTGAGCGAAATAATAAATTTTTCAATTTAAATTTAATTAGCCTATCCAAAGCTCATACATAATTATGTTTTTACTCTTTTGCAGCGATGTATGGCTTTATTAGATGTTGGTGCTAGAGAATCTCTTTCAGATGTAGTTAGTAAAGTTTTGCGCAAAACAATTTCCCAACCCGAAGGCAAGGTCGAAGAACTAGATGACACGTTACTTACATGAGAAATACTGTATTATCTAAGCTTTATTGTTCATAATTTTCGTTCCTATTACAGTCGCGTAGTCTTCGGTATATATCATCGCTGGAAGTATCGATTGCGTTTCGTGTACAACGACAGTGACAACGACAACGACAACAGCGACGACAAAGACTATGACGACAATATTGAAAATTTCTTTAAAAAAGAAATTTTTAGGCACTTTAGTAAACAATTTTTATTATCATAATTATAAGCTAAGGTCGACGTTATCTTTTAATTTTTGAAATTAAGACTGCGATTCTTTATCGAAACTTCCGCGGAAGAACGAGAGAACAATCAAAGTGTCGATAATAAATGAATTTATTTACATTATATAATAATGCAATCTAGTCGGTGAAAATTACTTGTCTCGGGGTGACTCCTTGAACATCCGGGAAAAAAGTTAACGGCTACTAAAATATTTTTTGATCGTTATTTTTTTTGCGCAAATTTTGAAATTTTTACTGTGAATTAAATTTAAAGTAAATACTTCTGAAACAATGGTAGACATTTGTTATCATCAATGTCAACATGAAGAAGTTTCTTCTTTTTTTACATACTCAAGTTACTTCTGTGTGTATTTCAAACATGTTTTATTTGCTCAGAAAAAAAAACGAAATTTTATCTTCATTGTATAGAAATTAGTGTATTCGCGAGTAATCACAAAAATGTGTGGTTTTGCATCAGTTTTTATCGTAATGTAAGCTTTTTTTATATACTGCGTTTAAATAAATGTTGAATGGATATGAAGTAAAACTAACACATGACATTTTTATACATTGCTTTCAGTTCACTGCATTTTCGCGTTCAATTGTATATACTCGTTATGTATACTATTATCATTACATTCATAATATTTTTTTTTTAACTCTACTCGTGAAACACTAAATCTATGAAACATACAAAATGATTGAAAAAGAAAGAATGCGTGATACTGTATTTATTGTAGTGCCGAAAATCGGCCCTAAAAAATTTATTAAATATGATTTTAAGATCTAACTGTTAATTTCTGTACTATGTTTGATGGTGATAAATTCATATTATAAACATTCAAATTAAAAATTGTCTAAGTTTATTATACACCCTTATGAGTCGTCAAGTTTTGAAAGTCTACATAAAAAAAAAAAAAAGTTCAAGGAACTACAAAAAATTTACAACTGAATTTACTTTTAATTTTTTAATGACAAAAATTTGAAAATGTGATTTTTTCTTACTGTTATTTACAACCATTCAAAACTCGTTTGAAATCACTGAAAAGAAAAAAAGAAATGGTCCATTGGTCCAAGCCGAATAGAGAAAAAAGGGAAAAAAGAAATGTTAATCACGACACGTAATTCCAAAAACCAATTCAACAACTGCTTCCTGCCCCCGACAAAGCGCAATGAGCGCACGTGATGGGACAGCCTAAAGAAGACTGGGGTAGGGGGAGGAGGTAAGAAATTAAAAAAGAAAAAATGGAAGAGGTAAGTAGCAGCTGTGTCGCGCGCACTTCAAAGCACCCACGCGACGAGCGCGCGCCGCCTCCTTCCGGGAAGGGGAAGTGTTTTACGTTCTCTTCGTGATCGGAAGAAAAGATGATCCCCCCTCCCTAGCCATTGCAAGGTGTCTTCTTCGCACCGTTCCAATGGAGATTCCTTACACCAAATGTAGGATTAATAAAATTTTTAATGGTTTTGAGTGGCTAATGAGGTATGGCTAATTTAAATTAAATTATTTGTAATGTGAATATTGTTTCAGTTTAAAAGTTTTTTTATCATAAATTTTATGTTTCTTAATTATTTTCAAATCATTTTTTTCCTTTAACCTGAAAGTATTTTAACTATTATTACCTAGTTATAAAAGGATACATTATTGAAAACTAATTACTTCTTTCGAGCAGGTACATTTGTCTACTAATTTTTAACAATGTTTAAAGCTTATCGTTATATTCTATTAAGATTTACGCGTTATTGAATATATATATACAAAATATATCAATATCAAAGTAATTTTTGAAAACACTTGCGGAGCAGACTATAATTTTATCTTTGATCTATTTATAACTGAATCGATGCCTGAAGAATTGTCGAAGTTTTTATTTAGTTGAATAAAAACTTCTCACTAAGCAAAACGAAATTTTTTTTTTACGTAATCTACAAGTTAATTTTTAGGCTCGACCGAATCCGAAGGGGTCGGGAAGGCCTTATAAATTCGCCAGAACAAAATTGCAACCCACCGGAAATCGAATATTCAGATCACAAAACAACTTTTGAACATGTTGCGAGGTCAATCTGAGAAATATTAAAAATGTCCGTTTTTTTTTCATGCTCAACTATTCTTTCGAGCTCAACAAAACAAAAATAAAATAATATTGTGCGCAGGATTTCTCGCGACCTAATGCATAAAATTGAACGAGGTACACGGGAAAATGTTTGTTTTGGTGTCCCATAATTCCAGTTTCATTTTGAGTATGATCAGACCACATGGGTACAAATGGCGCATACCAAAACTTTTTACAATCACATTTTACTCGATTTTAGCGCTATTACAAAATTGTGCGCAGGATTTCTCGCGACCTAATTGACAAAATTTAACTGGGTAAACGGGAAAGTGTTTGTATTGATATTCTACAGTTTTAGTCCGAGAATAAAAAAAAAAAAAAAGATTGTCGAGCGCGAAGCGCGAGTGTCGGTCGGTCGTGCCTTTTATGCATTGCGCGGAGCGATAGCGGAGCATGACAATGCATACCTTGCATCGCGCGGAGCGGTAGCGGAGCGTAGCGATGCAAAGGCGGAGGTGTTTTTGCTCAAATGGGCAAAAACATCGTAGCCAGGCAAGTCATCTGGCCTCTTGAGCGTAGCGAAAGGGCCAGAGGGCGCGCTAGTTTTTTTTCATTAAGCAAGTACTGTTTATCATACATTTTTTTAACTTTAAAAATGTATAATAAAAAATTTTCTTTCACGTAACAGCTTAACTATAAGAGCATAAAAATAGTATTTACTGATATTATTTTAAAGAGAAATACATTACAGATGAGTCTTGTACCTTGTCTTAAAACGACTGATTAACCCATTTGGTCCCACGCGGACATTTACTGGACGTTTTGTTTTTACTTTGGAAAAAAGCTTAAATAAACAATAATAAATATTATTTCGGGTTTTATTAATGTAAAAAGACTTGCTATTTCAGGATCCGCAGTCATATTTTGAAAATTTTGAATAGAAAATTAAATAGGGCTGCTTCAATGTGGCTAAATTTTATGGAAAGACAGTGTCAACTTTTTATTTCAAACTTTTTTAAAAAAATTATTTTTGGTATAATTTTGAGCTTATTCATACTACTGAAACGTGCTCAGTAATAATAAAACATAAAATAATTTCAGTAAAAATTATGAACAAAAATGACGGTGAAAGAGATAAAAACTAAAAAAAACTTTGAACAGACGTACGTGGCTACTTATTTCCAATATTTTCGAGGACTCAAATTACTAGTCTTATTATTACTGAGCACGTTTCAGTAGTATGAGATGGCTGTTTGGAAAATTTAGCCGCATTGGAGCAGCCACATTTAATTTTCTAATCAAAATTTTCAAAATCTGACTGCAAATCCTGAAATAGCAAGTCTTTTTACATTAATAAAACTCGAAATAATATTCATTATTGTTTATTGAAGCTTTTTTCCGAAGTAAAAACAAAACGTCCTGTAAATGTCCGCATAGGACCAAATGGGTTTGATAAATAAATAATCAAAATTTTTATAAGGTGAATTTAGAGTTCAAGAAAACCAGTGAAAACTAAGAAAAAAAAACTTTACTTCATTTACTATAAATACTTTTGTCGAAAAAAAAATTAATAATGAAGGTAAATTTTTTAATTATAATATTTGTGAGTTGTTTACAATCATCTCATCAACAAAGTGACAGAATAAACGACGGTGCTTCAACATCAAGAGACAATCCCAGAGATCTAAACGAAGACCTTGAAGAATGTGAGCTAATTGGTATTGCAGAAAGTTTGATTTTTAAGTTGATTGCTCGAGACGCTAATGAAGCTGATTTGAGAGAAATGGTAAAAAACGAAGAGCATTTCAAAGAGCTGGAAGCATTTGACAAGGCTGTGCGCTCTGATTTCATCGATGCTAAATACAGTTCCCGAAGAACCACCGATATGGTGAGACAGAGATCGAGGCTAACAATTTTTATAATTAAAGTTAGAGAATTAATTATACAAAAACTTAGAGATGTTTGCACTGGTCACTTTCGTTCCCAACTTATATGTAAGTACGATGCTCAGAAAGATATCATAATGGTTCAAGAGAATTATCTGCTTTCTCAAAATCAACCTTGCCTATGTGAGAATGATCAAGAGCTTCTACGAGAACGATTCATTCTAAATTCTACAGTTTCAACCAGCAATTATTTCAGCCAGCAGTTTGATTTCGTTTTTCAATTGAGTTTTCACAGGAATCAGATGCAAGTGACAGAACTTAGAGTCTATCACATCATTCCAATAAAATTGTTGTCGGAATTTTTTCAGACTTGGCTATCAGACGAATCAACAGTCGTTACTAGTCGTAATTTAAATGACTGTGTAGTAACACTATTTGGTCGTTTGAAACGATCGATGCAAAAACTGTTTCTCGTTAACATTGTTAAATTATACGGAAACTCAAGAAGAATCCCGATAGATATACATTCTAGAGCATTTTTTTCAGAAGCTGTTGAACTCACTCATGGTATGTTAGCTGGAAACATAGTTTTGGGACCAGTTGACACAGGTCCTTTTCACAGATCTGGTGACGAATTAATGGAAGCCGTTGAGTTTATTATTGGATCTTTACATCATAGAGATTCATTACGTTTGTCTCGTCGCTTGCGATATTTTATTAACCACGCTTCTGAATGGAACCTGGCAACAAGATTTATTAACGGAGTGACTGCATTTTTAATCATGTATGCAACATTATACCAATACGATATAACACCCTTTAACCCTACACAGTGGGTGCAGCGAAGACCTACTGATGAAGATCTAATGAATATTCCAGGTATGACAGAAGAATTAAAACAAGAATTAAAACAACAAAGTTTTTGGGATATCAAAAAGCCAGATGATAACAGAAATAAAAGAAGCGTCTTTCAAACAAGCGTCAGTAATTTGAAGCAATACTTTACTAGATTTATTTCAGATGCAATGACAATTTTTTTAGAAGATTATAGTAAAAAAAAAACATTGGTATGGTCGTGTAACTTTACTTGCTTAGCCAACGATTACCGTAGATTTTATAACAAAAATAATGTGATGTGTGCGAGTTTCAGTAACTTTTTATACTCTAATATTTCGGCTCACCAAGATTGGCGTGATTGTAACAGTCTTGAAGGATCTGGTCCCAAAACGAAATGGTGTGTAGCTTGGTTAAACATCAAAGGGAATTTCGATGATGAGATTTTAGATTCTGATTTCCTGGACACATTCAGCGATAAGCCCCGATCGAAGTCATATTTGAGAGACGTAGAAACACTAATGAATTGGCTGATACCAAAATCATTGATGTCAAAATTCAATGATCATAATTCAAAAGTGAAAGATCATCATTTGCTTCAACTTTCTTACGATGATGCTTGCGAATCATTGTATGGAACGGGGGCCAATACTGATGAGTCGTTTTATTTTTTAAATTCTCTGTCCGATGTTTATCACATGGTTAAATAGGTTTTTTACTCGAAAAAGTATTTTTTTTATTGGTAAGAAGCAGTATGTGTATTCTTCTTTGGTGAATGGTCATCTTTGTGTACTAAATAACAGTTGCATGTAAAAATAAATAATAAAAATTTAGTTAATACATAAAATTATTGTTTTTCCTTTTTATCAATTTATTTACTAATTTTTAATTATTGAACTAGTAAAAAAGGCGTCGATCTTCCAACGATGAATATAATTTTCGCCTGAAAAAACTTCAAGGTGAAGTATGGCATTCTTTACAAAGTTTTTACATCTAATTAAACAATAATAATCAATTTCTACAATATTCCCACCCCCTCTTTTTTAATTTATTTTCTTTTTTTATAATAAACAGCTGAATCAAATTGTCCTGATGGACTGGATAAAATTAAAAATACAATTAGCTATAATACCACCTTGTTTTGCATGAAAAAGTGGGAAATTCTGACGCCCACGAATCTTGTAAGGAAGTTGGAGGCACAAGATGCCCCCGGGTAAGACTCCTAGTCAGAGACACAGGTCTTGCCCCCCCCCCCCCGTCTTTGTTGTTGTAGGGGCATTCTCAAACTACGCAGAGGAAAAAATGAGGATTAATTAGAAGAAGATTTGTTTAATATAATAACTTATGGACTTCAAAAGTCCGTCAAATCGTTAATGCTAAATGTTTTAAAAAAAATTTTTTGTAAGTTATAGTTCTGAGGATAATATTTTTCAATCATAAAAACAAATGAATATTTCACGCCAAGTGCATGATTTAATAACTAATAATTTTTGCAACCAAACTGAAGTTTACGATTTTCTCTCAAAATTTTACGTTTTCATAAAATGAGAGAGCGAAATAAAGGAGAGAAATATTCGCAATCCGACAAAACACCGTAACCATAAAATAAATATTAATTTACTGTAGAAAATTAACCTAAAGATAGATAATCCCACGCTAATAACTCGTCCTCGATCCCGAACAAAAACTCTCCAGGCTGCTAAGAAAAACAAGTACCACAATACCCGTAAGAAAAAAGTGACAAAAGGGAGAGATGAGAGATTAGTAAGTATCTCGTCCCTCTCTCTCCCCCGAAGCCAACACTTATAAAAACACATAGGATTGGTTCCACCCTGGTGGGCCCACGCAACACGTGTGTAATACCCGCGAGAAAAGGACGCGCGGTGTTTATCTCAAGGACCCCGGCAACCCCTTTTCTTACGGCTTGAGCATGTGCAGCTACCTCCTTGTGTTTGTGCAGCGGCATCTAGATGCAGGAAACGTCGGAGATAAGCCCAAGTGCATGTGTTTCGGGAGCCTACTCGTTTAATTTTCCCTCCTATCGATGGAGCTTTATTTTCTATTGATTTTCTCCGAAAGCCCCGGGAGTTACGCTGGCTTCTGGAATTTTTGTGCGATAGTGGTTTTACTTTTTACGTTACGGTTTTATTATTGAAACTATGGAGCTGTACACCGTAGTCGCAGTTATGTAAACACTGTATTGATGTTTCGGGCTTTTCAAACCACAAGTAATAAAACAAAATTTTTTGGAAAAATATTTAAAAATCAGTAATCACCGCAGCCTGCATCCTGTCAGTGGAAGGTCTGGGGGTTGAGACGCTAGGTTCTCGATTTCTTACTACTAACACAATACACATTTCATTTTATTCTCGAGCAAATCCTACAATGCACTTAAAAAAAAATCTGAAAAAAATTTTTTCAAAAAATGTTGAAAATAAAAAAAAAACTCCTCCGAGTTTCGTCACTTGAGTAAACATTTTTTTTTTTCTTTTATTTTAATCAAACAATTTTTTACGTTTACAATTTTTATCCTCAAATTAATAATTTTTTTTTTAATTTGACAATAATTTTTGTAGTGATATGTATACGCTCATCTCTAAAAAATTATCAAAACTAATTTTATGTTACACACTTACGAGTTTATCTGTACCTCGAATTGGAGATCTTGCAAAGGATAAAAAATAAAAGTTTCAAAAATAAAAATTTGTGGTTTACCAATTTTACAATGCTGCCGAGCTGTAATTCAAATAATAGCGTGTATTCATAGAAAAATAAAAAAAATTGATAGCATCTCATGCGCAACCAAATCGTCTTCATAAAATCAGGCGCGATAATATCAATTTCGAAGCGCGCGCAGGCCAGAGAAGAAGAAGAATGTCATCAGTGCAGCCAGCGAAAAGGCAGGAAAACGACGGGCGGGCGGCGGGGTCGGTCAAGTGAGCTTTACGATTTGCTTCCTGTCACGCGAGCTACGTGTTACATTAGCTGCCAAGATTTTGCCACCACTGCGTACGCCGCGGTCAGACAAGTAGACAGCGTAAACCGACTGACGCTCTATTCAAGAAGCGCATTAGGAGCCCGGAGTAAGTCTAGACGGGGGCGTCGCGCGTCTCGTAACGAGCTGTACAGAGGCATTAACGCCCTTAATGAGCGTTCGCAGCCAGATCAAGTACCGATAGTTTTTATTATCGACTACTCACTTTTATTGCGCTCTTAGGGATGACTTTGCGGAGTTGTGCGGTTTTTGGCGCATAATTCTTGATTTATATCACCTCTGGCTAATGCTACATTATGGTATTTTGGCTAAACTTTTCGTCTTTCAAATGCGTAAATAGACCTCCTCTTGGGTACTGTATAGAGCAACGCTCAAATTTTCAAACTTAAATATTTTTCAACCACGTTTTTTTTTTTAAATTCATGTTTCAAACGTGAAAAATAAAATACTGATTAAATTATTTTACAGTGAAAGGATTTTTAATTGCAATTGAACCTCTCTCATTCGGACAAAACGGGCGGACACTCGATAGGTTCTCCTATAAAATTCCGAATAAGAGTGGGTCATCATTTTCTTTCATTTTTTAATCAAATATTAAGTTAACATATTTTTAATTTAGGCCGAAAAATATTTTTTCGGTACTCAAAATTTAGGACTTTTTTTGACAGACCAATAATTTATATTTTAAATAGTTTTCTTCAGAGATAATTATTATTTAAATAATTTTGCGTCAATTTTTAAATGTTAAGCTAAAATTTAAAAAATTTTAGCTCAAAACTATTTTACAAAACTATAGTTACATTATAGGTACGAAAAAAACAAACAGAGAAATAAATTGAAAAAACTTTTGTACATATCGACGGTCCCAGCGAAGAAAAACCTTAGCCGAAAATATGCATATTTAAAATTATCAATGAGAGGCTGAAATGAAATAAAAATTGTTAAAAAAATACAAAAACTGAATTAATTAAGTACCGACTAATTAAGGTTCTCGATTTTTCCTGATTTTTTAATTTATTTAATTTTTGTGATTCGGACAACAGTGTTTTGATTAAGATTTATGTGAATAAAACGAACGGGTACCACTGTTCAAGAATTTTTTATTATTACGACGTTTCGCTTTTTTAATATACAAAAGCCTCTTCAGGTAAATCTCAAAGATTAAAATATCACAGTGTACAGCAAGTAGCTGTCGGTCAACAATTAATTTATTTTAATCTCTTACTGATAATTTTAAATTTGTATAGTGTTTTGGCTAAGATTTTTCTTCGCTGGGACTATCGATATATGTAATATTATGAAAAAAGGAGATAATAAGTCACTCTGAAAGTACGTTAGCTTTTTGAGTAAAAAGCAACATTGTTTGAGGCAATACATATTGGCATATAATTCATAAATATATTTATATATAAGGTAAGTGTGCCTAATATGGCCCTGTGCCTAATATGGCCCCCCCCCTGTTATTTTGAATATGCTAGGTATGCGGCATCTCTGCAAGGTAGGAAGAAGTCAAAAACACTGAATTATGAAGTTTTCAGTTGTTTAGAACATTTTAAAATTATTTTTGCGCACGCCTAATAGCTCAAACTCGTTTCGTATACCTCCGTTATTATTTTACGTTGTAATTAAGTGGTCTGCCAAAATATTTAGACGCACCTGATCAAAATTTGAATAAGTAGCTTCGATTCGTTATTGTTTCAGCTTTAAAACGCGACCTTAGTTTTTGTTCAACTCGTTTTCTAACGGGTTTTATTCTTAAATAACTTTTTATTATGCAGTGTACCTAATATGGCCCCCCACGAATTAGTAGAAATACCGATATTAAGAGTCCTTAGTTTCATGTTTACTTTTTAGAAAATCCTATCCTAATGTTATTTAAGAAAAATAAATTTAATTGTTTCAAAGCTTTTTTTCATTTTATAACTAAAAAAGCATTCTAGCTCAAAAAAAAAAGTTTGACCAAAATTTAAAGTTGAAATTTTTCTACTGGTTGCAAAGCTTTCAAAAACATTGTAAAAAAGGCTCAATTTTTAAATAAATCATTTTAAAAATAATAACAATTTTGAAGTTTTTAAAATCTTATATCCTGATTGATTTAAAAAGTAGGAACAAATTGCAATTAATTAATTACTTCAAGGGGGGCCATATTAGGACACAAATTTTAGGTGTCTTAAAAAACCGTGTTTTGGTAAATCCTCTGGCATTTGAAGCTCATTGATCAAAATCAAACGTGTAATGTCTCATTTTAAAGCTCTTGAATTAAGCTTTAAAATGAGACCTTACCCGTCGAAAAATATTGATATGATTGGCCACAACGTCGATTCTCGCTTAGGGGGGCCATATAAGGTACAGGTACCTTATTTAAATAAATAGATATTAGAAAACGAACCAGACAGGCACATGTAGTCAAGTATATGGAATTAGGAAATCTTGGCTTCTCAAAAGCTTTCGACATCCATAGCTGAATTGGGTTGACACTATTGAAAAATCATTAGCGATTATCGTCATTTTTCGTCACAAACATATTTTCTCACATATGAAATTAAAACTTGCCTACAGTCGTACAATTATCAGATTAATAATCTACCTCTATATATGGCTCTATCATACTTGAACTACTCATTACACTTTAGTTGAAGAAAAAAAAAATAGTTTTTACGTTGAGAGGGTCGGAGGTGAAACAGGACGGTTACCCTTGAAAACCCACTTCTTATATACAAAAAGAAAAATGGGAGCGATGTTTACGTTGAGGCTTAGATTTTGAAGAAATAAACGAAAAGCAGCCTTCTGAAAGAAGGCACGTAAAGAAAACCACTTGTGCGGGATAATTAAGGGCGCTTCGAAATATTTATACAACCAAAATTTTCTACGCTGTAGGTTATAGTTAAGTATAGCTTCAATAAACAAATAAACACTTGGAAACAATTTTTTAACTTTTCTCAAGGATTATCGTTATCATCGCTTAACTCTAAAAAAATTTTTCTCTCTCAATTTTCTAAAACTTTGTTTGTCTCTAAGAAAATTTGTTGATAAACTTAATTCAATAAACAGTAAAAAAATTTATTTTAAGATATTGAACAAACTAAAGAAATTATTTTTAACAAAATTTTTACGAATTTAACATAATTTTACTAAATTCGTAAATGATGGATAAATTTACCTTTTAATAGTGAACTTACAAATTTTTCGTACTAAATCAACAGGACTCAAAATTAAATAAAAAAATATTTAACGGATAAAAGCTGAAAACAATATCGTTTCTTTTAGAGTAGTATACAAAAATAAAACTGCTCATTAGAAACTTTGGCCAATACACATTATTTGTTAATGAATTGATTGCGGTTCTAAATTTTGAGTCGGTGGTTTCAAACTTATCTACAAAAACTAACTTTACGAAGGCCGCAAAACCTAATAAAGATAAGTAATTTTAAAAAGTCAAAACCTTTTAGAACAAAACAAAACCTTTTATCTGTATCACCGAAGAAAAATGTCAGGTTGGGGACATCGCAGGACTACCTGACTTTTATAGTTGGTCCTATCACTACCCGGAATACCTTTCTTTTCCCTAAACCGATAATGCTTATCGTGCTCTTAAATTCATCAAACCTTCCTAGAACTAAACTAGAAAGCGAAAGTCCCGAAATTCCTCCCAAAAAAATTCATCATAAAAAGAAGTAGAAAAATTTTAAAATCGTAAATCGAGGCACGAACAGATGGAAAAAAAAGGACTTCCTGGCCTCGACCTTCGGATAAGATACAGACTAGCCCTTTAGGAAGGCCGAGACAGTAGTGTGTCATCATCCCCGGATGTGATGATTTAACAGTAGATCGTTTCGTGAGATGAGCGCGTAACAGAAGCAAGAGATTTCAAAACCGAGATTATCGGAAAAAAGTCATCGCGTGTATGGACGCGCGTGGTGCATCGCGATGGACGGCCATAATGGTGTTTTTTCACGTGCACAGCATGGA
This sequence comes from Encarsia formosa, assembly GCA_038277355.1. NCBI lineage: Eukaryota > Metazoa > Arthropoda > Insecta > Hymenoptera > Aphelinidae > Encarsia > Encarsia formosa. The sequence goes on along the minus strand of CM076186.1, from coordinate 18,658,439 downwards.
AACACGAGGTGGAAAATCTGGCGCTTCGGCCCTTGGATGTGTAAATTTTGAAACGATTTTTTCCCGAAAAACAAGGCCGATGAGACCTGAAATACGAAACGTGCTCGGCCAACCGAGAAAATGATTTTTGGTTACTGCAGCAGGCTCCGGGTTTTTACTTTTTCATGCATTTATGAATGCATTCGTTTTGAATGATTTTGAAATTAAGACGATGGATTTATAAAAACAATTGGTATTTTTGGACTTTTTTTATATTTATTCATCACCTACCTAGGCCTTCCGGCCCATACAGTAAATTATAAAAATATAAAGATAAATTATTATGAAAGAAAGTTTACATTACAATAATTATTTAGTACTAAAGTAAAATAACAGTTTAGTAAGTTCACTTATGTATTTGGAATCGAGTTTGAGGCGTCCTCTTGACAGTCAACACACATCTCTGCTTCCTCGTCTGCTTCAATATTTTTGGACTTGTCGAGGAATATTATTTTTTTTTAATTTTTAATTTTTTGCTCTTGTGGATACAATTTTTTTTTTAAAGTAGTCAATGCAATCATAAAAAAAGAAAGGCTGAAGAAAAATAATATAAAACACTCTTGATTTTAACGCTTTTTTCCGGTAAAATTTAATTTTTACGTCTTTATTATAGTAAAGTTTTTCATATACTTCGAATCGTCGAATTTTAACATTTTATATGAAAAAAATATTTCCCAAAAAAAAAATCCAACTTCCTTTTATACGGCGAGCCATAAATTATTATGCGGGTTATAATAACTTTCAACTACCGTAGTTGAAAATAAGCCTCTGTATTTTAAATGTACATTAAATTTGAATTTTTTCATGTAGGTACTCATTGTTTTTATACAAAGAGTCTTGAATTTTTTAAAAATTGAACACAAGTTTTTCACTGCTTCCATCATGTATTACTTTCAAAATATTAAATTTTTCTACTAGAATTAACTTTATTTATCGTCAACTTTCAAAAACAGTATAGAATCTGAGGATTGAGTTACACTAAAGTAGTCACAATCCTTTCTTAAATTGTTTATTTCGAAAGGCTGTGTGAGTCAAAATCAGTAATTTTTTGATTATTTAATGATTACTCATTATTTTTTTATGACTTTTTTTTTATTCTTTCAAAAATTGCGGAGGGTAGACCGTATAAATTATAGATAGATAGATCTTTGAAAATTATCTTAGCCTAATAAAAAGTTTTCAATAAAGTGCTTTGTGAAGTTTTCAAACGATTATAAGTATTTAAAATGACTACTTTTTTGGTGAGTATTGAGTGCATAGCTTCTCGGTTTATTAAAAAAAAAAAAAAAAAAAAAAATACAAGGTTTCACGGATGAAACTGCAAAATAAAGATTCAATTTTTAAAATCCTAATAATATTATATAATTTTTCGGTTATGAATTTTTAAGATCTCTCTAAATCCGTCTACATATATTATTATATTAGGTTTTACCAGTACGCTGAACAAATGATTTATTTACATGGCTAATTCTGACCCTCGGATTCCGGATTGAGATTATCAAATAAAATTTTTCATTTTATTAAAAATTTTGTTTTTGAATGTAAACACTACATTTTTTAACTTTAAACTTTATTCAGTTTAACTGTTTGGAAAGAAAGGGTTTCATAAATTTTCTAGTTTCTTGAATGCCAAAATAATTATTACTTTTGAAAAGTTTCAGTGCAATTCGTTTAAAATTCTAGTGTTTCTATAAGTATTTTTAACTTTTCGCAGTTTGTTAGAAAAATTCTTTCCTCAAATAAAGATATTTATTTAATTTTTTTATTTTTTTATTTACTTGTTTTTAAGTTATGACCCATTAGAAGATGTCGGACTAGACCGACTTTGTAACAAACACTTTTGTACTTACAAACAATGATATATGACAACAGAAAAAAAAAAATAAAAAAAAAATAAATTTAAGTAGTAAAAAGCTGACCAATGTTAATCATAAAATACAATGACGTGAAGAGGACGACGCAGGACTTGTTAATTAAACATTAATACTAGTCTTTGAGCAAAAATGATCTTCTCTTCAGCATATTCGCTATGTACTAGTAAAAATCGATCAATTGATCCCTCGAAGAGTAGATCAACTCCAGATATAATACGGAATTTCATTACACTCCACCGAAAATGACTTTTTGCACTTGACAGTCCGGCAACTACTACGATAAACCTCTAATTATTTCCGTCTCTTTGTTCATTAATTAGAGTACACAGCTATATCAATATTTACAAGCATCACGTAGTTATTATTTACTTATATTGTGTAAAAATGAATTTTAAATAAAAAGTTTCACGCAATCGTTCGCCAGAATCCGTATACCTACCCAATGCCTTCTGGCGATCAGCTGACGAACGACGTTACTAATTTTGTGGCCAAATTAGCGGGGTAACTTACACCTCTATTATAGGCCAAATATTAGAGATAATGAGAATTCATTAAAATGCACTGTAAGAAACAACTTACTTTCAGGACTATTGCGGTTGTATAGAAATATAAAGTAGACAAAGGCAAAATCTCGGTGTGGCATCGGTGCGGTTTAACTTTTAAGGAGCTAATAGAATAATAGAATAATTTATTGTGCGAGCGGTTTTGTTCTGTAATGGGATTAACTTATTCAAAGCACCTTAAAAGTGCGTTATTTTAGATCTGAGGTGATAATTTTTATTTTAATTTATTTAAATTTTATAAAAGTACCAATAATGCCTATATGTAATTACTGTGATGGACTTATTGTACAGTTACCTTAAGAAGTGCGAAATTAAAATATGATTTTTCAAGTGATATTTAAAGTGGCCCTCAAGTGAGAGTATAAATACTTTCAATTTTTATGTAACAATTTATTATGTTGTCTTTATTTTTATTTATTTATATCTTTGAAAATTTTTTTTTTTTAAAGCTGATTTTCTGTAAAGGTCAATAAAGCATGATAAAAAAAATGCCTTTATAAATACTATAATATTTACCTCGAAATTTACATTTTTTTGTAGTGTATAAACTGTTCATTAATTTTGTTGGAAAAATAATATAAAATATTCCGAGGATGCATCAAGTGCCAGCTGAGTAGAGTGCAGATGACACATTATTAGAATAATCATTATAGAAAAGTTATTAATACTATACTTTAGTATGCACTGAATTTAACATAATAAAATTAAAAATTATCAAATATTTGTAAATAATGTAAAAAGTACCGAAAATTTTATCGCCCGATGCAAAGGAAATAAATTGGTCTCTGTTACTGAGCTGTTAATAATTAGATCTTTTTAAAACTATTCTCGATAATTTTTATGATGAATTCTTCAAATTCGATTAACATAATTCTTCAGCATAGTACTTACTTTTTTGTAATAATTATTCTAATAAAAAGTCGTCTGCACATTATCCACTCGGCACTTGATACCCCCCAATATTCGGCATTGTGTATAGTAAAATAAAATATTTTATTAATACTGAAAAACAAAAAAAAAGTCTTATCATGAATCAATTATATACTACAAAGGTCTTTAAATAAAATGAGTTGTTATGAAAATACGTTTGACGCTAAATCTGAAAAGTGATATAAAACTGTGAACGTAATTATAGGTGCGAATCTCGATTGTTTACATTCACCGAAGTTGTTTTGGTTACACTTCGATCCTCATAGTCGAACTTTCTCGTAAACAACGTATCCTTGATAATTTTACAAATCAATTCTCAAAGACCCGGAGACAAAAAAAAAATCAAACCAACCAAACGTGTAGGTAAACAAACACGCACAGATTTTCCTCTGAAACGCAATGCCCGCGTGTAAAATGTCTACCACCAATAGGGGGTAGGAACGCCCCTCGACCAATGAGAGAGCCTCCGGCGGCTGAGGGAACACCCATGACTCTCTTAAGGTTGCCAAAGGCCCGGCTCGGCAGTCGGCTCGGGCAACTCTCAGTTACGTTTCTAGATTCTACCACGAAGGACGCGCAACTCTGTCTGCGTTCCCGCGGTGTTTGTGTTTTTTTTTTTTCGCGCATGAGAATCTGACTTCGAACTCGCTTTATTCACTTTGGCAATGGTACTGCAGGAAGTGCGACCGAGCGAGATGAACTACTCGCACCAGGATGTCCTGTACTGGCAGCTCTACCAGCAGCAGATGCAACATGCTCTGCAACATTATCACACAGGTGAGTAATCAAAAAAATTTATTTTTCAAACTTTTACTTCTTTTTTTTTCCTAGTTTGTCAAATTTTTCGTTACGTTAGTTTACATTTCAACGGTCCCAGCGAAGAAAAACCTTAGCTGAATATCTGTCGATTTATAATCATCTATAGAATACTGAAATAAACAAAAAATTCAAATAAAATCAAGAATCTTAGTCAATTCGTACAAAATAAATCAGATTTTATCACTTTTTTCGACTTTTTTATTCATATCAACCTCTTATTGTTAATTTTAAATCGGAAATTTTGGCTAAGGTTTTTTTTCGCTGGTACTATCGATTTTTTCGAGTGCAGCACTTTATTTTATAGTTTAGTTTACTTCGGCAGATTCTTCAAACCGGAAACTCATTTTTGCGCACTTATCCGGTCTCGATTTTTCAATTAAGGTCGAATACCTCTCGCAGATTTAACTCAAATGCTTTATGTTATGCATATTTAATTACACCCCGGCCATGAGGCGCCTCAGCTGCTAATTAGGTTCACCACTGGTGAATCACCAGTGATCGTCATCGGCCCTACAAACTTTCGGTTGTGCTCTTACCCCGAAATTCGATTTTTAAATTTCGCAAATCGAAAAGCAAAAAAAAAAAGACACGGATGCTCGGATCAGGCCCTTCCCCCGTCATTACATCTCGTCACGGTGGCGCCAGCCGCAAAAAAAAAAAAAAAATCTACCGGAACAGTTGCTCGACTATAATATTCATTTCGCTTCTCTTTCTACTTTCGCCGTTTTATTGGCCCGATATTTTCCGGTGTCTCGTTCATTGTAATTTACGCCCCCAGCGAACAGCAGCAGCAGCGCCCCATAGGGAAAAAAAAAAACACGTAGCCTCTTGAGAAAAGCCGAAAAATTAAGATTTCGATCTCTCGGAGGGGTGTCCTTTGTTCGAGGGCGAGTCAAAAGTTAAAATCCGGCGACGACAGGGATGATGTACGACGCGAGCTCTCAGGTAGCTAAACGCGGGGCTCCTGCTTAACCATTTTTTCTTTTTCGAATTATTTAAATATCAAAAAGGAGGGTGCGGGCCTTGACTACCAATTGGCTGCGCTCATTGGAGTTTTATAGGGTACCTGTTTCGGAGATTTTCCCTTTGTGATCTTCGGGAATGAATAGCATGAATTTTAATCGACGAGTAATAAGTCGTTCGAACAAAAATAAGTCTCGAATACGTTTACACAAACAAAAGTAAATAAAATTTTTATTAAAACCGAAGATTACAGACTTCGAGTTGGGCCCTCATTGTTTACTTTGAAGAATAAGGGCCGTAAACAGACCCATTACGAGCTTCCGCTCCCGAAATATATAAAATTTTTACTTCATCTCGTTTCGAAAAACCGAAATTTTTTCGAAAAAAAAAAACCAATCGCGGCTTTGAGCCACCCCGACTAACGAGACTCTGCGGTCACCGGAAGCCCGTTTTTTTCGTCCCCGGGTTTGCTTACAGTTTTATTGGAACTAGAAAGGACCGAACAAGCCAAACTCAATTATCCCCCCGGGCCGCGCGCTCTGTAATATAAAAAATGATGTTTGTCCAAGCTTCCGAATGCGTAGGTTCCCATCCCCAAAAAAAAACTTTATTTTTCCGGGTAAGACCACCCGGACGTCATATCAATCGATTAAAACGCGACCGCGATAAAAAGGCACTCTCCGCGGGAAGATGAAAGGGAGACACCGACGCGCTATCTGCACGCGCGGCGGTGAAAAGGAAGACGCGTCGTCGGTCGGCCAATTATCCCGGGTCCGCATTGTGAGCGAGGACGCGCTTAATCCGCTATCGACACCTACCCCGCTGCGAACTCGACGATGCGTGGATGCGGATAGACGCCTCGGGGATTATTTGGCGCTCTCTCGAGGGTCTGGGACGCTTCCGCTTTTAACGCCCTGGCGAGCCCGGAGTTCTTTGAGGCTTTGGACAAGAATCTCGCGTGGACTGGCACCAGTCTCTACACAATGAGTACTTCATTATTCGCTTTGGTGCTAAAACAGTACAAACGAGACCGAATGAGTCCCTCGAGTGGACATTCATCGTCCTCGCGGGAAATTTTAAAACATTGTTTTTCGGTTGTTTTCGCGACAGTCACTCGAGTGCATAAACAATGATTGGTTACCATAAAAATCCCCCCCAATAACTCAGGGGCGACGACAATCGCGAGGCGTGTACCTCAGCTTTTATAACCCGCAGCATCCGACTAATTTAGTCTTTAAATGATTTTACAGGCGAACTGACGACGAGGAGCGGATACTGGCCAGGTTTACAAGCCCCCCCGGCCGTACTCAAGGTGGGCCCGAACCTTCCCCCCGAGGTCAAGCTCGAGCTCGAGAACAAGAAACTCTGGAGGCAGTTCGACAACGAGACCACGGAGATGATCATCACCAAATCAGGAAGGTTAGTCTCTCGTCTGTTTTTTGTCCCTTTTAGTAAACCCTTTTAGGAGATAATCCCGTGGGGGAGGGTAAGCGATACCCCGGTCGCATTGTCAACCTTACATTCAGGTGTAGGAATTTCTCACGATGACGCATCTTCCTTGTACAATGATGCGCTCACGGTCGACTGGCACCTTTTGTAGAGGAGCCGACGAGTACTCCGGATTTCCAATGTTTTATGGTTGTTTTGGAAAATTTTAATCATTTTTTCACGCCCTTGTGTACTTTTTTTTTTTTTTTGTGAGCGCTCTGTTGTAAGATTTTGTTAATATTTTTCAAAAATATCAAATATTTCGACGGTCCCAACGAAGAAAAACCTGAGCCGAAAAACTGCAGATTTATAATTACCCGTAAGAGGCTGAAATAAATAAATAAATCAGAAAAATATTGAGAATCTTAATAAATCTACTCTCGATTTTTATATTGTCTTTGATTTTTTAAATATTTTCAGCCTCTTATTGATAATTTTAAATCTTTAGATTTTCGGCTAAGGTTTTTCCTCGCTGGGAACGTCGATTTATACTTCACGAAGTTTAATTCCGGTAACCATCGTCGCAAAATTATTTTTTTAGCAATCCAGTAATAATCTTTTAAAACTCTCTTGGAATGAAAAAAAAGATGTAATTTCAATTTTTTACCATTCACACTTTAATAAATAACTCGACTATTTTTTATATTCCACTGTGCAAGTCCCGAAGTAGAAAGAATTTCACATTCAACATCCCCTCTCCGTAAAACCAATAAACACATTTCAGCTCAAGAAAAAAAAAAAAAAAATAGATAGAACCCGTGCACGCACGGAGACAAAGAAGGTCGACTGTCCGAAAAAAAAGGTGTAATTAGTCGTGAAATCATAAGTTTCTCTCGCATAAGGTCTCCTCCTCGGCAGCCAAGCTATATCTGTCTCTCGCATCTTGTCACAGATATTAGATCCCAGGCCGGGCGGCGGTGTCGGCGGAGCCGGCCAAAGACAAAGCGGGCGCAGGGCGAGCAGGGCTGGCAGGGCGCCGTTCGGTCGCGCCCTGGTGCCGGACCCCCCCTGTGAGCTCTTGTAACATCTTCGGGCCCATGCGGCTGCTTGCCTTCCTTTTTTTATTATTATTATACGCGCGGCGACGGTGCGGCGGCGTGTCGTCCTCGATCGGAATTTCGGCCTCGTGAAAATGTGCGAGGCTGCTTGATTAGCCTTTTTTTTTTTTCTCTCTCTCTTCGGATGAGGGAAGAGGAGAGAACGGAGATGATTTATCATTGGGTTTTACGCGCGCGCGACCTTTGGGGTCGTGAGAATTTACCTGGATTCCGGAGTGGATTTGGCTGGCCCGCGGGGCATGCCACCTATGGGCGGAGCTCGATTGATTTGTTTACTTTTGGGGATTTTTTTTTTGAGTCATCGAATGAGTGCGAAAATATGGGTACTATATGTCGACGGTCCCAGCGAAAAAAAACCTTAGACAAAAAACTGCAAATTTGAAATTATCAGTATGAGTTGAAAATAAATTAAAAAATCAGGAAAAATCGAGAACGTTAGTCGGTACTTAATTGATTCAATTTTTGTATTTTAAAAAATTTTTTATTTCATTTCAGCCTCTCATTGATAGTTTTAAATTAGTAGATTTTGGATTAAGGTTTTTCTTCGCTGGGATCGTCGATATACTGATTAATAATTTATTTATTTTTGCCTGGGTAAGGACGTAGTTTATACATCGCGTAAGTTTTTTTTTTAATTTTCAAACAGTGTCAAACGCTTTACTTTAAGGTAGTACTCGAACTCCCGTTTAAACAAATAAAAAATTCTTATTTAATCCTTCACAGTTGAAATTCCTTACAATAAAAACTCGGATCTTAGAAAAAAAAATAATAAAAATGAATCAAAAAACCGTCCACACTAAACCTTTCACACGATGCATTAATCAGTCAAAACTCCTCTAAAAAAAAAACCCGATATTATCTCGAATGAAAATCAAAGTAAGCAACCTGCTCATCGATGACATATCCCCGAGGTTGAAAAAAAGGCATTAAAATTACCATAAACCACGGCTCGTCGGAGAGTAAAAAGAGAAGACTTCGCCGCGCCGCGCGTTAAAATTTTACTCCCCCCATTACTCGGTATAAAATATACACAACCTCTCTCTCTCGTTTTTTTTTTTTCTCACATTTTAATCCCCCCACCGTTCATTAAACGGCGCTATTGAAGAATCTGTTACGTAAAGAGCGCTAAATTAAAAAAGCCAGCTCGTAAATTAAAGATAGTGGCCCGCCGCGCGTATCATTTTTTTTTTTCCCGAAGTGTATCGCGCTGCGGATACCAGGGTTTACTCGGAAATCAGGAGGAAGCAACTGCGTTTATCGTTGTCGCTCGGCGTAAGAAAATAATCGCTCATCCGCAAAACGGAAAAACAGCCGTTTCGTAATTGCCCTCCGCACATGGGTCCGAAGGGCAACGGTCAAAACAGGCCTTTTACCTTGCCCCGCACGTCTGATTTAGGGCTGGCGTACACGTGTCGAGCAGATTTTCGCGCGCGTGAGGCTTCCCGCGTAGCCGGAAGCGAAAAGGAAAATTTCACCCCGGCAGATGCGTCCGGTGCTGACCTTCTTGTGATTATACCTCCGGCGAGAAGAAGAAGAAAAAATGAGTGCGTTGGAACAAAAAAAGGGAAGGTCTTGGTTTTTTCGTGCCCCGCACGCAGACGTCGCGCCAGCGGGATTTTTTTTTTTTTTTTTATATTAAAGTTGGAATCGGGTTAGTAGTCGAGTCAGAGAGATGCCGCTGAAAAAAAAAAGAATCAAGATGCGAGACTAGTTACGTGATTTTTTTTTTCTTCGCGGGCTTGTCACTTTTGCGTTTTATGAGGGAGTCGTGTGATTTTTATGAAAGGTTGAGTAGAGTTGGTTTCGCGAAGTACGGTTGAAGTTTTATTGATTTGAATTCATTGACGAGCACTGGTAAAATTAGAGTTTTTGAAAATAGTTGGCGATTAGCTCGATTGATTGAGCGTTGGTTGGTTCGAATCTAGCCCTGTGCCAATGTTGATAGGTATTAGAGATAACGATCTATTTCACGTTATAAAAAAAAGTCGAAATAGCTCTTGATAAACATTAAGAAAAAAAATTATAATAGAAAATATCGTTCTATCGCTGTTTTGTTTTTTTTTAATTTACACTAATTTTGTAAAATTGTCAAGTCTTTTTATCATGGAGATCAAGAAAAAAGAATTTTCCGAATTGCTACAATTAGAATGAAATACTCGATGATGTACATGTATCTTTTATCGGTTCAGCGATTTGATCAGTTTATAAGAAGTTGGGCCAGTAATTTAAGAGCCGTCATTTGCAATCCCACTCACTGCCATTTTTGAAAATACAGGTGATTTCTATATAAATTGATTTATATAATAAATCATGGTATGTAATTAAAACTTATTTAAAAAATCATTGCATAGCTAATTGTTTCATTCGTAATTTTTTGTTTTTATATAAAATATAAAGACGTTTAATTGTCGAAACAGCTGTTATGCTAACACTTGCATGAAAACGATGAAACTATCTCTGCTACTCAAAGTCAGAAAATTTCAAAATTCCTCAATATAAATGCAAAAATTATCTCTTCCTGCTTAATCCCTTCAAGCACATTCACTCGAAAAACCCTTCCGCTCTTATCATTTCCGAGTGATCGCACAGCTAGCTGCTCCCGAACGGTAGCCCTGCAGGGGCGCACCGAGATACAAGATTATACACATAAAGGCCCTCTCGAAATGCAAGAATTGAAGAAGGTGGAGGAGGAGGAGCCGGAGTCTTAGCCTGGCGCCAGGACTTCCTAATCTTCTTCTTCTTCTTCTCCTCGCCACATTCCCTTCTCGTGTATATACTTACTTACGGTCCTGCGCAGCAGCTCTCCTGATGACTTACAACCTTCCCTTCCCTTCCTCTCCTTTTTTTTTTCTTCTTTTTCGGGGTCTGTGTAGGTGGGCCTGCTCTTCATGCTTCAGTGTATTAAAAATCAAAGATTCCTCCTTCTCCTCTTTTTTTTTTTTTCTCTCATTCGAATAATCCAATCTCGGCGAGGCCTAAAAAAAAAGGGGGGCTTTTGTTTGAAGATTAGTGTTTGTTTATGCAACTAGGGTGTAATTCCCGATTTTATGCTTCGGTTTTGTAAAAAAAAACTTCCCTACGATACTTCCGAGATTTTTTTTTTTTTTTATTTAAACATTGAAACTTTGATGAGGTGAAAAAAAAAATCTTTCCGGTTTGACTTCGTACTTCAAAAGATTTTCCGGTCAAATATTGAAAAATGAAACTTGATGGAAAACTCGAGAGTTTTTTCAAAAAATATGTGCACAGCGGGGGGTAGTTGAAAGTTAAAAAATAAACAAAAAAAATTTTTGCAGCAGCTTTGCGGAGGCAGCAGTAAAATCCTCGCACATGCTCCAAATCCCTCGACACGTGTTACCTGTGCATGCCGCCGCAGAAGAGACTCGGTCCGCAAACATAATTAGACCGGCTGAGTCGGGCCGCGTGGGAACACAAAAAATCCCCGAACGCATGCGCTTCGAGATAGCCATCAAAGGATTGCAGCGTGCGGTAATATGTTTTTGTTTACCCAGGCCCGGGACCGTCCCCTAAGTAGTTGACCCGGGGCACTAGAGTTTTTCCACCGGTCATTGTTTTAATAGCCGATTCTTCTCTCGAGGAACCGGGTAGAAGCGTCTCTCTTGACTCTTTGGGAAATTCGAGGGTCCTTCCTTTTTTTTTGTCCTTAATTGGAGTAGCCGGTCATTTGGAGGGATTTTTTTGGAGAGCTACTTGAAATCTTTTTTTTTTCGAGTTTTCAAAACAGTTATTATTGGCCATTAGCGCGGAAGCTTTTGAAAAGTATTTTGAACCTCTTGACGGTAATCAGATGGTTATCGTATATTTTTTTTTCTAATAATAGATTATAAATTGACTTTTTCTTAAAAAATTAAAAGTAAACAATTTTAACCTACTCATTAGATTTTAATTTATTTTTGTACTTATACTAATTTTTTTTTCCTTAATTTAGCTGATGGTTTTTTATTTATTCTCATAGTTTTTATGGATTATTTAATTCACAGTGATTGAATTTCGATCCTTCATGAGTCAAGTGAATTATTTAGAATTAGTGAAGAAGCCCGATGTCCTCAAAGTATTGTTCATGAGATCCAAATCACCATCATGTCTTAAATTTTAAATTTACCAAGTATAGTATGAAAAATCTTGCTGTATAGACCTAAGGTCTAGGTAGGCATTAAATAAAAAAAAAAAAATAATAATAATAATAATAATAATATGAAAAATCAAGCTAAATTTTTTTTTCTCTTCAAAATGTATACTTATAAATTATTTGAAAAATATACAATTTGAAAAAAATTCAAAACAAATCTTTTCAAAAAAAAAAAAATCTGAAAAATCCACACCGTGCACTCATTTAAAACAAAATACCCTTCGCTTTGTCTTAATCCGGTTGACCATCCCCCATTAGTTCCTCTTCCTCTTGTGCTCGGTCACCCTGCGCCTCGAGACTTTTGACTCTCTCGGCAAACAAACCGAAAAAAAAAAAAATATTAGAGCACTCGAGAGATAGAGAGAAGAAAAAAAAGGCACTTCGTCATTCAGCTCCCGCCACACACACACTTAAACATTTTTCCCTCATAATCCGTAAAACGCTGGTACGTGACGAAGGGGTTGCGGCAGATAAGGCACGATAGGAATTCGAACGTCCCGGCGCCTACGCCGCGGCCCATTAAGCAAATCGCTTTGCGGCCCGGCTCGGAGAGTTTAATTGCCGACGCCGGGGCGTTCTTCTCTCGTTAGACGCTCATTTTTCACGGCCCCGGAACTCTGACTCACCTACGGGGCCTCGTGAGAAATTGACTTTTGGGAGTCAGGTGTAAGACAGTGGAAAAGTCAACCATTTATTTTCAATTAGCGACCGAGATAAATAGGTTTGCACCGTCGTACTTTGGGCTCGGTCGAGTAAATAACTATTTTGATCAGATATTTTTAATCTCTCTGTAAAAGAAGGAACCAATCATTTTTGTAAATCACTTATTATTAGGGCTGTCGCGAGACTCGAAAACTTCCGAGACAAGACTGAGACGAGACCGAGACGAGAGTAAGTCGACGAGGCTAATAAAAAAAATTTTTAAGTACAAATAATAAAAAATTTCGTTGAAAATATAATGATGATAAACATAATTAAGTGATGGTAAATAAGCAAGGAATTAATTTTAAAAACTTATTGTAAGTACTGTAAAAATTTCTGACTTTTGCCTGCATAATAATATGTTATTATTTTTATTTATAATTAATAGCTTAGTGAAGTTGAATGAGACTCTACCTTCGATGAGCGATTAAGAAAGATGGGAAAAAAAATTCAAAAATGATGTAAAATGGAAAAAAATGTTCTCTCATCCCCCAATGATAATAACCACATGCTCGACTTTATGATGATTTTTTTTTATTCACCCCAAAAGACACGTGTTAAAAAGCATCATCCAATTTAAAATTAGCCTCAGGAGCACATTTCCCACATGTTCTCGAAAAGCCCAAATTTTCCCAAGGCACTCGAGCGAACTAACTAACCCCCTTTTTCATTTTTATTTTCCAGACGCATGTTCCCCTCGGTTCAGGTGTCGGTGACGGGTCTGGACCGCAAGGCTCACTACAGCGTCATGCTGGAGCTCGTCGAGGCCTCGGACAGACGCCACAAGTACGTCGGCGGACCCTCGGACTCCTCGTCCAAGTCCCCGGGCTACCCCCGAGGCTGGACCTCGGCGGGGCCCGCGGAGCCGCAGCCCAGCCTGGAGCGCAGAAGGTACCTGCACCCGGACGGACCCGCCCTCGGGTCGCACTGGATGCAGCACCCGATAAACTTCTCGAAGCTCAAGCTGACGAACAACGCCGTGGAACACCACAGCAACGTGAGTATTCACAACCTAATCTCAGACATATTCATCACTGTCCGAGGCGCCGGCGCCAAATTCCTCGGTAATTATAGTTTTTCGGGAGCCTCCTTTATTCCTGGCAAAAATCGGGCTGCCGGAAACTACGCGAGTGGAAAATGCCGCGGGTTTTGAGGAGCCGACACACGTGTTTGGACAGCTCCTTAATTTTTTTTCTCTCAAGAGTAGGGGAACAGCTGGAGCGTCAAGTGGGTCCTGGCGTCACTCGGTGGGCGGTCACTGCGGTCTGCAGCGCGATTCGATTACTGCCGTGGCGCCTCGGGGATGACGGGGGGATGGTTTATTTTGCCCTTTTTTTTTTTCGCTCGTTGGGCCTTTGATTGATTTAAAAATTTTATTTTTCGTTATTTACGGATTTTTTTGATGAAAACGCAGTTTGGAAATCGGACGGATCATCGTAGTAAAGATTATGTTTATTGATTTACATAAATTTTTGAAAGTTTTCTTAAAAAATAAATACATTTTACCGGTACTTTTTATTATTTTTTATTATTGTTCTCAAGATGATCACGGTTTTGAATTCGAGGGTTTTCAGAGTCTATTAAAAAACTTAATATTATAAATTTAACTAAAAATCTGGATTCAAAAATTAGATGGAAGGTCGCAAAAAACTATCTTTAAAAAACTCGCATCGATTTCAAAGATTCAGGCAACCGTATCAGCGTCAGCCCTTCTTAATTTTTATCTGCACGCTCCAAGTCACCCGGGCACTTCCAAGAAGCTCCGGCTGCAAAAGTTTTTCAGCACGTGCTGGCTGAAGTCGAGTTTAGTTACCACGAATCGCGTCTCGCCCAGCCAGCCCGGTTCGGTCCCTTTTGACGAGTTCTCCAAAAAACCAATTAAACAACCTCTTGCGCGGCATTTTAAATTAAATCCTTCCTTCGCTCTCGCTTTCAGGTCCTATTGTCGTCGATGCACAAGTACCAGCCGCGAATATGGATTATCCGGTGCGACGACACTACCAACGCATGGGACTACTACAACAACCCGGCGTCCTGCTTCACCTTCGAGGAGACCAAGTTCATAGCCGTCACAGCCTACCAGGTATGTTAATATTCAAAAATACATCCGCGACACGCAACTATTATCCAACGTGACTAAGCAACGATTTAACTAAATGCTCTCCCCCTTGTTATTTCAGAACGAGAACATCACCAAATTGAAGATAAACAACAACCCGTTCGCCAAGGGCTTCCGAGAGACCGGACAGTCCTCCTGCAAGCGCAAGCGACAGTGCCCGACCTCATCGTCATCGTCCTCCTCGTCGACGTCGTCCCAGGAGGACCCGGCCTCCAGCTCGAACGAGTTCAGTGACTCCGATCACGAGTCGTCCCCCACCAAGCGCGTTCGACTGGATCCGCCCGCGGATCAACCAGAGCAAGCCGCACCCAAGCCAAAGCTCCACAGACCCTGGGCCGACGACGACGACCACCACGAGGAATGCAACGGTCGAGAAGAGGAACAGTCGAAGGTCAGCCAAGACGTGCCCTACCTCAGCGCCCTCGAGAGCTACAACAGGCTCTTCATGCAGGCCTACCAGCAGCACCTACAGTTGTACTATCCACACAGGGACGAGAGATAAACTGTAGTTTTTTAAGAATGCTTTTTTTTTGTACATAGCTTAAGGGATTGAATTGTATAAGACTAGTTTAAATACGCGAGGATGAATAAATTAACTCTGTAGTTTGATATTGTACGTATGGATTACAGGCTGGAATTGTCTAAGGTTGTGTTGAGTAAGCGTATTCAATATCGTGTATGCATATCAAAGATTTGAATTTTCTTACTTTCTAAGGGTATTTAGAAGGCTAAGCAAAGTTTAAATTCTCTACGACCTGCAGAACATCCTTAAAAAAAAGAGGATAAGATTTGATATTGAGTTGCGTTTGATTGAGCAAAGACAGGCAATCGGCTTCAACTTGGCACTTTCTCCCGAAAATGTTTGTTCAAGATCGAGAAGCACGCGCGTACAATCATTGGCGCGAGGCCAGTTTGCAAAGTTCAAGTTTCGCTGAAAATCGCGGAATACTCTTCACATCGGGCGTGTAAAGCCAAGTGTATGATTTAGCATTGTGATCTAATTTTTACGATGATTAATTGTAAATATTATAAATTTTTAAGCACGTAGAAAGCTGTATCGATATAGTTGATTAAGTAATTTTGTACTCACTTACTTTTGTATTTGTGAATTCCTAAGACTATTTTTAGTGATTTATGTAAGAAAAATTAAGATAATAAAATAACTTAGATGAAGTAGTGAGGTATATTGACATAAATATATAAACGAGCGTTTAATTGTAAATAGTTTGTCAAACTGTATTTTGTACAATGTTTAATTGCGAATGAATAGCTGATATTATATCGTTAAGTTATCTATGATTTTTTGGCCTATTGAACCTATTGTCTTACTCGGTGCTAAATAAATACAATAAAATAAAATCGATAATATAGTTACCGTATTTTTTATAATAATATACAAAAACTGTTGAAATGAATAAAAGTTGTTACTACGTTAAATTATTGTGTTACACTTTCTTTTTACCCTATTAGTTACATATCTGCAAAAATTTAATTTTAAATCGAAAGAGTATGTCTGAGTACGAGCTTAGTAATTTTATTTTTAAATTGCAGCTTAGCAGATGAACAAAATTTCATTATTTATAAATATTAAGAGATAATTTTACTAAAAAAAATAATAATTCACTTTCCTAGGTGATAGACGAAACATTCATTCTTTAAAAATCATATAAAACTCAGATTTTAAATAAATTATTAACTCTTGTCAAATAAACAAACAAATGTAAACAGAAGATTTATTAAAAAAAAAAAAAAACAAAGAAAATTAAAGAAGCTAAAAGGCTCTATTACATTTTTCAGGTATTTTTTATTCGAAAACCCTGCTCATAAGTATTTTATAACGTCCGTGTGTTCTCAACATAAGACGCTACGGGGGTTTTCCTCAGGTCTCGAAAAGCTAGTTTTACAGTACAATCGTGATCAAAACAATGAGACTGGGCCATTCTAGTTTTTAAAGTGGGCGTTCAGGACATTTATTGGGCGGAGGCTCCCGGAATCTCGCTCCCTTTTGAAAGGTAACAATGATGAGGGCAGCCGTAAAAAAATAATGCTACCCTATTAACGAGCTTGTTTGGAACTGCTTTTTTAAAACACTCGAGAAAACTCTTTCAGTCTCTTGAATATTGAATAATGTTACATTATCGTTATATTAAAACTAAATTTTTTTAAAAACATTATGTCAATGAAATGACAATATCGCATTCTAAGATTTTTTATTATCTACAGTTTTATTCATTTGTACTACTTGATTGTATTCAAGTTTTTTTTAATAAAATATCAATGATGATAATTATTAGTCAGTTATTCTTAGTAATAAGATAATCGGAAAAACTTCATAATTTTTCTACATTTCTAGTATTTTTTTGCGGTGTACTTGAAGATATAATTGTTCTGGATTGATTTAAAAAAATTATTTTATTTAGCAAAAAGTATTCCAACATTCTTCCAGACTAAAAAATGTTATATTTTCCTATCACTGCTCGTAAACGTTTCAGTTTATTTTTCTAAATAAAGATTTTTGAGGAACTGACTAAGAGCAAAGACTTTTTTTATCGGTATAATAAACTGAAACTTTCTCTCGAATAAAGTGAAAAATGTTTGTTTAGAAATAAAAAGAACACACTTTGTAAATTGCAAACGGTGTAAAGCCAATTGAGCACAATTTGTTTACATTCAAGTTTATTTTGCCGACGAGCAAAAAATTGTGAAATTTCAGAACAAGGTATTCTTACAGCTGAAAAATTACGGTTCCCAATCAAAGCAGGTTTATGATTTTATGAAGTTTTGTCATTTTATTTTGCTTTTTTATACATTCATAAAAAACATCTTCTCAAAATTTTCACAAAAATGAACTCTCACAAAAGAGCTGGAGCTTTTAAAATGGGTCAAATTGATTTTTATTCAAGTACATTAGGGATAAATTCTTAAAATATATAAAATATTTAGCCAATTATTTAACTCCAGTGTAATTGAACAATCATTATTGATTTGAAATAAACATAATATTGTGACGATAAACAAGTTTTTCTATTCCTTTTGTTCAATGTATTATTATACACTTTTTAGAGTGTAAAATTTTATTTTGATGTACAAAGTATGAAGTAGCTTGTATACTCTATTCAAATCCCTATAATATTAAAATAACAAGTCAAATACACTTTTTTCATTATTTAAGTTTAAAAATTAAATACAATAAAACGTTTCCAAAAGTAATAATTAAATATTTTTAGATAAAGTTTATTTTGTTAAAAAAAATGCACTTGACTCGTAATGTTTAAGACACAGTTATATGAAATTTAAACACATAAATAATAATCAATAAAACACTTGCAAAGTTGTATTTTAATGTATATTGTTTAAAAATGAATAATAAATAATCGAGGATAAAAGTTTTTAATTTGTTGTACATTTCATAAGAAAAAAATAACTATTTGACAGAATATGAGGTTTCTGAGGAGAACTCAATAACAATTGTTGCTAGCTAAAAATTTGTTTAAATTTTATTAAAGTGTTAGTTCTTAAAATTATGTTATATGCTTTCTGTACATGTTTTTTCAGTCTTGATACTTTTACTACTATTTTTTTTAAGTTTTGTTTTCCAGTTAATAAGTTATTTAAATTTTATTTCTATAAATTTAGACCGATTAATTAATTAAAAAACTTTTTTTTTTACTATTACTTAAAACTTATTAAATATTAATTTAAAAATTATTAGTTTGTATAAATTACAATATCGTTTACTCTTTCATTTTACATTCGTGATTAAATAAAAATAAACAATGTAAGAGTTACAAAGCTTAAGTTTACCGGTTTAAATTAAACAAAGTTATAAAACTACAAAGTCGATGCGTAGCGCAAGAAAAAATCCTGACTCTCACCTACCAAAAACACAATCTCTTATCGAACAATGAAATTTCACCGTGACAAAGTAAAAAAAAATTTACTTCCAAGTCTGCAATGACATTAACAGTGAAAAAAATCTCTTATACAACTTCACGATCTTTAATACACTCAAATGCAGCATCTGTCGTCTCCCTTTCCGTTGTTGTACTTGGGGCAGTAGGGAGGATCGTAGGTGGTGTAGCAGAAGGATCCCCGAGATCCGCTCGGCGTGTGCTGTCCCATGGGCAACACCTCGCCCATCCTGGGTGCGATCCTGGGTCCGGAGGGGCATCGCCTGGAGCACGGCTCGGCCACCATCTCCCGGTCGCCGTCGACGCTCTGGGCCATGTAGCACACGGCCCAGACGTGGCTGCAGAGCTGGTGGCTCTCCTTGTTCTCGCAGAAAGGCTGGGATTTTCCACCGTTTACGCAAAAATCCACGTGACCGACTTTTCCGAGCTCACCTGCAATGGGCATTTTTTTTTTTAATCTTTACCATCATCTAAGTCCGAAAGGAGTTGGATATATTTACGTAAAATCTTTCGCAATGAGTCTTGTACATTGGGATCTAGGCTCAACAGTTGCTTAATGGAAAAAAAAGTATTTATTAGTAGATTTGCACGTGAGATAATCGACAATGAGAAATAAAAAGCAACGAAAGTTTCACGCAGCCTTTTAGTACGATTTACTTTCAAAGACCAAGTCCCGATTGAGGAAGTGAAAAATTTCGAACAGTTACGATTCATCAAACCTCAGCCGAAATAGACCTGCAATTCTGAATTTTATGATCAGCAGCCGTTTGGCTGAAATTTATCCAAAACATTTTCAAGCGCTGCTCCTTATTTTCTTGTAAGAAGACAATTATTACAAGCAGGTATATTTAAATCTTTTCTATAGAGTACCAGGAGTGGTTAATCTTTTCAAGTACTCTTTTGGGGAAAAGCCCTGGAAAGGTTGGAACGGCGGAGGAGTTATAAGCTGGTAGTTTTACTTCGTATAATAATGACGAGAATAATTAACCGACAGGTACGATCATTTTGCTGAAAGGAGGTTTTAAATTCAAGAGAATTAGAGAAATTTTGGAAGGGTTAGAGGATTTTCTTTTAAATGAGACCCAGCTGCTGGCACTCGTAAAACAAAAGCACAAGCAAGAAGAAGATGAGAGGACGAACAAACACCGTCATGATGTCTCTCTTTAGGTTGTTTACACTTCGAGCCAGTGTATATTTAAACGGGCGCTTCTAACAAAAAATGCGTGGTTGTCACTTTAAACGTTTCGGGCTGAGATTTTTGATCGTTCCTTAAACTTTAAACGAGTGTATGAGTTTAATACTTGAATTAGGTAGTTTAAATGAGAATGCGATTATCAATAAAAAGACGGTTTACTAGCTGAAAACTTATTAGAAAATTTTTTATAATTTCTCTTGTAGGGAGTTTTTCGACTTTAAAATGCAATGCAATTTTCTTGAAAGTACCTTCAAAATTGTTTTTCCGAAACGAAACCAAATACTTTTTTTTTCCATTTGTATGAACCAAAGAACTCAGTGACCTCCGAGGGACTATGCACTCCGAGTCACCAAAATATTAGTCATATTAAAAAAACCTATAATCGTTTAAAAACTTAACAAAAAATTTTTTTTTTAACTTTTTGGGGTCTAAGATAATTTTCAAAGTCTAAATCCCTCGTAATGTTTAAAAAAATTTCAATCAAAAAATCACAATAAAATGACTGATTTTGACTCAAGAGTGCACAGGCCCTCGGTGACACATCATTTACATTAAACTCTAAAAACAAAAAATGCGCCTCACCGTAGTATCCAGCATTGGTGTGTATGACCTCCACAAAGTCGGCATCCCCGCTGTCCAGTCTGTTGACGAGTCCCGGTCTGATAAGGGGCCTGGCGGGATCCAGGGCGACTATTCTGCTCATCCTGAAGAGGAGGTAGTTCGCCATGATTCCGCAGACGTGAGCCCCGAGGGAGTGTCCCACGCAGGTGGTCCTCCCGATGGGCAGTCCGTGGTTCCTGAGGCTCGTCAGGGAGGCCGCGAGGCACCGGGCGACCGGACGCATGTTCGATACCGCGGCTGGGTAGCAGGGGGCCGCGCACAGGGCGCCCCAGTCGACGAGGAAGACGTTGTAGCTGCCGTTCCGTACGTAGGCGTCCCGGAGTACCGACATCGGGAGTGCGTCCTCGCCACCTGTTTCAATAATCAAGGCTCGTATAATCGAATACCGTAAAACGAGGATCGTATAACTCCGATCACGTAACTACCATATAGCGTAGCGGCAGTTTATGCTAATTCGAAGCACCGAAGCTATTTTTTTTATTCTTTGCCATGGCGACGACGTGGATTGAGGAGGGATCAACGATCCTACGTCTTGTTTATGTGGGTCTGTTTGAAGTTGGGTAACTTCGCGTAATCCTTAGGTGAAGTGTTTGAGGAGTGGAGCTATTGCCGATTGATTGTCTAATAAAATACGAATTAGCCTCGTTTGCGCAGCGGCGATGGCGAATTATTGAGAAACCGACTAATTTCATTGATTAAATGGAAATTTACCTAATGGTAGTACATGATAACAATTTTAGTAATTGGTTTATACGCGATAAGTTAATTATTACAGACCAATCACTGAAATTTTTATTATTATAATCTTTATACGCGGATAATAACTGCACTTATTGTTAGTATCTCTAAATTCAATCAACTTTTAAATTTAGTTTCATATATTTTTTTGTTTCGAGTATTGTAAATTTTAATTTATTCAAACTATATTTCACAAGTTTTTATATTCTTTTTTTTTTTAATAATGTAAATCAAGTGTGGATTTACTTTTACATGTATTCTTTCAATTTTTAAAATATTTAATTTTAGTGATTTTAAATAATCATCTTATTAACAAATGAATTATAAAATGTCAGTCGCAACCGGCACAAGCGCTACAGCATTGGGCTGGTAGCTCGATGATTCCAAGTTCAAATCCACGACACAGTCTGAATTTATTCTGTATTTATATATAAATCCTAAAAATCTGTGAGTATATTACACGGAGAGAAAAAATTTACTGTGGAAGTCGCGCAAGAAATTTGTGCTTCAGGATAGCGCGTGAATTTTGTGTGAGCGCACAGAAAAAATCTTAAGCCGTACAGTAGCGAGCCAATCAGAATCACGCGCTCCCGAATAGAAAAATACTTCCGAGCGCTATTTTTCTATTCGGGAGCGCGTGATTCTGATTGGCTCGCTACTGTACGGCTTAAAATTTTTTCTGTGCGCTCACACAAAATTCACGCGCTATCCTGAAGCACAAATTTCTTGCGCGACTTCCACAGTAAATTTCTGTATTTTTTCTCTCCGTGATAGAAATAAAGAAATAAATAAATTAAAAAAAAAAAAAAAAAAATTTTGACGTAAGCTTTACTTTAACCGAGACCGAGACTAAAACCGAGACCGAGACCAAGACCATCCAAAGTCTCGTCAGTCTCAGTCTCGAACAGCCCTAGAGTAGATGATATAAAAAAAATTTTTTGTCAACCTAGTTATGTTAACTTGAAAAAAAAAATTTTATATTTTTCCTACAGAGATAATACTTTTTATAAGTTTTTCTGTAGAGTAATTTTTTTTATTGACGCTTTACCAAAAACACTAGTTACATTTTGAATGAATAATTCAATTATCAAATCCCAAACGAATAACTATTCTCTCGTATCAGAAACAACGCACTATTAAAAGCGTAACATACCAGCATAACCGTGAATCAGGATGATGTTGTCCTTGGTAGAATCATAGTCCTGCCTGAGCCAGTCGGCCACGTGACTCTGGTCGAGCTTGCGCTTAGGATTCCCGGGTGTGTAGAGGTACAGGTGGACGTCGGGATCGGGACAGTAGTCCCGGTCGTTGCCCCGTCTCCAAGTGCAGTCGTCCTTGTTGTAGGCATCGGCCGCCCCGCTCTCTATCGCCTCCTGGATCGGACCCTTCGCCTCGACGCCGATGGCCGCTAAACCAGCCACCAGCAACAGATTCTAGATAAAAAACCAAAGGTGTTTTTTTTTTTTTCAGATGAGTATCACAAGACGGGAAAGTTATGTTTTTGTGTACGAGTGAAAGTGGTTTCAAAGGTGTTTAGGGGGAGAATTTTTTGAATTTTTTCGGTCTAAGATTCCTCGCTTTATTAGGTGTGATGGTGACGAATGTACCATAGGAGTTTTGGAAAATTTTAGGTTCTAGTGGAAAAGTTTTAAATTGATTTCACATACTCGTTATATCTTAAGTATGATAAATTAGTTTTAGCTAAATGTTATATTTCATAATGTTGAATCAGGTAATTCAAGTTTGGGACCGCGGCTTTTATATATGGGGCCCAAGTTGGTATAAAAACATTTTCTTTTCTTTTGGTTCTGGAAAGATTTGTGGTGGAAACTTTTTTGTGATATTATGAGAAATAAACTATTTATTATGTTTTTTAATTTTTTAATTTTTGACAGATTAAAAAAAAATTAAAGTAATTAATAACACGCCTAGTTGATTTGAAAATAGTTTGATACAGGCTTTTTTTCTGGTAAATTTATCGAAATTTATAATCAGACACTAAGATTGTTAAAAAAATTTTTTGATTTTGTGATAAATTTAATGAAAATAAAAATAATTTTGTTAATAAATGTTATTTTTGTGTACATCTAATTTATCCGGTTTAGTTACAAGATTACTAATGAGAAAATTCATGATTTTAAAAAATTGACTGGAACAACTGAAAAATTTGATTTGCAGAAAAATAAATAAAATCAAAAAAAGTTTAGAACAACATTAAAAATTAATTTACATCGGTGTAACCTTGATTTTTTTTTTAATTTATTTATTCGTAATATTGTTAATTTTTTTATTGCTAGAACTTATACAAAAAGAGATCTTTGAAAAATATAAATAAGTAAATTAAACCCAAAAATTTTTTAATTAAAGTGCGAGATTCGTGAGTTTAGGTTTAAGAACCTCGATAAAACAATGTTCAACTACGACTTTAGTTATTTAAGTATTAAAAAGGACTACAAACCTGAAGATGTTATTAAAAAAAATTAATAAATAATAAAAAAATTTTTTGAATGCTTGAAAATAATTCGATTCTAACTCAAAATTTACAAAAAAAAATCCCAACTACCCTAATTTTATTTTTTATTTACACAACACACTAATTAAAAAAAAAAACACACAAAAAACCTTGTAAATAAAATAAGAAACTAGACTCACGAAAATCCTGTTCCTCATGCTGCCAGACAATCGGAAAAAAAAAAAAAAAAAACGAGTCGTTGCTCCCGCGACGTCGTTTCGGCGACTAAACGAGCCAAAGCACACCTGAGCCCGCGGGGGCCTCCTCGTCCTGCCCCCTCCCCACATTTTTTTTTTATATTCTTTTTTAAAGGCCCTCGTTTCGTCACGCGGAGGGGGCTTTACCGTACGCTTAACTCTCGGTTCGCGCGCTTCTTCATCGTCGTTTAGCGGGTACCGTTGTTCCAGCTCGCCGGGCGCGCATCATCGGAATATGTAATAAAAAAAACGAAGTATGCGGTGGTGGTGTTGTTTCGAAATATCCTTTTTTTTTAACACTTGGGGGATTAGTTTTCGCGGAGAGAGAAACTCGGTGTTTGTTTTCGCTCTCGTTGGGAGAAATACCGCGGAGCTGTTATTTTCGGCTAATTGGCGAGTAGCGAATGCCTCTTCAAATTACGCACTTTTTTTCGGGGGGAGAGTGCGTGTGTGCAATTTTTTCTGGTTTCAATGAACTTGGAGGTCACGGTTTTTAGTGCTGTCAGGATTGTTATTTCATTTTTCGGGAAGATAGAATTTCTGTTTTATCATTGGTGACATAAGCTTATCTTCCGCTGACGAGGAAATATTTTACGTAATTTGTCGAAAAAAAGGTGTACTTACTTTGTCATTGTTTTTATTTGTTGTCCGAGGAGAACCCTTGAAATAAATAAATTACATAACTCTAAGCTTCTCGCTTTCTACGGTCCATTCGTTAATATCCCACTTTCTATATTCATTTTTATTTGTCTTTCTTATTGTTTCAAGTAAAAGTTCCCGCGCCCGTTACCGTTTAACTTCTAGATGCTTCCAGTCCGATGTGATGCGAATACACAATCAATCAAAATTCTTTGGTTCACCTTCTGCGATAATTCGTATTAGTGTCAAAAAATTTTCAATAAATAACTATCGGGTTACTTTTTTTTCATTGTTTGCAGCTTATTTAGGGTTGAAGAAATGTATAAAAATTGAGAAATCATTGTATGGTCTTATTACTTCGAAGTATTACGATCGTAAAAATAAATAAAATCGAATACGTTGAAAACTATAAAAAAAAAGCATGTTACGATTTTATACGAATAGAAAAGATCTTCCAGATAGGATTTCTATCATATTTATAGCGACAACAGTTCCTACGAATTGCCAAACCGGTTCAAATGTACGTTAATTTCAAATATATGGGTATTCATATTAATTCGCGTAAAGTGATCAAATTCGTAATAATAAATGAGCAAAAAAAAAATTAATTTTTATACTATTTTATATAATTTTAAAACATTTCAGCTCCAGTTTAGAAATATCTTCTGCAACTCACATTTATAATTGATACTTGCAAGCGTCAGATCAGAATTATACTCTACGAATAAAATCTTACTGGGAAGCTTTTAATTCAAACTTCTGATATACATGATGCTTAAAATTATGAGTGCAATATTAGGCTTAGGGACCTCAATTTGTACTTCTAAAAATTTTGTGACAGTTAATTTGTTCACGTTATTTTGAAAAATTTCTTGGATGAAAATTAAATAAGCTTTGAGATATTTTCGAATAATGAGACTGAGAAATCTTTTTTTTGCTATTTAAGAATAGTTCGAGTATTTGTCTAAAAATAAATGTTTTTCTAAATCAGATTTCATACGCAGTACAGAGCGTTATTTTTTCAAAAAGTATCAATCTACATTTTATTTGTATAAACTTATATATGTTTACATAAATTTTATAAAAACGGGATCAAGCATTGATAACTCGCAAAATCTAAAAAAAAAAGACCCGTGTGAGCTTTTATAAACTGAAGGTTTTGAAAAATCAACAAAAAAAATTACAATTAAAAAATCAAACTATTTCTTGAAAATCAATCATCAATCATAATCTTAATAAACCTAAATTAATGAACTCAAATCGTTGCATTTGTAACACCATTGTCAAGTATGAGTTTTAAAAAAAAATTATATAATTTCATGAGAAAATAATTATTCTTCTGTCTTATACGAATGCATTTTTCAGATCAAATAAATCTCTTTTGCACCCATAGTCCTTTATAAAGCCATAACTTTCATTCATAAATTTTAAAAGGAAAAAAAAAAAATCGTGTAAATAAGAGTTGCGCGTGGTAAGGGGGTAATGAACTTGTTATTTACCGACAACCGAGCAAGCAGGAGGCTCACTGCGAGGTTAGCATAAGATATAACCGCGTGTACGATGATATCAGGATACAGGCGAATTGAGCTGACGCTTGCGAAAAAAGAGAGAAGCAGATATTCGCGAAAAGGGGCGAAGAAAAGCATGACATTAGTGCAGGCAGCAGTGAAGAAGCACAGCTGCCACAGCAGCGGTTTTACCATAAAACATAAACAGAAAGGTCCGCTAGGTGGCGTCCAAGTTCCCGTGCTGGTGCTTCTCGGTGCACACAGTCGTGCGACTGCTAGTGCTGTGTGTAGTGAAAAATGGCCGGCGTCAGCGATTACTTCAGCATTGGGAGTACCGTGGCATGTAAAACCTGTTATGACAAGGAAATCGAAGGCGAAGTACTGGCGTTCGATCAGCAGACGAAGATGCTGATTTTGAGTATCCTTTTTAAATCTTGAGTCCCGCCCAGGTTAACCCCCCAGCCGAGCAGCGGCACACGTTGCTGCTGCTGATACTACTGCTGCTGCTGCAGCGCGCGCCCAAAGGCACTGGCAACGGGGGGTTTACCCCAGCATTTAACAACGTTTCCGATGTAAATAAATTCCTTTTTACAATCCGGTCCTACACCTTGATTCTTTCAATTAGTCCTTCGTCTCTAGTTTACCACCCCAGGTGTCAAACTGCTTCTGCTCTCCTCTCCCTCGTTTGCTGCTGCTACTACTCATCTTTTTTGCGAGTTGAAAAATTTGACGTACTACCGCCCCTTTCATTAAAAAATACGACTTTTCTGTACTCCCCCACTGTTTTTTATAACATCTGATAAACCCTGCCTTGAGAGCAGTTGCATCCAGACTTTTTTGTTTTGGTTGTCTCTGCACTCTTTTTGCTTCCTTTGCATTCATACATCCCATCTGGTGTACATGCCTTTCCTTTGCCTTTTTTGTCACTTCTATTCTCTTCTTATTTCATTTTTCAGCATTGATGTTTTCCTTAGCTAGATTACTTTAACAGAATGCCCATCGTCAAGTGGAAAACCTACATTGAATGACATTCACATAGTGAATTTGTCACTGGTATCTGATGTACAGGTCAAAAAGGAAGTCAGTCCCACCACAAATGAGCCACCACAGAGTCTTAATCTTCAGAGGCTAAATACAAGAGTTCGCAATTCAATCGATGAGAAGAAAAGAATGGTCAAGGCTCTGCAGGCCGGAGTGTCACCAGAAGGACAAAAACTCTTTATCACCATTTCAAAAACCATCAAAGAAATCACATGGAGTGGTCCAAACATTGTGGTCTTTGACAAAATTACCATCATACCACCATATAAAATTGAAAATGTTCAATGTTCAGGAAACTCAGACGAAAAGGCATTTAATCACATAAAAAAAGTGGTAAGTTTTTTCATTTTTATTTATTAATTTTTATTTATTTTTTTATTTTATCTATTTATTAATTTT
Source organism: Encarsia formosa (assembly GCA_038277355.1). Taxonomy (NCBI): domain Eukaryota; kingdom Metazoa; phylum Arthropoda; class Insecta; order Hymenoptera; family Aphelinidae; genus Encarsia; species Encarsia formosa. Next base: position 18,630,973 of record CM076186.1, on the reverse strand, counting down.
TTTCATTAAAATTATCATTACAATTCTTACAACAGAGAATTTGGATTTAAAAATTATTTACTGTTTTATTTTGAATTTACTGAATCAGAAAGAATGATGCAATGTTTGCAGCTAAAATTAGTTCCTTACTCTTTCTCTTGCATTGAAACCATTGGAAAAGTGTTGATTGCATGTGCTTGTACAGTGTAAACCCAACTGATTCATTTTAAATAAACGCATAATCATTTTTGAATTAAAAATTTTTATGAATAAAATTTACATAAGTTTAAAAAATTGAGTCAAAGATTACTCATAAATTTAAAGAAATTAATGTCATGAAATAAGGAAAAACAATAGTTTTAATAACATTAATCATATTTATTCATTTGAATTGTTATTCCATTAATTTATCTAAATTGTGTTGGTACTTTCTATTATTAATTATTAAATTGTTAATACATGTTTACTCAGTAATAAAATGTTTTACTTTTTAGGTTGAAAAACACATAAAAGATACAGCTGCTGCAGAAACCCAACAAAAAGAACAATTGCCTTCGCAGCCGCAATTACAAAAAACCACCAGTACGCAATAGGAAATGAAAGAATTACTGTAAAAGGGTAGCCGACAAACTTTTTGCAGTATCAATGAATAATTAAAGGGAGTAGACAAAAACTAAAGGGCAAACTAACTTCAAGAAAAAAAGATATATAGATATAAAAGAAGTCTCCCAAATAAAAAATATTCGAAAAGAACATTATAAATAAGCCTATGAAGAATCGTGATTTATTCTACTTTGCATTTTGATCATATGGCTGACTAAACATGAAGAATTGTTTACACATCAATGGATTTTACAAGGACACTTCACTATGCAACAAACAAAGAAAAATAAGAAAAAAAACTTTCTTGAATTAAACGACGATTTTTTAGCTAATTGAAAAGCTTGACTTCGACAATTATACAGATCCATTTAGAGATTCTCGATAAGTCGGCGATATACGATCATGCGTGTATGAATGCTGAAGCAGGCGTGTTTGCTAGTTTTAGTTGTACATTGTTACGAAAAAATGCGTATAGTAGTTGTTTAAAGAACATTCAGGTGCGAGAGGACGTGAACATATATGATCAAAACGAAAGAGATAAAGAGCCTACAATCGAAACATTACCAACTGCCTGAATGTCTTTTGGCGAAGCTTCGCGTTTGAAGCTCGTTAAATCGCTTCGTTTACCAAATTCGATAGGAAAAAAAATTGTGAAAATAAAAAAAGATGAAATGATTAAGATACGTGAAGAGTACATGGATTTAAAAAAAGGAATAACCACGCCTGTGTTCAGGCACGAGGTGCATTAAACGTTCCGAGAACTGTTTTTAAATATTATTTATCTTGCTGTAGCATAGGCGAGAATCAATAGTAGTGTACAAAGTACTTACTTGAGTTTTGGTCTGTGCGAGAGCACAACATTGTTTTATTGTTCATTATCATTTGTAACATTTTATTACCTTTAGAATAAGAACGGATAAAAAAATTTCAGTGTTATTTCAACGCAAATGCACCTCGTGCCTCGTACAATTTTTGAATGTCTGAAAATGATGAGAGAAAGGTAAAAAAAAAAAAAAAATAAGATAAAATAATTAAATAACTGAAAAAAAAAGAAAAAAGAAAGAAACAACTACATTAAAAAAGGAAAAAAAAAGTAAATAAATGTAATATAAATTCCATAAAACTCGATTAAACCTTTTATCTGTTGCTTTATTTATTCATATTCATACATAAAACCTTAATTTAACATAATTAATAAATAAAAATTTTTATTTTTTAAAATAACTTTTATATAACATCAAACTTAAACCATAAATTATTAATTTTTATTTCGGTCATCATTCGCCTCATTGGAAGTGTGACTTTCCTGACGCACGAGGTTTGTTAAGTCGTACGATACGCGAGCAATTCGGGCCGCTGCCTTAAACTTAATTGCTGCTCGTTGTCTTTCCATACGTTTTTTCCACTGTAATATTAAGAAATAAATTAAATTGTTTTTAATCAGAAGGTTTTAAAAATTTTAAATGATACTTTAAAAATTACTACGATATTGAAATCATAAAACCCAGAATGAATCGGCAAAATTAAACAATTAAGTTATATAATTTAATATTGTATTTAATATTGAAAGTTTATTCGAAAAACGCTACTCTTAATTTTTTATGCAAGCCTTTGTTACTTTGATGGTTACGTTTTTTTTTTCTTTTAATGCTCAAATCATATTTTTGAATTTTGCCGCACAGCTTTAAGTTTCAGCATGCAGCATTGAGCCGGATGGCCCGCAGGCCCGGATGCATCATGCATCACGCAGCCCGCGCAGGTGCACATCATCTGCATTCTGCATTCGCAGACTATAACAAACAAGCTGCAGTCTTCAATCTTTTTGCTGCACTCATTGCTGCAGTTGGCTATACTTGCTACAGTTGGCTGCTTGCCTTGCACGCCGCAATCCGCATGGTTGAATAGATACTTCATCTAATATCGATATATCGAAAGTAAAATCGTCGCGAGATTTATATGGATTTTTTATTTGAAGCTAATGTTAATTTCAATTTATTATACAAATTTTAAAACTAACATGATCTGAGGAAAATTTAATTCAATTTTTGTCTAAAAATCAAGTGTTGTTCATAATAAAAATTTGTTTTAATCGATCAACCCTTGCAGTTTCGAGTTTTCAGATGAAAGGATCTAAGTAATCTTGCAATTTTTTAAATGTAGTAAAATATATTTAGAATTTAAATTTCGCGTAACGATGAATGCAAAAGTAATCGCTGTTGTTAAATTAAAAATTATAATTACAATTTGTTTTAACTGACTCGATAAAAAGATTTTTATTCGATTTTTAAAGTAAGATACAATTATCTGTACAGAGCACGTTGTCATCTACAACAGATAGTTATCGAAAAAGGTCGAAACATCCCTCAGTTTTCTTGTATTTTTCGCGGATTTCACAAGTGTTCAATTTTCCAAAACAAAAACTTGAATATTGAAGTTTTTTTGCTGTTAAAGGGAAAAATGGAGCAAGCTGATGATATAAGAAGATAGTAACTTGTACTTTTAACATGTAAAAATAAATAATATCGAAATTTGGCAAGCACGCCGGAAAAACCGAAACAGGAGGTATGTTTTTCTTTCGTTTATAAACTAATTTTTTGTCATAAATACGCCGATTTCAATGAAAATTTCTTCTTAGTTTGGTTACGTTTAATTTTAGTAAGAATTAAACAATTTTTCATACTAGATAAAAAAGTTAAAGTACTTTTTGAAAAAATTAACTAACCACAACAATGAAACATACCTGCTCATCTCGCGATGGCAAATTTGCAAGATATTCATTCATTTCTGGTTTTTGGGGATCTGCAATAGCTAATACTGATACACAGCCATCAACTGTGCCTAAAACTATTCCTTTTCCATCATAGGTGCTGTCTATAGCACTTAATTCAGCTTGTACACGGTAGTTTGCTATCATTTCACAATCAGATGATCTGTTTTTTTTTAAAAGTGTGAATTAGAGAATATTATAAATTAAAATTTTTAATCTCTTTAAAAAAAAATGGTATCAACCTGAATACTCTAATGGTTTTTCTTCCACTGTGATAATATAAAACATACTCATCAGTTCTGTTAAACATTGAAATAATTGTAAACACTCCTTCTGCCACTTTTGGAATGTATGTTTTGACGGTAGTACCTTTTCTTAGTTCAATAAGTTCCAAGCCTCCTCTATTAAATATATAAGAATTTTTAATAATTATTTCATCATTACTGTGATTTTTAAAAATATTTTCTAATTACCTGCTCGGAGCATACAAAGTATACTTTCCGTCCTTACTTATATTTCCACTCCATTTTGGAATAGATCTAACTATTTTTTTCTTGATTATATCTAAAATACTGCCCTTGTCAGAGCCAATAATTCCAGCCCACTGTGGTTTGTTTGGCATTGGAACAACACAGATGATTTCCTTGAGTTAAAATATTTTTTACAGTTTGTTTTAAATGAAAAATTTTACAAGTATAAGAAAAATTTATGTACTTTAAGGCCAGGTATTTTTATCGGAATTTTACTGAGATTCACACCATTTTTTGCACTGTACACCATGATGCAATCTTTGTTTATTTTCTCTGCAGCTGGTACTACTATATATGAATCGTCACATGTAATAACAGCTTCCCTGAATGGAGTACCAGTATTGCTTCTTACAGGATACTCAAAAGTAAATAAAGTTGCACCATCTGAAAAAAAAAGTAGTTAATCAATTCTTTTTTTTTTTTCAACTAATATAATTGTAAAAATTTCATTACCTGGTATACTCCTCATAATAAATGTTGCTGTGGTTTTAACAGATTCCACTCCTGCAGGATTAGTTGGTCTAGAAACTGTAGCAAATTTTGAGCAATCATTAACAAGCATCAGCTGTTTGACATCTGCTTGCTCCATTTTGAATAAAACTTGTTCTGTGATTCGATTCCAAATCAAAACATTCCCTGATTCAGTTGAAATTATGTATCTGAACAAAAAATATTTGGTCAATTCACTAATCTTAATCTTTTTTTTTTAATTAACTGTGATAAAAATAATTAAAAAATCTTACTTTCCATCATGTGTGATAGAAGCATGGGTAACAATAGCACCCAAAGGACTGTCAGCCAATTTTGAAATCAATTTTCCAGATTGAAGATTCCAAACTCCTACACACCCTCTTGTAACAGTAACTGCTAAATTGCAGTGTTCTGCCAAACTATGAATAAATAGTTTTGTATTTATTTTATTAAAAAGTTAAAAAACTTCAACTTACCAAAGTGAATCAATCTGCAACTCATGCCTATCAATCACATGAACTTGTTCAAAAATATTATTTATATTCCACACTTTAACACTTCTGTCAATACTAGATGTAATTACGCTATTCCAGTTGGCAATGGTGAGAGCTTCTAATTGAATGATTCTAGCAAAATGTGCATCCAATACCTTGACTAACTCGGATGTTTCCAAACTCCAAACATACAAACTTTTTCTGTTAGAAAATAGTAACCATTATAATTTTGACTTTTAAAAATGTGCATTTTTTTTTTTTTTTTTTTTTGAATGTAAAGTTTAGTAAATAATTTTTTACCTAACTCCAGCAACAGCATAATTTTTTGTACCACTAATCATAATGGAGTTCGAGCACATCATTCGAGTGCTTATGTTTCTCACTCCATTTGGAAGCTCGAGGATTATTGCATCTTTGTTGTTCTCCAAAAACCAAACTACAAATCCATTACCAGTAGTAGCTAACAAAACATCTTCTTCTTTGTTAAGCTTTAGTTGAAGCATGTACTCTGAGTCGTCGTTCTCTGTCCTCGGAAGATCAAAATTTTCCTCCCACTGCAGAGAATTTTCGTCTATTTTGAACTTAGTAACTTGAAAATTATCCTTGGTAGTGCAAGCGTACAAAATATCTCTTTTCTTCGTCATTACCATGGCACTAGTGAAACAAAAAAATTTAATTTTGTCAATTTTAAAATTTTCTTTAAAAGTTCGAATGAAAACCGGGAGGAAAACCGATACCTGTGAAATCTAAAGGGCTCAAAAACTTTATTGTTTATGTAAGTATGCATCAGCATTGTAGACTCTTCGAGACTTCCCGACCAGAAGATTATCCTGTAGTCATCTAGAGTTGTATACTCCACATCTAATAACAAAAAAAATAAAAAATGACGAAAAACTCTCTGATTGATGACGATTAAACGACTCGATCGAGTACCTAAAATACACCACTGATTCGGATCCTCGGGGCTTGAATGATTCCCAATGAGATTACCGCGCAAATCAAATCTGCACCAGCCGCTCTTCCCGTAGATAAAGCAAAACTGGTTCATGAGGTAGATACCGCAGACGGTTTCTTCATTTGGCAACGGATTGTCGATTATTAAAAACTCGCCCGTCAGAGTATTCAGAACTACGGACTTTACAAAAGCCACGTTAATCTTTGAAAAAAATCCTTGAAAAAATTCGTCTTTACCTGATTGTTATTCGTATAAGCGGCGGCGTATCGGTTATCGGGACTCAGAACCAGCTGTTGCATGATACCCTCGATCCCGGGGTTTACGTCGCGGGTCATGTCGCTCGTGCTCAGGTCCCAGGTGATGAATTTGTTCGATATGGACACGATGTACCGGTAGTCAGAAGTCAAGCAAAATCCAAAAACTGCAAACTGGTGACCTTCTAGAGAGTACTACAAAAAAAATGATTAAATATTTAAGTTGTTTGAACTACCCGAAACAGTAATTACAAAGAAGTAAAAAAATTTTTTAAATTCTTTTAATTGATATTGTACATTGTTAAAAATTTACTGAAACCTTGTAATATTTAATAGAAATTTCGTTTGACATGTCTCTACTACAGAATTTATAATTGTAAAATAGTTGAATAATCGATAGGGACTGATGATTTGGTAATGTACTTTAAAAATATTTTGATCAAAGAACAACCTTAAAATTTTTTTTTGTGCGCTATGAAAAATATTTTGAACTAAGTCGTACGATTCCAAATTTTCATCATTCACAATTTATTTCTTGCCTTCACCATTGGGTATAATAATAAACATCCATTTTTTACAGTCACTCGTATCGACTGAATTAAAAATTAAAATCGCGTACTTTCAAGGGACCACCCGGTGTGTGTAAACAGTGGTAGAGCGGAAGCAGGGCGCAGTCCTTCGCGCCATCGTTGTCGCAGGCTTTGAGTAGCATTCGCACGTTCACGTTGTTTCCTATTTCCGGCAGTAAACGTCCTACCAGCTGCGGCGCGAGCATGTCCGGGTGGTTTCCCAGTATCGCACCTCCGAGCCTCAATGCATCCGCCACAAGCATCATCTCCCTGTAAATACATTAGTTACAGTTGGAAAATTAGAGGTAAACTTTTCGTCATTTTAGTGTAGAAAGATACTATTTCGGTGGCATCTTTCTACCCTAAGACGAAATATTGTTGACTTTACCTGATCAAATTTGGGTCCTCGATGTTGCAACAGGCATCCTCGAAGTCCGAAAGCACGGCTTGCAGCGGGCAAGAGCTTAATTTAGCGTGCAGCCACTCGTAGTTGAAGATCACGTTCTCGAACAGGTCCTTGAACCTGTGCGATCTAACCAGATGGTAGGGCAGCTCCCCGAACTAAAAGTTGAATTTTATTTAATTATAGATTTAATAAAATTAGTGTGTCTAAAAATCAAGCTGTCTGAGGGACTTGTAGAGACTCATCAACTCATAGTTCGAGTTCGAGATATTTATAAACCAAATAAATTGAAACTTCCGATTTTTCATCAGACTTTTAAAAGATAAATCCAAGTCTTAAAAATTGACGAGCCAGGTTAATTATTTAATTTTCGAATCGGAAATCACACAACTCTTTAACTCATGCCTTCGACAAGTCTCTTGGATTTTAAATTCGAACTTATGGATCCCTTTGCTAGATCAGGGAATGCATACCTTTCTGAGGTTGTATCTTGAAATTTTTCCCTCCTTCGAGTAGAAAGCCAGAGGTTGCTCTGGAACTTTGCGATCGGCTACACCTTCTTTGTCTTGTAGATTGAACCTGTTAAAATTTTTTTTTAATCGATTCGTGGTTGGTGGATATAGACTTGCGCGCAGTTGAAAAATTTTCAAGAAATATAAAAAAAAAACTTAAATTCAAAATGACTTTTTTTAATCTTCTGAAACTTAAATGGTTTATGTATTGGAAAACCCATTTTTCTTGAATGAATTTTTCTAACAGTGCACTTTAAGAACTAAAAAACCCCACACACCTGTGTCTCTGAATCTCCGTAAACTTGAACGGTTTCGGCTTGCCGCCACCCCAGATACCGAGGTAGTAGTCCGCGATCATGGAATGAAAATAGGTCGCCAGGTTCATATTTTTGAAGTACCTCTCCTTGGCAGCATCCCTGAACTGTCTGTGGTACCAGTTCAACACGCTAACGCCCCCGGCCTCCCGCTCGCTCAGGTAATTCGGCAGGTCGTTTCTGATCCTGGTCCACAACAGGGGAGGTATGCGTCTGACGGGTGGCAAGTGGTACTGGTAGACGTCGTCGAGGACCTTGTCGTCCAGGGATATGAGATCCTCGAGCTCGGACTCGGACAGTCCGGACTTGGCCGCGGTTATGTAGGCCAGGGCGTGAAACACCAGGATCTTACCGTGCTGCTTCTCGATTCGCTCGAACAGCATCATTATGCTGTCCATCACTGTGTTTGCGAGGTGGGTGTCGGCTGGCTTGGTGTAGCTGCGCCAACGGCAAATCTCGGCGAAGACTAGCTTCACGAAGATCGGGAGGGAACATTTGGATATCGCGTTGGCTACCAGACGCCACTGGTAGTTGTTTAGGTCGCGGTGCGCTGTCTTCATCCACATTCTGAAGATGTTTTTAAATTTTTATAAATTTAGGTGTTCCAGAGTTATGAAATTTTTAGAAAGTACAACCGATCAGAAGTTTTTTCTTCCATATAGTTAAAGAAAGAAAAAAAAAAAAAAAAAAAAACTAAAAAAGTAGTGTTAATTTATTGAAGATTTTAAGGAATTGCAAGTTTCTAAAAATGAAATAACCCTTACCATTATTATAAAAAATAAATTAAAATTACTTTAATTAAGCTGTAACTCGCCCACATTTCGCTATTTTCATTTCGTAGAATAAAAAAATGTGAACAAAGTACAACACAATTATCGAAAGAAAAAAATTTTCTCAAAAATAGGTTGTTTTCTCTAACATCTTTTAGAGCCTAAAATTTGAGTTTACTTGATGACATCCATGGCCAAGTCTTCACCAAGCGCTGTGACCTCAACAAAGCTCTCGTCGGTATCGATCATCCTCCTCAGCAGATGATAATCCCTCGATATGACGGGATTCGATTCCTCGGCCGCGCAAGAAAGTATCATTTTCGTGTTTACCGGGAGCCTCGTGGGCAGCCAGGATAATTTGTTGCCTTGAACGCCCGTTAATTGGTCCACGCTGTCTAGAAACAACAGAATTGGCTGCTCCTTGGTCGCGAGGGTCAACAGGTGTTTGAAGTGTGCGGTCAACGGTACCAAGTCGTCCGGTATGTCTTCGAACGGTAGCATGAAGTTGTAGGATATCTATATCGAAAAATAACGACTTTTAAAATCAAGCGGGACTAAAAAAAATCGTAGTTTATACGTATGCAACTTTATTGTTGAATTTTTTTAATGAACTGAGAAAAATGAGGCTCCGGAGTATACATTCCGCTGCTAGATACAAATTTTTTAATGTATCTAAAAAAAAAAAAAGGTTCTTAACATTCTTCAATATTTAGTAGTTTTTAGTGAGTTACAAATATATATAAGGTACCTGTACCTAGTATGGCCCCCCTAAGCGAGAATCAACGTTATGGCGAATCAAATCAATATTTTTTGACGTGGAAGGTCTCATTTTAAAGGTTAATTCAAGAGCTTTAAAATGAGACGTTACGCGTTCGATTTTGATCAATGAGCTTGAAATGCCAGAGGATTTACCAAAACACGTTTTTTTAAGACGCCAAAAACTTGTGTACCTAATATGGCCCCCTTGAAGTTATTTATTAATTGCGATTTGTTTCTATTTTTTAAATCAATCAGGATATGAGATTTAAAAAACTTAAAAATTTTCATTATTTTAAAAATTATTTATTTAAAAATTGAGCCTTTTTTACAATTTTTTTGTAAGTTTTGCAACCAGTCCAAAAATTACAGCTTCAAATTTTTATCAAAGTTTGTTTTTTGAGCTAGAATGTTTTTTTAGTTATAAAATGAAAAAAAGCTTTGAAACAATTAAATTTATTTTTCTTAAATAACATTAGGACAGGATTTTCTAAAAAGTAAATATGAAACTAAGGACTCTTAATATCGGTATTTCTACTAATTTGCGGGGGGCCATATTAGGTACACTGCAGCGAGCACTGCAGTATAAAAAGTTATTTAAGAATAAAACCCGTTAGAAAACGAGTTGAACAAAAACTAAAATCGCATTTTAAAGCTGAAACAATAACGAATCGAAGCTACTTATGAAAATTTTGGTCAGGTGCGTCTAAATATTTTGGCAGACCATTTATTCACGACGTAAAATAATAACGAAGGTATACGAAACGAGTTTTAGCTATGAGGCGTGCGCAAAAATAATTGTGAAATGTTCTAAACAACTGAAAACTTCATAATTTAGTGTTTTTGACTTCTTCCTACCCTGTAGAGATGCCGCATATCGAGCATATTCAAAATAACAGGGGGGGGGGGGGGGCATATTAGGTACACCTACCTTATATAATTTCTATTGTATAAACTCTGTGTATTTCATATTTGACCAAAATATGAAAATATTTTTCAAATTTCCGAGGTTTCAACAGTAACTGTTCGACAATAAAAAAAGATCCACACCTGCTGACAAATAGAAATCAGAGTAGGCGTCAGGGCGCTGCTGTCGGGGGTGGTCCCCAGGAATCTAATCACACTAATGGGCTTCTTTCCCGCGAGCCAAACGGTGTTCGAGAGACCCGCGCTTTTCGCCAGCAGGGAAGTTTTTCCACAACCTCCCTCGCCGTAGAACACCAGGGGCTTGTCACTGTCCCCCAGCATGTATTTCTCTATTCTCTCCAGGCTGTCCTCGCGGCCGTAGAAAACCTATAATAAACCATAAAAATATCAGATATAAAATTCACGGCGAGCTGGTTTTTTAAAGTTTACTTTGACGGAGTTGTTGCAAGCGTGGAGGTGCTGAAGGATCTCGGTGATTATTTGTCCCTGAGCCGAGCTGTCCTCTTTTTTCATGGCTCGGTCGACCAGCTTCACGATGTTCCTGTAAAAGTGGGTGATGAAGTGTTGGAGGTATTCCCCGTGGGTCTCCGGATCCAAACCTTCTCTTCCGACCCACTCTATGGTGTATCTATCAAATTGTAAATTTATTTATTTATTTGAACGTCTCTATGTGTGTACCTTAAAAATTGCATACTTTTGCAAATTAGTGCTCTCAATTTTATTTGGCACTCTGACGTCCCGCAAATCGGCTAGGAGCCTCGCGGCCTCGTTGTCCAAACTCCGGTTGATTATGTCCAGATACAGACTGGCCTTTCTCAGATTTTGAAGGTTGATGTTGTTTATGTACCTCAAGTACGCCAAACAGTGGTTCTTCGTGTTCTTCACGTTCAGTAATCCGTTTATGACCTCTCGTTCGGTGACTAAACCACACAATCGACATTAGTACGTTCGTAAAATTCGAGCTTGGAATCTGACTAACCAGACATGAAGTAGTTGTGCATGGTGTCGGCGTCGAACTTTCCGTTGTTGAAGAGCGACTGGGCGCCCTTGCGGAAGAGCTTCTGCATCTTAACCATCGTGTCCCACCACAAGGCCTGGTCCTCTTGTTGCAGCTTAGGGATTCTCTGCGGAGCAAAGGGTTACGGTTCAGTGAAGAGGAACTTGAAAAATTAGCGGCATTACTTTGTTGTTGAAGTTCTTTAGGATTGACGATATGGGCTGCAGTATACTCGTGGGAGGCACTGCGTTGCTGTCCTTCTTGTACCAGAGGTCGAACACCGCCACCTCCATGCCCAGACTGTCGAGCTCTGTTTTCAGCATCTCGAGCTCGGAGCTCAGGACGTACGTCGGAATGGGCCTGTATCCGTACTTTTGACCAAGAAAAACCTAAAAAATTTTTGAATTTTAATAAAAACTCATGCTATCAATTTTATCAAAATAACTGTAAGAAAGTAAAAGTTTAAATTCATATAATGGTTTTTATTTCGATTTTTATACTTGGTCACATTACCATCTTTAAATGCATGTATTTTTAAGATGAAACATTATTATATCATATTTTTTAAACTTGGGTTTGTTGAATATCAACTAACAATCCTAAAGTAAAATTTAAAAAAAAAAAACAGTTTTTTCATTAGAATTAGAATTTTACCTAATTTGAAAAAGATATAAGACCATTATTTGGTACTCTACCTTGTAGTCAGAAGTATATAAACTCCTTTTTTTTTATCGATCAGAAACTCATCACAAATTTTAATTAATTTTTTTAAAGTACCACAAAATTGGGTCCCATGCTCAACCGCTGACAATTCTCGATCTCCCGCATGCACAGCTCCGTAGTCATGTGATCGTCGGTGGCCTCGTCCCTCACGCCCCATCTCATGTCTACAACCTGCACAAAAAAAAAAAAAAAAAAAAAAACTTTGTTTTCAACAAGTTCGCATTAAGAGTGGGTGGTAATTTTCGCGGGCTTGTTAAAAAAGTTTGGTGCGCCAGCGCAGAACTATTATCTCAACGGTGATGTCCTGACTACATGTGATGTTGGTAAACATATGTATAGGCATGCCGCCCCCTCTTACGAATCAATTTTCTTTAATCTTTTAGTTTCAAGGTCATCACTGCCAATGTCAAGACTTGCTTGCGCCATAATGTGTAAGAACACGTGTGAAGGGATTTTGACAACATTACGGATATTTAAAAATATAATTGTGCTGCAGAAATGGTTTTTAAAGAGTTTTCTCGTGAAATAAAAAATAAGACAAGAAAAAAAATGAAATTTATGGGTTTGAGCTCGATCTGTTAGACACTTGTGAACACATTTAATTATTGAGCAAAAAGTAAAAAATTTTCAATTTTATTGTAGTTTTTCCAGCGCTTACATCGATAAATCATTTTTGATCAAAATTTAACTAAGACTCTATTAAAAATACAAGCTCTACTGCAAGCTTAATATTTTATTGTAAAAATAATTACGGCCTAGAAATGATAAAAACTTACCTGAAATTCAAGCCCATGCTTTTCCCGACAATAATCCTTTAATTTTGGATAACACTGTGCCATCAGCGTATTTCTTTCCATGGTTGTATCTTAAACACATAAAAACAACAAACGGTGCAATCAAGTACTTTTCAAAAAATTTCTCCGTTTATTGATTTGAAATATTGAATTCACCTGTAAAAGTCGAGCTTGTGAAAATCCTCACGATTTTCGAGCTGACCGGTGGCAAGGACTTGAGTGATCCAGCAAATATCGAATCGATTGTCTTCTCATCCATCGTTCTTTATTTTAAATTTATCTTTTAAAACTTGAAAAAATTTTTATACGCAATGCACCAACGCGTGAACTTTCACCTGCATTGCTCCAGAGTCGAGTCCTCCCTCAAAATTCATATTTTTCCATTTTTTAATATTCAAAATGACAAAAATTTTCAAACAATTCTAAACTACAATACCAAACACTGTATTTTCAACATTTATTGAATTACGTATGGAACTGGGAGAAATTTTTTTTCAGCGCTACCCATAATTCATATTCTGTATTAGATTAACAACTGTGCTTGTATGATTCGTTCCCGAATTTAAATAGCCGACCCGGTTGCTAGGGGTTTGTTTACGGGGGCGTGAATTGATTATCCTGCAAAGAGTTTATGCCTTTGTCCAAGGTATATAGGCCACACACTACATCCATATTTCATTTTTTACAGGTGCACATTGATGGGTGTCTAATTTTAGAGTTAAAAAAAAAAAAAGACGCAAAAATGGCACCTTCGGATCCGATGACGCAGATGAACACCTATAGGTCGTACGTGACCATGCTGGCCGATCCGAATGCTAAGGACGAGTCGAAGCTCAAGGCGGCCCAGGAGATGTCGGAAAATTTCGAGGTAAGTCGATCGTACTTTTTCTTCCAAATACCTCTTACTAATATAATCTGTTTTTTCAACAGGTCATCATAAACTCATCCCAGTACCCGGCCTTCCTGGACCACCTGATGAAGAACTTCCTGAAGATACTGCAGGAGGGTGAGCCACACTTCATATCCGAATACAACATACAGCAGGTCAGGAAGCTGATACTGGAGATGATACACAGACTGCCCACTAATGAATTCCTCAGGCCGTACATCAAGTCGATCTTGAGCCTGATGCTCAAACTCCTCGAGACCGAGAACGAGGAAAACATCCTTGTTTGCCTGAGGATAATCATTGAGCTTCACAAAGCGTTCAGGCCGACCTTCAACCCTGAGGTTTGCTTTTCTCTTGCCGAGGTAGGTGAACCCCGTATGGCCAACCGAAAGTAGAAAGATTATTTTGTAAAAATCTTGGGTGTAGGGTTGATAAAAGTTATTCATGGTGCTGGAAATAATGTACCAACTGCTTGATAATGAATAGCCATATGAGTACGGCCTTATGAGGTTCGCTTGCCGTAGTGTGAACCCCTTAGTACTCTCAAATATTGTAAATTGAATTTTTTACTTTCAGATTCAACATTTTTTACAATTTGTCAAATCGATATACAGCGAGTTGCCGAGAAACTTGCCGAAAATTTTCGAGCCACGTCCTGCCATTCGAGTCAAAGACTTGTCGGAAATTAATCTAGAGGCTCTCTTGAAAGAAACGTTCACGATAACACCCATTCAAATAACCGAGAAAAAAGCAGCCGATGGGTCTCCTCAAACGGTAAATACTATTAAATTCGAAAAAATTCAAGTTAAAACTTTATTTTTCAAAATTAATCGTATTTTTTTTTTTTTTTTTTTTTCATTACAGTACAATCTCATCCCAAAAGCTTTGCTTTCGCTAAAAGTCCTTCAGGAGCTTCCCATAATCGTCGTTCTGATGTACCAAATTTACAAGCAAAACGTTCACCAAGACGTCTCGGACTTCATTCCTCTCATAATGGCAACGATAACCCTTCAGCCCAGTCCCCAGCATCGTGCCTCGCCGGGATTCAACAAAGAAGTTTTTGTAGATTTCATGGGTGCTCAGATCAAAACTCTGTCTTTTCTCGCCTACATCATTCGTATTTACCAAGACGTGGTCAGCCAGCACAGTAACAAAATGGTCCAGGGTATGCTTGGTTTACTGACGTTATGTCCGATGGAGGTCGCTCACCTCAGAAAAGAATTGTTAATTGCGGCCAGACACATTTTGGCTACAGATCTCAGAACAAAGTTCGTGCCTCACATGGAAAGGCTCTTCGATGAAGAGGTTCTGCTTGGACACGGCTGGACTACGCACGAGTCCCTTAGACCACTGGCGTACTCTACACTGGCTGATTTGGTACATCATGTACGGCAGTTGTTGCCGCTTTCGGATCTCACTAGAGCTGTACATTTATTCAGGTGATTTAATTTTTTAATTATGTTTCTTATTCTTATGATATTATATCTTCTTTAATTTAATATTATAAAACTACGTTTATGTTTTTCAGTAAAAACGTTCACGATCAGAGCTTACCAGCAACGATACAAACCATGTCATGCAAGCTTCTGCTGAATCTCGTTGAGTGCATTCGACAAAGGTCGGATCAAGAAAACAGTCCACAAGGTCGTGAGCTTCTAATGCGAATGCTCGAAGTTTTTGTACTTAAATTTAAAACTATAACCAAACTTCAAATGCCTATACTTCTGAACAAAGCCAAACAACTGCCAGCCCCGAGTATAGACGCGACTAAACCTGCATCAGCCGATGATATAAAACCCAACATTACGGAGATTCAAGAAGAAAAAGAGACCGTAAAATCAAAATTCGGTTTTCCCTCGTTGCAAAATCAAAATATAAATGTGGCTGATTACAGAAGTCTCGTGAAGACTCTGGTGTGCGGTGTTAAAACGATAACGTGGGGTTGTGCCAACTGTAAATCTGGAGAAATGACACAATCGAAGCAATTTCAGCCTAAAGAGACGTTGGTTTTCATTCGTTTAGTAAAATGGGCCTTACAAGCATTGGATATTTACATGATCGGCCCACCAGCTTTAGCTCTAGCTCAACCTGGCAGACCAGCTCAGCCGCAACAAGTCAGAAGTAAAGAAGAAAAAGAAGTCCTTGAGCACTTCAGTGGTGTCTTCTCAATGATGAATCCACAAACTTTTCAAGAAATATTTTCCACCACAATTGATTACATGGTAGAGCGTATTTTTAAAAATGCTGCACTGCAGATTGTTGGTAATTCATTTTTAGCTAACCCCACAACGTCACCTATATTTGCCACGGTACTCGTCGAGTATCTTCTCGAAAGGATGGACGATATGGGTTCAAACGTTGACAGGAGTAATCTTTATTTAAGACTGTTTAAACTTGTGTTCGGAAGTGTGTCGTTGTTCCCCACAGAAAACGAGCACATGTTGCGACCGCATCTGCATCAAATTGTAAATAGATCTATGGAACTTGCAATGTCTGCTAAGGAACCATACAATTATTTTCTCTTATTGAGAGCTTTGTTCAGATCCATTGGTGGTGGTTCCCACGACCTGTTGTACCAAGAATTTCTGCCTCTCTTGCCAAATTTATTAGAAGGTTTGAACCGATTGCAATCGGGTTTACACAAACAGCATATGAAAGATTTATTTGTGGAGTTGTGTCTGACGGTGCCGGTCCGATTGAGTTCCTTACTTCCGTACCTGCCAATGTTAATGGATCCGTTAGTATCTGCTTTAAATGGTAGTCACACTTTAGTAAGCCAAGGTTTGAGGACACTTGAATTGTGCGTTGACAATCTTCAACCAGACTTTTTGTATGATCACATTCAACCGGTAAGAGCTGATTTAATGCAAGCTTTATGGAGAACACTCAGAAATCCCACAGACCAGGTGAAAAAATAATTTTTTTCATTAAGCAATTTTTTAAACTGTTAAAAATTAAAATATTTTTTAAATTTCTTATACCTAGGTTGCGCACGTTGCTTTCCGCGTGCTGGGAAAATTTGGTGGAGGTAATCGCAAAATGATGATTGAGCCACAAAAACTTGAATACAACGATCGGGAGACGAATCCTCCTGCAATCGTTGCACACTTCGAAGAGGGCTCGAGAAGTATTGATTTCTTAGTCGAGAAAGTCGTCGATACAGCGTTTACTGCCCTCAAATCCAACACCACAGACGTGTTCTATCGCAAGCAATGCTGGGAGGTGATCAATTGTTACCTAGCTGCCTCTCTCAGATTAGATGATGACAGAGCAACGTTGTACAAATTCTTTACACACCCGTCCTTCAAAAATGGCCAAATACCTCCTCTACAGGGGTATCCTCCACAAACGTATTATAAAAGTTTGGATGTTGTGGCTCGTAACGTTCAACAAACGGCGCTTACAGGTTAATAATTTAAAATATTTTTTAAATCTCTTGAAAATTCATAAAATTTACATATTTTAATTTTAATATTCCAGGCCTATTCGTTGCTGCTGTAATCAAAGAACTTCGCGATTCAGTTCTTCTCACAATGACCAGTATCGTTCGTCATTACACAATGGTAGCAATCGCTCAGCAGGCAGGTCCCTTCTGTTTACTAAACAAAACCAACAGATCACAGGGTCAAGATCCACTTGTACTTATCGACGCCCTAGCCGTGATTATGGGTCACGAAGAGAAAGAGCTGTGTAAGCCGGGAAATACTGCACTCGTTTTAATATTGGAAACAGCTACGAACATTTTAGGTTCGAAAGAGCGTGCTTGCCAGTTGCCTTATATGGAGTACTTAGCCGAAAAAATGTGCTCGCTGTGTTACGAGCGTGCCTGGTATGCGAAACTTGGTGGTTGCATGGCGATCAAGTTCTTGTTTGAGAGCATGGCTACCAAATGGGTTCTCAATCACTTATTCGTTTTTCTGAGGGCTTTAATATTCGTTATGATGGATCTCACGGGTGAGGTGTCAAATGGCGCGATTGACATGGCCAAAGCTAATCTCGAAAAGATGCTCAGGGTATGTGTGAATCCTGGCGTACAAGAACCTGGCAACTTAGAATTGCTTGAGGCTCAGAATAAAGCACTTCATGAAGTAACTCATGAACTCGTGAGGCAAGTAAGCTCACCTCATACAATCGTCAGGGAACAAGCTATGGCTTCGCTACGACTTTTAGCTGAAATTCAGAATAAGTCTGTAACAGAAGTGATGGAACCTCACAAAGAAGTATTGGCCGATATGATACCACCAAAGAAACATCTCTTGAGGCATCAGCCAGCAAATGCTCAAATTGGTTTGATGGATGGTAACACATTCTGTACAACGCTTAACCCACGACTGTTTACAATTGATTTGAATACGCTTGAGCACAAAGTTTTCTTCGAAGAACTTCTTACGCTCAACGAGGCTGAAGATATTAATCTCAACAGATTACCTTGTTACAAATCAGTTCCAAATCTCATTCCTCTCAGAAAATCAGCCTTAAGAGCTCTTGCAGCTTGTCATTACCTCGCAGAGAAACGTCAAAGTATCTTCGAAGTTTTATATGCAGCACTAGAGAAGCCAAACGTTGAATTGCAAGAGGCAGCTTTTGAGTGCATGAAAGATTTCATAGCAGGATTCCAAATAGACATGGAATCTGTGCATGCAATCATGCGACCGATGCTTTTAACTCTAGGAGATCACAGAAACCTCAGCCTTAATTGTGTAAAACGATTATCTTACTTGACACAGTTATTCCCGAGTACTTTTAGTATAACATTATGCGAACAGTTGCTACAACATCTTAAAAAATTACTGGACAATTTAGCTCAAGCTCGTAAAGGAATATCAAAGACAGGAGAAAACGAACAGAAGATTGCAACTATTATTGGAATATTCCATCAAATACCAGCCGCCACACCGAAATTTATTGATATTTTATGCAGGCTCGTACTGCAAACTGAAAAAGCTCTGTTGGTCGAAGCATCCAGTACATTCAGAATACCACTTATGCAATTTTTACTGAGGTATTGAAAATTTTATTTATTTATTAATATTTTTTTATAAGCGAGTTTGCATTGTTAATTTGAATTTCTAATTTAGGTACCCCACGGAAACTTTAACCCTCATGCTCCACGATAACAACATCAAAGATCAGCTGTGGAGTCGGTATCTGGAGTTCCTCATCAAGCATAAAGATGGTAAACCCTTCAGAGATGTATTGCATAAAAGCACAGGTCGACTGATAAACATGCTGCTTGCTCACTCAAACATGAACTCGAACCTGACCCCCAATGAGAAGAGTGAACTGCAGCACCAGGCGATCAGAATCGTATCAATATTAATCAAATTCGATGAACAATGGCTATCAACGCAAACACAACTAGTTACAGCTTTGAAACAAATTTGGTCTAATGACGATTACCATACATTACACAAAAAAGTCGATAGCATAGACTTTTGCCACTGGAAGGAGCCTAAACTTATCGTCAAAATTTTGTTGCATTATTTCTGCCACCATCCTAACGATATAGATTTACTGTTCCAACTGTTGAGAGCTACTTGTGGTCGATACGTACCGGATTTCCAATTTTTAAGAGATTTCCTGGAAAATACAGTTGCTCAAGAGTATACAGTTGAATGGAAGAGAAGTGCTTTCTTCAGGTACAAAAAAATTTTAATTTATGGTTTAATAAAAAATTTTAATTTATAAAAATTATAAATTTAATTTTAAAGGTTTGTCGAGCATTTCCCTACAACGATGTCACCGGAGCTAAAGGCAAAAATCTTACAGCTGATCATTATTCCATGCTTTGCCGTTAGTTTTGAAAAAGGCGAAGATATAAAACTCGTCGGCAGCTCGCCAATTCCTTACCCAGATAGTCCAGACAATATTGTTTCTGTTTTTATTAACAAAATAATTGACCCCGAAAATCCCTTGGTAACGATTGACTGCGTGAGAATAGCTCTGCTTCAATGCTCGTGCCTTCTGGTAGAGCTAGCGCCACAGTATATACATGATGGTTCGAACAAGAAACAAGGTAACAAGTTGAGACGCCTTATGACATTTGCTTGGCCCTGCTTGTTGGGTAAAAATTGCGTGGACCCAGTTACACGATATCATGGACATTTGCTGCTCAGTCACGTTATTGCCAAGTTTGCAATTCACAAGAAAATTGTTCTACAAGTAAAATTTATTAAATTTTTTTAACTCGCAATAAATTAACTATGGTGCAATTGTCTAACAAAATGATAATTTTTTATTAGGTATTCCACAGTCTATTGAAGGCTCATGCAGTCGAGGCTCGTAATGTTGTACGCCAAGCTCTGGAAATAATAACTCCAGCGATGCCAGTCCGTATGGAAGACGGTTTCAAAATGCTTACTCATTGGACCAAAAAGATTATCGTTGAAGAGGGACATTCGATGCAACAATGTTTCCACATTCTTCAATTAGTTGTTCGCCATTACAAAGTTTATTACCCAGTTCGTCATCATCTTGTGCAGCATATGGTCAACTCGATTCAACGTCTCGGTTTTAGTCAAACTGCCACGATCGAGCATAAGCGATTAGCCGTTGAGCTTGCTGAAGTTATAATCAAATGGGAACTTCATCGAATTAAAGTAATTATTATTAATATTTACAGTGAAAATCTTATGAATATTAAAATTACTAAATATTTTGCGTTTACTTAAAAATATATTGTTTTCATTTATTTTAGGATGAAGCAGAAAGTGCAGAAAATGGTGGATTAGGGGGTAACTTAAAGCGATCAACTACGGACGAAGGACCAGAAGCGAAACGAATGGCCATACAGATTGGTCAAGTACCTGGAACCTCAGCTTCTCCTCTGCCGGGCATGATCGTTCAACCTAAAGCAGAACCCGGTGCTACGAAACCGATTGAGCGTGTTCACGCTGACGCTATCTTGAACTTCTTACTGAGACTAGCTTGTAACGCAAATGACCCCCCGAACGCCACCCAAGGTAATCAAGGTGAGCAGTTGTCGAAGAGGTGTGTCGCGCTGCTGAAAATGGCTCTGAAGCCAGATGTTTGGCCTCAATCATGCGACTTGAAACTGGGGTGGCTAGACAAAGTGTTTTCCGGCGTGGAAGTGGCAAACCCCAACTTTGGAAACATATGTACCGCTTTAGAGCTGGTTACCTTCTTGTTGGGTGTCATGAAAAAAGAACAAATTTTAGCGAGTTTCAAACCATTACAGAAAGGATTAGGCTCTTGCATTGCTTGCACAAATACAAAAGTCATTAAGTATGTTATAGTTTTTATCATCATAAAAAATTTTAATTATCGTACTTTTTACAAATAAATAATTTATTTTTACAGATTAGTCCATGGATTACTCTCACGACTAATGTCCATCTTCCCAACTGAACCGAGCACTTCGACAATATCATCAAAGCACGAAGAATTGGACACTCTATACGGCACAGTTGGCAAGTTCATTACCGACGGTTTGTTTGCTTACGAGAAAAATCTACAAGCTCATCCAAGTTCCCTGTTTGGAGCTCTTATGATGCTTAAAGCTGCTTGTACTAACAATCAAAACTACATCGACCGCATAATTGTTCCCTTCATGAAAGTTTTGCATCGAATGGCTAAGGACCACCTTCACCCAACACAAACTGAAAATAATCAAGTTGGCAGCGAGCTGCTCATTATGAGTTTGGATTTGGTAAAGAACAGAGTTGTTACTATGAACCCTGAGATGCGAAAATCATTTATATCAACAGTTCTAGTTGGTTTAATCGAAAAAACCCAAGACTTCAAAGTGATGAAAGCTATTGTCAAAATGCTTGAAGAGTGGATGAAGAATAAGAATCCGAATCAAATTCCTTCTTTAAGAGAGAAATCAATGCTTCTAATGAAGATGATGTACTTCATTGAAAAACGTTTCCCAGATGATTTAGAACTGAATGGCCAGTTCCTCGAACTCGTAAACTTTGTATACCGAGACGAAACCCTCAAATCAACAGAATTAACTTCAAAACTTGAAAACGCTTTCCTAAGTGGTCTTCGGTGCATACAACCGCACATTAGAGCCAAGTTCTTTGAAGTTTTTGACGCATCTATGCGAAGAAGACTTCACGATCGCATTCTTTACATCGTCTGCAGTCAAAACTGGGATTCAATGGGACCTCACTACTGGATCAAACAGTGCATCGAGCTTCTTATGGTTACTGCTAATTCAGACACTCCAGTACAAATGGCGAATCAAGATACACTCTTACCAAGTATCAAATCGATAATAAACTCAGTAGATTGCGAGGAGCAAAAGAATTTCCTCGTTTATTCCATGGTCAAGGATGAGCCCCAAGATGTTTTCGATTTAACCGAGATAAAAACCGTCAAGGATGAAGTAATGGAAGTTGATCCTCTCAAAATCGAACCAGAGCCATTCCCAGAGGAAATCACTCCAAGCAGTCAAACCACTCTGGAGCAACTCATTGCAAAACAAGCAGAGTTTTTGGATCAAGCCAAGAATATCAAAACCGAGCAGTTATTGAACGCAGCATCTCAACTTTGCCACATGGATACAAACTTGGCCGAACGAGTTTGGCTCGATACATTCCCTCGCATCTGGAGCATACTCGATGAGCACCAGCAGAACAACCTGACAAACGACATCGTGCCATTCACGTGCAGTGGAGCTCACGTAGGTCAAAAAGATTGTCATCCAAGTGCCCTGGCAACTTTTGTAGAAGCTCTTTCGCATTGCACCCCGCCAATACCCATGAGACCAGCGCTCATGAAGTATCTTGGAAAGTCACACAATCTGTGGCACAGAATGACGTTGAGTTTAGAGCAGATGGCCTTTGAGAATGGAAATGGTCAAATAAAAAATAAACGTGAATCCGACTGCTACGACTTTGAACCAGAGAATGGTCCGCACGTGGAGATTCTCGACTCGTTGTCCGATATGTACTCGTTGCTCTGCGAGGAGGACATGTGGTCGGGACTTTGGCAAAAGTACGCTTTGTATAAAGAAACACTGCAAGCAACCGCGCTAGAACAACAAGGCTTTTTCGAGCAAGCTCAGGGTGCCTACGATCTAGCCATGACAAAATTCAAGCAAGATTACGTGACGACTCCAGCGCCATTCAAAGCGCAGCGAGAGGCGCTGATTTGGGAAACTCACTGGATTCGGTGCGCCAAAGAGCTCAACCAGTGGGATCTTCTATTGGATTATGGAAGTAAAAGATCAGAAAAGAATCCATTTTTGATTCTGGAGAGCTCGTGGAGGATACCAAATTGGACTTTGATGAAAGAAGCCCTTGCGCAGGTAGAGCAAAATTGCCCGAAAGAGATGTCGTGGAAGGTTAATCTTTACAGAGGTTTCTTGGCCATCTGTCACAGCGAAGATCAGCATCTAAGCGCCGTGGAACGTTACGTCGAAATGGGTATGCTTCAAATTTTCTTCAACTTTTTTTTTCAAATAGTAATGAATTTAAAATCTTTAATTTTTGTTGTTTTTTACAGCGTCTGGCATGTGCATGAAAGAGTGGCGACGCTTACCACACATCGTTAGCCACATTCACTTACCTCTTCTCCAAGCAGCCCAACAGATAATGGAACTTCAGGAAGCCATGCAAATTCATCAAGGCCTACTTCACGGCCGCAGTTCATCGCTCCACGACATGAAAGCTATTGTAAAAACATGGCGAAACCGTTTACCTGTGATTGCTGATGACCTGAGCCACTGGTCTGACATCTTCACCTGGCGTCAACATCATTACACGTTCATTTCAAGTCACTTTAAGTCCCCCGCAACGCAGCCCGAAACAACGCCAAATCAGTTTACTAATCACGCGATGATCGGCGTTCACGCTTCAGCTCAGGCGATCATTCACTTCGGTAAAATTGCCAGAAAACACAATCTGTCTGGCGTTTGCATGGACTCGCTATCGAGAATTTACACCATACCAAGTGTACCTATCGTTGACTGCTTCCAAAAAATTCGCCAACAAGTCAAGTGCTACTTACAAATGGCCTCTGTCTCGGGTAAAAATGAGCTCCAGGAAGGACTGGAAGTAATCGAGTCGACAAATCTTAAGTACTTTACAAAGGATTACACAGCCGAGTTTTACGCGCTTAAAGGTATGCTGCTCTCCCAAATCGGACGATCTGATGATGCGAACCGAGCTTTCTCCGCGGCTGTGCAGTTACACGACACTCTCGTCAAGGCCTGGGCACTGTGGGGTGATTACCTCGAGAGCATATTCACTCGAGATCCGAGACAGATCAACATTGGCGTGTCAGCGTTGACTTGCTTCTTGCACTCGTGCAGACATCAGAACGAAAGCAAGTCGAGGAAGTACATCGCAAAGATACTGTGGCTGCTGACTTACGACGATGAGAAGCAGGCTTTGATGAAAGTACTTGATCAATACTCAACTGGAGTTCCACCAATACAATGGTTGCCTTGGATTCCCCAGCTACTCATGTACCTAGTGAGACATGAAACACATATAATGATGAATATACTGAGCCAAGTAGGCAGAATGTTCCCTCAGGCGGTTTACTTTTCCATTAGAACTTTATATTTGACTTTGAAGATAGAACAAAGAGAAAAGTTTAAGAGCACAGAATTAGGTATGTAATTGGTTCTCGTTGATAAATATTATTTTACTTCGTGTTATTTTTTTCTAATGATAAAATTTTTTAAAGTATTGCTGAAAACTTACTTTAAAATTTTATAAATTTTTGTTGTAGCCAAAAGTCAAAATGGTGGCGATCAAAATGCAGCTGGTGCTCAACAAGAACTTAAAGCTAAAGCTACGGCGCCAATGTGGAGATGTTCAAAGATCATGCACATACAAAGAGAAATACACCCAACTATTCTGTCGAGTTTAGAAGGAATTGTCGATCAGGTAATTATTATTATTCCTTTCTCTACTAAAATTCATTTGACTTTGAATTAAAATAAATAAACAACTTTTTAATTGCAGATGGTTTGGTTCCGGGAATCGTGGTACGAGGAAGTTCTTCGTCAACTCCGTCAAGGACTGGCAAAATGCTACGCAATAGCGTTTGAAAATCGTGGCGCAGTGAGCGACGCTACTATTACGCCACACACGTTGAACTTTGTTAAAAAACTTGTTTCAACTTTTGGTAATTAAATTTATCTATTTCATTAAACTATTTAAAATTTGACAGAAAATATGATTTTTGAAAATTAAACCTAACTTTTTTAGAAAATATATCTTCATCGCAAAATATTACTAACACTTTTGGATCAGCGGGCAACGAATCGTTAGCTCGTAGAGCTCAGGCAACCATTCAAGATCCAGACTTTCAAAAAATGAAAGGACAATTCATCAGTGATTTCGACTTCAATGCTCCTGGTGCACGACTTTTGCACAATTTGATTAGCAAATTCAAAAAGTGGATAAAAATACTAGAGGGAAAAACGAAACTTTTCCCAAAGTAAGTTTAACATAAAAATAATGTATCCGAATTTTTTGGTTTTTCCTTCTAATTAATAAATTTATTATTTTTTATACATATATTTTTATTTTTTTAGGTCATTTTTAATTGAAGAAAAATGTCGTTTTCTAAGTAACTTCAGTTTAAAAACTGCGGAAGTGGAACTTCCTGGCGAGTTTCTTCTACCTAAAGTATGTACACTGGAAAAATATAAAGATTGTACTGCACAACATCGGGTTAGTAGGAAGACATCGATGAGTATAATTAGCTATAAGATTAAATTTAATTTCAGTTATCCGGCTCATAAGTGGACTTGGTTTGACAAAAGTTCATAAATAATAAGGATGAAAACATACACAAAATAAACATATTTTCACATAAACAATAAACATAAACATACATATAAACAATAAACATACATATTTTCACATTAAACATGAAAGCTATTAACACCTCACAGTGCGACCACGTCATAATCACTAGAACGTCTCATATAGCACAAACACCAACTAAATATTACAATACAAATCTTCATTAATTTTTTTTTTTTTTTTTTTTTTAATTTTATACTGTTTAATTTTAAAATGTCTTTTACTACAACTACACGCACTTTAAACTTTTATCACACTACACACGTCTCGAACAGCAATGACTTGAAAACGTCACATCTCACAACATTCATCACTAGTGATGTTTTTTAATGGTTTTTGCTGTGTAGAGTTTTTAAAATTTGGAGCCGAAAAAGAAGTTTTTTAATTCAGTGCTATATTCGATGTTTTCCAACTAACCCAACCACAATCAGAAATTTTTTTTTACAATAATCCAATATTATTTAGCATTCTCACTACTACGTCAAAATTGCTCGATTCATGCCCCGAGTGGAAATTGTTCAACGTCATAATACGGCAGCTCGTCGCCTACAGATCCGCGGTCATAACGGCCGATTGTATCCTTATTTAGTTGTAAACGATGCTGGACTCGGTGACGCAAGGCGCGAGGAACGCGTTCTCCAGCTGCTCCGTTTCCTCAATCACTACCTGGCGAAGCAAAAGGAGACGTCAAGACGCTTTTTGCACTTCACCGTACCGCGAGTCGTCGCTGTCTCGCCGAACATGCGCTTGGTCGAGGACAATCTGGCTTCCATATCGTTAATCGACATTTACAAACAAGGATGCGCTAAGTTGGGAACCGAACACGACGAGCCTATTGCAAAGTACTACGAGAAATTGGCCGCGGTGCAGGCTAGAGGCTCACAAGCAAGTCACCAAGTTCTGAGAGACATTTTGAAAGAGGTGCAAACCAGCATGGTCTCGAGGACGATGCTGAGAGACTGGGCTGCCAAGACTTTCCCCTCGGCTACCGATTACTGGACCTTTAGAAAAATGGTAGGTTTTAGAAAATATTAAAAACAAGAATTTTTCTTTTAATAATTTTTTTTTATTTGTTTTCAGTTTACTTTGCAATTGTCATTAGCCTGTTTTGCTGAGTACGTGCTACACTTAACGAGATTGAATCCTGACATGATGTATGTACATCAAGATTCTGGTTTGATAAATATTGCGTACTTCAAGTTCGATATCGATGACACTAGTGGTGAATTAGATGCAAACCGACCTGTACCTTTCCGCCTGACTCCAAACATTCTAGAATTTTTAACGGCCACAGGTAATTCAACTGTGTTATTTTTAAAGTTTATTATTCAAAGAACTTCAAAAATTGTTAAAAAAATATAAATTGTATTATTTTTTAATGTGTTGTTGTTTATTCCTTATAGGAGTCTCAGGACCATTAACAGCGAGTGCGATTGCAACAGCTCGTTGTTTGGTTCAACCGTCCTTTAAAGTCCACACAATACTTCGTGCGATTCTGCGAGACGAAATCATTACCGATCACAGCAAACGCCAAGAGATTTCGAAGAATGCTGCCTCCATCGCATCGGGCGCAATACCTGCTGAGGGATCCACTGAAATAAAAGCAGAATTACTCATATCAATGGTAACACGCGCGGTTAAGGCTATCGAAACAAGACTAAACTCATTGGCTCACTTTGATGGAACCGAAAGCAAAGTCAGCACTCTGATTGCTGCTGCCAACAGCCCCGACAACTTGTGTCGAATGGACCCATCCTGGCATCCCTGGCTGTAAAACCTTTTTTAAAATTTATTTTAATGAAGCTCTCTTTATTTGATAATAGAAAGAGATATTTTACTGTTCATAAATTGTGTAATTTGTAAATATTATTATTGTTTGTTATTTAGATATTGATAACTCTGATGGAGGTTTGTAATTTATACTTAAATGTACCGTAAGAATTGTTAAGTTAATTATGTAAATAATTTCATCTCATCTTGAATTGATTAAGTACAAATATGCGAAAAAATAAATAAATAAATAAATAAATCTTTCTTATTTTTAAGGAGTATTTATACAGTATTAAAAGAGCGATGTTAAATTACGGAATTTTTGTATTTGTAAAAAAAAGTCAATAAATATTTGTAAGAATAAAAATTTTTTTTTTGTCAATCCTTTCATAATTTGAAAGTTTATTCCCCGTATGATAATTGGAACAACAAACTTCATTTACCCACTGATATCAATATATTGATTTTGATAAATCTAATTATTACCCTAATTTAATAAGCAGTTACAGAATTTAATTAAGTTACATTTTATATTTTTTATAAAATTCTTAGAGAAACTTATTAAAGAAACTACTTAACATTCAATCGATTTTCAAAATCTTTAAAGTAGAAAGAGCGCGCAAATTTGGCGCCATCCAGTTTTTTAAAATTCTTCTGCATTCTTGACGGTGCGCTTTTGATAGCTGTCTGCTCTCTGTTTTCTTTAGAAGAATGTCAACAACATGGTTCTTTATAACAATTTTAATAAATATTTTTGTCATAGCAAAAGCATCTACCGGTGATAACTCTCAGTTTTACAGAAATTGCATGTATAAGTGCTTGAACGACAAGTGTAAAAGTGGTAAATTTGAAACAACTTAACCTTTAAAAACCACATTAAGTTTACAAAGTTTTCATTAATTAAAAAATTTTTTTTACTAGCACGTGAGTTTAAGGAAAACCCTCCTTTGGATTTACGATTACTTTTTTGGACTTGTCAAGAAGACTGCAGCTACTCTTGTATGTGGAAAACAGTAGATGTTTTTACTTCTAGAGATCTTGATGTACCTCAATTTTATGGAAAAGTAAGTTGATAAATTTTTAATTTTATAAATAAAATCGTACCAAATTATTTTTGTAAATTATTATTCTTCAAGTGGCCTTTTATAAGGTTTTTTGGAATTCAAGAACCAGCATCCGTGATTTTTTCCATCTGGAATTTTTATGAGCATGCAAAGTATTACCTTAAGTTCAAGATGGAAGTAAGATCTACAGCACCTTTATTTTTTGTGTGGACCTGGTTCACTGTGGTAAGTTTTTATAACTAAATGTGTTTTATTGTAAAAGTCACATTGAAAATTCTATTACAGGTGTGTTTAAATGGATGGTTTTGGTCAGCTGTCTTCCATACTCGAGACAAGGATTTTACAGAAGTCATGGACTATTCTTGTGCATTTGCAATTGTGCTCACATTACTGTACTGTTTACTCATAAGGTAGACCATTCATTTAACATTTGTTTGTAAAAAAATATAAAACAATTTCAATTTTATTTTTTCAGAATATCTTATAAGGACAAAGTTGTAAACAAAAGTTTTTTCATCATAACATGCATTTATTTAGCAATATTTTACACTCACATGACTCATTTATGGTCTGGTAGAATTGATTATGGTTACAATATGCAATTCAACATATTAATTGGTATTAAAAAAAATTTTCACATATTTAATGTAAATTTAACTTGTTATCTAATTTAATTGATCAAATTTTTTTCAGGTTTCTTATCATTTGTAATAACTATGATTTGGTGGTACAGAAATCATAGAAATCTTAGCCATGTATACTTAGTAGGCTGGTTTACCGTTTTATCAGTTTTAGTAACTTTATTAGAAGTTGCAGACTTCCATCCTATTTTTTGGATATTCGATGCTCACTCTTTGTGGCATGCATCAACTGTTCCTCTTGTAAAGTTACTGTATAGGTAAATTTCGTAACTCTTCATGAATGAGGTTTTTTTTAATTTACTATATTTTAATAAACTCATAAAAATATTTTTTATAGGTTTATCAACTTAGACTGTTTGTATCTAAAGAGAAAATATTTGAAATTAGAGGCTGAAGGACTGTGATAATGAACAAGAACAAAATAGTATTTTAAGTAATTTTTGTATAAAAATTTTATTTTCAAAGAATAATAATTTTTTTAATATACATAAGTTTGTTTTCTCTGCAAGGTAATACCTTAGGAATACCTTTTTTCAAGTCCTTTATGCGCCGCATAACAAAGTACGTGAGGCAGTGGGTATTTTTAATGATAAAATAAAATAATGTTTCAAAAATAAGATGCCAAATTATCTTACATAAATTTCTAAACGAATTTTAAAAACCTACTTAACACACAGAGCGTTTTGGAAGCTTTAAATGGGAATGTTTTGATATAAAGTAAAAATATATGACTTTTAACATTTTAACAGTACATAAATTTGACATCTTTAAGTAGTAACAATGGTTGGTTCAATTTTTTTTTTTTTAAGATCTTTCTTTCTTTTGACACAAAGTTTTAAGTACTACAATATTTTTGAGCCTAAGCATACCTGAAAGGTACTCTAAAAATTCCTTATGCTTTAAATAAATGCATAAGATTAAGACCCTAAAAAATTCAGACTACTAATATTCAATCATCTATCACTTTATATCGGGATACACAAAAATAAGCACTCTTCACTTTTTACATACAAAGAAATATAAAAAATAGTCAAATTAGAACAAAGTTATGCTGCCATACTGAACGCGCTTCCGTTAAAATAAAACAAAAAATCGCGACTTGTATATCTACACTTACACTTAGGATTTAAAAGTTTAAAATAAATATTGCATAATTTAATGTTAGTTTTATAAATTACAGCATTTACATAGACATGACTAACTGCTCAGCATGACGAACAATTGAACTCTTGAGTTTTAATCAAGCAGCATCAAATGATAAATGATTCGTTCGATTCGTTTACAACCTACGTTTATTCATTTTTATTATTATTATTTTTATTTGATTACTTCAAAACCAAATCTAACATTGACAAAATTTTTTTATTTATTACACTTCATGTTCAACCTTTTTTTTTCACTGGAGAATTTTTATTTATGATTTCGAGAATAAAATAAAAATTAAATTATATAAATATCATCCTCTTCTGTTAAAATAATTTTTTCAATTCAAAGCAAGTGTTCAAATTTTTGTGGAAACTTTAAACAATACGGTATCACACATCGTTTTTACTTAGATTTTTCGCTGTTATTTCGTAAAAAATTTCTTAATATTAATTAAAAAATGTGCCTTATTTTAAATTTAAGATTCATTTTTCAGTCTTAGACGAGTTTGAATACTTTTTCATCATTGTCAATTAAAAAACAATAATAAAATAGTTGATTCAGTTTTTATCAAATTTGTGCTCAGACAAATCTTGATAAATTCATTACTCTTGATGAACATTACATTACATAAAAGAAATTCAAGGAAATGTTTAAAAATTCATAAAAAATATTAATTCATCAAGTTATGATGATTGATAATAAAATGTATTCAGGATTAAAAACTTTAAAAAATGTTTCTAAATTATCAAAAACTTTGAAAATTAATAATTAAAAATTTCATTTTCAACGCAAGTGATAAAAATAAATATCACATCTTGAATGGCTGTTCGCGACAATTTAATTAAAAAAGCTAAAAAAACTAATGTCGTTAAAATCATTTTCGAGTGTTTTAAGAGGTTTAATTGTTACCTTAATATTTCGATTATAAGTAATCTACAAATGATTGCATCTTTGTCATATTTGACTTGTCTCGTGATTCATATAAAGTTATCCATTTCAATTAAGTTCTCGCTTTATTGAACCTTTTATTAATGGATGCACGGACTTTCATACTTGGTTAAGTACCATAAATTGCTGTTTTAGTCAACAGTCTTTGAGTACATTACAACTATTACACTCAAGCGTGGGAAACCTTTTAACAACTTGGGCGTTTTGAAAATTTTGCAAAATATGAACACGGATGAGTGACGAATTTTTTTTTCATCGGCTATCTCATCGTGTCTTTTTTAAAGTCAAATTTTTTCGTTTTGGATTGAATGACTATGAAGTAATCCATAAAAAATCAACTGATCGCCCTTAGCGATCCAAGCTAAATTTCAGTGCAAGTTTGCCGAATGTTTGACTAACGCTTCGTTTTCTGGGTTATCGTCTTTATTGTGCTTTTGGAGATTACCAGAAAGCGTGTGATCGGGCCTTCGTCTCTTGAAGAAACCAATTTTCCACAAAATCAAAGTCAGCAAAATTAAAAGTAGTAGACCGGCTACCACAGCCACAATTATTATCCATATAGGGACAGGCTCGGGTTCTTGTTGACCTAATCTGTCCGGGAAAGCTACCGTTATTGCCTAAAAAGAGATATTCGATTGATTAATTACTCTTTCTTTAAGTACTTAATTTTTGATAATTGTACACACCTCTGCATAATCGTCGGTTAAATTATTTTGTTGTACAATTATATGAGGTGGTATGATAATTTTTGCATTCGATATAATGTTTACTTTGTCTACTTTCGGATAGTCCTCCGCCAAAGTTGAGTTCCACAATCTAAATGGACAAAAGTAAATTTAAAAGCAATTCATTACAAAAACAAGTTTATAACACCAATATTAAAATTTACCTTGCTTTTACGACTATCGTTGCTTCTTCTTTCTTTTGCAAATTCGGGATGGAACATGTGATTTTGAAACATTTAGCAGTCTTTATCCTACAATTCTGCATTAACAAAAATTTTTTTAAATTAGTTATTAAATTTTTTTAAATTATATATTAATTGAATCACAAGTCTAAGCTTACCATTGTGACAACGGTATGACGAAGGCCATTTTTATCGATAATGATTTTGGTTTGCACAACTTTTTCTGTATCACGCCTTCTTCGGAAGTGGTTTGTTCCATTTGACTCAAGGAGTAATTCACTGGGTTTCGGCGGAAACAGTGGATCTATATCTTCGACTCCAACACTAGCTTGTAAATTTAACGGATTGACTTGACCTGGAGGTACAATACACTCACCAATTCTATTGCCTGCTAAATCTGCGAATAAATTTAAATTTTATTTACTTTCATGTCCTTAAATAAAGACTTTTACACTTAAAATTTTTCCAATTAATGCAACGGAATACCTTGGATTATTGGAGTTTCTTCCAAGTACAACAACCATTTTCCTTGCGGCTTATCATTTGCAACTTCAAATGGCCATTGTATCTCGACATCTAAACTACTAACTTTCCACGGACCGTCGTTGAATACTTGGTAAACGTGAGCCACTTTGGGACCAACATCAATCAATTTTTTAATTGCTGATTCACCAATAATCGGGCCACCATAATTTGATGATTGTGACTTTGCACTCCTACAATTAGAAAAATTATTCAATAAATCTTCATCAATTAAACAATAAAAAGAATTTTTAAAAGTTATTTTACCCCTTAATGGATAGTTCAGCTCTTTTTAGTACTTTAGCTAGGAGCACTATTGGTTTCTTAAAACTAACTTCCTTTGATGTTGAGTTAACAAACGTGGTGAATGCAATTTTCGGCTCATTATCGTTCAAGTTCTTGGGATCGAATCGCACTTGTATATTTACTGACTTGTCTTTCTTGAATGGGTTTCCGATCGCACAGGAGATCAGCGTTGTATTATGCAAATTGCAGCTGGCTGAGTCATTTTGTTTTATACCTATGTAACTCAAGCCTGGTGAATGTACAAGGAATAGCTGAGCCTCGTAGGCGGATTCACCCACGTTCGTGACGTTTACATCCACTACCAGCTCGTCGCTATCGCCTAGAAGAAGCTCGTAGTAGTTCTTTATTATCGGTGATGCTGGAAGTAATTAAAATGTTAATATGATTTACTCTTTCAAACAAAAAAACTATGTAGTTTATTTATTTAAATGCAGAAAAAAAAAAAAAAAAACAAGATTCTTACGTTGAAGATTTAGTTTTGCAGATAGCCTCAAATCGGTTTCGCAAATATCATTGTTCCCGCAATCTTTTTGGAAAGTCGCATCGAAAATACGTGCCGCAGCTTGCTGATTCAAAATGGGATAGTTGTTTATGTCTGTCAAAGGTGCACCTTCGTTTGGCATCTTCGGATCTTCTTGAATAAGCGTGTAGTTCAGTCGGAATTTTATTGGTGATTGAATGTCACGAGCATTGTCCTTAAATTAAAGAATAATTTTCATTAATCCCACTAAAGTTTATAATATTTTAAGTAGAATAATATGACATTTCATACCTTTAAATAAACGATTTCTCGTTGACAAAATAAAGGATTTTTTGCATCAAAAGTGGCAATTTTAGTGACAAACTGCGGCCTATTACTGCCATTACCGAACCATACCCGAGAAAATTTCTTAGTACCAGTATAAGTTTCCGCCTCAATGTATGACTTTAATTTCAACTGTCGCCCGTAATCCTGCTTAACAGTTCCCGGTACCTCACAGCAGGCTTCGAACGAAAAGCTGTGAATAACAAAGTTTGAAATTAGATTTTTTACAATGAGTTTAGTGCTGACCGAGGTGCTGACTAACAAAAGTGGAAGGTGAAAGTCTTACCAAGCGTAATTTGATTTTGGATCTTCAAGACAGCCCTGTTTATTAGGATCAATGGGTTCGTTTTTTTCGTTGTAAGTACCGTCCTTACGAGGGAATTTTATAGAGATAACAATGTCGATAATTCTTCTAGCACGCAACAGAGCAACAGCATCTTCCTCGAAGGCTCCAACTAACAAATCGGGATAACCATTTTGGTCCATGTCAATACCTCCGCTAAGCGAGTAACCGAATGTTTTCAAAGGCATTGGTGTACTTTCAGAGTGTATCACCTACAAGTAAATTGAATCGTATTGAATATTCAAAACAGTGTAAAACAATTGATATAATTTCTAGTAGTTGAATAATCACCTGCGATGGAGTAGTGATTAATCCATTCTTGGAACCCAAGTATATGTAAACCGTTCCCATTCCTTCGTAAGGAGCACCAATGGCGATGTCTTCAAATCCATCGCTGTTTAAATCTTTTAAATTGGCTAACGCGAAACCGAATCTAAAAAAAAAGAACGTTTAATTTATTAATATTACAACTTTGCAACCCATTTTTTCAGCGTTGTAAATAAAAACACAAACCTTGACTCTGCACGACCGACTAGTTTGGTGGGTTTGCATTTATCGCTTTCCCTTGGATTTTTGCAGAGTCTCGTGTAAACGTACACAGCACCTCCTTCTTGCTTACCATAGTAAAACGGCGCGGCCACTATTAAATCTGACACTCTGGAATATGAAAAAAAAAAGAATGATTAGTTGGAATTTTTATGCGCCTTGGTAAGAGAAAAAAAGCACTGAATGTGAGGGTAATTTTAAATTTATGGCAACAACATGTGATGACTATTTTCAGACGCACCATGAAAAGTGCAAGCACTTGAGTTTTAGTTTGAAAAATCTCTCATTGCTAGCGATGAAAGATGCGTTTATAGTTTTAAAAATAAATTACCGTAAAAAATTTATAACTGAATCAACTGAACATCATAGTTGCAATGAAAATTGTATACAATAAACTTATTGATAATTTTATCATGAATCATTCTTATAATGAAAAAATTAAATGTAAAAACTATTAATAATTTTCAAAGATAATTATACTATGTATTAATTTCACTATGAAAATTTAAACATCGTTTAAAATAATTTGGTATTAATTGAAAAGTATGATTATTGGCATTAGAAAAGAAAGAACAGTATCCGCTCGTGAATTAGTAAATAACAATTATATTTATATAAAATAAGAATTGAATAGATTTTTAGAAACGAATTTTTGTTAGTATTTAATATAATATTACTACTTTTTGCGTTGATATAAATTATTATCCACGTTTATTCCATGTTAAGAAATGTCTCACCAATAAATAAATTTTGTAGTTAAAAAATAATAATAATAATAAATAGCATACTTATCACCGTTGACGTCTGCAGCTGCAATCTCGTAGCCAAAACTCGAGGCTAATTGCTCGCCGTTGAGGACGAGTATCGTGTTCAGATTCGACACTTGAGAGGTGCGCGTGAATAGAAGGACTTGTCCGGTGCCGTTGGATCGCGGAGCTCCAGCCGCGTATGCCAAGCCGCTTCCGAAGAAGTCACCCACGGTCACTGACATACCTTTTGAATAAATTATATTTTTACAATTTCACCGTCAGTTTTTTAATTATCGTAGACCCACACGAATGTTTAGAAATGCATGAATCAATATTCCACACTATTTTAAAAATTAATACAAATTTTTTAAATCTTTTTTTTTTTCAATTATAAAAAATAGCAGTTTATTGATTTAGAAACAACCATTTAATTTAAATGCAGTAATTGATCAACTTTGTGCAGCAAAAATCTAAAACTAATTTAAGTCATTAGATAAGTGGTTTGCATTTAAAAACATAAATCATTCTTTTCACACGTGCTTGACGTTAATTTATTTACAGGTGAATTTTGCAATAAATCGTGTATTCCATAATATTCGTTTTGCCTTTTATTTTATTTTCCTATTTTATTGATTAATAATCAAGCTGGCGAACGAGTTATGTAAACTAGAAGAAATCTCGCGATAACTGCACGGTAAAATAGCTAAAAATTACCAATTACGCAACGAACTTCAAATATATATCAATTTTATATCAAATATATATCAATACTCAGAATCCGAAGACAGACTTATTTTTTGATCATTAGGTACAATATTTAGATCCAGTGGCTACAAACTATTGTTCATCGCGAATATTAATCTAATACTTAATATTTTAATACTGCTAACTATTTAGAATTAATTAATTTATAATTTTTTTTTCTTTATTTAACATTTAAGGTATAGGAAATTTTCAAAAAAAGTACACTTCTAGATAATATAACGGATAATAAAGCCGTAAAAATGACTTACCGAGGTAGCTGTAGTTGGGTACAGCTTCCAGTACGGAGTTGTAGACTGTTGTGTCCTTGTGAATGAAGTCTTCCGAGGTCGACTGGATGTACACAATGCCCTGCCACGTGTAAGGACCCGGGGTACCGATCACGACGTACTCCTCCCCAGCAGGCAGAACTCCGCTCGAGCCGGCTTGGCAATAGCCGAACTGTCGGTAGTCCCTGAAAGTCACGCGATCAGATCGTTTGAGTATGATAAGTCGATTATTTGATTTTTATATTACTGCTGGTGCTTTTGAACTGATTTGATGGTCTTGTTACGGTTGGGTAATGATTTAATAACACAGAGAGATTTTTATTGTTACAAAAGTAAGATAGACAACAAAAATTTTAAAAATGTTCACAGTTTGTTTTACCATTTAAAATTAAATTAAATTAATTTTTTTTTTTTATATTTTTTAATGTTTGGAAAAAGAATTAACGTGTAAATTGCACAAAATCTGATTTTTAGATGTAAAAAATACTTATTATATTACGGTTATATTAATATTGATTTGTTTTTTGAAAACTTCAGAAAAAGAAAGATTCTAATTGTGAAACTATCGGCAACTTACTATTTTAAAGCCATTTATTTAAGCCCAACAGGGTTTGAATCCAATACCCTCGCCAATACCGGTATCTACGTATATCCTCGGGTATATCGCTGTATAGGTCGAATCACAATTTTATGAGTTTAAAAAAAACTTTAATTTTAGAATTGTATTTCGAGTTCCACGAGAATCAGATTTTGACGAATTCGTAAATGGTACATTGTTTATTTAACTAATAGATTGTTGGTTTTAATTTAATGTCTTCATTTTTATTGTTTACTTTTTTTAAAAACGTTATCTTCATTAAAAATTATTATTCTAATATATACACTGTGAACTTTCATCAGTTTAAAGCAGTCATAATAAATTCCTAAATTACAAATTAAAAGTATTTAATTTTCACTTACTGTGCCACTGATCTTCCGGAGCATGGTTTTTTTACGTCCAGTAAACGGAAGTCTTGGGCTAAAATGTAGCACTGACCTTGACCGTGCATAGTACTCTTGTTATCAATATAACGATGAGCGCAAACCTTTGGTGATTAAAACAAAATAATATGTTGGTTAATTCTCAGTTTTTATTTTATGAAAGAAGTTTCATCAGTATCCTAGTTTTGTTTAATCTTTAAATTTCAAAAGCGGTAATTTTTCAAAGCTTGCCAAGTTTATTTGCGAAATTTGAAAATGACAAAGGCTGCAGATTGTTTGTTGCAAAATCCACTAGGTTCGTTTGGTAATTTTGAAATGAAGCGTTGTGAGGAGTGCCGATGTTTATTTTCGGAAATAAACATTGGCATTATTTTTGTTTTCCACGAGAAACGATTTGTTTCAAAAACTTAAAGATATTTAAACGCGATATTTTACTTTAAATTATTTTAATAAAATAATGTAATGTCATTTAAGATACAACATTAATTACTTTGTTAAGAAACTGGGTATTCAATAAAAATTGAAGAGCTTTAGATAATACAAATTTTTCTAGCACGTTTCTAGAATTTTCCCTTAATAAAAGAAAAATTAAATTTTGATTTCAGTTTTTTTTTTAAATAAACCGGCTTTAAAACACTGTTTTTATTAACAAGAAACCTCACCATTATTTGTCCACCGACTCCAGCACTGCGAACGGTCACTCCCAGCCATTGACCATCCTTGACTTCGTTGCTCTTGGGCTCCACGAGAATGTCGTTCTCGTAACCTGCGGATCATCGGCGATCATATTAAAAATTACCAAAAAAAAAAACTCTCTCATTGCAACAAAAAAAAAAAAACCCTCTTTTTCCCACATGTAAAGTTAAAAAAAAACAAGCACGATTCGACACAAAGCTTTAGTCATGTCGTCGGCTTGGTGCAACCCCTCAAAAAAAGGTGCAAAAATAAAAATATGCAAGCTTGGCGGCTGCTGCTGCTGGCTCTTACCGAAAATTTTTTTTCTTCTTTACAAGTTTTCCCCCTTTCTGTTTCAAAATCAAAGAAAAGAAAAAAATAAATTAATTAATTAAAAAAAAAAAAAAAAATAAGTCAAGGATGTGCAAAAGTTGACTTTTCGATTGTAAGATAATACACATCAAATTGAAGTGTAATTATATAACGCACAATGGTGTGACTCACTCGACGCGATATCACTTACGGATGTTGACTTATTACGCGGAATTCAGTTATTGTAACGTTCGCATAATCGAGATTGTCACTCGTACCTAATAAAAATATAAGAAACTTTTGCACATCACTGAGAAAAAAATTAAAAGAAAATAATAATAAATAAATAAAAATGTCTGTTTCTGTTGAATGTTCTGTTAAGTTGCCATTTTTTATGTACAAGTTAATAATTTTAATTGATATACCTTTAATTTTTTATTGAAGTGAATTTAATATTACTTTGTTATGCTTCTTTACTATTATTTTATTAGACCAGTTTAATTTATATTTTAAATAAACCCGCTTTCAGCAATAAAAAACAACACCGACTAAATCGAAATATCTACGACAGCCGTAAGCCCGCACTTTATGAATGCAAAATTTTCGTACGTGACTCCGCTCTCTTAATCGGGAATTCTCATAAAGCTTTAAACGTCTTATGCACTATACTCCAAAAGTCTTTGCCCTCTATAAAAGCACGTAGTTTGCGTATAAATAAGCATTTTGTGAACAAATTCAAACTACTACTCGCTCAATAAAAAGTCGCAGTCGTCAATGTTGAATAGAAAAATTTTTCATTCGAAATTTATTTAGCGATACATTTACGTCACTCGCTCCATCAAAATGAATGGAATTTTATGGAGCTTTAACTAAGTTTTATAAACGTACTTATGTTTTTAAAGCTTTATGCGATTCTTTCGATTCTCATGCAGAGCTCACGTTTTTTAGTTATAAACAAAATCTAATTAAAAACAAACATTAGTACGGTTAGTATTACAAACTTCAAACTAGTTAACAAAATATATATTAAAGAATACAAGCTTACAAAAAAACTGCTAGTTAGATCACTGAAAGAAATATAGATTATTAAATAAAAAAGCGTATATTAGATATAATAATATGAAAATGATTGATTAGATAACTTACAAAAATAAGCCTTCGTTAGATAATATCAAGCGATTAATTATTAGATGAATTTGTTTTTTTTTTATATCTTTGTTAACAATAAAATGGTTTAAATGATTTGAAAATCAATGGCTGGTCATTGATTCAGCATGAGTGCATCAGCAGCAAAATGCGCGCAATTAGCGATGAAGCTTTCGCCGATACTCTTTCTTTTTTTGTTTTATTTTTTTTTTTTTTCTGTTATATTTTACTGCCATGCCACACAGCAAGCTGATATTTATTAGTAAGTCGTATTGATGCATTTCATGCTCGGTGGAACATTATTTTGCATCGTGTGTATATAAAAAATGATGAGAAAAAAAAAAAAAAAAAAAAAAAAACAGATATATAAGGGAAAACGCTTAAAGAAACTCTTCATTCATTTCATTCGTAAAATAACTCCGACTTACTTTTCTCATGGATATCGCCAGGGTCTTCGTGGACAACCAAAACATAATTTCATATAAATTATTGTGTCTTTTTATAAGAAATTTAAAAAAAAAAAAAAAAAAAAAAAAAAAAGATCAATGCATTCTTAGAGATAGAAGTAATCACAAAACAATTTTTTTTTTTTATGTAGCATTGTGATTGATGTTTTGATATATGATAAAATATAAATAATAATAAGTATTTAAAAAACAATGATAATTTACTATTTGTATGCTGTAGTAATAAATAATACCCAAGTGAAATATCGGAAAAAAGGAAAATCAGTTTATGGAAATTGAATGGTGCTCTAAAATATCTTTTGAGCATGTTGGCTGAAAGTCAAAGAATCGTGATATTTCTATAAAGTATGAAAAAAAGATATAGGTACACTTAACTTACAATTCTAAAAAAAAAAAAACTAAAAAACTATTATACAAAACCAATTAAACTTTAGCCTAATTCAAAACTAAGTCATTATTTTAAATTGTGAAACTAAGAGTGCATCGTCGAATAAATGCTGCTGCGCTTGGATGACGAGAGTATGCACTTGAGTAACGCCATTTATTTCTTCCCATTCCTGCCAATTATTTTCAATGATCTCAGATTCAATTGAAATAAAAATAAATTGACTTATGTGCTCATATCTCTCATTGTACACTTTTTTTACACATTTGACTTAAATTGAAACGTTGTGCAAAGTTTCAATACATGAGACTTACGTATATTGACTGTACAAACTTATCAATTTGAAATGCAAAAATAAACAAAAAAAAAAAAATTTAAATATTTACATTGATTATAATAAATACATTCAGACATATTTTTTATTTGCACGATTAAAAATAGATAATGAAAATAACTATTACTCGCAATTTATAACAAAATTTTAAATTACCTCGACAATAATATTTTTTGAAACTCACAAATGAGGTTCTTCTAAATAATCAAGTTAAGTTCATAATAAAATTTTTAATAAAAGTAACGAAACTTTTACAGCGCATACATTTTAATTTTGACAAAAATTGTTTGGACAACCAAATTCATTTATAAAAATTTCATTTTTTGCTGCTGCATTATTTACACTAACAAGTTATTCTTGACTCATCATATTATTTGCCAACACGATTAAATGAAAGTCTGCAAATGTTCGCCATTCGTTAACAAATTTGCAAAAATTTAATTACTTAAAAAAATCATTAAAAACTGTTTAAAATTTTAAAAAGCCTTACCTGACCATTGATTATTATAAACGATTGTACAAAAGAATATGAAATCTTTAAATTAATTTAAATAACAAAATCTTATATCTGCAGTTTATCAGAATCATTTTTAATAAATTGACTATGTTGAATAAGTTTCATGAGCACAATAATAAAGAAAGTTAATTACTGAATTATTATTTTCTGTGATTGTTGATTAATTCAATTTTCCAATAGTAAGTAATAAGGTTTTTTGATACTACGGTAGAAAATTTTCTGTTAATTTTAAAATAATAAAGTATTTAATTTATCAAGTACTTTATGGGAAAAAATTCAAACTAAAAAACGAAACTGTTAAAATTCAAAATTCTTAAAGAGTAATGAAATAAATTAAAATAAATTTTACGATTGAGATTCAAAGCTGCACAGTGTGCAGGAAAAAGAAAAGGGGGGAAAGGTCCCCGATCGTTTCGATTTTAACGACCCCATAAACTCGCATGGCAGCATTGATTCGACGATCCCACAAACAACACCCACTCCACACCACGTAATAGAAAGATACTCAATCCATTCTACAAATCCCCAATCTCAAGATAAACCCTACTATCTTCTTTCTTTTTTTTTATTTACTTTTTGTTCGAAAATTTATCAAATATAAACTCACTCTTTCGTCCATCGGTTATGACTTGCTCGCAGTCCCGCGTGTCGGTGCTCAGGGGACACTTCCACAGGGCCCCCGATCTGTTGGTACCAGGCTGTAGGTTCTGATCCAGAGGTGCGCCCACCAGCATCCTGCAATGCAAACGAGAGATAAATTTGAGGCAAATAAAGGTGCGGAGCGCGGGTCGATAAAAAAAAATTTTTTTTTCAAACAGTACGGAATTTCGTTGGAGAACTTGATGAATCAATCGAGAGCTAACCGAGAGTAAATATTAGGATTAATGCGATGAGTGAATCTTTTTTACGCTAGTCGGGCTTGATTATGCGCAGCAATCGTATTTATTTCCCTTTTCAATCGTCAATTTCAATTGATGAGTTTACGTTTCGCGGTCGAAGAGGGTTTGATAAATTGGATAAGTGACCCGATAACTTTGAAAGTTTTTTTTTTTTTTTTTCTTTTTTTTTTATTAACTTTGAAAGTATCCACAAGCTATCACGAAATTGTTTAACCAAACAGCCACTTCACAGAAATTATTAAAAGGTCGAGTTTGTTGATAATCAGTATTGTTAATCTTACTACTAGAGATATTTGAAAGTTAACATACTTTTTGACGAGCTTTTTGAATGAAAAAAAAA
This sequence comes from Encarsia formosa, assembly GCA_038277355.1. Classification (NCBI taxonomy): domain Eukaryota; kingdom Metazoa; phylum Arthropoda; class Insecta; order Hymenoptera; family Aphelinidae; genus Encarsia; species Encarsia formosa. The sequence goes on along the minus strand of CM076186.1, from coordinate 18,588,640 downwards.
AAAAAAAAAGATAACGAAAGAATTTACTAAAAATTCCGAAGTAAAATTTCTTATCAGCTAAAGAGTTGAATAAATTTGGGTCGACGCATTATGTCTTAGCATAAAAAATCTTTTTTTAAAACACTATTTTTTTCACAGTGTCACACCTGTGAGTTTCAAAATCTTTTCGCAAAGTAGGAGGAAATTCAAATTTACGTTATTTTTACCTCACTATTTGATTTATCTCTTGCCGGTTTGTAACCCATGCATCCAAGAAAAATTATGGCTTCCCATGCGACCAATACAAAAGCCTCAGTAGATAAATTTTTCCAGTAAAGTTTAAAAAAAAAAGGTGTGTAAGCACGCGCCTGTGTGTATCGAGAGTGCGTCATCCCTTAGAATCCGCGCGACTTTGGTAAAAAAAAAAAAAAAGGTATCGGAAACCCTAGTCGGGTCCGGTTCAACGACCCGTTGCACCCCGCCGGCTCATGCACACGTGTGCGTCCGCGAGGCTGACGACGAAAAATTATGGCCTGCACCTTTCGAGAAGAACGAGCTGGCCGATAGGAGTTGGTGCCCTGCAAGGATAACAACACACTTCTTTTGTCTGCGGTTATGGTGCGGCAGGCCGCGCGTTTATTTTTGAAATTGAGAGGAACCCTGCCATGTGTGGGATGAATCACGCCCCCGCTGCCTTTGGTGTGCAGCCTCGCTCGAAGGAGAATGGATGCTGCTGCCATGGGAAACGCATATACGCATTATATGCGGGCCCTTTCCATTCATCCGCTGTAATTTTCATCTCGCGAGAGCCTGAAACTCTGTATGTTGGTACCGGATTGACAAAGATGTTTTGTTTCCTCGAAATTAGGGTTGAGAGAGTTTATGACAAATAACGGATGTTTTTTGGAATATTGGATTTAGTAGAATTATTAATGGATAATCTGCTTAAACACTCCAAAATCGTCAAACAGTGCTGAGCTGAGGTCATCAATAGAAATCATAATATTTTTGATAAAAACTCGAATAAAACCAGTTATCAAGGTATTTGCTCATGATTTTCGGAATATTTAATTTAAATATTGTATAAATTTTCGAAATCTCTTGCAAAAAGTCGAGCAAACTCGGAGCAAATAGTCTTTAGCTCGGTCTTTAGTAACGGATTAAGTTTGAGGCTTTAAATTAAAAATTTCAAGTAGTTCACACGAAAATAAAAAAATAAAATTTTTTGGTTCTTCAATAACCCTAAAATAATATTATTTTACTCCTCCTAACGCCTGTAATTAAAAAAAAAAAAAAAAAAAAAAAAAGAAAAAAGATGCAGTAGCTGCATGATGATATTGAACATGGGTTTTGGGTTTTTCCATGTTTATTATTCATTCCATCGAGCATTCCATTATTCAATGATAAGTTTATTGCTTTTTAAAAAAAAGCTGACTCAAATTGATTTTTCGAGAATCAAAGTAAGGATTTTGGAAATCCAAAATAAATTTGATTTATACGAGGATTTATACTGGGCATTAACATTTTACTACCGCTAGTGCGGCTTTCATCTTCGAGAAACTCAACAGTCTGGATATTAAATTATTTCAAAGGTAAGCTACGAATTTTTTTTTTCGATGTTTGGTTCACAAAAGAAAAAACCAATGGCACAAAAATTTATTAAAATTTTACATACTCTGATTTTTTATCACATCTGCAAGATACATCATTCACAGCTGACGCATGCAATTTGTATAGTATAATATATATTTTTGCAGCTATGCTACAAGTAGAATCATGAAAAAAAAATTCCAAAAAAATGTTTCTATAGTTTAAATTTAAGAAACACTGTTATAAAAGCATAAACGATCTTAAAACTACTATTCTATTCAACTGTTTATTTTGAGTAAAGCTCAGCTGAAATTTTCAAGTCCAGAAAATAATCATTTGAGGGTTCTGTTTTTTTATTTTTTGTGTTTGTTTGGCTAATATTATGAAGACTACACACGAAATTTTATAGGTAGCATCTTACCATTAATAGAATTTTCTCTGGGTATAACTCAGAAGCTAAACTAATTTATATTAATGATAAACTTCAATTTTTTTTTCAGATTATTAAGATCAAGGACGTGCTCTTAGCACGGAAAAAAAATTTATTTTACCTGTACTAATTGAACCTACAAATATCTATTATTATTGAATGTATTATTGATTCAATACTTATAAATCGCCAACGTATTAAAAAAAATTTTTTTTTTTAGATCTTTGAAGGGTTTTCTTTAACGAGCTCAAGCCGCTCCTATCACCGGGCCAATCGAAGTGAGCACTGGTAATTTTCAAAATATGCCGTGCTTTGTTCCTCTCTACATATTCCAAGCCCTCGTCGTTATTTAAGCACTTGAGTGCCGGAATTGAGCATCATTAAAATAAGTAAAAAGAAAAAAAGCCCTCTCTCTTTTCTCAAGCTTATACATTTCAACGGCAATTAAAAATAATTATTGTGAATTGCCGCGTGTAATGGAATAAAAAAAAAAAAAATCCACTAGTGTTTTGAATTAAATTTAGTGTGACACTCGCGCTTGATCACTTGATAAATGGCTAATCAAGCGAGTAAAACAGGCCGAAGTACGTAGTCATCGAGCCGTTCATCAAAACCGACATTGAAATTTTTAATTCAACTTTTCAACAAAAAGGTCCCTAAACTCGGTTGTGTGTGTGCAACAGGTATTTATAGCAAAATTTTCAGGGTAAAATTTTTTCGTGTTTCGAGTTTGTGCGGCTTGTGTTGTGTCATGTTACGCTCCACTCGGGATTAGTTTAAATTACTGCCTGACAAGAAAAAAAAAGCTGGATGGTAGATACTTTCTTTTTCTCTTTGTAGTCGTATCTAATCAACGTCTCAATGATTTTAAAATTATTCGTTTTTTATTAATAGAATTTACAATAAATTTATACAAAATATGTTGCTGAAAATGCCTCCGTTTATTTATAAGCTATGACAAAACAAATGTGACTGAAAAACTAAAAATACGCCTAAAAATTTGCTTCGCGTTCGAAGAAAGAAAATTTCGAAAATTGAAAACACACTTGGGTACACGTGGTTACGATAAGGTCTAAAAATAGGGTAAATTGTTCCAGATCTCATAAAAGCCTTCGGAATACAGAATGTGTGAAATAATCAAAGGCCGCGCGCCATAAAACGTCGGACGTACGTACATACCGGGGGGCACCGGAAATTAAGAAAAAAAATTTTCTACTATAAAAACGACGACCGCGGCTCGGTGTTTATCGAGTTGCATAAATAATCTTTGAAAATAGCACGGATTACAACAGCTAGACGCGGGCGCGGAGGCTATGATTCAACGCCGAGATAAAACTAATCGTCTCGCGTGCGCCGCGGCTTCGCTCCCGAGGAATCCAAGCTCGTCCTCGATTATTGTTGTAGACTGGATTCCCGATGACTTCGTGTTCCGGCGGGAAACTGCACCAGCATCGTGACTAATTTAAAGAACTATTTTTTTTTTTTTTCTTTTTAAATAATGTGTATCGTGATTCAGAGACAAAAATTTCGAGAGCGATAACGTAAAAAACGACCACGGGGCTATTGATCCAACGAAGGTTTTAATAAAAGATAGTGGCCCGAGTTTTATCTTGCGAGTACGCTGCTGTGAGGTTACAACATGAATTTTCTTTGTCGGCGAAGTAAACCCTCGGTTTGTAGAAAAGCCGATTGTAAAAAAAGTGATTCGTGATTAATAACAATCATTAATTATTTTGATTCGTTTTTTTAAGAGTATGACAGAACAATAAAGCAAAATTTAGAATAAAGCATCAGATAGCAATTAAGTTAGCCAGCTAAAAAAAGTTTTAAAAAGTAAAATTTACTCTGCTTTTTTAGAAGCAAGATGAAAAATTGATTTGATGACCAACATCTTAACGAGCATCTTAAATTTTATGCAAAAAAGTCTTTGGGTCACATCAACTAACACATGTAACCGAGCACGTAACTCTTTTTTGGTTAAAATTTTATCACTTCCTTTGAGAATAACGATGTAAAAATGATTTTTTTTTGTCAATGAGTTTGTATAATCTTTTTTGCTCTTTATCATCAGTTTCTACAATTTAGTATTTTTTTTAAAGCAGTTTTAAAGTTTAATCAATTAATTTTTTTTTTTTCTTTCCGGGCTATGTTTAAAAATAATTCTGAAGATTCAGTAACTGTTGGTAATAAAAAAAATATAAGTAAGAAAAAGTAACTGATGAGGTGAAAGGTAAAAGAAACAAAAATCACTGTATATTGCAGATTCAAAGAGATCCCGAAAGTTTGGGAGGGAGTTTGTTCCACATTCTGACAAGTTAATGGATGGTTTGCACACACAAAACTCAAAATTTCTGATTCCGCGAAACTCCTATCGCGACGTCTTAAATCGTGGGAATGTAAAAAATTTATTAAACCAATCGACGGTACATAAATGATGAACTAGTTTTGATACCTACAAATGTCGCAATGTAAGCCTTATCGAATGATGAAAATAGCTCAATCTCCTCGCGGGTAAATAAATAAAGTTTATTTAAAAGCAGCCGTGTAGGCGTCGTGTTTTTTTTAAATTTATTCGTTTTCCGAAAATTGAAATTAGAACACGAATTCCATCTAAAATAACGTTCGCTCCAACAAACATTTTCATTCCGCCGAGCCGGGTTGCAGAAATGCACTATGCATGAATTATGTAAACAACGCATGCGGCGCCGCTGGAATTTTATTACTCCCCCCCGCCAGCATGAATGAAAAGGTCCAACGAACTCGTCATTCGTTTGACAAGATGTATCACTTCTCACGGGCTATAGCTAGTGTACGATTTGCGTGTGAACCCAAAATTCTGCCAACTATTTTTAGAAAACTCGCGTATAAAATTGTCTGCGACCCCCGGAGCGCGTGCATTGTTCGATTTATCGGACTATTTTTCATTGCTCGCTGCGGTAGATTAGCATTAGAAAATATCGCGCGCGTGGAGGAAGCAGTAGGTATACACTATATTTTGACGCTGCTGGTGCTGCACCTGTAATAATAACCTGCCGCTCGAGTGCTGTGTTGAAATGCATCCTTCGCGCTGGTGCACTTGTTTATCGGAATATTTAAATTATTCTTACATAAATGTCCATGCTCCGGGTTTCATGTCCGATTGACAATGACGCGTGCGACTGTAACGTACACTGTACGTGAAAGGTGTGAAAAAATACCGAGGGGGGGCTCGGGTTTCCCCTGCAGGGGTTCTCGAAATCCTGAGCCTGCACTTTTTGTCAGTTTTAAAACACAAAAAGAAAAAAAAAAAAAAAAAATAGTGTTCACCACAAAAACCTCGAAAAATTCAGACTAAAAGTTTAAAACTCAATCACCGAGCGATGGATACTCAATTAAGGCCTTTCCTGCAGCGCGCAGCATCCGTAAAAAGGAGCTGCTCTCCCGCACCATAACAACATTCCGCAGGGTCGCACTTTGTATAAGAGTGTGTAAGTGAGTGTACCTATGTAGGTATTACAAAGGGCTTCCAGGACTTACCAGCTAACGTTGGGTCCAGATCTCCGGTCCTCTGGTAGTTCCTGGTGCTCGGCTACGGAGAATCCAAAGTAGCTGCCGGGTTGTCCGCGCTTGACCACCGGCACCCTAGGCTCGAGGTTGAAGGCCCCGGTGGCACCCAGGAGCATCGCCGTAAGCACCACCTCGAGCAGCACCATCTTTCTCCTCGTCAGTCACTTCTCGCACAAGCGTCTCTCACCTCTTCTCCTCGTCTACTAGACGTTGAGATTTCATTTACCTCTTCTCTGCAGCTCTCGGCTCTATGCAGCCCACTCGCACAGTGCACTGCACACGTACACACACCGCTGCAACTTTGACGACGACGACGATATTCCTTCTCGCGGTAGTACGCCCACGCGAGGAGCGAGAGCACAGAGCACTGTGTTTCTTTCTTCCTTCCTGGCAGGCAGCCTTTACACAGCCTCCTCTCTCCTCTCTGGATTCTTTCCTGCCCACATCGAGGCGAGGTGTGTACCCTGCCGCCGCCGCACCACCGTTAAAACTGGTTGCTCGCCGCCGCGAGGTTGTTGTTGCTGTTTTATGACGCCGAGCAGCTGCCAGCGCGAGTTTCAGTCAGTTTTATATTTCTCTCTCTCTCTCTCTCTTTTACTCTCGGCGAGCGCCGAGACAAGACTGACTGCGAACAGAGAACGGCCGGGCGAGCGATCAAGGGAGAACGGCGGGACGGGTCACGTGACCCCCCTTCGACGATGAATTACCGCCGGCGCGCTCGGGGCTGTCCTATCGATGACACTTGTCGTGCTCCTGCGGGGTTTCAGCTTTTTTTTGGGAGGAACCACGTGGTTTTTAATGCGGCGAGGTGGTAAGTTGATTTCTCAGGACCAATTAAATTGAGATCGTTATCGATGATACCTGATTATCTCGGAGCCCGATGAAGCGATGAATTAATTTTATTGAGTTAAAAAAGTTGGAAATCTTTTTTTTTTCAAGTGAGATGCTGGATGCTTCTCACGTAAAAACAAATATGACCATTCTGACTATATTTTTATGATATGGTTTTTTTGTATAATTATTCGATAAGTATAAAAACTGAGGTACGCAGCACACTCTCAAGTGGTGGATCGAATACTTTTAAATTCACTATACCAAAGAATGAAAAAGTTTAGGTATTATATTTTAGTTGTTCATTTTGCCGTTACTTCAATTTTATCAATTTCAACATTAAATGTAAATCTGAAGTAATAATATTAAATATTAATTTTTTTACTTTAAAATATAGTTTTAAGTTTAAGAAAAAAGTTTTGCTAAAGCCCGAGGCGACGTGGTCAAACTATCAGTATAAAACACCGATAAAAATTCGTTCGTAATTATCGAAAAGCACGATTCTAAACGAAAACAAATTTAAGGAAAATATTAATGAATGTCGAGTGATTCCTAACACTTGCAGATGTAAATAAGAATTTCATTTTTTTTTTTAAAGGTATCTTACGCGGTTTCGCAACTTTTTAAAATTTTTTTCAAATACAGTATTATATATTAAGCCGTAAACAGCTGCTTGAATCCAGTTAAGTTTATATAGACGTTGAAAAATTTTCGTATGTAATCTTTGAATGAAGCATTGGAGCCTTGGACTCCGAAGAAATCTACAACACATGACTGCATTTTGATAAAAAATTATTCAAAATTAAACTAAAACGAAAATGGAAAAAGGGTTCTGCAACGCCCAAACTACTACCTAAGTTATCTTTTGATTTCGACCCCATGTTTGTAATACACACCTTTGCAACGACGAAAGCATATCTTTAAACAAGGTTGATTTAAATTCTTGTTTAAAACTAGCAAGTAATTAAACTATACAAGTGAAATCAAAAGGTGATGTTAATTTAAACGTAAACAGTGAATCATGTAGCTGTACGAAAGGGAGATACCTTGTTCGTTCCTGATTTGCGCACTAACTTAATCTCTATAGTTGAAACGCAAGCTGTACGTAAAATCAAGGAACTTCAAACTGATGGTGGACTCGAGTATTGCAATAAAGCATTCGATCAAATTTCCGCAGATGCAGGAATCAATCGTCGCTAAACTGTACCTCATTCTCATACTCCTCAGCAAAACGAAGTTTTTAAAAGAAAGAATGGTATACTCGTCGATACAGCTTTCAACGTATTCACTTATACAATCCGGTTCATTTGTTAAGTTTTGGGCGGAAGCTATTTCGTCGCCTTGGAATAAAAAGGTACTATCTCAGAAATTTTTATAGAAAGATACTATCTCTCTATAAAATTGATACGAGATAGTATCTTTCTATAAAAATTTCTGAGATAGTACCTTTCTATTCCAAGGCGACGATTTACACTACGAAAAAAACAGATGTAAGACAAAATCACTAGCAGACAGAACTCCATATTAAAAATCGAATTGTACTAAGATTAAACTTAATTACTTTTGTATTTTAGGTCAGAAAGTATATACATCAAGGCTTGATAAAAATCCTACGAAAGGCAAATTCTATGCGAGAGCTGTCTCTAGTATTTTTAAAAAATCTAAGAAATACTAATTTCGTCTGAAGATGACATTGTATGTCGAAACATGTAACGATTATTTTAATAAATTGTTTTATGAAAATCGAAAACTTTGAGTTATCAATTAATTTTCCTACAAACAATACAATCTATAGTATTTTTATTCGCTGATGAACATAATCAGGCCTATCGAGTATGGATACTAAATCTAAAGAACATGTACGATTCTCGAGTTGTCCTCGACGAATTTTCAAATAAAAATTTATTTGAAGAATTTTTCGTTGAAAAAACTCTGGAAAAATTAAACAACATGATCGGTGTATTTAATTTAAGTAAAATTAGAAAAAACGAAACGATTCTCCTAAATCGAACGACTAAAATTTAGATCAATTAAAGGAAGTTGTACGACTTTCAGAATCAATAATTAGAAGTTCTTTCTCAATAAAATGATCGATTAAGCAACGAAGATGACTTTTCGGATCTCAATTCTTTTTTTCAAGCTTTTGATAAAGCATTCGATATGAACAGTTATGAAGACGAACCTTCTCTTCACGGTTTCGACAAGGACGATAAAGCATGTTTGAAGCGTGTTTTACAGTATTTGAAAAGAACTTTCAAAAAATGAAAAATTGATTAAAGATTTTGCTGATTCGGGTTGGGAAATTTGCGCAATTTACTGGAGATCATATTCTGGGGCATAACAATGGGCTAAAGTTGCCATTTTAACTGTAGAGTAAACCGTTGTATAAGGCCCATTGGCAAGAGATATTAATGACTTAGTTTATCATTTGGCTCAATAAAACGATGCCCAAAGTTGCGTTTTCCTAAAAATAAGTCAATAAAAAAATTTTTACACGAAATTTTTCGAAGAAAAATCATTTCTTTTTTATAGTTTTTAAAAAACTTTTAATTTCTTACTTTTTATGATATGTAAACCTTCGCAGGGTTTAAAAAATATTAATTAGGGCAATGTTAAAGTTTAAATTGAAGTAATATTAACAGATATCAAGTTGGAGTTAGTTTAATATATTAAAGCTACATTTATTTTTCAATCAGTCATACATGAGTAATAACTATAAGAAATATTTAGAAAATTAACTACATGTTAAACTTTTATTTTTTCATTAAAAAAAACGAGTGTATTAAAATTAAAAAAGTTAAAACATTCTGGATACCACGAATAAAAATAAACTTTTAATGTTTAGGAAAATTTTTGTGTTAGTAATAAACTTTAATTTGTAACCATTTTTTTCAGAATTGTACTAGTACACCATTTACATCATATTTAAAAATGTTAAGTACATTATTAAATAATGATAGATCAGTGATTCATGCACTTTTAAATTATTAATAGAGTCCGGCTATTTGTTCCCAAAAACGTACGTTCTAACTAAAAAAATTATCACAAATTATAACCCGGGTATTGGGTTTTTAACAGATTCAATTAGGCTTTTCTGGGTTCAACTACGGTATCACTCGGCTGCATTTAATGCTACTATACTTATTTCAGTAGCAGTCAGTAACAATTATATCTTTTTATAAGCAATTATTGTTCTAGTTAAATATCTAACATTTTTTAGTTTAATAAATATTTAGAATAATATAATCATTTTTTGATTTTAATCTGACTAAAAGAAGCTGTTAGGTCATATACGATAAAAAAATCATGACGATTTTATCTGTAGATTCTGATTTAAAAAAATCTGTTTAGAACAAATTAAATGAAAAAGTTCGAAGCTTGATTTTTTCTTTGCAACAAAATAATTTCAAAAAAACGATCAGATTTTGAACCAAAAGAGAATTTTATGTCAAACATACACGATCAAATCACGTTCTCTGTGAGATTGCTCTAAAAAGTATATGACCTGTTCCTGCATACATAAAAAAATATGTGCTTTTGCCATCTTTAGAAAAAATTAATATTTTCAGAATAACGTAAAAAAATTTTTTGCAAAAAAAACTGATATTGTCGAAAAATCGAAATAATAGTTTAGGTATTTTAGGGTTTATAAGCTGAAATAAAAATATTTTAAGAACACAAGTAATTCATTTTCCATAATTTTTAATTATTTTATGAAAAATAAAAATTTAAACATGAAAATAAAGTTGCAACAATGAAAGGCATAAAAATAAATTTGATAAAAGTACAGTAATTTTCAATTGTTCATATGACGCATCAGAGACAAACAAAGTTTATATGTATTTAATATTCGATACATTACCCTAAACAGATTTTATTCAGTAAAACAATTTTCATTTTTTTTTTTTTTTACATTTAATGTTGAAAACTTATAAAAATAATTATAATAATTTCTACAATGGTTTACAAGACTTGTTTTATTTTTTGTTTGTTCGTTTTTTTTTTTTTTTTTTTTTTTTTTTTTAATTTCTTTAACAATTTTTTTTATTAAGAACACATTTAGTTTACATAATAGTTAAGAAAGAAGTACATACATACATACTCATCTACTTTAGGCAATTGCCTGAAATAATAAAAATGCTCGCGGGTATTCTTTAATTTCAAAAATTTATGTTATCTTACAAAAAAAAGAGCCTGAATAAAGGGCTTGAAATCCGTGAGTAATCAAACTCAAAAATTTTTAAAAAGGCCGGTTTGGCGCAGTCATATTTATTTTTCTATTAAAATTGTTGTGGGTTTAATTTTCAAGATCGAAAGAACACACTTTTTTTATTTAATTTTTTTATTATTCAGATATGCATGTGATAAAAATTAACGAATTTATATAATAAAATATTTTATGTTTGTTTTGCCAAAGAATTTTTTCCACTTATCAGTATTAGTATATTAGTAACTTATAATTTTAATTAACTAGAATTAAGTATTAATTAGAATACATGATAGGTCAATACGATCGAAATATTGGTAGTCATCTTGATTTGGAGTATAAGATATAATAAGATGTACATGTATGTATACAATACATAGACATTTTTTCAGAGTACAGTGATTTAGCCATAATTTAAAATTATTCTAAATTTATAAATTATTATTGGATTCAGACATGATTAATTTTAGGTGCAAAACCTATTTTTAAAAATCTAGAAAAAATTGCAGAAATTTAATATTTGAATCTATATCTTATGAATAGAAAACGTTTATGTTTCGATAAATTATTGTGTTAATATTATAACATTTTTAATTTGTAACAAGTTCTTTCAAAGCGATATAACAACATTGTCATTTATTTTCTTACTGAATCGTAACAAGAAAGCGATTCAAACGCAGAAGAATCAATAACAGATAATATTTTATTGGTTATTTACACTGATATGATATATGTTTTTAACAAGTTCAAAAAATTGCTTTTTAAAATGACTTTGTATTATTTGCAAACGACAATTTGATAGTCAGTGCTTATTTTTTGGTAGCTTTTCAAATTTTGAAATGATCAGTTTTTTGAATGTTTTAATTATTTATGTAAATTAATTTGTTTTTTATTAAGTTTGAAACTAAATCTTTAAATGCAGAGACTGTCGGAGACACATTCTAATATTTTTTTATCAATAATTGTAGATTTACTAAATATAATTTCATAATTTTATATAATAATGTCTATAACAGTATAATGTCGAAACAGTAAAATTTTAATTAATATCTGTTATTTAAGAAATAAAAAATAAGACTGAAAAACAAGATTAAGGAACATAATTAAAAAGCCATGTAATACTGTAATCAATATTAATAAAAACTCTTGATTTCGATTAACATTTTTCAATTCATTGAAAATGAAATGATTAAGGTTTCTGAGAAAATATATAGTAATTTATACAAACAAAAGAGTCGGTATATTATAACGTATTTTTACCGAACTTATTATTCACATTTATAACTCGTAAATTTTAATTTTAATTGTAAATAATTATCAAAAAAATTTTATCATTTTTTTTGAGTTTTTAAAACATTTTATACTATTCCAGGTAATGTTGACTTAAAGGTTTTTTTTTTTTTTTTTTTTTTTTTAACAGCCACGTTTAAAAGAACTGAATATATTATTAAAAACGCCATAGGTGCGATGCCCAACTCTGTAGATTTTTTTTCTGAGTTAAGTATAATCAAGGTCATGGCCGTGTAAACCTTTTGGTTTGGGTACGCCTTAATAAATAAATAAAAAAAAAAAAATATATAATCAAGGTCCGTTTCCCTCAGACCTTTAAAAGTTGATTTAATATGTTGAAAAAAATAAATTCGAAATTAAAAAAAAAATGCAAATGGAAAAAATCGTTAATTTTCTTATTTCAGCAGGATTTTTAAGTACTTTTATGCTATGTTCTCAACAACTTTTTATTCATTTTTGATTTAAAAAAAATAATATTAAATCAACTTTTGAAAGTCTGAAGGAAAGGGAACTTGCCCGTGATTCTACTTGACCTAAGGAAAAAAATCCACAAAAACCATCACTCTAAGTGCAACTAAGTTCCATCGCAAGTTTTTGAAAATCCACACTTTTTTTTGCAAAACAGTGTGTCATGATTAAAAAAAAAAAAAAAAAAAAATTCGCTATAAAATATGTAATTTATAAGAATTTTTCGCATTAAGTATATGGAATGTGATTTGATGCGATAAAAGTGTAAAAGAACTAATTATTAATTAGTAATTAACCTCACATTGTCGTTGTATATTTTTTCCTAATATTTTTTATGTATTCACCATTTTCTTACTCGTAAAAAAATATTGGAAGAAAAAAATGTTGATTTTCATGATATAACGGCTACGATCCATACACCTTTATCAATGACTCTAAACTGAAAATGTCTTTAAAATGCTGTAATTATATATAATAACTGGCATTTGTATATACAATTGAGTTTACAAATATTATATTCTAGGGACTAGCTCAGCTAGTATACGTAAAAATGACTTTCATCTCTTTTAATATATTTCATATGTTTTGGTAATTTACGAAATATGAATAAATCTGCTAATATATAAATAATTTTTATAAGTTTCAAGATATCGGAATGAAATTAAATAAGTGTCAGCCTTTTGCATGTTTCATGTTAATATTTATATAATTATTTTGATGATAGTTTTTATTTCATTGTTTCTTTTTTTTTATCTTAAACAACGATATTATAATATTTGAAATTTGAAAACTATTTGTAAATAGTTGAAACACAATAATAAATGTATACTTTACAAATAACTACATATTATAAACTATGGTTGAAAATTGTTCCTTAAAATTTCATAGTATGAAAATTAACACGAAAATAAGCCAGTAAAAAGAAAAGAAATATAGAAAGCACAAACTCCTTTGACAACCTATTTTATGAAATACTTAAGCTCTTCTGGTGTTGGTTGCTTCAAAAAGGCGATGATTAAAAAATAATAACAATAGTTAGAATCAATTCTAAAAAAAATATATATATTTAAAATCTCTTTAAAACTATAAAACTACGATAGTTCAGTGCTAATTGAGAGATCATCGTGCTAAAAAATCTTATTGTAAAGAGGGCAGCTATGAATGCCGGAGATGAATGAACTATACGTAATTATTGGAAGCACCCGAGGTGGCAGAAGTATCGTATCGTAAAAATTCTCAACGAACTTCTTTTAGAGATACTTTTATTTTAAATTTATTTTTGATAAATATTAAGAAAATTGCACATGCCACTTTATAGTTGTATGCAAAACAAATAATCAGTAAATTTCAAATAAATTACTAAAACTTTATTTATTGTAAAACTTTTTTCCGCAAGTTTTAATTTTTGTCTGTAAATTATATTTTATTTCTATTCTCTGAAGTTTTTGAAAAATTTATAAAAAATTTTCTTAATAAGTTTTAAAATGGATTTTTTTGAAAAAAAAAGGATTTAAGTGAAATTAAGCACTTTATAAGCGGTAATTTTTAAGTAAATATATCTTAAATGCTGCTCGTATCCCGTATGAAAACTTAATGAATCAGCAAGTTGAATAAGTATTTTTTGTTTTCTTTAATTTTATTCAAACAATTCTGAATACTGATCTGAAAAGTTATGTCGAAAGTTTAATCAACAAACAGATCGTTTTTCATTCAAAAAATTCAAATTGAGGTTTACCTTAGAGATGAAAATCATTTTTGGATTACTCAGTTTTAGGATTTTTATCGGTTGAACTACTTTTCGTATTTTTTTCAGAGGTATTGCCACTACTTTTTATATTTTTTTCAGCCGTACTGCTGCCACTTTTTACATTTTTTTCCACGCTACTGCTGCTACTTTTCAAATTTTTATCGCTACTGCTTTTCTCGTTTGATGATTGCTGTTGCTTTTGTTCTTGTTGAATTGGAATATCATCTGAAAAAGAAATGATTGATTTAAGAACTTTTTTTTCGAATGAATAAAAAATGTTACCAACTCAAGTGATTAATTATGCGTAAAATACAGGTGATCTTTGTGTGTATACAGAAATAAATTTAATTTTAAATACCATATTTGCCCGTTTATACGCCGCACCTGGAGATATTCCAATCTCAGTTTAGAGTAACAAAAATAGAAAAATAAGATAATTTCAGTTTAATTGGTGCCTCACAGATAAGCCGCACTTTGATTATTAAGAGCCGAAAACGGAATTTTTGTGCGGCTTGTAAGCGGGGGAATACGGTAAATACATTGCAAAAAATCAACTTCAATAATAAAAAATCTTGCTGTGTTATACATAGAAGCTGAAAAGACGTCTTACTTCCAAACTTAATAACACAAGCGGTATTTAATTGTAATTTCGCACAAGCTTCTTAAAAGAAAAAAAAGCATTGAATAAAATGGGTGTCAATTTTTCTAAATAACTTGTGAGTCGCCAGTGAAACAATACATATATGTAGCGTGTCGATGCACTCAGTTTAAGAGCATCGTAAATGAGAAAATCTTCTTCAGTTTGAATAATACAGTGATATTTTAAGCTCCTCATTTCTCGTGATTTTCTTAACGATTTCTCACCTCGGAATTATCTTGATTTCAATCATAATCTACATTGGAATAGTGATATTTTTTTTTTTTCTATTGTTCTACGAGTATTTAGTATGAGTATCTATTATTAGGTGAAACTTCGCCGGAAGCACAGAGATTTAATGGACTTTGCTGTTTGTTCCTGAAGGATCCACTGCTTAGTCTACCGATAGCCTCGCCCAGGGCTTGTTCTTCGAGCACCCTGTACAGCCTCTGCGCGGCGCTTGGTCGCGATGAACCACCCGCCTCGAGGTCACTGGAGGACTGGTCGGACTTATCTTGCTTAAACTCCTTGATAGAGTCTTTCCTCGACTTTCCGCTTTCTTTTTTGCTCTTGGACTCACGGTTTCTCTTAGGCGAGGCTCGGTTAGGGGAGCTCTGACTGCTGCACAGACTTTCCCGCCTTGAGTTTACGGCCGACGAGGGCGGCGCTATCAATCCTGGCACTTGGTGCTTCTCCGCGTTGATTATGTCCACGTCGTCGAAAGAGTTGTGCATTGGATTTTTCCACAGCCAGGCGCGGCGTTTTACGTTGACTGGAGTTCGAGGACGCCTCGGCGAATGACCGGACGGCGCTTGCTGTCCGTCCACAACAGATTCGTTTTTTTGCGCTTCGCCAGTTTCGAATAAATTCGCATCCAGGTCGTCTATCGAAAAGTATCTCATAGTGATGAATTCAGAGGAAACGCGAGACGTATTTTGTATCCGATTATGTATTAGTACTTTACTATGGTGATAATCTCAATCAAGTTGAAAAGGGTGCAGACTTTGTATGAGAATTTGTAACGATATCGAGTTTATTAATTTTGAAATTTATACTTTAAAAGCGCTTAAATTATTATCATTATTATTATTATTTTTTTTTTATATACGAATAAAAAATTACATTTTAAATACGCGGGTGATGGTTGAATCTTATCTATAGCATAATCATAATCAAAATAAAACTTGGAAAAAAATGTATGTAATTTTTTCTACAGTAAGAGATAAAAGTTATTAATAAATTAAATTTTGATGTAAATTTTTGATTAAAGGAATTATGATTTTGTAACTCTTTTTGCAAGTCACAACTTTCTAGATGAATGTGTTTTTATTAATGACTTGAGTAAAAAAATAAAACATTCAAATTATAAAAAGTGAAATCTAGTATTAAAACGAAAAAATGAAATTTATGATTTATTAAGACATATAAAAAGTATAAACAGTGTTTTTTCTTAACATTCAATCAACATTTAAATTTAATTGACTTCATAAAAATATAAAATAGTTGAATCAAACAGATAATGCATTCTATCAAAATAGTTCATTAATAAATGCTCTGTAGTCAAAGAATATATAATTTTTTTATAAAAATTGTATATTATAATAAATTTAAACAATAACTTACCAGGTAACTTTTTGGTACGAAATGAAGCATTTGTAATCATAGATTTTATCATAGTTGTTGTAGAAGTTGAAGAAGGAACACTGACACCGATAGATCCTTCAGCAGATTGACCTTAAAAATTATAGCAAAATGATTAAATCATGATTTTTTAAAATCATTTCCAATAAAGTGAAGTTTTTAAAAAGCTTATATTTTATAAATTATAAAACTAATGAGCTTTTTGTAAAAATAAATACCTGGTGGACCAGACGAACTAGCATTACGAATAGCATTTGTGACAAGCATCACATCTGCATAAGATTCCCAGCATGCTCGGTGATGAATGTCTTCTGCTGCTTGAATCGCTACATACCAACAATTATTGTACCTATAATAATTAATTCAAGTTTATAAAAACGTATTTATTTTTAAATATACCTTTTTTACAATAGAAATAATTTTTACATAGAAAAATAAATTGCATGGAGCAATTCAAGAAGAAATTCATTAGACACTGGTATGCGAGGTAACAATCTTGGAATAAAACTGGAATCACTGCCATAAGAAGTGCGCTGATGATGACCTGGTTTCATAAAACCTTGGGTTACAATCCTACAATATAAAATTTTAAAATAATTTATATTCAATCAACTTTAAAATTATTCAGGCTGAATTTTTTTACATACTTTGAAGCTACTTTGCACATTTGTTCTAGAGCTGATTTCTTTAAGAATCCTAATTCTTGATTATATACAAACAGAAGAGCTGTCATAACTTTTAATCTGTTTTGAGCATTTAAAGTTTCAACATGTTTCAAAGGACCCCAACTAACAAGTTTTGTGTTGCATTCTTCGAAACGACGCACTGCACTTTCTGTAAGAGATGCTGGTGCTAAACTGGAAGGCTAATAGTAAAGTGTAGAATATAGTATGTATAAATAACATTAATTAATAAAATGAATATTTATTACCTCATGATATATAGACATCATTGCTAAAGAAGGTAAACGAAAAGACACTGCTTTTGGTTCTCCAGATTTATCTACTAACTCCAAGTTGTAAACTCCGACAAGTAGAGTTTCTACAGTTCTACAATTCTGTGAATGAAAAATTCATATAATTTACTTTAATATAATTGAATAGTATTTTATACACCTGAGAAAGTCCAGAATTAGCAAGCCCTTTGCAAACCCAAAGTAACGCTTGAGCCAAAGCCAAGGGTGCCAAGAGTTTGGTAAGGGTAAGCTCGTTCTGGACTTCCTCATGTGTAATATAATTTTCAGCATAAGGCAAGGAAAGTGCAAACTTCTACCTAGGGATAAGGAGGAAAGTTTGCATTTTCTGCACCATGTGTTTGAAAATTATTTGTTTGTCATATCATCACTCATTCTGAAGGTAAGATCAATTAACAAAATAGCAATTCACTCTATCATTGAAAGAAATTACACCTTGCATAACTTATATAATCAATGTACTTGTTACTGATAAACAAAAAAGCCTTTGACTAAAAAAAGCTTCTTAAATTTATGTTAAATATGTTATTTTGAACTATTTGAAACTTATAAAACCTTTACCTTGATATCTCCATGAGCAGCTGCATTCAAATAAATAAAAATCAATGTAGGTATAAACTGCAAACTAAATCTTTGTAGCTGTGTTTCTCTTGATCTGTAGAAATTGAATAACTGATTGCACACAGTTTCCACCAGCTAAAATAAATGAATAAGTTTTTAAAATATCTCTTAAAAATCAAGCCTAGTAAATTTTATTTCAAAATTCATCAAAAAATCAAAATTACTTCATTGTACTTAGTCCGCTCCTCAAGCAGTAAGTACAAGGCCTGTACAATTTCTTCATCCTGGGCTAAATTAGTGGCAAAGGTAGTGAGCTCCAAGGATGAGAGCTCAGCACAGTCTGCAAGCCATTCATTAATGATGTCTTCAATCATCTTGCCCAGCTATTTTTAATGAAATTCACTGTATCAAGGCCAGAATAACATGAGTTCTCCTCATTGGTTTACTTTGTATAAATACTTATTCGAAAATGATTTTCCTGATTATCATAATAAATCCTCTAGTAGAATCATGAAGCCTTGACTACTGAAAAATACAGTGGCTTTGTATAAATACACTGGATAAATGTGATTGAGCAGAAGCCTTTTTTCGGAGCTCTTTTCTAATTAAGGTAACGAGTAACGACTGACATGCGCTCAACAGAAATTTCTGCTTTCAAAAGGTGAAGATTTTTTCCAGATAGCAGGATAAGTGCCATACAATGCCATGTGCACACCGCAATATTAAATTATGCCAAAAATTGGCGAAACTGACTGCAGCCGACACTCTGAAGACGTTCTATACTCCTATTTTTATATTTATTTTTATCTGAGAGATCTCAGATCTGATTAAGGCGACACTGGTGGTGAAAAAAGGCATCACAAATCGTTTTAGCTTTTCTTAAAATTTGAACTTTCCACTTTACGTCGAATCCTATTTTACGTTAAAAAATTAAAAATTGCTGCTTAGAACCTTTTTTATTTTATAATTGTTCAAGTATCCCTCGCTTGATTTAAAAAGATTTTAAATTTCGATGTAAAAACGTAGGTAAGTCTAATAGTATGTTGAGTGGCAAATTTTTTTGAAATGATTTTACTTTTTTTTTATTTTAAATCTTACAATTTTTAAATGCATTATTATTAATGTATAAAAGCATCAGCAATAGAAACTTTGCAGTCGTTGATTAATTGTTTATAAACTCAAACTATGAAAAAATAATATAAGATTCTTGATCACAAATTAAAAGCTCAATTTGATTGGTTAACATATAAACTTTTTCATCAATTAAATAAGAAAAGGTAAACGTAATAAAATTTATTTTTCAAGCTCTGTAGAAAAAGCTAGGAAAAAAGGAAATGGAAATTTTACATTTTTATTAAATCAATTTATTTTATTTTACTTTATTTACAAAATATTTTTATTTATAGATATACATCTTTAAACTATACTTTTTACTGTCATCAAACATTGAAAAATTATTACAGATCTTTTATACAGCCTAAGAAAAAAAAAAAAAGTTAATTTGAAAGTTTTTGTGTAATATAACTTATTTTGTGCATTAATAGTTAAATTTAAAAAAAATTACAATAGTTTTTTTTTCCGGTTTGTAAAAATATTGCAAAAATAAGCAACAATTTACAGATTTGTCTATCAATTTTTCTACACTGGAAAATAGTTTTATTGTATTGGCTTTTTTTATCAGTTTTGACATAGTCTTTCATAGTTCAAAAACAAGTTTTGCTTGACTAGAAAGCTCTTGTTAACAAAATTATGAACTTTTTGAGACTTAATCTTCACCAACTGTGCCTTCATCATCAGATATAAATTTTTTGTTGGCCTTTTTTCTTCTGCCACTTCTGCTGGTACCAGGTTCACTTTTTTTTGCTTTTAACTTTATTTTCATTTTGACACTAGATTCTGGATCATTTCCATCTTCTACATCTTTGCTTTCTTCTTCTTGCATAGCATTATATTCAGCTTCTAATCTTTGTCGTGCATTCAAGAAAACGTTTTGTAAAATCATTGAATGAGTATGAATCAATGATTTTTCCTGATTGTATGTTTGTGCATTTTTACAAAGCTGCATAAAGTCTTTTTCGAGATCATTTAATTCACTGTACTTGCAATCATTGATTTTTTGAACTATTTTATTAATAGCAAGAGGTTTTTTAATTATATCATAATAATCTGGAAAATCTCGACGCGGTGGCAATTCCATAAATGGTTCACTCAATATTCCATCCTCAGGGGAACTATAATTAATAATTACAGACATGATCTTTTTCATTACTTTTTTCAGTTTTGGATCTACTTTCTTTTTCTTTACAGTCGGTTCTTCATCATCATCTTCGCCTTTTTTACGCCTCTTACGAGTTGATTTTTTCTTTTTGTCGTCTTCTTCTTCATCCTCGATATCTACATCTTCTTCACCAATAGCATTCAACCATTCTTTTTCAGTGAGACTATTGGTGTAATCAACTTCTTTACGTTGTCTTGATCCTCGACCAAGGACAGATGTGTCTTCATCTTCTTCGAATGTCAATGCTTCAACTTCATCTTCATCTTTGACCAACCATTCAGGAAGTTCAGATTCATCTAACAAACGTGTTTTACGGCCTATCTTTGCTTCTTCTCTTCTTCTTTCTAAATCATAATTTTGGAACAACTCAAATTCATTTTCACTTCTGGCAATCATTCGATTCACTGTTTCGTCGTCAGGAACTTCGTTTTCTTCTTCGTCATCGGCGTCATCTTGATGTAAAATGGAATGAAGAAATTGTTGACGCTCCGAACCGGTAGATTTTTGATCAAACATACCTGCCTGAATGACTTTTTCGTCCATGTTTAACTTATACCTAGCAGCTGCTAATATTCTTTCTTCAACAGAATTTACAGTCATTAACCTTAAAACTCTAACTTCATTTTTCTGCCCGATTCGATGAGCTCTGTCCTGAGCTTGCAAGTCTTGGTGAGGATTCCAGTCGGAATCAAATATAATTACAGTGTCCGCGGCTTGAAGATTCAAACCAAGACCTCCTGCTCGAGTAGATAAAATAAACAAGAAATAATCTGAATTTGGATCATTAAATCTTTTCAACAAGTCTCCTCTATCCTCGGATTTTGTTGTACCATCTAATCTTAAATATTTAAAATGACGCCAATTTAAGTAGTCTTCCATGATAGTCATAAGCTGTGTCATTTGACAAAACAGCAAAACTCTATGACCTGTAGCCTTTAACTTTGGTAAAATACGATCCAGTAGTTCAAATTTACCCGATGCACGGTATAAGTCAGGACCGGTGATGATTCCAGCTCCTTGAATACCCAAATGTTCACTGTATTTTTCTTCGATAGCTTGGAACATGAATGGATGATTACAAAGTTTACGAAGTTGAACGATGGTGTTCATCAAGGCTTTCGCGCCTCCTCGTCCTCGTTTTCCTTTTTCAGATCCATCGGTTAATAGAACACCCTTACTCTGCATATGTTTGTAAAGAACTTTCTGTAAACTAGACATATCACATTTGATAATGTATTCCACTTTGTCAGGTAGCTGAGATTCGACTTCTTTCTTCAGTCGTCTCAACAGGAAAGGACGTAAAACTTTGTGCAAACGACGAATGATAAGAATTGTTTCTTCTTCATTTAACTCTACCTTCTCACCAGTAGTGGCAAAAGGTGCATTAAACCATTGCTCGAACGTACTGCAAGATTTGAAAATTGATGGAAGCAAAAAGTTCAGCAAAGCCCAAAGTTCAGGTAGTTTGTTTTGCAAAGGTGTACCCGTGAGCAACAAACGATGAGGTGCGATGTAGTGAGTGTTTAAAACTTGAGTTAATTTACAATGATGATTTTTCATTCTATGACCTTCATCTATAATCATGTACTTCCACTGTAATTTTGCTAAAACGCTTTTGTCTTTTATTATGTACTCATAAGTGGTTAATAAAACATTGAACTTTGTTGCACGCATTTGAGACTGAATAGCTCTTCTTCCACCAGGTGATCCTTTGTATGCCACCACAATAACACTTGGTGCCCACTTTTGAAACTCTAGGATCCAATTAGAAAGAGTCGACAGTGGAACAATAATCAAAAAAGGTCCATTTACCTTTTTCTTTTCCATTAGGTACGTAACCAAAGATATGGTCTGAATGGTTTTGCCAAGACCCATCTCGTCGGCCAAAATTCCGTTGAGATTGTTGTTGAAAAGTGACACCATCCATTCCAAACCTTTGATTTGATACTCTTTGAGACTACCATTTATCATGATGGAGGCTTGCTCTGTAACGCTTTCGTGAACTGTGTGAGCGATACTGTAGTAAGTTTGTTCTTCCGTTTTATATTCATCGTCTTCGGTTTTAGCTTTTTGAATGGTCTTTTTAACATCTTCTTCTCCTTCTCCATCTCCTTTTTCTGACAAAGATTTTTTATCTTTGTCGTCCTCATCTTCGTCGTCGTCTTCGTATTCGCTTTCCGATTCAACCGGTTCCCAACCAGGATGTGCCTCCAAAAAGGCATTCAATTGGCTCATCAATGGTGCATCATCTCCAGTTAATGTTCGCCCGGTTGAAGTTTCCATAACGGTCACGCGACCATCATCGCCATCACCATCTTCGCCGTTCTCTCCATGACGATTTTTCTTCTTTTTCTTTTTCCGTCTTTGTTCTTCAGCTTGAATTTTCTTTTGCTCCATCTTATGCTGCTTAACCATCTCTGTAAGATTACATATGTATTCGTCGGTTTGAGAGAGTAAGAAGGCCAAACGCTTATCTTTCTTCTGGTCGATGAGTTTTCTGTAACCTTCTTCATCTTCTGCCATCAAACGTCGCATACGTTCCTTCTCTATTCTTTCTTGTTCTTT
The DNA here is from genome assembly GCA_038277355.1 of Encarsia formosa. Classification (NCBI taxonomy): domain Eukaryota; kingdom Metazoa; phylum Arthropoda; class Insecta; order Hymenoptera; family Aphelinidae; genus Encarsia; species Encarsia formosa. The sequence continues at coordinate 18,565,897 of CM076186.1, read as the reverse complement.
CTTTTGTTCTCTTTCAGCGTTAGCGTGATGATTAAGAATTGCCTTATTGAGACGAGACAATTTGGCAACATTATTCCTATGGAATTCTTTGAAATCTTTGCTATGCTGAAGAACAGAACTGATGAATTCTTGATGTTTTTGTCTTCTTTTTCTTTCAGCTTCGAGTTTCTGTTGTTTTTCAAGTTTTTCTGTAGCTCTGGCTTCTCGCAAACCTTGTCTCTTGGTTCTTTTGTAGGCTTTGACATTGACAGCGGTTTCCAATGTTGTATCTTTGCGTGTACAAGCCAAAATTTCAGATCTGAGCTGCCTTTGGAAATTTAAAACTCTCAACATTCCAAGTTCAATCTGCGCTTGATGACGCAAATCTTCGGGCATATTTGTTGGAAGATAATTTAGCTGATCCATTCTCAATGCTATTCTGGCTGCAACACGATTTTCTCGTTCTTGTAGAATAAGTATTGGATCAAGCCCACTAGGTTTTCCAGCTGGAGTAATTTTATTAGTTTTTGCCGCCGCCCCTTGAGAACCTTGTTGCGATCCTGGTGCTTGACCTGGTTTCAAAGGACCCAAAAATCCGGGACCATTGTGCAATGGACCTTGAGAGATGTCGGAAAGTTTTTGGCCTTTGATGGCCAAGACTTGTTGTTGGGTCAGTGGCTGATTTCGAGCCAATGCACGGTACGCCATTATTTGAGCGCGAAGTTGATGTACCTGCAGAGAATTCAGCACTGACTTTTCAACCGTACTACTGAAGCGACTCTTCAGTGACAGGAGCTGCAAATAGCGCGGGTCACCTTGCAGTCCTTTTTCTTCCATGTTTTCAATAGCTTTTTGCAAAGCAAGTAGATTTTCTTGGCTGGGTCCAGAAGACTTTGATATACCATTTTGAAGAGGCAATACATGTTGATCATCCCCATTTGATTGTACAGCAGAATTGACTGGAGGTTGATTACCTATGGAAGTAAATAAGTTAGTAAAATTTTGCAAGATTTTATTCTATAAATTTGAAAAATTTATAAAATGATTTTTTTTTATAAGTATAATTTCCAAAGAGGAGTCAGTTTATTCAAAAGAAGAAAAAATTCAGCAAAATATCAGCCAAAATATTTTTGTAAAAAAAACCAACTACATAGATCAATTCATTAAGACTTTATTATTTTAACGCCACTAATTATTTCAATTTACTTTTAAAATTATTTATGACATATAATCTTTGTATTATCAAGTTTTAAAATGAGTTAGAAAATGGATGTTTGACTTAATCCAAAAGAATAGAAACTTTTCTCAAATTTTTAATGTAATGGTCCATTTTATTTGATATTGAGATAATTTCTTTGTTCTTGGATCTTGTTTTCATAGCAAAGAATATAAAAAAGAAAATTTCCTTTCTTTTGTATAGCTTATTTCTCTTTTAGTTAGCAGTAAATTGTTTAATAATATAAATATTTTTATTATACTTTTCAACTAAAAAAAAAAAATGGAAATCAAATTTTTAGACTTAATTTTGTAATCTGCAAGGAACTTGCTAATGCTCATTCAATAGAACAATAGAAAAAAGAAAATTTTAATATTAAAATTGTTTTAGAATATGAAGTAAAAAAAATTATAGTATATTCTAAAAATACTATATTGGTCATGATAAAAATAATAAATTTAAGACTGTTGTACCCAAATTTTGTCCTATTTGTGAATTTCCAAGTCCAGGTGAAGTCAAAGGCCCATTTGTGTTAACTTGGTTCATTTTTATTGGTCCCACAGTGCCATTTTGTGTTGGAACTGGCTCTTGTACTGACCCAACAGTATCGGTCTGTCCAATGTTCGTTAAATTGTTGGACATCTGTGACTGATGCGTGGAGTAAAGCTGCTGCGCTGGCTGCTGAGGAGAAACTCCTTGCTGCTGTATTTGCTGTTGTCCAGGTTGCATACCATCATAGTTCTGATGTGATTGTGTTATACCCAAAGTTGAAGGCATTTGTTGGTAACTTTGTGAATCTGTTTGAGCCTGTACTGGTATTGAAGCAGCACTGTAGGCTTGCTGTTGAGTTTGTCCTTCCTGGAAATTATGAGCATTGCCTGCAGGTTGATGCGCGATTCCAGTCTGATTCAGTGACGACTGTTGTTGAGGCGGTGGTCCCATCTGACCACCCGGGGCCTGAGGAGGAGGCATCGGAGATGATTGTGGCGATGGACTCGCCATGTTAAACCGTTTGTTTTTTCACTTAATCACGCGAACTTCCATTTATTCTCGACATGCCAGCCAGACACTTTGTCTAGGATGTCTATAGGTATACTAAAGACCTACAACATAACACGGTACGCCCACGATTTCTTTTTTCCAGCAGTTGTTCCTCGAAAATTAGTCGGTACGCCACCGGTCACAGGGTACAGTACATTTGGTGCTCTCTTTCACTCGCTACGTTCTGCAGGGTAGCAACTAGCAAACGAGCTAAAAACGCGCTCTGAGGCCTGCGCGCGAGAAAGAGAATCAATGTCAGACGCCACACACACACGTTCGTGGACGCTTGATACACTGATGCGGGGTAGTAGCATTTCCGTGGCAGCTTTTACGAACTTTTATAAGCTATAGTTGCCTGTGGTACATTGTTGATTTATAAAGATTAAAAATTTCAACAATTAAATTTTATGTTTTTCAGATTGAGCATCAACTACTTTGCTTGGAAATTTCGTAGAAAACAAATGCTTTACATAACCTTAATTTGCTTCATCATCTTTTCATCTAAAGCCAGTCATCTACGATTATCTGGCTTGACTTGAAGAAAATCCTGTTTGATAAATTAAATTGTGAATTAACTTTTTTGTTAAATATTTAATATTAGTTTATTTATATCATAAAAATCTAATAAATAAAAAAAATTAGATGTTTAAAATTTTGTAAAAAAAATTAATGAAATATTTAAAATTAAAAAACTAGTGTACCTATCCATCTATAAAAAATAACATTGAAAAATATATGATTCAATTTGTTTTGTTGAAGTAAAATTAAAAAGTTATTTAATTTAAAATGTGTATAATTTTCATTAAAAATATTCACTCGCTTTGAATTGGCAAGGATAGTTTTAAAAAGAATTTTCAGCAAAAATTGAAGTTGTTTAAAATCTTAGCTCTTAAATTAATTGATAGTTTTGCATTGTACAATCAATCACTTTTTTAATAAAGTGTAAAAGAAATGTTTAATTTTTACTTAGGGAAGAGGAAAAATAAGGTTTTAAAAAAAAAACAAGTAAACTTATTTATGATCTATCTCATTTACTGTATATAATCATTATTATACACAATTACCACTTCTGTGAAAGTTCTCGATTACAGACAAAATTAGAATAGGACAATAGAAGGAAAATTCAATTCTAGTTTTTTGCTATAAGTGTACCTAAAATTAAAAAAATGTCTATAAATTTCCTACAGCTGTTTAAAAAATTGATTTAGCTTTTATCGACTTTCGGTGTCTTTAAAATCATGATTTATACTTATAAGAAAATTTATCGAAATATAATTTAAAACCTTACAGATTTCTAAAGCTTATATACACTCAGTGATCATCGGCATCATCGTCATCATCTGAAATACATTTTTTACTTATCCTCTTTCTTCGGCCCCCTCGTCCACCACCTTCACCTTTTCTTCCTTTTAATTTGATCTTCATCCTGGCATTAGAATCTGCATCCGAGCCGTCGTCATCTCTATTGTCGTCGGAGCCTAACCCTTCGGCTTCGACTTTTTGTCGAGCATTTGTAAAAACAGTTTGCAAAATAATTGAATTCTCGTGTATTAACGACGCTTCCTCGTTGTATATTTGTGCGTTTTTGCAAAGCTGCATAAAGTCCTTTTCAAGTTCATCTAAGTCTGCGTACTTGCTGTCTTCAATTTTTTGTAAAAGTTTATTGATAGCAAGAGGCTTCTTTATGACTTCGTAGTAGTCCGGAAACTCTCGTCTCGACGGTAAATCCATGAAAGGTTCACTTAACGTCCTACCATCAGAGTTTTCTGTATAATTAACCACTACATTCATTATTTTCTTCATATTTTTTTTTAATTTAGTATTTCCCGCTGATCCGCCCCTTCTTTTTTTTGGTGCGGGTTCTTCGTCCTCGTCACCTCTCTTTCTTCTTTTTCTCGTTTGTTTTTTTCTTTTGTCTTCTTCTTCCTCTTCTTCAAAGTCCACTCCATCATCGCCAATTGCCTTTAGCCACTCTTTTTCTGTCAAACTGTTTGTATAATCAACTTCTTTGCGCTGTCTTGATCCACGACCCAAGAACTTTTCTTCGTCGTCATCGTAAACGCACTTTTCAACTTCATCATCGTTTTTTACCAACCATTCGGGAAGTTCAGATTCCTCTAATAATCGACCTTTTCTCGCCGATCCAAGTTTAGAATCTTCTCTTCGCCTTTCTAGATCCAATTTCTGGAACAATTCGAATTCATTTTCACTTCTTGCAATCATTTGATTAACTGTTTCGTCATCGGGTACTTCATTTTCTTCTTCGTCATCTGCGTCATCTTGATGCAAAATACTTTGTAAAAATTGTTGACGCTCCGAACCGGTAGATTTTTGATCAAACATACCTGCCTGAATGACTTTTTCATCCATATTTAACTTATACCTAGCAGCTGCTAATATTCTTTCTTCAACAGAATTTACAGTCATTAACCTTAAAACTCTAACTTCATTTTTCTGCCCGATTCGATGAGCTCTGTCTTGAGCTTGCAAGTCTTGGTGAGGATTCCAATCGGAATCAAATATAATTACAGTGTCCGCGGCTTGAAGATTCAAACCAAGACCTCCGGCTCGAGTAGATAAAATAAATAAGAAATATTCTGAATTCGGAGCATTGAATTTTTTTAGTAAATCTCCTCTATCTTCGGCCTTAGTGGTTCCATCCAACCTTAAATATGTAAAGCCTCTCCAATTGAGATAATCCTCCATGATGGTCATAAGAGTTGTCATTTGACAAAACAGCAAAACTCTATGACCTGTAACTTTTAATTTTGGTAAAATTCGATCCAGTAATTCAAACTTACCGGATGCGCGATACAAAAGAGGACCAGTGATAATACCTGATCCTTGTATACCTAAATATTCGCAGTATTTTTCTTCAATATTTTGAAACATAAATGGATGATTACAAAGTTTACGAAGTTGAACAATAGTGTTCATTAAGGCTTTCGCGCCTCCTTTACCACGTTTTCCTTTTTCAGATCCATCAGTCAACAAAACACCCTTACTTTGCATATGTTTGTATAAAACTCTCTGCAACCCAGACATATCACACTTAATAATATATTCTACTTTATCAGGCAGCTGAGACTCGACTTCTTTCTTGAGTCGCCTCAACAAGAAAGGACGTAACACTTTATGTAAACGACGAATAATAAGAATAGTTTCTTCTTCGTTCAGTTCTACCTTTTCTCCTGTAGTGGCAAAAGGTGCATTGAACCATTGTTCAAATGTACTACAAGACTTAAATATAGATGGAAGTAAAAAATTGAGCAGTGCCCAAAGTTCGGGTAGTTTATTTTGCAGTGGTGTACCCGTCAGTAACAAACGGTGAGGTGCAAGATAATGAGTGTTTAAAACTTGAGTTAATTTACAATGATGATTTTTCATTCTATGACCTTCATCTATAATCATATACTTCCACTGTAATTTAGCTAAGACACTCTTATCCTTTATAATATATTCATAAGTAGTTAATAAAACATTAAATTTAGTTGCACGCATTTGAGATTGTATTGTTCTTCTACCAATTGGAGATCCTTTGTAAGATACGACCACGACGCTTGGAGCCCATTTTTCAAATTCCAAGATCCAGTTAGACAGAGTTGATAAAGGAACAATTATAAGAAACGGTCCGTTTACTTTTTTCTTTTCCATCAGGTAGGTCACGAGAGCTATAGTCTGAATAGTTTTACCAAGACCCATCTCGTCCGCCAAAATTCCGTTGAGATTGTTGTTAAAAAGTGACACCATCCATTCCAAACCTTTGATTTGATACTCTTTGAGACTACCATTTATCATGATGGAGGCTTGCTCTGTAACGCTTTCGTGAACTGTGTGAGCGATACTGTAGTACGTTTGTTCTTCCGTTTTATATTCATCGTCCTCAACTTTGGGTTTGGCGATCGTCTTTTTCTGTTTTGGATCTTCAGAATTTGATTTGCCCTTTCCTTCATTGTCATTTTCTTCATCATCTTCATCGTCGTCATCTTCACTGTCAGTCTCAACAGCTTCCCATCCTGGATGAGATTCCAAAAATGCATTCAACTGACTGAGAAGAGGAGCTTCTTCTCCGCTCAATGTTCGCCCCGTAGACGTTTCCATAACTTCGACTCTGACGTCCTCGCCATCGACAATTTCACCATTTTCGCCTTCTATCGACAACCTCTTCTTCTTCTTTTTACGTTTTTGTTCTTCAACTTGCTTCTTTTTCTGCTCAATTTTGTGTTGCTTTACCATTTCGGTGAGATTGCCGATGTACTCATCAGTTTGCGAAAGTAAGAATGCCAAACGCTTGTCTTTCCTTTCGTCAATGAGTTTTCGGTAACCTTCTTCGTCCTCAGCCATCAAACGACGCATACGTTCTTTTTCTATCCTTTCTTGTTCCTTCTTTTGTTCTTTTTCAGCGTTTGCGTGATAGTTCATGATGGCTTTATTCAGACGCGCCAGCTTGGCTACATTGTTACGATGGTAATCTTTCAATTCTTTGCCATGCTGTAGAACCGCACTCAAGAACTCTTGGTGTTTCTGCTTACGCTTCTTCTCAGCTTCCATTTTTTGCTGCTTTTCAAGTTTCTCCGTTGCACGCGCTTCTCTCAAGCCTTGCCTTTTCGCTCGTTTATAAGCTTTCATGTTCGTTACCGTCTCTAGCGTTGTATCTCTGCGTGTATTTGTTAAAATTTCCATTCTCAAATGACGTTGAAAATCTAAACACCGCAGCATGCGCAGCTCTATCATCGCCTGTGTTCTTGTTTCTTCGGGCAAATCAGGAGGTAAATTTGAAAGCAACTGAATGCGTGTAGCAATTCTGTGAGAAACGCGATTTTCGCGCTCATCTAATATGTCAAGCGGGTCAATTCCAGCAGGCCTAGATAAAGTTGTAACTTTGTTCGTTTTCGAGCCACCAGATTGAGCTCCCTGTTGTTGCCCTTGCTGCTGTGGCTGTTGCGAACCACCAGGACCCATCCTCGATCCAGGAAAGCCTGGCATACCCATAGGACCATGAGGAGGTCCACCCTGCGGTCCGCCTGGTCCCATTGGTCCTTGATCAATTGGCCTTTGATTGATGCCTTGCACAGCCATCATTTGCTGGGGTGTCAAAACTTGATTACGTGCCAATGTTCGATATGCCATTATTTGGGCGTGGAATTGTTGTACCTGCTGTGGGGTTAAAATCGAGTTCTCGCTACCCTGTCTTGCTCTCAAGGCAAGGAGTTGCAAGTACCGGGGATCTTCAACCATACCTTTTTTCTCCATGGTATTGATTACTTTTTGCAAAGCATTTAAATTGTCTTGACCTTGACCAGGAACTGGAGCAGGCCCAGGACCAGGACCAGGACCCATGTTCATAGGTCCTGCAGTAGGTCCACCGACTGGTGGACCATTTTGCGTATTTTGATTGATATGTCCAGGAGCTTGTCCAAGTGAAGGTGGTCCTCCTGGACCCATTGGACCAGCAGGAGACATTCCAGGGCCTCCGGGAGTTCCGCTACTCATTGGTCCTCCAGGGCCTCCTGTTCCCATGGGACTTCCAGCACTCATTGGCCCACATGGTACTCCTGAATTCATTGGTCCTCCAGGAACTCCGGGACCTCCATGGCTGCCCGGTACTGCAGTTGCTCCAGTTCCCATGGGACCTCCAGATCCTCCTGGTCCTACAGGGCCCGTAGGAGCTCCCATAGGGCCACCTGGTCCTCCTGGCGTCATTGAACCACCGTGACCACTGATCGGGCCTCCAGGACCCATATGTCCTATTGGTGCACCAGTACCCATATGGCCAGCCGAATTCATAGGTCCTCCAGGACCACTAGCACCCATATTCCCGGTTGGAGCGCCAGCGTTCATAGGCCCTCCAGGGCCAGCAGCACCAACAGGTCCAGGTCCACCGGGACCTGTACCCCCAGGTCCTCCAGAACCCATAGGGCCTCCAGGAACCCCTGTATTCATAGAAGCTCCAGTACCAGCAGGCCCTCCAGATCCGACAGTGTTAACTGAGGCTCCAGGTCCACTGGCATTTCCTGGACCAGGTGGAACTGAGCCAATTGAACTTCCAGGGCCGCCAGCTGCGTTTGGAGGTTGTTGATTACCTGAAAAATTCAAATGTGATTAGTTTATAATGATGAAATTCTTAATAGTTTATTTTGTTATTATTATTTTTATTAGAAACAAAGATTCAAAAAAACTAAGTTGTATTCAAATTACGTACAAGTAATTTGCAGTTGTTTTTTGCCCGATGTAAATTGAATATTTGTAATGATTACGATATCTTTGAAGTAGGTTAATGGTAAATAAAAACACTCTTTAAAAGATATTCAAATAATCCACGTCTCGGCTACCATCAGTGAGCTTTCATCAGGGTTTATAATGATAATGAGTTTGTAAACCAGTCATGCAAAGCATACTGTTTGATCTGGGACAATGGCCACATAATTCATTAACTTTTTAATAAATCCTGATAAAGGCTAACATATGGTATCCGAAACGTCGATAATTAAATAACATTTTAAGAATTATTTTATTTACCATCGACCTAGTTTGAAGAGTTTGGAATAATCTCAGTAATCACATTATACATGCAGTATTGATAAAATATTGATCCTCGAATAAAATAGTTGTGTTTAAGGATGTTTGGTACTTACAAAAAAATGCCATTTTGTCAATTTTAATCGAATCTTCTAATAATTTATATCAAAATAATCGTTGGAGTTTTTCCCAATTTTTGTTTGTCTTAGTTTTTAGAAAAATCTAATTATTTGTTTAAACAATTGAAGAGGTGGTCTAAAAAAAATCAAGCATTTTTTTTTCTTTATCACTTGTAACTCTCTCAAAAATGCATAGATCGTTGAAAAAACTGTAAGGTAGTTTCGGTGACACTTCAAAGAAAATTTTAATCTTTTTAAAATATTGAATTTTAAATTTTTATTATTAAATAAAAAAAATGTTTAATTTTCACAAGATTTCGTGCTCAGTTATTTAAACAACTATTTCAATTTTTGAAAAACCAATACGGAGAAAAATAGGAGAAAAATCCAACGTTAATTTTAATATAAATTATTAGAAGATTCAATTAAAATTGACAAAATGGTTGCATTTTTTTGTAAGTACCAAACATCCTTAAAAAATGACTTAAGTATTTTATGCTTTTGGTATTGAAACTGTTTATGAGACTTTAAATTAACTTTAAAATAAGTTAAAAAAAAAAAAAAAAAAAACTAAAATACCAATAAAATAGTGTACTCAAGTTAAACCTGAAATAATAGATATTAGTAGGCAGCAAGTGACATTAAATCTTGCATTTTTAAAATTAATAAAAATATTTTCAATAAATATATTCACACAAATAATATTGGCTAACATACCCATATTTTGTCTCATTTCTTGATTGTGAGATAGGCTAGGTCCAGGTGATTGAGAAGGAGCATTGTGACCAGGTTGCTGGTGCCCCATCGGACCTGAACCCATTGGACCACTTTGAGGAGGAGAAGGTTGTTGCTGACCTTGGTTTGATCCAGGTGGTGGTCCACCTTGTCCCATATTACTTGTACTTCCTTCTACTTGTGAAGGATGATAATACTGTGGGACAGGTAATTGAGATTGATGTGGAAGAGGCTGATGTGGTGGTCCTTGGTGGGGACCTTGATGTGGCCCTGGATGAGGTCCTTGGTGCGGACCTTGTTGTGGTCCTTGATGGGGCCCTTGATGCGGACCTGGATGGGGTCCTTGATGAGGTCCTTGATGAGGAGGTTGGTGGTGGGGCGGCTGCTGATGAGAAGGTGGTCCTTGCGGCATAGGCGGCTGCTGATGGGGTCCTGATTGCATAGGAGACTGTTGAGAGTGGTGAAGACCTTGGGGATGTGGTGATTGCGAATGTGGCCCCTGTTGGTGAGGTGGTTGTAAATGCGGTCCTTGCTGATGCGGTGGTTGTGAGTGTGGGCCTTGTTGATGCGGTGATTGAGAATGAGGACCTTGCGGGTGTGATGATTGAGAATGAGGGCCTTGCGGATGTTGTGATTGAGAATGAGGTCCTTGCGGATGTGGTGATTGAGAATGCGGTCCTTGCTGATGCGGTGGTTGTGAGTGTGGGCCTTGTTGATGCGGTGGTTGAGAATGAGGGCCTTGCGGATGTGATGATTGAGAATGAGGGCCTTGCGGATGTGGTGATTGAGAATGAGGGCCTTGCGGATGTGGTGATTGAGAATGAGGGCCTTGCGGATGTGATGACTGAGAATGAGATCCTTGCGGATGTGGCGATTGAGAATGAGGACCTTGTGGATGTGACGGTTGAGAATGAGGACCTTGCGGATGTGACGATTGCGAATGAGGACCTTGAGGATGAGGTCCCTGAGAGTGAGGACCTTGCTGATGAGGCGACTGCGAGTGTGGTCCCTGCGGATGCGGGTGAGGTCCTGGCTGATGTGGTGGCTGTCCGTGAGGTGACTGCTGATGAGATGTTTGTGGATGCGGAGCAACATGATGCGATGGGTGCTGATAATTTCCTGGCTGTGGAGGCATTCCCTGCATTTGAGATGACTGAACATTATCATAACCTTGAGGACTGTGAGGATGATGTTGCGGTGGCATGCCCATATTTGGAGGCATCTGCTGTGGATGTGGATAATTTTGCGGCGGAGGCTGGTGTTGCTGTGGTGGTGGAGGCCCGCCATAGCCCTGTTGAGGTGGTTGCCCTGTTGAAAAATTTATAATATATATTTAAAGTTTTTCAAAGAAAGTAATTGAAGAAAGAGTTTACAAATCCTAAAAACTTTCTTGTTTGATTTAAGCCATATTTCATGAAAATTAAAAATCTAACTTTAGAAGAAAAATAGCAACTAATACTAGTAGCATACAAAATAAAATATTTTCCGTATTCCTTAAACTATGTAAACAATTTTTTTTATTAAAGTATTTCATACTAATGTTCATAATTTGTTTTCAACTAATAATAAAAAAAAAAAAAAAAAAAAAGAAAAAAAGAAATACTATAAGTTTTCTTTGTATTCAATAAAAAGAAAATTAATTAGTCTATTTTTAATTTTCAAATTATTCAGGCTATATAGAACATAATACAATTGTAACTATTCGACAAGCAAACTTCTTGAATATTAATATTTATGTTGCACACATTTGCTACAATATAACTTAATTATTAAGTAATTAGATCATTAGTGTATAATTTGTAAATTGGGAGTTGTTATTAGCACTATAATATGTAATAAATGTAAAAAAACATAAATATTGAAAGTAAAACCAACCAGGATGCTGCTGTGGTGGAAACATGGGCGGAGGAGTCTGTTGTGACTGCTGTGACATGGGCTGTGGTGGACCCTCTTGATAGCCAGGTGCTGGGCTGTGAGGATGATTCGAGGGCGAGGGTGCCTGCTGAGGTGGGCCCATTTGATTCGGGGCCTGCGGTGGCGGCATCGGCGAGGGTTGGGGAGACGAGCTCGTCATGCTATATGGCGCTCGGGCTCCACTTTTTTTTCCCCTCTTGCCGTCACTCAAATCGACATCTTTGCTTGAAGGCGCACCTTTGTACGTACGTTCACGGGGCGTGAGCAGCGTTTTACTAGATTTGCGGCTCATTAACACGACGAAAAGCACGGCATCGAGGTACCGCGAGCTAAACGCAGCTCGATGACGGCACGTCACCGGCCACCTTCCTCCATTTAAAGGGAGTAGCGTGCATTATATTTTTGACGCAACACAAACACTAAACGAGCCTGCGCTCTTTCCATAGATATATTCGTCCTTTCTTGGTCCACTCGGACCGCAATAATGTTCATGGAACTTTTTACTTTTTTTAATCTTCAAACTTGTGACCACGATTTAGCCAAACTCGCGACGACCCGACTCCGTTTTTATTGAGTATTTACAAAGATGATTGTTCCCCCCTCACTATCTACATTTTACATAACCTTAATTCCACTTGCGAAGCGTTTATCTACGATCTGGCAGCGGTCGCGGCGGGGCGCCCCCGGAGGGGCTCGAAGTTATCTTAGCTGAACGCGTTTCATCTGGTTATCTTTTAGCTAAGCGCTCCTTGTTTTTCTCACTCGATGCGGGACGACACGTTGACGCTCTAAAACGACAAAAAAAATAAATAAACAATTTCGGTCGTTCGGACCCTGGAGTCGATGTCAAATTCTAGCGCTGCTCGGGCCGTCGCGTTCACAAGTTTTTCTGGCGCAGATCGAGTTTTCTCCACTGAAAAAATTCCAATCCGATGGCTGCTATGTGCACTATACACATATATAGACTGTGTCCGGCGGAGAGGCCGCCTACTCCTGCAGAGGCTTCGCTACCCAAATCGGAGAGTTTCCACTCTCATCGCGCCTGCTCCGTGGTTACGCGTAACTTTATGCCGACTTTATCGTCAAGGGTCGACTGCACCCTTTAATTTTAACCTCAATTAGCAGCCCCGATTATGCAATAACCTCGAAGGATGAATTTTTTTCAAGAATTACACTGAGACCGACGCTCCCTGAAACATCTCGACCGGTTGGGCGCGAACTTGATGACCGAAAAAACAGGTTTTCTCTCTTTCTCTCTCTCTTTCACCCACGGGCCACGGATCGCCGCTGCAGCGCGGCGCAGTTGCTTGCTTCGACTCCAACGCTTCCTCGTACGGTTGGCGACTCTGGTCCAAATTTATCAGCATTTTTTAATAAATTTAATTATTTTTTTCAATTTAGTCACTGTTTTTAGTTTATTTTTCAACTAATACATGCTTTTTAAAATGTTTTAATTAATTATTAACAATGAGATAAAAAAAATTATTTCATCAATTATAGAACTCAAACCGAACAGAACTGCCAACAAAACTCCAAAAAGCAGAAAAAGGAAACGATGCGGAGCGCGGACACTTTGGTTATTCCTACCTATCGAGTTCGACCGTCTGCAAGATTAGTGCTACGCAAATGGCTACAACATGCCGTGCGCTGAATATTCGAGCGCTGTCGCGTGATTTTTGTCAATAAAGGTTAATAAATAATATTGATTTTTATATTGATCTATTAAAAGTAGACAGGAATCACATTTTTTCCCATTTTATTAATTTTCTAGAACTTTTTTCGATATCAAATGCAGAGTTAGAACATTCAGTTTATCGTTTTATAAAAAGGTCTGTCTATATGCTATTTCTGCGAACGCGTGCAAAAATAAATAATGACAAGTGTTCTAGCTGGCAATAAATTTATGTAATAGTTAATCTTGTGAAAATATTAAATGTTACTTTTGTTACTGAAATTCGACAATTCTGTATATTGTTATTATATATAACTGTATATACATGTTAAGAAATTTCACAAGATAATAAAAATATATCTCACAGTGATTTTTTAGTTATGTCATTCAAAATGATTTTAGGATGAAAGCTAAGGGCTGTTGAGCACAGCCAAGGAAATCCAATGATGATATTAATTTTACAATCATCAAGGATTTGTCGAAAGCTAACATGCTTAACTTCACCAAAACTACTCTCAGTAACTGTAAGTTAAGTTTTTAAAATTGTATTACTTACTTTTTATTTCATATAATTAGATTCACAAATTTACTTTAAATCATTTTTTATATACTGTACAATTAAGTACTTTTCATATCATCCATACCTAAAAGAATATTTTAGTATATCAGTAAAATTGGTAGTTACATATTCCAAATCAAGAAAATTTTAAAAAATTTATTTATAATTAACTGTTATTGCAACATCTTAAGGATTTTTAATTAATTTTTGTACATCATAGTCAGTGACTTGTTAAATGACTGTTAAACTTCCAATATAATCAAAAAAATTACTGAACTTACATACTATGATTCTTATTTTTATGGCTCTTTTTATATTTAATGTAAAAATTATTATTACTTATTGGTATTTATTACTTGAATTTTTTCAGTATGCTGCAACTGCAGCGCAGCCAAAACCAAAACCAACTCCCTCACCTATCAGAGAACCACCTTATATTGCAGTAAGCGAAAAGTGCAAAAAAGGTTCCATCGTCCTAAACTCAAAGTGTATAAATTCAATTCCTCCTGACATTGATTATCCATATCCTGAGGTACTTGATAGTAAAAATGAATCAAAAGCTGTTAGTAATCCAAAATGGAAATGGGGTGCTATTGAAATTGATCCGACTAAACTTCACAAGTATTGCCTTATGTTATCCAAAATTAGGTTGACATGTAAGTTTTTTAGATGATTTGCAAGGTTTTTTTTATAAATACATGTAAGAAATGAATAAAGATTTTTTTTTTTTTGCAGCTTTAGTAGTGATTACAGCTATGGGAGGCTATGCACTTGCTCCCGGCCCTTTTGATTTGGTTACTTTTTTAGCTTGTTCGTTAGGTACTGGTTTAGTTTCTGCATCAGCAAACGCTGTCAATCAATCAATGGAAGTTCCTTTTGATGCCCAAATGGCGCGAACGAAAAACAGAGTTCTAGTCCGTGGTTTACTAGCGTGAGTGAAGAATTTTTAAAAAAGGACCATGATTCTATGGATAATTGTATCTAAAACAAACTTTTCTTACAGACCGGAGCACGCAATTGCTTTTGCGGCTCTTTCAGGAATCGCAGGAGTATCTCTTCTAGCATATGAAGTTAATATGTTGACAGCAATATTAGGAGGTGCTAACTTAATCTTATATACATCAATTTATACTCCAATGAAACGATTTACCATTCTAAACACTTGGGTTGGATCTGTTGGTAAGTTTCTTTTATTTTTATTAGCTTAATTTAAAAAACTTTAATTTATCTAAAAGTTTACTAGTAACCCTTTTGATTTAAAGTTCAAAATGAAAAATAATTGATTAATTGTTTAATAAATCGAATACCTAATTATATTATTAATATTTGTTTTGTGCCCGGTCGAAATATTAAATTATGAAATTTAATTATCTCAAAATATTGTAAACAATCTTCAGTGTACTTGCTGTTGAACTAAAATATTAGACTTATTCGATTCAACTTTCGGAACTGCCCCGAGGTAACTCGGGTTAACCCACATGCGAATCGAACGCGCGTTCGTTTCGAGTTTTTTTGCTTTGAGTTAACCCCGAGCTGCCCCAAACCAATCAAACGCGCGTTCGATTCAACTTTTGGGTTAGCTCGGGTTAACTCGAGTTACCTCGGGGCAGTTCCGAAAGTTGAATCGAATAAGTCTATTAATTAAACTCAATATTTTCAGTTGGAGCAGTTCCACCTCTCATGGGATGGGCAGGTTGTGTGGGTAGTATAGCCTCGCCTGGTGCGTGGATAATGTCTGGCATGTTGTTTGCATGGCAGTTTCCACACTTCAATGCTCTGTCGTGGAATTTGAGGCCGGACTACTCAAAAGCTGGCTACAGAATGATGGCCGTTAGTGATCCAGATCTTTGCCGCAGAACTTCATTCAGGTATACAGTCGTTCTTACGGCATTGTCTTACCTCGCTCCTGCTTTAGACGTTACGAACTGGTGGTTTGCACTGGCATCGACACCATTGAATGGTTACTTTCTTTATCTAGGTAAGTAGAATTGCTCAATTTTTACAATCATAATATTTAGAACTGAAGGAATAACGCTGCTTCTTTTGAATATTTCAGCATGGGAGTTTAGGCAACAAGGTGACGCGCGAACATCTCGTCGATTGTTTAGATTTTCGTTGATACACTTACCAATTTTAATGACGTTAATGTTAGTTAGTAAAAAACATTGGTTTATCAACACAGAAAAAAAAGACAATCCCCAGATTACGGAGGTTAAAGAAAAAAGAGATTTGATAACAGCAATATCGCGACTAGTACAAGCATCTGCTTGAATTATAAAATATGGTACGAAATTCAATTGTAACACGATGTGTTATGTTGTTTGTACATGTGTAAATTAAAAAAAAAAAAAAAAAAAATATTAGTCGAAATGACTTTTTAAGATAAAACCTTGTACATTATTAAAAATTATAAATATAGATATGTTGAGATTTATTGCATGAATAATAAATTAACATTTTAAGTTAACCATGTGTTTATTTGAACAACTAAATTGCATATTTTTTTAATTTATTTATATTGTAAAAATAGAACTTTAAAGAACGTAAACAGTATTTACAAAAATACATTATGAATGTCAATAGAATAAAAATATCAACTTGCAACTTCAGTGTTTTTTCTTTGTATGGCAAATTCAATTGCCATTTTTCTTCTAGTTTTGGTCATGTTTCTGTGTCCTGTACAGTCTAAGTTTTCATTAAAACATTTATTTCTACAGCACTGTCGACACATTTTGTATTCACATTTTGATCCCTTTAAACAAGAAGTTTGAAATAAACTGTTTGTTTTTATAAATATAACCGTAATTTATGACTATGTAATACTAACCAATGGGTTTGGACAATTTTCACATAAATTCGATCCACGTTTTACTCTTTGTACAAACGGTTTATTTGGCCTCCTTGATATTCTTCTCAACTTTTTCAAACGTTTTCGCGAAATTTCGTTTCCATCTTCATCTTTGTAACTTCTTTTGTCAATTATGGATTCCTGTATAGAATAATTACATTAATTAAAATTACATCATCTAAGAATTCTCCCTGATACTTGAAAATGAAACGCTCCTTACCGTCTGTATTCTTTTTGCTTCGACTTTGCTAACGTGTTCTTCTGGACTATCACGTACGTAAGGTTGGCACAACCAAGGTGGAAGCTCTAAATTATAATCTAAAACAAAGCAGCTAAATTAAATTTGAACGTTTACTTGAATGCTAATATTAATTTTTTCAACCTACCTTCATCACTTCGACGCCAAACAAGGTGGCCTTCGTGGTAAGGCAAGTATCGGTCTTTCAATGCTTTGACCACACTGCGAAAAGACTCCATTGTTGAGTTTTGGGCCAAGTGGGTCCTTACCTCCGCGTTCTCTGATAAAAGAAACCTATTCTTTGATTAAAAGCGTGAAATATTTTAAACTAAATAGCTTTCAATAGCAATAAAAAACAAAAAAAAAAAAGTTTATGAACCGATCTAATATGAATTACAGAGCTTTTTTTGACAATTAATTCTGGTAACATTGACTTATAAAAAAATTTAAGTAAAACAGTTTTTAACAAAGTAATCTCGGTTTCTATAAAAGGGTAAATTTTCCCGAGTAATAAAATAAAGAATTACAAGTGTTGAAACAGCTTGAAGAGATGACCGCGTATGTAGGACGGGGGAGCCGGGTGAAGGTCGAGGAGCTCGAGGTACTCCTCGGCGGGCTCCCAGCTGGGTGGGTTGCACCCCTCGAAGATATACGGGTTGAACAGATTACCCTCTGCCGACATGATTCCCTGGACTTCGGTCTCCTCTATGCACCTCTCCGCATCCTGGACGCTCTGTATGTTGCCGTTAGCAAAAACTGGTACCTTCACCGCCTGCCTTTTGAGTTGATTTTATAAATAATTTTGCGCAATTAGGGTGTAGGATTTGGGGATGAGTATTTACCTGACGGCGCGGATGTGTTTCCAAGAAGCCAAACCGGTCAGTGGACCCTTTTGTTCCCTCGTGCGTCCGTGCACCGTGAGAATGCTCGCGCCGGCCGCCTCCAACATCTTCGCGTACTCTATGGTCTTGTTGATGTCGGAAAAAACTCTTAATTTACACGTTACGGGTATCCGTAGTCCCTCAGTCATAGTTTTTACTACAAAAATTACATTCGATCGTTTAATTTGATTTTTTAAAGAGTTTTTGAAAAGTTTTTTTGTGATAAATAATATATGGTACCAATATTTTTTAACAGGTCCCAATCGTCTTGCAAGTAAGCACCGTAGTGTCCCCTCTTTGCTATGGCTTGAGGACAGCCAATGTTTATGTCAACTGCATCACAGTAGGGTTCGGCTAATAAGGCCGCTTTCAATAAAGTTTCTGGATCGTTTCCACAAAACTAAAAAAAAAATTCAATTATTGAACCAAAACTAAATATATTAAAATAAATAAACTTTTTTAATTTCATAATGTCTAATATTCAATTACTTCTTTTTTTTACAACATTGTACGTTATTATTTCAATTTTTAAAAAGTTTTATATTTGATCGATAATTAAGAACATATAAATTAATTAATTAATTTATTAAATTACGTTAATTAATAGGCTCTGCGAGGAACATTTCTTCTCTTTTTGGCTTATAGATTTTGGCATTGTATTCTGATAGCGGCCTACTGGTGAGTTTGTATTTGTTCTGAAAGGCCATTCCCCACTTTCCAGTATTTTAAGTTCAGAGTCTCTTCGCAACAAGGGAAATGAAAATTTTTTTAAGTATAAGTTTTTAAAATTTTTATTTAAAAAATACCAGTTTAAAAATTATTTACAAAAATTTTTAAATTTTTTCATGTAATTGAAAAGCGATATGTGATGGGCCGACCAGGGCACAACGCAATCAGTAACGTGTAAATATAGTCAGTACACATACGTACCATACTGTATGTACATACTTAAGCTCAACAATAGCATTTGAATTTAAAAAATGGGAAAAAAATAATCAGTTATAAACGAAGATGCAAGATTCAATGAGGTAGAAACTAACGGTTATTACCACCTTGTATATGTACAGTGCATTGATAAAAAAATTTGATGATTAACACTGCGCAATTGATTAATGTCGAGATTAATGTATTTTCCGTTGAAAAAAAAAGTGAGATGTAAGAGATAACTTTAAGAAAAGAACAGAGACCCTTAAATTTTTTGAAATAAAAGTGCAAATATATAAATTTTACAAATACATGTTTGAATACTGCCAACTGAAACTTGACTATAGAAGTTGTTTTAAAAACTATCAATGTTTGACTTGAATTTCATTGTACCTGGACGATCAAGGGCCGATCTTCGGGTGTGCTCGCCAGGGCCTCGGCTCGGTACTTGGGATCCCGGCAGAATACCGAGGAGTGCAGCATCGGGGTGTAGCATAGGTGCGTTCCATGTCTCCGGCTCAGCAATCGCCAGGCCAACTCGCTTGCGTCCACCATCGGTGCCAGGACGTAACGGGGCGATCCCAGGAGATCGCTCCATACATTCAACCCTTTTTTATTACTGTCTGCTACCGTGTCGTCCTTGACGGTTTCCGATGAGCCCATTTCTCAACTGTGTGACTGTAAATGAAAAACAATCAAAATTAATAATAGAATGGTTCTTAGTTTAAATAATAAGTTTCTGGATGTAAGAGTTTGAAACGGTAAACCGGTTTCAAAAATAGAACTTGAATGTATAAGTTAAGCTCGGAATAACTAGTGTCCTTGGTGGTGGTCTAATAAAAATTCTTTACAAAAATAGATTTTTATTTATAAACTTTGAACTTTTGGAAAGATCTGTAATTTTTTCAACTAATATTTAATTATTAATATTATTATTTTTAAAAATTCTTTTTTTTGTCTATACTTTTAAAAAAACATTTTAAAATAATGTATAATGGAAATTCTTAGGTCGACTATTCAAAGTATGTTGTAAAAGAAAAAATTAATTAATATTTTTTCGGTGTCGTACGAGAATCTGATTAGTTGAGTTCGGTTGATTATTATAATAATATAATAAATATATATTAGGGTAATTGTGAAGGGTAAAAAAAGAAAGGTAAAAGAATAATTTATTTATTGATTTATTTTTTTTTTTATATAGATTTTATTTTATTTTATTTTACTTTATAATTAACCAATATAATTGTGTATAAATATAAAATTATTTAAAACATTTAGCCTGTATCACATGGAAAACGTGTGTTGTAAATCCATTTTGGTGTGTCGAACCGGATTTACATATAGTTTTTCTTAAACGTAAAACGAGATTCACGCGATGCGCTGGGTTTTAAATAGTCAATTTTCGCAGCAAAAATCGATACCACTCGATGCATTAATTTTTTTTTCTTATTTTTTATTTTTTACAAATTGCACCACTTGTTCAAAAAATTTCAGCTTTTTTTTTTACTTTTTTTTTCAGTCTTAATAATGCAACAAAATAAGGCTGATTACAATGACGTGTATGAGATGAATTTGGTGTAATGAAATTGCGATTTTTTTAAATACTTTTTTTCACAATTATCTAGAACATCATTGGCTTTTTTCCACACGGCAATTAGCAATAAAATTATTGAGTAGAAAAGCTCGCGTTTATCTGCGAATATACGTTTTATTCAAAATAGATCTCTTAAACTTACTTGCACAGAGTTCAAACTCGTAACACAGCACAACGACTGTTTTTTTTTTTTTTTTTTTTTTTTCAGCTATTTGTTGACAGATTGTATGAAGTTGTTAATTGTATATTTATTCTAAGTTGCACACTCAAAAATTGTGACAACCACAGAATGATTTATTTTTAGTTTCACAGTGGACCAGTGTGATGCTAAATCAAACGATATACCGATTGTTTTTAAAGTAAAATTTATAATTTTTTTCTTTTTCAATTTCAAGGGCAGAACGTCAATAAACAGTAAGAAGACTCTAAAATATCATTATGAATAATATTTGAATAATTATTAATTAATGTAAAGTTTATCTAAATACTTTTTTTTGTAATTCTACCTAAGATAAAATTTTGATTTATTGATAAACTTTACTTCAAAGCTTAAAATATTCATTAGATACTTAGTAAATAGTACTTTTACTGTTACTGATTATTTTCATTTTAGAATAAATTTTTATTTATGAATTTAAAATTTTTTTAAAGTGTATTATTAATTGAATTACAATAAATAAAAAAAATTTTATTCAATAAAGTTTTTCAATAGATATGATATTAAAGTAACTGTCCTACGTAAAAATATTCCAAAAAGTTTTCAAAATTATATTTTACCCTTGATTTAATCAACAATTATAATACTACAAAATTAATGACGATTTCTCCATGATATATGAAAAAATCATAAGATTGTCATCGACTAATAATGAATTTGTACAATTTTTCAAATTTAATTTTTTTTAGTAAAGTAAAAGCGACTTTTAAAAAAAATTGATATCTCGATTATGAGGCTTAGGTGATGCGCATTATATTCTACTGTGCAAATTTTACAAAATTTGGTATTTTTAGTCTTAATGGCTAGTGAGATTGCACTCTAAGTGTTTGAATTTGAAAATTTTTAATCGTGAACCATGAGCATTGAGCTTTTGAATATCAAATCATCGTCTAAGCGATTATATTTATTTTTCGGAAATTGGCATTTTAAAAAGTAGTAGTAAGTTGAAAATTTGTTAAATCTTAATCTAATTTTAGATTTTAGAAAGTTTTAGATAGTCTTGTATGATTACATTAGTCATAAAGATATGTTGGCATCAAGAATTGTTAATAAGGTCTACAAACCACTGTTACTGCATTTAAATAATTCTACGTGAGCTGTGTAAAGATTACTGTGGTGTGAGTTTAGAAACTGAACTTGCCAACTAAATACTAGAGTATGGAAAATTTTTTAATAAATGAATGATCTAGAATTATAAGAGATTCCTTTTTGAGTGCTAGTATAAGTTATATTATTTTCAACTTTTTTAAAAAGCTACTTATAAAGATCATGGTTAACCTATCGTCCACTAGTAATAAGTACTTTTAATTATAATCAATTGAGTTATGACTTAAGTATTTCACTACTTTACTCTAAATATGCATTTGATATCCAAAAATTCAGTGCAAAATTCGAAGAGCAACGATTAAAAATTCTCAAAAGTCGTGTAATCAAAACACTACAAAAATCTCGTTGAATAATCGAATGTTTATTAATCCGCACTAGGTAAATCCCCTTGGAATCTTGTCAAACTTTATAAATTTAATAAAGTCGAGATCGTCTTTAGCACTAGCACCATAAAAAGCCACCCTATCTCACAAAAAAAGTTCATCACAAAACATCGGTGGGCACGCACAAAATATCTTAGAATGATACAAACTTTGTCATTCCTTGATTTGAAACTCTCAAATCATGTCATTCAACAAAGAAACAATCATCATAATTGATCATCCTTGGCTCGGATAATGAAAATTCACAGTCTTTAAAAAAAAAAAAAAAAATAGCAAAGCATTTAAATCAGACTTTTTACGCGCATCCACAGGTTATAAGGGCACGGCCTAAGAACTAGTCAACGGGGGAAAGGTGAAGTGGCTCAAGGGCGGCGACCTGGGTGAGGCCGGCTTGGATAGTTCGGACTCGGGTATGGGCGAGAGCTGAGCTGACTGGGTCAGGTGTGGACCGACTTTGAACCTGGGCCTCTTGTGTCCAAGGGACGACCTCCTGACTCTGAGGTGCGGCTGGTTCCTCTTAACCATCATGGGGTCGGGCAGTCCGAGATCGTGGTTGTTACCGAACCTGTGTCTCGGAGGCAGGGCCAGGGGTGGCAACTTCGGAGGTGGAGGAAGTTGGGCCTGGTTCTGCAGGTGCTGGACTATGGGCAGCGGCGACAGGGACGGAGAATCTTTCGGCTCGACGGTTATGCTCCTGACGTGGTGGTTCGCGTCCTTGATCTCCGGTTCGCCACCCGGGTTGATCTTGTTCTTGCGGGCGCTGCAAACTTCGGCATTTAGGGCGCGCTGTCTGGCGCTCCTTCTCAGTCTCGTGCGCAGGAACGTCTGTATTCGGCGCATGGTAGTGCAGGATCTGGGCTTCTCGGAGAAGCTGTGCTGACGAGCGACCTCGGTCAGTCCGGCCGCGTTGGCCTGACGGAGTTTACGTTGCTTGGCCTTCTCCAGGCTGGCAGAGGGCGAGGGGCCCATTATGGAGAAACAGCAGGATACCGGCGACGGTGTGGACGGCTTCATCTCCAGCTGGGGACGGTCGAACCTCTGAATCTGACGTATCTGCTCCAAGGTAGGTTGGTTTTCGGACCCATTGATGGTGCTGCTAGTCAGCTCGATTGAGGTCTCGTTGAACTGGGAGTCATAAGAGAAGTACAGGTGGAAGTTGCGCCGCTCCTTCTCCATATCGCTCCTCTGAATGGTTGTGGTCGTGGCCATGGTGTTGCCGTTGCTCTGCTGGGTTATCTGTGCCGTGGTGGTGGTCGAGGTGTGACTCGAGCATATGTAGATGTTGCGCGAGTCGCTTCGTGGACCCTCCCGAGCGTCTATGCTCTCGCAGAAGTGGTACCGCACCGGGAGGTCGTTTGGCTGACTGTTGCAGAAGGACGGACGGTTCAGGCCTCCAAAGTACTCGGGACGTCTGCGGTTGATAATTTCCTCGGTACCGCCGTTGGCGTTGGAAGCTACCGCGTTGCTCTCCTGCTGCTTGTTGTGCTTATTGCGAACGTACTCATACGTGGTGACGCCCAAAAAGGCTATGTACCCGTGGAAGAAGCAGAGGTGTATCAACAGAACCGCCGCGATAGCAGACAGTATGCCCACTATTGAGATAACTATGAGCGAACCCGTCCCGGGCAGGGGCAAATTCAAGGGCAAAGTAACGTTGTCCATACTGGCTGGTCCCAGACGTGACTCCAAGGCGACGACAAAGGACAACTCGGTAACGGATATACCAACGACTACCAGAGCCGCTCCGATAGCCGATATCAAACAGACCAGGAAAGCCCCGTAGTTCCTGGAGCCGACGCAGTTGTTGAGCCACTTGCAGTGATGGTCGAATCTAGCGACGCACTTGTTGCAAACCGAGCAATGCTTGGTCCGACCGCTCGAGGCGTCGATGTTACACAGGTGGCACCGGCCGTTCTCGATGACGTGGAGGTGCTTGGTCCGGTCGAACTCTGGGACAACTTTGTCGGGGGGCTGCTGTCTAACGGCGAGCTCTCCAGGGTCGAGCAGTAGGGCGGCCAGGTGCGAGACAAGGTGTACCAATAGGGCAGGTCCGAGGACCCCAAGGGCGGGTCTTCGGAGACGGGGGCTCAGAGCAGGGACCAGGAATTCCAAGGTCCCGGCTACGATTCCGACGAGGAGCAGCCAACCGAGTAGCTGTTGAGGATGGAGTGGCAACTGGAGACCGTTGATTCGACGAAAGCGACGCTGTTCCGGGGGCGTGAGCCCGATCTCCTGGAGCGAGCAGTAGCGGGACAGACCAGTGCAGGTACCGCTGATCTTGCTGCTGCTGCTGCTGCTGCTGCTGCGGTGTCGACGGTTCTGCTGGATCGTGCTGGAGGATGCCGCTGCTCGCATTCCGGGGCACACGAGGTGACATAGCGACGAGTCTTACTACTACCACTACTACTGCTTCTACTTCCTACTGCTACTGCTGCTGCGGCTGCGCCCGGGTGCTGCCGGTGACTGAGGGAGGAGATGTCCAACCCTGCGAATAAACAACTTTTCTTTAGAATAAAACAAAAAGCTCTGGTGTTTGAAAAAAAAAAAAAAAAAAAAAAAAAAAAAAAGAAAGTTTTTATGATACTAAAGTTGGAAAAAATAATTTTACTTATATCGTTATGGTGTTTAAAAAAGTGAATTTCTAACTGCCTATCGGTCTTGGCATTATTAATATTTTACGAGATTTCTTGTATTGAGATTGGTTATTCGATAAATGATTTTCTTTGGCTTGTAAACAGTACATAAACTTTTGTTCTTGATTATTAGGCTTATAAAACAATTATTTTAATGACAAATCAACAGAATCAACATAAAACAAGTCAACGTTCATAATTAACTAATCTTATTTTATAAATACCACAAAACTAAGTACAATACAAAGAACTATTGGTGTATTGACAAAATTCTAGTCACGAATAAAGTAGTGATGAAGTTAAAAAATGTTTATAGAGTTGGTGTAGTTTTAATTTTTGAATTTTCAATAAATGATAAGAAGAAAAAAGAAGCGTTAAAAACTAAAAGTATTGATTATGTGTCCATTATCTCTGTCAACATCGTTTAAATTTACCGCGAACTATCTAATGAGCTTTAATGTAAATTCTTGTAATCAATCAATTCTAGTTTCTTTAATAGAATTTTACGGAGATTATATCTCTTGAAAAAATAAAGTTGTATTCTTCGAATTATTTTAAGGACAAGGGTGAATAAAATTAAACCAAGATAGCCGCGAAAGATTAAGATTTGAAATGAAAACAATCGATATCGATTTTACATCAGCAAAATATAGAATTACAGGTATAATGGTGATAATATTTGAACGTATTGCGGGTCAGATTTTATTAGGAAAATTGAAGTAAATTTGAAACAACAAGATTGATTTTATTCTATTATTCATAAACAATGCTTCAAATTAATTTTTCTTCTTTTTAATAAAAAAAATTATTTAAAAAAATACACGGAAAAATAAAAAATACACAAAAGCATAAAGTCTTTTAAACAATAAAAATGACACATAAAAAATCGAAGATAAAAATTTTGTTCTGTCCAATTTACTTTACTCAAAATTTAAAAATTTAAGGAACCGTGACTCTACACCCTCGACTAATAAAAAATTAACTCACCGCAGCACTAAAGCACAGGACCCAGAATAAAAAAACTCCACTAAAAGCCAACCAAGTCCCGTGAGCTCCGGGGAAGGGCAGTGTACGTACAGCGAAGGTAGTAAGCAAGGATTTGACCCGTGGAAAAATCGCACATGTGGGTTACAATCGATGAAACAGTAGCCCCGGTAGCGCGCGCGATTATTCATAAAAAATTCAAGTCGCGCGGGTGTCCGCCCCAGAAACTGCCTCAAGTAGGTGAGTCGAAGAGTAGAAAAGGTAGACGAGTAACTAAACAGACAACTTACCAGGAAAAGTTTTACGGTGGTTAGTCGGCGGTATCATGTGGACGGTGAGGGTAACCGCCCGCGCCGTGCACCGCCTGCAAGCTCTCCTCACATTTCCTCCTTCTCCCTTCGCCCCGAGTCAGGCGCGAATCGATGCAGGCATGGCAACTGTTTGTATCAGAGGGGGCAGCCTGCTGCTGCTTTTCTTTTTTGACACTTATTATATTTTGCTCACTCGCGATTCGATTGAAGGGATGAGCGAGGCGCAAAGCCTGGCTGCAAGCTCTTATCGATGCGGCTGGATGGCTGCAGCACCGCAGCGTACCTATCCTACTGACTAGCTTAACTGGTACCGCAAGCGCGCGCAACTTATGCGAAATCGATAACGCGAGTACGGGACACGGGGAAGCGTGTCTTTGAATTTCACTATGGTTTTTTTTTTTTTTTTTTTTTTTTTTTTTTATGCTGAGGGCCAGAGTTTGAACAACTTTGACGATGGTAAAAAAAATACCGCTACTTTGGGGGCTCAAGCTACGTTTGTTACAGAGCTCTCGATAAAAATTACTGCGCTCGATTCTTAGTTGGAAATTTTACTTATTTGTAAATTAACAATTTGACTATTTTTCAAATTTTTTTGAAAATTTTCTTCGCTCGAATTGTTTTGACGCACACGCGGTTTACATAAATTAGCAGAACATCTGTATATTAAAAAATATATACTTGTTTTTGCAGCACCATACCTACCTACAGCACATGCAATGGAATATATTTTTTTTTTTTTAATCAACCCCTAAATAAATCATACAAATTATTATGATTATTATTTATTTCCTTCTTTGTAAAGAATTTTTAGTATACTATTCTCTCAACAAATTATATTAAATTTTAATCATTACTCTACTACAAATATATACATACAAAAAACATAGTAATGAAAAGCTAAGTATTAAAAATTTACACATTCAATTAAATTTGATCTTTTAAAATTGATGACAGTTGTACCGTCCTCAATCGTTTAGGACGGGACTTGAAAAATAAAAAAATATTCAAACTGTTAGAAAATTTTGAAGCAAATTATCACCTTTTTTCAAATAAAATAATATTTTCTTTAGTTAATTTAGAAGTTTTCAAAATTATACAAAAAAGTGTTACTTTTTCTATCTTCAATAAAAAATTATTTATTGATTTCTAAATTAAATATTTTATTCTTAGCTAAAAATCTTGTGAGAGAAATCAGAAATTGTCTCCTACTAATAACAGTTCAGAAGATCTTCGAAGACAAATTAATTAAATTTCTAACAGCAAGTTGGAGTAAATTTAATCATGTAATATCACTTTTGTATATATGTATAATAACAAAATTAATATTTCCTTACTAAGGGCGTAAAATTGAGTTTTGCGGCTGGTAAACCGCGAAAGCGCAAATCGCAATTTACTTTGAGCAAGCTCGGTCAGCTACTTTTCAAACTATTATGCAAAAATTAAAAAAAAAAAAAGTGATAAAATAACGCATGCTATCGAAAAATTAAAAAAGCTTATAAAATTAAATAAAAAATAAATAAAATTGATTTTACGTGCGTTGGGTTTTGTACACTAGATACATTGGGTTTTTTAATCAAATCTTTGATCAATTTATGTATGTACTTTAATTTGATTACTTGTTCAAACACAATTATTAGAATTTGCAATGATTTGACTAGGCATAAAACTTATTTATTTATTCATTACTAGCAGATACGCGCATCTTTGACTGCGATTCTTATATTTCTGTTTTTAAAAAGCTACATTTAGTTGATAATGTATGTACAACTTAAAAAATATCTCTAAAAAAATTAAACATATATTTTTTATCTTAGAACTAAGCCTTGTGACCTTGAAAATAAAAGAAACTGCATGAAAAAATACGAGTTTGTTTAAGAATTATTGAAACTTAAAGAAAAAAAAAAAACGCTTTTCGAAAAAAATTTTTTTTTAATTTTATAAACTTTATGAATTTTTTTATCGAAAGCTTATGTTAATTCTGGAGCAATTTGGAAGATAATAGCAAGATAGCATAGATAGATAGCAAAAATAGATAGAAAATAGATAGATAGCAAAAACCGCATGAAAAAAATACACTGTTTCGTGACTCGTGACTTCGTGAGTTCTCAAAAAACAAACTAACTAAGAAATGTGTGTGTGATAATTCTTCTTAAGTTACATATTCTACTAAATTTGAATACAAATATTTTCAATTGAAAATTAATCTCATAGAAAATTTGAAAGTGATGTCCACAGTAAATTTAATCTTCAAAAGATGCTCTAAAGGTTTATAAATTCTTTTTAAAATCTGAGAAAAGTATATTTGAACAGAAGTTGTGGAGAAAGAATAAAGAAAATTCACAATTCCATTGTCTACAACATAAAAGCAAAAAGCTATTCTTTACTACCATTCAGTTTATTCAAGGTTTTATAATTAAAAAATATGTACATACAGCTAAAAGTTTCTATTGTATACAATTTAAAAATAGATTTTTTATTTTAGGCAACATCTTAAAATTTGTAAAAGAAAACTATGATCCGTTACCCTAACAAACTTTGAATGTATTATTGTAAATTCAAAGATAAAATTTTAGATCGCTAAAAAGCTTTGATAACAATTCAAAGTTTATAAAGTAATTCTTTCAAGTTTTAAAATCTAAAAAAGATGATTTAGATTTAAAGTTCCCATTGAAGATTATTATTATACATCACTTAAAAATGCTTTAGTAGACTAATATGATTGGGGTTTGAAAATTTCAAGACTGTCTAATAAAAAAAATTGACTTATTGATTGAATGTTCAACTTTTTTTCTTTTTGATTTCAAATTATCATTTGATACCACACTATATAAGTCACCATCGTTTTGTAAACATTAATTATTTAGCACTTTTACGCCTTAATGCTACAGAGAAAATAAAAAATTTTATTATTGAACAATTTGTCAGCTGTTTCAAAAATTAAATGTATAACCTATACGCCAATTTCGAATAAATATCGTTTTTTTAGAGATTGTCATGTTTTTTTTATTCACTTTAATATTTATAATTGTAAAAATAAACTTTATTATAATATTAATTCTCGATAATTATAATTTCATGTGTGTAAACAATAATATTAGGGGACACGTGACTTGAAAAACCAACTAATCAAGTAAAACATACGTAGGTACTATTACTTAATTATTACTTAACGAAGATAAAAATATTTAAAGAATATAAAAAAAATATCAACTATTTACTTACAAGTTACGGTGATTTCGAATACTTTGAGTACACTTTGAAAATATTCAACACTTAACAGAATCACAACAATTGCAGTTATGGCTATGCACTCAGCACTCCGTTACTCCGTATTTACTTTCTGTATCGTCATGAAGCAAGAAAAAGATGTAGAAATCACCCCTTTTATTTAGACTCTTTTTAAGTTATTTTAGACTCGGGAATTTTTTATTTTTTTATTATTATCACTCTAAAAAAAGGAAAATTAAAAAAAAATTATTTGGTGACTTAATTTATTGGATGAACAATCGTAATTTTTTTATTAAAAATTTATTTCAGTTTCTGTTGAACATCCACCAGATGTCAGTTTGAATATTTTTTATTTCGCTTGTACACGTACAAAAAGCAGTCTACACTCTACGTCACGTAGAGTTGCACCGTGTTTTATGGACTTTAAATTTAAGTCATCTGTGCCACGTAATTTTGTACTAAATAAATCTTTGAATTACCAGTAAAAAGTAGTTTGTGAAGAATTGTGTTTTTTATGTTGATGGTCTTTTTATAGTGCATTTAACTGAAGCTCATCGTCGCAAAAGAAAAACATGGGAGGATCTCACAGTGTCGAGATACCCGGTGGCGGCACGGAAGGTTACCACGTACTCAGGGTGAGGCAACCTGTCTATTAATGTTTACATATGATCTTTTTAATTTACCTGGGTATACAAGTAAGCACATCTTGCTTTATATTATACTACAGGTTCAGGATAACTCGCCAGGCCAGAGAGCTGGTCTTGAAGCCTTCTTTGACTTCATTGTAGCAATTGGGAACACAAGATTGGTATGCACATGCTTTGCCTTTTTTTTAAAATAACATCTTTTGTAATATTGCTTTTGTAGAAACTTTCAAAATAATGTTCAACTTTTTACCAGGATCAAGATAACGATACCTTAAAAGAACTTTTAAAAGCTGGCGTTGATAAGGAGTTGTCAATCACTGTTTACAGCAGTAAAACTCAATCAGTTAGGCAAACAACTATTGTTCCAAGTATGACTTGGGGAGGACAGGGTTTGCTTGGAGTCAGCATAAGATTTTGCTCATTTGAAGGTGCTAATGAAAATGTTTGGCATGTACTGGTAGGTTGATATATTATTACAATTTAATAGATTTTTCATACTTTTCTGTTACTTTTGACTAGATCTCAGATTAAGTTTAAAATCTTACAGAAAATATTGAAATATTTTTTTAAAGTTCTATCTAGATTGCTTATTGACATGAAATTTTAAATTTATTTATTTTTTTAAATTCTGTTGTACATAAATATTTTAGGAAGTGCATCCCTCCTCACCTGCTGAATTGGCTGGGCTCAGACCATTTACAGATTATATTATTGGTGCAGACTCAGTTCTTCATGAAAGTGAAGACCTATTTACATTAATAGAGGCTCATGAATCTAGGCCTCTTAAGCTATATGTTTATAACACAGATGAAGATTCTTGTAGAGAGGTTTCAATTACTCCTAACAATACATGGGGAGGAGAAGGAAGGTAGAATATTTAAAGCACTTTTATATTAAATTAAAATTTTACAATGGTTGATTGATTTAATTGTTGATTGTAATTAATCATCATTATTTTTTTAGCCTTGGATGTGGAATTGGATATGGTTATTTGCACAGAATACCAATCAGAAGTATTGTGGATAACAAAGCGCACAATGTTCCAATGGTGAGTTATAATGATTTTATATTTCATAAAGTATTTAAGTGCAAGTTGTCAGTATCATGTATTTCAAACTTTGAATTTTTGTTTTAGACAAGTCCTCAAAGCACAATTTCAAATATTCAAATTCCAACCAACACCATTGGTAATGTGCCTGCTCCTAGCGCAATACCACAGTTTACTATGCCTGCAGCATATGGAGCACTTATGATGGATCCTGCCAAAACAAAAGAAGCTATTTCTGTTTCTCAATCATTCACAACACCTATTACTCCAATGTCTCAGTTCCCAAAGACAGACCTATCACAACCAAATGTGGTTACAATGGGTACCTCTGTTCCAATGTACTCTCCTCAACAAACATTTTTAATGAGTTCACCTCAACTACCGACATCCATGACGTCGCCTCAACCACCGACGTCGATCCCGATGATGAACTCACCTATGCCGCCTACGTCTATTCCTATGAGTTCGGCTCTTCCACCAACGTCTATTTCCATTGGTTCATATCAACCTCCGACATCAATTTCTATGAATTCTTCTCAGTCGATGGCAACGACTCCAGTAAGTCCGCCTCAACAAGCTTCAACCATCCCAATGTATACACCTCAACAATTGCCAACAAGTATTCCAATGTATTCAACTCAATCACCAGCTGGACAATTTTCTACATCGCCCATTAGTATGAATTATCCTGCAAGTAAGTTACAACGTATTTTCTTTTCTTAAATAACATTTAAACTAGTATTGGTTGGTTAAATAAAAATCTTTTTTTTTTTTTTTTAAATACATGATTATTTTTTCAGCCCAAGCAAATGCTGATTTTGAAAGTACGCCACATATCCCTGGAATGCCAATGAGTCCACCATTGCCAGCTCTTCCAACAAGTATACAAACATCTATCCCCACGTCAATCTCTGTGAGCTTACCAAACTTTAATTCACCTTCTCAACCACAAGTTGTAACGACTCCAATCTCGTTACCGGGAATGCCGCCCATTACAGTGAGTGCATCTGTACCACAGAATCCACCATTCTACCCAATGGGAATGCAGCAGAATCAAATTTCTGGCAGTAATAATATTATATCTCCACCAGCACAGTAACGAAAATCGCTGAATGAAAATCCGGAACGAGTGATTTTTTAAAATATGTGATGTGTGAAAAACTTTTTTGACTCTTTTAAAAAAATGCATTTGTGGCAAAAAAAAAAAAAAAAACGCATGAAAGAAGTAGGGTCAAAGATTAATTAATATTAAATTTATGTATAAAGCGCAGGAATGTTGATGAAAGAAGTTTATCATAGAATGAAAATTCCAGCATTTTTTATTGTAAATATGTGAAAATATCATCATATGTTAATGGTGATAAAAGCCGAAAATTTTTAGGGAAAGGTTAAATGAGAATTCATTTTCATTTATGAAAGTATGGAAATACATTTGTATCATGTATTTTGCAATCTTTTAATGAAAATAACTACAGTCTGCTTCAAAAAGTTTTTAGTTTGATGAAAATTGAATAACTAATGTTATGACTTTCTTATCAAATATGCTAAGTTTAATAGTTTTGAATTATTGTTTTCTATTACATGTTTATAAATATATATACATTATTAAATAATAGAAGTAAATACTAATTTTATTTTAATTCTTTGGACAAAAAAAAACTTTTCAAAAGTATTTAAAAAAAAAAAAAGGAAAATTTTTTTAGTTATCTTCAAAAGAAATACACTGATTTTCTAA
Source organism: Encarsia formosa (assembly GCA_038277355.1). Taxonomy (NCBI): domain Eukaryota; kingdom Metazoa; phylum Arthropoda; class Insecta; order Hymenoptera; family Aphelinidae; genus Encarsia; species Encarsia formosa. Next base: position 18,533,365 of record CM076186.1, on the reverse strand, counting down.
AATCAAGATAACATAAGAATTAATTAAAAAATATATATATATAATAAAGTAATATTCAATACATTTTTTTTAACTAATTCAACTGATGAATCATTAAGAAAATTTGTTTTATTGTTGATTTGAAATTCTCTTATTCATAGAATAGCAAGATTTGTAAAAAATTTGATTTAAATTATTACAAAGAAAAAATTAAAATTTTAAGTGAAAAACAATAAGACAAAAATATTTATGATATAAATAGGTAAGTATAAAAATAAATCAGTTAAAATAAAATCTTTAAATTAAATTCTTCATGCCTCAGAAAATATTTGTTTAAATAATAATGGATGACAGGAAAAAAAACTTACAGGTATTTATAGTATTTCTACATCTCAAAATTTATTCTTTGTATAAAATTTATAGCAGAATTGACTCACCAATATTTGATTAATAAAACCTCTACTTATAAAACAAATTGTGATCTTATTACTAAATTGTCTGAGTTTGATATTTGATTATTATTATTTTTACAATTTTAACTATACCATGAAAATTAAAAAATAATAAAATAAAGAAGTTTTCAATTACAGCAATAAATTACAAGATGTTAGAACTACAGTTGGCTTAGGATCTCAGTTTTAAATAAAACAAAATTTTAAGAATAATAATAGAGGTGCCAATCACTGTATTTGACTTACATATTATTACAATAATTAAATTCAGTAATTGGAAACTTGATCTTCACTGATCCTATAATAAGGTACACAACATCTTTAACAATAGTCCTTGCTCAACAACTTCCTCTGACACTTCTTTACACTTAAATGATAATCTCTGTATCTCCAAGCTCCTCATCGGTTGGCAGTTTGATCTTGGCTGGGTCAACCAAGTTTGGATCAATTGGTGGCAGGCCCTTGGCCTCTCTTTCCCTGAGTACAAGGTAGGCCTCCCTGAGCATCCAATCCCTTTGCCTGAAGTCCGGTATGTATATGAGGATCCAACCTCCAAAGCAGAAGCAGAACGATATGGCGACGAACACGGTCAAGTGCATGAGATGTTTGTCTACTTCCTGGTCTTCGTCGCTGAATCCGTAGGACACCCAGGGCTTGACTTTTTTGGGTGTGCACGCATCCTCGACTTTGTTGGTTATCGAGGCCGATGTGTCGCTCTTTTGGGTACTCGAGGTACCGACTGCCCGACACAACGCAGGAAGCTGTTGCGTCCTGGTGATCGAAGCAACTGACAACCGGCTCACCAAATTTTGAAGGCTTCTTAGCCGCGCCAAACCCGCCATTGTCGGGATGAAGTAAACTTCGACGTTTTTCTTTGGTTATTTTACAAGGAAAAGAGTTGTTATGAAACTATTTCCTCAGCTGATCGAGTTTTCTCAACTCTTACTTCCCGTTGGTACATGCGCTGCGAACGTCGCTCGTGCGCATGTTGTATTCTGCAGAAGAAAATTTTTCGGAGTCGTCGTTTAGGTCATAAACCACTTTAGCAGAGACGGGATCAGGCGATGATTATAAATTTTTCAATCTTTTTTATTCCTCTTATCAAGTGAATTTTTTTAAATCTAAATATATTTATAATGAAAAATTCATGCTTAAATTTATAAACAATCAAGCAATTTAAAACAGGGTAAAAGTTTCATTTACAAGCAAGAGTTTTTGTAAATTTAATTTAATTTTAAATAGGTTGAATATTCATTTTAAATTATTTCTTTTAATAAAAATTGATTTTACCTACCGATAAATGAAATATCCATATATGTTGAGATTAGAGAAATTTAAAAGACTCGTCTATCACTCTATGTAATTTGCTATCTAGACAGTTCTGTACCTATATAGGATCAATACAAGGCCAACATCGGAAAGGTAAGCCGAAAATCTTGCTCATAAGGTTATTCAATGTTTACCTTTTTATAAAGTTTTCTGCATTCGATTCAGTACTGCTTATTAAAAATTAATTAACCTGTAACATGTTTATTTTTTAGATAGTCATTTAATGTAATGATTTAACTCGATGCATTAATTTATAAAATGCAAAAGAAAACTAATACTTTTTAAAGTAAAATCAATTAGCAATATGGTTCATGTACAAAATTTAAAGGAATCTTCGGAAAAAACCGAAAACATTCACGAAAAACAGAAAACTTCTAGTCCAAGTATGGAATCAATCACAGAAACTGGAGTTTATTATATGAAACATCAATGTAAGATTAATTTTTAATAATTAAAAGGGTAAAACATCTCAAATTATTTATAAAGTTAACTTTCACAGGCATTGAAATCATGCAGAAAAGCAAGAAATTCATGGAAGAAGCAAAAGTTTACGATAAAATTGATAAAATGATGAAGTATATGCTAGCTAATCCCATTATGTTGGTTGGTTTTATCATAGTGACAGCTATATTCATTATTCCAATTTTACTATTCACATTTTTTGCAATAATAAATGTTGCAATTGCATTTACTAGCTTTATAATAATTCAAGGTAAATTTTTTTAAAAACAAACTCGTCATATTGGAAATTTTAATATAAAATGCTTGAAATTTTTTTCAGTGATGCTGATACTAATTGGAATTACTGCAATAAGTTGTGTATTATTTTTTATTGTGTCTGCAGTAGTTTTAGTAGGAGTTGCTTTCATTTTAGCATTTTATGTTACTTACTTCACTTTTGCAGTTGTTAAAAAGAAAATTTATGCTATAAATAATCAACCAGTATTAAAAGATTGATAATAATTTTTTTTATGTGGTTTCGATGGACATTGTGAATTTAGTGAATTACAACTATGAAGGAGTTTTGTAATTTTTGAGTTTTTAAATATATATTTTTTTTACACAAATTTTAAAAATATTTTTATTTAATGTTTACACAATTTATTTTATCAATAGTAGTAAAAACTGAATATTTTAGTTTTTTAAATGTTACAAAAGTTATTTCACAAATTTCTAATTATGATTTTTGTCACTTATTTTGTATTTGTGCCCTCATTTGATTCTACATTTCTATTAAATGACTTTTACATAAAATAAAAACTTGCCTAGAAGATTCTTATGAATAAATAAATCAAGTCATCAAAATTTTAAAAAGAAATTACAATAGTAATAAGTATATGTGAATGCATGAATTAACTGGATTAAAAAAAAAAACTAAAAAATTTACAATTAACTATTTACAAATTATAAGATAAATTCATTTTTAAAAAGATTCATAAACATTCATAAATTCATAAAAATTACAATAGAATCATTTCATCTAGGTTTCAATCAATCCATTGTAATAAGTATCAAAATTATACATTCAACCATATAAAACTATTAATTTACAGGATTATTTTCTTTGCTATCTTCTTTTGTAGACTGATGAATGATTTCCCACAGTGCCTCTCTTACTTTTTTATAATCTGTAACCTTTTTGTATGAAATTTTTTGCAAGAACTCTTTTTTATCTGTTATAACTAAAAATAAATTTATTAATACACAATGTAATAAAATTTCTAAAAATAACTAATATTAATAAATCTTTGAAATATTGTACATACTTCCTTCAATTGTACCCTCTGGGCAAGTATAATCCCATCTAATACCAGTAAGTTCTTTGTACAACTTAAGTTTTCTCCTATAGAACATAAAAATTTAAAATTGTATAATTTAGTAAAAAAAATTAATAATTTAGTAATCGTTTAAAAATAAATCATGTTTACTTTCCGCGCTCCAAGAGCTCACAATCTTTCAAACTTGGTTTTGTCTTTTTCATTGCTTTATACTTTAAATCTAATTCTACAAATAAGGCTTCCTGATTTATTTTATCTTTTTTTAGATCTTCCTGTTAACAAAAATAAATTTGAATTATAACTGTGAAAAAATATATAAATAAAAAGGTATAATTTTGTCACTACCATCAAATCATGATGCCTGTCTGATTCAGCTTGTTTGTGTTTGAGGTTTCCTTTTTCAATTTCAAACTCATTTTCTAGAGCAGCAACTTCTTTTGAAAGTTTACAAATTTTTAATTCATTTTCTGAAATAAAATTTAATTTTAAAAGAGTACATATACATTAGAAAATACATTACTTGAATAAATAATACCTTCTAGTTTATGAAAAATTTTTTCTTTTTCAATTTGAATATTTGAAACCTTTACCAGTAATTCTTTTATTTTGGAGGGACTAGGAGGCGAATTTTTCTTCCGGATTGCCAATATTTCTTCCATTTTGTAAAAATTCAAGTTGTCTCATTCACAATACTAAAGTTTTAATAATTAACACAAACTTCAATCGGAAAATTTGCTCACGCACCTTGAACAATCACATTAGACAAACTCCAAAATGTTTTTCAAGCAGAACATCTAAACCGTTTTGTTTTGAGCGTGGTTTTGAGTGGTTGTGTGCGTTAGTCAAATAACGTGTCTCATTGGTTACTTTATTTTTTCTTTTTAAAGATTCTATCTTATTGGCCGTTTTTTTATGTACTCTCGCGCCAGCCGATTTAAGCATGCGCCGATAGAAGCGGTAAATTTTGAAATCATTTTATATTTAAAAAAAACTTATTTCATTCAACTAATTCTAAGAAAATTGAATAAATTGATAAAAGCTCCTAATATAAAACAATCAATAACTTTTTTTTTTTTAATAATTTAAAAAGTAAACTCAGCAATAATTTTATTAAAAAAAATCAATTTCTTGTTTGTTGTTTATTTGTATTTGGAGAGGTCAAACGTAAAAAAACTTTGAACAAGTTTTTTAAATTTTATATTTTGACAGTTTTTTTTATTGTTACAAGAAGTTAACACTCGTTTACAAAAAATATATATGTACATACAAACTGAGAGTAAATAAGTTACTTTTTATATTCTCTTTACAAATAAATTCATAATAATATCATGCATATTTAACCAGGTGAAGTATTTGTTACATAAAAAATTCAAGTTGCTAAAGTCATATAAACATAATTTATTACTATTGATGTATCAATTAGAAATTTCACACTGAAAATGAGATTGCACCTCTATAGAATTAAAATTGGGAGTATTTAAGATTAAGGAAATTAATTATACCAGTATGAACAGGCCACCCTGTTGAGTAAAAAAATTACTTATTTAAAAAAAATTTTGAGTGATTTTGTTGCTAAATCATTTAATCTCTATAAAGATATCCAGTTTATTACGAGCTGATATGAACGTTTAATCTAAGTGATAATCAAAAAAAAGTCTTGAGGGCTATTCTCAGAACTTAAATTCCGAAAATTTTTCAGCTAACTTGGAGTAAATAATTAACAATTTTTTTAAACGGAATGTTATTGCATAACACCTTAGATTGAAAGTAATCCCACTATAGGACATCGGAAAATACAGATTATTTTGGGCATCAGCTTATTAATATTAATTCGCGTGGCAAAAAGAAGAAAGTCATTAAACTCTCAGTAAAAAAAAAGTAATAATTCAATACATAAATGAAATGCATTTTGTTTGTCATTATTCATAGATTTCTTGAAAAAATTTCAAGCATCTCATCCATTTACAGAATCAAATTCATAAAACAGTAAACACTTTTTACATGTAATATGTTCAAAAGTATAATTAAACAGTTGCATTTTATCATGACATTTGCATTTCAAAATTATAATATAATAATAATGTTTTTTTTTTTTTTTAACACATGAATCCTTATGCACGATATGTATACGTTTCGTACTATAAAACTTTCACTAGCCAGTATTGACTATGGGACCATCCACCTCACGGAATTCCCCATGCTGTGTAAATTTGTATCTTTGATTAAAGCCGTGATTTGAAAAAACTGCGTATAAAAAGTCTAGAAAATTCTGGTTCACGCAGCATTTAAATTTTATAATCATCCTTCAAAAAGTTTAAAAAAAAAATGAATCAATGAATTTTTTTTAATGTATTGTAAAGATATAAAAAATATTTTAAAATATATTTGCAAAAGTTAAATCTTTTTGTAAAATTAGTATGACAACCCTCGATGTTTTCGTTTCATACGAGCATACGGACCAATGTCTGGATCCATCACGAAATCATATAAGACAGATGTCCAAGAATTGTGATGAGGCAAATCATCATAAAATTCACCTGCAATTCTTTTTACCTACGAAATATTAAAAATTTTTATTTAATAGTATACAGTTTTTATGAACAAAAATTTTTATCAAATAAAAACATAAACTACCTCTGGAAGTCTAGAGCCAGGGACTGCAGGAAAATCATGATGTTCATTGTGGTAACCAACATTGAATGTTATAAAATTCAAAGGCCCATAGTAACTGTATGTTTCATATCCTTTTTTGTACATGTAGTGTTCAGATATAAAATGTCCTGCCACTGGATGAAGACCCATTGCCATTAAACTCCCAACAAGGAGATAAACCAAAGTCTTAGGACCTTGAATGATTAATTTTAAAATCATTGAAAATTCACTTTAGTTTCATAGTAGTCAAATAAAAATCTAAAAATTACCTAAGTAATACCAAATTAAAGCATCGAACGTCAGTTGGATTATCAAATTCACATATTCCAAAACTGTTGGAGGCTTAGGATAAACAACAAGAGGTCGCAAAGCATAGAAAAATGGTTGAAGAAGAACCCAACAAAGTTTACCAAAAGTTGTACAAAATAGTTTTGCTTCCAATAGTGTTGGTAAATCGGTATCTAATTTCTCATCTCCTTGATACTAATGGGAAAAGTATAAATTTCATTTAAAAATATTAAAAACTTGTAGCGTTTTTTAAATTAAAGACATACTCTATGATGTTCCAAGTGATATTTTTTAAAACTGATTGTAATTGGAATCCCAATGGGCAAATTGGCAAAAAATCCAAACAGTTTATTTGCCATAGGTCTTGCACATCCAAAAGCAAGATTGTGAGCTATCTCATGTACAGCTTAAAAATCCATAACACAACTTGTTAAAAATTATTTTGATACATTTAAGAATGTCAAATAACACATTTTTTCCTCAATAAAAGGATCTTTAATAATGTAGATAAAACAAAATAAGACATTTGTATTTTTTTACCAAGCATAAGAGAATGATTAATGATTCCTCCAAAACAATATGCCATTATGAGGAGCATGGGCCAACTCAAATCTTTCACTATAAACAGTGAGGCAAATTGAATTAAAACCATTCCGGTGACAATCCATTTAAAATTAGGGTCGTAACCAAACAATTTTTTAATTTGTGGGTATTTTTCTAGAAATAAAATATAAAAAATTTTTAGATCTACAAGGCAAGAAAGGACTTTAGTTCTTTGTGGCTTTTTGAAAATAGCATAACTGACAAAACAGATGTTAAAGAACTGACAACAAATAAACAATGTGAAACGCTACAAAAGTTAGTTCATTTATTAATATTTAATAAATAATTGGTAACAAATTTCAATATCACGTAAGAAGTTGTTAAAATGTCTAATTTTTACCTAAGATTATTTTCCTCCGACTAGCATGAGGTTCTTCATCACAAGTCCAATCAAAATCAGTCTTGGTAACATGTTGGCCCATTTTGAAAAATTTTTGCTAATACTTTATCACTACTTATTCAATCATATCATATTAAGGAAAAAAAAATGATAAAAAATAATAATAATGTGTATGTCTTATCTAGAAGATTCAAAAGAAAATTAATCTCGATTTTACACAATTTGTTCGATAGACATTAAAAATCGATTACAGTTTTGAAATCTACTAATTAAAGAGAGAATAGAGAATATTTATTTTGTATATAAACGTTTATTGTTTAATTAAAATGTTTAAAAGAATTTATTCAAGTTCAAGGTTATGTACGCAGCCGACCGACACTGTGCACTGTGCAGTGCAGCCGACAGAACAAGCTCATCGAATGAAAAGCTCGGATTTGAAATTTATCTACCAATCGGAATGGTATCTTGTGGCGGGGTTTAGAGCCGCACAACGTAGGTAGTACCTACGTGATTGCTCGCATGATTTTATGATTAAAAATTCCTGAACGTACATTCTAACTTTCATTGCAAAAATTTCAATTTTGCTTCAAGAGAACACACTTTAACTTTAGCCAGAATGGTAGTCTGCAAAAATAAAATATACTCAGTGTTCTTTAAGGATTTATAAATGTATTTTCGTGGGCAAAAGTGTAAGGATTAAGGACTCGAAATAAAGTGGATTGGCGATTTTAGTTTATTATTTTGTTTATTTTTACAAAAAACATCAACATCCATTCCATCAACAAAATCATAAAAATTTATTACCAAGTTTAATGTGTAATAGTGTTAAAAGCTTTGTACACTTTATACAGTTTATATTATATATACATCGATTAACACATTGAATTCGCGTAATTTAAATTTTCCTCTCAGAGAAAGTTTTTTCTACCTTAATGCTAACTTAACATAAAATTTTAGTTACTTAAACTTCATTTTTTTAATCACTTAGTAGAATGAATCTTTACAGATAATTAGTTTTCAAACTTGGTTTTTTTTGTTTAATTTATGAAATTTCAAGGCTCCATAAATATCTGAACACGACATTGTATCAATCTTTTCAGAGTTATATGTTGCAAGCTGATCTATTTGACAAGGCACATCATAGAATAAATTATAAGCAACTAGTTTGTTAAGAATTTCAAGATCAACTTTCTTGCTTTCAAACTGTTTTATACTGGTGAGAGTATTTAAAAGATCATTTTCCCAAGTATCCATGGTCTGATAAATTCGCTGTTTCTTGGCCAAAATATTTTCGATGCTTAGTAGTTCTTCTTGGTGTTGGAAGTATTCACTGCTGATTTTAAACCAGTGCAAAAATTTTATCTGCCAAATTAAGTTGGTAGTTGGTTGCTTTTCAATTGACGGTATTATTTTATTTATATTCAACCAATTAGGCAAAAAGTTTATTTTATCTTTAATCACACATTCATAAGTCATGGTAATTAATTTTTGCAATTCAGACTTTTCATCAATGGAAATATGCTGCGGAATTTCATAAATATGTACGAGATTATCGGATTTTTCATCTTTGGAGTTTTGAAAGTACGCGAAACTGAGTAGGCTTAATTTATCATGAATTTTGTTTATGCAAGAGTTATCACATCTGACTGGATTATTTAAATTTTCTTTTTTCAAGAACTGGTTTACAAAATTTAGAACAGTCTTATCAGTAGTAAAAGATACAATTTGTTTTATTGAAGCCGTCCAGACAATTATATCTTCTGTTGTCAAAATCTGTGCTAGCAAAGTTCGGAAACCTTGAGGATCTTCAATGTGCGACAGACAGCCGGCTTTTTGTTTGACATTCAAAATTCCATCCGTTTTCAAAATTTTTTCGAGCTGACTGAAATTACGATTGTTTTCGAAAGTGATTCCCCAGTACCTGTCGTCGTTTAGCTCAATCTTACTCAGTCTATCCAGTTGAGGTAGCAAGCACGGAGCTTTCAGGGTAGTTTTCTGCCCTTCCCTTTGATTATCAGATTCGTAAGTTAGACTTATTTTCGCGTAACAAAATTTCTTACTATCTATGTCCTTTGGCAGGAGTAATCTTGGTTCACTGGCCAAAACGTAAAAGTGTCTCAGAGCTTGTAAGTGATACCTATTGTCGTTACTGTGAGTTGGAAACTTGGGAAACAGCGATATAATTAGAGCCGCCACCGAGGAAGGATCGTTCGATAAGGTGTAACTTCCACCACCGAGGAATAAAAATCCGAGAGCCATGTGAATGGCCACGTGAGATCCGTACGTGACTACGCTGTTCGTGGGACCAACTCGCGATCTTACGTACCTGCATACTCTCAGTATATCCAGATTACCAGTACCAGCCATCACGATGGACGCTGACAGTAGAACCACGTTGAGACAGGTTTCGATGGTCGCTTTTCCCGCGAGTTCAGCGACTGACTTTTCCGTGAGGGTGATGAACATCTTCAAAAAGTGGTACAAAGTTTTGAAAGCTATTTCATTGGCGGTACCGGCGTATTTGAGTCCCAAGGCCATGCAAGCTCCGGCAATGATGTTGCAGTAGACTTGGTTTATCGTTTCAAAGTCAATCTGCTCCGAAGTATCGTCCGTGGGTTTTTGCAACTTGTATCTGGCGACTATGCTAGGTACGTGACTGGAAACCCACGTTTTCGACGGTTCGATCTCGTTCCAGAGAATCAGAGATTTTGACAGAATCCTTAGCATCAGGAAGTCGGGTCTCACGAAGTCCAGCAGGTACTGAGTGTTGGGAGGTGCCATCCACTCGGCGACCGCGTGATTTTCCGACTTCAAATAAATCAAGCCAAGAGCTATAGTTGCGCCCGGACTAGTGACGTCAATGTTTATCGAGTCACCCTCTCGAATCTGATAGCTGGGCGATTTATACTTGTCTTTTTGTGCTCCACAGAAAGGTCGCGTATTCCCTCCGACCATATAGTAATGAAGGGTGTCCGGCAGATTATCCAGGTCCGATTTCCCTCCAGCGCACAACATCACCAATCCCAGAGCTAACCCAGCGGTCAGCGAGTAAGACTCTCGGTCCACGCAGTTCTTCATTTCCGGACCTGGTGGCCTGCCTATCTCGGAAAGAAGGGCATGCGCGATATGCCGGTGATTCGTTTCCTGGTAAACCAGCCCAACGCCCATCAACGCAGCTACCTGGACGTTTTGCTGAACGTTGAGCTCGATGCTGGTCGGTGGGAGAAGAGTCTCCACGTGAAGGGACAGCAGTTTGGTCATGGAAACGTCCATGGTACGCCGGTAAGTGGCCGACAGTCCCAACAATAAGCCCACGCTAGTGGTCTCGTGACACTCGACCAGGTACTCGTACAAACTGAAGGGAGCCAGATTTTTCAGGTGACCGTTGAGTCCGAGTGCCATCAAGAATCCCGAGTGCTCGATTCCTAATTCACCCTGCTGCTGCTGCTTGTTGTAAACGATCCAGGTCGAGTCAACGTTCGTAGCACCAGGGTGTATGCACAAGCCGGTGGCAACGCCGTTGTTGAACAACGGCCACAGGTTCATGTTGGTCGGAATGTCGATGTTCTTCAGTTCGACCGTGGTTCCTCTGGGTGGCGCTTTCCCGGTAAGACAGAGCCGGGGTATCGGAAGCTGCTCCGTGTTTATTGGAGCCGAGGTTCTCAATGTAAACATCCCCCGTCCAACTGGCAGGGCCATGATTCTCGTGCAAAGCGCGTACAAGTACTTTTCCTGCTCCTCGATGAAATCGTGATCGCTTATTTCAGGTTTTTGAACTAAGGAGATCGGGATCGGCTGAGACGAGTCCAAGAGCTTGCGGACTTCACGGACTCTATGGTCGAGGTTGAAGCGCAGCTGTAAAATTGTGTAGTCGAATTCCATACCGTCGTTGGGATCGATCAAGTTCGAGTCGGTGTTATTTTCAACGCACTCGTTGTGAACTGAGTTGAGGCGATGGTCCTCCATTTCTATCTTCTCCAAAGCCGTGAGATCCTGTCGGTCGATCAGTTCGTACATCGAGGAAGGCCAGTTGGACGGAGGTTTGTCCTTGCACTGATAAATGATGTTGTGGAAAACGAACTTTATTCCCGGTGGCAAGTTGTCAAGCTCTTGCTTGTGGAGTCCCGTTTTGTAGCAAAGCATTACAATTTCCTCGATTAACTCCTTTCCACTTTTGTTGACGAAAGCAGGTTGACTTTCTCGATTCGTGGGTTTCAAAAAGTGATCAAGTTCTAAAATACTGTCAGTTTTGACTTTGTTTAGTATCGAAAAAGCTCTTATCAGTTCCTTGCTTATAGGATTTATTTTCAACTGATATGGGTAAGAAGTAACACTCGAGAATCTCAACAAATCGTTTAACGTTTTGAATATGTTTGGTACAGTCGATAACATAATATTTGGTATATGAATTTTTTGGATATCCAAGTCACTGGAGCATCCCGAATTATCGTGGCTCAAAATTGGGAAGTCTAAAACGTAGTGCTGCTTGAATGCATTCAAATTCAAATCAATACTCAACTGGTGCAATAACTTGGCTAACAAAAAGAGATTTTCAGACATGTGGCAGTTTAATTTGATTTCTTCGTATAGCAAGTGTAGAGAAAATAAAATATTCGGTAAATATGGGACGAAAGCAGACTGCGGACTGATCTTACTTATTTTGATATTTTCAGACTCCACAGTCTGATCTGAATTTTGACTAAGACTCTTGTACGTTTTCAATCCAATTGCATCAGAAAAAAAGTCCTTACTTTTGTTGGTCACATCAGAGGCAATTAAATAAGACCAGTCATTGGCGGATCCATTGTTAGTTGTTTTTTGCTTCTTGGATACAATGTTTGGACTGTAGGTTTCGAATGTGGAATCTAAATCGTTCGCAGTAGATGAATTTACGTCGTAACCGCAAAAAGTAGATAGTGTAATTAAAAATAAATTCCATTCTTGATTGATAGTCAAATCTTGAGGTCCTGGAGCATTTCTGGCCACATACCACTTGATCAATAATTGTATCGCAAGATCGCGTGGTAATATATTTTGCAAAGTTTGAAGACACATTGAAATCAAAGGTAATGCTTTGAATGTTGGCAAATTTATGGTCAAATACTTTGACTCTCCATGTTCTAAAATTAGTTTGTTTGAAACGGCATCTTTTAAATTTAAACAACTGTTGTCGATCATAGAGTTTTCTACTGCCATGGTGCTGTTACAATTTCCACCAACCGGACTGAATAAATGAAAGTTTTCTTCAAATTTATCAGGCAGTGATGACTTACTGGGTGAGATCAATGAACTTCGTCTGGGAAAAGGCGACAATCTTTTTCTTTCGTGAAAGTTTGGTAAAATATAATTATTTCCTATAATACTTGGCGATCTACTGGGAATATGAAGTTTTCCAACGAATGACGTACCAGAATACATCGTCATATTTCCATTTGATTCCATGATGACCATCATTTTAAGTTTTGGTAAATCAATGGCGTCTTTTGCCACAATCGAAGTCACCATTCCCAAAATAATTTGTTCAGAATCACTTGATTTTTCTAATCTAACTAAAATCAAACGGCATTGACTTTGAATTAAATAACAAAAGTACGTTTGTCCAACTAAATCTGTTGTCAAAAATGCTCTTGAAGCTTGTTCCATCCTCATGTCTTTGACTTGTCCATTTTCTGTCCACACATGCTCAAAACACAAATCAGGTGTGAATGTTTCTGTTAAAAAAAATTCTGTGGTTTTATTGAAATTGTTTGGACCTTTGCTGGAGTGACCTGCAATTGACTCAGATTTCATGGAGCTAGGTAAAAGTACCTGGTGTGTTCTATTGAATAATGAGCTCGTGGATGCCCTATTATTTGCAAAAGTTGGATTAGTTGGAGATTGACAACGAGATATAGTTGCCATTGGGCTCTGTGATCTAGACATATGTTGAGATGTTAAAGAAATATTGGCTGAACAAGTAGTGTAAGAACTTCCTTTTGACCCAAAAGGACTGGCCGATGCATCTAATGTATTAAAAATATTTTTGCTAGAGTTATTTTTCATACCCAATGAAGGATTATGAAGAGACGAAGAAAACAAGGAGTTAAATGTAAAAAATGTATTTTCTGTGGTAGCATTTATTACTTGAATCTCTTCCTGAGTTGCTTTTCTCACTTTGTAAATTGAATGTAGTCCTGTTTTAACATCAAAAATAAAAGCTAATGATGGTTTACTGCAAGTAAAAATTATACGGAGATTTGAATCACTTAAGTAGGATAAACCTCCATGCTTGATTAGCACTGGACATATATCATCAAGGGGATGCTTCAAAGAATAAACAAGAAATGTACTTGTATCCTCATCCATTGTCATATTTTTTGGATGATCTAATGATGTCATTCTAAGAGAAATATCAGGTGAGAGAGACTTTTCCAAGATAATTCCATACTTTGTTGACCATACATTAGATACTTTGAATGGTAGACTGGACACATAATTTTCTCCGCTATCAGAAACAACTCTCAATGTGTAAGAATCTAAGAAGCATATACAATCAACGGTAGCATTGTGAAATTTCACTGAGTTGTTAATTTTTCCATCCAAAATTTGTTGGTCAGTATCAATTTGAAATTCACTCCAAGTAGCATGTAATATACTTTTTTCACACCTATAAGAAGTAGGTACTGTGTTTGTGCATAAACTACCTTTACTATAAACAGCCAAGTTGCCTGAATAAAACAATTCTTCTTCATGATCTTTTTTATCATTTCTAATTACCCAGGAATCTTTAGAATTTTTAGAAGTAATATTAATATTTTGCAACTTTTCCAGAATTGTTGATTGAAAAATATTAGCATTATCTTGATTCTTTTTAAATTCTGGATGATCCAGTATCAAAAGATGTCCACAAGGGATGTAGTCTGAAGGATCTGACGAGTTAATCATTGTGTTGAGCTTTTGGTCATCCAGATTTGCAGTGTATTTAAAAATCTACAATCACCTGTTATAATTAAATTTTTGTAATTCTCAAAACACAATAAACTAAATTAACTAAAAAATTTACTCACAAAAAATTAACGATTCTAGTTTTAAGTTGTTACCAGTTTAATCCCGGTCCATGTGTAGACAAACATGTTATCTTTGAAAAAAAAATTACAAAACAAGAATTAAATGTTTGATCATCGAAATAATGAAAATAAAAATACTTACGTTTCACACAGTTTCAGATTCTGATTAAACAAATCATGTATTTTGAATTTTGATGAATTTCAAAAACCTATTCTGTTTTAACAACTAATTTTTCAAATAACAATATGACTTAAACATCTTCTTGATAAGCAAACCATTTATTTTTTAACTAATAATAATATTTTTTAATAAATATTCACATCGTCGAGGCATAGCCGTTGCACCTGAGTGTGTAAACATGCACGATCAACATAACCTCAACTTTGCCGGTGTCAACTGTGTCGCGCAAATGAAAGTGCTGCAAATTTTAAGTACTGCAAGCTCCTGCAATCATTAAATAATTCAAGTGTGTAAAAAAAAAATAATTATAAATAGTAAAAATGGTTGTACGACAGTATAACGATGAGTTGAAATACCTAGAAAAAATAAACAAATACTGTTGGAAAATTAAAATAGGATTTCAACCTAATATGAAGGTTAATTTCATCTATCAATAGTAAAAAATGTTCTTGAAATTTTTTTCTGATTTTCTGCTAAATTAAAATATTAACAGGTTGAAGGGGTATTTTACGTGAATGATGTATTAGAGAAATTAATGTTGGATGAATTACGAAATGCGTGCAGACCTGGTGCAGTTGGTGGTTTTTTACCAGGTGTTAAACAAATTGCAAATGTTGCTGCTCTTCCAGGCATTGTAGGAAGATCTGTTGGTTTACCTGATATCCATTCTGGTTATGGTTTTGCTATAGGTCACTATAAAAACATGCAGTTTGTAAATTAAAAAAAAAAAAAAAAGTAATCATTTTCTACTCATGAATATTTTAGGTAATATGGCAGCGTTTGATGTAAACGATCCAAAATCTATTGTTTCTCCTGGTGGAGTAGGATTTGATATTAATTGTGGTGTCAGACTGTTGAGAACGAATTTGTTTGAAAAAGATGTCCAACCAGTTAAAGTATAAAATTAAAATTCAAAATATTTGAATTACTTTACAGTACTCAAAGTCAAATTTCTAAATCAAAAAATTTAATTTTCAGGAGCAACTTGCTCAAAGTATGTTTGATCATATCCCAGTGGGAGTTGGTTCCAAAGGAATTATCCCTATGAATGCAAGAGATCTAGAGGAAGCTTTAGAAATGGGCATGGATTGGTCGCTTAGAGAAGGTAACTAGTAAATATTAGTCAATATTATTTGCAAACATTTACTTGAGTAATAATAATGTGAATTATTTTTCCAACGAAAGGTTACATTTGGGCTGAAGATAAAGAACATTGCGAAGAGTATGGCAGAATGTTGCAAGCAGATCCATCAAAAGTTTCAATGAGAGCAAAAAAACGAGGTCTTCCTCAGGTTTGTTTGCCCTCAATTATTAATAATTAAACATACATTTTTTTATTTACATTTATTATTATTTCTAATTTTCAGTTAGGAACTCTTGGAGCAGGTAATCATTATGCAGAAATACAAGTTGTGGATGAAATTTTCAACAAATCAGCAGCAAGTAAAATGGGAATTGAGGAAGTAGGGCAAGTTTGTGTCATGATCCATTCTGGCAGTCGCGGTTTTGGACACCAAGTAGCTACAGGTTCACAAATAATTTTATTTAGTTAATAAAAGTCTTTTATAGAATTACTTTATTGAAATTTGTATGATTCATTTTTTACAGATGCTCTTGTACAAATGGAAAAAGCCATGAAAAGAGACAACATAGAAGTTAATGACAGACAACTTGCATGTGCACACATAAACTCGCAAGAAGGTCAAGATTATTTAAAATCTATGGCTGCAGCCGCTAATTTTGCGTGGGTCAATCGAAGTTCTATGACGTTCTTGAGTCGACAAGCATTCGCCAAACAATTCCAAATGTCACCAGATGATTTAGATATGCACGTTATCTACGATGTATCGCACAACGTTGCTAAAATAGAAGAACACATGGTTGATGGAAAACAAAAAACTCTTCTAGTCCACAGAAAAGTTTGTTGATTTTTAATTAAAAATTTTCAATTTTTGGAATCAATATTAAATAAATGAATTTCATCAAATTTTTCAGGGATCGACAAGAGCCTTTCCTCCACATCACCCTTTAATTCCTGTGGACTACCAGTTAACAGGTCAACCAGTATTAATTGGTGGTACCATGGGTACCTGTAGTTACGTACTCACTGGTACTGAACAAGGCATGAAAGAAACTTTTGGCTCGACGTGTCATGGAGCGGTTAGTTGATACGAACTAAAAACTCGTTAGGTATACGTTGAGTAACATTGTAAATAATATAAATATTTCTTTCAGGGTCGTGCTTTATCTCGTGCGAAATCGAGAAGAAACTTAGATTATCAATCAGTACTAAATAAATTAGAAAATCAGGGCATTTCTATTCGTGTAGCCTCACCAAAATTAGTGATGGAAGAAGCACCAGAATCTTACAAAAACGTTACCGATGTTGTAAATACGTGTCACGCTGCTGGAATCTCACAAAAATGTATCAAATTACGGCCAATTGCTGTGATTAAAGGATAATTTATAAGTGATTTAAGAATTGTAAAATTTAATTGTTACTTTTAGCAATGAAAAATGGCTGAAAAAAAGTCCAAGATTGTTATTTTTCTTTTCTAAAATCAATATGAATTTTTTATACTCAGTAGCAAGTTAAGGTAAAATGAAATGGCTTTCTCTTTGAGATAGCAAAATGATATTTTTAAGTATGAACTTTGTATTTATTTGGGTCCTCTTCATTTTGTAAAGGGGTTTCAATAAATAAATCAAAGATTTAATATTTAAAATTAGGTTTTTTATTTCAATAACCATATCATTTGATAAGTATTTGAATATCAAATTAAACAATTATTTGTACAAAAATGTTTTTAGAAAATTGAATTTGAAATATTGCTATAATTAATAATACACAAATACTTTTATATTTTATCGAACATACGAGCTTAACGTTAATATTATTTGTACATTTTTTCAATAATAATTGTATCAAATATATAGTGGTACAAAATTATTCTTAAATAAATTACACGAAAATCGATATATTGACACACAATTTCTCACATTCAGCGTTAAATATTCAGACTTTTTCTAGTTTTATATTCTTTATTCTTTTTTAAATAAATTTCTACTAAGTGCAAATTATGAATTGAATATTTACTTGACGTGTATATATTTCAAAATTTAACAACAAAAAAACTGCTATGGACAAACAAATCAAACATCATAATGAAAATTAGACCAGAGTTTCTTAAATTAAAACGCTCCTATACAACATATTTACAGAACAAATTAAACTTTAAATTATATTCAGTCAGTCAGATGGTTGTAGTTTAGCAACCAATTTAAAAAAAAAATTTATCAATTGATTTCTTCGAGCGTCGATATCAAGTTATCGAGCCCGGAAAGGAAGCCTTCCTCGTGATTTCCTTGTTGCCAATCGCGACGATGCGTCAGCTTTATGCCGTTCGGCACTTGGTATGTTTTTGCAAAGTCAATCAGCCACACTCCGACTTTTTCGTTGTCGTAGATCATGAAAATACTGCTGCCGATTACCTGCAATCACGAATTACGTTATGTTAATTTTATTATGTTTTTTGCTTTAATCAGAAAAGATGATCAGTGGGTAGTTACTTGATAAATTGTTTGATTCAAATTAATCGTTTTATTATTTATAACAGGTGTCGATCGCACGGGTCAGAGTGACCCTGTTTTGAATAATTCTAATCGATGATTTTTAATTGATTCACGTAACGTAAATTTTTCAAGTAAAAACAGAACCCTTAAAAGAGTTACGTCAGAAAAATTTAACATTTCAAGTTTTATCAGTGACAATAATAAAAAACAGCTGATAAATATTTAAATAAAATTGTATAAATTATTTCATTCATTTCTTTTTTTTTTTTTTTAACTCTTTTAAAGTAAGCTTTGAATTTTTTTTTACTCATTTATGTTTTAACAATTGAATAAAAATTTAAATTTTACGATAGCACATAATGAGCATATATCAAGTAAAAATAAAGAAGCCCACCTCGTGAGTTTTGAAGTACTCCGATCGTTCAACGCGACTCCTGAGGTCGTTAAGTTTATCCAAGAGCTTCTTCTTGGTGTCCTTGCGCTTCGAGATGAAGAGCCCGAGGGTTTCAAGAACCTGCGGGTGCGACTTTACTTTCTTGAGATCGGTTATGGGAGGACCACCGGGCAGCTTCATGGCTTCGATCCTGAATCCGTGACTGCAGGTCGAGCTCTGCTGTTCCCGGAACTGCATATACCGGAGCTTCGTCACGGCACCCTGTTCGTGTTCCTCGGCCGTGGGGGCGCTGGGATCCACGGTGATCATCTTCTGGTAGAGATCAGGTCGGGCGGTGGTTTTGGACACCTCGGACTCGAGGAAGGTGCGGGTGCCTAGCTTGATGTCGATTACATGGGGCTCGGTGAATCCGAACAGGAGGTCCTGGAGCTCGATAAAGGTCTCGCCTCTGTACTCAACCTCGCGGTAGTACCTGCAAGAATCAAAAATAAATTTTTATTTATTTATTATTTATTTTTTTTCAAAACCGATGTGTTCAGTTTTCAATAGTCTACGACACATAAAAAATTTTAAAGTGTGCTATACCAGTCGACGCGTGCTCAATCGTTAGAAGCCGATAAAGCCCGCGTGAACTCCGACCTCGAGAACATGCAACTTTCTCGTAACTTTAACAATTTGCTTCCCGCGTGGCGCCATAGAGATAAAGTCAGAAAAAAATCTCACGTGTCATAATCGCAATAAGAAAAAATAAACTACCGTGATTGAGTAACTTTTTAACGATTCGTGTTTAACAACATTGCGGTGACGCAACCGATGAACCAACGTACCTTGGTATGTACTCTTTGAGCGCCTCGTCTTTGCACAGTTCCTCGTACACGATGCGTTCCGTGTTTTCCGAGCCTCCGGTCCGCCTCTTCCAGACGGTCCCGGGTCCAGCGGGAGCGAAACCGTCCGGGTGTCCCGACAACTGAAACCACGATTTCAGACGGTTCTTGAGGAGTACGTCGGACGCCGGTGCTGTGAGGTCCAAAGCGTTCTGAAAGTACAAGTAAACACTGCATTGAGTCCAATTGTTATAAACTTTCATAAATAAATATCAACTCACTTGACGCACTCTAGAATTAATATGATTTTTACGATCGACATCTTTGAGGCTTTTAGTTTTTCTGAACCCGCGAAATAAACATTTGATGTGTTCCATTTTCAGACAAAAACTGAGAGTGGTATACGTCAAACGTTTACTAACCAAAGAGGATCAAAATAAAGCCCCTTAATGTGGTCGTTACAATCAAATTAGAGAATTTTCGAGCGATTTGGATTTTTCAAAACAACGTTTACTCATCAAGGGAGATTAGCCATGTTCTCGCAAGTTTTTTCCTTACGGATAAAATTTATTTTTTAACACCGTAGTTTTAATATGATACAGGATCGTAAAATTTTTACTGTCGAATCGATGATTTATACTCATCGTTTGATTTCCCGCGATCTTCCTTTATTGATTAGCGCAAAAAAGCCTCGTAAAATTTTTTTTTACACCGCTAATGATCGTAATGCGCAAAGTTCAAGCATTCTTTAAAAAAAATAGTTTCCACATTTTCCTTGCGCGTATTATCCTTTAGTTATGGAAATGCACTTTGAAAAAATGCGCATAAGAATGATTCGAAAAAAAAAATCTCTCGTTGTTATGAATATCTACGCAGTGCGGCATTAAGAAATACAAGTAATTTATAAAAATTCTCCTTTTCGAATTATTCAAAGTAAAAATTGAACCACCTACATCACATCGCTCATATTATTCATTGCCACTGATACTCAAAGAATCATACTTTGTTTTTTCAGTATTTTATAATTTAATTTAAATGAGTGATAAATACAGTAAAAATAGGAGAAAAAAAAAAAAAAAAAAAAAAAAAAAAAAAATAGATTTTTACGCTAGTAAAAACAGTACTTAATACTTGAGACATAAAATTTACTGTGTAGTAAAATTTTACTACGTGATAAAGTAAGGATGCAATAAAAATTAAGTGTATTGCAGATTTCAAAATACTAATCATATTAAAATTCTCAATAAAAAAATTTCCATTCATATTCACTGTAACACTGCAGTAGCTCATTTTTTTTTTTTTTTTTTTTTTAAATCATTTTTAAAAAACTGACTACGGACAGTTTCACAATGTACTAACATTACAACTCTAAACAAAAAAGATATTAAAAAATCAGTACGTCGTAAAATTGCAAGTGCGTCTAACTTTTACTCCTAAAACTATATATATATATAAACAACAATTAATAATACTGACCAGGGCGAGGAACTTGAGCGACAGGTCGACTTCGGGCGTGCTCGCGTCGGACAGGAGCAGCGGGAAGTGCTCGAGCTTCTCGAGGGTCGCCCGGTCGTTGGGTGGGGGCCAGTGTCCCGACAAAGTCGCGGTCGTCGTCGTAGCTCCGGCGTCGACCGGACTCCTCGTCGTCGTCTCGACGCTGTTCGACCTGTTCGTCGCGTTGCTGCCGCTGTTGTTGTTGTTGTTGTTGTTGTTGTTGCGCCTCCACTGACGGAAGGCGTTGACGGCAGAGTAACTGGCCGGCGACGTGGAGTTTGCATTTTTGGTCCTTCGGGTGCTCTGCGTGTCCTTAGCGGGGACCAGCGTCTGCTGCTGCTGCAGTCTAGGTGAGGTTGGATCTTTTCCACTCGATGGCTGCAATCAGAAAAAAAAATATTCATCGTTACAAAGTTGAGCTTGCAAGCTTCGTCGACAGTATTTTTCTCATGGATTAATTAATTGATTTTTGAGTTCAGTCAAGTGTTCAGTTTTTTTTTTATCTGGGGATAGAATTTTTTTAATTTATCTTCAGCAAAAATTAAAAAAAATTATTTTACTGAAATTAATTTTATTTCAGAGTATTTAATGAACATGTAGGATCCCTTTTTTTTTTTAACTCATCGCTTGCGAGCAATTTAAGAGAAGAGAAGAGTCAACCAGGATAAACAGTGACGACAGCGATTTCGCATCAGTGGCTCCGATTCGGGTTTAACAGCCTCATCATCGTACCGCGTACACATAAAGAGTAACGACGACGCTATCGAATACCGGAAGTAGCAATTTTTCAGACTACCACATGGAGTTCAAGCAACCGGGGGTCTTGTGTGCTCCGCATGCAATTGCCGGCTGTAGATGAGCTTGCGAATTCTACTCTCTTTTACTGCACCAACAGCTGTCGTAGTCAGATTTCGGAGAACAAAATATACGCGGGAACGAGTGGGTAAACAAACGAGAGGTTTTCAAGGGATTCCTTGGAGAAATATTTTCTTTGCGAAGCGGACGGAGGCTTGAAATAATTAAATTCAGAGAGGTACTCGGCTTTGACAATGGAAATTTCTCAACGAGTCACGAGACCAGCATAACGCGGAAAATAAAGTCGCGAGCAGGTGATTTTCAGTAATCATCGCGTGTTTCATCACATCAAAGTCAATATTTTCATTTAAACTATCTGCTGTATTTTAATGAAGCCTCGGCTTAGATAAACACCATTGACGCAAGCCGTAAAAAACATTTATTTCTCTTATCGAGTCCCTCTAAAAAAGTAATCAACGATTTTCAGCTAAATTTAGCTCCAAAATCGTTGCGAATCGTCATTAAGTTATCTTCCCATCTTGTAAAAAAAATAAGTTTTTTTTTTTTGGGTTTGATTATAGATGAACAGTGCGCAATCAGTCGGCATGCAGAAGAGATGATGTTTCGTCACAGAACCAGAACGCATTATTGATAAGTCGATGACGCGCGGTGAGCATTTTCCATCCCGGAGATTCGACTTTTCCCTCGCGTGAATGAAGCTCGCCACGTCATTTGGACTTTTTTCGTGTTCGAGCCGATCGTACGAGTTTAAAAGCGAATACGAATATCTCGTGGCTTTTTTGCGCATGATTTTCTAGAAAATATTAAATTTTAAAAAGATCTGATTCTGAAGTTGTCGGGTGACGAGAGAGATCACGACCCGAGCGTAATACCGGAAGCCGGCGATTTCCTGCGCTACATTGTTTCAATCCCGTAAGCATCATCTTCCGTTTGTTTGTTCCGGTCGGTTCCCCCCTTCGGTTTTTTTCCTGACGCGAGATTGATTTTAACCGCACGGCCGCGGGCTGCTATCACCTGCGTGCGTCTGGTTTTGTAAATCCCGATAACCCGCGTTTTTTAAATTTCAATCGTACGCAATTTCTCCGTATCTTTAAAAAACACAAAGAAAAATAATATTTTTTTTCCTCCTCGAGCCAATCGTTTTCTTCTTCTTTAAGTGCGACAATAAAAATGCGTCGTGAAAAAAAAAAAATTGACACGGAAGCGCGCGCGTTTATACTCTTATTTACCCCTCGGCGAGGCGCAATTCTCTCGTGCGTCAAAATTTGTTGATCCGAGGGAATTTATTTAAATTTTTAAGGTCTATTAATAAAATCGACAATTGATGTATTATGCTAATGAAGCTTACACTTGTCGTTAGATCTGCAAATATTTAATGGTCTGGCGTAAGGTAGAGGACCCAATTCGCGGTCCTTACCCGTAGTAAATGAGACTTTTGCTTCAAAGTACCCCCATTCCTTATTGGGGTACGCAGATTGCAGATGGGATTTCACGTATAAAAAAGGACCATTAATTGGGGTAAGGTAAAAAGTGCTCTCATTAATTGGGTCAAAAAGGTGTTGACTTTAAACATTAATAATTCAATAAATAAATATTTGAAGTAAAAAAAATTTATTTTGATGCTCAACATCCTTAAAATTAAGTTTGTGAAAAAAAAATAGACTTTAAAGAGCTTTGTTTTTTCAACAAAATCTGAAAAAACGTGATTTTTGCGGACCACAATTGGGTCCTCTACCTTACGTGCGGCGATTAATATTTTGGAGACTCCCGCGCGACAGGTGTTTTTTTTTTTTAAAGAAACTACAGTGCAGGAGCAAATTCGAGTGTTGACTTTCTCGGGCCATTGACGTCATAGCACGAAATTTGACGAATTTTTTAAGCGCGATAACCGACACGCGCACTCGATTAAAAGTGGTAATTTATTGGGAGAGAAGTTTGTTTAATTGGGTGATTAATTTTTAACTATTTTTTTTTTTTCTATTTTAATTTAAATTAATTTATTTATACGCATGTGATAAAAAAAAATTCAATTACAAAATTATTTTAACTATTCAATAAAATTTAATATAAAGTAATTTATTTAAGTTTTTTACAGGATTAATTTATTATTATTATTATTGTTTTTTTTTTTAAACAAGCATCGAACAGAAACAATTAAATTAAATTATCGAGCATGCCATTCGAACAATTTATTATTACAAAAAATTTAAAATTAGTAAAAAAAAAGTCGAGGTCTTACGAAACGCAACCTTTTTTTTTTTTTTTTTTTTTTTATGCGACACATTTGATTAAACAATCTATTATTTATCGTGATTTTTGTAAAAAAAAAAATTCCGTACACGTGACACCTAACGCTATTAGTTACGTTTTTGCATAACATCAGAAAAATCGATTAATTAGTTTTTTGAGTTCAAACAAAAAAAAAAGTTAATGCATTTTTGTGTAAAAAATTTAACTCCCAAACTAAAAAAACTATTTAAAATTTCCTTAAATAAACAGTTACATCGCGATGATTTTTCTCATCGCGGGGCATTAGCGTACGCTCGCAAGAAAAACTTCACACCTGCAACAGCGGAGTAGAATAATTCATAATGTATTCCGCGCGCACTCCGCGGGCTTTTAAAGGCGCGTTAGAATTGCGATTTTATATACAGCAGCAGCAGCAGCTCGCATTGTTTCTATCGCACTCGTACGTACGTAAAAGGGGGCGTTTTGACCGACTCGGGTTTTATTTTTAAAACCAGCCGAATTTCCTCGGTGACTCACTATTGAAAAATAAAAAAATCGCGCGGGGCTTGTTAAATTTCCCACGATTTGCATCTACGACAAGCCCCTTCGAGACATTTGATTAACAAAAAGTCTGATGGCGTGATTTTAAAAAAAACAACTAGGCTGGAAACAATTTTTTGGAAAGTTAAAAAAGCATTGTAATACCACACACGTGTCGATGTACATTTTCCCTCCGATTTTCCCATTCCGGGGCTTACTTGAAACTAACTTTTAATTGGATTTAAAAACTTATACAGAATTTTCATTAAATTATAAAATAAAACATTAAAATTTTTAGAACAATTTTAAAATACTGATCTTCTTTGATTTATAATTTACAATTATAACAAATATAAGTAAAATCGATTTTGACACATGCACACTCTCAAGTATTTGTGAGTATCAAATATACATTGAACAAAAATCATGAAAAAAAATTGACGAATAGGAAAAAATAAAGTTATATTCAAAACTGAAAATATTTTGGACGACCAAATTTGACTCTCACATTCTCGGCATTGCCAAGACTTTTTTATTTATAAGGCTGAAGAATTGACAATAATACAATAAAACTATTCGGCGCATCGCTTTTCAAGCACAGTTATTCTGTTTGTTTGTTTGTTTTTTTTTTTTTTTTTTCTTTTCAAAAAGGTGTATTGTTTGGGCTCTCTTTTTAAACCCCGAAAAATTTGTAAGGTTAAAATTTTTGAGCCGCAAGCGCAAACAAGACAATCAACGGTAGTTTTTATGAATCAGTCAACGTCGCCAGAGAGTAGAAAATACGTTGCGGAAAGGTCCACCGGGGGGTATTTTGAAGTCTCGTGTTGTTTGAAATTGAGCTTAATCCGAAGTGACGCGGGTCGACGGTGCACGAGAAACGTGCGCGACGCGGCCACTCCCGCACGTTCAGGCCAACGTGAACGCATTCGATAACCGTCCACGCATTTTATCTGTTTAATTCGGATTACTTTAATTGTCGCAGGTGACCGGTGAGTATTAATAGACAAATTTTTTAATACAACGGATTGAGCTGTTTTTATATGAATAATAATAATTTCAAATAAATTAATTGAAATTAAAATATTTGTAGGAAAACTCGAGCTTAGTATTCAAATGTACGAAAGCTTTGCTTCCAACGGTCGTTGGTTTATGAGGTTTCAGAAGGAGTAGAGTATACTTGATGATTTAAATATGAGAAATTTGTCGTAAGACAGAACCTAAGTTATTTTCAGATGTATATGATTTTTTTATTATCTGTAATATATGACTGTACTCATTTTATTTACAACAGAAAAAGCTACAAAAACAAATTAGCTCAATCCTTTTAATACCCACTTGAAACACTAAAGCTCGATCAATAAACAAACAAAGTTAATTACAGGGCACAATCAAAACAAGCGACGGCTGCGGTTTGCACATATCTCACTTCACACTCGGTCGGAAGGTCAATGAAAAAAAAAGTCGCACGTGCTTGCGTCCCCCCGCGAATTCGTATAAAAAAAAATAGATCCACCGATCATCATCCTTTATAGTAAATATTTACCCGTCAGCTATCGCCCATGCAGTCGCGCGCGGTCTCGATTATCATTTCAAATTAGCGCATAGATGATTTATTTATACCGACTTGCGTCACATTACACTCCAATGCAGCAGCAACGGCAAAAAAAAAAAAAAAAAAAAAAAATTAATATGTTATTCAACTCCTGTTTAAGAATAAACGCTTATTTACAAACATACTCGCTGGTACTGTTTTTGCGCAAGGAATATTGAATAGGAATCACGCGATAAGCGGTCGTTAAAATTTTGATTGGAATTTCTTTTTTTTTCGGAGACATTTGAATAAAACGAGTTTTCGCGCGCCCTTTGCTTAACGGCCGTTTGTTTACCATCCGCGAGTGACCAGTAAAAAAGGCGAGAACATGCGTGGGAGGTGCGCTTTACCGGCGGTATATAACACTTTACTTTTATGGCATACGAAAAAACCAGCTTGATTATCAACTGCGAGTAGAGGTTTGTTTTGAAATTTTATACGATAAAGTTAAAGGAATTCTTTCATGATTTTTTATAATTAATTTTTCAACTGAAAAACTAAAAAATATTTTATGTAATTTAAAATTTTACTTTTGACGTTTGTTGGTTTTATCTAAACTTGAAGAAAAATTTTATTGCTTAAAAAATGTTTTTTTTCTACATTTGTAAGTCAATTGGATTTTCAATTGAAAATTTTTGCAATTTTATCTTTATTTGAAATTTTTTTAGTTTTATCTGCGTTACGAGTAAAAGAAAAATTTTACTGCGCGATAAAATTTTTCCCTTACTTGGAATTCAGTTGGATTTTTTAAATTAAAATTGAAAAAATAAAGGTTTTTATAATTTTTTTAAATGAATGAATATTTTTCTTTACATTTTGAAATTGTAAATCCAGCTCAGTTTACAGTTCGCAGCTGTATTTCCGGCTTGAAATTCAATTAATTTTTTGCGCCTCGATTTTTACACAGTCCAAAACCATAATCTTTGTCGGCACGGGTAAGAAAGAAAAAAGGTTTATCAAAAAAAAAGAACCAGAACCATCCGGGTGTATATAGGATCGAACGAGTGGTTTTCGACTACCGAAACTAGTTTTTCAACTCGATAAATAAAGCCCCGAGGTCTCGCTGCTCATCACCCAATCATCATAAAACCAGTCGGTCGAAATAGCCTCTCCACGTGGAGATAAAAAAAAAAAAAAAAAGATTCTTTCGCAGAGAATAACAATCGATTGTAGGGGGGTATATCAACAGGTACGCTTACCTTTTTCTCGCGGCCGGCCGGTATAAGTGTGTCAAACAACCGACGTCATTTCCTATGCAGCGATGGGTTACCGCTCTCTTTTACATCACTTCCTCCTCCTCCTCGAAAGTAGGTGACTGTGCGGAGGAGGAGGAGGTGACCTTTTCGCGAACGAAAAGCACGCCTCCTCGGCGCTCCGGCGCAATTTATGGGAGATTATCGGGTTTCCGTTTGAGGAAAAAAACAGCTCTCTTTTTATTTGGGAGCTGATCTTTTTTTTTTTTACTGGATGTTGATCTTTGGGTTTTACTTTGGATTTTCCCACGTGCGCGCTGCTGAGAGCGGAGGTAGTCGTCGTCTTGGCAAGCGTCTATCTTTCAGCCGAGTTCAATGACCAACGACCGCGGACTCGGTGCCAGGTCACACTACTTTTTTTAAATCGCGATGTGTGCAGCTACCTTTATGCAAGCCGATGGAGCTGTAAAGTTTTATTGGCTCGCAAGGTAGGTATATCACAACAAAACTCTAAGTGCATCCGTCGGACGCTCTCAAATTTTCAAAAAACCCCTTTTCGGCGGCTTTTTCGAAGACTCGTAACGGTGCCCGGGACACGTGACGTCAACCGAATTTCTCCTACCTAATCAAAGAATTCCCGCGTACGCAAGCTCTCGCTTTCTCGCGGGCGATAATTCTTTTTTTTTTTTTTTTTTCTTCCTACTTGTTTTTCTGCTTCGTTTATTCGCTCGGTCAAACAAATCGCGCACGGGAGGCGAGGAGTCTTGATCGATGCGTGTCGCGCAAAATAATGCGTAATGACTGCGGCTACGCCACGCCGGATGTTGGGCACCGGATACCGAGACACACGCAACGCGAAAGACAAAACTTCCCCGCATACGTTATCATCGAGCACTGATAGGTACCACCATTGTAAAATATTATTGAATATATATACATACATTTTTTCAAAACACCGAGTAGCGGCATTACCCGATTGTAAAACAAATAACCCTACATACACCGTGAATCTTTCATAAGAGTGCACGGTAGTAGCGTTAATTTGTTATTTTGATTCGCGGGGGGGCATTGTTTGAGCGCTAAAAATAAAGTCCGCGGGAGCGAATAACGTAGGTAGGTATCTTAATTCCCCTTGCACGCATCGCATCGGGGGCTGGAGCGCCTGCGTCGTCGCGGGGGTTCGTCAACTCCCATTGTTTACCCCCGTCGCGTTTGCGTCACGCCCGTTCGCTTATCTCTTATCAACGATCATCACGGCACTCACAGCAAAAAAAAAAGAAAAAAAGGAGAAAAAAATTAAAAAAAAAAGAGTCTCTCACCATTCTCGGGCAGGTACTGGAACGGGGGTGTCCGCGTACCCGAGAACGCGTAGCTTCGGTTCGCTCGGGTCGTAAATCATCGGTTGTTATTGTTGTTTTGTTAGATTTACGATTTTTATTATTTTTTTTTTTTTTCTCGAGAACAAAAATTTACAGCCCGCCGGCGGTGGCATTGTTCCCCGGATAAGCAGCTATTGTTGGGAAGATGCTGCCCGTGCAGCTGGGGAGGGGAGTAGCGTGCAAGCAGCAGCGCAGGCAGGTTACACACTTTCTACGGCGATGACGCACGAGCCCGACGACGACGACGACCACACAGGTGTACCTGGCAGTGTTATGGGAACTAGGCGCTCGAGGGATCGATACTCCGAAAGGGCTTACCTTGTTGAAGTGGGACTGCAGGAGCTTCTCGTACTGGTCCACGGCCCTCAGGCATATCCTCGTGGTGAAAGCCTCCATCCTGGCGGGCAGCGGAGCGTGGCACACGCTGCTCGACATTTGCACTCAAAAACACACTCGAGTTGACAAACACACTCACGATTTCAACAGGAGAGATTAAAGTGTTGATCGAAGTTATGAAAGTAATGATAAAAACACGTGGGTCACGACAAGCTGACACTCAACTGTCGCGTAGCGGCGCGAAGGACCGACTGAGCTTGCCCGGACGCGACCGGCTTCTTTTATTATAACTCGGTGCTGCAGCGCCGACCCCCACTCCGCGACGTGCATGGGAGCGTATACAGACTCTGTGTCGGGCGGGGTTTTAGGATTTGATCGCCGGTTTAGTTTTGATGAACGCTTATTGAGTTTGTTAATTGTTACTAATTGATGTCGACTGTTTGGTTTGACAAAACCATTCATATTTGTTACGAGCTTTTAACTATTTTTAAATCAATAAATTTTTGAAAAGCCGTATGGATCAGTAATTGTTCAACTCAGTTAAAGTTTATAAAAATAATTTTAAAAAAAATCGTTAGTTTATCAAGAAAATCATTTTTATTGTTTTGATAGTATCAATTTGTAGCACCCATTTTTTCACTTAATTTCTTTCACATACTTGTTATAATCATTTATTTTAAATAATAGTTAACAATGTCTAATGAATATGCCTCAAAATTAAAAGTCGAATGGATGTTATTTAAATAAAAACTGTTAAGTTTATTTAAAAAATTTATACATATTTAAATGTTTAAAAAAATGCTTACATGGTTACAATGGACAAAAATTGAGTTTTTCAGTAGCAAATAATTATAAGGTTACAGAAACTTAAATTGATTAAAATGAGGTGTATAATATATAATTTTAATTACTATAAATTATAATAAAAAGTTTTTTTTTTATCTATTAATAAGATTTCAAATTTATTGATAGTTATATTCAGTCATAGTCTAAAGGTTACCACTAAGATTTTTAGTATATAGTTTGTAAATTACAATTATGACTAGTTTGTTTAAAAGATAAAATTTTGTTTACTCTTAGTAATATTTGTTTAATCACACACTCAAAATGTGATTCAAAGTTTATTTAGTAAGTTGGTGCTAATCAAAGCTAATTTAATCCAATTTTTTATTAATTTTTTAATTGATTTAAATGAGACAAACCTGTTGTAATAGAATAATGGAATGTGTAAAGTATCTTGATTATTCCAGTAGATTGTAGTTAATCGAAACTCATCTAGAGTATTCGTTAGAAAAGACTTTGATAGTACATACGTAAACGTAATCAGCTATTTTTATGTTTTTGTAAGTAGTAACCGAAGGTACAGTTGAAATTCATCAAAATTTTGGATAACTTAAAAAATTTAATTAAAATTTATTATTTTATTTGCTTTTTTAAATCTTCAATTCAAACCGATCGAACTAAATTTACAAAAGTATAATAAATTGTCGAATTATAAATAAAAACAAGTGCCTTGGATTGATTCAAGTTTTTAGTATGATATTATCAAACTTATCTTTTACATAGAACGTGTAAAATGATCAGCATATCCGCAATTATCAACGCTATCAAACTATTTGATAAACAGGCTTAGTATGCAGTTTGAAAAATAACTTCAGCTCAAAATAAATTATTTTCTTAAGTATAATATGCAGAGTGCAGTGCACTTTTGTTTCGTCAGCTGTTTGGCCTTATTTTAGTAATGTCAGCGCCTTTATTAATTTTGTACTTCTTGAAATCACTTTATTTGTTTATACGAATTATTCTCGAAAGGAGACGCTTACGAGCTTTTTGGATCTGCTTCTACAGCAATTAAGAGAATTATTATAGTCAATGTTATTTGTCTGAGTTTATCCGGAAGTTGTAGAATCAAAACACTCCTCAAAATCAACCACAACCTTGACTGTCTTACGACTTGTCTCAATAATTTTATTATCTTTAAAGAATATTCATTGGTTTGTTTTTGTAAAAATGTAAAAGTATTGCTACGGTACAAATACTCAAAGAAGTACAATTTTTTTTACATATTTTTATTAATAATGCGTATTATGAAATTAATAAAAAAAAAAATTTCATTTGTTTTCGTATCCTGGATAAAGGTCTTTAGTCTTCGTTAAACAAATGAATTTATCTACTCGCGTTTAATTGACGTCATTTAATGGCGCTTCTACAGGTGATTACTGTTAGACATACATTCGATAGATAAGGCTAAGGTAACATTCTATCTCGATAGATTGAGTTTTCAGACCCGAAAAATAATTTATTTTGAATTTATCGAACCATCTAAACTATTTTTTTTCAAAGCCCCGGTTGAACTCGTGTTTACAATTATTTTGCTTTATCATCTACCATGTAATTAACATGTTTTTATAAGTTACAACTCTTTTTTGTTTATCTGAGCGTGTGTAAATGATAAAAAAAAAAAAAAATAGATACCTTCTAACACGAAGTTTTTCTAGAAAATTAACTTTACCGATTCTGCTTACTAAAATTAAAATGACAATTTTCAAATAAAAAAGCTACCAAAGTAGTACCAAGCTATTGCAACAAAGAAGAAGATCTTCCTCAAAATTACATCTAAATCTCGTCTGACTAAGCATCTCCAACAACTTTCTTTGTGATCCCAGGTAAGCAACAAAAGCTACGAGATGATACCATTGTGCAATAAACAAAAGGCAGCGTTACTCACACCGTCGAGATACCCCGAAACAATTAAAGTCGTGTTTGTTTGGGCAAATCATCGTTCCAGCAAACGCCTCGCTCTTCCCGTGACTTCAAAAATAATGTTAAACTCAGAAGTCGTGCGATGAGAACGCTGCAGGATGCATCTCATAACGGCACCATCCCGAGCTATGCGGAAACAGCCTAGATTTTACGCCGTGAAAGCTGCAAGGTCGATGCATGCTCTATCGGCGCTTTACATCCAGAATCCTCTCCTTGAGTCACCCGAAAATCTCCCGGTAAACAACAATTGAATAATAATATTTGACAGATTGGAAATCACGTGCGAGGCAATGAGACACGCACGGTTTTTTTTTTTTTGTATAAAAAAAAGAGAGTGAAGGTGAATCAGCAGTGTACTGAGTCAAGATCGATAAGTTGATCGTGATTTTGCACTCGGGGATTTTTTTTTAATCCCGGCGAGAGGAGATCAATTAGGTCACAGGTTCGATAGAACGACCGAGGTGTCATTGAGCTAGCAGGGTTTTTACGGACGATTGGATTTCTGAAACGCACGCTAGAGATCGATCTTAGCAGATAAGCGATCGAAATTGGATAAGAATGTAATCGGAGAAAAATTCGAGTGGAGCGGAACGTTACGAAACCAGCGGATCCCTTTTCAATGAGATGGGAACTGAGTTCAACAGGCAAGCATAAATTTTTTTGCTTAAAAATAAATTTTAAATATTGGGAATGATAATTCCGAGTAAAGTGTATTTAACTTTGATTATTTTCCCGAGCTGAATTTCAACCAATAGGAACGCCGCATTTGACATTTGGCGGAGGGGTGTGGGTAAAATGATTTCGATAATTTTTCGGTTATTTCCAATTCGAACGTTTCGAGTCGCATGGCAACTCGAATTGTTAAACTTGTTCAATTCAACTTTTGGGTTGGACCCGAGTCACTGCGGTGCAGACCTCTATATGAGTATTCATAGGTATATTCATAGTAAACAAAGAGTTATAGAACTATAACCGCCAAAATGTAAAATACAGCATTTCTATGGGTTAAAATTCAGCTGGGGAAAATAATCCAGCTAAATACCCCTCGTGCTTCAAAATTTTAGATAATTTTCCTCCAGTTTTTTTACACAGCAACTCGCGGGGCAAGTTTGACAAAAAATCACTCGCGCTTCGCGCTCGTGATTTTTAAGCTGCCAAACTTGCCCCCCTCGTTGCTGTGCAACAAAACACAGTCGGAAAATTATCGACAATTTTGAAGCACTAGGGGTGTTACGACTGAAAATACAATATTAGATGATTTTGATTTCAACTAAACATCAACATATTTATTGCAATTTTTGATTAAATATTTATAATGTATTCTGTGACTGTACTAGTACTGTTTTTGCCTAAAGATATGAATTTAAAAAATTTCAGATTGAAGGTGACCCAAAACGCTAGCCTCTAAATATTTCTAAAGAAAAAACATTATTAATTGAAAGATAAGCCTTGACAATTGTTAATATATAAATAATTTTAACTGCCTCTATGATTATTTTTAATTTTAACCCTTGTCTATAAGGTAAAATGAATGTCTGGTAAACTAGTATCACTGTAACAACATTGAAAAACAACAAAATTTTAATTTGTTTTCATGAGCTCAAGTACTTACTGTAATGGAATTTTTTTTAGTACGCAAAAAAAGATGCAGTTATGTCACTAATGTTCAATTATTTTAAACAAATTGATTATTTACAGTTTGACAGTGTATTATAATAGTTATGCAGATAACTACATTTTATCATCTTCCATGAAGCGAGCGAAAAATTAGTAAATGGAATTTTTTTTTTTCAATTACAACGCACCACTCGAGCGTTCAATTATGACCGTAATTTCCAATTCAAAACAAATTGGTTATTTACAATTTGAAATTGTGCGGTAACACTAATAAATAATAATTATTTAATCACTGAAATCCATGTCAAAACTTTGGTCATGAACAGGCAATCGGACGCTGCATTGACGTAGGACATTTTTCAGCTAACAACAAACTGTTAGCAGTAAAGGGGTTAGGTAAGAGGCGTAAATTTTCATTCATGTCTGGCTACAACTCGTCGCTTACTACTTAGATAGGTCTAATTTTTTTTTTTTTTTTTTTTTTTTTTTTTTTTTAAGTTTCTCGAAGTCATTGATTGGAAATGTAATTGGTTTTGAGATTTTTCTCGAGCCGAACACTGCAATTTTGTTCTTTCAAATAAGAAACTTTGAATCATCGGAGAAAACTTTTCTAGATCGTTAGATAAAGTCACATTGTACAGACTTAATGCACCTTTAGTCACCGTGAGGAAATAAAAGGACACGCAAGAGAATTTTTCTTCTCTCTTTTGTGTAATAATTACACAATAAGCTTGAGGAAAAAAAAAAGTTTGCTAGAGGTAAATTCAAGATTCTGCGGTTTTACACGCGATAAAATTTCATCTCGAGATCAAAGCGAAAGATTTGGAAAAAAAATCATGTTACACCGACTCTGACCAATCTTAGATTGACTATCTTTACCTAAGGATTGAATAAAAAAAACTCATTCTATTACAAACTATCGATAAACAAAATGAATTTTTTACAACTTTAATTATAAACCAATTTTTAATAAAAATAAC
Source organism: Encarsia formosa (assembly GCA_038277355.1). NCBI lineage: Eukaryota > Metazoa > Arthropoda > Insecta > Hymenoptera > Aphelinidae > Encarsia > Encarsia formosa. Next base: position 18,498,988 of record CM076186.1, on the reverse strand, counting down.
TTTTAGTATTAAGATTTTTACATTTATATTATTCAATTAGCTGAAAATAAATCAAGAATGTAAAAATGGATTTATACTAAAAACTTATTCTATTACAAACTATCGATAAACAAAATGAATTTTTTACAACTTTAATTATAAACCTTTTTTTTTATAAAAAAAACTTTTAGTATTAATATTTTTATATTCATTTTATTCAATCAGCTGAAAATTAATCAAGAATGTAAAAATCGATTGTCTAACCAGATCCTAGTTACTGTCAGCTCCAAACAAAGGTCCAAGCAAATCTACAGCAATAAAAAAAAGGTCTAAAATCAGGTTAACGGTTCAACAGTAAATTTAGCATCGAAACCGATCGCTTTGTATCGCGGGTTTTAATAGTCACTTTGGCTCGCGGCCATACGTTTATTTTCATTTTCGATTCACGGTAACCGCCCCAGTGATTTGCGACTGTTTACGCGTCCCTGGATTTATGGGATGCAATTTCTTTCTCTCGTTAGCTCTTTCGGCTGATTAATTATTTTTCCAAACGTGTATACTCGCTGATATAATGGACATTCCGAAGATGACGAACCGGGTTAAGGTGAAGGCGGCCTTTTTTTTCCCCTTTGACTGGCGTACTGGGATTTCTGGTAATTCTTGGTTCACGCACGAAATTGATTTTTAAAAACTTTCTGAATGGGCCAGATTTTTTTTTTTTAATATTTACATATAATTACGCGGTGATGTCATATTTGATAACTGGTTTACGAGGATAATTTCGGTAAATTTTTGTGGGAAAAAAAATTTTAAATTCACTATTGAAAAACCGCAAAAATGGTCTTTTTGATTGCACGGTGTCAGGAAGTGACGCCACGTATGATTATTTAATTCTTTTTAAAATGCTAAACTGGTGAAAAATGAAAAAATTAAAACCATTATTTATATGATGTGATTCGTGAAACTGTTTAGTCAAATGGCTCGTTATTTAGGTTTAAAAATTATATTACGTAGATGAACTAGAAAATCTCGCGAGGTCGAATATTTCATAAATTTTTGTATTATCCGTCCAGACATGAAAGAGTCCAGAAATATATGACACGAAAAAAAACCTGATATAATGAAATTGATTAACATTTAAACAACGAGCGCGAAAGGCTGGAGTTAATCCATAAATCTCGGCTTACACTGGAAGTATAATCATTTTTATTTACAGCGGCGAAAAAAAAAAAAAAAAAAAAAGTGTCACTGATTCAAGGCTAGATTTGTTGGAAAAATCATCCAGACGGCCTGCCGCCACGCAGGAATTTCGATAAAAAAAAATAGTTAAAAAAGTAAAAAGTGAAACACTAATTTGACCAAAAAAAAATGCGAATACAAACTTTTTCAAACACGGAAACTTGTTTTTTTTTTTTTTTTAGTTTTTATCAAAAAATAAAATAATAAAGTTTGTTAATAGTGCTGATCCCGTCGTTGAAAAAACTTATTCTTATTACAGTCTAATTGTATTGACAAGAAATTAAGGTCAATTAAACGTATCAAATTTATTCAACGGTCTGTAAAAACATGTAATTTATTTGCTACTTTACTTATAGATTATTAATTAGTTTTCCGTGATCAATTTTTGCTAATTTTTCACGTGTTTCGACGAGTCATTTAAAATTATGTATCTCTCAAGCTATTATTTAAATTTTCTTTAAAATTGAATTTAAGATAGTGCATGTTTTTTGAAATGTACTCTACTGCATCGAACTTTATAACAATTGCAGTTTTATTTTCGAACTAAAACTAAGAGATTAAAACAGTTACTGTCATTGAAATAACTGCAAAATTATGGAACGTTATTTACAGTTACACTGATTTTTATTTTATGTATAGTTTTGCACAATAAATTTTGTATGATTTTAAAAAGTCTGTGATGAAAAATGACTTGAACTTTCTAATAAAATTTATGTTTTTCATTCAGACAAAAATAAGGGATTTTTGGGGATGTTTAAAATAAAATATAAATATTACGCGGAACAAAAAATGATTCACATTTCACATTAACAAGCTCGATTACTTTAAACTCAGAAATCTTGAATGAGTTCCGCTTTTTAGATTTTTCTAGAAAATTTTTATAACCTAGTCCGTAGAGCCATTAATCCTCATTTAAAAATTAGTCAGCAATACGTTAAGAATTTATTTGAGAAAAAAAGTTTTCTTTGATGAAATACTTATTTTATCATTTTGTTACTATAATTCTCATTGAATTCATAAAAAAATTTGATTGTTTAACATTATTATAAACAGATTAATTAAAAAAAATTTCCCAAAGTTTGCCTTTTTTTGCGTAAACAACAGACTTTTTAAAAACTTTTTTACTAAAAAATCATTAAAAAAACTTCAACTAACAAAATATTATGAATTATCAAATCAATAATCACCATAAAAAATGAAAACTCGTAAGAACCCCGTAAAAAAAGTTGTTTGCGGTTACGCCCGCATAATTTAGCAATGCTCTAAAAGTGGCAAGTATCCGTAAATATGAGGGCTCTTTGAGATAGTATAATGTCAAATCCAATTGACGTCATTTATTATCATGCTTATAAGTTCAGCGATTATTCGATAATTATACTTTTATGGTGTAACTTATAGATTTCCACGTAAACACGATACGGCTTTCGTGAATTTCTCAAATGACTTGGCTTTCGTATCCACAAATAACCCGTTTAAATATAATTTCATTAGTTTCTCAGAACGTGTAAAAAAAAAAAAAAAAAAAAAAATTTTAATATTCGAACAAAAAAAAAATTGTTAGAATAATCATATCCATGTAAATCAATATCAAGCAAAAAAAAAAACCTATATATAAATTCACTTTTTTTGGGAGGATCAAGACCGGTTATCTCGTAAAATCATAATATCTCAGCGCGAAAGTGAATTTGCTCGATGTTTGTCGAAAATGAGCCGCTACGATTGAACAAACGCGACTTAAAATTCCTCGCGCACTTTCGAACGAGGTATCGCGTCACAAGTCCATCACCGAAGGTTAGAGATATGCAACGGTAAACGTTATGTAATTGGGAAAGCTGCGTGTGGAATTCACACTATTTTTATCCGTACGTTTGAATTTTTCGCATTTTCTTTATCGATCGTACGATTCAATAATTCATACTACACGTGACCACTTATTTATAGAAAATAATTTGCCAGCTCTTGTTTTTTTTTTTTTTTTTTTTTTTTCTTTTTCAACATGTGTAATAAAAATAAATATTATTTTATTGACAAAGATAAGAGCTTAGTTTCCCAGAGAAATTAATGAAAATTAAGGAAAACGTTTGACCTAGATGCACGATAATTAATTCGATTAGAGTAATTAAAAATAAAGAAGCTATAAAACTACGTGCACCAGGCGGGATCTATGCTTTCCCAGCAAACTACAATCGCGCTCCAAATCTATCTTTCCATTCAATTGCGTCAATGTTCCAAAGTGCACGCCAGTCCGAAACAAAACACATCGCTGTGCTGCTAATTAATCGATGCGCCCGTCATCGTCGGTTTATATAAATATTATATATCTTTTGATTTGATTCTTGCCGCAAGAGTCGCTTCACAGCTTGTTTACCTAGTTTTTAGTTGTTTTCGAATATTTGATAAGTTTTGGCTTATGAGTGTTTGAAAATTCCAAAAATACTTTGTTCAAAAATAAAATTTTTTTTATTCGTATAAAAAAGAAGAGGTTTTGAAATATTTTTGCCTTATGTCTACAAATATTGGTTCAATATTTTCTTAGCTTTTTTTCTTCTCAAATATATATATATATATATACATATATATTTGATTAATCAGAGGAAAAATTTCAGATCTCATACAGAATTTAATATTTAAGTTTTGGATTTAGAGCTATCTTACTCGTTTTTTAATTAAAAAAAAAGACTTTAGAAATATAGAAATTTTTTTTTGGAAATTGGAGCATTTTTCAGTATTTTACAGACTATAATATTACAATAAAATATATTTTATTTGTAGTGATAGTACAAATTGACAATTGAAAATTCTGAAGCAGTGTAACCTTGAAAAAACATGAAATAAATTAAAAAAAAAAAATGTTTACGACAGCTCCAGTTTTCATTAAATGAAAAACTGTTCAGTTAATCAACGATATAAAATTAAAAAACACGATTTGATTACAAAGTTTTAAAACTTAAAAATCAATGTCATTTGTACGTTAGTCATTTTAAAGCAGAAGTATCTAAATACTGTATGAAATAAACTACTTGAAATAAGATTTTCACAGTTTAAATAAAAAATCACTATGATTTTCTTACGTAAAATTTTAGCAACTTTACACTGGGTGTGTAATATACTCAGCAGCAGCAAAATTATGTAATACCTATTGGGACTATTCATACAAAAGTCATTGGTCCGATCTTCATTAATCAGGCTATTCAGATTTAATGATTGCTGATTTTGACACAAAAAAGATTTGCAAAAAAAAAAAAAAAGACTAAAAACTTAGATACTACTAACTCACAATCAACTATTAATTCTTAAAGATCTGAATCAGAATTTTTTTTTCTACGTTCATTTATTTCGTTTGTAAAACTCGTACTTTCCATGCATTCAAGTAATGTAACTCTAATATTTCGCAGTTATAAAAAACAAATAAGGGAGGAGGTGGTGCTCGTACGCAGTGCAATGCGGCTCGTTCCGGGACGTGACTTTTGACACGTAGTTCCAGCCGGGACTCGTCTTCTGGGTATTCTGCGTAGGTACTCGGCTCGCTTGCGTGCGCACGCGGCTTCTTCTTGCTTCACGACTGTTGTTCTTTCTTTTTTTTTTTTTTTTTTTATCTCCGTTGCTCGTGGCAGGGATGAAAAAACTCATAAAGTTCCGAGCTTCTTTTTTCACTCCTGCCAGAAGAGATTCGTCGTCAAAACAATCTTTCGGCTGCCCGGATTTCTTATTTATTTCGCGCGAATTCTCCCGGATTACCCCGGATAGTGGAAGTTTTGTGCGCAAAAGTATAGGATGTAGAACAATAAATTCAGTCTCCATGATTTTTGAAAGTGAGGTACTGATATAGTAAATTTTTCATTGATAAATTTCAGTCTCGACTGAGAAGTGTTTACCACGAGGATTGTAGGACAGTTTCCCCAATCCAGTTTTCCCAAACCCGTTTTCCCCAAAATTCATTTTCCCCAATTTCAGTTTCCCCAAAATCCATTTTTCCCAATTTTTTTCCCCCAATGCCCTTTTTCTCCAAAATCCATTTTTCCAACTTCAATTGTTTACTAGGAGGTTAAACAATCTTGGTTAAAAATTTTTTCTTGGTTAAAAATTAAAAATAAAAAAATTCTTGGTTAAAAATTTTCTAGTTACTTTTTTTTCGACTTTTTTTAAAATAAATTTTGGCATTTAAATTATTTGTTTAATTACTACAATGGCTGAGTTAATAAAAGCGAGAACCAGAAGTTTGTCGCACATTGACGGCTATCTGTACTACCATAAGTCAGGAAAAGAGCGCAGATATTGGAACTGCGTAGAAGAAAATATATGCAAAGCGCGTATCACCACGACCGGAGATGGGGACAACTTAGTCGTAGTTAGGAGGATGGATTTGTCACCGCATTCCGATTATGCTCCAAATCGAGAAGCAGTAGAAGCTGCGAGAGTTAGAGCAAGTGTTAAAAGAAAAGCTAAGGAACACCCGGAGGCGCCGACTGCGCAAGTTGTTCGGAGAGAATTGAAAAACTTGCCGCAGCAATTCGAACAAACATTGAATGGCGACAGGTTTCTTCTATACGACTCCCGGCAAGACACGGTTGATAGCAGTGACGACAGCGTCGATGAAGATGACGATAGATAGGACTTAAAACTGCATATAATGGCGAAGATCGCAGCATAAAAAAAAGTGTTCACGCTTTGTGTGCTCTGGCATTTGTCCCAGTACACAAAGTATATGAGCACTTTCAAACTATCAGAGACGACATGCCTGCTGAGCTGGATGGTGTCGTCGATTACTTCGAGTTAAACTACATTCGAAGGTTGAAGGTTAAGCGACGGAAAGGTGGTGGTGGTGTACGAATGGTTCCCAATCCCGCAAGATTTCCTCCTGAGTTGTGGAACCAGTATATTGCGGTGCTAACCAACTCGGCTGGAACAAATAACATTTCCAAGGGTTGGCACAACCGCTTTCAGCTCATGGTTGGGAAGCACCGCCCCAGCTTATATGCATTTTTTGAAGAGCTTAAAAAAGAACAGGCTGATACAGAGATTCTTTTAAGACAATTGCAGCTTGGACAACGGATTCGAAAAGGCGTCGATAAGGCAAGAAGAGAGAAAGAAGAAACACTCCGTAACGTGGTAGAATGATACGAGGATTATGAAAATGATAACATTTTTGAATATTTAAAAACAGTTGGTTATTATATAAAATTTTAGTTTTTTTAAAAATTTTAAATTTTTATATTTTGTATTCGTGAAAATTTCGATCTTTTATTTTGTACATTGTATATTATTTATTTTTTATACTATTGTTTATATTAAATTGCTATTGTTATATTATTCTTATTGTTATATTAATTTGGGAAAAATGGATTTTGGAGAAAACGGGCATTGGGGGAAAAATGGATTTTGGGGAAACTGAAATTGGGGAAAATGGATTTTGGGGAAAACGGGTTTGGGAAAACTGGATTGGGGAAACCGTCCCCCTACCACCACGAGTTATCTATAAAAAATTTCCCTTATAAGGTGGTGGACCCCATTTGGGATCATGTACCTATTTGGGATCACTCTGTACAAACTGCACGGGAGATGCAAGTATATGTATAGTTATACAAATCCATGACTATGATCTCAAATGGGGTCTACCACATTAGTAATTATTTTTTATCTTCAATTCTGATTGTGTTCACTAAATAATACTGTTAAAATTTATAAACGTTGAATGCGATCGATCGTTTACACAAAAATTTGGTCTGGAAATAATTTATACGAGTAGTCTGGCTTTTACAGTTATTTGCTTTTACAAATCGTTAATTTTTTTTAAATTAAATCATCAATTTAATAGTGTTTTTGGGACTTTTTTCCTCCTTTTTTTTTTATTACGCGTGTAGTTTTGAAAAAAAAAATTGTTGTATCTCCACGTTATGAATTATTCCGCGTGCTTTTGGTGAATAATTTAAACGAGGGTTGACGTCAGGCAAATTAAAGAAAGCAATTTTTTTCACTTAATCATTTTTTCGAAAGTTGACTCAATTTAACGGCAACCGAATGTATAAGTTATCAAAACCAATATTTTTTTGTTTCACTTATAAGATGTTATTTAGTAAGATAATTTCTTTGAGAGACCTTAAAATCGCTCACTCATTAAAGATTTATGATTGAATCATTAATGTTAAAAAATACTCTTTACGTCGTGAAAGTATTAAAATATTTATGTAATCCACCGACAAAACCAAAATATCTTTCAAATACTAAAAAGATGACTAATTACGTAAAAATGTATTCGATTGAAAATATAAAAAGCTCCTGGGTTATAAAACTATTATGTTTAGCTTCAGCTTTTTTTCTCTACCAACAAAAATTTATTATTTATCGTCAAAATAAAAATTATTTCAATACAAAAAATCTCAGATTCTATCCTGATTTGACTGTTTGACCGAACATATTTTTTCCATCTTCCAACAATATATTTTTATGTATTTATTGTTTTTGATAAGTGCAGTTACTTACAATTTCAAGAAAAATAGTATTTTGTTAAAAAAACAACAACAAAAAGACAATAGTATGAATTTTTTTTTTAATTTATTATTATATTATATTTGTGCCCGACATTATTAACTGAATACTGGTCAGAAAGACTTTCGAGTCAATCGATTGACACTGGGAGAGCAGGGGCTTTATGGAGGTAAGGATATCGAACTCGAATATCGAAATTTTTTTTATTTTTCTCCATAGGTGCTAATGGTAAAAAAAAGAAAAATTTCGAGATTCGAGTTCGATATCTGTTACCTCCATAAGGCCCCAGGAATCGAACCGAAGAACTTTCAGTTTAAAGTCTCGAACTCTTCGAACTCGAGTAATCCTTTTACACTTTCCAATGATATATTTTTAAAATTCAAAATGATCTTTCTTAAAACAATTATTTCATAATTTTCTCAAAATATCATTTTATTTTTTCAAGCAGTGTTTTCTAGTTTTACCTTATCATAACTTATTATTAAAATTATTAAATTATGTAATTTATGAAATTATATAAAGCACGGCATTGTTCATAAGAATTTTTATAAAAAACCTCTTGGGAAGTTGTTTTCTTTACCCATATTTTTCAAAGCACTGGTTATTGTAATAGATATTGGATTGGAAAAGACTAACAAACTTGTGACGACAGTGCATGGGATTCGAACGCAAGTAATTTGTGTTTAGAGTCTCTTCAAACAAAGCCATTTTTATTTTCATTCATTATTATTATTATTATTTTTTTTTTTTACAAAACCTACACCACATTGCATAAAATTTTTTTTGAACAATAATTAACTGACAAAATAGAATTATTATTTTTCACAAGATAAAAAATCCCTTGCACAATCGTCGAAATCCGATTCGCTGGTTCCCAAAAAACATCCTGAAAAATTCCTGAAATTTGAATATGGTTTTTGTGCACCCAATAAACGTCACTGGTTGTCCGGTCTTGCCAAAACACCTTTTCAGCCCATTAAAAATAAAAATTTTAGCATTAATGGGTATTTTAGTGAAAAAATTCAAAAAATAGTACATTATTTCCGTGGGCGCGAGAGGATTATTTTACCGATTTAGTAATCCTGGGCCGGTATACCAAATTAATAAAAAAAAAGGTCAAGAACGATGTTTACTCCTAGTACGAAAAAAATGGTTTAATTTTAAACATAAAAAAATGAGAAGAAAACAAAAACAGCTTATCATCAGCAACGAGCTGTAGGGGTAGCTACTTGCGCGCGGGTACTCGCTCGCGCGCGTCACCGAGAAACGAAAGGCGATTGTCCGTACATTAATTTCTCAGCGGCAGGCAGCCGATGATCTCGTATTTAAACACCGATGATCGACGCGCGGGCGAGGGAGTTTTCACCAGTTGCGTCAATTCTTTGTTGCTCTCGCGACGCTCTTTCGATCGATTCACTTTAGTGTTTATCGGCTGTTTTTAATACGCTGCACCAAGCTATTAATACGTCTGATTCACGCAACAAATTTATTATTTTTCTTCCTCTTTTTTCATTCGTACAACTCGATTCTCGAATGGATATGACTTTACGGATTTATGACTTTTCGAGCTATACATCAAGCAGGCTGCAGGTTTGCTTGGATTTTTGAATGTCACTTTGAGGGGCAGGGACTGGAGCGCATTTTTTAACTTTGACAGCCTACGCGCCTTGATTAATTTTTAATTTTTCTCGTTGTGGCACCTTGCGTAATCGATTATCGTCACTCGCGCGATTTAATCGAATATTGTGACGAAAAATCGCAAGTTTCGTTCTCGGTGTATTGTTCCGCGTGCTATTCACTAAACCCGTTCTACTGGAAGGTTAATAAAAGAAATTTAAAAAAAAATGGTGGTGTTTTTAGAGAGTTTATGCAAAAAAATCAACGTCAAGTGAAAGTGTCAAACCGAGAAAGCGAGCTTGACGGGAAAATGCGAATTTAAAACTGTGTTGGCCAACTTTATTCTATTTGACGTCACATGTAGTCCATGACGTTAATGTTATAAATTACGCAATGTTTGGCTAATGCAGTTTGTAATTTATGATGGGGAACGATACAGCCAGCCTCACGGTGCCTTACCTTATACTATTTTTATGCAATTTTGACCTTAAAAAGATGATTTAGAACGTTCGATACGTCATACGACGATACTTTATCTTTCGGAGAAACACGGATAATTCAATTACCTGATTTATAAATAGTTTTATTGACCTCAAAGCTTTAATCCTGAAGGGAGTAAAATTGATTTAGATGTTTATCAGAGGCTGTTAACGTTTTATGACATTTTCTCGTCTCGTCGCTGCAACGATGCGCTTTGATTTTTTTGTTGTTTTTTTTTTCGGTGGATTTTCACTGCTTCTCTGCGTCATATCAATTTTGGTATTTAAAGAATGTCAAGTTCAAGAATCTTTATATTGGAGGTTGTTTTCATTTTTTTTCGGCACACGTCAAGCGTGAATCGAGAAAAATTATGTTTTTTAGCCAAGTCACAAACGAAATTGAGGAAATTGAGAGAAATAACAAACATCGACAATCTCAATTATATTATTACCTACGTGCTTCTCGGAAAAAATCATGAAATTAAAAAACAGGAACTAAAAATTGAATGACCAAATTTAATTAAAAGTCCTACTCCTTGGTTAAAGAAAAAATAATAAGAAATAAAAGTTTAAGTATGAATTCTTTGGAAACGATTATTTGAAGTACACGTTTTAAATTAATTTAATGCAATTAAAACATATAGTTAAATGAATTAAGAAACTTTACTTAAATAAGATTTTGGAATGGCAACTTAAGTGATATCATTTTAAAAAACTTTTAATTCAGTTAAAGTTTAAAGAATGAGACTAAAAACGGTAAAATAGTAATCCATTTGAGAGCCCAAAAACTAAAATAAGATTTGGTCCCAACCAAAAAATCTGAAATGAAGCAAAATGACTACAAATGATGTAAAAAACTCAATATATTCATAAAATATAAACAATTTTTATTTTAATTAATTGAAACTAGTAAAAATTGCGTTTAGTTAAACAAGATAATTAGTGTTCATAACGTGGTCATGTATCTAATGTGGCCAGCCTATGCTTGATCCGAGACATCTCTTCATGGTATGGTGAAGTAAAAACAATAAATCAAGTTTTGAGTATTTTCAAACATTTAAAAATGATTTTTATGTTCGCCCCATAGCAAAAAAAAGTTTCTAACATCTCTGTTCTTGTTTATTTCGGTGAAAATCAGTACATTTAATGTTTTACCAATAAAACAGGATGTATCCGATCAAAATAATAATTATAGTAGGCTTGATTCCTCATTCTTCCACGTTTCAAACTCGTTTGTATTTTTTGAATTTTTATAAAAACCTGACGTGTAGACAAGAATAATTATAATTTTTCGAAATAAGTTCGTTTAGAAGATAAGGCTCAAGTGCTTTAAATTATTTTTTTTAAGACCAAATAATCACATTAGCCTACATATTTTGGGTGTTCTCATAAGATACCAAGCCAACTTAGTACCTATAGATTTAATTGACTTATTAAAATTATCTGCTTTAAAATAAATTTTTTTTTATACCAACATTTTATCATACTATTAATTTAAAAAAAATTTTTTAGCGGCACAATTTTAAAACTTGTGCAAGAGGTTATTCGATTTTAACATATCATCCATAGTTTTTACAGTTAAAATTATTAGGTAACACATGATAATTTTTTTAACAGTTAAAATGTTCAATTTTTATTTGAATTTAACTTTAATCATTACATGACTTTTCGGTTATAAAATAAGAATTCTCAATTCAAATTTTGATTTTTAAGTTCCGAACCAATCACAAAGCTTTCAAATCGAGGAAGTTCAATATTGGCTCATCATTTGATAGCGAGACTTTCAATAAAAAAGTACCCATAATAATTTTGAAAATCTAAAACTTTCATCAAGGATCAAGCAAAGTGCGCGGTTCGAGTATTTCTCGATCTCTGCAGTGGTACAAGGAAGTGTAAGTATAAACCGGAGTACCCCCGAAGAATCTAAACTCAAAAAGGTGTCAGCTCGCGCGTCATAGCGCTCATCTCTCTCTCTCTCGGCAGCCCCGCTTTCCATGCGCGCTTACGTCGGCCTTTTTTTCGTTAACGCTCGCGGGGCCTACTTTGATATTTACCTCGTTCCGGTTTTATCGATATTATCGCTCGAAGCGGCCAGAAGAATAAGAGCCGTGCGCGTATTTTTGCTCGCGACGGAGTTTAACGTAAATTGCATAACAATACAGCGCGACTGGAAAGTTTGTAGGATCGAGATAAAACGAATCGCGAGGCGCGGTAATTACACATAAATTTCTTTTGTTTGTTTCTAAATATACGCATTACGAGCTCTGCTTTTTTTTTTCACATAACTCGGTTAAACTAATTTTTGATGTATTGACATGGTTCGATGTTGAATCAAGAGCACGCGAAAACCACGTGGGTACTTATTGGCTTACACCCATGTGGTTTATCTTAATTTTTACATAACTCCTCCGACCAACCACATGTGAATAATCATATTACCTGCATGCCTTTTTTCACCTCTTTTGGTTTACGGTTTCTTTGATGATAAAAATCTACGTAACCAATGAGCTTTTTTTCACTATTCGACTGTACGTACATGACATTCATCATGTGAAAAAATGTAAAACAACATTTGTTACTCTCAAGGCTTCGATGTGTTTTTTAGCGTGCAAAACTTGTAAAATATTTTGATATTTTCTTTGATACACACTCAACAAAAAAAAAGGCATTCTTTACGCTTATCACTTTTGCGCGCCGCGATGTTTTTTTCAACGTTTAGTACTTTTACAAGTGAGTAATCATTAAAAAAACCTGAGCACATTTTCCTCAGCTATTCGGGTACTCGCGGAATATATAGGTTGATAAATAATTACCAAAATGTTGTAAAAAGATGATTGATATTTGATAAAATTTTTCAGCGTTTCATCATCCCAGGTGTGTGAGAAAAAAAATTTCATTGTTCGCCAATTTTTTACAATAAATTACAAAAATAGCATAACTTTCCTCGTTCCTGTACTTCTAAATATTTTACCATCGTCATCTTTATACTTCTGACCTCATGGAAGGAAAACATTATCTTGGTTGGTTTGAAAATTTTTCCTCAATTGACTTTTTATATAGATCGACCATCGATTAGTACTTCAGATACTCGTAGTTCTTGGCATAAACAAAATTTCATTTATTATTATGGTTTACTGTTCGAAAGTACGCGTTTTCCTTGCAATAGAAGATGTTTAAGTTGTTACGTTTACACATTTGACCAATTCAAAATGTAATTGATTATTTTCTTATTCGATTCCCAATATTTATCAATATCGAATTTAACTATTTTCGTCAGTTCTTAACGACTTGTTGTAACAGTCTACGTCACTAACTTTCGACAATTTAAGTGTGAGAAAGATTTATGTAAAAATATTTTTTGAAATTTACCTTCCTTCTTATGTAAAGATGAACATAAAACTTATAACTTCGCTACTTTTAAAGTGAGGATTCGGGATTCATACAACGGTGACATTTTATAACTTACCTTGTTAAAAAGAAAATAACAGTACAAAGTTAACTGTTAAATAATTTATTACAGTACACTCTGTAGATGAAAATTAATAGAAAGAATCACAAATTTCTAAAAAATTATTATTCATTTACATTTAGCCTCTGAAATTAAAGTTTATATATTTTACTAACGAAATTTGTTTCGTTTTGTTTTCTTTGGGTAATATTTTGTAAATTATTAAATTATTGAAATTTGTAAGCATCACAGTAAGTTTATCTGTACTTGATATTTCTCAATAAATTTTTAATAATAATAATAATTTTGCTAGTTTAAGTTTTTTATTCGTTAGTTTAAGTTTATTTATTTTTTAAATATTTATTCACAACGTAAGATTTTGTTTATATTTTAACATAAGAGATCGATTAGTATTCTACTTATGAAAATTTATTTATACACCTCGCATTCTTTTTATTTTAGTCTAACTTGGTCTCTACTTGTTTCACACATAACATTATCAAGCTTTAAAATCACGTTTCTCTTTTCAAAGATATATTTAGAACGAAAAAAAAAACAAAATCCAAAAACTGTGAAAAGAATAATTTATTTGACGCTCTTAGTCAAAACATTCGACTTAATAAATCATAATGTATACTTAATCTGTCAGTGCGAACTTCAAACATACGAAGTTAATTGAAGAAGGTCACGTTTGCCTACATCTACTTTGCTCCACTTGGAATTGCAACCATTCAAAAGTGCTTCAAAAAGAGTAATTAATACCGGCTGCTGAATCTCTGCCTAAAATTAGCCGATGTGTAAGCAGAACTTTATCGGATAAACATATAAATACAAACAAAATCTTTTTTGAAAAAATTTCTGTCATTTAAGCACAATTTTAGAAAAAAAAAATTCGTCGTGCGATAATCCTGGTTGAACAGTCACGGTTATTCAAATAGTTTAGATGAATAATTCACAGCTCACCGGCTGATCCCCTTTTACTCTTCAGCATCTCGTGTGTATTTAACTATGCCGATTCTCAACGTCAAGTGCGTCAGTGGATTTGGTGTCAATATTTTGAACGCTCATCTCGGGGCATTTTTAATATTCTATTTTCGATTTCTCAAAAATTCAAATCCACGCAATAATTAGATGCCTCTAAAAAAAAAAAAAAAAAATACCGAGTAAACAACAAAGCCCGATCAGGCTGAATTAATAAGCATTTGCGTCGTTCGATAGTCAAACAATCGGGCCGAGATAAGACTCGAGTTTAGCATACGCAGGCGCATCATTTCAATAAGCGTTTTTTCCCCGCAGCTGCCTCATTCAGATCTCGGATGAATGGGGAACGCACTTAAGAGATGCAAAAAGGGTCGCGGATGCACAAAAGCGCATTCGAGGGAGATACGAGGGCCCGATAAGGAGGAAAAAAAATCTCGCGTGCGTAAGAAGATTCACGAGACGACGAGGAAAACGGCACGTGTGGGCTCCGAGACTTTCGGGCTCACGTGTGGAGGAAGTTGAGATCTTTAAGCTACCTTAGATTGCGTAAAGCCGAAATAATGGTTTAGTAAGATGGATTTTCGGATGTTGCAAGGTTTTTTGACCCTGGATGCTTGACTTTCAATGTCAATTTGGGTACCGTCAAACGGGGTCAACTTCCGTATGACTGAACCTTATTTTTTATGGTACAAGTTGACACTCAAAAAACAGATACCAGAGTTTTTTTTGCTAGGGACAATATTTCTGCATAATCCTTTTTTTTTTTTTTTTTTTTTTTTTTTATTCGAATATGGATATCGATGATATTTAGAGTGTACCGAGATTACCAAAACGATGGGATAACCTTGGTACACCAACGTTTTTTGATAAAAACTAAAGAGACAAGTTCTCAAAATATTTATTTGTTACTTGAAAATCATCGAAATTACGAGAAAAATTTTTTGAATAGATTCAAGATTTACTCTTGTCTTTAGACATCGTCAGCTAATTTTATCAAAAATTATGTTCCACCCTAGCTCATGTTGTTGTTAGCAGGAAATACGCCTATTTTTTAAATTTGTTTTCAGATAAAGTTACTAGATATCATAGTGGGATTTTTTTATCTAGTATATTATTCCCAGAGGGACTAAAGTTTGCAGTGGAGGCCCGCTGTCATTGCAGCCCGAGACGAAGTCGAGGGCTGCAAATACGTGGGCCTCCTCAGCAAACTTTAGTCTTGAGGGATATATGCACTTTTTTAAAGTCCGTTGATCACAAAAAATAACTTGATTTCCTCCGATTAAAGCTAAAAGAACGAAATGTACTCCCGAAGCGCCAGCGGCCGACACGCAGCCGGCCGCCATGTTGCGGCCCGAGCGCTAGCGAGGGCATGCAGTAGGCCGGGTGCGCGTTGGTCGATGGCGCAGGGAGTACATTTCGTTCTTTTGGCTTGCGTCGGAGGGACACAAGTTATTACTTGTGATCAACGAGGTTAAAAATAATTTTACTTCAAATTGAAAAGATCATTTCTTAGAGATTGAATCGATCAAAAAAGGCGTACCGAGATTATCCCGTTAATTTTAAACTTTTGAAAAAATGTTGCTAGCTTTCACTTAACTAATTTTTCATGTACTTACTTAAAGTATAGAGTCAAAGTCGGAACAAAGTATAAAATATATTTACGGCGATTGGTTTTTTAAAAAGGAATCTAAATAAAAAATTATACGCTAACTATGATCTTTAAAAAATACTTTTAAAAAAGTAATATTTACGGCGATTGGTTTTTTTAAAAGGAGTCTAAATAAAAAGTTATACGCTAAATATAATAATCTTTTTTTGAAAATGAATTAATGAAAGAAGTGAAATCAAAAAATTTATTACGGACGACTTGAGGCCGAATTACTTATTATTTAAAAATAATTTCTCTTCTAAAAGATGATCATATTATGTTGAATCACCTTCAATATACGTAAAGTTAACAATTTTTCAATTATAGCACATACATGGGAAAACACATGCAAATTGCACACAACTCAAACACTTTTTAAAATTAAAAATTAAAATATATTGTTAAGAAACACACTGAGCATTCAAAATATAATTTAAAAAATACAGGTATCAATGATTTTTTTCGAGATAATTTAGTTCAAAGAATATTAAATTTTTACAGGTCAAGTATAACCATACATTGTGATTTAGTTGATTTCTAACTTAATTACAACATATTTTAATTTCAAAAAGTGTTTGAATTGTGTGCAATTTGCATGTGTTTTCCCATGTATGTGCTATAATTGAAAAATTGTTAACTTTACGTATATTGAAGGTGATTCAACATAATATGATCATCTTTTAGAAGAGAAATTATTTTTAAATAATAAGTAATTCGGCCTCAAGTCGTCCGTAATAAATTTTTTGATTTCACTTCTTTCATTAATTCATTTTCAAAAAAAGATTATTATATTTAGCGTATAACTTTTTATTTAGACTCCTTTTAAAAAAACCAATCGCCGTAAATATTACTTTTTTAAAAGTATTTTTTAAAGATCATAGTTAGCGTATAATTTTTTATTTAGATTCCTTTTTAAAAAACCAATCGCCGTAAATATTACTTTTTTAAAAGTATTTTTTAAAGATTTTATTGCGTAAATTCGGTAAATATTTAAATGTATTTCCTTTTTGTCCACAAGTTCAAAAAACCAAACTCCATAAATAAATCATTAATATTGTTGAAATATGTCTTAATAAATTATTTCACGAACTTAACAAATTCTAAATAATTTAACAATAACTAAGATATATTCAATTATTCTGATGTAAAACCACGACATAAACCAGAACCTATAAAAGTCCTAGGGAAATCAATTTTATATGTAAAAAAAAAAATTCAATTTAGTATTTACCTATTTTTTAAATGTACATTGCATAACTTTATTATAATGTAAATTTACATTGAAATGTAGCAAATACTCATTAGTAACCTTAAAATGATTAAAAAAAAGATTAAAATTTTCAATGATTGGTTCATGTTAACTTAGATATATCTAGTTCTTCTGTTTAAAATTACTTTTATATAATTTTATCATTATCCAGAACCCATAAAAATCATAGACATAATTTATTGTTATGAACTACTTTTGAATTTGTTTTGCATACATAATAGATGGATACATACATAATACAAACTAAATCCACTTTAAAAATAATGGAGCAAATGCTCATCCGTACTTTAAAAATCCATGCCAAATAGAATTCATTATTTTTGGTCCACTGGATACCTAGACCCAAAACTATCTATTTCTATTGTACTTTTTAATTCTAATAAAAAAAAATTAACCAATTTTAAAATTTAAAATCACTTTGGCCGCATAATTTAAGCTTGCTTACAGAAAACAAAAAAGATAAAAATTTTTAATAATTGATTCATGTTGACTTGGATATATCTAGTTCTTTAGGTTTAAATTTCTTTTATATAAATTTTATCATTAGTCAGAACACATAAAAATCATAGACATAATTTACTGTTATGAAGTACTTTTGAATTCATTTTGCATAGATGGACAAACTAAATCCACTTTGAAAATAATGAAGCAAATGCTCATCCGTACTTTAAAAATCCATGCCAAATAGAATTCATAATTTCTGGTCCGCTGGATACCTAGACCCAAAACTATCTATTTCTTTTGTACTTCTTAATTAACCAATTTTAAAATGTAAAATCACTTTGGCCGCATAACTTAAGCTTGCATACAGACAACAAAAAAGATAAAAATTTTTAATAATTGATTCATGTTGACTTAAATATACTTATCATTAACACCCTGAGTGAATGTAACAATAACAATCAAAATTAAAATTCATTGTCAGACATCAAGTTTATTTTAGAAAAAAGGTGGGATTACAAGACTTTCAGACATCAAGTTTATTTTTGAAAAAAGGTAGGATTACAAAACTTTAACAGTTCAAGTGTATTGGCTCAGAGCATATACATTTCTATGATGATTCTATGAAATTAAGCGATAATGCGTATGACAATGACATTATGTGCTGCAATTGCACCTTTTGCAATTTGCAAGTTGGGTGGATTATAAAAAAGTAATTTGCAAGTTCAACCTGACACACACACACACACACAAACACACTCCTTCAGAAAAAACTTTATTTTTAATATTGCTAATATGCACCTCCAGTCATCAGGTCCCCAACACAACCACAGCACAATTATTATCAACTCACAGGGCACACCACAATAATTGAAAAATCTTTGATGATGATGATCATAGAAAGACTGTAGAGATTATTTATTTCATACTCTTTTATTGAAATTAAACAAATTAATAATTATAAATTCTAGCACTTATTTAATATATAATGAAAAAAGTACTGTTTATTCTATGATAATCAATTATAAAAAAGTTATTGCTCATAACACATTACAAGCTGCTTTGCTCAGCGGCTCCGCAGTCAGCTGTAGTCAGCTCACGAGTCAGCTGTGGGGAGCTGCTAATTGATACAGCGCCACCAGTCGCCTCATGGCTACAGGCTCGGGCCTACATGCCCCCGTCTGCCGCTGTAGGTAAGCAGTAGGTAAGAGTGAGACAGCAAAAATAGACACGCCCACCGCATACGTCACGTCCGGTTAAGTCTACAGAGAGCGCAGGCAGAGAGACCGGATGCTCGAAACTGAAATCGAATTCCCCTGACTACCGTGAGCCAAAGGAAATCAGCGTTTCGAAAAATGAAACGTTCATAACTTTTCAATGCGGGCTTTGTTCGGGATAATTTTTTTTTTAAATTACTCAGGGGATCATCAGCTACGCGCGGGATGTATGATATAAATGAAATAATCATCCTAAAGTAGTTTTTCTTTGAAGCGTCCTAACCTAAAATCAAAAATCAAAGTATATAAAGCCCTGCAGGCTTTCACGACAGTCGGTTTAAAAAAAACCAAATCGCCGTTAAAACCCGATTGGGCTTTAGGATTTTCAGGGATTTTGGAGAGATGTTTTATTATTTACCATGAAATTCAGATAAAAGTTTTACAAAAATACGGTTATTCTGCTTTAGATGATTTCAATAATACTTAAAATCAACAATAAATATTAAAAATATTTTATTAAGTTAGACCAGTGACATATTCGTTCAAAAATGCTTCTTTAACACGCGGAAATTGCAGAAACTTGAAATTCAAACTCGCAAGTTTGCCCGCACCGCTTCTTTAGTATAATTTTATTAATACTTTATAAAATTAATAAAAATACAAGTAAATTTGTTTACAGTGTTCTTATATATGAAGATTGAGGTTTCGGCAGTCTCTGGCAGTCCTCGTCAGGAATATTTTCGCAGTATATTTTATTAATTGTATTTTTCCAAATTAATAAACCAGTAATAAATTTTTTAAATGTGTTATATTCTACAATAAAAAATTCAGTAATTTAAGTTCTCACAGACACCATTATGGAATGTGATAATTATGAGAAAAATTTTTGTGCTAATTAAAAAACTTGCTGTGATATAATCGGTTCATTTGAATCCAACGAGGGGTATTCAAAAATGCCAAAAATTGCTTTATTCCCTCACTTATAATTCACATTCTGAAATTTAAGTAATCTCAAAACAAGTTTTTTCAGTGTGTTCTAAAAAAATTTTATTTTCGGCTCGCTGAACTTCATAATAATGTGTAGTATCTTATTTAAAATTTCAAAATGTGTAATAACCATGCTCCACGTGGATTTTCAACAAGCCAAGAAAGGTATATAATTTCATGAAGTAAAATGAAAAATACGACTTATCTCTTTTAATCTAAAAATTTGAAGTCAAATCCCGGTAAAACGAGTTCTTTGTTTGAATAAATATTTTTCCACGGAATTTCATCACTTTTTTGGTCATTAAAAAAAAAAGTACTAAAGTCAACGTCAATGACGAACACAGTTTTTGTGTAATTTTGTAGTTTTCCAAACTATTTTGAGATTTTTTCGGCTGTTTGTCGTAGATTTTGAAAAGAATTAGAGATTAAACACAATAAAAGATCGTAAATTTGAAAATTAAATTTATTCAAACATGAATATTTTTGGTTGATTGATTTAAAATACAACCAGCGATATTTAAAAAAAAAAAAAGGTACAACATTCGTGTAAATAAATTCAAAGTAGTTTCATGATAACTAAAACTGGGTCTACGATAAATTTATTGCCTGCAACAAACTGTCTTCGTAGCACCTTTGAAGTTTTGACTGATTGTTCACTTTAAATCCTATCTAAAAGTGTAAACATGTACAAACTTCTTAAAGGATCTTCACGCACTTGGCACGACGATGACGTGCGTCCCGTTTTCGCCTACGCGTACCACGAGATTATTATTGTCAACACGGCTCGAGCAAACACCGCAAATCTTCATACTGTAAATAATAAGTGGCGTGCATACGTTTTTTAAAGGCACGCTGACTGATTTTGATTGATTTGTTTTAGCGTTCATGAACAACTTTGATTTTTTAAATGAAATTTTTTGGCGATTTGATGATGGACTGTTTTTGTTCAAGGTACTACAACCGAATAAATCTGCTTTTCAGTTAATTTTACACGATCAATAATAATCATCTGTTTGTTGTTTTTACACATTTTTAATGAAAAATATGATTAAATTGCTTCGCTGGGGACACCATTTTCATACATGGCTTCAGACTTAGCAGCTCTTAATAAAAATTGTTTTGCAAGTACATGCTGAACTTGACAACTTACTTAATATTGAATAACGATGCTAAAAACTTTCAGCTGTTTTCATTGAATACTTTTAACTATTTCAAACTTGATCTAAGATTTGAAAAAAAAGAGTCCGAATATTTAATATTAATTTTTTGATTAATAGAATAGATAACATGACATAAATTTTATCTCAACACTCTTGAACGAATCTAACTTGTTGACAGGACAAATTTTTTTGCTTCTGGTACGCAATTCGTTCTGCAATTCAATCAGAGAATTTTCAAATCTTTAACTAATAAAAAACTACGTAGCATGCGGTATTTCAAAATTTATCAGTTGTCGTCGCTAAATTTTATTTTTGTACAATGAAACTAGGTGTCCTTTAGTTTTCATAAATCCTCGTTGATTCGCACATTAGTTGTTTTTTCTTTTAATAAATTTTTGAAATGTAATTTTTTGCTCTATTGCAAAGAGTTGTTTTTGTTTATTATAAAGTCAAATGGCAAAGAGTAAGCCGAACGTCAGACAAATCTACCGGTTTATACGATGTAATTTGAAACTTGGTCAAGATCGTATTCATTGTCACTGATCGATATTTTTGTTACCTAGTTAATTGAACATGTTATTACAGTGCTGAAAAAATGACGCATCAAACGACGCTTGTTGGGTAAATTTTAGTTCTGGAGCGATTGAATTAGTGTCCAAATCAAGTTTGTAAATTGCAAAAAGTCGGCACTCAAAAAAAAAAACAACAAATAAAAAAAAGAAACAGTTGATGTCAGAGAATAATTTTTCTATGAAGATCAGATCAGATCAGATCATTGATAATTTTAATATATTTTTTTTCTTTATTGGCTCAAATAAGAATAATTAGTTTTTTGTGAAAACTTTACTTTAAAAATTTAAAGTTAAATTTGTCAATTATACAGACCCTTTTGGACCCTATTTATTGGTATTGGGCTCAAAAGTACCCTAGTTTATGTACCATTGATAGTACGCGGTCCATTAATTGGGCACTCGAAGCTGTAAGTAGACCAATATTAATGAATATGGTCCGAAAGTGTCACAAAATTGAGTAGTTTACCTTAAACTAGTTTTTAAAAAATTATCGATGAGGCGAAACAAAGAAATATAAATAAAAAAAAATTTATTTATTGCTGCATGTGTTATTTTATGTTTTATTTTCTTAAAAATACAGTATGATTTCATTTGTCTAATAAATAATTGTCGTAGTTAGTTTAAAGAATCAACCGTATGCATATCTAATATTCCAGAAAGTGATAAAATATGAATAATTTAGAACACCGATAAGAATTGTTTTTTATGAGTCAAACTTACTGAGTAAATTACAACTCACAAAATTTTTTTATTAATTATAAACTTCTCTGACAGGGTCAAAGGATTCTCTATTAGCGTTTCATTACCACGATGTGCAAAACTATTATTGCGCAAACCGCAAATCTTTGTAATGAACAAGGAAGCGGCACAGATTCATTTTTTATTAATTTAAGTTTTAGTATAAATTTATTTTATAGAAATAATTTTTATTTGGTTAAAAAATTTGATTTTTATTTCTTTGAATATGTCAGAGATGATCAAGATACACCGATTAATAGATAACAAAATAATTTAAAAGGTTGACTATAAAAGAAGTTTATTTGAAATTTTATGAGAAAAGTGAGTTTAGAATTGAATATGGTATAAATTTGATAATAACATGATTATTTCAAGTGCTTTATGTGCACCTCTATATTTCATAAAGAAGTTTGTTTTGTCAACACATCAAGAGCATAAAAAAATTATATTGAAAATTACAAAGTTAGTCGGGATATGAAAGCGGACAATAAATAATGAATAGAAATCAAAATCCATAAAACTATATCTATAACAAGTGCAGATACTAATAATAAAGTAGTTGTTTCCCTAATTTTTTATTTTTATTTGTAATCGATTAGATAACATTAGAAGATCGAAATGTTACCATAATATGAAATTACATCTCGGTACTGTGGAGCAAATTCAATTTACTGACAGGACACTTTTTTCATTTTTTACTCCTACTTCAATCTCATCCGGAATTCGCTCAGAATTTTAAATAGAAAAATTTAAAATTAGTTACTATAAAAAGAACCTACATTACATGCAGTCTTAACACCAGAAGCCAACGAGTATCGTCAAATTGCTGACACGTGCCATTCACCGACTGAAAAATAAGGAAACTTGGTTTCCTCTACTTTTAATCGAATCGCTTAGCTCATTGACTTGTGTGGTTACATAGTTTTTGCTAATCTTTTTTTTTTTTTTCATTATTATTGACGTGACCATCAAAAGATTTTTTGTCGTAAGGCTCAAAAGCAAAATAAAAATTGAAATTTACTCAAATTGCTAAAAATGAATAACTGTTGAAAGCGTGATAATTTTGCATTAAATGTGGTAAAATTATAATAATAAAAATAAGGTTAAAAAAATAGCGTACAATTTCACAGATTTCTCAATTTAAAATTATTCTTTCAAAAAGTAAAAAACTAGGTACTTTGTTTTTTTTTTTTTTTTTTTTGTACAAATTTTCGATTCCTAAGACCATTGTGACTCTGGGTAAGGAAATTTCAGTCTACAAAATACACCAAAAAAGTTGCCGCAATCGTCATGCTTTGAAAGTAATTTCAGGTAATAGTTGAGTAAGAAAAATAGCATGACCTCATCAGTTCTTCGTTTCAAATCAAAATTTAAACATGAGTTTTCATTAAGCCAAATTTCTATGTTTTCCAATAATCCTCCAACCCTTCATATTTTTTTATTGCAGCTTCAGATTTCTTTTAATTCAAAAATGTCTCTCCGGTTTGTTTGTTTGTTTTTTTTTTTTTTTGAAATCTCAGAAAATTTTGAATTGATTTCTTAAGGTAGTTCCCAAAAAAATTGAGTTCTTAAAAAATCTCTAGAATTTTGCACAGAGGTAGATTTTTGAGTCCTGTACACGCTGGTATTTTTCTTAAACCCCCAAGCCACACTTAATTTTGAGATATTGGGCTCAGAAGTTTCAATTTTTTACATGGGATTCCTATGCTGAGCGCGTGAATTCATATTTATTTTGAAGGTTATTCTCTCATTGCAAACTCAATTTTCTTAAAATATTTTTTAAAAACAGGTTTTCTTGTAGGGCAAGATCTTAGAAATCGAATCGTACAAAGATAAACATAGCAAGCGATATTAACTTATGAGATATACAATCAAAAAGAATGAAAAATGCATGATTTTAGCATGATTTCGAGCAGCGGTGGCGACGGCGGCGCGTGGCGTCAGAGTGGGGGCAACGAGCGTCTATAACTATATTTTAGGTTAGCTATATATACGCTTCGTAACTACCTTAATCCTTCTTGAACCGAATCCTCATTTCCTCTAACATTGACTACGTCTTCATCGATAAGTCGTCGCATCTCCAAATGCCCACATTAAAAGGTGTTACTGGTAACATCGAATGGATTTAATCGACACTTTGCAAATCATTGAGAAGACTTGTAAAAGCCAACTATGACGATCAGAACCAATAATGGGTAACTAACATAAAAGCGTCAGGAAGTTCCTCGACTCTTTTTTGAAATTCTGAATTGAATGTTCCTCTGTTTGAAGGTTCCAGAAATATGTTTCCGTTCAACATACCATTAATAAATTTGAAGGCTTCTGAAAAAATATTCCGAATGTCTCAAATGTTTGTGGGCATTGGTTTTAATGACTCTGATGATCTTTCAAGAAATAATTTGTGCAATGATCTTTTCAAACTACATAAAAATGTTTTTACACACTGATTGTCGTTTATATAAGTAATGTTTGTTGATTGATCGGAAAGCCAGATTTGGAAAAACTTATAAATCAATTGTAACGGAATTATGAGATATAGACGGTAAATTTTGGGTCTTTACTCAGTTCGTAAGATCGCCAAGTTGAAAAGTTGGTTCCTACTGTTGATAAAATTAACTCCGAGCTATTTCAAATGGCTTACAAATAACATATTTGTGGATAACATATGTAAATAATGCATCATAAATGCTTTTTTACAAAAAATGATTCATTTACGAGCGTTTTCATTTCTACGAACAAACTTTTTGAATTGATTATTGGAAGACTCATGGTTTTACAGCATTTTAAAGCTGCTGAAACATTTAGACTCCCTTTGATGATTCATACCAAATTGCATGGATAACAAGAGGCCTTCTGAAACCATTTGTCTCAAAATAAGTTTCAATGCAAGTACAAAAATTAATTTTAAAGTTTTTTAAAAACTTGAAATAGCTGAGAGCTTTTCCATATGAAATCACAAATTCAAAGTCAGAAAAAAATTTTCTTTTCTTTTCATGGACCAAGTTCTCTTTGCATCTATTTTCCGATGTTTCCAACGCTAAGCTTCTCTTGTAATTCAGTTCTAACACTTCAGATTCAATCTTATTTAATAACTTTCATTAAGACGTACTCGAGTAACAAGCTTAGGTTTAACACAGTCGAGTTCGCTTGGAAACACTTTAATCGCAAGTTTGAAATTAGCGGAACATATCTGAAACAGGCCATAATGCACACCAAAACAAGAATCTCAACCCCCTTGAAAAAAAGAAAAAAAAAATGAAAGAAAGGAAAGAAGGAGAAAAAGCCGATAATACCCATAAAGATCCTTCAGCCTGCGCTTGAAGGCAACGATCGGGCGCGCTCGATTATAAGAGTGCATGCCAGCGGATTCGAATTTCCGATAAAAGCGCAAACCGTTTGCGTGTGTGTACGGTAAGTGTGTAAATGTGCAGGGAGTCAGTGACGTCAATCGGGTACAAATTTAGAGCTAAATTCATATATCGGCAATCTAAGGAGGAAACGCTGGTGCGGGTCCCGCGAAAGTCGTTGGCTGCCGGTGGGTAACAAGATAAAAGACCTCCGTGCGAATAAGGCTCCTTCTCTCCGGGATACTTTCTATCAACGCGTACGCATCCCCCCCCCCATCCTTTGCTTTTTGCTGATTATTCAAACTACTCTCGAGAGCTTTTTTTCCCCTTGACGGTGGAGAGATGAATTATGATAAATGCGAGGTTCGCGGTGAATTTCTTGATGGATAGACCAGGCCGGTTTTCAGTCCTTGGGATTAAAAAAGATAAGCTGAAAATTTGTTAGAACGCGTTGATGAAGCCTTGTCCAGGTTTTGGTAAAATGATTCATTTTTTGGATTTAAAAATTAAGACTATTTCTGAAAAAAAAACGATTGAAATAATGAAATTTTAGAAAATTTTTTAGTTATAATAAAAATTGTTCATTGAAATTTTTTTTTATTTTGAATTCTTAAAAAAAAAGTTACTCGTTTTAGACGGATTATACTGCATAAATTTATCATTTTTACCTCTTTTTCTGAAAAAAAATTTCGTGTTTTTCATCAAAAAGTTTTTCTTAAATTTATGGTGCCAATAAAGTTTGTAAATCATCTGCATTAAAAAAAAATTTCAGTGTTTTAGATTTTTTATTTTTGTAAGCTGAGAACAGGTAGTTGGTTTTCCTGATGTTTTGTCTCGACAGTAAAAGTTGTTGAACTATCTAAAAGCTGCATTCTAAATTAAAAAATTTAGAGCTGAAAATAGATTATGAGGGAAATTGATTTTGATTTTGATGAAGAAAAATAAAATCATGCTCAGGGTTTATTTCAAGGTTGAAAAATTTATTAAAATGCATAGAAAAAGATTTTTGCACGTGCAGAACATTACTTTGTTGTTTCTGCTGAGGTTGATCTTACAATGATTTTTTTTTGTTAATCATCAATAAAGATTGGAATTTGTCAACATGAATTTTACTATCCTACAGTAAAAAAGACCACTCGTATCAATTTTTTTGAGAGTAATTTCTTCTATCAGCTTACAAGTTTTTTATTGACAATTAAGTGGCGTAGAGATGCGTAATCGGAAAATTTAACCATCCAGTTCGGTAAAAACTTTCATTAGATTATGCACGATCTAGTAAATGCATGTTGTTACCGTTTTCCGATTGACTTGTAATGTTAAATTGATTTGATTACACAGATAAAATTAATAATTCAATTTGTTTTAGATCTCAATAACGACTTTGTTTTGGTAATTCGGACATTTTCATCATTGATAAATGAGTTTATCGGCGAAGCTACTATTTTGATGATTTGTTTACGTATTCGAGATTTTTAAGTTGTTTACCACCTAATTTTAGATTATAAAGCTTGAGACGTTTATAGTCATTATAATAAATTTTAAATTTTATTTCAAAAATTATATTTATAGTTCTAAATTTGAACTTTTTTAAAATCAGCTTTCTTTTTGAGTTGTTTAGGCTTCAATATAAAGCTATTATTTTGTTTTGTTTTGTTTTGTTTTTTTGTTTTTTTTTTTTTTTTACTTTCTTTTTTGGAAAAGTAAAAATCATTAGATTTAAAAATTGTAAATTATTAATTACAACGATATTACCTATATATTTCATTAGTTAAATAATTATAAATTAAATCAATTATCACCAGTTAAAATGATTGTTTTATGAAAAAATTCAAAGATTTTTCTTACCACCATACCTTTAGTCTTTACTGAATCCAATAAAACTGTTAAATAGTTCTGACGGTATAGCATGACCAGATCTAAATAATAAATTGAATATTCGTAAACGTGATTTTTATGGACCTTCAAGAATTATAGTTATTTAAAAATTTTACACATATTTCATCATTCACAATTCATGCAGTCATGTAATATCGTAAGATTTTATACTATCTTCAATCATATCTAAAAACTGACAATGTTTTGCTTTCCTTAGGATCTTTTATAGATTCGGACAGCTGAAGTTTTCAATAGAACATACTGATCAGTGATTAAAAGCATGAGATTTATTATTTTTGAAACGAAAAAATATTAAATGAGTCATTTATAGCTAGAAGTTAACCATTCTGTTCCTCATAATGTACACATATATTTTAAGATGCTACATGAGTCTTGTATTGACCACTAATTTATATTCGGTATTCTTGTATAATATTCGGAACGCTTGAAATAGCTTTTATAAAAAAATTTATTAAAGCTGGATTGATGACTAAGTTACAAATCAAGTTAGTCTTATAAGGTAATGCATATTTTACAGATTCTATAAATCACTGTCATATTCGTCATTGTAAATAACAAATGAAATTTTCATTACTTCGCTAAGAAAATTTTTGAACAGATCAAAGTTGATGCGATGGAGAATCTGTAGCTTTTGACTAGATCTTTAATTTTTGAAAAATTTGACCCAAAAAAAAAAATGAAAGTTTGCGAGTGTCAGGATGAATTCTTCAAAGCTAATGAAGTATTAAGTAGTGGAAAATCACTTAATAAAAAAAAAAAAAAAAAAAAAAAAATGGACAACAAAAGTAACAACAGTACTGCGAAAACCTGAGTCTCAGAAACTTCAAATCGATTTATTTCGGGACTATGATAAATTTGAATAATCCAATCATTATGCACGCGCAACCATAATTTGTTTGTCACACGATCAGGAGAAAAGAAAATTTCGGCCAGTTTAAAAAAGAGAAACTCACACGATTTCCTTAAAGAGTAGTCTTAATCACTCCGGCTGACGTAAATCTGCTTCTATTATCAAAGACAGTTTATCCAAAAAAGGGAGTAAAAAAAAAACGTCTCGTGGATGCTATTTTTAAAAACATTGTTTCTATAATAAAGCCTCACGAGCGATAAAAATATATTATTTTCCTCGATTTTCTTTCTCTCTCTTTTTTTTTTGCTCGATACAAAGTCGTACAGTAACACGTGAACGATAAGTGCAAAGTGTATGATTCGCCTCGCGGCGCCGAGATGAAATTCACCCGTGAGTGTGATGCAAGAACAATCGCAAGATCGTTCTATTTTCGGTCAAACGGCGAATCAAATTCAGAATAAAAAAAATATATATATTTTGAAATACGTAGCAATTGTACCAGATAAGCCCGCTTTTTCAAAGTACGAGTTTGATCGTCGCGCCGGGAGAATTCAACGCTCTTTGCGAGCTTTTATAAGTGACGCGCGTACCTGCCTAGCAACTTTTGCGACGAAAAAGTGCGTTTTAATGATAATTTTTATTGACATATTATTCTGATGCTATGATAAGTTGATTTTTTCTTCTTCCTTTTTTTTTTTTTTTTTTTTTTAATTCGAAATCATTTTGCTGTAGCCTTGGGCTACGAAAATCTTGCATTTTTTGCCACTCGGAATTCTAGTCGTTCATCAAAAACTCGAAAATTAAATTTAAATTTTTAAGTTATGAGATTTTTTTTGAAAAGTACGTGAATGAATTTTGCAAAAAGATTTTTTTTTTAATTATGATTTAATTAAAACAATTTCTTGTTGAATTCAACCAGAGAAAATATTTTAAATTCGCACTGAGTACCAACTCGCATATCAATTTTAATATTCGCAGGTTAAAAAAAACAAACAACCAAGCTGATTGAAAAAAAAAATCAACTCTCGAGGCTTAAGGGCATCGAGTCCGCTTGATTCGACATACAATCGGACAAGTTCACCGGGCCAATGAGCGACCAGCTAAAGAAACCAGTCGAGGGGGCATTTTTTTCTTCTCAAAATCGCCAATCTGTCAAGTGGGCATCGGTGGATGAAAAATAAAACGAAATTACCCGGTAGACAAGTGCCAAAGCCCGCAAATTAACGTGAAAAATCTCGCGTGGCGGCTTTTGATAATTTATTCTCGTGACGTACGCTCACTCTTAGCCGATCGTTTAAGAAAACTCGCAAAGCGGTGGACTGATGGGATTTGCATAAAAATCTCGAGTTAACCCGGCTAAGAAACTGTATATTCATGATCGGATTTAAAGTGGCGATACTGATAAACCGACAAATCTAGTTTTATTTTTTTTTATATCCACTGCTTCCTCTCTCTTTTGTTACGTTTTTTATCCAAGTCCAAGGTGACACCGAACAATGCAAATGCAACGCGATATCGCAAGACCGTGATGATATTTCGTTACGAGAAACGCCTACGTTTAAGCGTTATTTTTAAAAGTTCTCAGAAAAAAAAGTAAATAAATAAATGAAAAAAAAAGTGTTACTCACGAGATTGAGTCCGATCCAACAATAAAAACTAACTTGGATGGATTAATTGAAAAGTTTTCGATAAAGTGCGTTGGCTTTGGAGCAAAGTTTTTGCAGGAAGTCTATCTACTATTGCAGTTTAAAATAAGAACACAAAGCAAACTTTTGAAATTTATGTAAAACCAAAAAATTGAGAATTTTCAACTCTGACCTGTGAAATATTTATATGATGTATACTCGAAATAGTGAAAAATTTTGTTGCGTATGTGTACAATGTATACTGATATTTAATCATTTGAATACATTTTTCTTTTTCGATTAACAATTGGTTATGATTAAACATTTAGCAAAGGAAATTAAAAAAAAAAAAAAAAAAAACCAGTCGAATTAAAATTTTTTTTCTGACCCAATTAATATTTGATTTTATTTTTTTTCAAATCGTCTTAATAGCATATTAAAATTTCATTACTCATATCCAGTAGATGCCTTCTATAATTTAGTTCTTAACAAAAAATTGAACGCACTTGTAGTGACTGCCCTTAAGGTATGTACTATCCGCATAATTAATGGTTATTTTTTAAAATAATTTTATTACACGGATGACATTCCAATTAATGTTTTTTACTAGCGATTACAAAATTAAAAAATGAAGATTAAACATTAAAATTACATACTTGGCTTTAAGTGGAGATCAGTGTTATAAAAAAATTTAAGAAAATTGTCAAATATCTTTTGAAGAAGTCTTTAGAAATTTTAAATTAGCGATTCGCAGTAAATTTAGAATTACACAGTATTTTAACGTTTTTATTATTATTATTTTTTTGTTAAAAAGAGTAATTTTTAATAATTTCTATTTACCAATAAGAGTTTTACCGACTATTGTTTAAACAATTGTTTTCATAAGAGTTGCTGCAAAACTCTTGGCTTTAAAATTTAAGATTTTTCGTAGCGGAGTCTCTTATGTCACCGTACATTTATTAGTCTTGCTATAAAAAGTTTTTTTATGTATTTTTAGAGGTTTAGGAACGTGAGAAAGATATATAAAACTTTCAACATTTTTCTCGCTTAAATCAAAAGAAAACACCCTGTTTGAAAGATACCGCTCTACACATTGTAATTTTTTTTAGCACCGAACGAGTCCTATTCCTGGGTGGTGTGACAGTAAACGAAGTATCTATCGGTCTTCTGCACTTTTGAATAAGAAAAAACAAAAAAAAAAAAACTTTTCGAGCATACATTTTTTGAAAAAAATAAATAAATTGTACAACGAAAAATACTTGATTGTTCACAGGTTCTTGCTAATGAATTTTGGCTTTTGAGTTGCCTATAGTTTCAATCTTCTTCAAACAGTTAAAAAAGATGAACAAATTTAGAATCCGGCAACTGAAATCACAACGAGGCTTCTGCTTTGATTAGTGGGCATGAATTGATTAAATAAACGTTATGTTACTCAATAGAGTAATGAAGCTTTCGTTTGCTCAATCAAGTTTACCAAATAATATTGGATGTACAAATCGGCTTTTATGTTTATGATCTGTCTTTTCAAACAAAAAAATTTTCATTTGTGTTTACAAGTATTCAGAAAAAAAGGTTGGTACTTAATAGAGAAGCAAAAAGAATAAAGAATTCAGTCATTGATACAGGATCTAAGAGCGATCGAATAAAACCGAGTCTGTTTTTCTACATAAAAACTTGATCGAGCTATACTTGGCTGTTCAAACTAACAAACGTTGCCTTTTGAAAGATTCAATATACTTCTTTTAATTGGTCATCATACACTCGAATAATTAATAGCGTAAATATTAATTCTTTTTTTTTTTTTTTTTAATTTTATTCAATATTTGTTTGCAGTTATTTTTACGTCATTAAAAACAAGATTTGTCAAAAGCCAAACGGTACTTTTAAGTAAAGCTGAGTTTTCTACCGAAGTAAATAAATATTTGTTGTTATATGAATAAATTGGAAACAATACATTGTTATTAAAAATTTTAAATACGTTCCTTTTTTTTTTTTTTATTCATTTCAAGGCAAAAATTTGGATACAATGGTTCGATTTGTGATTATTTACAACCAGGTACTTTTTTAACCTTTTTGTATGTTGATTTACAACACCACATTTAAAATATGTAAATTTCTTTTAATTGGTACAAAATTTCGAAATTGTTTTCCTCGAAAGTCATTTGTTTGTAGTTTTGTAATTACTGTATTGACTAAAAAAACTTCCGAACTTATCAAAATCCAGCAATTTAAACTGTGAGATATCGAAATGAATTTCTAACGAGGCGGAAGTAATCAAATCTTGGTCTTCCTGGTCGGAAGCAGAATTACAAAGAGAAACATAAAAGGTGAAAGAAAGAAAGAAAGGAAGGAAGAAAGAAAAAAGAAATTTACTTCCCTCGCGCTGCTCCTCAGCGCGATCGAGGCGCGTTTTCGAATCTGAGCCGAAGAAAGTCGCACGCGTTTGACGTAGGTTGGCGCGTCGACTTCGGAAGTTTCACGCTTTCTATCGCCCGACGACGTTCAAACGCGAAGTCAACTTTTTTTCGTGGGAGAAGGGACCAGAGGTCACCGACGAGCCACTTGACAAAGCTAACAGAATATTAATCACAACTCGATCCGTCCTTGAAGATCGAAGATGTCCACTAAATACATTTTATGATATAACTTCTATGAGGTGTATTTTATCACCTAAAGATATACTTTATATTTTATAATCTATACTCCCGATACTTAAACAAATTAAAAATTATTATCTACGTAGATAATCTTTGACCCAACCTATATATGTCTTGAAAATTAAAATCTGTTACCACATACCAAATATAATTTTTTCCTGATATACAGATGATAATATATATTAACTCTTGATATAGTAAATGTAAAATTGGATACTTAATGTATGTATTCCAAGCCAATAAATAAATAAATAAATAATAGTATTACTTATGAATTTAGAGATATAAACTGAAAGTCGAAAGACGCATGCTGAAAATAATCATCTGTAAAAAATATTGTTCATCTAGTTCATTGCTAACTGTTGGATTGATGCATTAACCATATTTATCTAATTTATATAAACTATTAATTGTTAAGTGTTGTATTACTATATCTTCATCCGTTATGATGTAATGATCTATTCAAACTTTTTACTAATTCGATTTCCATAGGAGTACTCAGGATAGTAGGATTTATAAAAGACATAAATATAAAACTAGAATTTCATCATAAACAAAAATTAGTTTTCGGTATGTTACAAAACTTGAGTTTACTTTGTAGAGCATTGTAAGTATTAATGCTGTTACGAGTTTGACCATTTAACTTACCGTTTAATGATGTATCCCTACATCCAAGATTTCAGATTTAAGACTTTAATTTGTCATAAAACAGAAAATCGGCATGAATCTTTTCGTTTTAGTGGTTCAATTGGTACAAATAATTTAAAGCTAGAAATTCAATTTTTCCATTTCGATTGGTCTTGGTACAAGATGGTGAACAATGAACGTGGTTTCAAAGATAAGATTCAATTTTTTTTCTTTTGCCTCTTCCCATCCTTACAATACCATAGGTGGGGGCGTATGGTCACGGACCAATTTCTGTAATTTTTTCATTTCAAAATTTACATTCTGCGCTACCGGTACGTAACGGCTTACGCGCAACCTCATCAGCAATTATTACATAGAATTAAGTAAATAACCAGCATTCAATACAGAATAAAATAAATAATTAGCTTTCGAGGAAGTATCCAGCTGCTAGCGATCTTTGATTTTCCCAACAAAGAGTCTCGCTGTAATCCCGCTAAGCACGCAGCATCCCCTCGTAATCAACACCGGGCGAGCTCGGCTACGCGTATTATTACAAGTTTTCATTCACATTTTTTTTTCCCCTCGCCTACCCCGCGACCAGGAGGAGGAGAACGGAGCCGGTATGCCGAGGAGCCCGTGCTTGTGTGTGTTAGCCGTGCGTGTGATGCGCGGAGGTCAGCATTGACGCAAATCCATCCGACGTCACGTGGTACGAGAATCGCGCTGCAAGCCGATCTCTTTCGAATTTTATACGCTACTCGCGGGGTACGCCGCGCGCTTCATGATTGATGGTTTTTAATCGAGTTGGGATCGTTCGATCGTTGGTTTTTCGAATTACATGGCTTGGGCCCGCGCCCTTTTTCGGAATTACGCAATTTTTCAAACAATGGAGATTACGTCAGCCGGTAGATCGGTTGTACTTCGGGTTTGATTAATCTGTTTCGGAGCTCTTGGAGTCTATATGAATTTGTGGTTGTATGGAATTTATGAAAAATTTTACAATTTATAGAAGAGAAAGTTTTTTTTTTTTTATACGAGCAGTTATAGTTGCAATTACAGAGCTATATTTTTGTGATCTAAAAGTTGCGTTTAATGCAGCGTATGTTCAAATCAAATGAAGAGTAATCGACTTTTATCCATAAGTATTTATACTTTTTATTTTAATACAAAGTATAATGCACTGCATTTATTTTATATATCTGGACCAGAAACTTTTTTTCCAGATTTTTTTACTCGCAAAGAGGCTAATTCAAACCGATTTTTAAAGTCACTCTTTCTGTTTAACTCAATAAAGCTGACCTAATTCTGGAACCTAATATAGGCTTTATTACGCAGCTTAAATATGGTACCTTTTAGACTTTATTTCAGGCTAACAAATCACCAGGGTTACATAAGTAAGTCTTATTTGAAAGATTATAAAAAATTATTTAATTTATTGTTTTTATAAATTAAAAAATTAAAATTATTTTATTTATTAATATTTGGTTAGAAATTTTCAAAAATGATTCAGAGTTCAGAAATATTTAAAAATCATTATTATATAAGTTATTTTTCCTGCAATTAAAGAATTTTTATTATGAAGACGTTTAATTCTCCTATTAAAAAGAATAATTGAAAAACTCTTTAAAAATGATAATCAATATGTGATTTAGAAAAACTGTTTTAAAAAGTTTTTCAACTTCTTCAACCAACTGAAAAATATTTTAAAAAGTTATCAAAAAATTATCAACCTTTTTCATTGAAATAAATTCTTTTTTCCATTAGAAGCCGATATGAACCCGAGATTTCAGTTAAAAAACTAAATTTTCCAAAAACAGGAGGGATTAAATTTGAAATTCGAGTCAAAAAATCTATGTTTATTTAAATTTACTCAATAAAAATAAGTCAAAACCAAATACCTGTGGTTTTTAAATTTTAATGAAGTTCGATTTTATTCAATTATTATTTACTTGAAAGCTGTTCATTTTCTTTAAGATTTTTTACTTAGATAAAATACAACTTTTTATAGTCATTATCTAGTTAAGTATGAGATTAGAAGTAAAATGGAGTTACAAGTTCTAGCGCCGATCTGAATACGATCTCATTTGCAAGTGTGTCTCCTTTGAAAATCATGCGCATTCCTAATTCCCGGCGCTGTCAATCGCTTAGGAAAAAAAAAAAAAAAAAATCAACGGCTCAATAAAAAAGCGTGAAATATTGACCATAAATAATTCTAAATTTATACACGCCGGGTTCGGCATTACCCTCACGTTTAATGAGGTATTTACTTATGTAAAATTCTTTTTGAATAAGGACGCAATCGGTATTCGGTTTATTTCAAATATTTGTCTGCTTCTTTGTTTGTTTTTTTTTTTTGAGAATTGTTTCGCCAATTTGCAACAATTTCTCGGGACACAGACCCAAAAACTGCACGCTTCTATAGTGATTTTTATTTAAATTTGTAGTCCAAGTCAGACGCAACATGAACTCTAGTCTCTTTCAATATCACAAAAGCTCATCGCGCGCGACTGTTATGTCGTTTCTCAATTCAATGTTAATCACGAACAAGCAAAATCGATTCTAATAATACCTTTAAAACAGAGTCACCGCTTGCTAAACAAGTTATTTACAAAATTCCCCGAAAAGTCATATTAAGTGAATACACAAACACTCCTAAAGCCTAAATCAATGAAAATAAATAAACGAATCTTCAGAAGTAGCTACCAAAACAAACGATTCAATCGGCAGTAAAGACGAGTAAAAAGGCCGTCGAGGACCGCGACGACCCTTCCAAAAAGAAAGTACGAAGACGCGACCGAGAGTCAAAGAGATTCGCTCATTAAAATCCCACGCTCGACTCGACCAGTGTCTCTCTCTCTCTCTTTCTCTCTATCCTATTTATTTATAGAAGTCCACCCGCGACGTCCGCAGCTGGTTGCTTTTAATCGTACGAATGTTAAGGACACTCGATTAGTCGGGGCCCGTTATCCAGTCGACGGTTATATTTTTAGAAGAATAAATAAGACCGCCACGAGAAACCTTGGGCGACTTCACTTCTCTCTTTCCCTCTCTCTTTCGCATATACACAAACGATAACATGTGATTTACGGCATCGAGCCTGTGTAGTTCGGCTGAGAGGGATGCGAGCTGAGGATGAGTTATGCTTTCAAAATTAATAACTCGTCGTGTCTGTCCTCAGTCACGGACGCTTTTTTTAATTTTGGACGAATGATAAAATTTTCTATTCCTCTTAATTTAACGTGCTGGCTGTGATAACTCGAGATTTACGCTTTCGGTTCAGTTGCGTGGTGATAAACTATATATCGTTCCGAGCTACAGGAGAAATAAACTACAATTGAGGTTGAGTAGTCAACATATATTATTAAAATGAATAAAAGAGTAAGCGTGGAAAGAAAACTGATAGAGTCTTAAAAATGTAAAAATTTATTTTAAAATACTGATTTTACTAAAATAGTATAAAATATATATTTTCCTACAGATAAGGAATAAATTACACTGATTTAATTATACAATACTTAAATAAAAAATATTTTCGAGTATATAAAAAAGACCTAGAAATTACATACAATAGATTTTCTGTAAATATGCATTTTAAATCATCTCTAACAAATACTCAACAAATTAAAATTATAATTTGTGCATAAAAAATTACATATCTTACAATTCTCATTTGTATAAAATTAATTCCAACAAATGAATTTATCAGTTAATTAAAGGTATCAATAAATCATCTCGGGGATAATTCGTTGAAAATTAAATTACCTCATCGAGGGTTTATGATTTGTTGCACGTATTCCAGCATTTTTATTAATTCTCGCTGTGGGACGTCGTCTGCCGGGAGCAGCGATAATCTACTTATTGCCGTTTGCATGGCCTGCAAAAATCCGGCGCTGCGGGCTATCAGTTTGCCTTTTTGGTTGTTGCTTACCAGGGACCACAACGTCGAGCCTGCAATCTCTATGTCCGTGATAGTGCCATTCTTCAGCGAACTCAGCAGTAAATCAAGGAATTCAGCTGAAATTGTTAATTTTATAAAATTAAATCAAAATTTTTCATAATCCAGATAAGTGTTTATTAGACCCTGCTATCAAAATTATAAATGTTATTTTTAAATAGACTTTTACGAATAAGATAACAATTGTTTACTATATTTAATTGTGTAAATAAAAATAACTTACTAGATGCAAGAAGTCGCGGTCGATTTGATATATTAAATGCCAAGTTTCGTAAAATAGAGATAGCTAAAAGTCGTGTGTGACCGCTCGATATGCGAGCTAAATTTATTAAAACTTCCAAGCTGTCCACTGCCTGTAATAATTATTAATTATTTAACTTATTCAAAAGTATTTTTACTCATAACTATAATGAATACAACATCGATTATAAGGTTATTTAAGATTTTTTATAATTACGTATAATCATACCTTAGACACAGATAATTGTCCCTCATCGTAATATGTGAAGTCTATTAAAAACTCCAAACAATTTATTTCAATGATTTGTGAAAGTTTTGTTCTCTTTGTTGTCAGCGGATGAATCTTTGAGAAAAACTGTAATAGGTTGCTCTGTAAAATTTTTTTAAAATTAATAAAATACAATTTACAATTCAGTATTGGAATAAAATATAAAGAAAAATTCAAGTACTTTTGAAATGACTACGCGACACTCATGATTGTGAATAGCATTCCTTAGTACATAAAAAGCGTAATTTAATTTCGTACAGTCGCACTGTCGGTTTATCATATCAATTTCCTTTGTAACCAATTGTACAATAACGTGAATGAGAGATATTGAGTTAGGAGTTTTTTTGAGTCCAACACCAGGTGTTACAGTCGTTAAAGACAATGACTTTGAAGCTGAAACGCGTAAAAATAAATTACATTAAATTTTTTTCCAATAATCATCACTATTTTTATTTTTATTGAAAACATTGGTGAACTTTTCTATAATTGAATCTTTACCTTCTTTACAATTTGAAGTAAATGTCGATAGTAATTTTAGAGTGGCGATTAAAAGTTTTTTATCCTGTGATGAGTGTGTCCATAGTTTATGGATGATGTCAGCTAGTCCAGCTTTAGCATAAACTTCTTTAGCCTCTTCACTATCATACATAAAGTTCATTAGCAATACGTAGATTGAATCAATGTCTTGTAATAAAGGATTTATCTGCAACGTAATGGAAAAAAAAAACGTTCAAATGTCAATTGCAAGATTTTTATGCAAATCAGTAAATTAAAATTGTAGGAAAAATAATTTTTTACAATTTTTTTTTTTATTTTACTGAAGAAGCAGAGCTTATTATAACTACAAAAATCTATAAAATTAAAGAATATGGTAATTTATCGTTTGAATAAATAATTTTTTTATCATTACCTTTTGATTGAGATCAACTTGAGATCGAGTAGCTTGAATCGGAATTCCACTGAGCTTAACATAAATTTCTTTTAAAACTAAAAGTGTAGTGCTGGGAAAATTTGTTTCTAAAGCAAATTTTTTTGCCTCCACAGATATACAGAGTAAATTTGTAAGAGTGACAGCTATAATTTCTTTATCATTTGTTTGTTTACATTTCTTCAAAAGTTTTGTGTGATTGTGAGCAACAAAAAGATCTATAAGTGTTTTACATATATCAGCTCCAATAGGCACTGCTTCAACCGTAACGTAGTCGATGTTTCTATCTACTGGATTTTCAATAGAACTTAGACACTGAGCACTTTTTGTGGATGGTCGATTCAAATCATTGCTTGATGAATCAACCGATTGAATCGATAGTTTATTATCCAAAACTTCTTTTAGTAAAGTCACTTTGTTATCCTCGCAATCTTTCTGCATTTCTTGAGAAAGTAAGAACGTAAGAAAACTAAGTGCACTTATACCCAAGTCGGATTTAGAGTTCTTTATGATGTCACATACTGTTTTAAGAAAGGATTCGGTGTCACATTTCTCTAATGCCGTTTGAATCGAGTCAAAATGTTGATGCTCGGTCAAAGATAAGCAAGCCAAAAATTTGAAAATTTCCGTTGCCAATCGGTCATACAATTGAACTAATCTTGGAGTATGATCAACTGTAAATTAAATTTTTATTTTTATTTAATTTACTAATTTTAAAATTCAATTTAATTTTAAAAGTACTTACAGTATAAATTTTTATTTAAAAGTTCAAATAAAAGTTGAATAAAATCTGCCGAAAAAACAACTATTGATGCAAAGTCAGGACTGTGAATGATGCAATTAGTGAGTACTGTACATAAGCTAGTGTACATTTCTAAAATGTTACAGTAATGTTCTAAATTGCTTTCGCCACTTATGCTTCGTGGAATATCACCAAAACACCTATTCAAAAAACCATCAAATTTTAATTTATTTTAAAATTAAATTCAGTTGAATCGACTAATTTAATTTTTATATTAATCATGACTCACTCTATAATATATTTGTGGAGAGAATGTTCGAAAATTTCATGAATAACTTCCTGCTCTCCAATGGAAATTAAATTGTTCAGCAATAAACACAAAGAAGTCATTAATGATGGAGTTGTTATGAACTGCATGAGATCATCATCGTTTGTTATTTCTGAACTTACAGCTGAACCTAAAAATTCATTCAAATTAATTAATTTTAAAAATTATTTTTTTTTTTCTTAATTTTAGATATCAATTTTTTGAATTCAAAATGAAACTATTCTTTTACGAACACTTTTGAATATCATCGTCACAATTGTACAGGTGATAAATTGTTTTCGGAACCACGGAGAGAGAAGAAGCAGTTCGTAAACTCGCCAAGGATTGAGTTTGCGCGCCTTCGGGCTCCGAACATTTGGATAATTCGGGATCCAGTGTAGCCAAAGTATAGAGATTCGTACTCATCACGGCAATCTCGTGATAAACGTTATTTTCCTTAACGTAAGTCAGCATCGCACTAGGTTTCAATGAGTCAATCTGTAAAGGCAAAATTTCCCTTTTTTTCAATCATGCTAATGAACTCATTGTGAAACTATTAATAGAAGTTTTGAGAACGCGGCAAAAAAATTTGGAATTTCCAATCGGATGAGAAAAAACCGAGAAATTGCAGTGACGATAGATACTTTTTTCTCTCTACATACCACAGTAGAAAAACGTAAACATTGAATTAGTGGGATAAACCGACTTTTCTTTTCCGCATAGGATGTACAATAAACTTACGTATTGAAATGCTATCGAGTTTGAATTCTTAATGAGATTGCTCATAACGAGGCAGGCTTCTTCCTTGACAATGCAGGACTCCTCCTGGGTGGTTATGAAATATAGGAGAGAGAGGCATAATTCGCCCGGAGATAAGTCTATTGCATTCAAGAGCTGTAGCGCCGTGTGAGGTCCATTAATCAAGCTCGCCAGTAATTGTAATGCCGAGGCACGCACCAACGGATCGCGGCTTTTCCAAAGCGTCGGCAACCAACTCAGTGACTGGCTCTGATCGTACCAAAACTTCGTCCAAAGCTGAAGACATTTTATTTTAAATCAGTTTCGTTGAACTTGTTTTAAAAACTATTTTATCAAGGGCTTTGGATTAGGCTCGAAAGTGAATTTTTTTCGGGAGAATACTTTTAATTTTAAAGAAACAACTTATAATTTTAAAGTTTTAAGTGCTGTCTGATAAAAGAACTCAAAACCTTAAAATTTGTGGTTTTACAGCTTTTATTTCATAGAGGTTTTTTTAATTGAATTCATTCTTGAATATTTTTCTTAGATTTTAAGTCGAATTAAAAAATTTTTTTACGATTATTATTAATTTCACACGATTTTAATTGTAATTAATTAAAGTCCAAATTAAATTTTTTATTAATAAAATTACTTTTTTTCAGTAACAAATCATTTTTTTTAAATACTGAAAAATAGCTCTGATTAAATTTTGTAGAATCAGCTAGTACTATCAACTAGATGTATACTAACTTTCGGATGATATTCTAAAAGAAAACTCTTAGGAAAAAAATTTACAATGACAATACTTTGCCAAAGAAAAAAAAAAATTTAGTTTGTTAAAGTTGTATAGTAACAAATACTTACAGTTAAAAATCTGTAAAATATACTTATTGAGCATTAAAAAAAATATTTTTTCGCAAGACCTTAAGTTCAAATCGAATGTAAATAATTAATTTTTTCTTAAAGAAAGTGATTGTATAAAAATACGGAAGTAATTTTATCGTCTTAATTGAAACTTACGCTGTTATTCAAATTGATTTGCATTTGATGAAGTGCGTGATTTAAACAAATGATGCAGTCTCTGGTAATAGCAAGGCCCATAAAACTAACAGTTCCCTCTCTATAAAACGATAGAATCATTTCAATCAGAGTATTTCCCATTGCCATTAGGGTACTTTTATTGTTTGCCCAATTGCATTTTCCAATCACAACTGTCAAAGTGGATAACGTCCAATCCAGAAAAGCTGTAAAAAATTTTTTTCGATAAGACTCTAACGTTTGTCGAAATTATTGTACTCTAAGACTTTGATTTTGCCTTCATTACCTAAATTGTAATATTCTCCAATGACCAAATTGGCAACTGCGAATTCAACAAAACATATCCAAGAATTTTTCGACCTGTCACTTTCGTCTGGATCTAGAATTGAACACGCTCGTGCCAATCTCAAAACCGATTGGTGTAAATCATCGTTGACGATCTCAGATCGTGGCAACCAGTCCGTCAAAGATCTTATCATACTTTTAACAGCTTTATGAAGCCACATACTTTCTTCTAAATAATATGTATAAATATCAGTTAGAATTTCTTTCATTTTTCAACTCAAGATCTAATGGAATTAAACAAAAAAAATAGCTCACCTCCATTCGTTAATTTTATGTACAAGTGAAGAAAGTTCAGAACGTTTGCTAATAAATCATGGTCCTCCTTGTTTGTAGGGTGAGACTGTAAAAATCGTTCAAAAGTATTGGACCAAGATAGTCGAAGAACTTTCTCGAAATTTTCATAGTTTAACAAATGCCCTAGTCTCAAATACCTGAAATAATTAATAATTATTTTTAAATGGCTAAACAAAGTATTTTTGCCTAAGTTTTCAAAATAATAACTAACATCGTGATATAGTCAATTCCTTTGGATACTCCGTTGTGAGTGGAAGCGTTTTGAATATTATACAGTTGTTGTTGCAAACAAAAATGAAGCGACGTGAAAGTAATACAATCAAATTCATTTTCCTTTATGATTAAATTTGCGTTAAGCATCAAGTCATTGACATCTTTTAGATTTTTTCTCAACAGTTTTTCACCACCGTGCCACTCCCAGGCCCAAAGTTGTCTGATGAAAGACAATGCTACCGTATTGTTATTGTAAAATACTAAAAAAATTATACTTATTAAAATCAATAAAATTAATATACTTTTAAATAACAAAAAAAAAAATTATTTTTCACCTGAAATATCCGTTCGTCTGTGAATGCTTGTTCTCCAATGAACCTTACAAGTAAATGGAAGCTTCATTTTTATTGTAATCAAGTATGGCAATGATATATCAAAAAGATTATCAACACTCTTTTCAGTAAGAGTTAAAATATAGTCATCAAAAAGTAATAAAACCAACAGCTGAGCACCATCCATTCTTATATTTTCGTTATTAGGATATAAGAACATAGCTAGAACGATATAAATATATTTTGATTGTCTGTTATGTATTAAAATTTTCAATTTAAAAACTTACATCTTAGAACATTGTAGTAAATATCAATACGATGCGATAGTTCATGTCTTATGGAACACTGGGATGAGGCTAATATTTTCAAAATTGATACAATAGGTACTACAGAATCTGGATAGTTGGTGTATTCTTTGTCAATCTATATAAAGTTTTTAACAGAAAATTTATTTCTATCATAATTGTAACAATTTTTATATTAAATATTTATTTCATTGTTTGCATACCAGTGCTTTAGAAAAAATGTCTAATACTAAGGG
Source organism: Encarsia formosa (assembly GCA_038277355.1). Classification (NCBI taxonomy): domain Eukaryota; kingdom Metazoa; phylum Arthropoda; class Insecta; order Hymenoptera; family Aphelinidae; genus Encarsia; species Encarsia formosa. The sequence goes on along the minus strand of CM076186.1, from coordinate 18,455,783 downwards.
CAAGCCTTGTTCTGTTATGAATGGTTCATGCAATGAGGAATCCGTTAACATCACTTGAACTTGTATTAATGCAGATTTTCTTATTTTTGGATCAACTTCAGATCGCAACAAATCAAGTAATGAAAAAAGAGAATTTTTCTGAAATATTAAATTCATGTAAGATTATACGTAAAAAATTTTTGCTAAAGATTAAACAGAAATTTGTTTACTTGATATGTCCCTTCAAATCTTTTGATAGAAATTTTCTTATTGAATATGCAAATAGAACCAAGAGGAAGATTACAGTGCGATAGATGTGGTAACTTTTGACTAGAGTTTTTTTCTTGAGAAAGCAACCAATGTAATCGACATAGAGATTCATCTCGTATGTCAATAACTGGAGAGAATAAAGACCTAATATTGCCTTTCAAAACCTAAACAAATTTTTTTATCATTGAAATAAAATTTTATAGTAAAAATGTTTACAGTTCAAAAAAATATTTACCTCCACAAATGGAAGTTTCATATTAGATGAAACATCGGGGTCTAAGATTTTGCTGATAGATTTGCCTAAAGGTGTTGTTGATTTTGCAAAGCATTGTAAAAGAGGTAAAACTGGAATTAAAACTTCCAAAAATTTAGACCATCCAGGTCCGGTCAATTGAAGCTTTCCTTCCAATAAAAAAAGAAGTATGTCATCTGACATCTTTTTTATCTAGAGAAAAAAAAAAAATTATATCTATTCTAATTAAGATTAAAATCTATAATATTTATGGATATTCTAATTAAATAAATATAATTAATGTTTATATACGTTTTCATTTTCACTTGTTCTTCCATGACAAATTATTTCAGTCAAAATACTTGATTCCATTAGAAACAACAAATTTTTCCAACTGTATTGACCAGTACAGTCGGTTCTCAAAATTGCTGTTACAAGATTATGACACTCTGAATATGTAAACTCTTGAATTTCATTATCACTGTTTGCTAAAAGTGTTAACAACATCTTTTCAGTCATTTCTTTATCTTCTGAGCTCAATTTATACCTATACAAATTATATTGGTTACATTTTTTGTTGTATTAATTTAAAAGGTATATCATTTTCTACTGACCCTGCTGTATTTTGGGCAAGTTTGATAAATCTTTTGATTATTTTAAAATTTCTATGGCACGGTAAACTCAGTTTAGACGAATAGATTGTTTTTAGTTCTTCTGAGTACGATAATTCTTTTGTGTGTTTAATCAAAGATATTGCAGCTTTTATTGACTTCGAGATCATGCGAGTTTCATCTAATAATTTTACAGTGTCGCTCTCTTGAGTACCCCGAAATTTCTGAAAAATGAATTCAAATTAAAAAAAACTTCTGGTAAATTTAAAAATAAAAGAAATATTCAATTACCCTTGCATACTCTTGTAAAGTAATGTTTAAATCTGGATACATTATAAAAATAGGTGCATCCATAATTGCAGCACAAATAGATAATTTCATTTTTTTTGGAATTACTTGATCTGCTAATTCCAATGGAACTAGATTACTTATTAATTTAACTACCGTCCATAAAAAATATAAGTAAGTTATTCTAAAGTAATCTACACTATTAAACTGACCAAAATAATCTAAAATTTCACTAAAAACTTCTAGTAATATTCTTATATTTTCTTGAATTTTTAAAGCAAGATTGTCACTACAAAACCATATTGTTGGCATAACACTTGTAATAAACAGTTGAACTAGTTCATAAACTAATTCTGATATATGCCTAATTATTTTTAATGGTCGAATTGGATCACTAGGAGTGCTGAGTAACTTGAGAACACTTAATAATGTCTCTGAACAATAATTAGGTATAAATATTTGCTGCATTTGCAAAACGGTGTCGTCTTCTTCATCAATTGAATATGGATTTTTATTATTAACTCTCTAAAATTGAAAAAAAAAATGTAAATATTTTATACAATAAATGAAAGTTAATGATTTTCAATTGTAACTCTTACATTTCTTTCATACTGTAGATGATCATGATCAGGAGGCTCTCCTTCAGGACTGTCTCTTCCAAGTAATTCACTATGTTCAGATTCTAAAATCCTTGCTAATATCTACACAAGAAAAATACAATGATCATTACATGTTAAATCAATTATAGTTTATTTAGTTTTTTTTAAATTAAATACATCATGAATACCTTTTGAGCTTTATGTGCAATACTTGGATCACAGTAGTAATAAATACGAAATCGAAGAGACCGTGTTAATTTGTGGAAAGTTTTCAAAATAGTAATTATTAGAGTTTGAGAATCCTGGTCAAGATCGTTTTTATGAATCTGGAGAAGACCTAATAAAATCTAAAAAATTTTATAAGATTTAGATGATTATTCTCTATAAAAAAAAAAAAAAAAAAAAAAAAAAAAAACTTCCACATATTTACATTAAACGCCATTGGTCTTTGAAGAAAAACTTCTGCAGGGAAATCTTGCAATAAAATATTTGTTATAAACTGACAACTTTTTATTTTTGATTTAATGTCTGATTCGTTAAGTGAATCTTCTACTTGTGAAATGATGCCTTTATCAGATGAAACTAAAACTTGCCAAGGCATACCTAACCATTTGATACTGTTATCTGATTTTTTTGATATTATGGTGCTATTTTCATAATTCATAGTTAATTCAAATGGCACTGAGCTAAAAAAAAAAAACACATCTTTAGAAGATAAAACACTATCTTATTTTTATAAATTTCTCATACACAGTCACTGTTTTACCTGTCTAATGGAGATAAGATAGGAAGGCTGGTAGATTCTGCACTAGCATTTTTACATCGATGTGAGTTTACCGAAAGATTCTCATAGATTATTTCAGGCTCTTCCTACAAATTTTTGTTTATGCACATTATAGATATAAATATACAATGTTGTGGCTAAAAATAAAAATAAAATGCTTACATCAAAATTAGGTAAAAACTTTCTAGGATTTGCAACAATTTCTTCCAGAAGATTTAACTTATCGTGCCATTGAGAATCTAATTTTGTTCTTAGATCTCGTAATTCATTTTGAAACCTTAATTTTCCAAATGAGTTGAGGTAATTGCTATCAGACTGTAGAAAAAAAACATTAACAAATTGACGCAATTAAAAAAAAAAATTCTAATAATAAATTAACCTTTAACAACATAATTAACAGATCTAAAACTTTGTCTTCATCGCCAATGGCTTCCATAGAGAACCATTTCAAGAGTTTGACTAATAGTTCTTTTCTCACAGCATTGCAGTCGCATTGAAAGCCAAGATTAAATTTTGAAATCACATTATCCAAAGCTCTCAGGCGAATTTCATCAATCTCATGATCTAATTAAAATGAAAAAATGTAAAAAATTTTATCTTTAATTCATTAAATTGAAAATTTTTTATTAATTAATATAAATTTTCAATTTATACATACCAAGTTTTTTAATATGTACACTGGATATAGTAGAAAAATTTGACATTTTGATGGCGAATTATTAGTAAAAACTACACTTAAAAATGTTAGTAAAAAATTTTTTAACATAAACATAAAAGTTTTTCAAACGTAAATGTAAACATACATTTCAAGATTATTTACATTTTTGATAACTGATTTTATTGGTTAGGTTATACATATTCTTCGATATTTTGGACAAGTTTCTGCTAATGCCATCCAACCGTTTGGCAAACCATACTTGGTATCCACCAATCAGCGTACTGGCGTCCTCTACCGACACTAGAGACGCAAAGTATTATACGCGACCGCGAGATTTTAAACTAGAATAAAATTAACTAATGAAATATTACTTAATGAAATTTTTTTTTTTTTTTTTTTTAAATACATATATTTTTACATATTATAAAGTTATTTAATAATTTAGTGACGGTTATTATTTGTTAATAACCGTTACTTTATTCTTCTTTTATTAGTATTTGATTTATTAGTTTTTGATATTATCTTATTAACCTTAAAATAGTGTTATAATAATGATAAATAATTATTATAACGAAATATATATAATGATAAGCAAACAATCGTATATGAAGCAAGTTTTGTTGCAATAACAATTATCATGGAAATTTTTTTTATTATTATTGTTTTTTTTATGTTTGCTCAGCTGTAGATTATTACAGTCTCATTGATATATAAACATAGGTGAAAAAAATTGGAAGAACTGTCCCAGAAAAGTATCAGCTTTTGTTATTCGATAATTCGCTGATAGAAACCTAAAGTAAATATATTTTATATTTGTAATAAACTATATTCGAGATAATAAATTATTGGAACGGTAGATAAAAATTAAAACGAATCTTATTAGTCCATTGTCGCCGAATATTGTAAAAAATGTAAATGGAACTTTAAAATAGTAAAACTTTCAAATATATATTATTGCATATATGAATGTAAAAATTTCAACTATCAGAAAAAAAACTTCTGTCAAAAAACCTTCAAACGAAAATTAAAAATAAATATCAATTAAAATTCTTTGAAATAATGGCAAAAAATTTATTAATAATGCAAAAAAAAAAGTATTGTAATCATACGCATAGTAGAAACGAATATTCTGATCTTTCATCTGAAGGTATTTCGCTGAATTCAATTTCAAGAAATCCTGAAGTTTCAAGTTGGTTCAAATCTCGCTTGGGTTAAATGTTTTGATCAAGCGAAATAAAAAAGAACTTCTAATCAGTTGTATTATTAAAAATTTATTTATTGTTAAAAAGAACGATTGAAATAAAAAAGAACTTCTAATCAGTTTTATTATTAAAAATTTTCAATTCAAGTTTGATTTTTCATAATATGTATTTTTATGAAATTATTTCATTTACAAGTTTTAATTGTTGAATAATTTTATAGAAGAACTAGTCTCATCAAAAATTTATGGTATTACACGCTTCATTCTGTATATTTTACATTTTTGATAATTTAGCAAGAACATTTCATTAGATAAATCATTTTAATATAAAAATTTGTTTTTTTTTTCAGTTCCTACATGTGAAAACTCTCGTTGCTTTTTTTGCAGCGTGGCTTTTACTTACCCTGAAAAACTGGAATCAGCTAGTGATCACTTGAAGATGATAATTTTCAAAACAAATAAAATTAAGGTTTCAGAATGTACTATTTTAAATACAAGATATATTTGAAAAAAAACTTAACTCTGTATATGTACATAAAGTCTGACACAGAGGGTAGTTAAATTAAGAATAAAAAACAATGATTTTTTCAGCACACGGCGCAGAAAGTTCAAACTTTCTGATTTGTCCCAAATAGGGAGTTTGAACTTTCCTTGCCTTGTGTTGAAAAAAACATTACACACGACGCTGGAAAAGTATGAGCTAACCCTTAGCAAACCCTTGAAACCCTCGTCTTCGGCTCGGGCGTCAATTTGGCTTTGCTAGAGCTAGCTAATACTTTTCCAGCGCCCGGTGTGTAATATATAATATACTATTTATTATAGCAGTTAGTAAATATTAACCAAATGATAAAATTTACAGTTAATTCAAATTCAAAATAAAATGTTTTAAATTAATTTACTTATTTAAGTAATAAAAAAGTCAAGTAAATTAAATAAAAAAAAAAAAAAATGCAACACCGATTATTTGTACATAATATTATATCATTATTGTCATTTTAATTTTTAAAAATATCATTCTTAGTTTCTTTGTATGTATGTACATGCATATTATATATATGGTGATAGGAAAAATGAAATTAATTGTCAAAGCGTATTTTTAATTTATTTATTAATTTTTTTTGTCACATTATTTTCGTAAAGAATCTCGTTTATGACGTATTTATATTATATTACACCTTACGTAGATTCTAAACGATAATCTCGATATTTTTATTTTTATACACAATATTTTTTGTTTGTTTGTTTCCTAAACTTACACATCATCATTGAAGAGGAATCGAACGATTGAACCACAATTAAAATGAACTCGGCAGGGTAAAGCGCTAGGCGCACTTGAATCTTTTTTAATTCTTTGTAATTGCTAGAAAAGCCTCAATAATTTTAAGGAATATACAAGTATAGTTTTTTAAAGAGTCATCACTGCGAACTCCACTCAGAGGGATAATTCAAAAATACTAAAATTTATTTCAAGCTGACTCTCGCATCAAGTGCTTAAAAGAATTGAATTAATCTTTTAATTTTCAAAGATTATTTTAATAACAACTTGACGCAAGAGTTGGCTGTACATACAGAATTATAAACGTTTTGAACATCGATAATACACATGTATAATATATTATTTAACTGCATATAAACGTATAAAAAAGATTTAAATCGCTAAAATTACCTACTGTTATAAATTTTTGCATGACTCATAATGTAACAACAACATTTTTAATGTCTTTTTCGTCGATCAATTTTACAAAATTTTTGAATCCAACATCGTTTTTTTAAACTTTTTTTTCTTAACATGACTTCTAATTAATTTTTTGACGAATAAATATTCTTAAAAAGCAGCAATCTTAACTTCGTTTCTTTTATCATTGATAAAAACGCCAAATTGTATAAAATTAAAAAAAAAAAAAAAAAAAGATAAAAAGGCCTTCGATAGAATTTAGGTTTCATTCCTAATCTTCGAAGCAGATTTTGGTTGCCTTCGTCCTGAAATTCGTTACACGAAAAACTATTGCAGTAAACGCGTAGATCGACTAATTTGCATTTGGCTGTGTGCTCAACGATCGAGCCCAAAATTAAATTCTCACAATGATACTCGTGCTCTCGCATAATTGGCGCACAATGGAACGGATAAAACGGACATTATTTTCGCATTATTACTTATACATCTATAGAAGTTGTCGTTGTCGGTATGATTTTCAGTCATTGCTGTTAAATATTTTTCAATTATTGCTTAATTATACAAATTTAAATTTAAACAAATGACGATTCTTTTTATAGGACTGACAAAAACTTAACGAAAGATAATTGATTCTAAAAAAAAAATCGTCAAAACGGAGCGAATATTTTTTTATTATAATTTTAATTTTAGTAATTAAAAAATTTTAGTAAAATTTTTATCGCTTCATAACCACAAAAAACCTCATTGCAAACCAGATATTTTTATTACGATGTTTACGTATTTTAGAAAACCCAATAATTGTAGAATTGTTCTCTTGAATCAAAATTTGAACCCTGTTATATTATTTTTTATGACATAAAAAATCTTTGGTGTCAGTTACGTGAATATTTTATAATCGCACTAAATTTCACTTGTCGTTCACAAAATTCGCACGAGAGACTTGTTGTAAAACGTATTAAATACTCTTTAGATCGTCGAAAAAGTTGACAAATACATTCAACGATAGACGGCATAGCCTCAGTGTAAACTTAAAACACAGTTTCTCATTGATTTTATGCACTAAGTTTAATTGAAGGAATTTAGAAAAATGAAGCTTAGTAATACCTAAATTTTTTGTCCCCCGATTAGAAAGCGGCACTTAAGGCCTAGAACAAAGTTACTGCTTTTTGGCTCCGTCGAAAAATAACATATCGACGGCCGGTGCGAAGAAAAAACTTAGTCGAAAATCAGTCGATTTAAAATTACCCGTGAGAGGCTGAACTTAATTTTAAAATCGATTTAATTAAAAAAATTCGATTTATTAGGTACCAACTTATCAAGATTATTGATTTTTTTAAATTTTTTAATTTTTTGCAGTCCTTTATTGACAATTTTAAATCGACTGATTTTTGGCTAAGGTTTTTCTTCGTACAGGCCATTGATATATTCCTCGTACAGAACATAAAAAAAGTCTCAGATAAAAATTTTTCTCAATTACATGTGATTGAAACATTTTTTACAGTACTAGCCTAGGTCAATAATATATTAAAGAAAACAAGTTGCAATAGAAAAAAAATGTATTATTTGAACTGTAAAATTATTTGATTTGTAAACGAACAATTAGCATATATGGATAGTATTAACAACTTCCAATAATTAAACATTAAGCAACAAAAATTTAGAACAAAATTTCTTTGTCTTTGAAAAATTTCGTTAGACTATAAATTTGAAAAAGAAAGTTCGAATTCTTTTAACTCTAATCAAGTTAAGCGAAACAACGTTTACCTTAAGAAACAACTATTCCTCATGCAAAAAGTACCTTTAGATCGAAAAGTCAAACGTGAAGTTGCGCGAAACTCATCTTTAAAGATTCAATTACGCAACTTTGGAAAACTCTATAACAACTCCTAGTCAAACTAGCATCTTGAACTCGATTTGTAAAAAAGTTCACAACACACACGCTGCATTTACCGGGTTCGGGAAGAGTAAACGTCCCTTCTCTTACATTTTACTGCTAAACCGTCTACGACTCTTATCGAGGAATGACGATGCGAGTTTCGAGTACCGGAAGAATATACTTTACTATTGGGAAAAAAAGTACAGGTGCGATTGTAATCAAAAGGGTTTCGCTGAATGAAATGAATGTTCAATGACATGGGAAATACGAGATCGTGAGCTTGCTGTTATTCCCCTGATATTTCGAGTGTGAAATTCACGGCTTTTGATAGGCGTTTATAATTTAAAGTGAAATCATACTTGATACCGTAATATTTTTATAAATAAATTCAGTCCATTCGAATCGTCAAATATTTTATTAATGAATTCTCAAGGTAATTATTCAGAACTAGTTAAACAAAGAAAAAAACAATTCTTTTACCATAATTATAGAGCGTAATATGGCGTCTTTTTTTTCAATCGCGTAAAAAAACATTTATTGGTCTATTTTAATTGCAATGTTTATTTTGAAAAATTTTTGGTAGCTCATGCTGTAATTCGTTTATCAATACCCAATATTTTTTTTTATTTAAGGCACTTGTTGATATTTTTTAATTTAAAACGTGGTAAATAAAACTTCAAGGCATAATCGAAAAGCGAATGATTTAAAAAATAATATAGTATCAGTAGGTATACACAAATCAACTTTACGGCAGTAAATACTTTCGTCTATAAATTTTACCCGATAGCCATGAAAAAAGTTTGAGAATATCTCAATATTCCCATGAAACCTTGTTTTTCAGTTTCGGAACTGGTCCGTTGACCCAATTGTTCACACTCTTCCCAAAATTTATCTCTACCAATATTTCTCGCTATCAAATCCTCCACGATCTCGTAAATCCCAAAAATCAACGAACTTTCGGCAATATTAATAAAAAAAAAAAAAAAAAACCCTGCCCAATTACAAGCTAAACAATTAGCTTTAATCGCGGGTCCCACGGGACGCATCCCAAACAAATAAGAAGCTACTCCCACCGAATCGAAATCCCATTAGACGCGTGATATAGAGAAAAAAAAGGTAAATCCGCGACTTCAAAAGCCGGGTGTAATTTACAGCTGCAGGATTGCAGAGGGCTTTGAAAGCGCGAAGCCCAGGCTCCCTCCCGCGGGACGTTTGATCGATGGGCCGGGAAAAGCGCCGAGGAGGCTGCTGCTACCGTGGGAAAATCGATATTTTGCACCCGACGCCGCGCGTTCGTGTGTGTGTGTGTGTGAGTGCGACTGTATTTTACATCTTGCGTGAGGATCCTTGTTTTGATAAATCAACGAGGAGTTGTTGCATCATGCAAATGGAGTTTCTTTTTCCAAGGCGCGCGAGTTTGTTGCCCTTCACGAGGATAATGCCTTTTTTTTTATTCTGTTTTAAATTTGTAGCGAGAGGGAATAGCGTTGGCAACCGGTACTTTAAAAATATATTTTTTTAAAAGTAATTGATTTTTAATGAATTTTAACATTTTTTTTTAGAATTTTTAAATCAAAATTGAGCAAGAAAAAAATTAAGAAAAGTTTTTGAAACTACGGGCTGATTACGTCATTGGCCCGAAATCCCATTAGAAGTATATCTATATATATATTGAAATTTAAACACTTTTAGTTCCTTTAATTTTAATTTTTTTTTAAAAAGAAAAAATACATGTCGATTATTTTTCGATATTTTAACTAAATAAGCAAAAAAATATTATAAATTTCAAAAAGTTGCCAACCCTATTGGAGTGTGGTTATTTTTTAAAAGTGGATGGGAAAAATCTACGTTGTGTTATGCAGTTAAAAAATAACGAATATGTAAATCGTCTTTGTTTTTTATTTGATTTTTTTTTTTTTTTTTTTTTTGTTTAAGTAAACGAGAAGAATAGAAAAAACAATGTTCTTAAATTGAAAGTTACGTTAGTTAAAGCTTGAACGGTCCGAAGCGACCTAACACGAAAATTTTCATTACTTCGCTACGTAGTAATAACAATTTTTTAAAATTTCAATCAATCATTTTTTTTTCGTTAAATTTTTAAACTTGGACGAGAATACATGAATTTAATTTTATACACTAGTTGTTTAACGCACGATAATCCTATTTGAAAAATAACGACAGGGCTTGAGTTTCACACGGAAAGATTTTAAAATCTACCACAATCTACTGTAGTCTCGAATAAAAATAACACAAAAATTTAAAAGTTTCAACGTTTATATTCTCTATTCGTTTTCTACGTGTATTCGTTTTTTTTTTTTTTTTAAACAGAAAAATAATTTTGCTTCAATTTGAAACACTGGAAGAACTACTCAAAATTCTTGGATCGGGTGAGCTATTGCATTTTTTTTTTTTTTTCATCATCTTCGTCGTAGTTTCTATTATTATTTTTTATTGTTGTGGAATTTCGTTGACACGCAATTACAAAAAAGTAAAAACACGCTCGCGAGTATTAAAAAATTTCATTCTAAAATTTTCGCTTTTCATAATACAATGTACAACGATAAAAAAATTCAACGACATTCAGATAAGATTTTTTATTATGTTCCTCAGAGGTTCCTCGGTTTCTTTTTTTTAAAACGACTTTTTTCCGTTTTTTTCTTTCCCGATGTTTGTTTACTCAGTTATTTAAATTTAGCTTTTCGTTCAATCGTAACCATTCGACTTTAAAATTTATTTATTTACAATACACAGGTATATAATAATTTTGATAAAATTTTTAATCCGTCCTACTCACGTACAGTGGTGTATATTTTGAATACACACTCATTCAATATACAACTTTTTTAATATTTAATAATGATATGTTCCTGACTTTAATAATTATCTCTAGTAAGTTATTTTTAAATACTCTTTTAATATGTAACCTAGGCTTAAACTAGTGATATGCATCGTGATTTTGTAGTCAAAAATTTTTAATTACAACTTAGACTTGGGAAAATTTGCGCATTTATTTAAACAAATCAACTCAGAACTAAATGTAAAAAATTTAATTGTCTGATAACCAGTAAATTGTAACGAAGTTTAAATTGTTCATGAATAGTTTAAAATCAATATTCTTGCAGAAAAATCTCATAAATTCTGCATGAATCATTAATTCGATGCATCATTAAAATTTCATGACTGATCTCAATTGATTTAAAATCGCTAATTGAATTTATCCTTTAATTTAATAAATAATCGCGTTTCCGATGACGATCGTACGACCCTTTCGGAGTTGTGTTTGCTCGATCGCTAGTTTATTATATCAGCGCAAATACTTCCCGCAGTCTTCGTTTATTTTTTCTCCGACTCGAGTACTTATGTACACATCTGTAGGCAAAATTCATGATATGTTCCGTTTTAATCGATCACCCGATGTTTTATTAACCTAATTATGCACATCACGACCGAGTGTGTGGTAATTTCACACCTTAATAGACAATACTTTCCTCGTTTGATGACGGTCACTTAATTAATTCACACAAAACTGCGTAACCGATAAATATTTACATAATTTGAATAAAACAAGTTTATAACAATGCGTAAAATCTCAAAGTAACAATGTTTAAATCTCAACGGACCTGATAACGTTTGAGTAAATACTGAAGAATCCTTGAAATAATAAAGAACACAGCGTTCCTCGTCAAATAAATGTTTGTGACCGAACAAGGTAAGAGAACTTTATTTCAAACTCGCCGAAGGTAGTTGCGACAAATATTTGTCCAGATCTTTTACTCAATTTTTCTTCCCCGGAAAGGTAAAAAGAACTTATCATAATACAGAGCTTTAACAGAGAGGTAAAAATTCTTCCTTCCAGGAGCAAAGATTGTTGATCCGCAAACAGCATTTGAACCTTCCTAAATTATTAACCGGGTCCTCCTCCGCAGTTGTCGGAACCAAGCGGCGGTCTGAATAACTCATGCTGGGCTCTCGGACGTTGGCCCCGGTAAAAGGAAAAAAAAAGAAAAATAATTCAATTTTCCCCTTAAATTTTCATAAAAGCACTTGAACTTGAATTCAAAAGGAAAAAGACAAAGGGAGAGAGAGGATTTTAAATAGTAAGAATCTTCACCCTCGCGGCACAATTGTTGCGCCAGGTCTCTTTGGAGTCGCGCCTGCATTCACCTTTGTCCTCGCGCGAACTCGAGCTCCAAGATGCAATATTCAGGTACTTATGTATCGACTTGTCTCTCATTCTTTCTTTCGAAAAAGAGATCCGGGTTTAAACGCAAATAACAATGGAAATTTTATTTCAAAACTGCTTTTCTATCGCTATTATTACTTTATTGACTATATATATTTATAAATACAGCTTCTATAAGTCCTTAGCTATTTTTAAATCTCTCTACAAAAAATTTCCTCGATTTTAAAGCATCGTGATTGGTCAAAAGGGTAAAAATCAAAATTTTGTTATTTATATGATAATTACAAAATAAACATCGTTGATGAAATACTGCTGTAAAATTTGGAAGATTTTTTCCCAAATTATTAATTAAAACCGTAAAAAGTTCATAATTACAGGTAAAATCGAGTTGTTTTACAAGTACAAAAACGTTATCATTCTTTTTTTTCTATGCTGATAACCGATTAACTTATGAAATGTTTGTATCGCTGAACTGGACTAACAATTTAAAAAAAAAAAAATCTAGCTCTACTTTGAAAAATACTCAATCCACCAGAGAGTAACTTCACGCAACGCCATTAAGAATATTAAATTTACAAATCGATCTCGAAAAATCTTCGCGAAAGAGTTTTCTCGAAGAAAAAAAAAAAAGCGGGGTAAAAGAAGCACCTCATAATCAGCGACAGCAGATAAGCCGGTAAAGCCGATTATCCGCGCGTCGATTGGGAATTGTTAAGGTACGTCGCCTTCTTCTTTTTAGCATAACGAAATTACTCGGGGCGGCGCGAGCGGAAAAAAGAAAAAGAGCGTCGCGAAGACGAGCCTTATTTTTCTTCGTTCGACCCCCCCTAACTCTTTTTTTTTTATTTTATCGATCTTCCTTCGACTCGGAGACTTATGGGCGTAACGGCTAATGGAATTTTTCAGTGACGTTATAAATGAAGTTTGCAAATCAACTCTGAGCTACCGGCCGCTCGGCTTTTTTTCTAATTGAAAAAGGGAATGTTGAAGTTAACGATAGGAAAGTTAGAGTTTTTTTTGCTGTAAATGAAGTTTTTTTTTTTTTTTACTCTACGATTACAATCTTTGCTCGAGGAAATGACAACTTTTTTTTTTTCTACCCAAGATCCACGCGGTTTATTTAATTTTGAATCAATGTGATGGAGTGTTAACGTTGGAAACTTTATCCTGAGTCTTTTTGCATTTACATGAGGGGGGCACAGATTATTACTTCCGTATGTTTGATCATTTATTTTGATTTTATTCTCGGGAAAAGTTTCTACGTTTTGCTTTGAACTTTTCTCATAACGGTAATTCAAAGGTAAAATCTTTGGCTCTTAGCTGCCTCAAAATATGCACTTTACAACTTTAAGAACTTCTTTAAAAGTTGATTAAACTTATCCCAAAGTATCCCGAGGTGCAAGTCGATTAAAATTTTCTCAAAGATAAATTAGTCTCATCGGTCACAAGCATTCATTATGAGTAAAAAAACAATTGAATTAAATTTCATGATGGATGATTTACAACTTATGGCTGATGATACGTTCTTAATTCGATCCCTTTTCCGTTCTAATTATAATTATTGATTAAAAAACAACAGTCGCATTGTTAATTGTACACATATTAAAAATTTCGCGGTCTCAGACACACGCTCAAACATTCGCGAATCGATTACGAAGAAACTCGAAGGCTGTGCTTTCGCTGTGTATTATTTTTCCTCGTTACAGCGTGCAATTTTTTCTGGCGACTTTAGTCTTGTACCGCTTTTTTTTATTTTTTACGTTTGAGATCAAATTTTTAAAAGTCTCATGTTTTTTGTTGTTCGTTATATATTTTTTTAAAAGCTACTGCACTTTTTCAACTATTCGCTAAGGTATGTGTAAAAAATTTTGATCACCGCAAAATTATATTTTCGCTTGACATTTTTAGTACGATAATTCTTAACCCTTAAATGCCACACGGGGTCAGAATGACCCCACATAACTGTCAGTGTGGCAGTTCTGGATTTGGGTGTGGCCTTTAAGGGTTAATTATCTTTGATTTATTCAATTTTTTAGTTTTTATTACAAGGTTTATGAACAGGTAATCTAAGTGATCATAACTCTAAAATTAAACGTGTATTCTCTGCAAGTTACACTGAAACTTAATAAAATTCATTAAATCAAAATGGATCTAATCATGAAAGGAAATGAATCTTTCATGTACGGTAATAAATTTACTGTAATAAATTATCCAATAAAAATTTTACGAAGTATATATATATTACCTTTTGATAAATAAATTTGAAAAAATTAGAAACTTCCCATTTGAGCAATCAAAAAGCGTTATCATGGGGAGCAACGAGATCGGGAACAAACGACTAACAACTCGCCGGATAAACTGCGCAGGATGAAAATTCCCTAGTCAAAGGAGGCCGATTACATTGTTCGCCCAAAGCCAAATCGAAGCCGTACGTAACGTCAGCCTCCCGGTAACTCGTAAACTCGTCAAGTTTACCGGGACAAATTGCCCGCCTCGGACCACTCGAAAATGGCGCGATTCCAAAGTGCTTATCGAGCCGAAAATTTGACCATGATTTTTTAAATTTATTTGTTAAAATCTAACTGTGTTTTGTTTTAATTTTTAATTTCACTTTGGTAGGCCGTTTTATTTTTTTAACTCTAAAATTACACTCACGTTTGCGAGTAGAAACAAGTGATTTTTATCCCTAAAACAATACAGTTGGCACATTAAAAAGATTCTTTTTTTTTTTATGAATATCGTAACCTTAACTTTGATAAAGTTCTTAATTTTTATAAAACGAGATTGAAATTTACGTGAACGTGTATGCTACATTACTCGTGAAGTTTTCAATTTCACACACGTCAATCACTTTAATTGCATAAATTTTAAATTTAATTTATTTCAGAGTACCTGAAAAACTTTTTTTTATAAAAAAAGACATCAATTTTTTTTCAAAAAATTAAAGCTAGTTTTAAAAAAACACCGATGGTTCGATGAAGCGAGCCGGAAAAAATTGCACGGACAAAATTTTAATCGCCAAATTCGACGTTACACTCGAAACCCTTAAGAGATACCGTAAAAAGCTATAATATTTTAATAATGACTTTGAGCATAAGTATTTTGTACTCTGGCACACGTGTTTCTTTTTTTTTTTTTTCGTTTCGTCAATTTTTTTTTTATTATTTTTTATTAGTATTATTATTAAAAAACGATAAAATTCACTGGTTTAAAATTTTTTAGCGTCCATAAATATATTTTAACGATTCGCAAGCACAACTAGTAAAGGATTATTTTTATCACAATATTGATATGTATTCGTCACGAAGCGTTTTGAAGATTAAATTGCAATGGACGCGTTTGAGTCTTCTTTGTTTTAATTACGTCTTTTTTTTTCATTCTTTGTAATTATTACTATTATTTTTTTAGGAACTTAACTACAGCAAGGTTATTATCATTATTTTTTTTTTCCACCTCAGCATCGCCTTCGAGTTTCCGGTATTGGTCAAACGCCTTTTGTGTCAAATCGAATCGCGCACCATTCATAAAGGGACTTTTGTGGCAGATCGTTTATTGATTGAATTCAACTCATACAGCTTTTAAAATTTTATTTCACCAAAAAACCGTTGTAACTTCAATTTATAGATTTCTAGTTTTCAGTAGTACGAACCAATGTACAGTCGGACAAAGACATCTAAAATTTTACAACTGACAAAGTATTTTTAGTTTGATTAGTTTTTGTAAAATTATTTAACGATGTCAAAAAAAAAAAAAATTTCAACTTGCAAATTTGTGCTCCCACGATATCGTTATATTTACACTTCAAAGTATCTCGAGTTCATCAGTCCGTAAAGCGGTGCATTTCTATTGATTCCAGAATAATAGAGTCTTACGTAAAATTAATGGAAGCCCCGCCCACCCTTTGGTGGCTGAAGCGAAATGACTTCCAATTACGGATGGCGATCCCCGGGAGTAACTCAACCGCAATTATAAACAAAATGGAGATCCGATGCGCCCCGGGGCGAAACTTTCAAAACTCGGCCAATCGAGCTGTATAAAAAGCGCCCGTGTAATTTTCCCTGCTTTCCGTCCGTATCTTTTTTATCGAAATTCGATGCTAGAGCCGCGAAGGAGATTACACGGAATTTTTATTTTGCGTTTGTTTGCATGGTAAATATTGTTTTGGCTCTCTACGCCGATCTAGATTTTCTTTTTTTTAAATAAAAATACCAGAGATATTTTTTTATGTTTGCTTGGCTAACGAGTGGTGCGTTGTTTTTGCCAGGGAATTTTTCCGAAGAATCATATACTTTCTTCGTTAAATATATTTTTGTATTGAGAATTCACATCGTGGAACCTGAATAATTTAAGTAGCGTATCATTAAAAAATTATAAAAGTTCGTTATTTATTCAAGATATTAATTGAGTAATTGTTGAAAGTATTTTTGTTTTTATGGAAGCACTCACATCCTCAAGATGTAAGTAAATCAATTCATTTTAATTTGACGGTTGCTTCGATTGTTTCAAAATAAACTTCCTTACGATACAAATAATTCAAACAGTGGATTTATAATTCATAGTTTTATGTCTGCAACACGTTTAAAAATAAATTCAAGTTCATTCAAAGTATAAAATTTCTGCTCGCTTCTCTTGCACGTAATTTTTGTTTATTTATTACATTTATCATTTTTGTTTCCGTATACTCGAGTGTCAATAAAATTTGAGACTCGAAAAAATTCCCAGGCACAGCATCCGCAATAAAAGACGAAACAACTTTTCTCAAACTAAAACTCGAGAGAGTACCGGCATCTTTTATACCGCGAGTGGGTCCCAAAACAAAAAAAAAATTTTACCGCCTCCCACTCTGAAGTTTAAAAACGAAACTCAATCCCAAATGCAAATAAAGCCTCGAAAACACATTGAGTTAGAGGCGGGTAAACGATTCCCTTGTTGTTCCCATAACGAATATTGAATAACAATGAGCCAGGGCGTCACCGGCATCAGAATTAATAAAGTCGGAAAGCGCTCGGAGCATCATCTTTATTGGATCGACGTCAAGTTTCCAATTTCAACTTTATAATAGCACCCTGAAGGCCAGCGCCACCGTTGAACTTTGTGAATGGAAGTATTGAGCCGTAATTAAAAGCCCCGCAGTCGAAATATTCGTTATTGAAATTCGGCTCCGGTTATCTGATCATCTTTGTGTGTACATTGGCTCCAATAAGTTGGCGAAACTTTCTAATTTATTCGGGGAAGATCTTTCGGTGATATTAATTAACTTTTGGTTATTAATTGATAATCAAAGTAAGCTTTCGAGTATTAGTTATGAGTTGAATCGAGTCGACTGGCGTCACGCGACGATCTACCACTTTACAGTCCGGAGTTTTATCACTCGCTCGCACGCGGATTTAAATCTCTTTCGTACTTTTGCTAACGTCTTTATAAAAATTTTTAATGGAACGGGATGCGAAACTGATTTTTCGGGTTTACCTTTTTTTTCATTTTTTTTTTTTTAAAGCTTTTTTTTCGAAGATTTGACCGGCGAACCAATGCCCGTCAAACATATAATCGAATAGTCGGTTTATTTTATTTCTATCCGTTAAATCAGTTTCAGCAACCGTCCGGAGCTTCAAATCGGCGGGCTTCAATCAAAGCGATGGTTTTTCATGCGCGTTGATAGACGGCAATCCCTCGCAAAAAATAAATAAATAAATAAATAACTTATAGATCCTATTATTATTATTATTATTATTATTATTATACACTTATACGCGTTAGCTTAACTTTTATAATAACAACTTCCAATATGGATTAGAAAAATATTAAATCTTCTTTTTTTTTTTTTTTTTTTTTTCATTTTTCTTTTTTTTTTTGTTAATTCTTCAATACACGAGTAGCATGGACCAACGTGATCCACGCTTTTATACACATTTTTTATACTTTTATTTTTTTTTTCGACTTACTCTAACGACGCTATACACCTTCAATTTTTACACGGATCTGCAGACTGGCGCTCGATCCACTTTGCATTTTATTCTCGGGAGCTACGACCTCCACTTCATTTTCCCCCCTCCTGGGGGTTCTTTTTTTTTTTTTCAACGGCGGCTTTCGGAATGAGTCTCTTCGGGGGGGAGGGTGCAATACAGCTGGGGGGGTTATTTTCTTCGGGGTATTGGCAGACACGTACCTCCGAGTTTCCAATCCAGTAACTCATATTTTTTTTTCTTTTTTTTTCGGGGTTAATTAGGTGCTTTGAAAATTATCCTCATGCAAATGAACTCTCGCGGGGAAAAAAAGTGGCCTCTCGTTAATGCGGATCCCCCAGATTTATCACGGTTTACCCGGTAGATCTCGGTGCACTTTGAGATAAGACGAGGGAGGATCGTCGTCATCCCTTACACCCCCGAGATTACCCAGGGAGGATTTTTTCCCAAACGACGTTTTAATACTGATTCATCGGGCCAACGCGAAAATCAGGAAGACTCTTTTCGGGTCACACCGGGTGCATTTGTTTTCCAGCTGGGTGGAAGGGAGAGAGAAAAAAATTAATGAACAACTCGGAGGGGAAAAAAGCGTAATTACTTTTCTCGAGTTTTAAACACTTGAGTAAAGAAACGAGGCGTTTTTTTCATTAATTTGACGGGAGCCTACCAATGCCAGAGCAAGGATGGTAAAATGTACTTGTTATTTCGAAAGACCTCACACAGAAGTAGAATAAGAAGAGGAAGAAGAAGAAGTAGTAGTAGTTGAAGAAGTTTAAGTAGAACAAGACCGACACGATAATTACAAGAACAAGTCGATTGGTTGGATGTAACCTTAGCGGACTCATTCCTCGGGCCAACCGAGATCCTCGCCGACGAGCTCGTAGAACCTCCGGTTGTGCTCGTTGAAGAACCTCCTGAGCTTCGACACGACCATGGGGTTTACCCTGGGATGCCTCCGGCCCTTGCCCTCCCTGAGGCACTTCTCCTCTGTGTCGTCGCGCATGCAGTAGAAGCCTTTCGTTCGGTTGAAGTAGAAGTTGTGCCTGCCTATCCGGGGCTCGAGCCTGAGGAAGCTCTCGATCCTCTTGAGCTGGGGCACCGGGTCGTCGATCAGCTGGTCGCCGTTGACCACCAGGATCTGCCTGCGCTCGAACCTCTCGAGCCAGCGGTACATGTGCATGTGGTATATGCTTATGGATATCGGCCGGTACGACTCGTTAATGCTGCCGTCGGAGCGTACGACCAGCTCCTCGAAGCTGCGCTGGAACCCGGGGATGCTGTTGCTGGTTATCGAGGTCAGGTTCTGGACCGGACTTGTGGCCGTGGCCGCGTGACTGCGGAGCTGAGCGTAGTCCGATATCGCCCGGGTAACCGGCTCCCGGACTATCAAGAGGAGTCGGACGCTCGAGTTCATGGCGTGGATTCGCTCCGGCACCTGCGTTACGAAGATTAATGTTAGTGGCTTTGGAGTGGCGATATTTTATTTGTTTTTAGAGATTGATTGCGGTGAATCTGGTCAGAGAGGAAGTTGCTTTTCATGACAATATTGTGTTTGGCTCGGAAAAAATTTAATACTTTGCTTCCTGACAATGAAATTAAATATTATTTCTTTTAAAAGAAGAAAGAAAACTATTTTAAAGAACAAAGTTAACCTTTTTTATGCATAACTTACTTTGCTTTCTGGTGGTAAAAAAATTTTATTCATTTGGGTAAGATAAATAGTATATTACAGTCCCGAGGGAGTCAAAAATTTCATTTTCACGCTAGTAGCCCGAAAGTACAATTTTCGGGCCAGTGCCGGAAACGAATATTGTACTTTCTGACTACTAGCGTTAAAAATAGTATACAGCCCTTGGGAGTGCAAAAATGAGCTAACCTTTAGCAAACCTTTGATGACCTTGCCTTCGGCTCGGACATAAATTTGGGTTTGCTAAAGGATAACTCATTTTTGACTCCCTCGGGACTGTAATATACTATTTGAGCCCAAACTTAAAAAAAAATTTTTTTTTCCTCTCTATAAGATAAATAGGCTTATGTAATCTTTTTTCAATGCAATCATTCTCTAACATAATAATGAAAATTGATCCGATTTTAAACGATTAAAAACTGAAATTATTATATGTGCTTATAGAATTGCGTAAATTTTTACAACAACAAATGCGTCAAATTCTGAAAAATTTAATTAAAAAAAAAAAAACAATGAAAATTTTTACAAATTTATAGCCAATTCAGAGAGTTGACGCAAACGCACCCTCGAGGGCCACCGCGCTTTTTCCCATCGATACCATCAGTTTTTAATCAAATTGGTTAAATGAAGCTTGTAATTTAGGGACTACGTGTTATTAAAATGTAACATGTATGACGTATCAATAAAATTCATTCGTGTATATCATCTTCCGACAAGCCGTAGGTACACGAGACGTTTAATTAAATTAATTAATTTCATGACCTGTCGTGAAGCCAGACTCATGCATGGGAAAAAACGCAACAACCTCATCGGGGCTTTATTATAATTATTATTATAATTTTATATAGGTGAAAGTGCGATTTATACATACGTAAGTGGGTGCATCGAGTGCGTAGGTGGGAGACGTTTTGAAAACACATTTTCGTGATTATTAGTACTGGTGCAATTGTGATCAAAACATTTAAAAAAAAAAAAAAATAGAACAACGATTAATTATTATTAGTGAGTTAGTAATTAATATGGTGATCCAGTCGATGAATATTCGTTGCCTGCCGATATTGATGAATTGCTAATATTAATTGAATACGCTGTACTGTTTTCAAAATTAGCATTGAAAACTTAATAATTTACAAAATTTAAATCATCCAATAAAAATTCTACGGTAATTTGTAGAATCTGTTTTACAATTTTACAATAAACTTTATTTATTTATTTATTTTTTAAACACCTAGATTCAAAGATAAACTATTGAAATTTAGTTTCATAACAATAAAGAATCTTCTCTCAAACATTAGTAAAACATTGATACATTTTTTTTTAATTTAACAAATTGGGAGATAAAATATTTAATCGAATCAAAGTTTCAGTTCACCTTGAACAATTTTCATTAATTCGAAGAAAATATAAATGTTTGATAGACTCTTTCCACTGAAGCTGAAAGATAACTTGATTAATCGATCAAATATTTTTGTCCATTTCCCTGTAAATTTCGGCGTGAAATCCAACTTTTCAAAATGCGTGCGTTGCTCATTAGAGTGAGAAAGCGTGAATTTTATTTCATATTTTTACCTTTTTTTTTGTAAGCATTTTACGTGCGTTTACTGGTGCTTTTAAATCATGCAGTGAGGTTCTGCCATTTTTGATAACATATTTTTTACGATGCACGTGATGCTCACTTTTATAAAAAATCCAGAAATTTTTTTGTGCTTTATTTTCACTAAAATTGTGCAGTCACAAAAAGAAATTTATCAAGTTGAAATATATATTTTATGATTGAAAAAAAAAAAAAAAAAAATTCAGAATCAAACTAAAACGGTAAAAAAGTATGAACGGTTCAATTAAAAAAAAAATTAAAAGCAATGACAGTTGAACTATCTATCGGAGCTTTATTTTTTGAAAGAAAATTATCGACTCTACATTTGGCGCGGAACTAAAAATAAAAGAAGAAACTTATTCATTGAGGTTATCATAAAAACAAATTAATGAAACTTTTTTTTTTCAATAAATTATAATGCACCGGATAATTTATAAGGATTATTCAAAAGATTTTGAATTAATACTAAAAGTAGATAAAAGATTTAAACAATTGGTTTTTGTACGTAAAAGGTCAAACAAGTCGATTAAACGCGAACAAAAGGTATTGAAGTACCTTAATTAAGTACGTTTAAAAATTGATTGCGCGTGCGTGCCTGTGATTTTCAATGATGATTACATTTTAACGGAAAAGCTTTGTTTTCTCTCGAAAATATATTTTCCAAAAGTTTCACGATTAAAATTGGCTTTAATCCAAAAAAATTTGCTTGATTTAAAATGGAAGTTTGAATATTTCGCCTGACGTTTTACGTAATTGTTTCAATATTTTACTATGCAGAATTAATTATTTATAAAATTTAGACATTATACTATCTGTTTTCGATCAAATTTAAAAGGTCTTAATATTCATTTAATTTGTGTATCAAATGAACTCAATTAGTTACGAAATAAACACCGTATAACAATCCCGTCAAAACAATTAAATTTTTAAAACAATTTGCATAATTTAAATGTATTAAATAACTCTCCACGAAAATCACAATGTTTGAATGAATAGCATTAAAAACTTTTCCCCAGCTCTAGTTTCGCCAAATTAAAATGTGAGCCCAAACTTATTCAAAAAAGAAGAACGAATTTGAATAAACTCGGAGTTGCTTCATGAAATTCAATGTGACACTTTGTAAATGTCTCTCTCTCTTGTAACGGTAATCGTTTTCTTTACGTACTCAATCGAGCCAAACGTAAAAAGCCATACAAAACCCAATCGACTTTTTTCAATTTCGAGCTATAAAAACAGTCCTCAGCAGCGACTCTGCGTTCCGAAAGCAATCTTCAAACCCGTCCTCGCGAGCACAAAAAACTTCCACCTTTTAAAAATCACAGGCTCGCTCGAAAAGAAAAAACAAAAAAAAAAACTCATAAAAAACTTTGTGCGGCAGCAACATCAGAGAAAGAGAGATTAAAAGATAAAAGTACTGACCTCGGGCGTGACGAAGTAGCTCGGGCTTTTCTCGATGGTGACCTGTCCCTTGAACGAGTAGGGCATCTTCTTTCTGTACCACTCGAGTCCCTTGTCGTAGTTCTCGTTCCGGTCGAAGAAGTGCACCTCGCCCGCGGCTTTCTGTATCTGGGGGTGCAGGAAGAGCATCTCCAGAAGCGCCCGGGTACCGCACTTTCTTACCCCTATTATTATCGCCTGGGGCAGCTGTCGGCTCGTCCGGGGAAAGTGGGCCTTGCCCGTGGGCAGGACGGCGGGCAGGGGGGATACGACCGAGGACGCGTCCGAGGAGAGGAGCTCCAGGTGGAGTTCCGGGGACACGTTGTTCGCCGCGGCAGCGCGCATGCTGTACACGGCGCTGTCGTAGAGGATGTGGAAGGTCAGGAAAAGGGAGATCAGGGCGACCGTGAGGAAGGCCGCCGCGAGCTTCGGACGCGACACACCGACCACCAGGATGCACTCGGACGGGCCGTCGCACTCGGACGTCCTCATCACGTTTCGGGGCATCCACCTGAAACAAATAATTCAAAGTGAGTCCGTTGGTTTTTTTTTCGATCCGATTTTTTTTTTTTATAATTTGGTCACAAAATAAGGTTCACCGGTTTTTTTATACAAAATAAAAACTTTTGAAAAACCCTTCGCTTCTAAAAATGATTGATAAAGATTAAAGGTCATTGATATCACATTTTATATTAATTATGTTAATTTGGTTAATTTATCTTGATAATGTTATTGATATTAATTATGTTAATTTATGTTAGTTAACCCTTTTGGCCATCAACTGAAGGTTTTATTTTGTCGAATTAAACCATGACTAAAGCTATCGTTTGAGCTACAACGATTGATAATACAAGTAACATTTTGATAAATGTTTGTGTTACCGTTTAATATGAGTAAAATTAAAGTCGTTGAGACTTATGATTTATCAGATACATTGGTACTCTTGCATCGCAAACACTGCTTTTTTGTTTTTATTCATATTCATATACATCTCATGTTAATTCAGTCCTTAGAGTGTATAAGAGTAACGATTTTTTGCGAATTTTCTGGTGTCTCGCGCTAACTTTAAAACTTTTTGGCACCGTAACCAATTAAGGGCCATTCATTAATTACGTAAGGATGCTTTTGACTATTGTTAGCCCTTCCCCCCGCCTACCCCCATGTAAGTACACGTAAGATTTTTACAACCCCCCTCCCCCCATCTTACGTAATATTTTAACGAAAATTTCGACGAAAAAAATTTAATACTTATTACTTGCTATAAAAGGAGTAGTTTTTTTATATATAGACAGTTAGACTGCGATAATTATTGAATACACTATGGGCGCCGTTCTAGTAACAGTGACTGTGGAAAAGTTAAAAATTTGCTATAAATAATTGATTAATCATCTCTTAGCCGTAAAACTCTGAAACCTCAGGTGCCTAAAACCAAGAAATTCAATACATTAAATTGGTGAATTAAAATATTACGTAAGATCGGCTGTTACCCCCCTCCCCTCTACGTAAGGGTATGTAGAGATTTCTTCAACCCCCCTCCCCCTCGAGGCCCTTATGCAATTAATGAATGACCCCTTACGAGGTATCAACAGAAATTTTTACAATTCCTCGGATTCATCAAAATAATTATAAGACAGTCACGAAAATAAAATTTTGCCTCAATAAGTACCATGTTACTGCAAAAATTTTTTTTTACTTATATACAAAAGGTTTTAAATGATTAAATTTTGATGAAAATTTAATCAATACCTGATCTAACCAAAATTATTTTCTCTTCAGTAAACAAGATGAATAATAACATCCCATTGCGTTAAATCACTAGCTAATGTTTAATTAATCAATCCTAATATATTTTCCTTTAATTCTTGATACTTAGTTTCAAGGATTATTTATGAACAAATTCATGATTCACGTCTGCGTCATTATTGTAGAACATTTTCATTAATGGAAAGTGCCAGTCAATCTGGATTAAATTATTTATTACTGACAGTAATTGCAAGCATTACAGCCTAATTGTAGAGGATAAAGCACTTGAAATAATTAGAAGGACATGATGAGGGGATAAAAATTTTCAATTCAAAAATAATAATTATCTACACGTATTACTTTTTTGAAATTGCTTTATAAAAAATTATGATTATATATGTTAAAATTTTGGCTTTTTACGAATCGAATTTTTATAAACGATGTTTTCGTTATAAGGAGTGAATAAAATATCAGTTATCTTTGCAAAAAAAAAAAAGATTTTAAAAAATTTTATACAGAGTTAAATTTTAGTGTCTTAAACTTTAAGTTCAAAAGCTTCATATTTAAACGTCAGCAGAAATAATATTTTGAAAGAAACTTTAAACGTGAATACATATCACCTCTCTTAGAATAAACTTTAAAGTCTTGGACCGCAGGATCTAAAATTCAACAGCTAAAGTCATAAAAACTAAGTTAAATCCCGCAAAATATTCAATGAATTACTCGAAAAATTCATAAATATTTCAGAAACCATTCTGTAGCAAATATTAATTTGAGATAAAATCTTTTAATTTTCTCTTAGATACACCCATCGCACTGTTTTGTTCTCAATTATGATTTCATGAACTTTATGAAGAGTAATCCTCATAAAATATTTCTCAAATCCGAAGGATAAATCAGATCATTTCTGGACTAACAATAAACGTCGAGTTTCCGACCTTTTCTCTCTCTTTTTTTTTTTTTTTTTTTTTTTTTTTTTTTAATGCGGCGCACGCCACCCGGACATTATTTTCAGCCGGGTTTTACCTTTTTTTTATGCACAATGCCTGCGCGTGTTGCTGACGTGTTTTTTTGATGCTTGGATGTGACGCGAGATTTGCATTTGGGTGCGCGCTTAATTTCAAGCCAGATCATTTGTCGGCGGGAAAAAAAGAATTTTTTTTTTTTTTGCCTTCTCTCTGATCGTTTTGCTAGGTAAATTGAAGTCGGAGAGGTTTTCATTTAAAAAAAATAATAACTAGAGAATCGTTAAAACTTTTTATTCATGGTTGAGGCAGATTTTTCATCTATTTTTTTTTTTTTTTTTTTTCGTCAAATCCAATTAAATTATTGATTTTATTATTATTTTTTTTTAATTTTGGGTTTTTTCTGATCAACGATAGTTTTATTAAAACATGTTTGATTGTATAACCAAGTTTTCGAATATCTAATTTGTTAACAATACAATTGAATTAAGTCGGTAAAGAAGTTGAATTATTCAATTAACTTGATTAGCCAAGTTTATTCTCAAGAACTCGGCAGTTTCAACTAATTTTCAAGAATTTGCAAATCTTGGGAAAATAATAAACCAATTTCGGGATAAATAATTGAATTATTTTGGTATGCTTATTACCGTTTCTCTAGATACTCGAACTGAAATAACATTCATATCTTATTCTTTAAAATTAATATTTAAAGCTCGGAATGACTGAATCAATACTTCGTGAAAATTTATAATGTGATCAAATAATAGCAGCGTGATATACGATTTAACATTTCTCTATCTTAAAAAATTATTTAAATTTTAATGCAATAAAGCTGATATAGTAAGGAAATAAGAATAAATTAAATATGAATTTTAATGCCGCGAACGTTATAAATGTGTCGAGTTAATTATTCGTAATTCCAGGGTACTCGTGGGCATGCCAGTGCATCGCAGATGAAGGTATAATCCTAATTACGAAATTAACTTTTGAATGAGTCACTTGACGGAACATTATTTCTGAATAGCGGGACGCATCTTATTTTCCCTCTCGCAGTTTAAACTTTGGTAGTGAATTTCAAATTAAACTGCGATAAATGTACCGTTCATTCGTAATTAAATAAGCAACTCTTAGAATAATTTAAAAAATCAGTAAAAATGTATCTTGAATTAAACTAAAACAACTTAAAAAGTGATTTTTAATAATCAAAATATCAAAGTTTAATTTAAAATAAAGGTCCTCGATAAATTTTCAAAAAACAATTAAAACTTCCGTAAACGTCCGAGCGATAGAGTGCGGGAACCAGAAAATAATTAAATCTTGACACGCGGGACCATCCAATTGTCCCCGCAGCAGACATCTCGGCTCGTTAAAAGAGCACTCGACAGAGGCAGGGCGGCAGAAGCGTCGATAAAAGAACTCAAAGCAAGTCACTTCGAGTGGGTCCTCGAAGAGAAAGAAAGAGGGGCAGAAAAAAAAGACCAATAGTGCCTCTACTCTTCTCAGCGGGTCTGAAGTTTTAAAAACGAATATTCAGAAATAAAAAGTTGGCAGATAGAGATAGAGCGCGTAGCATTTGCCAGCCGGGCGGGCTCACGCGAGTAAGCGTGCGGGGAGGCATTTGGCGCCGGCGCTTGTAATACAGTCTTGACTGCAGGAAGTTGTTTCGTAACCCCGAACTCCACTCAAATTTGTTCGAGACTTTTATTTCTTAAATTTAAATCGCTTGCTTAACTTTGCCCTTAGTTGACCAGCTGGTCTGGTAGGCCTGCATAACAAAGGTACAAATCAATGTACGTACGCCGAGTTGGCTGTCTGACTATACACCGACCCGTTCCACTTCTCTCCGCATCTTTGCATCCTCAATTATTCATACGTCGATTTATTTCACCCTCTTGCGAGCCTTGTGTGCTCCAGAAACGTTTCATTGTTTCAATATTTCCTGGTGTTTGCATAAACTTTTACCACGCGCAAAGTCACTTTGAATTATTGTTTGAAAAACAGTGTTTCTTTGGCATTCGATTATCATTCGTACCGTTTGAAACACAAAATGAGAAAAAACAGTTATATGTTAAATAAAAAAGTTATTGAACAATCTTAATTTTTTTAGAAAAAAGTTGTTTTTTACCAAACATGTTTTATGACTATTATATTTCTCAAAGTAATTTGAAAATCTGTCATTATAAACCTGGTAAAAAGGTGTGGTAAAAACAAAAAGATCTTGTTGCTCGCCTAGTTTCATTCCGATTAATAAACAGTACGGAACGTTTTGTGTAAGTTGACGAAATGTAAAAAAAAAAGAAGTTTGAACCATTTAAAAATCACAAGTTTTTTTAAAACAAGCAGGATATGGTAAAGAATTAAAACAAAAATTACTTTTCAGTTACTGCGCTTACGACTGTTTAGTTTATCGATGTTAATTTTCAACGCGTTTGAAAAGAAGGTTCTCAACAGATATTTTAAAATTGCTGCATAAAACTGTAATAAACACTCAATGTGAAAAAAAAAAATCATTACCACATCTCGTAAAACGAAAAATACCCGCTCTTCGTCCACTGTAATCAAACAAAAGCAAACTAAATAAATGAAAAATCCAAGCATCATCCAGGATTAAAAGTTAAAAAAGGCTCCTTCGACGTCCCTCGGCTCGTAAAGGGGCAGCGACCCACTTTTCGTCCCAAAACATTGCGAAAAGAGAGCGCGCGCGAAACAGAGAGAGAGGGAAGTGTTCGTTGCCCTCGGGC
The DNA here is from genome assembly GCA_038277355.1 of Encarsia formosa. Lineage (NCBI taxonomy): Eukaryota > Metazoa > Arthropoda > Insecta > Hymenoptera > Aphelinidae > Encarsia > Encarsia formosa. The sequence continues at coordinate 18,427,297 of CM076186.1, read as the reverse complement.
TCGCGGCACCAGAGTTATAATTCACAAGACGCTGCCCGCTTCTGGCGGGCGTGCAGCGATCGACCGACTGGCCGGCCGGCCGGCTGGCACAGGATTTCCTCCGAGGGTCTACGAACACGGAGCTTCCTTATCAGAGATATTTTCCCGCCTCGATGTTCGCGCCGCGGGCCGAGGAGTGGGTGTGGTTTCACGCTTTTAATGGCCGTCATGATTTGTGGGATTAATACTCGAAATACCACCTCCTTTTTTGTTTTTCAAGTAGCCACTTTTAGTTAATGCGTGTAATTTTGCAATTTTTTGTGATTTCATAGACAATATTTTGAAAAAGTTTTTCTCGAAGCCTATTAAATCTTCAGCTTCCTGGAACCTCTTTTATTCTTTTTTACTTTTTCATGAAGTTTAAGTAAAAATATTAGTCATGATAAGACAATCCCGAAAGTGTCATAAAGATCTGTGACATACATCCAATCATGTCCTTGTCAGTCAGTTTTACATTTTTAATTTTCAATTCTATGCTGGCAACTTATGTACATGTAGAGTCATCAGCTTCATTATAAAATTTTGTTTAAAAAAAAAAAATAAATTGAAACACAGAATTTACTGTTTCTTGTATTAAAAAACTGTTATTCAATATAAATTTTCTGATTATGTTGATCGTTGATAGTATTAAGCTCGAGAGCTTATCAGCACAGGTTCTTTTGTTCTGCTAATGTGAAAAGTGAAGTATTCACATTTACTTTTAAATAAATGATAAAGTGTGAGAGAAAACAGATAACTCATATCCTTTTATTGATAAAGGAAAGATCTCAGTTATTCTCATCGCTTCCATTTATATTAACCAAATCCATCCATCAGTTACAGTAATCAAACAAGCTTACAAAGAGCAGAATAACGTATGAAAGTCAAACATCTTTCAGTATGTAGTGAAAATTTCAACAAATTCTCGTGTGGAATTCAAAACAGTTTAACAAAAGCTCAGTTATCAATGTCTAATGAAACTATTTTCAGTAAAGTAATATGAAGCTACATAGTTCATTTTTTACTTAAAATTCTTGACATTTTAATTTTTTAATCACATATTATAAGGTAAGTACTTCTCGACAATATAAGCCAGAACGAACAAGAAAAATATTTATTTTTTTCGTCATACCTATATAAGTTAATGACACTATTGTTTTATCATAAAAAATTTATAATCCAACCGTTCAACTCAATCATCGGGATCTTTAATATTCATACAAATTTTGGTGAAAATCTGATTTTTTTAACGACGAGGTTGTAATTTTTTTACTTTCTAAACTACTTAAACAAACAAAAAACTTACAATTTAAAATAAATTCGTGTAATAATTAGAATATCAAATTTCAATTAGATGAAAAAATTGAATAAATGAAAATGTAGTTGTGCGCCAAAATATCGAGAGGCTCATCATCCCGGATACTTCAAGAATTGAGAGACAAATATTTGCAAAAGTCTCAGGCGAGATGCCAAATATTTATTCGAAGCGCTCGATTGGAATTTAAGACATTTATTTCATTTCGTACCAGACTTGATAGAGGAAATGAGCAATTTAAAAACTTCCAGATAAAACTTTAAAATTGTAAAAAAGTGTCAACAGCCTTACTGAATTTGCAAGCGGATGTACAATTTTCATACGCTATTGGCTCGAAGCGTTTCTTTTATGCATTGATTAATCCACCCGTGCGCTCATTCGAGGTATAAAAAAGTGTTCCCCAGATTGACGCCCGCGGGGGTATAATGTATTCAAATTTGTGACCTGTATTCAATCAAATGCCACTTCAAGTCCGTAAAAACTGAATCAATTGAAATTAAACGTTGTGTGAGAACAAGTGCTTTAAATGATGAAATTTTGGATGATTCTTTTAAAATTTATCACGTCCTTTTTTTAACATTCATTTACGGCTCCGCCCATTTTTGTAAATGACCTTTTTTATCCACTCAAATGATATTACTTTCGCATTGAAAAAAATAATGCAGTGTACATATTTTACGAAAAAGGGGGTTTAAATTTTTTGAAAGTAATTATTGCAATTAAAAGGTAAGAAGTGGAACCCTTAATTAATTTTAAAACGCCATAAAACTTGAGCGAAAAAAAGAATGTTGGTAAAATTCACGGCTAAAAAATTCATCAAGATTTAGCATACGAAAGAGCCAGTTCGTTACTTTGCTCTTTAACATCCACCCGGAAAAAATTAATATTCTTTCATGCGTCCCCTAAACTAACTCATTTATTCAAATTATAATTCGTCATCATGCGAATTTTTGATCAACCATCTGAGGATACGCACCCAGCGCACTTAATTAACGCGATATCAAAGGAGAAAATACATAAGATCAGCGCATCACGTGTGCACGAAAACATGCACGCTCCACGTTAATTAAAACATGAAAATTCAGCTCTCGACCGACAACTACGACGACGTTGGGTTTTAATAACGGGCCTTGATTATGCGAAAAACAAAAACAGGCGAAGGAAAATTGAAAAAAAAAAAAAAAAAATTTGCCTGTGGAGGACCAAGTTTCGTGACTAGACGCCGTGCATTAAAATTGAAGCCACCTTATCGCGTAAATCGGCTCAATTACGGGTGGAAAATCCGCGTCCCGGAAGCCGGCGATTTCGCTCGTCATGCTACGTCTTTCTTCTTCCAGAGGCCAGCTCGTGGAGAGAAAAACTTTAATTACTTAAATGGCATCTTTGTCGGGTAAAGCGAGATATAATTGCGCGAGAAAATTATTTACGAGGATTTTTTTTTTGTTTTTTTTTTTTTCTGTGCTCGATGTTCTATAACTGCCTTTTGTTTGAAATATTTAAGGGTTAATCTCCTGATGGAACAGTCTGAATTTTTCATAACGAATTAATTTCGGCTTTTGCATTACAGTTTCACAATCCAGACACTTTCCAAACTTTATTTAAACATTCATGGTTTTCGCGCCAACAGAGTTTAGCTTTTATGAAGATTACAGAGATTTCAGGTAGAACTGTTTCGAGCAAGGTTCCACCTACATTTTCATTAATTATGGAAATCACTTAAAATTACATAATTAATTAAGTGCCTTTTAAGGGTACATAAGCTGCATCAATTCAAAACACTTAAGAATAAAATAAAAACTGTACATCTTTTTGATTACGTAACAATCATTTACATGGAGATAAATTCAAAAAAATAAAAATATTTCTCTGAGCTTTTTTCCGATAAGTTTTTACCAAAAAATCATCTCAGGAAACTATTCTTTGCGCCATTAAACTTGGGTGTCATTTCAAGTCCAAGTACAAGTACAAAAACTAATTCCTAAATATTGCGTCTAATTCGACGCGTTGGTAACAAATATCCGTACGATTAAAATGCGAATATTTTATACCAAAAATACTCATAACTAATAAACAATTCATAATCGACGCTCTTGAAACTCACTAAAAATTCATGCTTTCATTGTACTGTAAATAGATTTTTCGATTTCTTATAAAATATAAACTTTATTCTCCCGATAGAATTTTTACAAAAATAAACGGCACTATTAGACTACTACTAGCAAAGGGTTTAGATAATCGGTAATTTGTCGTCACACGTGACGAGCGGAGACGACAGCCACGTTGATGGGGAGTAAACTGCGCTGTAATGAAAAATTAACGAGAATTGTGTTGAGCTGCTTTTACTGCAGCTAGCTTAACTTGGCGGTGGAAGCTCGATTGAAATGAAAACCGCTTAGCGGATTGATCCAATGAGTGCCGCGGCGAGCTCGGGCTTACACGTTATATATACTCTCTTCCTCCTCTCTTTCTCTCTCCTCTCTAAACTACTTTGCTAAAATCGATCAACACCGCTAGTCGGTTTAAATAAATTTTCCTTTTTTTTTTCTCTCGCCTGAAACCTGATCTTCCCAGGTTAATGGCTTACTTCGGATTACATTAGGAGGTAATTGGTATTAGGTGAGAGACTCGTAAGTTTTGTGGCTCTGTTTTTATCGATTGGTGCCCAACGTGAATAAACGGAAGCTGTGGTTGTAAATCAACCAAGTATTTTCAGACATTTGATGGGGCCTAAACAAGCAAAAAATACTTAAACTAAAATTAATTTTCCTAAAAACTTGTTAGAATTTGAATGTAAACATTTGTATAAGTTGGTTAGTTCACTCTCTTGAGTCTTAACTGCTTACAGTTGACACGTACTTGGTAGACAATGTCTACAAGACATCTTTTGATTAAAGCTGACTAAAACTTGCTCAAGTGTGGTTTTGAACTTAATATGCATCAAAACTGTTGGTTAACATTCAAGTATTAATATTTTTTAATAGTTTTATACAATTAAAGATTAAAATTTTTTGGTTAACTTATTTTAAATTTTAGCTGTTTCATTTCATTTTTTCAATGTACATTAACATATAGTAAGTGAGTTTGTAAGAGTTGATATTTCATAGTGATAAAAAATTATTTTCTCTTCACTTTTTTTGCCTTCGTTGAATATATTCCATAGAATTAGCTGCAAGCATATCCTATTTTAAAATTGATATTTGAAACACGACCTTATGAAAAAATTTGAATAAATCTGCATCTTGTTTTGCGGCTCTAGTAAATCCGTATCTTATTTCGCAGTTTGCATCGCGTATTCGATCGATATTCTCTCAGCTGATGAATTTCAGTCATAAAGCTTAAAATTATTATAATAAATAAATTTTCTGAAAAGTTTGATTTAATATTATTGATTCTCAGCAGAAGCTAAAGATTACTTAAAAAATTCATATATTTTTCTGTAAGTTATTCGATGAAAAAAATATCACTACTTTTTTCTTATACAGTATTATTATATTGTTATAAAATTATCTTGTCATAAAAACTTAACTATTTTATTTTTTGGTATCATCACTGACTACAAACAATTGTTACTTTCGCTGTATTTCTAAAATTTATGGTTTTTTGACTAGAAGATTCTGCTTTATTTTACTAGACCTCGGGACCGGCTAACATTGTAAGTCTATCTAAAAAACGAAAGCTTTTTTTTATTTCTCTATTCTACTAACAATTTCATCTTCACCTTATCAGATGAAGCATTCAAGGATAGAAGCACCCAAGGGACTTCATGAAACCTACAGTTTAAAACCTAATGTACCCCCAATGTATTAAATGTTGTAGGTCTCTGTATCTAATAAACCTTTGAAAAGTAATAAAGATCTTAATAATAAAAAAATAAAAATAAAACTAATTTTCTACATAACGTATCATGAAACAACGTAAAAGAAAGAGGGCAAGTAAAATTGTTCAAATCCCACTATCAAAGTTATTCATCCGATAAAACCGGCGCGCGCGGGGGTTACACTCCACGCTTATCAGATGAAATTTGGAGAAATGAAAACCGCACTTCACGAAGTAAGCCCGTAGTGAGTTGAATAAAAAAAAAAAAAAAAGAGAGAATCAATAAAATTCATCTGATAAAATTCCGAGTAAGTGCATTAAAAGTAGGCTAATTTATCCCCTCGCTCGTTAGCCGCGGTCTAATCACACACGACGCGACGCAGATAACGAAATAATTATTCTTGCCACCTGTTCGAACGCTACAATCAAATTTCTTTGATTAATTAACTCTCACAGTCTAATAACAATAATAGTACTCACAAGACATCTAGAGGGAATTGGGACGATGGCCAGTGGTGATGACTGCGGTGATTCCAAGCTTTGAAGGTCATTTGTGATCGGCTGTCATCCCTCACGGAACACCTGAAAAAAAAAGGCGTGAGCTTAATTAAATACGGTTATGCGGGAGAGTGTGTTTCGAAGGTAAAATTGAATCGTTAAAAGTTTCGCCTTTACGAGGAGGTCCGATCGCCGGGTTACGAGTTCCGTAATCTATATACACCGGTTTATTCGAGACGCGTACGGTCCTAATGGAATTGCCCAGCCTTCCTCCTCTTTATTCCCTTTTTCTTAACCACCGAGTTTTAATGCGGCTGCTGCTTTGGTATTAAGAGCTTTTAAGAATCTTGATGCGAGCACGATTAATAGGCCATGGGTGGCTTGATTAATTTCATGAGGGACTGGGTATACTTTGTCATACTACAACAAGTAAAAAAATTTTTTTTAATTATGGAATACACTTCTTTCTTTTTTTCAATGAGTCATTGAAAAAAATTATTTGATGTAATCTTAAGCAAATGTTTGTACAAAAACGTAAATATGATTAAAGATGTAAACTTGATTGTTTGTAACAATTGACTGCTAAAAAATTAATTGAAAGCGCTTTGTTTATTATGAACTAAGTAATTAGATTCAAAAGCAAAAATGAGTGATTATTGTAGGTCGATAATTGATAAAGTCATTAATTTTTTTGGATGATAAATCAAAAGTAAATTAAAAAAAAAAAAGTTCATTGGGAAAGTATGAAATATTGTAGAGGACGTAACAATTTTTCAGGCAAAAAATTTTAATAATATCCCATGAGATTTTCTAAATCGAATTCCCCAATTCTGTCTATCACTGTATTTGGTTGGATAATAAAAAATACACGAATGAAATCGAAGCTTTTACGATGATTTGATAAAACAGGAACGATTTTTTCGATTTTTATCCACGTCGTGCTAGTAGTTTTTTTTTTTTTTTTTTTATTAAAGCTTGTAAAAACTTGGCCTCGAGTGAAAGTATCTACAGCTCACAGTGGGTGATTGATAAATGAAATTTTTTTACCGGTTATAAAACATTTTACGATCAAATTTACTATCCAAATAAAAAATTATCCTACCTCCTCGGTACACTCGACCGTAAGGCTTAATTGTTTTTAAACGGTAAAATTAATTAAGACTCGAGGGGTTCCATCGCACCTTCATCAAGAAGAAGGAAAATTCAATTACTTAGGGATTTACTTATCTAGAAAAGAACGAAAAAAAAAAGAGAGAGAGAATCAAGCGAAGAAGAAAGACTCGGCGACAGACAGGAGCTATTATACCGTGTAAAGGAAAAAACGTCGTGGCGAGCGGGCCTGTCGACGCCAGAAGCCAACTGGTTTCATGGTCAAAGCACACGGAGAATTTTTTTCCTTCCCCAAAATTCAATCAGTCCCCCGGATCAATTAAGGTAAATCAGAGACGCTTCTCTTTTTTTTGGGAAGGGAGAAATAATGCAAGAAGGCACTTTTGCGGAGGACAACTACCAAATGGACCTTGTAATCGATACGCGGCGACCGGGACAGATAAAAGCGGATAGGAGCGAGTGGAAAGCCCGATCTAGATGAACGCCGCCGCAGCTTCTGCTGTTGTTGTTTCTGCGAGGATAATTGCTTTGGCCGGAGTGTGGCTGTTATTTTGTAAATCGAGCGCCCGAGTTAACAGCCCGGATGATGGACCACGGTTACGGGACGAATTTTCTAAGAGATATTTTACGTGCCTTTTTAAATTAAATTTCATGAAAAGTTTTTGTTGAGATTTTTTTAAAATATCTGATACGTAAGAGATGATTTTTATTCCATCTTCGCCATTGTATTGAATTTAACACGATTTTGAATAAAAGTAGGAAGAAGAACTTGAAATTAATCATCGAAGGCTGAAATGAATGAAAAAATTAGAAAAAATTCAGAATCTCAATGAGTCGATACCTACAGCAGATTTATTATTTTTTTGAATTTTTTAATTCATTTCAGCCTTTCATTTTTGGCTATGATTTTTCTTCGCTGGAACCATTGATTTTTTAATGATGTTATAATTTTTTTTCAATTTCTTGTTTTTTTCCACATGTTTTATGTACAAAAAAGGACTATTTTTTTACCATTTTTAGGAAAACATTTTTGTAACATTAGTTCTAGTCATAGTATCTAGTCTAGAAAATGTTGCTGTGATCCATGAAAAATGCTTGATAAATAATAATTCTTTAAGAAGAAAATACATAATAGGTTGGATTTGTAGTGTAAAAACAACCGACTAAAATTACATAAACGCGATGCATTAAAAGCGTCGAGCAAACACAGGCCCGTAAAGCCGTCAATTTCAATATCAAAGCCGCCAATACTCCGGCCATGACTACGTCGTCGTCGTCGAGTACGACAAACCAATTTTCCCTACGTATCCAGCGAGCGAGCTAGCTCAAACGCACACAATATCTCGGAGAGAATTCCCAGGGTGGCCCGCTGCTGCAAACGAAATCACTTCGATCGAGTTTCCGCCCCCGCCGGCGCACGCCGAGGCGGATTAGCTCCGGCTCCAGATATGGAGATTCATTAAAGTATATAAGGAATCAAACCCTAGACCTGGAGCTCCGAGGCCCGTACCGGAAATTTATTTTTAACGAGCTTTACGAGAAAAGTTTTTTAATTAACTTTCTTTGAGCTCTGCTTGCTTTCGTTTTTCACGCGACCCGGGGATTGATCCTTGAGTTCAATGGAACTTCTTTGGCTAGTCCATTTTTTTTTTGTTTTTTCGCTTAGGAAATTGAATAGAGCGGGGTTACGTGGTACACTGTAAAACAGCCGTACGGGAGTTATTATTCTATAAATCCGGGGCTTTTTAAAGCTCGGGGAGCTTGCAGGTGCAGCAGTTTTAATAAATTCAATTCGGGAACCAGCAGTTTCTCACAAAAACATAGGTTTTAAAGGGAGGGGGGAAAAATAAAACTGAAAAACCAATATTGCACGCTTTGTTATTACATCGACTTTGTGCTTACCGTCAACTTTATTTTTCGCACGTATTTTTAAAAAGGGTAAAATACGTGGTCGTAAAACTGCAGAAGTTGAATTTTCAGCATTGCTGTGAAGAATTTTAAAGATTTGTTTCCGAAGGACTTTTAATAGATTTTTTAATTAACAATGAATTGATTTGTTTTAGATAAATTTTGAATACAAAATTGAAGTGTGTCGTAGATTTTTCAACAGTTGATCGATGCATTTTTATAATATTAGCATTTATTAACCTTATATACAGATTTTTATGCTTGTACTACAGGATTCGTTTCTCAAAGTTATTTATATTCTCTTTACTCCTAGTTATATGCTACACGCGAAGTGTGCAATCGGATGAATAATACGCATCGATGAAAAAGAATCCACGGCACCGAAAAAAAGGTAGGAAAAAAAATGCAATGAATTTAAAGTAAGATATCACGAGTGCGGATCGTCCTTGTAAATGTATGAATAAAAATGGAAAAATTTTTTTTACAATAAAATTTGAATTTTGATAGAGTTACAGACACCTGTGGTTATTAAAGAACTATCTGTCACAACTTAATTTTCGGCAATAAAAACTTTAATTTTAGATTCAGGTCAACCGGCTCTGAGAAATTGGTCTCCAAGGCACCGGTCCCAAGCTGCATCGCAGAGTTTAAAATTTGCATTTTTTTTTTTTCTTCTTCTTTGCAGTGGGCTATTAAAAATATCAAACTGCGAATAAATGCTAATCTGCGCGAGGTTATCATCATCCCGGGGTTTATTTATCCAGGGTGGCTCATTGCCGAAGGCTTGACGAGATTACGAAAACTTTAAACTCCGCGCGATCGTTGGGAACAAAAAAGGGTATTCGAAGTTTGTGTCACTCGGGTGATTGCCTCTGGGCCGTTGTTTACGAAACGAGTCGGCTGAAGTAGTCCTTTTTTTTTACTTTCTTTCTACCGTTGTACGCGTGTACGTCACGTATCCCGTATCCACTTTGCAACGGGAAAGTATAACAATGTTGCTTGCAGTGGGTACGACACCCGAGAGTTTACGGGTAGGTATAACAGGGTGTCGTTTTCGAAATGAAAAATATTCGAGTAAAATACAAGGGGTGAGAGCTGAAGTTGCAAGCGCGCTGGCTAAGTTTTAATGAATATCATTTCGGTTTTTTAAAAGATTGAGATTTTTTTCAAAATAGTGTGTGATTTGCTTTTTTTAACTCGAGGAAAAAATGAGCGATGGTAGTAAAGTATTGTGTTCCAGTGCAGTGATGGATCGTAATACGTATCATTATTGTAGTACAGAAAAAAAGATTTGACGAATCGTTTTTAAATAACATCTAATTTTTCGTAGTAATCGCTCTGGTAGGAGTAAATTGTGTAAAATTACACAGCTGAGACTGTACCATAATTTTTCAACATACTCCTAAATGGTATAAAATGATTAACATCGGATTGATTTTTATATTTAATAAATGGTACTATACATAATAATTAATAATAGATAATAATTAATAATCGATTTCTGCATGATTTCAGAAACGTGCATCAAATGTCAACTGGAATTTAACCAAGTACAGAAGATAACGCGATAAAACTACGTTAGGATGTTTGGTACTTACGAAAAAATGCAGCCATTTTGTCAATTTTAATCGAATCTTCTAATTATTTCTATCAAAATAATCGTTGGAGTTTTTCCCTATTTTTGTCCGTTTTAGTTTTTAGAAAAATCTAATTATTTGTTTAAACTATTGAAGAGTTGGTCTAAAAAAAATCAAGCATTTTTTTTCTTTATCACTTGTAACTCTCTCAAAAATTCAGAGATCGTTGAAAAAACTGTAAGGTAGTTTCGGTGACACTTCAAAGAAAATTTAAATATTTTTTAAAATATTGAATTTAAAATTTTTTTTATTAAATAAAAAAAATGTTTGATTAGCATAAGATTACGTGTACAATTATTTAAACAACTATTTCAATTTTTGAAAAACCAAAACGGAGAAAAATCCAACGTTTATTTTAATATAAATTATTAGAAGATTCAATTAAAATTGACATTTTAATTGCTGCATTTTTTTGTAAGTACCAAACATCCTTAATTTTACTAGATCCAAGGGGCTATGCACTCCAGAATCACTGATGATTCTTTTGATTCTTTTTGATTCTTGTGTGATTCTTTTGGCAAATTTAAAGTGTTTAGAGCCTTAGATCCAATTTCAATTGTGTTGAAAATAATATTTTAAGAAGATTTTAACTAAATTGATATTTTATTGATTATATTTATTTTTATGTATTGATTCTTTTTGTGATTCTGAAGTGCACAGCCCCTCGACTAGATCAGTAAAAATTTATAAAGACTGTTCAAATAGCAACATGAAGTTTGTTTAGATTAACAAAAACAAAAACCCTTAGCTGTGCAAAATTAAAGAGCAAACAGTTCAAAATAAACCTCATTCGGTAGTGTAAATTTACCCACAGCCAAGTAAGCGGTATTATCGGGCGTACACCGTGCTAAATAATTCTCCAACCAAACTCCAACCTTGGTCAAAAAATGCAATTTCGTCCAGAAGCAAGAAAAAAAAAATTGGTCCGAAATTAACAAGATGATAAATCACGGTGGGCAGGGGTGGTAATCAAGATAACGTCAGTCAGGGCCTAATTTTCGATAGGTTCGATTCGGGAGCCTCGCACAAAGGCCAAAGGACGAATCAATCACACAGGTGCAGGAGCGTAGAATACCGGGATGCGATCGATCGCATTACGTAGCGTGTTACTAGCACGTGCGCGAGCGTAGATGCGCGGGGGCGCACGCTCATTCTGTGATGCTAGAGGGGTGGGGGATCCTCCTTCGATCTACCGTGACGTCGCGGATTGCAGCGTGTCAAGGGTGACCCCGAGATCAGCGAGCTTTATCCGACCGATTGGACTTTTTTTCATTTTTACGCTTTGGCTTTTCGAAAACGTATTGTTCTTCGGGATTTTTTAAAACTTTAATCAAGGTCGAACGGAATGGATGAATTTAATATTGAGAGCACTGATGCTGTGATTACTTTAGAAATGACTTTTGAAAATTGCTTCGTTAACTTTTTGAGTGGACGTTCGTTTTTCAAAAGTTAGAGTATGTACTTGGAATTTTTTCTACATTCTCTCGAAATGAAGTACGATATAAATTGATTATTTCTTTTAGTACTTGTTGAGTTTATTACTTTATTACTTTTTGTTGATTGTACAAACAAGAACACAGTGAGGTCTTGAGAGCTAGAGCTTTGATAGTTCGAAATACCATAAGCATTTGAATTTACCAAAGATCGTTTAAAATTCTATTTGCTCGAACACACTTTTTTATCTCGTTCATTTGAAGTTGTATTTTAAAATATCTTTTGTCTGGCTTGTTGAAATCTCGACGGCCCGTACGAAGAAAAACCTTAGCCTAAAATCTGCGGCGAAAAAAATAACAACGGAGGTACTTTTGAATAATAACATGTCTTTAAAAGACTTTATTTATTATTTTAGCCACGACAAAAAACATTAAAATGATCTTTGCTACCATACCGTTGATATATTATTATAAAAATTATGTTTTCGATCCACCAGCCGCGAATAAAATGACTCTTTGCGATTCTTATTAGCTCAAAACTTAGAGTTATTTTATTCGCGGCTAGTGCGTTGAAAACATTATTTTTATAATAATATATCAACGGTATGGTAGCAGAGATAATTATAAAATTTTTTGTTGCGGCTAAATTAATAAATAAAGTCTTTTAAAGACATTTTACTGTTTAAAAGTACCTCCGTTGTTACTTTTTTCGCCGCAGATTTTAGGCTAAGGTTTTTCCTCGCACGGGCCTTCGATCTATGCTCAAGATCAAAAGTCTACTTTTTTTTACCAACTGAAATTGTTTTAAACTTAAAAAAAAGCTCATGGTGAATTTTTCATTTACACTTTTTTTCAATTAGCCATGTACGTCAAATTGAATTAAAATATTCCCTCGCCAAGAAAGCCATCATAATCACTTTAACGAAAAAACGCGTACAGCGAGCTCGGCGATAAGTCGAGAATTAAGAAAGATCGTGTGTCCAGCCCCGACGTATACGGGTATTGCGTGGCCAGATTAAAATCACTTTCCCGGCTGGGTGCATTTATTTTTTTACGACCGAACTTCTCGACCGTAGTTTACAAGCTGGCTCCCGGTAATAAGCCTCCAAGGCTCCCTTGTTTATTCTTCTTATGAGCCGTCTGCGCTGTTTATACATCGAACGTGAAAGGAGAAATTCATTAGCCGGGACGGTCGATTTAACCCCGGGAAAAAGGCCCGCACAATCGAAATGCTCGCGGCGTCTGGTTTGTCAAAAGGAACAAAACGCCTCGTTAACGACGTTTTAAGAAACGAGATCAATTGGTGTGAGCGGCAGCACTCGGCGAATATAAACTCCGGACGATAATTTTTTAATGAAAACCCGATCATCTATATTTATGATGAGGGTTATCCTTCTTTGATAATTTTACTACGCAACCAACTATGAAAGTCAAGTTTCATTCGATTATTGTAACCAAGGTCGAATGGGCATTAGTCATTGTTTTCGAAATTTGTAATGTGGAGCGAGAAATTTTTATTTTAGTGTTCATGCATCGTACAATATATTTTGTGTTGTATTTTATTCTAGTTATGTTATTTTTTCAAGTAAAAAAAATATTTTAACAATGGTGTGCAAGGTCTGCACACCAAAAGTAAAAAAACCTCATTGCAAAACCAATTTCGTCAATTTAATCTTGGAATTTATCATTAAATATACAATCAACAATTAATTTTATTTTAAATTACTACAGATTTTTAATAATTTTTCAGGTTTTATTGGTTTTTTCAGAGTAGACGAAAAATCTCTTTCATAAAACTACAAGTTTACGATATAATAATTCAATTTATTAATATTAATAGTTTTTGTGATAGAACACTATTCTTATTAAAAACACTTTTTGTACAACTTAAGGACTTTCGAATTTCCTTTTCTGTATTCATAAGACAAGCAGACCCTAACACAAGTAAAATAATAAATTTAGTACATCAAGGTAAAAGCTTAGAAAAATAAAATTTTAGTCTCTCAAGCAAACATTTGCAGTTTTGATTTAATTTCTAAAGCAAGTCAATATCTACTTATGCCTAAATTTTTTAGTAACCGTTACAAACTTAGACTTGAATAACTAGGCTTAAAAAAAAAGATAAATCAAATTTGAGTATACCACAATTTTATTAAAAAAGAGCTTTTTAATTTTTGCACTCATAATAATTATCTCACCGCATTTGAGCCTCTAAACTGAAAAACATCGGGTTTTTATCAACCTCAATAAGAGGACTGAAAAATGTGACGACAGTGATCTATGAAAAATCCTTGTGCAAAAAGCCTATTTTTTAAAAATAATTACGTAAAATAAATAAATAAATAAGTCTGCCTTAGATAGAGCTATACGATTACTGAATGACTCTGATTTGAGTATTTATGACTTTATGAATTTTAGAATTGCTAATTTTAAGAAATCGGTGAGAGAAAAGTTTCTAGTTTATTGCTGATGTAATAACACATTATTTATGGGGTTGTGTGATATGATTACTTGTTAATATAGATTGATCTTTCTTTTGAACTATTTAGATGTTTATTGAATGTTGATTTAATTTTAACATGCTGTAATTACAGCTTGATACTAGATTTTAGTTTTCTAAAATAATATTTAAATTAGTCCCATTCAATCTTATTTATAAGTTTTACCATCTGCTTACATTACAATAAATCTTATACAATTTTATGTAATTTGGGCCTTGTGCCTGTACCAATTAATAAATAAATAAATAAAGAATTAAAGTGTTGTCACATCTCAAAGGGTCACTATTGTTAAAGTCGCTTTTTGCACAATTAGCGTGACAATAAAACCTGGTAAATCAGCGAGACTGTCTCGCGTAGCCAATTAACGTGACCGAAGTAACTCCCGCGATCGATACCTCCTGGCAGACCGCAAAAATAACCCCGTCGAACCGCCGAAACAATAAGCCCGAAGTTTCTAATTAAACGCAACAAACGATACCAGCGGTAAACCTAATGCACTATACTAGTTTCCATCGGCCGTCGATAATAAATCATAGTCCCGTAATCTGCCGATGAAAATCCAATAAACTCCACCGGTATAAATCTCAATGAGTATATACATATAGCCCTCGTAAATAACCCCCGAAACAAACAAACTCGCATTAGAAGATTATGGCCAAGGTCAAGGGACATATTTCTTTTAATATTTCTCAGCTATACTGTAATTGGATCGTCCGTGACATTCCGCCGACAACATGACAGAATCTGAAGTGATCCACTGGAGTTTGAGGAGCGAGCTCGCAGAAAGGAATAATCTTGACATGTCGGGAAAATTCAATTTGGAAGGATATCTGAATAGACGCATGGTTTTTGTCGAATTATTCAACGAGGGAGGAGACGCGGTATTGAAAATCGATTTTACATAATTCATAAACTGCGAGCCAACGCGTCGAGCTGGGTAAAATGAGCCAATGTTTATGCGGGCCCTGTAAACGCCGCTAAGTGTATTCCTTGAGCCGAAGTGCACCGCGATGACGACGATGACGCCCGGGTTATTTATGATTCGAGAGAGCTTATGACCGAGCAGATAAGATTTTACGGGGCTTCGGCATTTATTTTTTCACTTCCGGCGGAGAGGGGGGCGACGGTTTTAGGGGAGCGTAAATTTTACGACGCTTTTCCGAAGTGCGAGTGCGTAAAATCAAATGGAGTTACGGCGAATGTTAACGGAGAGCACAAGCTGAAAGTCCTGAGGTTCAATTTCTTTCGGATTGCAAATACTGTATTTTTAAAGGAAAAAAATTTACAATAATAAGTAATCTTCTCTTTAGCATTGATTTTTATGATTATTATTTTTTTATTCAAGTTTCAAAAAAGATTTTTTTATATAGATTTAATGTTGTTAATTAAAAGCTTTTGTCATTGAGATTTATTTCGACCCTGGTCAAAAGTTTTTTTACGACGGCCGATCTCTATGCCAGCTTTTAAATAAAAAAAATAATAAAAATATAAAGAAAATATGAATCAACAAATTATATTTTTTTATTTTTATTTTTTATTTATTTTGAAATATTTGATTTATTAAGTATTCGAAGAAAAACATTTACCCTTGGTTATTTTTTGGCAATTCAAAGAAATTTTCTATTTTTTTGCTTTAATAAACATTAGTTTTATCATAAAATAAATTATTTAAGCTTACTTAAACGACTTTAATAACTTTTAGGCTGCTAAAAAATAAATACAGATACTCCTGTTTAAGATTGATTCGGTTTAATAATTATCAAGTTATCAAGAAGACGTATAATAATTTAATTACTCGGAGACTCTCATAAAATACTTTTACTCACAAGTAGGTCGTGATTTGAGAATTTACAAACAAAAAGAAGCCAAGCGACTATCAATAACTAAAATGTCGGCCGCAATATCCATTGGTTCTAATTAGATTCAGACATTTTGAAAGAGAATGGGAAATTTCATTAATGAGTATCTCAGAGGGAATTTGTATTTTCAATACACATCAAATAATAAAAAAAAAAAATCCAGACGTCTATTTCTCACCAAAGCATCTCGCACATCAAAAAAACAATAAAAATTAATAACGCTAAAAATAATCCTCGAGCCAAGATTAAACTTTCGCAGGAAGAATAAAGTTATCAAAACTTCTAATGCCGTTGTGAATGTTCGTTCAAACGCGTGACATTAGGAATAAACTTTATTCCATTACCCGCCGTAGAAACAACAAAACTTTGGTAGGCAAACTTTTCGCAGGCCCCGCCCCGTTTATGAATCATCAACGCTTCCAAACTTTCTTTCCACTAAAAAAAAAAAAAAAAAAAAAAAGCCACATACAGAGAAGCAACATTTTAGAAAGCCCTCGAGGAGCCGATGAATTTTTCGAAAGCCCGCGCACTTCAATATGAAGCCCCGTAAAACCTGTCTGGTCCGATAAGCAATAAATACACGGTCCTGTGAATAAACAACGCGGGCACGCCTCGGGCATGAAAAAAAAAAAAAAAGAAGGGAGTTGTGAATCTTGTCGCGGCCAGACATCGAATGTTTACGGTCCCTTTTAGGGGATGCTACCCCTGAATTATGAACGGACCAATTTGCGCCCCGGACTCTCTTCTTTTTTTTTTCCACCCTCGTGTATTAGTGTTTATGTCTCGGGTTTTTCCTACCGCCCCGAGGGTGAATGCTTGGACGTGGGCTTTTCGAAAAATCGATATTGTTATCACTTTTTGAGAATCGAGGGATGATGAATCCGAACTGTCGGGGAAGTTTTTTTTTAGATGTTTTCGGACCAAGCGAGAGGAATTTTTCTTTCACGAGATGTTTTCTTACTTCCTTATTTTTATTCTGTTCCGTACGATCGACCAAAATGTATGAAAAATCAGGGGGGGAGGAAGCGTCGACAAAAATAATATTTTTTCAACAAAAACGAATTTTCTTTTTCGCCATGGCGATGGGAATAATGGAATAAATGTTAATAGAAGCTGTAATTTATGACCTAATTTGAAAAAAAAAAAATAACCTCTCGCGAGCTAATACGTCATCTTGTCGTAAAAGATTGAAGATGTTTTATTAATGCCGGGCATTCAATTTTTTGATAATAAAAGACCATTTTTTCTCGAGCATAAAGAAACGATAATTTAAAAGTCACCCTTTTCCAAAGAATAATAAAATTTTGCAACAATCGTAAAAAAAATTTTCTCCAGTGAGAATGAAAAAAAAAAATCATTCTTTTGAATAAAAGTTTTGTTCCGTCCACTGTGTACACAGCAGTAAAAAAACTCCCTTGACTCTCGAGTAGATAATTCAGAATCTGTCTTTTCGATAAGAAAAATTAATGCTTTATGGTAAAAAAATGAAAGATTGCCTTCTTAAAAAACCATAAAAGGTTCAACTTATTCACTCACAGTATTTTTCAGAAAAAAAAACAAAATAATAATAATAATAATAATAATGGTCAAAAAATCACAAAAATAAATATTTTATTTATTTATTTATTTATTTAATATGTACACGGGCGTAAGCACAGTTAGAAGTTACAAAAAAGATTTGGGGGCGCTGTACCGAAATATTTATCGAGATAAAAATTTTTTTCGCTCTTCGAAATTCTCTGAAAATAAATTATTTGAACAAAAACTGCTTTTGTGTAATTTAAATGGTTTCAAAACGTAGATTTTTACATTTCACAGGGACTTCTTTATTACTATGCTATTATTTAACGAGTCAAATCATTCGAAAACATCAACTTTCGGCAAAATTTTTATTTCGCTTACAACAAAAGAATGCAAATTGCTACTCGCTTCCATTTTTAAGATAAAAAAACATCACTTTTTTCGTGCACCGAGACTCTAGCAATAGTACCTAATTATAATAATTATCCAGTCGAGAGAACAAAAAAGGGAGCACGCTATCGAGTAAACAAGAGTCGTCGGCGTAAACACTAAAACTACCCTCGCTGCGCAAACACTTCTGTCGAAGATTCGATTTCGCGTATGCACGAGCGTATACAGAGAGAGAGAGAGAGCTTTGCCGAAAGATACCGCGCAACAATGGTGAATCCGAGTCCTTTGTTTCGCAGCCAGACTCGCGATTGTTTTCGAGAAACTGCGCCCCGCGAGCTTTTTTTCCGCCCTTTTAATGAAATTGCACGTGAAAAGATTATGATGGATAATAACGAGCTTCGCGGGGGGTTGGGAATTGTAGTTTGACGCGATAAAGCGACTCGATATTTCAACGAGAGGGAGAAGATACCGCGGAGTAATGAATTTATTTTATCGTCGGTGACAAGCACCCTAATGGAGTTATTCCGATGCGGATGGATGCTTTATTTTGAATGGGGGGGACTCTTATTTTAAGACTGATCTATATTTGATGAATCAATTTGTTATCGCGTCGGGTTTCATCAAGATTAAACAGGCGCCAATTTTATTATTGTGCTAGAATTGTTTGTTTTGTTCACAGGTATAGGGTAATTTTCGGTTTATGACAGCGGTAAGATTATAAAGATAATACTATTTTGATCTCGATTTTGATAAATTAATCAATTCATGGGTCTTTAGATGGAAAAAATGCGTATTATTTTGGTTTTTTATACTACAAGTGGAATATTTTTTTAGTGAGTAGTTTTTTCAGAGTAATGAACTTATCAATTGCCAGATCAAAGCCGCATTATTAATCACACAAAAATCTAAAGAGAAGAGACTACGTCAAGAGATTTCGAAGAAGAATTCATCAACATTAAAATATTGTTAACTTGGTTTTAACTTTTAACTTTCTTGTTAAAAATGTATTATACATTTTATACTCAATTTCTATCATTGTCGCCTATTACATCAAAGTATTATATTTTAGTGAGTTGTGAAAATGTAAATCTCATACGAGTATGATAGGGTTACTGACATCCCTGTACTAGGAAAATAAATAAATGATAATAATTTCAATTAATCAACACTTACAAACAAAAATAAATAATTTTGAAAATTACTGGTGTACAGAATCATAACACGCATAAAAATTTAGTTTATGTATGGCAGTTTGAAGTGTGTAAAATTGTATTCATCGTATACCAAAAAAACATGTTATTTTTCCGAAAAAAAAATTGCAACACTCGAAAGAACGTGTTATTTTGGCGACTAAAAAAAAGAAAAAATAGTTAGTATTTATCGAGGCACACGTAAACGTGTAAATTTACAAGTCCACGTGGCTAATTCAATAGCGCATCATTTACCCATATTTTTTCTCGCAGCGCCCAGTATAAGCGGGATCGATTTTTATATCGTACAGGGTAATACAGTCAATTTGTCCGGTCACGAATCGGTAATAGCGCGCTGGCAGGGCGGCCGCGGCGTGTTTTAATAAACGATCAAAATTGATGGGAATCATTTGTGCTCGGTGGCAACGTGCAATCTACGAGATATATTATTTCAGCCCCGCGCTCGCGTAAGCTTGTTTTAATAACCGATGGGCTGATTCTAATCCGAGAAAATCGTTGTAGCGACGGGCATTTTTTTTTGTTTTCGAGGGGCGCCAGTCGAATTAATCAAGCTCGTGTAAGCTTCTTCCGTGAATTTTCGAGTTGATCGCCGGTCCTTTATAGGTATCCGGAATCCCGGATACCTATTTTTAAACAAACGCGAATGAACTCGTGTTGATTTTAATTTATTTATCTGCACTTGACAACGCTATTTTCGACGAATCGATATTTATGCCAACTGGGGCGCGAAAAAAAGCCTTTTTTTGAAAAATTTTTGCGGCAACCAAACGAGTTTTTAAAACCGAAGCTCCAATTAATGAAACGCGCGCGGGGTTTTTTTTCCCAAACAATGGAACTTCCGGTGTTGGTGCGAGCAAAGTTTATTTTTTCGCACTTTTTTTTGAGACCTCAAAATACGCCATCAGCCGAAGGCAAACACGAGGCGGGTATCTCGAGGAGAATCTCTCTTCATCTCGGCCGCGATGATGTCCGGTGGCAGCTCTCAGACTGGGGCTATAAAAAAGTAAAACAAACCGAGAACAAGAGGAGCCGCTGCCGCTTCTTCCTCTCTCCTTCTTATTCCAGGTCGCGCGACGGGGAAGGTGTTCGTAAAAGTAGAAAAAGGAGGTCAAGGATGATTAAGAACTCGCGCGCGCGCGCTCTCACGCTTGCAGTGTACGCCATGGAGGTCAATGGGATTCAGCTGCAGCGGCGTCTGCATTCAATCTTGCTGGCTTTTCTCGCGAATCGATCCCCAAAGTTTGTGTTTTTTTTTTTTTTTTTTCTTTCGCCTTTGAATGAATTACCCTCCACGCTCGAGTGAAAAATTAATTAGATCCTCAAGAACAAACTCTGTTTTGGTTTGTACGTATCGGGTTTTGAGACAGTGACAGTGGAGTAAAATTTTTACCTGTTTTATTGATTATTGGTACTAGCGTTTATTGACACTACTGTGCTGACGTAGTTTTAATACACTCGGTATATTTATAAAGACTATTTTTATTTTTTCTTTTTAATTTTTCTTTTGTCCTCAAATCATTAGCAAGGTTCATCATTTTTTATTAAAAATTTACGAATAATTTATTTAATTTTTTATCGTGAAAAAAAAAGACCCTTTTGGTATTGGAGTTCTTATCTTATTTATTTATTATGTCTACTATTGTATATTTATTACGTATTATATGAATTTATCCTTACAACTGTACGAGTTTAATACGGTTATTGGCATTTAAGTAAAGCCGCAGCTGTATATTTTTAATGAAATTTTTAATCTTATTGATGCTTTCATGTTTATTGTTCCGCTCGGCAACGCTCCCCTCAAGGATACAACACAATTTAGGTACAAAGGGCAAATGAACGTTGCTACAAGCGGAATTATTTTGAGAGCATCGTTCCGTTCCCAGAGATAGTAAAATACTCGAATTAATACGAGGGAAAGGGTAAAAAAAAAAAAAAAAAAAAGAGAGAGAGATAAAAACTCGGTGTATTGGGTAGAGTCGGTTTTATAAAGGTAGGAAAAGCATCGACCGTAAGCGCTGGGGCTGTATACACGGGAGGAGGAGGAGGAGGAGAAGCTCGTAAGGAATACAATAAGCAGGCCATGGATGAATGAATATTTTCTTATCCCACCAACAGTAAACCGAGTTTATCCGACGGTTCCGCCAGGAGAGAGGATCAATATCATAAAAGATGAAAATTCTCGCTATTCTTTTTATTCGTTACGAGTTTAGTTCGCAATTCTTATCAAAATGCGTGTTTTATCTCGCTGGGCTGAGTTGTTCTGTAATCCATATTATGTTTAATTTACGTTGGTTTATCAAACAAGTGTCTGTCATGTGTATGAAAAAAAGGTAACTCGATTTAAATATCTTTCATGAATAATTTGTGCTTGACCATCCGGTGCTTTCATTTCGAATAAAACTGTCTGAACTGTTGCACTAAATGATTTCAGAAGACGACAATCAAATTATGAGGCAGAAATTTTTTAGTCACTATTTGGAAGAAAAAAAAAAAAAAACTCTTATCTATAGATGGACTTTTTTGACCAATCAAAAATAAATCTCTACAAAACTATCCCCCATTATATCTCAATCTCGATAAAATCACAACGGTTAGCGGTAAAATCTTCTAAAATGAGAAATAAATGTTGTCTAGTCGACATTCACGCTAAATAATTCATTACATACAACCCCAAATGAGACAATTTACATTCAGTAAAAAAAAAAAAAATCCAAAACTAATCCTACTTCACCCCAAAAACTTCCCCTTCTTCTACCCTATACCATAAACACGATAAATCGTTCCGGCAGAAAAATGTAAAACAGGATGTTTTTTTTTAATGACACCTTATCTCTTCCCCCATCGTGCATTTACGGGAAAAAAAAGAAATATCGAGAGGGAGAGAGTTTAATGGTTTTTCGATGTTAATGAAGCCATTTGTTTAAACCGTACGAATATTTCTACTTCTGGTACAAGAGGCCGAAGAAAAAGCTCCAACTTTATAAAAAACTTTTTCTTTTTTTAAGTGCATCCGAAAAACATAAATTCGAAACGATCGCGTGCGCTCACGCGACTTTCAACGTTTTTCTCAAGATTTTACGCTGGCCTTTCACCCTTGCAACGCGTGAGCTTCTGATTTGTTATCTGCATTTTATTTGCGAGCTAAATGGTAAATTATCTAGCTCCCATTGTTTCTCGAGCCCAAATCAAATGGTTTTATGAGTTTATTTACGACAGACCAAAAATCAACACGCATGTTTTTAAACAATATTTTCCTGTTTATCTGCACTGCTTAGCTACTTCGTTGTTTTATGGCCTCTTATTTTTTTACTTGTTTTTGTGCCAAGGTAATTAGCAGTTGGCAAATTGTAAAGTTTTTTGCGAATTCACTTTTTAAAAGCGAAAAAAATTTAACGAAGGATGAAAACGTTACTTCAAAATTCAGGAGGAAATTCGAGACTTTTTTTGTTAAACGGTTTGGAACGTTTTAATGAACGATATTCGATAATGATTTGGGAATCGATACGAGAAACTTGACCCATATAAAAAAAAAAAAATAAGAACTTTGAAAATCCATACAGCGAGATCAGTAGTTGAGACTTGCTTTAGTCAGGCATATCAAACCAAGCTGAGAAAACTTTTCAGTATTCGCGTATTTAATTCAAAGCTTAACTTTACACATTCCATATGAAAAAAAGAAGTTTGTACAATTGGATTGGACGACTCGATGTTTTAATTTTCAATAAAAATTGAACAAACTATGATACATAACATACCACATAGGACTTTTACACAAATATTTTGAACACAATCATTACTTATTACTTCTATACTTAGAATAAGATTTAGTTTTTGAATGAAATTCATTGTCAAGTTAATTTTCTTTGTAAAAGTTTTAATCCAGTCGTTTCGTCCAACTGGCTTACTGTTTATCGCAACCCCGGGGTCAATAAATCCAGTGAGATTATTTCGATTAAAAAGGGTCAGCCATCCTCCCCGGATCTCCATTCCTTCCCCCCGGGTCAATTACACACATCTCGGAGTCCACATAATCGACACGTACCAGAATGCGAGTCACGTATGCGGGGAGCCGGCTTGGGGCAAAGGAGAACGGCCTAACGAAACGGAATGCGTTAGCCGTACCTACGAAGACGTGACGTATAATCAGCCTCGTTCGAATTGCAAATAACAAGATTGTTTTTTACGACAAATGTAAACACAGTCGTATGAAAAAAAGTTGTTCTATTTCTCTGATTTCTTTCATAAGGTGCACGTCGTTAGATTTTTTTCTGGGTCGGTTCTCGATTTAATTGTGCGCGAAACCCTTCTTTGACTAATGAAGCGTGGTTGCTTTTCGAAATTATATTTTGAAATTTCGCGGGAATAATGAGGGCCAGAGAGCGCACGCTTTTGTAAAGTTCCTTTGATCTCGGACAGGTACACAATCGACCAGCACGAAACTATTTAATTATGAGAAATCGATTACGCTTAGATGACGTGCGAGATGTTTTTGGAATAATGTTTACATTGCGTGCGGGGCCTCGAAAAATTATACGGGCGATCAAGAATTGCAGCCCTCCCTTGTGGGTTTATTACACCGCGAGTCGAGTGTGTATTTTATCTGCGTGCAGTTACGACGTCGGATTGTTTTATTGCTTTTTGAACAATATGCTAACTGCGAAGTTTTACACCGTACCCGGTTATACCGTAAAACGCGAAAAACAGGCTTTGATTAAAATTCAATTTACCGTGTAATTTACAATCGACCCAGAAACAACGAATAATTGAATTTTTAATTCGACGAATTATTTTTCTCGTTTGTAAATCCAAATTTGAACACCGTTATTTTATCATTTGAATTTTAGTGGAATTATTTTTACAACTCACAGCATGTGAAAATAATTTTTTTTTTTTTTAAAGAAAATCAAGTATTATAAAAATAATCTTTCTGCAGTTTTTCAGTGCATGTTTTACGACGAATCATTCTCAACTGGAACAAGAGTTTAATTTAAAATCCCCAATGATTACAGAACTCCCGCTGGTTTCAATAATTACACAAAAGGTCAAAAGTCAAAGGGTAGGAAGCTACACCTCGCTAAATTAATTTAATTTAATTAGCAGCGCAAACTCTTGCTCAATTTGTCCCGGAAAAAACCGTATTACTTAATAAAAAAAAAAAAAAAAAAAAAAAAAGTCCCACGGTAAAGCCCAATCATCCCAGGGAACAAAAGCTTTTTCTTAATACAAAGCAAATGCCGATTCCGTGACAGTGCGGGGAAGGAAAAGGGGAAAAAGCAAACGACTCCTGCACCGAGTTTACACTACAGCTGTGCGGGTAAATATTTCGTTTTCTCGTTCTTTTTCTCGCGTGTGCGTGTGAGAAATCACGCGTATGTTTGACGACGATTCGTTTGGAGGCGTCTACGGATATGTTGTCGGAATAAACATTCGACGGGCTTCTTTAATTGAAGAAACGCCTTTTATCTCCACCAAAACTAATTTTAATTTTATTGTTTTAAATTCGCGATGAGCGAGTCATGGTTACGATAAAATCGAACTATCAAAGCTACAATTACGGAATAATATTTTAGCCAAAACGCGTACTCTGTAAAGTGTGATCAAGTTAGCTCCGGATTGATGTACCAGATTGATGTACAATTTAAATGCAAATTTATGGAAACAATTACTACGGTTTCTGGGGCTTTATCAGCAATTCGAAGAGCATTTTGTTATGTATGATTGAGAGCTTCACTTTACAAACGTATCACGTACTGTATCCATCATCGTACCTAAAAACATTGTGATTTACTCGTATAAAACTCGTGGTTTATCATGTGCTAGTCATAGACTTAAATTTTTTATTCAAACTAGTCTCTCTAATTTGATTGAATAATTTATAATATGTTTGATCTTCGCATATGCTTGACAATAATCATGAATTTGATTTTCAAAAGGTTAAAATTTTAAACAGTGAACATAATCTATACAGAAAAAGTTTTCTAAAATGTTAACAAAAAATGTATTAATAAGAAGACCGATATTCTATCCTTGAATACTAATTACAATTTTATATGTCGATATTTCAGTGATTTTCATTAATATAATTTACTACGTAATTGTACATGTTGTTATATGAATATACCTTAATGATAGTATTCTTTTTGTAATTTATTACTATGCTTATTCTTCTTATGTATATATACTTTGTTTAGTACTTATGTCTATTTGCTTATAACTTCATGTTGACGTACTGCTACGACATTTAAAAAATGAGTGAGTCTCTAATTAATTTATTTTTATCAAAATTTGTAACCATAATTTTCTAATTTTTAATAAAATTGTATATAGATATCCTGAAGAGGACACCATACGTAGTGTCGAAACGTTGATATGTAATAAAAGAAATTTATACACAAGTTTGCTGTTATGCTCTATTACCAAATTACAAATCCTTTAGAATTTATAATATATTCATTTTATTTTTCAGGAGTTATGGATTTAAAGAATTTTAACCAAAGAGCTTCGTGTTTGTAGCTACATTAAGTTTGAAATATAGATGATAGTTCAATAATTTTAAAGTTATATCTATAATTTAACACTTTGAAAATTCATCATAATATTACCATGAAGTTAAAACCTTCAACCAATTACAAAGCAAAAAAAATACTAGCACTCTATTTAGTTCTATATTTTATTTTTTAGCGAAGTTTCATCCGAATCAAATATTATTTACGCAATTTCATCAATTATTCATTTGCACCAAAATTCAATTTCGAACATTTAAAAGGCAACGCACTCGACACCGTGTAAACACCAATCAGCAGTCGCGTAAAAAGCCAACCTCAAACGAAAACTAATTAGAGCAGTAGATTTTGTTTTTTCGAAACGCACGCTAAACTTTATCTCGCCAAATTCAAATTGCGTCGGCAAGATTCAACTACCGCATAGTAATAATAACTCGGATGGTTGTTACGTGCGGCTCGACAATTTCCCTATCGACAATTGTGGGTGTACCGAAGACTCGCGGAAATCAAAATTTCGCGCAAATCAATGGCAACTTACAGTTTGGCCACGTTTCGGTTGTTAAATTAACCAGTGTTAATTATCATCCCCACGGAAGAAACAGTTGTCACGTGAGCCGTATGAATTACAATTATCATGTAGGTATGCGCGTCTCGTGATCTAACGGGTTGCGTTTTATGAAAATTTATTGCTGGCAGTATTAATTTAGCCTGCCTCGGGTCGGGGCTTACAATTATTATCGCAATTTTCCAAGTTATTCGATCCTTAATTAATTCATATTACGTACGCAAAGGAAGCTAACGCAATATTAAAATTTTTGCCTGTGCGTATAAACGTAAAAGAGTGTAAAAAATTATTAACATTTACAATAATAAGACACTTTTAAAAAAAACCATCAAAGCTAATTTATGTAATTATACTCATGCTTATTTACGAAGATAAAATTTTTTTAAGGTGGTCTTCTACCAAATGCATGACAATAGAGAATCAGTTCAAATTTTCTGGAGGTGTTTATTAGATATTAATAAACTTAACATTACGAAGTCTGATCAAAATTGACCATATAGTTTAAAAATTACAGCAAGTTAAAGATTGAATTTTTTTCATTACGCGTACGGCCGCTACGCTGAAAAAGTGTACTAAATTATTGATATTTGTTTTCTTACAATAGAGATCCTAGAGAAAAACCACATACATATGTATGGTTTCACTATCGAAGAATTCATTTCTTGAAACTGCAGATGCTTGATCTTTTACAATTTTTACAATAATTTCACAAAAATAATTTTCACGTTAATAACCTCCAAGACTGCGGTATTCAAAGGTGAGGTTAAAAGTTTAAAAAAATATTTTGTTGAGATTGCAGAAGCCATAAAAAATTAAAAATTAAATTTTAATAACTAATTGTTATTAATTTGGTTAAAAATTTTTTTTTTAGTCTCGAACTTGACTAGCTTTGATAGAAAACTACCTTAATAAGTGAATAAAAAGAAAAATTTTCAAATAATAATAAAAAAAAAAAACTCAAGTCTCCAAATAGAGATCGAAAAACATTTTTAGTATCATACTAAGAAAAATTAAAATTAAAAAGGTTTTTTCTGGCTAGTTAAAAACTTCTTCTCGTAAATTAAGCCGTGAAAATAGCCAGTTATCACACTTATAACAATAACTTCATCACCGTTTGTGAAATTCTCGTCGTCACGTAAACTTTTATTAAACAAAGAAACCAATTCAACTCTAGAAGCTGACTCTCGTCTGTTACTTTTAATGCACTTAACGAGACAATTGCCGAGAGCATTATAGCCGTGATGGTCCACGACCTTGCAATTATATTGATTACAGAATTTCCTACTTTCCGGAGTACCGCGGAGGTCTTACACGTTTGATGCAACAACACAAATTCGTTCGTGCTTTTACAAATTGCGAATCGTGTGTCGACTTTTGTTGAACTTCAAAGCCAATTCCTAGAACCTTTGACTGCTACTCAATCCATTATTGAATGATTATTTGCCAATCTATCGACGTTTAATAATTATTTTTTGAAGAAATTTTTTTTTTTTTTTTTCTTTTGGAGATTATATTTTTATCCAATAAAAAAAAAAGAAGAAAAGCACATTCACCATGCTTTAAAAAAGCCCTTTTCAAATGAAATTTGACCTAAAAAGCCCTGTGAAACTTTTTTTTCTGCAAAAAAAAAAAAAAAAAAAAAAAAAAAGTTTCAATTGCTCTGGGTTACATTTTTTGAAATCTGAACCTTTCAAGCGCGCCAAGTTTTCTCGCGTAAATATACGTCGATTTAAAAGCACTAATCAAGATTCATCGCGAGCTTGAACTTTCCATTATAAGAAAATTTTTAAAATTCAACAAAAATGGAGAAGATAAAAATTATGACGGAGTGGAGGTAAATTTTTTTTTTTTTTTTCATTAAATTACCCTCAGACTGATAAAATTATTTTAACGAAACTCAAACTGTGTATAGTTCGGCTTTAAGATACTTAGCCTTATCTGATAAGTTTGACGTACGAGAAGAAGAATCTTTCGAAATAAGTACGAGAAACTTTACTGTTCTTAAAAAATCTTTTCAGAGCACGAGATAAAAAAACTAAGATGCTCTTTAAATTTTTAGATTCGACTAAAAATCAAAACTTTCGAACCTTTCATCCGATTAAAAGGAATTATTATTAATTGAAACTTTACCCAGCGAATGGTGAAAGTTTATTCAACACGTATTCTCCCGAAAATTACTGTTTACAAATTTGATTTATCAAACTACGTTTCATTAAATACGATTTTCGTCGTTTCGCAAAATTAACTCGACGTCGCGCGTTTCATGTAAATTAAACCTCATAAATTAAGTAAGCAGTCACGTAAAAAAACAAATCTTTTCTTTATTCCTCCGACTGACATTTTTCAGAACTTCATCGATCAATTATTTTTTCAAAATAAACAATGCACGCCGCGGTGCAAATTGAAATTTTTAAGCCGACGGTAGAGCTGATAAGCGGGGTAGATTAATTAATTAATTCCATGCTTTATGCAAATTACAATGTCACTTTGAATATATTATCCTGGCCGAAGGCGGTGGATTTTACAGGCATCAATCACGTTCGTTCGAGCATAATTTAATAGACAAATTATAATTCAGTTTTTCAATTTTCATTTCGTTCGAAGTTACGTGTCAAAGTACAAATTTTGACGTTAATAACGTTTACTCTATTTACGTACCCTTTTTCTTGTTATTTGCTCTATTGATCGATGCTCGAAAAGAATTATGGAATAGTTTTAGCTTGTGGAAAAAAAGTTTCTGTGTTGAGTGAAGAGTTATTATTAAGTTTATTATTTATTTACTACTATGTGGTTTCAACAAAAGTATTTTCATTATCCATTCATCAATTCCCAACAACAGTTTTGTGTTTAAATGTAAAAACTTTATGTAATATTGAAATTGAATTTTTCTATATAATTTCACAAATTAAACTAAAAATTATTGTCTGCAAATTTATAATACCAAAAGGTAAATAAATTTGAATCATCACTTAAAAGTCGCTCAAGTTATTATTATTATTGTATATTATTACAATCACATCTTTTTTCAATGATTATTATTTAACAAATAAATAATTTCAGTATAAAAAATGAATAAAAAGATGAAAACAAAAAAATTACAAATATAAAAACTGAAAAAAATATCTAATTGATTTTCCCGAGACCAGTCCTCGATTAAAAAACTTTCTGAAAATAACTTTCAAATCTCAATTAGAAATTCTCACCAACTCCAATTTCGAAAGGTCAAAAAAAGCCACAAACGTCCAGCGGTAAAGTTCGCCGAGGTAGGAGCATAAAAGTCGGTGGCACCGTAAAATTCTCAAAGTCTATCTTTCCTTATATACGCTGGCTCGGGGGTGGTCAAACACAAATGAAAAAAGAAGAAACGAGACAGTACTGCAAGAGAGTATCTACGAGGAGAGACCAACCGACACGCGGAAAGTTGGAGGAACGTCGGGAGTTGAAAGTTTATCTTTGTCGGTCGACTCGTAAACCATCAGACAGCATCGCGCTGCGAACCGAAGCGTTAAAGACCCGACAACAATTTAGTTTGCATTGAAATTGAGAGGAGGATCAGACTTCGAGTTTTTGTTATTACGGTTTATCTCAAAAGTGGGCTTATTTCAGGTCAAGTACTCGAAAAACCAGAGTTTTGAAATTTTCAAAATAGCTTGTTTTTTATAAAAAAAAATGTTTGAAGTAAATGTAAAACCTTTAGATGTTATTGACGTTTTATAAGTTTCTTTTTTTACAGTAAGAAATCGTGGAGCTGTGCACTCCAGAATCACTGAATTTTTTTTTTTTTATTCTTTGTAATTATTTTTAATTAAAAATCTAAATAAATAAAAAATGAATTAAAATGGTAGGATATGACTTAGGACATTAACTTTAAGCAGTTTCATAATTTGAAACTTATCTCTGGTAAGAAGCTCGAGTTTATACCGCGTTGCAGTGTATAATGCAGTGCACACTGTGTGATACTTTGAGCTTTAATTAATTCAAACTTGTTTGTCATCAAACACTAATCCGATCCGGGATTATTTTTCGTATCACACAAAAGGAGGCGGCTTTGACGATGTTTGAGTAGACGTTTTGTACCTCGTTTTCACCGTAATTTCTGCGTTAAACTCGTGTGAAAAGTTTCACCATATAATTTATACAAAGGGCAAATCTGGTTTAATTTGAAAACTTTATACGACTATTGTATATTTTAACTTAATGTGAGGATTATACATTAAATTTAAAACTTTATATGAGTATCTTGACTAGGTACAAGTACAAGGTAGCTAAAAACTTAAAGCTTTCTAAAAAAATTACATCAACAGGATTGAATCATTAAAAAATTCTACCTTCAAATTAAAAAACTCATTATAACTTTTACAAATATAGTAATTCATCCAATAATTTTTCTCGACTTTGAGAATTTCAAAATTATTCTTTCTCTTATGTGTGTAAAAATATCAAAGCTCGATTAAATTTTAATTTTGACCTTTCTAATTAAAAATATTACGTTATGATTATTGGCTGACTAAAAGTAAATATTAATTTTTCATTTCTTACATGTAAGATTGAGATGGTATGAAAATACCAAGCTAAAGTATAAAAAAAAAGTCCTTAAAATTTTCAAGACTCACATTTCAAAAACTCCGTCTTGTACTTGAGAAGCTTAATATAGCCCCTCATAAAATGCAAAATTCCCAAACGCAGTAATTACAGCGTTACACATACACACAGCAAGCCGGCATAATAGTCAGGAAGTTACGACGCGGGTTTGGTTGGTGTAAGTCGTGGGTAACAAAAGCGTTAATTGCAGAAACTATTCATGCCTAATAGAGGCATTAGGGAGCCCGTCTGCGCGGGAGCTTTAAACTCGTGCGTTTTTGCGGCGAGAGATCCGAGCTCGTGCATATATAACCAACGCCCCCCGAGTTTATAACTATTCGGGCCGAATTTCTGATGTGCCTTACTCCGCCTTGTGCTTCTCGCGTGTCGCGCGTATGTCGTGCATGCATCCCCGAAATACCTACGCGCCTCCATTGTTCGACATCGTGTAGCTTTTAAGTTATTAGAAACACGTTCGTGTTTACGAGGATACGCCGAAGGCCCGCGTCAAACTTTTCAAACTTCACAAAGCTAATCTTTATGAATCTTTAAAATTTTAATAACGCGACTAGTCAAGTTTTTAAAAATATGAGTTCTTAGGTTTCCAGAACTTCTTTGCCGAGTTTTTCAAAGAGCCTTAGCGAGAGATTTGAACCGTTTTTGTCTTGGCAAAGTAGAATTCTAGGAATCTATGTCAGTAGACAAATTTTTCATTAAATTCGCATTATTATTTTACAACTTTTTTTTTTGTACTATTAAAAATTATTTCAATTAATACGACTATTTTGAATATTATTCAAATTAAAAACACGTTCACTCGATACCATATGGACTATTAAATTTGAAAATTTTCTATAAATTTATACAATTTAAGAAAATAAGAATGGTTTCTAGCAACCAAAGAAGTCTTTACACTGTTTTGAAATGACACGGTAAAACTCTATTATAAAGTTTTTCAATAATTTATAATGAAAGATTAAAATTATTATTTTATCATAATAAAAATCTCTTTTCTGAAAATTCAGGTAAAATTATGATTTAATTTTAAACGCGACATTTTTCATTGATTAAATGAATGCAGGCGTCAAACTGAAAGCGAAAATTTTTTCTTTTTCAATAAATTGAATAAATATAGCTGATTTTTTTTTTTTTTTATTCCTCCATCAATGTGTATTTTAAACTGCGAGTGTATAAATATTTAAACTTTTCAATAGCCTCTTACAGCTTTGGCGAAAAATTCACGCGGAAATTTTTTTATAATTTTTTCATTAGCCTCAGTGCCGGTAATTACAACCCCTGAAATTTAAGCTTCACTTTTTCGATAAAAAAAAAGGAGTTGGGCACACTTAAAAATATTAAACGTAATTTAGCGACCCCCGAAAGCGCGAATAATTTTTGTTTGCCCGAAAAAAAAATTTCATTAACCCGGGTCGGGTAAAATTGAGAAACATCAGGGGCTGGGATGATAGATTGTAACGACACGATAAACGTTGTCTGATATTCCTGAAATAGATTTCATTCAAGTGTCAAAGTGACGAGCCGCATATTTTGTGCACAAAGTAACAAAAAAATTGTAACGATAATGAAACTCGCAATTTCAAACCTAATCAAAACTACATACCGCACTTCCCGGGCCAGAGAAGTGGGGAAACCGTGAATTTACGTAAATTGGCTCCCACGAATTCGGTTCCTAAATTGTCAAGGTACGAAATACCGCGCTAAATTACACTTTCCAAAGTTGAAACCGTAGTGCGACTAGCTCGCCGAGGGGCGGACGCTTTATTTTCAAGAAACATTGTAAACACGCAATTAGAGGCATACCGAACTTCACTTCGCCAGGAATAAGAAATGTCCCCTGCTGTCGGAATTCCAATCCTCGTAGCTATTTTAATTTTTAGGTTAGAAATTGTACAGAAAAAAAAAAGTTTTGCTGTTTTAGTTACCCGCTTATTTTCCGCACGCAACGCGAGTATGTTTAGTTTATCCTTCACAAGTTATGAATTCAAAAGTAATTGTTTCCCCCAAGTGTTTACATATTAATCACCTCGAGACTTGTCTTTTTTTTTTCTACGATAAACAGTGTAGCCTGACGGCTCAGCTGATCGTGACGAATCGTCTTCGCAAAAACAACAAACATCGGGGGAGGTCGCAAACGGCCACGCGTACGTCTGACCAAACACTGATCCCGACTACTGGCCAAGCCCCCCGAAAACAAAGTACATTCAAATTCACTCAGCCTGGGTAAGCGCGGATGATCCTCCGATAAGTACGCTGGGGAATAAGAGTTTCGGGCACGGGGTTTTTGTGTATTTTTCTTACCTGGTGGAGCTGCCAAGGTCGGGTTAGTAGGCCGGCCGCGGGGCGCAAGCGCGCGCCCTGCTGTCCACAGCCTTAACTCTCGCTCGTCGTCCGCAGCTATAACCTCCTCGTCGAGGACGTCGAGAACGATCCGCGACGAGTCTTGCACAAACACTGTACCGTCACTACATCTTCCCCGCGAGCACTGGCCTGGAGTCGAAAGTTGTTGTCGTCGGGTTCATCGTGGCCAGCTGGCGAGAGGAGGGAGTCAGGAGAGAGGCACCCGGGCGCCGCGGGCATCCGCGATCCACTGTGTGTGCTTATCTCGGTAGCAGCCGCAGCCGCCACCGACTCTCCTACTCCTCCTCCTCCTCCGTTCGTTAGCCCCGGCTGCGCTGCTGCTATACCTGCCCCCCCCTCCACCGCCCGGCGGTCGCGTGTATGGGTGTGACGTCGGCCGCCGGGACGTAGTAGTTGTGGCTGGAGTACTACGAGGAGCCAGGGCGCACGCGCCCTCCCCTTCGTTCAGGTGCCCACTGGCTGGGTGCACGCTGGAGGAGGAGAACGAGGATCTATCGCCCCTATCGTACACGGAGAGTTCCGCGAAGAGAGAGACTTTTTGAACTTTCGTTTGCCAAAGTGCTCCCGAACCGAGTTACCCTTTTTTTATCGGGAAAAAGGTGGTTTTCAAGTTTTTCAAGGAGTGTAGCTTTTGATTTTAATGTTATGGTGGATCTGGTTTGAAGAGAATTTTTTTTTTTTTTCAATTGGCTGACTAAAGGGAGTCTGTACTACTGGTCTCTTTTTAGGGTGGACAATCCTACTCTAGCTCGGAAGTAGAGCTGGAACTTTTATAAAAGTCGAAATATTTTATTGCGTACATGATTTTTTGGTAAATTTTATTTATAAACTATGCCTTTGGGACGAGAAAATCACTTCTCAGGCTGGCAATAAAAACTATTACTTATAAATTAACAGGACTCGGTAAAAGTTTCAGCTGAAATTTTAATGTTTTTCAAAAAAGGCCAATGAAAAACTACTCTTTTTAACGTGATTCACATTAAAATTTATATTTCGTTTTATAGTAACTAAAGTCTCGATGCAATCACAACATTGAATATTTCATTCGGCAATCGTTCTTTCGGAAATAAATAAAAACAAAAAAAACAGACGATTCCCCGCCCATTACAAACGAATCATGAATAATTTATCCATGTGAACTCATCGTTGATTCTTTGACAACAAATGTTCAATGATATTAATGGACAACTTGAACTGAAAAACACCAATTAACTTTTGAAACAGCTGATTTTTTATAGCTGTTGTAAGAATTTTTTCCGTTTGGAGTCTCAAACTATAACTGAGAATTTTTTCAGATCTTTACATATCGTACTTTCGAAATCGACTGGGCTCATTTTCAAAGTTTTTACAGCAATAATTTTCTTTTTACGAATTCGAGGTATGAAATAGAATTTTACAGTCTCAAAACTAACTAATCTCTAAAACTTCAAAGAAACTTATTATTTATTTTTCACAGTTAGAAGGTACTATAAAGTTCAATAGTTTTTTTTGTCAATGAATGCCTCATCGACAAAGCTTGTCAATATCTTGAAAAGGGCTGCATCTGGAAAAAATTCGATAAATTTTTAAAAAATGATCGTAAATAAACATCTTTTTTCCTAATCAAGTACCAATAATTCGAAAAAAAAATCGTAAAATCAAACATCCTATGAATCCTCAACAACTAGTTTACAGTGTAAAGTGGCCTGTAGGTAGCAGCAGGTATACAGTGGCAGATACGACGTCGCTCGGTGAACGTTCTCTATCGGTCAGGCCTCTCACCCTCTTCTATTTATCCAGAGTCTTTCCCCCCCCGAAGCGCTGTCTCCTTTTTTACTTTTTTTCTTCTTTCTTCTTGCGCCTTGCTTCACGCTCGAGGGGTGTAAGCTTTTTCCTCGCGTCTTTTTTCAAATTATCGCCATCTACCTTCCCCCTTTTCTCCTCGTTCCTTACTCCTCGCTATCTACTACCAACTGTATATTCATGAAGTCTTTTTTTTACTCTTCGTCTTTCAATTCTTCGGGCTTACACTTTTTTTAATGTCCCGGAGAAATATTATTCAGACTTAGGGATTACTCTTTTTAATTGTCATTTTTTTGGGGAGCTTCGGAGATGACGCTTTATCTTAATTTCAAGGTTTACTCCGAGCTTAAGGGAAAATATGTGTCACCCGGCAACCGCTTGCTTCTTTTTTTTTAATGCTAATTAGAGGAATTTTTTGTGTCTACGTGAGCTTTCAAAAAAGATGGTGCTACACGGATCCGCACTGACTTTTTCTGCTTTAAAAATATGAGAGTAAATTAAAAATGTAAACTCTAGGGAAAATTTTGTTGCTTTCCCCCTTTTTTTTCTCCGATATTTTTCATCTCGCGTTAAAATTGTAACTCTTTTCATTCTGTCTTATAACCGTGAAATTTTCACTTACTTATTTTCAAGAGCCCGCGTGAATTTTTCAAGTGTAGCGCTCAGAACGCCTCGCGAGATTTTTCCTACTAAAGCTGCGAAAAAATAAAATTTTACAATATCAACATTTCTCTCGCTTCAAAAATTTTCTTCTTTTTTTTAGCCCTTAAAAATATTCCATTTTTAACAAACTTCGAGACAACTGGTGCGAATTTTTTTAAAAAATTCACCCACTGAATATTCACGAGAACAACATATTCTCAGTGTCTTGAAGAAAAAAGTCAAGTGCCCCAATTAAGCTTTTTCAATCCCGAAAGAAGTTCTTAAAATTTCTCGGGCACGATACCTCGGTAACTTCTTTTTTCATCCTGCTAAAAGCCAGAATGAACGCACGAGGAATGAAAAGAAGAAAATAAAATTAACGACCGTATGACAAGCCTCCCAGGCGTAAAAAACCTTCTTCTTCTCCTTCCCCGACTTCTTAATTTTCCACTCGTCGCGAAGCCACTTTACAAAAGCCAGACGGCTTTACCTCCGAGACACACGTGCCATTCCTCATCTGATTTGTCTACTTTAGCTTATAGCCCGAGACGATTTGTAAAAAGCTCCGTGTGCACTTTGTAAATCCCCCCCCCCCCCCGACTTTGTATTATTATATTCCTCGAGCCTTTTTAGTCTTAACCCCGCCGTAATCCTCGCGGGACCCATTTGTTCCTCGGTTAAAATAAATTGTGTCCTTTTTTTTTCTACCTCGACCGCACGACTTTCTTGTGATTTTTGTCCGTGTTTTTTTCCAACTAGAGCTTTTTTTTATCCCCGGGCCTCCCAGATTATTTTAATTATTTTTGAGCCCCTCCCTTTTTTTTTTTTAAATAAAGTTTGGTAAGCCTGAAAAAGCTATTAAAGTATTTGATAAACAAAGTTTTTTTTTTCCGGCCCGCAAAGTCTGTTGATAAAAAAACAGAGAGTTTGGTGGTGCTTTACACCGATGCAACTGATTCATGCCCCAAGGGAGATTTCACTTTAAAATTGAAAAAAAAGGACAACATAAAAACAGTAGTAAATTGCTTGAGGCCTATTTGTTTTAAAAAATTCTTTTTATCTGTGTTTTCAAACAAACAGTTCATACAATAAATAATGTAAATAAACACTCACAATCCAGAAACTTGATTGGAAAAAAAAGGTTTGATATAAAATACAACTCAACTTTTTTTTTGCTCACCCCTCAGACGTACATAACTTCCACATCAACATAATATTTTACGTCTCTCCATGTAAAAGCCTTTTTATTAATTTTATAGTAATAAAAATTTATCTTTAAAAAATTACCAACTCCGAACCTTTAACGACTTCATTTCACCGCGAGTACCTCGAGGTACGATCGTGAGGAAAAAAATAATAAACAACTCCGTAAGACCCCCTTGGAAAAGAAGCATCACGTAGGTCACGCGTGCGTATCCATCCCATAAACACGCGTCTCTCTACCTCTCTCATTACCGCCGGGCCATTTCACCCCTCCTAGTGTTTTATCACTAGTGCCCCTCCCCCCGGTTTTTATGCGAGGTAGAGGAGAAAAAATTTTCGAAGTCAGACGAATATCTCGAGCCGAGAGGTATTTCTTTCGGGAGAGAGAAAGGGGATTGTCGGCTTTATGTAAAACGTACCGATGCAAAGTGTACCGAGATTTTCTTTATTTCTCCGAGCTTTTGATACGTGTCAGGGGAGGAAAAGCGAGAGAGTGGCGTGCCTTTTTGATCTTGGAGTATGTTACATACATATTCAGAAGATTGATGTTATTTTCGGTGAAGCCGATTCGTCAAGAATTTCTCTCTAAAACTTCTTTATCTAAAATTTTTTGTTATAATTTTTTATGAAAGAAGTTTGAGATTTTCGAATTAAAGAAAAAAAAAATTGATTAGCATTGGATAGAAAAGAGGCAGGGTGTAATCTCCATTGCGCGAGAAAATAAATACAAGTTTTTCTGTAAGTAGTCATAGAAATAGAACGAAATTGGCTTAAGAACGATCTAATATAAGCCCATTTATCAAACTGAGATCGATAATTTGTAAACATGAATCATAAATTATTAATCACTATAAATGAAATGTAATATATAGGTTTAGAAGAAAACGCTAGGTCCGGGTCTAAGTTTTAAAAATATTATTTGCTGTAACTTTTCAGACAATCTTTTTACAAGTTTCCCAAACAGCTTTAAAGGAGGGTAAGGTCCAAGGAAAATGATTTTTGCAAGTTTTCCAAACAGCTTTGAAACAGGATAAGGTCTAAGGAAAACAATTTTAACTAGTTTTCCAAACAGCTTTAAAGGAGGGTGAGGTCCAAAGAAAATGATTTTGGCAAGTTTTCCAATCAGCTTTAAAGGAGGATGAGGTCCAAGGAAAATGATATTAACCAGTTTTCCAAACAGCTTTAAAGGAGGATGAGTTTTCCAAACAGCTTCAAAGGAGGATAAGGTCCAAGGAAAATGATTTCTCTAGTTTTCCAAACAGCTTTTAAAAGGAGGATGAGGTCCAAGGAAAATGATTTTTGCAAATTTTCCAAACAGCTTTAAAGGAGGATGAGATAATGATAAGCTCACGCCCTATAAGGGACACTTATTCGAACGTAAAAATGTTTTCTTAAAAACTTACATAGAAACTAATTTTTTAATGTAACAGATTATAAAAATGTGTCACTTTTACAAAGACAAATAAGGAACGAAGCAGTTTTCTCTGCATAAAATGAATAATTTTTTTCCTCATTCGTAGAAAGGTAACATTGCAAGAAACAGTAACATTGCAAGAAATATATACGAACGATCCTCTAAGAAGTCTTGATTTGTAATATGATCGAAATAAAATGGCTTCATAAAACTCATTGGATTTGATTTTATCCTTGATTCTAAGAAAGTTTCTTACCTTCCCTGAGATGAATATTTTTTTTCTTTTGACTAAAAAATATTAATCCCTGTATATGTGATAAAAAAATTTATATATGAAAATACATCAATATGCTTTTCTAAAAAGGCAATAAAGAATGAATTTTTGTTATCATTGTGATTAAAAATTTTCCTACTAGTGCTGTACGCACGCTTGACTAGGTAACTTTGATGTTTGTATTATTATAGCAATCTTAAGTCGGTGATAATTGCTATCTAGGGTTTGTATTACAGCATCACCGAAATACTTCACGTTCACTAACTAAGCTTAGAGTACATTTTGATCTTTCATTTAAACGTGTAACCTTATAAAGCATTAATCTAGTTTCACGTGAATTACATCTGAACAATTCTGTCGAAAACCACAACAAGCGTCGAGAGTCACCGATCGTCGTTGTTTCGGATTCTACTTGATGCTGTTTCTCAACGTCAACAAGCCGAGCACCTCTAAATTTGATTACTGTTTGCTCAGGCAACGCTTCAAAATCAACAATTTCAGTTAATAATTTGCTTCCTACTTTTGTTAGACGTTTATTTCCTGCAAGTCGTCCTGCAAAACTTTTCTTTTTACATAATTTACTTCATCACCTTAAATTTGTTAATTTTTATCCCGATCAATGAAAATTGAATAGTAATAATTTTCTACAGTTTATCTCTTTATGTTGGAAGGAGAGCAATAAATCGCAGGATCATGCTTACTGGTTGGATACTATGATGAGAAGGATTGATAGAATGTTGTAACTCTGCTGAGTGTCTATGTGATCTATGTAATGTGATGATACTCTGTAATACAATCTAGTTACTGTTATGTAGTGTTATGAAACTCCATGAACCTATGAATTAATCATGTAAGCTAGTCCTTTGTTTTAAGTCTAGCTATCAAAGATGTGCTCTGGCGCAAAACATAAAACATATTCATGTGATAAAACTTTGAACTTATTTATTTATTTTTTATTATCTTTATTTTTTTTTATCATAACTATTATTATTATTAATACTATTGTTGTTGATCACCACTAACATTCATCATTATAATTATTCTCTCGAGAAAAGTTTTTTCAAAAAATAAAATTATAGTAATCACGGAAACTTTTTAAAAAACTGTACACTCAAAAGTTGCTGAAAATTATTTAGTGTCAAATAAAGAATAAAACTTAATAATTTCTCTTTTTTAACATTTCTAATAATTTCATTAGATACTCTCAAAAGTATTTTTTCTTTTACATGTCTTCTTTTCAGCTTTGGGCTGAGAAAAAAATGATAAAATCTGGGAAGTCCCAGCTCTCATTTCTCAACAAAATAAGTAAATCTAATTCGAGCCTCGAGTCGAGTATTACACTCGTTCGTTGTACTTTGTGAAAAGTAAAGTTAAGAGATCTATCGTTGTCACTGCAGGTAGAAATGTATTTCCGCGAGTCCTTCTTGGTACAGGTGCACTTTTTTGTCACTACAAAAAAAGCACGTCAAAGACAATCTGATTGATCGATCTTTCACGCAATGGCTTTTTTGCATTTTACATTGTATCATTTACTATCAGAATTCCTTCGTTCTTCCCCCCCCCCTCTTCTTTTTCATGTACGAGAAACCTGTGTCGTAATTTTCAAATGGGTATAGCATTTTTAATGTACTTCTTACTGAAATTGGTGAGTCTTGAATATAGCTTTTTCTGTACCATCTTTCATTAAGTGTTTTTGTAAAACTAAAATTTATCAATATACCACGCTAATTATTTTACTACTATGATCATACATAAAGATCAGATTCTGCAAATCAAATCGGTAAAGTTTATTTCAAATTTTCAAAAAACTAACAGATACTGTGAAACCTGCGCAGAATCATAAGTACTGTTATCCTCGAAATTAAAAAAGAAAAACAAAGAAGAAACTTCTAGGTGAAATGACAAAAATCATTATTCGTAAAAGATTAGAACAAGCCGTATAGTATAACTGAACGTTGAGCTAGTCAACGTTCCATGAAAAGTCGGTTCGAATCCTGCAACAGATTACCGTTTAAAGCAAACAAAGCGTAATAAATTACATGAAAACTCTCGTGAAAACTCAAGAAAAAAGAGCTGACTGATAAGGAAAAAAAAAATTCTTTTTGTTTCGTTCTATCAGACATAATTTTTCATTCATTTTATTAAAACTAAAAAAATGGTTATTAACTAGTGAGCTTAATTTTTTACAAATGCATCATTAATTAAACCTTGACCTGCCCCGAAATAAAAAAAAAAAACAAAAAACAAAAAAAAAACAAAAACAAAAAGTTACGTCTTTACATATAACCAGGCACCTTTTCTCGAAAGATGCGATCCTCTTTGAGATCACGAACAGCACGAGTGAGTTTACGTGCTCGCGTATACGTGCTACAATCGATTCCCGCCCCCCTCTTTTCACCATAAAACAACTCGCTGTTTCCTCGAATATATATCTCAATAATTCAACGCTCGAGAAAATTTTTAGATTTTTTCCTTCGTAAATCCTGCAGCTTGAGAAGTGAAATCTTCGAAAGTCATATCGAGCGATCATCTTTTACGGTAGAATTTTCACCTCCTGCATCCTCCCTCCCTCGTTAACTATTCAGACACGCCGAAAAGTTTTCAAAGTTCAGACGTGACTGTGTTTTTTTTTCGAGAACCGAGGTTTGATCTACTTTGAGCTCGACGATAACACCTTTCAATAAAAAGGTTAATCAAAATTTTTTAATTTTATTATTTAATTTAACCACGGAAGCTCCGAAAGCACGGTTTAAATTTTATTTTCCAACTAGAAAAATATGTCGGATCTCGAAAGTGCGAGTCTTCAAGCGTCTTATTAAACTGTAGCCAAGTCCTTTGTCCTGTGAACCTTTTGCCTCGCATCCGACAGTTAACAAACTCTTTATCTAATTAAAAGTGTCGCTTCGTAATAAACCCAGTTCTTGGGGGGCGTTTTAGAAAGCTCTTTATTAAATTCTACATAAAAATTTTTATCGCTGACCCAACCCTCCCGGATACTTTATTTTTTTTCTAGCTTTATTTTTCCAGATCCATAAACAAGGTTTTGTTTGTAGTTTCTCATTGTTATCATTTGAGTGACCGTTAATAACGGTAAACTCTTGAAAAAAAAAAAAAAATGATAATGTTTATAAACTTTACTGGAGTTCGTTTCAGTGAACTTTCAAGCTTAAAACTTTTTAAACTCGGCTCGTTTTTAAAAGCACTTTCGAAATGTAAACTTTTTCAAAGAGTGTAATAAAAAAAAGGAAGAGAGAGAGAGTTTACTCGTACACAAAAATTACAAAGTTCACCCAATTCAAATCTAAACAAAGTAAACAAGAGTTCAAAGCCGCGCGACATGACAATGACAACTTTTTTTGGTCGACCGCGTATGCACTTTGCCTGAATCCAAGGTAGCGCGCGATTCCGCTTCAAGAATATGATGATGCGCGAGAGGGTTAAAAAAAAAAAAAAAAAAAAAAAAAATGCAGGTAAAGAAGTAGAAGAAGAAGGAAATATTTCGCGGAGTGGATTAAAAAGAGAGTCGGCCAGTGTCCGCCCGCAAAGGTGAATCAAGGCGTGGGAGCAATAATTAGAGAGTCGCACAAGACCTGAACAAGTTCTTCTTCTTCTTCTTTTCCTCCTCCTTTTATCTTTTGGCCTTTTTTCGCTGCCGCTGCTGGCTTCTTCAACTTCTTCTTTGCCGGAGCCAGCTCTATAAGAGGAAAACCGTAATTATGCATGCGACCAGAGGAAGAGAGCCAGCGAGGACTTTTAATTGAAATGACTGCTTGAAATTTTATACTCTACTACTTGACTTTATTGCGTTTTTGTCGTTCATTATTTTTATTTATTATTATTTTTTTTTTTAGAGTAACCATGTATATTCAAGTTTAGAATTTTTTTAATTGTGTGAAAAAATTGTTTAGTTCAGAAAAAGCATGAATAAAAGTGAGTAAATGGAAATAAAGCAATTTGACTAATGAAACCCGTACATAATATTGTCACGTCAAAGAGAAAACATTATGAGCGAGTAATAAAGTATTTATGTCGGTTTATTATAAATAAGTATACATAAGACAGTTAAACCTACGCCGTTAATTTAATGACTTTTTTACGTATTTTTTCTTGGTAATAAATGTTGAGGTGTTATTCTTTTGATGTTACACTTTGCTATTAAAACGTTATTGTTTTTAGTAAACAGTCTAGTAATAACGTCGTAATGAAAACATTTTTTATACCTAACAAACATTGTTAATCAGAAACCATAATATGATATACTATTCTTTCAAAAATTCATTAAACTCAATCATGTTTTCAATAATTAAATCAAGAGTTGCATAAAAAGTTTTTATATTGACATCATTTTCGATAAAATTAATTTACCTTTTTTCATTAGATTGAAAAAAAAAAAAAAAAAAAAAAAAAAACTAATAAAAAACACTAGAATTAAATTCTATTTTTTCCAAAAAAACTTCTTAGTTGTCATTAAAAACAACCTACCATCTCTAAAAAATATCCAGTGCGCAGCCAAGCATATTTTACTCCAGCCGCAATCAATTCCAAGCACCTCTTTCGCCCAAAAAAAGCGTACCCCATCACAAATCAAATCAATTTTTTCACCTCAATAAATTCAATTCTTCTGCAGAGTAGCCAATTAGTCTTTATACGCCTCCATGGAAAAACTAAAGTCATTCGGCGTTAAATGCTAAGTAAAAAAGTTTTATTTTTGTCTAATTCAATTTTTAAAGATTTTATATTAAAATTTTATTTTTTCTGTAAGCATTATTGTTTAATAAAAAACCTATTATAAAATCAACTCAAATAAACAGATTTCAGATTACTGTAGAAAAAAATTAATTTCCAAAAAAAAAAGTTTTCATCAGAATTTATTATCAAGCTTCTTTATTGTTAATGCATTAGAATAACACAAATTATGCATAAGTAATTGAATAGTATATTATATAATAAGTGCGTAAAATGCATCATTCACGCACGCGTGCTGGCGTCGGCTTTGCCGACGCCAATAGCACAAGTGTGTGAACAATGCAGTTTACGCACGCATTATGTATACTATTTTATATTACGAGTACTCGAAAATGCGTCAAAAGTATGAATTTATTGACAGAATTTGGCTAAACTTTTAAATTTTTAGATTGATAGGTTAGATCCTGCTAGCAGACCGCCATAGTTGTTCTTGCTAGCATGGGTACTTTGGTTTTAGCTGTACACTATATAATATACATGGGTTTGCTATAGTGTACGTTTCACACCGCGGCCTCGAACTCGAACTCACAACAGCGCGTTGTAAACTTGTACGGAGAAAAGATTTCACGATTTAGCGTCGCTTGATTTGTTTACTTAGGAATGCTAACGTTGAAACTGATGCACAAAAATGATCCCGAAATAATCATTCATATACGGGTAAGTATAAGCTCGGTCATCAAAACACAACTGCTGCCAGTGTCGTCTGCTTTCTCCACGCTGCCGCCGCCGGCCGCTGTCTCGGTGTTTACCTACTTACACCTAATTTTTCCCCACGTTAATTTTTTGAAGTCGCGGTCTCCGCCGGTGCTCAAGCCAAAAACCGAGGTAGTTGTTCGTGTTTAATAACATTTGATCCTTCGTAATATAGTCTAATGATGTGTTTTAAAATAAAATATATTTTTGAAATCAAACACACTGTTCTTCCTAAGTTAACTTCAACTTACAACTACAGTTTAAACACTTTTTATAACATTTGATACTATTATTATTACACTTTTAACTATAAGCAGATTTTTATTTAAATAAATATATTTCAACTGCTGATTATTATTTTGTAAAATATGATTAACCGCTGCACGCAACACAACTTGATGGCCGAGGTTATGTACGTTTTCTTTTTAACTAAGTAGACTTTTTATAAAAAGAAAAAAATAAAACTTTTAATAACTACCTATACTTGACGTTTAATTTTTATAAAAAAGTATTATTTTGTAAAATACACGAACGATTAATGATATGAGCCGCAGGCCGCAGCAAGACACTTGCAACAAGCAAAAGCAGCTAAAACCAAATGTGCCTGCTGCTCAGCTTTGAATTTAAATCAATAGATGGCAGCTCTATCAACATGAGCACAATCATAATGTGCGATTTTACACACTCAAAATAGCTCTTTTGAATGCGTAAAATACGCATTTTAGAGTACGGGTAATATAAATACATTTCATTTAAAGTCGTTTTATGCCTTTATACTTATTATACCCGCGTCCCGCATCTTTCGCAAAAAGAGTTTGACTAAATAAGCTTTCAATCTTTGACCCACTAAATGAGGCAAATATTGACATAATTTTTTAATGACTAGAAAAATATTTCGAATATACTGTTTCATCGGCC
Organism: Encarsia formosa; assembly: GCA_038277355.1. NCBI lineage: Eukaryota > Metazoa > Arthropoda > Insecta > Hymenoptera > Aphelinidae > Encarsia > Encarsia formosa. Next base: position 18,382,380 of record CM076186.1, on the reverse strand, counting down.
ATGATTTTGTGCATTAATTTATTGAATTTTATATAATAATGTATGTTGTACGATGATTAAAACAAATAGTTATTTATTGATTAATCTTTGCGAAGAACCTTTTCAGCCGCTCTCGAGACCGATGTCAAATTAGCTAATTTGACACCTAGGTAGAAAGAGAAAAGAAAAACAAATCTTTCCTTCGTTAGGATTCAAACCACTAATAATTATTCCACAAAAAAAAATCTTACAATGATAGGACTTTTATTAGATTCAAACATTAATTTTTTTTCACTTAGTTTTTAATTATTCAAAAGGTAATCAAAATAGCAATGAAAAAGTAAAATTAGTTAAAAAATGTATCAACGAATTAGCAATTTTTTTACTCAAATGTAAATAAATCAATATATTGAAAATCAGGTAATTGAGGTAATAAATTTAAAAAAAAACCGCGAACTATACTGCATCTGCCCTCCGTTGGTAAAAAATAGTTCTGAGATACCGGCCGAGGGTGTTTAACGAACGACGAAGAAGCGCGAGTCCGCGACGCGGGCGGCATCACGAAGAAAACGTGCGAAAAGCTTGTTTCCATCCTCGTTCAATCCCGTAATGCGGTTTGCGAGTGCGAGAGAGACGCGCGCGAATTTTGCACACCACGACCACGTCCGGCGGCAGAGCAGTGGCGTATTCCTAATAAAATAAGTATTACGCGTACACGCTTGCTGCAGATGTATATACACATCACTGCAGGCGCGCGAAAATACATTTTTTTTTTTTTTTTTTTTTCCCTACATGCTCGTCGTTCACGGAACGAGCGCGGTACGCCCCGGAAAGTTTTACAACAGTTCAATCAGCGGAAGAGCGGGAACGAGCCTGCAGCCTGCAGCACGGGCAGCCTAGTGTAGCATCAGCCGGGGAAGACCGTCGCGTCGGCATACAGTAGTGTAGTGTGTGCAGAAAAGCGGTAACAGTTGCCCGCCGGTGCGCGCGGACACCCCAGAGACAGTCGATTCCTCTCACACGCATACCCCGTGAGCAAGACCGAGACTCGAGAGTCCGCGAGAGAGAGAGAGAGAGAGAGAAAGTAAGTAAGTGATAGGAGGGAAAGAGAGCGCAAGGTAGAGTCGACCAGCACCACCAGCAGCAGCACACAGCAGCACCAGCAGCAGCAGTACGGCGGAGGAGGCGCACACACGACCAGGAACTCGTTAAACATGGGGGCTTATTTGTCGGAGCCCATCACCGATAAGGTGTCGAGCGACCAGGTCGGCAAGGACATCACCTTCGGGGCCAGCTCGATGCAGGGCTGGCGGATGAGCCAGGAGGTATGAGACCGATAAAACCGAGTTCAACGTTTGCGCGTGTTTTTTGAGGCTATGCACCCTACCGCCACAACCGCGTGCTTAATTTTTCTACTTATTTTTACTCAACTTCTGTGATGCATCGCTTTATTTTACATTTTCTTGAGTGATTTTCGTATCGGAGTTGAAAATACATTTCGTTTTTTTCTGTCGAGTGATTAGATTTGAAGCGTGGTTTACACCGAGCCGGTGTGTATCCACTGCTTGGTACGAATAAACCGCTCGTTGCAGAACCAGGACTGAATATGTACCGTTGTTGATTCGCGTATGCTTGGTAGGAAAGACAGCTCTTCTGTCTGTTAGATTAAATTTTAAACTATCGAGATTACGTTTATATAGTTTTTAATTTTTTTTCTTTTTCATGTTATCAGATACTTGTTTGTTTTGATGAAAATATTTGTCAGAATCAATCTAATACAAAACTATGTGAAATATCGAGTTTCTTCAGTTAGAGTACTGTCCCATCATAATTTTTTTTTTTACATAAATTATTGTTGAATTTTTTATCTAATAAATCCATATTACAAGCAATAATTTTCATTGCATTAGAGTAGTTAGACCCAAGCTTTTCAAATAAATAATAATTATTTATTCTTTATTGCAGGATGCTCACAACTGTTGTCTTGATTTTGATGAAGGGGTGTCCCTATTTGCTGTTTATGATGGTCATGGAGGTCATGAAGTGGCATCGTACTGTTCTCAAAGATTGCCAGAATTTATTAAAAATACAGAAGCTTACAAAAAGGGAGACATCAAGCAAGCATTAATCGATGCTTTTTTAGGTTTTGATGCAACCCTTACCACACCTGAAGTTATCAGTGTTTTGAAAGAGATCGCTAGTGCAAAGTTTCCCAATGAAAATGAACAAAACGAATCTGGTAAGAATCATTTTAATTTATCGTTGAAAATCCATTTGTAAACAATCAAATTTGATCAAGTAATATGTATAAATTTTAGTAGTTTCTTTCAAAGTGTAGTTGGTACAAAAGTAAACTAAATGAAATGATAATTTTTATTTTTAGTCAATGATTTTTCAGGTTTTCTTTTTCATTTTCTCTAATTAAAACATTGACTGCAGAACAATAATTAATTTTTAATTTGTTAGTTAATTTAATAACTTTGATTCAACTGTTACTAGATGTCGAAGAGAATGTCAACAATCTTTGCGAGGAAGCCACAATGCCACTTGACCAGCTCATGGCTAAATATCAATCTGGGAATGCAAATCCTAGTCTAAAAAAATTAAAAAATGAAAATTGTGCTGGGCGATCATCAAGTCATCCAAGTCCATTTCTGCGTGGGAGAAGGACCAGAGACAAAGAAGCGTGTTCTTCATCCGGTGCAGGGTGTTCAAGTTCATCTTCAGCATGGAACACCAATGAAACAGATGTCAGCAGCTCCAGCCAACAATGTGAAATATCTGCATCATCTTCAAACCAAAAAACTGTAGAGACAGCCACTAGTAGTGACGTAGATCAAGAATTAGATTCTACCACAAGTAATGGAGATGTTTCTCGGAATGCACCACAAGTAGGTTCATCTACAGCAGATTCAGATGTTGTAAAGTCATCAGAAATGCCAGACAGCTCTGAGGATGTTCACGACAATGTTTCACCGAGTAAAGTAACCAATTCAACCTCCGGTCAAAATGAAGCTGAAATGAATGGAAAAAGTTCAAGTAAAAGTTTTGAGGCTGCTGATAGCAGTAAAAATCCAGGAGATGACGAATGCAGTAGTTCTTGCACTCCTGTAGAAAACGGTGAAGCTGGACAGCAGGAAAAAATTAGCAGTAGTTGCCGCATGAGGAATCAAGCTCTGAATCTATTCAAGACCTTATTGACAGCGCAAGATTCCGACACTGATGACGACGAAGAATCCGATAAGTATGTAAAAGTTTCTAATACAATAGTTTTCATTTTTGCATTTAATAAATAAATAATTTTTGTTTGTATAATTTGTACTATAAAAAAATGTATCTGTAAAAAATTTGATCAACTTAAATTAATAGAAATCTGATTAATATTTATATTTTATCATATTAGCGAAGACGATGAAGACGGTAAAGCTAGATGCTGGGATGACCTGGAGGATGACGAAGAACAAGACGATGACGATGATGATGATGACGATGATGACGATGACGAAGATGACGATGATGACGACGATGAAGATGAAGATGACCGTAATTCTATGGAGTTTGGTGAAGAGGTTAGTAAAAATAAAATTTTTCAAAATTTTAAACGTTAATAATTTTGTTTTTACACAATTATTAGAGTTTAAAAAATTGAATTTTTTTGGTTCATGTAAAGTTAACGTATATTTTATATTTACAGCCTGGTTCTGACAGTGGATGTACAGCAGTAGTAGCTGTGCTCAAAGGAAAAGAACTGTACGTTGCTAACGCAGGAGATTCTCGTTGTGTACTTTGTCGAGATGGAGAAGCAGTTGACTTAAGTTTTGATCATAAACCAGAAGATCAACCAGAGATGGAGCGCATCATTAAAGCAGGTGGAAAAGTTACCGCTGATGGAAGAGTAAATGGTGGACTTAATTTATCTCGGGCATTAGGTGACCATGCTTACAAAAAAAATACAAAGCTACCTCCAGAAGAACAAATGATATCAGCATTACCAGACATAAAGACTGTTACTTTAGATCTAGAAAAAGATGAATTTATGGTTCTCGCGTGTGACGGTATTTGGAACTTCATGTCAAGTCAAAATGTTGTCAATTTCATCCGTGAACGTTTACAACGAGGCCCCGAAAAAATTTCCAAAATTTGTGAAGAGGTCAGTAATACATTAAAGTATATATTGTTTTGGTCATAGCTAATGAGGAGTATTTGTACACAAAAAAATTTTTTTTTTTTTTACAAAACTTCTAGTTGAAGAATTTTTGCATACAAATTTTCTAGTCAAGAAATTCTTTTTTTAATAAACAATTAAATAATTATTTTAGAAGTAAGATATTTTACTTTACCTAGATACAAGCTTTTATCTTTATCATTTGAGATAATATTTAATTCAAAATAAAAGCTGGGAGAATTATTGAAGAAAAATATCTCACTTATTGAATAATTGTTTGCTTTAAATGTGAAAATGTTTATTAAGAAAATTATTCTACATCTAAAAATTTGCAAACTAGATATTTTATAAATACCTAGGCAAAACTCGAATTGTATGATTTTTCTCCGGCAAAAGGAATTATCCGCATTTTTTACACCCTTTTGTTTATATTGATTCGAAAATTTTCATTTTTGATTTATTTTTTTTTTAATTGACAAACATTTTTTAATCTTTTGTCCAAGACTTTCAAAAATATTAACTTAGAAATAATTTTTAATTAAAAAATAAATAAATAATTGATACAAATTTACGCTTTAAAAAAAAGTTGGAAAAAAATTTATAAAAAACCGCAGATGCAAGTTTTTGAAAAAAAAATTGCCTACCGCCTATTCCACAACCAGTTGGTAAGGTGAAACTCGAGCGCAGACCTCGAAAAAAGACTCCGGGCTCGAGGAATCCCCGAGTGTATTATAGACAATTTGTATTATTTTTCATAATTAACGAAAATTTTACTAAAATTTAAGCCAACTCTGCTGTAGTTTTCGCGGCTTGAAAGAAAACGCGACTTCTTTCTATCAATCATGCACACCACTTGCGGAAATCGCGGGATTTTTACACAATTTTTTTATTTTTTCAGCTTTTTGACCACTGTTTGGCTCCGAGCACTATTGGAGACGGCACTGGGTGCGATAACTTTTCAGCGATAATTGTTCAATTCAAACCCTCAAAATCTGGGGAAAGCGCGTCTGCAGAAGTCACGTCGGTCTCGAAGAAGAGGCCCATGTCACCAAATGCATCTGCCGAATCGAATGAGTGTACGAGTGAAGACAATGTGAAAAAGGACTGTAAACGTAAAAAGTCAGATGCGTGTTAAGAACTTGGTAAAGATAAAATATGAATAAATAACGAAGTACAGAAAAAAAAACATGAAAACTGACCTATAAGAGCTGTTGCATTGTATGTGAACTTTTGTAAAATTATAAATCTTGTAAAGCTGTGGATAATCTTAAGTCTATAGCAATTGTCATCTGTTATAGTTTTATGTAGGTATAAAAAATGTACCAGCGTTGAATATTGGTGACGGAATGATATTTGGAGCATATGAGGATATGTATTTTTTCGAGTATTTCTCAGTTTTTGGATAAGCGCGTTGATTCAATTATTTTCCATGGAGAGTTAAAAAACTTTTATTTCAGAGTTTGAAATAATTTTATTAGAATTCTATTTCGTATTAAAAATATAAAATATCAACCTAATCAAATAAAGTTTACCAACTTTTATCAAGTAAAAATTTTTAACACTTTTATGTTATGACTTTTCTAGAGTGTACTATTCATTTACTTATAATAAAAAAATTTACTACCCAAGGTAGTCTACCTCATAATGACCTCTTTGCAACTGTAAAATAATTTAACTTAAGTTTTTTAGATAGTTTGATGTAAATTTTTTTTTATGTCTACAATTCAGTTATATTTATTTATGGCTAAAATCACTTGAATATTATCCCATTTGCTCCATCAACAGGATATAACTCAAAATAAAATTGCACCAAATGTAAATTCATTTTCACATCTAGCTTTTTCAGTTTTTAATGCACAATTATAAAATTGAAAAGATTTTTTTTAACTCGTTACTTTTTGAATTTCTTCAAACTGTCGCTCTTTTAGGCGTAAACATGTAAATATTTATAAAACTAGAATGTAGAATTTATACTTGTAACTTGAAAAACAAAGCCATTTATTATTTTATTACGGTAGTTCGTTTATTTTCGAGCCCCTGATCACATTGATGTAAAACTGTGTAATAACTATTTCAACAGTTAATTTTGAATTAAATTTTTTTTAAATAAACAAGAAATTAATGTCCATTGAGCTCTGCCCGAGCCTTACAAAGTAGTCTATCTACATAATTTATTCAGCAAAGGAAAATAAATAAAAAAACTCGTTAATAATTTAAAATAAATGTAAATTTTATTTCAAATCTTAGAGCTCTCTAGAAGTTCAACTGCTTGCAAACTTAAACAGGCTAGTCAAAGATCTGAAATCAATTTAAAAAAAAAAAAAAAAAAAAAAAAAAAATGAAAAAATTCAAAAGTTTTGGATTATTTGAAAAAATATTTTGATAAAGTGAGATTGTAAGTTATTTGTCGATCTAAAAGCTAATGTAGTATCCAATGAATTTTTTGAAACTACGAGAAAATACATAAAATTTACAGTTTTGGAATGGCCGCGAAATAGTATACTACAGACCTAGGCAAATAAAATAAGAAATGCCTCCTTTCCACATACAGCTGCAGTTGGCTGAGGCGAAGTTGTTGAACATGTGTTTTTGGCCGGGGTGTATTATACTATTTTTTTGTTCGACGGAGTTAAAAAGCTGTTAACGAGACATTCGCAGTATTTTTCTTATTATTTGTAAATTAATTGTAACAAATTCATTAATAATTACCAACTATATTTTTAATAAAAATAAATACTTTTATTTGTTTCTTATTCAAGTTTTTTATTTTAAAATATTCACTCGAACATTTTTAGCGAGGTTCCAGTAGCGTAAAAATTAATTTTTAAAGATTATAAAACTAAGATTTATGTATTCACCGGTAAAAACGGTTTAAAAATCTTTCAAATATTTTCAAAATTCGTTCTTGCAGAATGAGTAACTATTTTTGAAGCTTCGAAAACTGTAAAATTTATATAAATAAATGTACTATGTCGGTTGATCAAACGAACGTTTATTTAAATTGTATGCTCTAATATTGCCGACGTTTCGTCATCAATTTATAATGACCTCTTCAAGGCTAAATACTATTTTTCAACACATGGCGGAGAAAGTGCAAACTTTCCTCCTTGACTCAAGCAGGGAGTTAAGACTTTCCTTCACGGAGAGAAGAGTCGGAGATCCGTTTACGAAATTGGGACCTAACCGGGTTGTCTTTGTTAAGCGCAATCGGGCTTCGAACTAATTCGCAATCAGATTGCGAACTGCGCGAAGCCCGATATCGAACAGGCGAACGTAATCTGGGAGTGTCGCCCCAAGAGGGCGCCGCTTCGTTTACGATCTCAGTTCGACATCGGGCCTCTCGCCCGAGTTCGCAATCAGATTGCGAACTGGTTCGAAGCCCGATCGCGCTTAACTAAACACAAGCAGGTTATGTTCCAATTTCGTAAACGGATCTCCGACTCTTCTCTCCGTGTTGCCTCGTGTAGAAATAGTATATTACATTATACACATCTAGGGAGCGAAACTAAAGAATGTCTCAGAGCACGTTTAATTATTACCCCTGCGGCTCGGGTGATAAAAATGTTCTCTGAGGAATTCTTTTTTCGCTCCCTTGGCGTGTATTGTGATTTTCGTAAACAGAAAGTAGCAATTTCCAAAACCGCGCAGATTATTACCCACTACTACAGTTTCCAGAGCTGTACGAGCCTGCGCGTACTGCGGACCTATACCTGCTCATGATTTGTGATAACTTTTCAGCAATAATTGTTCAATTCAAACCCACAAAATCTGGGGAGAGTTCTTCAGTAAAAGTCACGTCGGTGTCGAAGAGGTCCATTTCACCAAATGCATCTACCGAATCGAATGAAATTACGAGTGAAGACAAACCTTTGTTATTTCTGTACACATTTCTGCATAATTGGGGACAGTGTTTATGTAACTTTTGGCGATTTTTTTTTTGCCACTTTTCAGCATTATTGCTGCCTTAACGCGCTGAAACGAGCGACCGCTTGGTAGTTTGATGCGTACAGGTTGCAGTTCATCAACTATCGCTTCGGCACTGCCTCCATACCCATTTGGAGCTTTCGGCATTCGACCCCAAATGTCAAGTTGTTTCTTCGAAACATCGATTGCAGCAAGTAATGGTTGGGCATTTTGACATCAGATTCCGAAAATAACATGACCCTATATAGACCCTTATTGAAGTTCATGTGTCCAATTCGGAATACGTTGTCTATACTCATCGTGCAAGATTTGTCATAATACACATTGCCATCGCTATTCAAACACAGTATTTACATATAGATAAACTAAGCGATGTATTATGTATATATTTATTGTAGTATGTAGTAAATTTATTTCCAAATTGTAAAATTACACGTTAAGAACAAAAAAAACTATTCATAAACAGTTTTTAAATATTTTTTATTATATAGTTGCTATACCAATCATGTAGACTTAGCAAAATACCACGTTAAGAACTTTTAATTCTTTTTAAAATGATTCAATACAAATAATTTTTGAAAAAGAATATTTTCATTTTCTAAGTAATAATATTAACTATTACTTTAATAAATATTAAAAATATATAATTATATTAAAAGTAAATAATATTTAATTTGACGTTAAATGTTCAATAGTTTCTAATTGCTCCAGCTCTATTTTTTTCAATGATTCGTATTGAACTCTCAACCTTTCTAGTTCCATATTTTTCTCCACAAGCAGCGCCTGAAAAAATTTGTTAACAATATTAGTAAATGTTGATTTGAATAAGTATTCAGTGAAATTTTTAAAAAAGAAACTAAGTAAATAAGTTAGTAAAAAAAAATAAAATCTACTACTGAGGCATTTTTGTTTAATCATTTTTTTTTTTTTAGCACAAAAAGGATTTTTTTAATGTAAAAAATAAAAAACCTCCAATTGCTGCTTCTCAGCTTCGTGTTCTTTGGTAACTGTATGAAGTAAATTTTTTATTCCAATCGCTCGCATTCTTTCTCTTTCTACTTCATCCGCTAAATGGTCCATAATTTTGATAAATTCTTCGGCAGCTTTGTGAAAATCTCCGATCCCTTTAGAAAAAAATTTAAAAAATTTAGTTTTTTATTTTACTTTTTTATCCGCAATAGGGTTTGCAACTTTTAGAAAATTTATAATATTTCTTTGCTTATTTAGTTAAAATATCGAAAAATAATCGACACTTATTTTTTCTTTTAAAAAAAAAACTAAAATTAAAGGAATTAAAAATTACAAGTGTTTAAATTTTTTAAAATTTCAATATATATAGATATATTCCAAATGGGATTTCGGTCCAATGACGTCATCAACCCGTAGTTTCAAAAACTTTTCTTTAATTTTTTTTTGCTCAATTTTGATTTAAAAATTCTAAAAAAAATGTTAAAATTCATTAAAAATCGAGTAATATTAAAAAAATATTTTTAAAGTACCGGTTGCCAACCCTATTGAAGAATGAATTTTTATTTAAATTTGAGGTCATTTAAAATTTATTTAAATTGTGTTTAAAAATATAGTGTCAATATTCTAATTACGTTTGATTTTTCGTATAAGTAATCATTGAATAGTTATTTATACTTAAGAATAAGTAAGAATTGAAAAGACATATGTCAAAAATACAAGGAAAAATTTTTTTAGCTTTAAGTACACGGATTTACAATTAGTACTTACTACAGGAGTGAAAAAGTTCGTTTTGCAGAAAACGAACTGTACTTACTTGTAACAAAATGTTGACACTCCTCGCGTAGTTTATCGGTTTGTGAAGCTACTTCGGGTTCAAGTACGCGAATTTTTGACAGATCATCGATAAAAAGACCGTACTTTTTAAGTGACTCAGCCATTATTATGAACTAATCGCCTAACCACCCCCTTGGTAACCACGGGCATCTCAAATTCAAAACATAAACGTAAAAAATGCGCAAGTTTGAAAATAATTCAAAAAATTCAATCAAAAAGTTAATATATATACTCTCTATCGCAAAATTTGGAGTATAAATGTATTAATATAATCAACATTTAAGAAAATATGTGTACATTTCTCAAATAAAAGTAGTTTTTTTTTTTTTTTTTTGATATAATAATTATTATTAAATATATATTTAAAAAAATTCTTAATTTATTAAAATGAATATAACTATCTTAGTCATAAGAAAAATTACGTTCAATATTGTTTGTTTAATTTTAACAGAAATTAAAGGTTACCTACTTATCGACACGTTACTCGACAACCAGTCTGCACTCTGCAGCAGTCTGCAGTCTGTACCTACTATACACTATACAGAGCACTGCTGCGTGAGGTTTATATCAAGATCCTAGATTCCAAGAAGGCGATGCATCTTGCCTCTTAGTGATTCTCTGGTTGTTTCAAAACAATAATCAGATAAGAGGGGGAGAGAAATAATTATCTTACCCTACATAAAACATAAGTACGGATGATACATATGTGTCTACGCACAGCTCACTGCAGCTAAACATCGCTCGTCCACACTCCACTTCAATCATCAAGCACTCGAGCGCTAAATTTTAGGGGCGTAAATTTTTTTTAGTCAACTGTTGGACTCGTCGAGGCTGTGAAAATTAAAATTACAAATTGGTTGAAAGTTCTGAGAATAGCTAATGAAACCAGTGCAATGGATATTATTGAAGCAACTTGAACTCAACTAGTGTGCAAAGTTCTGCCACTCTAAAATTACAGCATTTTTATTTTCTTGCTCTTCAAACCTTTAAACTGCTTTAATGCAGCTCACATGGATTAAATGTTGAGCCAGCAACTTGAAAAAATTGACATCTCATCATCTTCATCATCATCTTTGTCTTCACCATTACCAAAGCTAACTCAGCTTGATTCAACTGATTGTGACTTTCTTGTGAAATCCTTCATCATGTCTGGAAATCAGTCTGGGATTAAATGTCCCTCTGAGTATGTTAAACTTAATATTGGCGGATCTTTACATTATACAACCATAAGTACTCTTAGAAAACACGATACCATGCTCCGTGCCATGTTCAGTGGTCGGATGGAAGTTCTTACAGATTCAGAAGGTAAAATATTTTCACCCTTACTACACATTAAATCTCTTCTCAATTTTCATGTTTTTACTAATTTAGTGTAACTTTTCCTTAGGCTGGATTTTAATAGATCGATGTGGTAAGCACTTTGGAATTATCTTGAATTTTTTGAGAGATGGCACAGTCCCTCTACCAGAAAGTACAAAAGAAATGGCTGAGCTTTTGGCTGAGGCCAAATATTATTGTATTAGTGAATTAGCTGAATCTTGTGAGCAAGCTCTTCAGAAGAAAGATAGGGCAACGAATCCAATTTGTAGGGTACCTCTTATTACATCACAGAGAGAAGAACAGTTGCTCATAAGTAACACCACTAAACCTGTAGTCAAGCTTCTAGTAAACAGACACAATAACAAATATTCTTATACCAGGTAGAGCCCACTTAATTCTTTTAGAAAATTGTTTCAAAAATATTACAATGCAAAAAATTTTCTAATTCAATTTTTTTTTCAGTACTTCTGATGATAATCTACTAAAAAATATTGAACTCTTTGACAAAATGTCTCTACGATTTAGTAATAGAGTTCTTTTTATTAAAGATGTTATTGGCTCTAGTGAAATTTGTTGTTGGACTTTTTATGGACATGGCCGTAAAGTGGCTGAAGTTTGTTGTCATTCTATAGTGTACACAACGGATAAAAAACATACAAAGGTATGATTATAACAATTAGTTTTACTATCACATGCCTTGAACCAAAATATATTCTACTCATAATTTTATTAACTTGAATTTAAAAACTTGAGAAGTCTTTCAAAATTGAAGTATTTTTATGTATCTATTTGAAGACAAAAACATTTTATTTGCTTCCTGTGTCAATAATTTTATTTTATTTTTATTCAGGTTGAATTCCCAGAAGCTCGCATTTATGAAGAAACGTTAAATATATTATTGTACGAAAATCGCAATGCTCCAGATCAAGAGCTTATGCAAGCAACATCATCGAAAGGTGCTGTCAGTGGAGCTCCGGCTTGTACATCGGACGAAGAAGAAGGCGAACGCTCAGGACTAAATCGAATTCGCGCCAACAAACAAAATACTAACTGACCCATTCTTCTGCAGCACCATCCAGCAATTCGAAGTGTAGTTCGCTCACTCAAACATCGAGCTATTCTTAAATAACTATTTTTTATGGGCTCTTATAAGTAAACGTCAGGATTTTAGATGATTAATTTTTTAGATTTTCACTTCATAACTTCATTTTTTTAATTGAATGACCTTTTTCAACGAATTTAAAAAAAATACTTGCAAAAATATTCAGCACAAGTAAAATTGGATTAATTTTCAAATGGTATGTACTTTTAAAAAGTGGTTGTCATCTTATGTGCCAAAACTTATACTTTATGAAGCAGTCAAAACTTGTAGTGATGCCATTCTGAATTAAAACATCATCACAACTCACAACTTTCGTCTTTTAAAAAGACGATTAACTGTCGTTAGGTAATAGTTTTAGATAGGTATCAAGGATATTCACATAGTTCAATATTTTGTTTTTCTTGTTTTGTTAATACAATATTGACTGAAACTTGTCGTTTTGAAAGTATTTATTACGACTTAATGAATGAATATTGTTATAATTTTCTTTATTATGATTCTGAGATGAGTAAATCCAGACAATGTAAATTTTAATTAAATATACTGGGTAATTTATTCAATATACTGCCAATAACAGTTAAATAAAAAAGAAATTTAAAAACTTAACTTTTTATAAATTGTTTGTTAACTATCAACGATAAATTTATTACCATTAATTATCTCGATAAAATTTAATTTGTAAATAAGGAATTCTTTATAAAGTTTTTAAGGTACAAAAGTTTTATATTCAATATCTTTCTTCACCTTTTAGAAATCTTTATTCAAGGAAACTGATTTAGTTCTAAGAAATATCATGTAAGCTCTGAAGTTGTTTTATATATATAAATTTTTTATTATAATTTCGCATGTATACAATATAAATAACTTATTTCAACAATATAGCAAAATTTTTACAATTTTAACAGATGTACTGAAAAAATTTCGATTTTTCAATTCTGATTTTATCAACAAACTGTTTGAATAGGTTATTGTTGAAATTTAGATGGTAAAATTTTAGCAAAAGTTTAATTACACCGATAAGAAAATTTTTATTGACACAATTGGTTTCAATAGACTATTTATTAGTCTTACATTATTAAACTAGTTAATAAAAACAATTGCAACACGATTCAACAGGGTAAACTTAAACATAATTTACACAAAATATGCTATTTTAAAAACTTGAAAACTGAAAAACAAATAATTATGTTAGTAGCTTACAGTAACAAAAAAAAGTAGTGATATGGTAACTATAATTACAGTATAACATGTTGAAAATTTACTTTAAATTCGTAGAATATACATACATAAGCTATATTGTAAAAATTTAAAAAAATTGGTGATTAATACTGTAGGTAAAGGCTGCAATTTTTGTGTATGTATGTATATGATGTTAAAAACTGATAACTGAAAAACAAAATTCGAAACAGTTTGAAATCGTTGTTCATGAATGTAGTAAAAGTGCCAAACTAAAAAAATAAAAAATAAAACTTGAAAACATCGATATTTGTGCTTCAAATATAAACTTGTGTGATGATTAAGAATATGTTTAATAAAGTATTACGTTGATAAATAAAAACATTCGAATTTCATTAGATTTTCCTAAATAATTTTTTTATTCATTTTTAGTTTGAAATTTAAATTATGTACTTAACAACAGAATTCAGCAGCACTGCCTATAGTGGAGATACTTCGAAGCTTGAGCACGTTCTAACTTCTACGGTTCTTTGTAAAATTGTTGGTTCGTGAATTTGTGAAATGCTTATTTTCCGCATTTTAACCTCAAAATCGGACCTTCACCCCTTGTTTTCGGTGTCATATGCGGAAAAAAACATTTCGAAATGCGCTCGTAGAGGGTTGATACCCAACCTCGTTGCAAACCTCGCCCTCGGCTCGGCCCGCAAACCTCTCGGTTGAGCAAATCAATCCTCTCCGACCTGTATCGAAATGTACTGATTGCGTGCAACTAAATATTATGGAATCCACAAAAGATAATAGTTCAGAAGAGGAAATTAGCTCTGGTAAATGCAGATTACAAATTTTTATGTATAAGATAAGACTAGTAAGATAAAATGTAATACAAGATATTTTTGCGTAAATAGAGTTAATTTTAGTTTTTTGTTTGTGTTAACAGCGCCATCTAGGCAAAATACCCAGTGTTTACAATTAAATAATTTTATTACATTTAATTTTTAGAAATTACAACTAATGTATTGCCCCAAAAGAAACATAAAAAACACAAACATAAAAAGCATAAGAAAAGAAAAATTTCAATTGAATCTGAAGATTTAATGGATATTTCAACAGACTCAACTTTTAAAACTTTTAAAGTAAAAATCAGAAAAGAAGATGATAAAAGGTATAAAATAAAATTGTCAATTTAAATTTTTTCAAAATAAAAAAATTTCTTATGAATACAATTTTTTAAATTCAGTCCAGAAAAAGTAAAGGAAAAAGTTTTCAAATTAGCAAATCCATTAGCAATGAGCTCAAGCACTGGACTTTCTCCCAAAGCAGCATCTAAAAAAAAAGTTATTAAAACTAATAAAGGAAAAGATAGTGGCACAAGTAGTGAAGAAGAAAGATGGCTTGACGCTATTGAGTCTGGAAAACTAGAAGAAGTAAAAAATTTCTTGTACTTTGATACAAATTTATTTTATCAGATTAATAAATCATTGATTGATTCAAAATGTTTTTATCTCAGGTGGATGATGAACTGAAGAAAATCAAACCCAAAGATCCTAAATTGATGACCGCAAGGCAAAGGGCCATGTTTGAAAGAAAAACTGACACTGAGCCAAATTCAAGTTTTGAACAACAATTAATGTCTTTACCTACTGGTTACAAAGAAAAAGTGATGACAGCTGAAGCTATTCAAAAAGCTGCTTTGAAATCACTCAAAAGAAAACAACTTGCAGATGAAAAAAGAGAAAAAGATAAAGTAATAAAGGAACCATTAAACTTTTACAAATTTTTGTAATTAGAGTATATATATTTTTTTTAATTTTACTTTTCTTTTTTTAGAAAAAAACAATGGAGAGATTACTAAAAAAGCAAGAGTCGAAAACCTCTAAAGTAGGTCCAAAAGGAAAAATTTTAACCAAACGCCAAGTACCGTTGATTACTTACAAAGTAACTGTACAAGGAAGTTTAATTACTTTACCTCCAGGAGAAGAGTTTCCTTTATCAGCAACGAAAGGGTACACATTTTATTGATATCTTTTTTTTTTTTTTTTTCTTTTCAAAGAGTGACCGCAAAAAGTGACAAATTTAGGCCAATCGTGAATTTCAATGAATTTTCACAAAAAATCTTTTTTTATTTTAGAAAAGAACCACCTCAGATAATTAGCTGTGGAGCACCCAGATGTTTAAATCCAAGAAAGTATTCTTGCTCAAAGACTGGAACTCCTCTGTGTAGTTTACATTGTTATAAAGCAAATTTAGCAGATATTGTATCATAAATGAAGTTTTTACTGATTAATTTTTCAATTAAATATATTTATTTGCGTTATACATATTTTAATTAGGTCATTTTATTTTTTTCGACAAAACGTAAATATAAAAAATAATGCAGTCTCTTATGATCTCTTCTGTTTTTGAGATCAAAAGCCGTGTAAAAATATTTTGTTTTTGGTTAATATATAAATAGTCATAATTTCATAATTCAACTATAAATCATGCTCTTTAAGTAGTAAATTGTAGCAAAAATATACATTAAATGTCTGTACATATGATAGAATTAATTTAATTTAATCTAATCTAAATAATTTACCTAAAATATATATAATTTTCATTTCATCTCTTAAGAAAATATTGACTAATTAGTTTCAGTATATTTTTCAACCCTTATAATTAACTTATAATTTAAATGACTATAATTTACGACTATAATTCTCTTTAGTTAAAACAAGTTTCTTTAAAAGCGTAATCGTAATATCATAGCGAAAATTTTTGGGATGAATAAATACTACAGTTTAGGAACTTTTTTACAAATTCGACTCCAAACCGCGACCTTTAACAATTTTTATTGCTTCGTCCAGAGCACGTAAAACCAAGTCGACGTGTCCAGATGTTGCATTTACACCCAGAAAACCAATTCGTATAACTTTTCCATCAGTGGGACCGAGACCTCCGCTGATCTCAACATTATATCTGAAATAAAAAAAAAAAAAGATGTTTTTTTAGTTAAAATTTATCTTGAGAACTATAAAGACAAACATAACGTTGATGTAGTTGTGAGTAGTAAAGTAACTCATTGATTTGAAATAAAAAGAAACAATGGTGAGTCATAACTATAATTCCCAATCCTGGCACGTTTTTTCATTAAAAATTCTATATTGGAACGAGTGATTGCGAAAATATTAAATTTTATGTTGATGAGGACTGAAAAATTTAAATATAATGTCAATTATACACCTCGCTATTTCTTCCATTCAATTTGCATTTTTATAATTTTTTGAGAATTTGCTTCTTCGAAAAAAGAACTCTCCTACTAAATTAAACAAACTTTGGATCAATAAATTCGCCGATAGAATTCATAAAATATAAATTTTAAAATAATAAGAAGAGGTGAAACTGATCTAAATAAAAATTTGAAGATCATTTAAAAATATCACCAACATTTCCATCTAATAGATCTTTATAAGCAAGTTTTTTTTAAGTATTCACATGACATTTTTAGAAAAAACGGCTTTCAACAAACCTTTCAAGCAAATTTTAAAAAGTTTATTTTTCGATGATTATTCAAGAAAAAATATTTTTCAACCTGTTTTTTTATAAGTTTCATCGGTTAAGATTTGTGAGACTTAAAAAGGCTAGAAAGTGCTTTTTGAACGTACTTAATATTTTGAAAAAATCTATCAAAATAAAAAAAAAAACCTTGTATTATTAAAACTAAATCCTGGGAAAAAATTCTGATCAATAATTTTAATTTGTCTCGTACCTGTCCATGGCGTTACGCAAGACTTTGACGTAGTCGACATCGGGCTGTACCTTGACGGCGGTGACGGCGTTGAGCCGGTGTCTGGGATCGGGCACGAAGAACTCGCCGAGGTTGCGTTCAACGACTCCTCGGCGGAACTTCTCGGTGACGGCAGCGTGTCGGCTCCAGGAGGCGGCCAGACCCTCCTCCGCGAGTTGAGCCAGGGCCTCGCGAAGACCGCAGATCAAGGTACTGCTGACGGTGTGGTGGTAGATCCGGGGTGAGCCGTCCCCGAAGCAGTTCCAGTAACGGCCCAGCAGGGTCATGTCCCAGTAGTACACTGGAATCGGAGTCTTCCTGCTCAAAATCTTCCTCCTGAAAGGTGAAAAATTTTGACGAATAAGTGTTAAAGTTTGAAGTGGGTTAGAAAAAAAAAAAAGCTTAATTAAAATACCCGAAAAGTGAGGGAACGAGGGCGTCGGGGGGAGGGGTTTTGAATTTTCTAATGAGAGGGCGTTTCGCGTTTCGCGAGGAGTTCGTTAAAAATTCTCTCGTG
The DNA here is from genome assembly GCA_038277355.1 of Encarsia formosa. Taxonomy (NCBI): domain Eukaryota; kingdom Metazoa; phylum Arthropoda; class Insecta; order Hymenoptera; family Aphelinidae; genus Encarsia; species Encarsia formosa. The sequence continues at coordinate 18,364,631 of CM076186.1, read as the reverse complement.
CAGCCGTTGACACAGAGGGCGGAGCTGGCAAGACTAAATATTTATGTACGCACGAGTCGAGTGACTACCTGCTTTTTCTTTTTTTAAAAAAAAGAGTCACCTGAAAATTACAAGCTGTAAACTTTCGGGTGGGGTACGAGATTGTTTTTTTTTTTTTTTTTTTGTAAAGCAAAGTTAAAGAGTAGGTAAACAGAAGGGGTCCGAAAGCCCCGCGCGCGCGTTTCCAAATTGGCTTACCGGGACTTAACTTGTCATTTTCGTTGATCACCCTAATGAAAAAGAAAGAAAGAATGAAACGAAGGAATTCATTTTCCGAGAATTCGGGGAAGAAGCCCCGCGCGGTAAATTTAAAACTTCCTTTTTTTTAACGAAACACGCAGCTTTGAGGAAGCTCTACGCTAAATACCCACCCTCCCCGATATCTGAAATATTGAGCTTTCCGCGAAGGCGCAATCCTTTATCCCGGGAACTAAAACGCCCCTTTCTTTTCCATAAATTAAAATTCCCCAACCCACACACACACGAGAAAATTAATTAAATTACGCAAATACTGGCTGGAGATATTAGCAGGTGGTGCGTGTCCTTGAAACCGAGTCGGGGGGGAGCGATTAAAGAGCCCATCACGAACGAAAGCGACGACATCGGCATACCGATAACCCGTAAGCGGCTCGTTCGGTGCATTATCATACCCACTTGGCACGCGCGACTCGCATATGATCGCGAGCATCTTTCGTGAGTCACGATGCCTTCCAATTGATATGCAGCGACGGGGAGAAGCCATATAATTGGGGATTTGCATTCCCGAGTCAAACGCCGTTGTGCCGCGACGGCGTTTATTAGAATTTTATGTACATATGTATGTATAAGTATATTTTAAAAAGTCTTGCGGCTTGTGGTTTACCGCGTGGGAAGCTTCGGGGACTACTCAACTCGTGATTTGTCGCAATTGGATATTTTTTAGAGGAATCTTCGAATTCTGATTTAGAAGAAAACTAATTTTTTGAGATAAAATAATTCCCTTCATAATATTAATTATTTTCATTTTTCGGTACTCAGTATTGAATTTCATTCAGCTTGTGTAATCAAGCCATTAATATAATGAGGGCTAGAATCAAGTACGGTTTTTGAATTTGAGAAACCAAAAGCACAATTAAATTTAATTACAAAACTCTCGGGATCACCGATGAAAAATCGTAGTTTTTTTTCAACAAAGAGCTAGCCCCATCAAATTAGACGGCGCGGCTCCAGATAGGATCTCCTAAATGCGCGTTTAGTTAGCCACGGTTGGTTTAATAATTAAGCCCCGGGCAGCGGGGCTTCTTAATTACTCCGAGGCGAGGCAGCGGGGCAAGAGAGGGCAATTAAGTTACGGATTGATTGTATGGTGTACTAACTCGGCCAAGGGGCTGAAGCTTATGGGCGTCAGTCCAGCGGGTGCTCCGAGAACTTTCTGACTGCCCGTGTAGACAACGTCGACCGACCAGCTGTCGGCGAAGAAGGGCTCGGCGCCCAGGGACGCGACCGTGTCCACTATCAGGAGTGCACCGTACCTGTAATCACACAAAAATTCTTTCTTAGTACTGTTTTTTTTTACTTGAAAAAGAGTTTAATATTGGGTACCTAAACTTAATTTAGCGCCAGGGCTAATCGAAAGTTAATTCTTCCACAGAGCCAACTAATTTTCTAATATTGTAAATTTTTTTTATTTTATCCTCTTAGTTGTTAATGGTCAAAAATTATTTTGTCAAAATTAATAGGTATTTATCTATCTTATCTGAAGTATTTTCTTACCTGAGAGTTTCTTTTTTAATACATTCAAAAATAATATATTTCTCATTACGAAAATTGTGTCCATTTTCAATTACTTACACTGTAATTATTATTATTTTATTTCTAAGTATTATCGTAAGTTTTGGGAGTAATATTAGTTAATAGTAATTGCTAATTAATTTGGCAGTTTCATATTTAATAAAACTATAGAACTGCTAATGGTACAAGTGACTGGTATAGTAACTCTTCGAGAAACTACACGTTTTGAGTTCAAATCCAGTCATTTACTCCCTCCTCACCAATCCATAAATGTTTAAAATATGTTCATTAGTCATAGTAAAACTTATTGTGTACTTTGAATCAAACTTCAAAAAAAAAAAAAAAAAAATTTGATTGTTTGAAATATTATTTTTTTAACATACATTTTCTCGTACATTTTTAATACTAGATTTTCTTTAATAGTTCGTTTTTGATTATTATTACCGAGATTATTACTAAAATTGAAACTTTAAACTTATGTCGATGCTTTGATATCAAGTATTTAAAAAAAAAAAAAAAAAAGAAAAAAATGATCGCAACCGAGAAAAGAAATTTTCGTCTTTCAATCTCTAGATATAAATAAAGAGAATTTTTCTTGATTACTCACAGCAACTCAAGCCACATAGCATCGGTATAATTTAGTAAAAATAAATTCACCCAAAAAAATGATAATCCTCCGACTCTTCTCGTGTACAAAAGTTCCAACGACTTCTGGCTTTTCGCTGATTAGGGAACTTTTTTTTTCGGTAAAACCTTCGATAAATCTTGCGTTTTTCCCAAAACACAAATAGAGAAATAAATATCGGAGGGGGGGGGGGTTTTGTGTCACTGGTAATATGATTCATTTCTGCGGGACGCAAGGTTTGGTACAAAAGAAGAGCCAACCGAGCGACAGCGGCCGAAACCCCCAATCGATATTTCGTATACACTTACTTGTGAACAATGTCTCCGACCCCTTCCAGGGGCTGCTTCATCCCGGTGGATGACTCCGAGTGCGTCACGAACACCGCGGCGGGCTTATGCTTTTTTATAGCCTCTTCCAATTCATTCAGACTAAAAGCCACTCCTAGCTTGGTCTCCAAAAAGTCGACCTGAAAAAAAAAAAAAATAGTAATAATAATAATAATTGGTCTCTTCTCTCTTTTGTCGTAGGATTGATTTTATAGGTCGAGTTAAGCGTTTGTTCATGAAGAATGAGAGAAAGTTTTTTTTTTTATTGTATAGCGATCCATTGATTTTTTTGAATAATGCACAATGCACGAAGCACGAATAAGTTACAATTTATTATTTATGGATATAAACACATTGTAATGTATACTGCGGTTCAATGTACTTCCTTTTTTTTTTTTTTTTTTTTTTTTTTATCTGCATCTGATCGAGCATCTAATTCAAATTGTCAATAATCAAAAACAAAACTACAAATAAGTTTTCAAGAGAACTATTTATTATTTATTTATTAGTCAACGGTCCGTGACTATTTTGAAAGCTTAGATCGTATTACAATAGTAATGCATTGTGTAAACATTGTACGTTAATAGAGTAATTGACGAGAATATTTATAGATTAACTTTAAAAAAAGTTAAATTAATTTGATATTTGATAAAAATTTTTCTCGTAATTTTTTGAAATATTTTTTCATACGTAATGTGACTAACATAGTTTAAAATTATTTTCAAACAGAATAAAATACACTTTTTAAGAAATAATAATTAAATTATAAAAATTTTTAATAATAAAAATAAGAAGATTCTCACGTGTATTCCAAGACGGTTGGCGATGTCGCCAGCCCTAGCACCCCAGTGTCCGGATTTGGCAACGAGGATCCTTTCTCCCCTCTCGAGGAGGTTCCCGATGGAGGCTTCCATGCCCGAGTGACCGGAAGCGCTGACGGCCAGGGTCAATTTGTTCCTCGTTTGGAAGGCGTATCGAAGACCGGCTTTTATTTCGTCCATAATCTGCAACAAGTTAAACGTATCATCAGCCTCCGCTCTCTTCCGTCTTTTTTTCGGGGGTCTTTTCCTCGCCAAGGAAGTAAAAGCATCGGAAGAAAGCGTACAACTTTTTATCTTTATTCGTTCAAAGGCGCTAATGTTCCGCGAGTGTCATTGATGAATGAGGAATTATTATTGTTTCATATAGAATACCAACTTTCTCCGAGCGAGTAAATTACTAAATCTCCTCGGACAAATGGAAATATAATTGTTTTGTTTATCGCTCGATGCACGAGCGGCCGCGGCGTAATGTTTTAAATGTGATGATACCGATCGGCTCGATGTGTTGTTCCCGAAGCTTATCTAACGGTGCGGTCTTGCGACATGCAGGAAAAATCTTCAAAACAATTACATTGATAGGAAAAGTAAAGCTACCTGGAACATCTCCGGATGCATGTGGCCGACGCTCTGGTGGTACAAGGCTCGGAGGACCCGCTCGGAGCAGTTGCTGGGCCCTGGTCCGGTGAGCACGCGCTGGGGTACCCTGAGAGGTCCCTTCTTGAGCTCCTCCGGGGCCTCGACGTCCAACATGACTTTTCTCGGTTCGGTCATCGGTATGCTTATGCTACGCTCCAACGATTGTCCGCCGCTGTTGATACTGTAAATCATAATAATTTGCAATCAATACCACTTGTACAATAGAAATTTATTAATAAGTACGGTTGTTTGATAAAACGAGTTAAATATGCGGGCGGGGAGGCTTATTGTTGTGGCTTATGGTAACTGTACTTGGAAGATTGATGGGAAAATTAAAAGAAAAGGTACTGGTACGCTTGGTTATTTGAAATTTTTTTTATGTAATTAATTTAATATTAATAATAATGATAAATAATATGTCTATGGGTGAACTATTTAAAATTTTTTTTACAGTATATTCTCCAGTTTTTTTACAATAAATCAAAGGTCATTACCTCGGTCATTACTGATACATTTTGTTGAAGTATTTATCGATAACATCATATATCAATAGTCTGGTCTGATCGTAAACGATAGCATGTGAATTTGAACAAGTGACTCTTAGGTTACAAGTCTTTCACTGATAGCCACGCCTCATACAAATTCAGACAGGAAATTTTTTGAAAATTTTAAAGGTTCTAGAAAATTGCATGCATTTTTGTCAGAAATTAAAAAAAAAAAAAAAGTTTATAAATAATAAGATATTAAATCAAAACTTTTAAAGTTCGAATAAGAAAGTTGTTAATTATGAAAAATGTATATGAATTAATTATGTATTAAAGGACATTATTGTCCATTGATGATGTTAAATAAATGAATAAATAAATAAATAAATAAATAAATAAATTAGAAAAAATTTCACTGCCTTAAAACAATGTTAAATTTCTTGACTTTCATTTTTTAAAAAAATATTTGTTGTTAAACTCATAGATGGATTACCCACAGATTAAAAAAAATTTGCAGTTCCTCATTTACATAATACAGAAAATTTTTTTCCATGAGATTTCTTTCCCGCACTTACAAACCAAACGAATAGAAGAAAAAATTTTATAATAACGGTAATAACCAGGAAGAAATTAATTTAAACTTCACTTTCTAATTACAAGGACGTCGATGCGGGGTGATGATGTTTACTCATAAAAAAAGTATCGGATAAAATATACAAGAGATGAATCTACCATCGCGTCGTAAGATAAGATCGAGCCTTACTCGTACCTTAAAAAAAAGTCTCCTGGCTCTCGATGAGAATATTGACTTTTACAAACTGCACCGCCGCGCTACTCGGGCTCTCGGTAGAATCGAACTGAAACGAAACGCGTCCCGTCTACACACAAAAAGCAGCTCGTATTATCGCGAGACAGATAACCCCGTGGAACCGCATTGGCTGAGAAAACTGCTGCGGTAAATAAACACCGCCGCATCATGCGTCAGCGGTCAGCCCTATACGTGTAAATAGCGATAAAAACCAACACTCGCATCTAATCTCCATTAATCGTGGGAGAAAGTACCGTTTGACTAATATCATATTTTCAATAAACGCGTACTATGCCGATTGTTCGGCGCACGTGGCGTTTAGTATACATTGTGGGTAGAGATGAATCGAACGATGCTAATCGGCGGTGTTGTTGTTCCCCCGCGGAGGCGCGATTTCTGCAGACGTCAATAAATTATTATTTTGCAAATACACATACGTGCGAGCGAGTGTTTTCGAGGGAAAATTTTTTGTTGAAATGCGGGAGCTTTTTTTTATTCCATAATATTTTGATGATGCATGCGCCTTACGGTCATCAATCAGTTCGATAAGGCATTAAAAGTAACTTTCACTTTAATTAAGTTGTTCGTATATATACGCTATAGCGTGCCTGGCGAAATATCAAAAAATTAGACCTGAGATTTCCCACATTCATCATGGTATCGCTTGAATTTTTTTCTCGTTTAATTAAAAGCTACAAATATCGTGTTCAACGTGCATGTGCATAAAGGATGGTTTAAAAAAGTGAAAAAGATTTACTTGAATGAGGTGAATTTCCGCGACTATTTATTATTGAAAATTCTGGAAACTGGGTAATGAAGGATGGAAGTGTTAAATAATGTTATGATAGTTTGTTAGAAAGAGATCTATATTATTAAAGTATATAAGTAGAAAAAGCTGTTGAGTCGGTTTCGCGAATAGAAAAATCTGAAATGGCAGTCATAAAAACAATTCTTAACGTATAAAAAAATTCACAAACTATACGAAACTGTAAATAAACAAAATTTTAGTATAGAAAATTATTAGTAAGTTACATTCTTTGTCAGTTTTCGATGCTCAATCAAACGCTTGACCTTACGACTTTCTCTTTCACTTAAAAAACAATCTTCCGAAACAAATTTTATTTTTGTATAAAGTTTTTTTTAATGACTTTTTTTATTTTATAGAATTTTAAAGATTTTTTTCTATTCTCAGATACGAATACTCGTACAGAAATAAAAAATTCTCTCTTATATAGAGCTAGCTATCAAAATGAGATCTGAAGAATAAAAAGAGTTTATCAAAACGAAAGCCATCAAGAGAGATATGCAGGCTTTTCTTTTATTTTTTAAGTGTTTGTTTTTCTCGAGGTTTTTCTTCTACGTAGAAGTAGAAAAAATGATGTAGAATAAAATCACATTAGAATTATTAACCACGAATACAACTAGGCTTATTCACTAGTACTTTTTTTAGTAAAAATTAATTTAAAATAAATTAAGCTGATAATAAATAATTTAATTTTGAATAATATTTCTAGACATATGAAAGTTTAATACATTTTTCTTTGAGTGGATGTCCCTACCAAGGGCTGTACCAGAGTCAAAACAAGTGATTTTTTAATTTTTTTCATGATTTTTCTGAGATTTTTTTTATTCTTTCAAATATTATGGAAGGCACTGATCTGAAAAATTAACTTAAACTATAAGATCTGGTAAAAAAGTGCTTTGAGAACTTTTTAAACGATTATAAGTATTTTATATGATTAATTTTTTTGTGACTTTTGAGTGTATAAGTAGTCCCTCGGTATTATGTTCCGGGTTTATATAATTTTTTTTTTTTTTTTTTCATTTAAAAAAATAATTGCATTAATTGATACGCCTAGGTAAAATGAATATTGTAACAATTAAAAACTTGTTATTCATTAAAACATTCCTTAATCCTTAAAATCTCCGGAAACAATATAAAAATCCAGGCTTCATCTCGGATATCTGTTGACGGTAAAGGCTACAAACCCTCAAATTCAATTCACACAGTGCCGTAACCAATAAAAAAAAAGGTCGGTTATGATCGAGAGGATAAGGTCCCCGCGCGTGAAATCATTCCGGTAGATTTGTCACGAGAGTGAGAACTGAGAAGCAAGTCGATCCGGACCGCTGCATACCTGAAAAGCACGTGTGGCATGCAAGCGCGACCACCTGTTGCCTCCAGCACTCTCCCTGCATCCGCAGCATCCTCGTCTCGCCTGCTTTGAATCCCGATCGGACATTGAATTATTCGACCTCCCCAAAATCGTCTTTCCTTCAAGTTTTTTTTATTTTTGTTTATCGTTGTTTATTTGAAGAAATACCTGCGCTTTATCGCTTCCTCTCTAATTCAGCCAAAGTTTGTTGACCGGAGGGGGACTTTTTAACACCGCGGCGATAAAGTTTTTTTTAATGGACCGAGAAGCGCGCCCGATGACGATTGTAAATTACAACCGGTCCAAGCTCTTTGTCTTTGGTAGGCTCGTTCCGCTACGATACCGTAGCAGCCTCCATTAGGCTTGATTTGTTACCATTGAAAATCCTCTTTTTTCAACAACATCTTCTGTGAGATTTTTAATTATTTCTATAGGTTATAGTCGAAGCATAAAAAAAACAACGAATAAAGCGTTAAGGGCCCCACCGCCGCGTAGACGAAAAACAACAATGTAGCGGCCGAAGGTGGTGGTGCAAGCAGCCGGGCAATTTATCACCTCGCATGGATCAAATATAATAACCCGCATAAATCACGGCTTATGGGCCGGCGCTGCAGCAGTTCACGCACGAAATCTCGAAACACCGTGCCCGGGTAAAGCGGTTTTCCCCCCTCCTTCGCCCCCGTACCGCCGGGACTGATTTAGCATTTGAGCGGGACAAACCGCCCATAAAAATCTTGTTAGCGTCCGCGAATTTATCCACAGCCCTCAGCTCCTTATTCCCGGAATCATCGGGCTAATTAAATATTCGGAAAACGCCCGGTTAGTAAAAAAGAACCTGGTGGGTCGTAAATTGAGCCGTGTTTTTAATTCGGGTTTATTGGTCACTGAAAGGGCCCCATAACCTGTTAAATAAACAATCTCGTAACAAGTCCCCCCCCCCCCTTCCCGAAAAGAGAGCTCCTATTGTATTCCGCTAAGCTGTCTAACCGGAAGCGAGCAAGCGTGTTTGTCGTCCCGCGATCACGACACTTCTTTATTATTTCTTCCCTTCCTTCCTTCCTAGCTTCCCCGTTCATTCATACGCGTCTCTTTCTTAAAGGGCGGAAGCTCTTGAAATGGAGGGTAGGGGGAACAGCTCTAGCGGGGATTATATATTGAAACGTTTTGAGCGGGGAGGAGGAGAAGCGGTGGTGAGGCTTCTCTCGGTGCAGGTTTGTTTTCCGCGAATTCTGGCAACTGGGTGGCGCTTACCCACCCACTCGGCACCCGTCTGGTTATCCGTGCGTGCAGTTATCGATTCGGGTGCGTGCAGGTTTCGGGTTTCTGTTATACGCTCCGTTACCAAAGTCGGCAGGAAGTCGGGGGATTTACTTTAAATTATGTAATTTGTTGGAAATTTTTTAAGATTACGGGTCTGATCATGGAACTATTGAGAAAAGTCAGTTATTAAACTACTATGAATATGGATCATTATTTGGTACCATCGGTGTCATCATAAATTTAATTTTAAATATGTACTTGCTTAGATCAAAATACTTCGTCAAGTAATCAAAAACTAAGGTTACCTGGAAAATATAATCTTAGATTATCGTCATAATAAGAAAAAATGTAATTACTCTGTTGTGTGTATGTAAACATATCTAGTAATCTCGCTAGACACGTAAATAAACATCGAACAGCGTCAAGGTGTAAATATGACTCGAGCCAAGTTTAGGAATACCAAAACGTTAATTAGTAGGCGATATCCTTGTCCGTGTTAATCATGTAAACTAGCTGTAGCTACAACTATCTATCCGTCCTGCACAAGCAACCTCAAAGCTCCTCGCGCTGCACCTCCCTCAAAGGACCTCAAATTAACTGTAACTCGGCTCTCATCAACAGTATCGATCCCCGTCGATAACCACCAAATACATAATAATCTTCCGATCCTTGCGAGGAGGACCGAGAAGGAACGCCACCCGAAATTCTTCTTCCCGCCTTGGCGACAAAAGAATGCCGACCTCGGACGACCCCTCATTACAATTAAAGGCGGTACGGGAGGTTCCCACAGGTCAGAAAACTTGGTATTTACGCGGAAAAACAGCGGGAGAGGGCTGAGGAACACCCGAGATCCCCGGGAAGAAGCCCTAGCTCGGTGAGCATTCAATTGAACGCACGCCGGCGGCGTTCTTCTTCTTTTTTTTTTTTTTTTTTCGAGGGAGCTAGGGGGCTTATTTATCGCGTGCTGTCTCTAAATAATGTGACTTTTAAGAAATCACGACAATGCTAATCGATAGGAAGTGAACGTTTATTGTTCGGTTCGGTCTTTAATATTTGATGACCCTAAAGTTTTGGGTGTTCTCCACCGATACAGAAACAGTTTTTACCATAAAATGCAATGATCGAGTAATGAAGCATTATTGAAAAAGTACGATTGAAAGTATTCCTAACCTCAAAATCAATAATTTTTTTGAGTTTTAAGCCCCAGTACTTTGACAATCAATTAGCTAAAAACTGACGAAGTAATTTATTCAAAGCGGATAGCCTTCAGTCACCAGTGAAAAAACGGATTCAGCTGCAGGGGGTTGAATCATCATTCATCTTACTCCTCGTAGCCTGCAAGCCTCCTTTTCAATATTTCCCCGCTATTATAAATCGCTTGAATTTATTCGCCATAAATCTCTCCCCTCCCTCCCTCTCTCTCTCTCTCTCTCTCTCTCTTCCCGCCCCGTAAAGCCATATTAATTGGATGAAAAAATGCAAGTAAACTACCGGTGTTTCCTCAGAAGCGAGTTAAAATAAAAAAAAAAGCCACTGCGCACGCACTTCTCCGTAGCCCTAAAAATCAAGTGCCCGTCGTAAATAACATCAAAAAGTCTTCGTCGACCTTAATGAATCCTCACCGAGAACTTTTTGACGCTCATAAAAAAAAAAGTACCACCGCCGATATGAAGCTCTAGCAGTAGATACCTACCCCCTGATAAATCGACTTCCGTATCATTTTTCAAAGATTTCCTCCTGGATGAAAACTCGGTTAATCAACCTTCCACGTACCGGTTTTTTGCCCGGTCCGAAAATAATTACACGGATTCCATTGAATTCAATAACCCTCGCGTTTTTTTTTTCGGGAGGTGCAGGAGAAGCTCGCTGATTGATACCTTTTCTCGAAAACCCCGTACCCCAAAAATGTCACGGCATAACCGCGAGAGTAGCAAGTTAAAAAAAAAAAGTACAGTTTCGCGAGGCCAATTTATCCTCCGGAGTCCAGCTCTCTCCCTCTGAGTTTTTATGCCCGCAAGAAGGTCCACGAATCAATCTGGTGCAGGCTCGATAATCGACGTTATTGATTGCGTGTGCGCCGCGGCGTATGTATGTACTTGATTTTTTTTTCTCTCTCTTTTTTTTTCATCGAAGGAGCTGGCTTGCGTGCCGAGCTGAAAGAGCGGCGTTTATTATATGTATTTTTAATAAGCCGCTCTTTTATTACGCGCTTGATCGGTCCAACAACTCGTGAACCAGATATTCAAATTTGAGGTGCGTGTGGGGTCGGTCGGATCGACCCGGTTGTTCATTTTTACGACGGTGCTTGGAGGATTTTGGTGTCGATGAGTGGTGCTGTAAGTGTGCAAAGATGCCAGCAAAGATGTTGTGTAAGTTCTTTTTTTTTCTGTAAAGTTTATGTTTTGGAACTTGAAAATTTAAAATTTTTATAAATAATTAGAATATTTCTATAATAAAAAAAAAAAGAATTTAGAGAGCTTGTTTAATTTGAGAGTATGAGCTTTTTATTGGCTGAAACTGTAAAAAAGGTTTTTAGTTAAGTTAAATATCAACGTTTAGAAAAAAAGTAGTTTGTTATTCGAAACCTCGTTCGAAACATAAACATTTTAATGAAAAAAAATCTTACCCACACATCTAAAATTCAACACAATTATTATTATTATTTTTTTGGATAATTTAAATTCGAATTTTTTAGTATAACATCTGTCAATAATATTATCAACGCAGCTACTTTTTCTTAGATAAATAGTTTGCTGTATAAGCATCATCTTGTAAAAAAAAGTGTGTGCAATATCTCGAAACTTGCAAAAATTATTTTTTCAAACAGCATATTGAATTATCTTTAAATTTAATAATGAAATTGTTTATTTCATCGTATAAGACAGTGAGTTAAATTTGAACTGACAATTCTCAAATCATGAGTCTATACTAATCCAAACATCGACGCTTGATATTTACTAATCTTTTCCACCTTGTCATCTTCGACCTCAAAAATGTTATATTTATCTACTTTTATAAAATCAGTTTTTATTAAATATATTTGTTTGCTGGTGTAAAGTGCTTTCATACTGTTGTTTACTGCGGAGTAGCCGAATTTTAAAAAACCACTGCGTTCGCACTTTCAAACTGTTTTGTATAAGTGGAACGATCCCCTCTGGTTTTTTTTTTCGGGTTGCATTATGTAAAAAGTAAATATGGAGTACAAGGCAAACAAGGAACGTGAATTCATCACACACGAAAAAAATTTTTCAGCGCCCTAAAAAGGTTAGCGATCGACAAACAGGAAAGGATCGCTTCGTTCGAAGAACGCGGCCAATTGTTCTATTTGTTACGATTGCGCACAATAATTGATCTCAATCGTTCCTCATCAGACGGCTGCCGTATCTGCAATCCGAGACTCCGAGAATTATTAATCGTCGAAAGACCCCGCAGCCTACCCCCCGCCCAATGACCTTTCGCTAATAATCAAGCCGACCGGCTGATGTATAACCCTGCAGCTCGCGGTTCTTTGCGTCCTCCGAAAATCGAAGATTTATATCGCGGCTTCGCCGTGGCGTCGGCGCGTCGCGAGCCGAAACTTCCCCCAGCTACGAGCCCGCGCGCGACGTACTTATGCTAATTTATCGTTATGAATTTTTCTCGATTTTAGCCATGGCGGGCGCACTCGAGAGCATGTGAGAAAACAAACACTCCACGGCTTGCTTGCCTTGGGTAAATATTCAAATGAATTTTCGGTGCTTGACCCCAAACGAACGTATACGCGTTTGTAATTATTTGCGGGCTATACGGGCATTGATCGATGTTTATTTTTTGTCTTTGCAGCAGGTGGAGCTTTTTTTTTTTTTTTTTTTTAACGAACGAGCTTTATTACGCCCGAAAACGTTAGTGCGGCTAAAAAATCAACTCGTGCGTTCGAGTAAATCCGCTAAAACAGGGTTGTAAAAGAACAGTAAAAACGTGAAATATTAATTAGCGGTTTACTTTTTCTCGATAAAAATGCAGCAGGTTTCGCTTGTTAATAAATATTAATACGTGTAAAAAAAAGGCGCATTAACATGATAAAAAAAACATGGCGTTCTAAAACCATTAAAAAAATCCTGGCGCGTGAAATTCTTGAAAAAACCCCCGCAGTTTTGAAAATGCATATGCATGCGGTATGCCATTACAGAGGGCGCGTAAACATCGAAATCCATAATAATGCCGGAGCCAAACTGCATAATTTTTTGTTTAAGGTTAGTCGTATTGTGCCAGTGGCTCTCAATTTTATCTTTGTGCACATATATTTTAAATATTTTATAATTTATTAAAAAAAAAAATCTTTATGTTAAAATATTAAACTGTATTTGTAAGGTGTAAAAAATTATGCTATTTTTGACTGTCTTAAGAAAGATGATTTTTGTTTTTCTCATAAAGTTCAAATTTAAGGATGTTTGGTGGATGTAGGATTGTTTACAAAAAAATGTAGCCATTTTGTCAATTTTAATCGAATTTTCTAATAATTTATATCAAAATAACCGTCGGAGTTTTTCCCTATTTTTGTTTGTCTTAGTTTTTAGAAAAATCTAATTATTTGTTCAAACAATTGAAGAGGTGGTCTAAAAAAAAATCAAGCATTTTTTTCTTTATCACTTGTAACTCTCAAAAATGCAGAGATCGTTGAAAAAACTGTGAGGTAGTTTCGGTGACACTTCAAAGAAAATTTTAATATTTTTTAAAATATTGAATTAAAAATTTTTTTTACTAAATAAAAAAATGCTTAATTTCCATAAGGTTACGTGTTTGATTATTTAAACAACTATTTCAATTTTTGAAAAACCAAAACCGAGAAAAATAGGAGAAAAATCCAACGTTTATTTTAGTATAAATTATTAGAAGATTCAATTAAAATTGACAAAATGGCTGCATTTTTTTGTAAGTATTAAACATCCTTTTGAAAATAAGTGCCTTATTCGAACATTATCTAGGAAGTCAGTACCAGTCCCTGCTATTTAAAAATTTCACTCATTGAAAAAATCTCAAAATCAAATAGTATATTATGCAACGGGTGCAGTGTCGTCACCAGGGCGGTTTTAAAAGCACCGAGTGCGAAGCGAAGCGTAGCACGAGTGATTTTAATAAAATCGAGCCTCCACGCACACTAGCCCTAACCTAACTTTAGGCGGCGTACGCAAAATCGAGCCTCCACGCAATTCGTGTAATAAAATATAGTATGCAACGGGTGCAGCACGTCACCAGGGCTAAAACCGCCCTGGTGACGACACTGCACCCGTTGCATAATATACTATTAGGCTTACAGCTTACCCTTGAACCTCCCACTCTTCACACAAAAACCAAAAAAGAGAGCCGAATGCATAGGTGTTGCGTAGGTGTTGAGTCCGTCCTAATTCGTAAACAATGGATAAAAAGCACAAATGGCGTACATCGCCGGCCCACGCAAATACGGGTAATACGATCACAATTTCGATGATGGATGGGATGCTTGCTTGGATGGGTAAAGTGAAAATCCCCGGGATATAGTTTTAATGTACATCTTTTGTGCGATGAAAGGAGGAGCGCTTTAATCCGACGTTAAGTTGCGGCTCTTTTAAATGGGAAAACGTCACGGGTCCCGTGCCCTGTCATTCTCCGCCGCAAAGCTTGATAAAGAAGAAGAAGACAGCGGGGGATTTTTTACTTCAAAAATTAAAATTGAATGTGAAACGCCCGAGGATGGATATTTTTTTTTCGGGGACGAATTATTTTAATAATCCACGTGACCGAGCTCGCTCCCTCCCTTGCGCGTTTTAATTTTCGTGAAAACTCTCTCGCGCATCAGTTTTTTGGCGATTCGTACTGTGAAAACTCCCCGACTTTTTCATTTGCGTAAAGTATTTTTGTAAATTCAGGTGGTGCGATTGGTATTAAAAAATTCATGAATTACGGAAATAACGAAAAAATTTATTCGTTTAGCTGGAAATTTACCAAAATTTAGTTTGCTACTGTCCAAAAGTAGAGGCTGATTTTATGAACAAATTTTTCGTCCCTTGTAATAACAAAGTCGTCTAGAAAATGTAGACAAAAATATTTGTGTTTTTATAAGGAAATAAAAAAAAAAGGAAAATTCAATTTAAAACTGTTGCTATCAAATACCTGTAAAATATTTTTTTTCATAAATATCCCACGGCAGAAGTGTATTTTATAATTCATACCTTTCAATTTGCCCCGTTGATAAGCACCTGCTAATCCCCTCGACTCGTTTCTTTCTTTTTTCAAGTGTCGCTAGCTCGTCACGCCCGGCGTAAATAATTTGAATGAAAAAGTTAAGACGTGTATTTTTCTTTTGTATACGACAACTCACAACTACAATTATCCACGGTACCTTAGCGCAGTGTCAAAAGAATCTGTAATTTTTCTTGATCTCTCACGCCAGGTCAAAACAATATCAAAATCACAACTCAACAGTACAACTTAACGCAATGTTTTACATCAAGAGCTTGGTAAATATATAATTACTTCATTTTTTCTGAAGTTTTTTACTAGATTTTATTAATAAATATTTCAAGGAAGTCTGATCGAAACTTAATTTCCAATATAAAAGTTATTAAAAAGTTAAAAGTTGCATTATTATGACTCTTTACAAGAACCAGGTAAAGTTTAATTATCAAAGAATTCTTCTCGAACTGAAGGAAATTGAGCATCCGAAAATTTTGTAATAATTATCCAATATTAATTTTCAAAGTTGATACTGGCACAAAAGTATGTAAAGTATTATTAAGGTTACGATGTTTCATATAAACAAATAAAATCCATCAAACTCGAAAGTCGATAATTTCAATAACCGCTAATCAGTAAAATAATTTACACTATTAACTCTTCTTAAGCGCTCAAGGTTAAAACTTTTTCAAGTTATTTTTATTTATTTATTTTTTTCATTTTATTTATTTATCAACGGACCTAAGTCTTTTTAATTTTACATAGGTATAAAACATAATCAGTGTAATTAACAATTTCATCATTTAGTGAATTAAAATTTCTTCTCAGCCTATTTATTATAGAGTAAAAATCAAAATAATTCTTATATTGTCTCAATTAGTTTTCTAGCTTTCCTTATATCATAGTTTATTACTCTACTTGGAAAGAGTTTATAGATTTTATCACAATCAAAACCATTGTTCAATATTTTCCATACTAATAGTACATCCTGACAATAATTAATTGAGAAAAAAAAAAAAAAAAAAAAAAAAAAAAAAATTATCTTTGAATTCTTGAAAAACCACCGTGCTCTCGCATGTCTAATCATTGAACAGCTGACGGGTACCCATAAGTCCACCAAAATGTACCATTTAAAACAAAGGGATAGCGAAAGAGCCTCGATAACCGCGTGCGTCAGGTAAATTCATCCCGTGCATGTAGGATCGCAGCAGCAGGCTGTTCTCTCTCCTACGCTGCCCCCTGGCGTTCTTTCTTCCTCCTCTCTCTCTCTCTCTCGGCGGCTCGCGCGCGCGTTTCGCCACGGCGCGCCAGTCTCAGTCGAACCGCCGACGCGTCGCGTTGTGCCGTTCCTGCACGCTCCCCAATAACCCAGTGTTTCATTTTTTTTTTTTTTTTTTTCTTATTTTTAATTTTTTTAATCCTTGGATCACCAACGGTCCCAAAGTAGTCCAAGCCAGCTGTGATTGTTTATGTGTTGTGTGGTGTGATGATCTAGTGATTATTATTCGTGAACCGATATTTATTTACAAAATTGTGGGCTTTGAGGCAGCTGCACCTGGAGAGAAAGCCGACCGCCACTTGTCGCTGCTGCTGCACACGGGAGAACGCCGCCACCGCCGATTCTTTTTTGTTTCGGGGATCAAGGTATCGTTGCTCTCCATAGGATTATTCACTCCTCCCCAAATCGTGATTTAGGTGCCCAAAGGGGGTTGCTGCACCTAATGGGAGTTGTTCCCTAATTACCAAGTTGACCCGTAACGCAACAGTCATTTGTTTACCACTCGGAGCCGCGACGCGGAGAAGTTTTGAAATGAAAATACTACAAGGGTCACCTGCACATACATCCGGAAGATAAATATTTCTCCTCGTTATCGGAGCTGTCTGCACCGGGGCAAAGGAGAATTTTCACGGTGTTGCGCGGATGTAAGGACCACGAGCGAAGGGCGCGAGCGAGTCTTGTTATTTTAGTACAACTCGGCGCTGGCTACGAGTGTGTTTGGGAATTTTTCAACCCGCGGAAATTCCTCAAACTGATTGAAATAACAATTTTTACGGGAGATGGGTAGGTATAGGTATAGGAAAGTTTAATTTATTTTGGAATTCGCGGCGACGTACCGATCGGATTGTATCGGATCGAAGAGCCATGACATAAGTTTGGGCTGGGAATTCGGAGGGGGGAGGGGACGGGACAGGATATCGACTAGAACTTTAACAATTTCGACTCGGAAGTTACCTGTTCCATCACCCCCGCCACGGAAGATAATTAGCTTACAATGCAAGTTGTTAGCCTTTAACTAGTCGCATCAATCATTCATCTCTGGGCCTCCTCCTCCCTAACAAGGCGCGAGCGCGAAATAATAATACTACTACTTTGTCTCTGAAACAGCGGCACGAGCTTGGGCGCGCGGGGTTTTGTAATATTCAACTCTACACTTTGCCTTTGGGTTTGAATTTTAAGCAGCGCAACCGGCGGACCTTGTAAATAAGTAGCTTTGAACTTTGTTCCGAAGGATTAATTTTTCAATCGGTTTTACGCTTGTTGGAAGGTAAAACACAGTGATTTATCCTTTTCAAGGAGGTAATTAGGTAAAAATTTCTTTTAGGTTTTTTTTAGTTTTTTTTTTTTTTTTTCAAAGATGATAAGTCGAATTTTAAAAAACTACTCTGTAACTGTATTTAATTTGAAGATTGATTTGAATTTGAAGTTTTGACTGGTTCAGCTCTGTTCGAAAGGCATTTGAGGTCTCGGCCTTGCTATTATGATTTAATGATTTAATATTTTTGCTTTTTATTTTGACTGTACATTTTATACAAAGTATTATTTGAGTTTGTGATGATTTATTTCCGACTCAAACAGTGATTATTCCTTAGAGCCTCTACATTCATTAAAAACCAAAAAGAAAAAAAAAAGCATTTGCCGTAGATTTTAAAGCAATTTTTTCAAGAGTTGATAATAAAATTAAATAAATAAACTAAGTGGTTGGTGATTTTAATCCTCTTTGTTTATGTTTGTTGAGTCACCAACGAAAAACTTACCAACTTACGAAAAAAAAAAAAAAAACCATCAATAATTTATATTAAAAAAAAAGAACTCTTTCACGAAACCACATCGATGATTCAGCGGTCAATATATTAATTGATCCGTTAATATTTACCGGCAGATGAATCACCGATAAGTGCGTTATAGGCGGGCAATCAATAAACCCTCCCCTCCCCCCTTAAGGCACTTTTCGTCGACATCCTAAAAGTTCGTTCCTCTTCGAAACTTCCTCTCCTCCCCCATAAATCGGGAAGAAAATGAAAGACGCGATGGTTTGCTGCCTTGCTCGCTGGCTCTTCGCAGGCAGGCAGGCATCGTGATACGTCGGCTCGCGGGCTCTACTCCACGGCGGAGGGAATATTTTCGTGCGCGGCGCGGCGCTCTGTGGGTACCGGTTTTACCCATACACACGTGCACCAGCGGCCAGTGCAGCCACCGGCAGCAGTCCTTTCTTATTCATCCGCAGCGTCTTTGTGCAGGCTGCTGCTTTTATGTGTATACTGGCTGTTGGCTTCTTACTTCTCTCTTACATAGAGTAAACCTGCTAAGCAAAGAAAAACCCCTCGGAGTTTTTTGAAGACGACTTCGCTCTCAATTAACCCGCGCGGTCGCGGTTTGTTTGTTTGTTTGGACTGCGGGGGCTTAATGGTCCCTATCGGTGTTGCACATTTTGCGAAAGGGGCTTTTACTTACGAAATGCGGTCGAGAGGCTGCAGAGCTAAAAGCGCAGATGTTACGGCCCAATGTTGGAGTCCCACTGCTGACAGAATTTTTATATTTTTCTGCTCAAGTATACAAGAGACTATTATACTGATGCTCTAACTGAAGTAAATTTTTTGGCTTGAATACCGGTATATCTTGCAAAATTTTACGTTACCGACGCTACTTGATTTTTTTACAAATAATAAAACAAACTTAAATTTTCTTTTAATACACAAAATCAATTATTTCAATAATCAGTATAGTTGTCCATTTTTTAAAATCATTATTTTCAAATTTTTATCAATGTTTGAAGATTTACAAGTATTCACTATAAAGTCAATCGTTTTGTTTTGTCTGTACACCATAATTTTGACTAGAAGAATTCAACTCTGAATTTGATATAAAATGATTTTATTAACAGCGACGCTAAGTGGGTGAAAAACACTTGGAAGAATATGCTTTGTCTTTACTACAATTTTCACTTGAATCTCATAAAATTCCGTCACCAGTTTTGTAACAACTATTCGCTGTTGCAGTGTTACACCAACGGCTTAATTTCGGGTTGAAAAAAAACCGTTTAGAAAGTGAATTCTCCTCCTGCGCGATTGCGAAATGAATCGAGGTACCACATCTCCATAATCACCGGCAAACGACGCATTGTGAACCGCGGCTCCCAAAAATCATCGGAGTTTTTTACCCTCGATTGTGAAGAAGCATCCCATTCACGATTATGCCGTGAAAAAACAGTGCTTGCTCAATCCACCCAAGTCTCACCTCTCCTTGAAAAAAAGAAATCTCTAATCATCCCCGCACATCGAAAATCGGTTGGGGTGTATAAAGAAAAAAAGAAAGAATAAAAAAGAAGAGATCTAATTGAGTCACACGAACTCACTCCCTCCCACCTCCACGCGTGTGGTCCCACGTGCGCCGAATACCGAAAAAGAGTTTAGTCTCTTTCGCTCCCAGACGCAGCACGCGAAAGAGAGGAGAGGAGGGAATAAAAAAAAAAAAGGAGCAGCAGCAGCTCCCAGACCAAGTCTATATCGCAATCATCGCAGCCAGCCGATCTCTTTCCTAATCCGGCCAATTTATCGAGCTAAGACTTGAGGGAGAGAAAATGTTTAAACTATTCGGGCCGCGCCGAGCTGTTTTTGTCGTAAGTGATTTTTAATGGGACTGAGAAAAAGTGGCGGTGATTTTTAAGCCGTCAGTCGACGATATTGAAATTATTATTCTTGGGATCAAAATAAGGCCTTATCGACAGGCCAATAATTCAAAGCAGGAAGCCGGAGTAGACTTTAATTAAGAATTATTCGAAAAAGTCGAGGGGAAAATTGATCACCCCCACCGGCGCGGCGCAGTACCAACGACGAACAAAAACAAGCCCCGTGGAGAGTAAGCAAACTCCTTCTCGTCTACTCTCCGCGCGCATTGTAAAACTTTGCTGGATTTTTCAACGCTATGGGGCAGAAGCGGCATTGAAAGTGAATAAACCTGCGGACCCGCCAACGAAGAAGAAGAAACGCGCCCGGCTTCTCGGTCTCTGCGGCTCTTTTACCCCCCTCTGACTTCTCTCGCTGGCTAGAGCCGAGCTCCTCTCTCTAGTTTTAAGCGTCGGGATTCCAGCAGCTCGGTTCCCTTTTTTTCCTACGATGGAGGCAGCAGCCTAGGTCAAACCACAATATGGTTATATTTATGCCCCCCGAGCTGGGGCAGGGGGAGATTACCGGGCTTCTGTGAAATCACCGAGGGGGAGGGGGGGAAGAATTTCACGGCGATTTTCAAACGAGAAAGTGGGACTTTCCATGGCTTAATTTTGGGGAAAAAAGTCAAAATAGTTATGGGTTTTCGTGATTAGTGTCGAGGGGGGATTGAAAATAGATTATGTCATCGGATTTTGAATGGGATCTATGGGTCTATTAAGAGACCTTTTGTAGGGGGGATAGGTCGTTTAGTGTCGTAATAAAGCTGTTGGTTGTGCATTATTGTCTTTGATTTATTTAAAGGGAAAATAAATAAATTCTTTCTGCTTTGAACGATTTAAAAAAAAAAAAAAAAGAATGCCAATTACATAGTTGATATTTTCTGTAATATTTAATTATCAAAATTATTTTTTTTTAAATTTATCCGCGAAATAATTTTAAATTGATTGTTAAACGTTTAGCGTGGAGATGAATTGAAGAAATATGGTGAAAATATAAAAAATTAAAATGCTTAAATGAAATCATAAAAAAGTGATAATAATAATTAATCGATTCCCATGAAAGTTTCAAACGAATATAAGTTAACCAAGATATGTAAGTCCTCGTTTAAGTCGAATGAATCTAATTTATCGGTTAATTACAGATAGCGCTTTAATTAATAAGCGGAACTAATAATCGTTCATTATTTATTTCTGAGATAAATAATTAAAGTAAAAATTTGGACACTAAACGTTCTAACTGTGAAAAAAATATGTATAGAAATATTTTTATTAAATATAAATAACTGTGCTAATATATCGTTAGTATTATACTCAAATTATAAAATGAACCAGTTCTTCTTTAACATTACTCGGAACAATATCAACGTACAAACAAAAACAATACTAAGAAATTCCATAAAATTACATTAATTTTTAAATTTTAATATTTGTAGCTTTAAATGAGCAAACAAATTCACGGTAACTGTATTATTATTCTTCGTATAGAAGATCGATAACCTGTATTTTTTTTTTTTTTTTTTTTTTTTTTTTTTTTTTTTTTGTACGCATTAAACCTTTGATTCATAAAGATCACATTCTCACAGGTTCATCTCGCTAAGCCGATATCTTAAGAGGCTCCTTGCGGATAAACAAAGTTATTTTTTTAGAAAGTCCATTCGCCAGCTAAGCGGTCTGGCTGACAGGCAAGCAAAGGCATTCTATTACCGCACTGGAAATTCCATTCTACTTTTACATTTGTGCTATTATTATTATTATTAACAGCCAACAAACGGTTAATTATTCATTCAGCCGTTAAAGTGACTAATTGTGAAAATTAAAACAGCCCATCGATGAAAAATCGCATCTGTGAATTGAAAATATTCAAATAGTTCTTGTTCTTCCTGTGTCTAATGTTATTTCATAACTCGACGAGGAGGAAACATAACGGTAACGACCATAAGCCTCACCTCCGTACGGTGATGTATATATCGATATCCGATACGCATCTATATTTTAAATAAGATTGAATACATTATAAAAGTAAAGTGGCAATTTGTACATTAAGAAGAAAAAAAAAAAAAAAAAAAAAGAGGAAGAGCTGCGCAGATCCCCGGGAGCATTAAAATCGTATAATTTCATGATTAATCAAGCCGGATTGCCAGAGGAGATAAGGGAACCTGCCAAAATTACAATGCCGGTGCCAAGCATATAGATGGGAACTGAACATTCGGCGTCACCTTTTTCTCTCCTCCGAATCGATTTTTCACGCTGATTTTCGACGAATTTCGGCTGTTTTACCTAAATATTACAAGATAAAGAGCCGAACTTCTCGCCGAACTTTCTTAAGTGGGCAAAGAGGTGGGCAACTAAAAATAACCTTGGAGAATTTTTGAGATTTCTGAAGGATTGTTGAAGGTTCATTCGTCAACTTCAACGTGATTAAACTCGTGATTAAATACATTTTAGAATAATTTAAATTTTTTTCGTACAGTTATAAATGAAAGAAGTTTAACGCACGATTAATTTTTAACATTTTTATCAATCGGATTTTGCTTAATTTTCATTACGTATAAATAATTAGTATTGCCATTATTAATTAATAACTTATTGATATCTACAGAAATTGTTTATTTTGAGCGAAAATCGAGTCGGAAATTTAAAATAAAAATAGTTGAAAATTTTTTAAAGAAGCTAGTGTTCTAAAAATTTCTTTTTTTTTTTTTAAATTAAACCGAGAATTAAACCAAGAAAATCTTTTGTATGCCTTCCAAATTTTAGTTCAGACTCAAAATAAAATTAGTTATGTAAACAATTTTTCAAAAAGCATTCAAAAATAAATTTTTTTTTTTTTTTCAAAATTATTTGTTTTTAAATATTTTGACTTTCAAAAATAAAAATTGGCTTGAGCAACTATTATACTTTATTAAAAATATTAAAAAAAACTCGAACTCGTCTTCTTGAAAATTTTTATTTTTATCAACAAAAATTCAGCTGGAAAATTAAACTTTGACGGTGTACTTTTAAAAATCCAAGCAAGAAACTAATTTTGAAGGGAAAAAAAAGTCAAGTTTAAATACTCTTCCATTAATGCTGTCAAGAAGTCGATTAAACTTTAGGTGCTGCAGTAGCTTGCCCTGGCTACAGTAAAAAAGCTAAAGAGGAGGTAAAGAAAAAAAAAGAAAGAAAAAGATTTCGAGTCGCTAATCATCGTGTGCGGTGTTGTCGAACAAAGTGCGACTATTTCCACCACCACCGCTGAGCGTCACCGCGCCCTTGTTTGCTTGCTTGTGTGTTTTTTTTTTTTTTTTTTTTCCTTCCCTTTCTTTGTTTACACTCCTTTATACGCACTGCAAATACCGGTGCACTCACCTTAACTTCCAAGCCAGCAGTTTTTAGTAGTAGCGAAGCTTTCTTTGTCGATAAATAGTGTATGAACTTGTTTCTTGTTTTCTTTTATTTTTTCTCTCTTTTTATACCTTTTTTGCTTCGTACGGGGAGGGAGGGAGCTGAGAGAAAGTAGGTGCAGTTTGTGTTACGAGTGCGTTTTGCTGATTTTTACTTCCTGAATGACTTTTTCTTCTCTCGTGGGTAGATCTGAGTTACGAGATCTCGGAGTAGGTTTTCTCGAGAGTGCGTGCGCACGCGCTTTAAATTTTTCTCAACATTATTAAAATTTCATCCGAGTTTATTGCTTCCTTGATTGTAATTGGGAAAAATTTCAGATACCTTTACTATAAATTATCATTATTTACTTTCAACGGATAATAAGGTGCTAATTATTAAAACTATTACAAAAAGTACGTTTATGGACAAAAAATTTGATTTATGTTTCAAAATTGCGCTGGAAAACCAAGTGGAAAATTCTAAGTTCTAGCTAATGTTACTACCAGCTATTCTTACTCGTAAAATTTTTTTAAAAAATTTGTGTACCTTATCCATGCAACCGTCAAAATTTCAGTTCATTCACGCAAGTGATAACTTTTTAAATCACAGCAGCTTGCATAGGTGCGAATTCCTTGTCCTCGCTGTTGAAAATAAAAAAAAAAGATTTCGGGCTCGCATTAAATCGAGCATGATCGCGACTCCGCGCGGGTAAAAATGAAAAATCTCGCGGGGAAAAAATTTCATCCCGCATTCGGATAAACCTCGCGCGCGGCGTATAAATTTGCAATCCTCTCTTGCTCCTCCTCCAGCAACAGGAAAAAAAAAGGAGGAAAACTCCGCGAAGAGAGAGAGAGAGAAAAGACATGAAAGAAAAAGCGTGCGAATCCGGTGGTATATCGACTGCTAAATTCCTCAGCGGGGAATTCCTTAGATCAATCGGTGGCTGGCTGGCTCCAAGGTCTTTTCTCTCTCCTCTGCGGGCTTTACGTACTAGCTCGAGCAAGCCTGGGGTTTATATTGTATAATAACGTAATTGCGAGGGTCACTATACCCCCCGAGAGTTAATTAGGCGTTGCGTGTCGCCGGAGTCGACCCGGAGCGAGGTAATTAAATGTTTGGGGCGCCCGATTCGGGGATTTACCGCTGGCCTGTACCCCGCCCGATTAACATGCAAATGGGTTAACCAAGGGGCTCTTTGATTTTTTTTAGCTCGACCTGCGAAGAAGAGAGCCGGGCTTTTTTTATTCGCCCGCGTAATTGGTGGTGGCAGCGCATTAAAATCGGGGCAATTTGTACAATCCTCGCACGCACAAACGTGATTAATGAACAAATCGCTGGGGTGCCATTAGACCTACTTTTTTTTTACGCGGCTGCTGCACCTGATATTATTTATCTTTCGCGATTTTTCACGCTACTCCTCCTACTCGTTTTACTCGTTACAGGGTGGTTGAATCTCGGAGTAGAATCAATTTTAGACTCGGAGCCGGCTGATGTGACTCGCTGTAATTTTTAGCGAGGTTTTTACAATATTCATACTGTGAATGTTGAATCACTGTTATTTACCGTCGCATGCCACTGGAGGTAATAAAAAAAAATTGACTGGCAGTACTCTTTTTATTTTAATATCACTGTATTTACCGAGGTATTTACTTTTTACTTTTCGAGTAGTAGTAACACAGAGGATTTTTTTTTACAATTTTAAGGGGGCTCATGCGACTTTGACTTAAAATGATATATTTAGTTGAGATTGGCGATATATGTTCTTTATTATTCGTAGAATCGATTCGTGTAAAGAAAAATGCAGGTTGCCGGCCGATTTTAAAAGTTATCGTGAATTGAAGATTTTGCCTTTTAACATGTGTTCTTATGGGATCTTGTGATTAATTTACGATTTCTCTCAAATAAAAAGACTGTCAATTCCGAGGTTAATTCAGGTAAAATCAGCAATGATGCATTTTTTTTCGACGTTTAAAATGATATAAAAAAAACTAGGGGTAGCCGACCTAAATTTTGAGAAAAATAAGATAATGCTCAAAATCGACTCAACCTAACCTCTATTTGACACTCAAAAATTTCACAAATATCAGTTTGATCGTTTACTTTAACATTTTTACCATGGTAAAATTAAAAAAAATAAATTTATAGCGTTGATAACTGAAATTAAATCAAGTTAAGTTGAAAATAATTAAGCTCGATTAAGCCCCCTGTGGCATCCTCCGATTGATACGGCACCAAACGCTTGAGCCTCCTTAAATATTTCAGTTTTACTACAGGTCTTTTGGACAGTTTTATTATTATGTTTGCAAAGTATCTCGAAAATAATATTCTACTTCATATCAAAATGCATCTCAGCAAAAATGGGTCGCAAAAATTGCATTGCATATTTATTGTTAAACAAATGGCTTTATCTTACTAGAAGCAAGAAGTCCTTTACTGTATATTTTACAAAGCACTTTGATTTCAACAGCACTGAATTATTTTTACTTCATTAAGAAAAAATTTAGAGAATTTACATTCTTGAGTTACGTCTCCTTTTTAATTACAGTAGAATTCGAGGTAGAATTCGTAAAAAAAGGAGTTGGTTGAAATTCACCGTTTCATAAAATAATTTCAAAACATTGGAGGTGGTTGACATTTGCGGCAAAAGAGTCCACGACAAATAAAAGTTTTTCCGTCCTTTTTTCTTTTTCGCAACGATCACTCGAGCCGCAGCAAAGTACAGTGCGACCGCAACGTAACTGCCAAGGGGACAGGACGCGAGGGAAGATATGCGGCGCGCGTTTAGTCTTATGCAACTGCTGTTGCTCCTCGTCTGAATTATCAGCTCTTTTTACAACTTTCTCTCCTTCTATTTTACAACTTTCTCTCTCCTGTACGAGACTTTACTTATTGTTTTTATACCCTTTTTTTTCTCCCCAGCTCCCTTTGGCGTTGTCAATATGAATTACCAAAACATTTTACATTGAACTTTTTAAAGTTATTCTTGGCGAGTGAGAAGGTCGACCATTGATTATTTATTCAAGCTAATAATAATTTTTTTAAAAATATTTCACTTTGAAACATTTTTCAAAAACATTTTGTTCTGAAAGTTTGCGATTTTTGATGAATTTAAAAATTTTTTTCATTATTTTTATATAAAAATTACTGAAGATATTAAGGGGAAGTCAGGCGAGTTTCCCACCGTACTTAATCAAAATTGAAGAAAAAAAAAAAAAAATTGAGGAGGTAAATCAAAAAAAAGGCTCTGTAGCACCCTAGCGACACTCAAAATGTATCTTTTTAAAAAAAAACCATCAAAATCGGTTGAAAATTGGCTGAGAAATCTGCCGAACGGTAATTTTTATGAAGTATGGAATAGAATTTCTACGAAGAATGGAATATAATTACCGTTCAGCAGATTTCTCAGCCAATTCTCAACCAATTTTGATAATTTTTTTTTTAAAAGATACATTTCGAGTGTCACTAGGGTGCTACAGAGCCCTTTTTTTAATTTACCTCCTCAATTTTTTTTTTTTCAATTTCGATTAAAACAGTGGGAAATTTGTCTGACTTCCCCTTAAGGTGGCTTGTAAGTGCTGCCCCGTATCTAGCAGGGGCCCTTGTGGGTGCATAAGTTTACAAAAATTTTAAACAAGAAAAAAAATTAATTTTTCCTATTTATTATGATTATCGGAACATGATAAAACCATTATAAATCATTTTAAAACAAAACTTGAGATAAAAATCATACAAAACATTGATAAATTTTATGTTTTAGAGGTTATGTACCGGAATTTTTAATTTTTCTTAAAAATTAGTCCGATAATCCCATATTGTTATAATTTTAAAATAATCTGTAACTTTTTACCTTTAAAATGATACCTGACTCGTTGCATACTAGTGTTTTTAGACAATTTGGGGAATTTATAAATGTTTTTTCCCATAAGAGTCCATGTTAAAAAAAAAATTTTTTAATGATTTTTTTCTCGAAAATAAGCCCGATGACCTTCCTAGTGTCCTCTAGAAAAGTTGTAGGTCTAGCTTCAAGGAATCTACCTGATTTTTTTGACACTTACTAGTGTTTTTTTTAAATTCTTACAAGCCACCTTAATTATTGAATTTTGAGTATTTTACCCCTTAGTGACGTCACTGAGGGGTATTTAACGTTAGGAAGTATATCTATAGCTATACAAATTGCTGAAACTCCATAAGTCAATATCTCCTTCAATATTGTATAAAAATTAATAATTCTTTTGCTAAATTTTTTTTTTCAGGCCTATTATTTAGATGTTTATTTGAAAAACGAGTTGAAAAAACTCGTTTTCGGCGAGGTTTTTGGACTCATGCAACTTCTCGATTGTGCTCGCTTTGTACAATGGAGTAATAATCCCTTTTTTTTTTTTTTTTTATTACGAACTGCAAATTAGTCACATAATCATAACTATCATACCCATGAGCAAACAAATTAGGAAATCCCATCGGGATTTTATATTCCGACTTTCAGCAAAACAAATACAACCCCGTAAATATGTTACAGCAAAATTTTTCCGCGACACAGCAAAAAAGTAAACCACAATACCCGGAGTAAACTGTAAATTTTTTCATTAAAACGTGCTCGCCCGCGCACCCTCTTACCGGGAAAACCTCGGGGAAAACTTAAGCTTTAAAAAAAATTTTAATTCAATAAAATTAAAAACCAAATTACGCGTTTAACCGACCGCAACCGAGTTGCATGCCGGCACGCGAGTGACTCGAGCAGGTTTTACAAAGGAAAAAAACTCTTCGGGGCGTCCTTCATCGATACGACAAATCCGCGGGAGTATAACAAAGCGGGGCTCCGCAGCAAAGGTATTTCGTGCTTTTTCTTCTCTCTCTTTTTTTTTTTTTTTTTTGTTTCGGGGTCGTAATTCGGACTCATCTTTCGCAGCAGCCGTAAAACGAGCGAAGGACACGGAGCCGGCTATAATGCAGGTAGCGCGAAAGGAAGGCGAAAAGGAGCTGCGAGAGGAGGGGAGGGGAATAACGTGTAATTTAGGTCTCTTCGGACGCCTACCGCACTTACTCCGATACTGCTGCATCTGCAGGTAGCCAGCCTGGGATGGATGCGCACCCCCTTCTTTACTCTTGCCCTTTTTTTTTTTTTTTTTTTTGGTTTTCGAATATTCAAACGATCGGCCTTTTTCACTCTCTAAATTACTCTCGAGTTTTATGCGGTGATACTGTGGAGTGCGAGCTACTGGAATTACGGGAAAAATTTTTGCTGTAGGGAATTCGGGAGAGTGAGCGGGATGTTGTCTTGTGCGCTCTTGACTATTTTGATTTTGAATGACTTGAATCATCAATTATAATTCCTTTACAAAAGTTAATAGAAATTGCAGTAGTAAAATTAAAAAAAAAAAAAAAAAAAAATTTCATTTTGATTGAGATACGACCCATGGAAAAGGACGAAATTAAAAAAATAAAAATTTGTTAAGAAATTAAATTTGTCATTCAGATTTTATTTATTTAATGGCATCAGTGAACTGTGCTCCAAAAAATTTTTTTTTTTTTCAACTGAATGTAGTATTATTATTTATAGTAGTGTAGTATTTATTATGTAAACTTAGATATGTTCTTAAACTTAATCTAATTTTTGGAACTCGACTCGGAACTCGATCAGCAGAGCATTTGATCTGAACCCCGCTATCCTTAGATTATTGGTTTAATCTTTTTTTGAATGAATAAAATTCTATAAGCTGTAGCATATTTATTCGATCTGCAAGAAGTCTCTGCACTTTTGAAATTGTTTTTATTAATTTTTTTTTTACCGTCATTAATCTCATAAAAAATTATGTAATAATTAATAAATATGTAATAATTAATAAATTAGAAAATTTTTTATAAACTAGAAAATGATGAGATTATTGAGTTGAGTTGATAGTAATTTACAAGAACCTAACGACCGTAATAAAAACAAACTATCGGGCGATAATAAAACAGATAAGTATAATTTTTTATTTCTAATGTCTTCAGAGAAAAGTTTCATCACACGCTGTGATGGATGCCAGCAGTTTATGATTTTAACTCGTCTCTTTCTCTGTCTCGAGAGAGAGATTTAGTCGTTAATTTTCATAGTCATATTTTTCTCGGGAATTATTTGCATTTTTTGCCTTCTTTCTCCTCCGCCGTATATATAGAAACATCAAAGACAACATTATTTTTTTATTTTATCCGTCGATAGTTAAATCCCCATTTCCGGTGAATTGAGTTTATACGTGATAAATAAACGTTTACGTAAATATTTAAAACCGCTCGAGGGTCGTCGTATCTCAAAAACGAAGTAAAATGAAAAAAAAAAAAGTTCATGAGACTATATTGTATCGTTATTCAGAAATCGGCGGGCGGGCAATTTAAAATTTTGTGACCGTCAGGCGTCAGAGCATTCCTCCGGCTTCCTTTTCTCCCGCCCGCATTATTTACCATCCTCAACTGCGCATGCTGCAGTTTTAGTCTTTTCTAATGGTCCACCCTAAATAATTTTTGGTGCGAGTTTAAACTTGTTTGTCAACAAGTTTGAACGATTTACGTTGCGGTGGCGTCCTTCATTTTTTTCAATGACTAGTTTTCATTTATTTGAAAATTCAGATCGCCATTTTGAAACAATTAAAATTCGTCAACCATGCAATAGCATTATTTAAATTTATTTGGAAATTCCGGACAATATTTAAATATTTAAACTAACGAACCGACGCGCAAAAATTGTCTGTCAATTTTTTCAACTCTGCATGCATTTATTTAATATTTCAAATTTATCAGCAATGGAGTGACGCATGATAATTGTCTGTTCTCTCGTTGCGCGAACTTGCGCGTGCTTGCAACAGTAAAGAAAGAAAAAAAAAGGGGGAAGAGATATTTAAAAAAACTAACCTCAGTCCATTATTGAGCACGATGATGGGACTGGACTTAGACCTGGGCAAGGGCGACCGGCACCCTTGCTCCTTGTGATCGAGCAAGACGCGTCGATCGAAGGGAAAGTACCGCGAGCACTTTTTGCACCTCGGTGCGAGTCCGCGTATCTTCAGCCTCTTGATGATCTCCTCTTCGCCCCGCATCTTCGTTAGTCGGGATCCTCCGGCTGCTCCTTTTTTCCCGTCGTCCGGTTGGTTTTGCCTCGGAACCATGGTGTGTGTGCGCGCCCCGCCGGATGTACGAAAATACAGAGGATGCTTTATTTTTGGCGCGACGTTGAAAACTACGATGCCGCACTCGGGGGAAATTGTAGAAAAGTTTCGAAGAGCTCGTGATAGCTCGAGACCTCGAGGTGCACTGTGGCTTACGGGTAGCTTCGGGCACCCAGCAGCAGCTGATTCACCGGTGCGAGTCCGTGCAGGTCGGGACGCGCCAGCAAACCCAACCGCCCGGCAATCGATTTCACTCAGGCTATCCGCAGGATAGCTCTAAGCTGAGGCGGGCTTTTAGCCAAGTTCGAAGGTGAGCTCACCGGAGCTAATGCCCGAGTTAATGACTCTATATAGGTATGCAGGTGGATGAGCCAGCGTATTTTATTGTCACTCGCCTTATCTTTTATCTCGGGGCTGCTGGGATCTGCGTTATCGACCGAGTTCAGGTAAACACCGTGATTCTTACAACTCCTTGTTTATACGTTATGGGAATTACATTGCGTCATTTTGTGTATGTTTGGTTATGTAGAGTGATGCAAGTTTCGATAATTGTTTCGGTTTTAGCCACGCACATGTTTTCATGCGATGTTGAGTAATTTTAGATAAATTTTGTTTTGAAATCGGGCAAATTAAATGAAAATACGTCGATGTGTTTGTCTTAAGAAGAGCAAAAAATTTACTCAATTTTAATTTAAATTCATTTATTTTAGTTTTAAATTAACCTAATAATAGAAATAGTTAACCTAACAATTGGAAAAATTTTCATTACAGACCAGGTATTGTGGAGCTACTGCTCAATTTATATTTAATAAAAAAAAGCCTTTGGTGAATTAATACGGACAATTATTATCGTCAACATTTAATACCTAATTAAAATTAGTGACATGAAAAAATTAATTAAGGTTACAATGAAGTATTGTTTTGATTTTGTTTTAAGATTCATTTATTCAGTAATCATTCACCAGTAAATGGGTAAATTTCATGTAAATACACACATCAAAATTGTTCGTCATTTGTTTAAATTTATTTTTATCAATATAATACGAGTCAACACATAAATCGTGATCTTTAATTAATTTTCATGAATGAGTATTAAAAAGAAAATTATATAGAGGCGTGGCCCGCAACGAATTTAATCATCCTCGTTTCCGTCAAATAGAATATCGTCGAGTGCATTTATACGATATCCCATAAAATCCATAAATTCGACTCCGCGGGCAATTAATTAGTACGATTCCGAAACATAAATTGTTTTTTAAACTGACAAGTGCTTCTGAATTAACTCATTATGGAAAAAATCGTGTTTATAATCATTAAATCTCTTCCGAAATATCTCCTTCTCTGGTTCCTTTTTCTTCCTCATTTAAAGATTTTTATGGGCTTTGAATGGAATGTTTTTACAGTGTTTATTTTATTGCGTGTGAAGAAATATCTTTTGAGATCGAGGGATAAAATTCTTGAATAAAATTCTCCGAACGGTGAAATATACGCGTCAAGACTGAATATTCATGAATCAAAGTATGTAGATGAGCCTAAGGAAATTAACGCTTTCTCGGGCTCTGTAATTCTACTCGTTTTACAGACGTATTTATTTTTAATTACCTTTTTTTTTTCACCCTGTAATCTCGCCAACCCTATACTTTAATTTTTTTCCACTGCCGATGACTATTATTTGAAAAACTTTGATTCATCGTCACGGATTAAGTAATTCAATTTCTTCAATACTGATAATTGCAGAGCACACTCGGCAGTGCACCGAGAATTGGGTGGGGCAAGGATTCACTTATCTAAAACGATTATCAGTCGTACCAATCCATGTACCTTTCAATCACATGCTTGTACGATTCAAAATAATTTGAAACATTACATAGTTACATTGATGGATCGACCAAAACAGAACATTGAAATTTAATATTAAATAATTATTAATACTTGAAAGTTACTTGTTTGTTACCGATATCATTATTTTTACCATATTATTTTTTGTTTAATTGAATAATTAATACAGTATATAAAACTTGATAAAACCAATTTTCATTGTAATTGACTCATTAAAATGATGAAAATAACTAAATTTTAAATGAGCAATTAACACGTAAATCCTTACTTTATTGTCAATTTTAATAATCAGTCGAAAAAAGAAAAATCAAATAAAATTTTGCAAACATACCAACAATATTGATAAAACAGTCAGATTTGTGACTTATTATGATTTTTCAAATAACTGTGTAGTATCAAGCCGAACGAGGGAGGGTATTGTGTTGTGTATAGCGTAGCCTGCATGAAAATGCAAAACTCCCCCGCGGTAACAAACTCATCAAGCACTCGAGAAAAGGGCGGCTCGCAGGAAAAACGCTAACACGAGTCTCGCGTGGCTAAGGCGATAAATGGAAAAAAACAATAACCGGCTCCGGCCTCAATTACAACAAAATAGCGTAGCGTTTTTAAGCTCCTCGCCGGGGTGGGATAATAATCAAACACTTCCGGAGCCGCGAGTAGTATCTCAGCTGCATTCGGTTCGATTCCTCTTTCCCCCGACGACAACACTATAAACTTGATGCGCGCGTGGGGGACAACTTTTTTGAAGCTGTGAACTTTTATGCGACGAAGGGTTATTTCTTCTTTTTCTCTCTCTCTCGGTTTCAATTGGTTAAGTTCGGGAAAAATAAAGCGATCTCGAGGGGTGGCTCCCCCGCAACGTCTCTCTCACATTGAGATTGCGCGATATCCTTCTTAAATTCTCGTACCAGTCGTGCCCGCACTACCGAGTCGTAAAACCACACTTCGGCGGGGCTTTCAGAAATAATCGAGCTGCGGAGGACTACTGAATTCAATTGGTTTTTTTATTATTTCCATGAAAAACAATAGATTTAAGACTTGTTTTTTGGCTTATCTTCCGTGATTAAATAATATTGTTTTCAAAATGAGTTCTTAACTCTGTTTTAAGAATAATAATTTGTTAAGACAAGATAAAAACGAAAAAAAATTACCAATTGTTTTTGTCATAAAATATTTCCTTTTGTCGTAATGAATTTCATTGTAGTTGGCTTTTTTTCAAACGAATCATGCTTATCATTCTAAATTATAAAATTTCTTGCAAGTCTTTTAGAGATTTTAATATCGATGAGTGCGGAGGAAAATCATGTTTAATTTATGAATAATTGCGAGAATAATTGGTGTATTTTGAGTGTTCTCTTTTGGAGTCAATTAAAAATAACAAACTGTCATTAAAATAATATTAAAAATCGAAAATATCAAACATCTAATGCACACTAAATTATGCAGATGATTCGTTTGGTCATTTTCTAGATGTAAAATGAACAATCGTTTTAAAAATTTGTAGCAATCGCCGCGGAAGCAGATAACTTTCCAGAAATTAAACAGCAGATTAACTTCGCTGTAATGATTGCGCGCGTCGCTCGACGACGATAAAATTTATGCCTATCCTTCCTGTAAACCGTGTGAATAAATAAAATCGAGTCGAGTACCAATACCCAGAACTGATCAAAATAAACTCCGCGATGCTTGGCAATATCAAAAAGTACTTTCAGCTCTTTGTTGGACAAACACTTGAAAAAATTCCCTGCGTACTCGCGGTTCACTTAACGCTGCATCAAAGCTAAAAAAAATTCCATGGCATGGCAAATTGAAAAAAAAAAAAAAATCAATTAAGAGAACCCGAGTGGGGTGAAGTTATCACATCCACGAAATCGCGAGGATGATTCGCGTCAATTACAACTTGACTCTCTCGAATTCCCCCGCAAAAGTAATACAACAAGATCGAGAGGGAGGGAAAAAAAAAAAATTAGTAATTCAAATTTGTCCTTGCCAGAACGCGTCGATAAAGCATCGAAAAATCGCGCGTCGTATATAACGACCTCATAATTGGAGTGGGTGAGCCTCTCGTTAAAAAAAAAAAAAAAAAAAAAGTAAGAAATCTCAAAGGGAGGAGGTGGAGATTATTTTTCGTGCTGCTATGGTGGTACGAAAAATTATACGGACCGCGCGCTGCGTAATTAATGGGAGGACCCCCACAAGGACCCTGCCTCGCTCTTCTTTTTTGTCTTGGCGCGGCCTGCAGGAGATTTTTCATTAGCGGTGTTAATGACTGACCCTTTTTTTTTTTTTCTTCTTCTTCTTACCCTCGCCGGTTCTTTATATGTGCGAATGCAACTTGCGGGTTTTGATGTATCGCGCGGCTTACCCTTAAGCTCGTTGCTGCAGACGTCGTAACGGTGACTTAATTTATGGGGATCGATTTTTTTTTCTTTTCTTTTACCGTGCCAGCTCGTTGTACTCGAGGATTTCTTTTTATTGGGTTTGTCATAATAAAGCAATGCATCACGTTTAATATCCGAAATATTACGTTTGTTTCTTGCGGCGAGGCTTGTTCTTGCGGGCGAGAGAAAAATTTACTTGATTTCTGCTGCTTGCGGGGGGTGTTAAGAACGAAAAAATTTAAGCTCGTTTATCTTATACGTACTTCTTTTAGCGTTGAAAATAAACTTTAATTGTGATTTATTTATTTTATCTTGGTTATTTTAATGATTGAAAATTATTCAAAGATTTATTTTTTGTTTCTTAAAAAGCGTACACTCATTATAGTACGAGGCGCTAAGTGGTATTCTAATCAAAACATTTCGAGAATTTAAACCTTTTTTTTTTAGTTTTAGTAAACTGTTGCAAAATTTAGTGCAGTTTCATGCTCGTTATTTCACACGTTGTTTCAAAATCTTATTTCAAGAACTGGAAGTTTCTCGCGTATGAACGTTACCTCGAATGTTACTTAAATACTTACAATACTTAAAAAATTTCGCCAATAATTACAAAAAAAAAAATTTTTTAAAGACAAATAAAATAAGTTAGACATATCTTTATATTGACTGTCCTACAAAATATAGTCACAAAATATTTATATCGGTGTTACAGTCTAACTACATATGCGGATCATTAAATGATCCTTACTTAAAATCACCCCCGAAAAACCTATAATATCGATTAGTAATCAATATTACAAAAGCCACAACAATATATGCAACTTCTGGGTTTTGCAATAAAGGAACATCTAATGATCCGAAGCAACCCCAGAAAGATGCAAAGAAACCTGCAAAAAATTATTATTATTATTCCCTATTGATCCTCAACTGTCCAACGTTTCGAGCTCGGTTCGGCTCCTCATCAAGGACCCATAGTAATATTGATTACTAATCGATATTTTAGGTTCTTCGGGGTGATTTTAAGTAAGGATATGCAGTTAGACTGTAAGAATAAATATAAATATTTTGTAAATAAAATAAGTAATACTCCTTTTTAAGCTATTTATACCAAGTGTCCGAGAGTTTATCTTCAATATTAAAAGAAACTTCAGATAAATAAACAAAAAATTTATAGTCCCCCCAGTAATCCGTCTATCAATCGTTATCGATGTATTTTACTCGGTATTTTACCTCTCGCTACACGACGTCAATAAAAAAGCGTTCGTTCCCATTAGTCCACGTATTGAACTCTCGGCTGCACCTCGCCGATAGCCGATACTCTGGTAGTTAAATAAACAAGTGTTTTTATTAAAATGCCCTCGTCGGTATGGCATTACGGCTGAGTTACGAGGCAACAATGTTATTCATTGTGGCGGCATTGCCCAACACTTTTCACTTAAACCCCCGTGAGCTATATGTGTACACAAGCCCCATTGAAGGACGATTGATCGTGATCGATGACTTATGCCTCGGCCCCGCGACAATACCCGCCGCGGTCACGCAACGGTATTACAAACGACCGACCGAGAGAGAGAGAGAATAAAAATAAATAAAAAAAGGGTTATTGGTATTATCTCCGTTCTAATGCCGTGGAATATCCCGAATGCTTCGGGTAGCAGTTTATTTGTTTTGGAAAATTAATTAGTCCCTCTTACGCTTGATAAAACACCCCAGATTACGGGACCCCGAATTCCATTAATCTAAATAAAGTCGTGTCGGTGAATGAATAAAACTCAGGGAATTTCTAAATTAACGCTCCATGCTCCGGCTTGCACAACCTGCAGCCGAATCGGCGCGATTGAATGAATTTTTCTTATGATATTCTGACTTACTTCTTTGAATGCCTTCTCGATGACGCCCACGCAGCTCTTGCAAAACTAACCCGCACTATCAAAAAACAATAACTTACTTTTCCCAACTCCGCGGGGAAAATCACCGAATTCCGTGTAGCGTACGCCGCGCGACTGCTGGGGAAAATTATGGCGGCCGACGATAACGCGAACCGATAAGAAGCCACCGGGCTTAATTTATCGCCAGATAAGAACGCACTCACACACAGACTTTCGGGGTGACGCAAGATTTCGGATAAATAATTCGGGTAAGAGCTGAGTAATGGACCCCCGAGTGCTGTTCTTTCGTTTACGCGGACTCAATACGAATCTCTCCGAGGGCGCGAATTGCCCCGCAACACGTGAATGCAATTTGAATATTCAGAAGCATGATTTAATGGTACCCCATGCGTGCGTCTATCATTTCGGACGATTTTCTTTTGGGGATTACAATGGGAGTTTTGGCTTTGATTTTTAATAATGTTGAAAAATCATTTAAACATTGCGTTGTTTAATATGTAAGAATTTATATATAGTTATGGTGAGCTACAGTACAAACTTTTAGAAAATAATGAGAATTTGAGTTTTTATTCTAGTGAAAATTGTCTAATCATTAAGTTCTACTAATCATATGCCCAACATATGCCTTTGAAGAAGAAAAACCTATGTCAAAAATCTGTCTAGCGAATATGAAATTAATTTTTAATAGTATATTACAGTCCCGAGGGAGTCAAAAATGAGGTAGCCTCGCCTTCGGCTCGGACATCAATTTGAGTTTGCTAAAGGTTAGCTCATTTTTGCACTCCCAAAGGCTGTATACTATTTTTCACGCTAATAGTCAGAAAGTACAATATTCGTCGAGATATTCGTTTCTGGTACGAGCCCGAAAATTGTACTTTCGGGCTACTAGCGAGAAAAAGTGTAATAATAAAGACTTTGTACCTGTACTGCACTGTAGCCCAGAAATAAATATTTCAATTTTTATCTAAGTTTTTGACTTTTTTATATGCATGTAAGTATGATGTTTTTTTTTAACGGAACTATCTTTGTTTTAATCTAAAAAATATATGTATACATAGATAGCCATATATAAATGTCCGTGATTTGAAAATCAATTTGAATGCTTATCGGTTACTTATAACTTCGGGAAATTTTCTCCACTCTTTAGGTCTTGCACCGCAAATGTTTGGCTGAGCCCAGGATAAATGTTGTCGCACAGTGATGATGCGTCTAATGTATGCGCGGTGTACGCAAACACGCCCAAATTATTGCATACACCCGGGGGAGGTGATTACGTAATTTTACTTTGTTCGCCAAGAGTATTTTCTATTTTATCATCTTGTATATTAAATCTCGGTAGTAGCGTGTCTTTGAAGTTAGTATCTTTTACACGCGGTGCACGTTTTATCTAGCCCCGCTAAATTTTAACGCAATAATTTATGCCAAGTAGAAAGCGAAAAAAAAAACTACGGTAAGTAGTTTTTATTCGTCGTAATTACACGCTTCGGGGTTAATTTGTCTTATCGCGTTTCATCGTTTTTACATAAATATATAGCCTTTTTTTTCGCTTTTCGTGAGATAAAAAAAAATATGGCGCAGCTTGTAATGGGGTGTTTCATTTCAATTAAATACTTCCTCTTTAGAGGAGGATTTTTTTTAATCAAATGGGGGTAATATACCAACCGGGTTTTATTTTAATAACGAGCTCTTTCGTGAATGCTTAAAATACTACATGCGGCGTTTTACATAATTTCTCGTAATTTCTTGTTAATTAACTGGATCAGTTGGTAAGACTTGCTTGGTAAAAAATAAAATATTCGTTACAATTGATTGCGAAATAAAATAAATCTTAGTTTTGGCGTTCTAATTAAGAACAAAGTCCTGTCTTATCTAGAACAAAAAATTAAAAATTTTCGTGTGGTTAAGATCGTTATCAAAATTTTGAATTTTTCGGAATGAGATATAGAAGATAATCATTTTTACCACACCAATACCACACGCGAAGAATATGCAAATCAACCCCCTCGAGTGTTGTACAAACTACACAAACGTGGGAAAAAAAAATCATCTAACTTGTTCTTTTGTATGTTAAAAATCAGGAAGAGTGCATAATACAACATTTTATGTAATATACCCATTAAATATTCTTGAACATTGTTATTCGAGCTCGAACGATAGTTACTTGTTGTTATTGGCCATTAATATTTAAAGATATTATTTAAATTTTTTTACACTTAAAATATTTTTGCTCAATTCAAAGATTCAAACTACTTATTCTATAAATTCAAATCCAATTTAAGCGGTTTAATCACAATGGTGGAACTACAAGTTTTCAGTAATTTTTAATAATTTTAGTTTTCAGGGTAATTTACAGTTAAACCGAACCGAAGTGATTATTGTGCTCATATCTCCTTTATTCAAAATGAGTAGGCTGGTATTCATGTATAAAATAAGCACGTACGTACACAAGGCTAATCGAATGACTTGGAAATTTGTTCATGTCGACAAGTGGATTCTCAGAGCGTACATGAGGGTTCGCTTGAAGCACTAAAGAGTCGAAAGTTTTTGATCATACTTAGAGCTAAAAACAGCCTTAAAATATGTGTATAAGAAAAAAACGAGGAAAAAAAATTTTTTTTATAATTAATATTTTGAAAAAGTACATGTTTTAACCGCTGTAATAACCAAATTCTGAGATTAAAGTTGTTTTTTTTTTAAATCAATAGAATAGATGTTTAACTTGATAAAACTAAACCTGAGTCTATTTTGGAGCCATTCATCAAAACCGTGGTTCATCCCCATTTTAATTACGGTAGCCATCTGTATTATTTCAAGTGCACGCAAGCCCATAAAAACCCCGAAATTTTTTCTTTCCCGATCCCCAACACGCATCTTCACTCCAATCTTTGAAAAAACATCCCGAGATCCCACCGGAAAGTTGCGCTCAATCCCAAAGAAGAAGAAAAAAAAAATCACATTTCCCACTTCCAAAAATAAGAATCTTTGTTTCCCTCGCCCCCTTTCGTCGCCCTTTCGAAATAAGAAGAGAAGCCCTTTCCATTGATACAAGACGACTTCCTCGGGATGTTAAAGGGCTCGAAAAATAAATCAAGTGCGCGCTGTACACCGTGGAGGAGCGTATTTATAGTCCGTGTAATTATATTCTCGTGCGCGCGGTTTTCTCGGTAAATTAATCTGCTCGCGCCAACGGACATTGACACGCGGCCGGCTGCAAGAGAAAAAAAAAAAAAAAAAAAAGATAAAGACTCCTTGTTCTTGTTCTTCGTCTTTTTATTCTTCTTTCCGGCTCTGAGTGCAGTGTTATCTTTGTGACTTGGGAGTTTCGGGAGGGCTTTGATGTAGGAGAGAATGTGTTTTTATTCCTTCGCGCCCGCGCGAGAACTTGGGATTATGAAACTTTTGACTGTAGCCAGCTTTAAGAGTACTTTTTCACCTTTATTTATCGAAGGTAATTTTCTTGATGACAGCCGATTGTTTTTCAAAGGGGGGCTGTTTAATTTACCATCTGATACGCGCGCCGCGCCGGGCGTAGCTGATACGCGCTCGAAATAATAATCCGCGATGAATAATTCAACCCGCGAAAGATAAGCTCCACACACGAGCGCTACCACTACCCCTCCCCCGAGAGCTTTATTTTTCGTACTTCGAAAGAACTTGAAAAAACGGGGATTCGTAATTAACATAATTAAGCCCCTCAGTGTGTTTCGAAAAGCATTAGATACAAACTCCGCACTCGCGAGCTTCCCTGCGGTAGCTTACCGGGGCGGCGCAGGGATATAAACTCGGAAAATTTTGCGGGAGGTTTAAATCTCCTCGACTTTTTTCTTTCTCTCTGTTTCCTTTAAATATTTCGGTTTATTCACCGCTCTCGTTATTCAAAATCCACCTGAAATACCGAGCGTGTGTACTTTACTTATGCATGCATGAGGAGTTTAGGTAAAACATCGGTGCCCTTGCGAAATACCTGCGCGAAACACAAAAGTTCGCGACAAAAAAAAAATAACACAAATAATGTCTAACCAATCAGAATTTGATCGCGTGTTCGAACGCCGCGCCGCGGCATCTGTTGCATTATACCTACCTCCTCGAAAAAAACAACCCCGCAAATTGAATTTGAGTACCAGTTTACGAGTCGTATAATTTTATCCCACCTCTAGCCCGGGGATGGAAGGGATAAAAAAAAAAAAAATTAATTCACCTGGAGCCCCTCGGCGAGCATCAAAAACTAAGATTTCTTCTTGATTTTGTTTTTTCCAGCCGTTCGCAGGAACTCCGTCTGCTGCCACAAAGGAGGAGAATTAAAAAAAAAAAGAAGGAGTTGGAGCCTGCCACAAAGAAGAGAGCCTTGGAATTTAGTAGAAATGGCGGCCACGCGTCGTCGCTCCCCGGCAGTCGGAAGCGGCTCGAGATGAGCGATGATGGCCTGCAGCAGCGCAGGTGCAGCGACGCCGGACAGCTACTCCGGTCCTAAGTCGGCGCCCTCGTCGGTCGTCTCCTCGCCCGTGCACCACCCCTCGGTGGTCATGACAGGTGCGGGAGGTGCCGTGGCCCGACGGGCCAACCTCGAGTTCCCCCCGCCGCCGCCCTACCCACCGCCCCACAAGGCCAACGGGGCCGCGGCCGTCGCGGTCTCCGAGAGCCCGGACTACCGGCTCTACTACCACAAGGCCCTGGTGCACCACGCGCCCAGGGACTACTCCTACGCGTACAACGCCGCCGGCGGACACTCCAGCCGGACCGGCTCCCCCATAGGGTGCTCGGCCGCCCTGGTCAGACTGGCCCAGCAGCACCCCCAGGAGTACCAGCTGATACAGCAGCACCAGGAGTACCAGCTGCTCCAGGCGCAGCAGCAGCAGGAGCAGTACCAGCTCCTGCAGGCCGAGATCGGGGAGTGCAGCGGCGCCGAGGGCCAGCAGCACAAGAACTACCAGATGGTCCAAGCCTACCAGCTGCACCGGATCAAGAGCGATCCGCACAAGAGGCACACCTACGTCACCAGGTACGGCACCGAAGAGAACATCTACGAGGAGATCTCCGAGATCAGGTGAGTGGATGGTGGCTTTTGAATTTAATTTTGTTGAAGGATTGAGAATATTTAGGGCCAAAACGAAACGAGTCTATTATTGAAGTAGAGTCCGAGATAAAGTTTTTTGCGAGTAGTTTTTTCCTCGGTTTTT
Organism: Encarsia formosa; assembly: GCA_038277355.1. NCBI lineage: Eukaryota > Metazoa > Arthropoda > Insecta > Hymenoptera > Aphelinidae > Encarsia > Encarsia formosa. Next base: position 18,322,782 of record CM076186.1, on the reverse strand, counting down.
TCAGATAACGTTTTCAAATGGTTGCAGAGAGATTTTGAATCAGCAGCGATCCTGAAATTTTGATAAAGTCTTGAAATTATTTTAAAACCCCATTTTAATCTCGATTTTGGCGGAGATTTAAATCTAGTACCATATCCTGGTAGAACCTTCGAAAAAAAAAAAAAAAAATTTTTACCAGGATTAAATTTTGGTTAATTCACAACCGAACCCCTCTCTTATCCACCAGACTAATAACAATTTTATTTGAGCGCGCATCAGAGTTTAGAATAATCAAGTCATTCACGATCGATCAAAGACATCTGCTTGATAAAACGAATTTTTTAAAAAATTAGAGACCGCACCAGACTCGTTTCGTTAGGCCAGCAGCTGGTGCAAATTATGATTTTACTCGTTGGCGAAAGAAAGAAAAAACTCGCGGGGCGATGGTATCAGTGCCCTTTCTCCTCGAGGGGGCAAGGGGTGAGATTAATTTTATTTGGATTGATGGAGTGTGTGATGGTGATTACTTTGAGGATAAACGATCGTGACGTAATTGCCTTCAATGGGTTTCGAGTGGAGGAGGGTATTAGTTTAATTAGCTCGATTGACGGTGCGGCCATTACACCACTTCGGAATATACATACATCGAGCTCGGAAATCAGCATCAAAGTTGTCTCGTCCGAGTCGATGATTTTTACGAGAGCCAATAAAAAGTTTCCTTCATCGGCGGCAATAAATACCCCGGCCTTGTTCACTCCTCCCCGGTCCGTCCATTCATCGGAATTTATCAGACTGACTCGGCTCTTCGGATCAAACATTTCCATTATGCGTTGACAAGCAGCCTCCTCCTCCTCGACCTAATAAACGTTTGATTAAGAAGTTACGAAAAAGGCGTGCACGCGCCGCATTGTCCCGGACCGTACAACACAAAAGCGCGGGGGAGACCGAAAAACACATGTGCGCTCTCCCCTAATCTGAAATATGCGCGGGGCTTTTTTAATTAAACGCCGGGGTTCGATTCGCGCGAGGATTCGCGGCAATTACACGCCACCTGGCACTGTACACCGCCACCGCAGGCGCGTATGTCGCCGAGGGAAAAAAAAAAAAAAAATTCGTCTATGGGTACTGCAGCGGGAGAGATTAATTTAATCGGCCGCGGCGGCTCGGCACGGAGGATGTACATTTTACACGCGGCCGAAATTAACGTTGAGCTGGCCGAGGAGCGAACATGAATGATTGAACGGCTACAACGAGTTTTCACTTTTAATCTCGCTCCGCGAGGAGGAAGAAAAAGAGGAGAGGAGGGAAGATGTAAGTTTTTTAAATGGATTAAAACTGAACCGCTCCTGACTTTTCGTACTTCTTTTGGCTTTTAATAATTCCATGGTCTAATGTTTTAACGGGACGGTTTCAATCTAAAGTTTTAAATAAACGAAAATTTTATTAAGACTTCAGTGCACCGGAGAATTAATTTTATCGGTCAACTTGTCCTTTATAATGATCATTTTGGAAAAAAATACGTAAAAAGCTTGCTTAATAGGAAAATTACCAATTGTGATCTTGGACAAGCGATCGAGCAAGCGATGGTAGATGGCAGTTAAAAACTTGTGATTATTGGAAAATTTCTTTTCTTTGAGTTAAAAGAATTTTATTTTTGACTTAAAATTCTAAAGAAGGGACAAAACTGTGATAGTGGTTGGTTAAAAAAAAAGATTGAATCATACATAGTTGGAATGATTAAATTTTGATTTTCTGAAAATAGTTATTTTTTAAATGAAAAAAATAAATTTTTTGTAAAAGTAACATCACACGGAAAAAATAAAACCAATCAGATTCGAAATTGGCGAGGTACTCAGAATTAGTCAATCATAGACTAGAAACAGCATCAATCGAAATATTTATTCAATGTTCTTCTGAGCCTCTGTCCATTAAATTCTTTTTGAGTTAAAAAATTATTCGAACAAAAATCATTTACGATTGTCAAATTTACAATTTCTACTATTAAAGAAGCACACTCAGAGAAAGATTTGATTGGACCAATTAAATATGCTTTGTTCCCTCAGTAGTCTAAACCGAGGGGCTGATCACTCGATTTAAGGTATTTAAATACCTATTAAATACTTGTTAAATACTGTAAATACTGTAAATACCGGTAAAAAAATTTTTTTTTTTTTATTTGATTTTTTTTGGATAATTATTGATAAAAATGTTATTTAATCGTTTCTCTCACTTAAATTAACGGTAAAAAAAATTTTGCACCCTTACCACTAGGGATACATCTGCTTAAGCGGAGAAAATATTATGAAAATTATTCGTAGGTCCAAAAATCATGTTAGAAAATATTGTATAAATTTTTTTGGCTCAAGATAGAAAATAAAATTTGAAAAACAAAAAATTACTTAAAACCTCAGGGAACTACCCCTTTGACGGGGGTGGGAATTTACAGACATCCCTCCAAAGGCGAAATTCAAAAAACTCAAAAAGTTACTATTTTTTCATAAAATCTTCAGAAGACTCAAGTAAATATGCCAACAATTTATTCTGTTAAGATTTACGTGCGATTGAATAAGTATTTTCAAGGTATTTACAAGGTGATTACAAAATATTTACTAAGTATTTACACGAGATTTAAATCCCGTCGTCTCTCGCGCTTATCATGAGCTCGTAATGAACTTTTACTTGAGTCTTTTATGTAAAATTCCGATGTCCTTGTCAAATTAGAATCTCTTTTTACTTGTTTATTCATTTAATGATTGATATTTTTGTGAAAATCTATTTTTTAATATTTTTTCGTACAGAAAATCTCGTAAATGAAACAAGATTTATTGCATTGAATAAATGTTTAACAGTTACTATTTTTCGTGTTATTTTCATAAAATCTTCAGAAGGCTCAATTAAATGTACCAACAATTTTTTGTGTTAAGATTCACTCGCGATTTAATAAGTATTTTCAAGGTATTTACAAGGTATTTACAAAGTATTTACTAAGTATTTACACAAGAATTAAATCCCGTCGTCTCTCGAGCTTATTATGAGCCCGTAATCAACTTTTACTTGAGACTTTTATGAAAAATACCAGTTTCATTCTCAAATTAGGATCCACTTTTAGTAGTATATTTATTTAGTTTATCATCCTAATTGATATTTTAGTAAAAAGCTACTTATTAAGTATTTTTTCGTACAGAAAATCCCGTATATGAAACCAGATTTATTGCATCGAATAAATGTTGAAAAGTTACTATTTTTTGTGTTATTTTTTATAAAATCTTCAGAAGGCTCAATTAAATGTACCAAGTTTTATTGTAGTAAGATTCACGTGCGATTTAATAAGTATTTTCAAGGTATTTACAAGGTATTTTCTAAGTATTTACACGAGAATTAAATCCCGTCGTCTCTCGAGCTTATTGTGAGCCCGTAATCAACTTTTACTTGAGACTTTTATGAAAAATTCCAGTTTCATTCTCAAATTAGGATCCACTTTTAGTAGTACATTTATTTAGTTTATCATCCTAATTGATATTTTAGTAAAAAGCTATTTTTTAGTATTTTTTCGTACAGAAAATCCCGTATATGAAACCAGATTTATTGCATCGAATGAATGTTAAAAAGTAACTATTTTTCGTTTTTTTTTTCATAAAATCTTCAGAAGACTCAAGTAAATGTACAAACAATTTTTTGTGTTAGGATTCACGTGCGATTTAATAAGTATTTTCAAGGTATTTACAAGGTATTTACAAAGTATTTACTAAGTATTTACACGAGAATTAAATCCCGTCGTCTCTCGAGCTTATTGTGAGCCCGTAATCAACTTTTACTTGAGACTTTTATGAAAAATTCCAGTTTCATTCTCAAATTAGGATCCACTTTTAGTAGTATATTTATTAAGTTTATCATCCTAATTGATATTTTAGTAAAAAGCTACTTATTAAGTATTTTTTCGTACAGAAAATCCCGTATATGAAACCAGATTTATTGCATCGAATAAATGTTAAAAAGTAACTATTTTTCGTTTTTTTTTTCATAAAATCTTCAGAAGGCTCAAATAAATGTACCAACAATTTATTGTAGTAAGATTCACGTGCGATTTAATAAGTATTTTCAAGGTATTTACAAGGTATTTTCTAAGTATTTACACGAGAATTAAATCCCGTCGTCTCTCGAGCTTATTATGAGCCCGTAATCAACTTTTACTTGAGACTTTTATGAAAAATTCCGGTTTCATTCTCAAATTAGGATCCACTTTTAGTAGAATATTTATTTAGTTTATCATCGAAATTGATATTTTAGTAAAAAAACTATTTTTCAAGTATTTTTTCGTACAGAAAATCCCGTAAATGAAACCAGATTTATTGCATCGAATAAATGTTGAAAAGTTACTATTTTTTGTGTTATTGTTTATAAAATCTTCAGAAGGCTCAATTAAATGTACCAATAATTTATTGTAGTTAGATTCACGTGCGATTGAATAAGTATTTTCAAGGTATTTACAAGGTATTTTCTAAGTATTTACACGAGAATTAAATCCCGTCGTCTCTCGAGCTTATTATGAGCCCGTAATCAACTTTTACTTGAGACTTTTATGAAAAATTCCAGTTTCATTCTCAAATTAGGATCCACTTTGAGTAGTATATTTATTTAGTTTATCATCCTAATTGATATTTTAGTAAAAAGCTACTTATTAAGTATTTTTTCGTACAGAAAATCCCGTATATAAAACCAGATTTATTGCATCGAATAAATGTTGAAAAGTTACTATTTTTCTTTTTTTTTTTCATTAAATCTTCAGAAGGCTCAATTAAATGTACTAACAATTTATTGTAGTTAGATTCACGTGCGATTTAATAAGTATTTTCAAGGTATTTACAAGGTATTTTCTAAGTATTTACACGAGAATTAAATCCCGTCGTCTCTCGAGCTTATTATGAGCCCGTAATCAACTTTTACTTGAGACTTTTATGAAAAATTCCGATTTCCTTGTCAAATTAGGATCCACTTTGAGTAGTATATTTATTTAGTTTATCATCCTAATTGATATTTTAGTAAAAAACTATTTTTTAAGTATTTTTTCGTACAGAAAATCCCGTAAATGAAACCAGATTTATTGCATCGAATAAATGTTAAAAAGTTACTATTTTTCTTTTTTTTTTTTTTTCATTAAATCTTCAGAAGGCTCAAGTAAATGCACCAACAATTTTTTGTGATAAGATTCACGTGCGATTTAATAAGTATTTTCAAGGTATTTACAAGGTATTTTCTAAGTATTTACACGAGAATTAAATCCCGTCGTCTCTCGAGCTTATTGTGAGCCCGTAATCAACTTTTACTTGAGACTTTTATGAAAAATTCCAGTTTCATTCTCAAATTAGGATCCACTTTGAGTAGTATATTTATTTAGTTTATCATCCTAATTGATATTTTAGTAAAAAGCTATTTTTTAGTATTTTTTCGTACAGAAAATTGTAGCAGTTACAATACGTATGGTAAGGATAATAATACACATCGTTGCGACTAGCAAAGCAAATATTCAAAAATCTAACCTATCCAGCTATTTTTAAAAATCTCAATTGAAGTCATTATTTCTTAAATATTGTGATTTTTATAATCACTTGTATATTTTTTAAGATTAAAACTATTCATTAAATACATTAATTATACCAAAATCACAAAAAAGAAATTTTTTAAAATTAAGTTGTGCTATACCAGTGTTTCTAGAAACATGTTAACCCTTAATACGCATTTAGTCAGCGCTGCCATGATATTGTTACTGCTACAATGTGCATCATTGTCTCTATATCAACTATGGCATCTTAGATGTTACAATATATTGTTGACCCAATCAAACCTTTCTCTGAGTGCACTGTTAGAAATAATAACTCGATGGACAGTCAAATTTAAGTGCAGTTTGACCCTATTCATGCCTTCTATATTTTATCTTCTGTTTTTTTTTGTTCTATATTTACACTGACGTATCCTCTCACCCCTGATCCGCGTCCATTTTGTCAGCATTTCTGCAGGTACTTTTCGTTTCACTCTACCTAGTGGTCAAATAAGAACACGCTTACAGAGAATTCTGACATCTTTATTTTAAAGTCAAAAAAGTATTCATTGAAAAAAATTCCAAAAACAGATAGAAAATTTTTGAAACAGAATGCTTTTTTAATTATTTCAAGGATCCTTTTCAAAAGAAAAACAGGCTAAACAGCCATAAAAGAATAATTTTTTAACGAAAACCAACAAAACCTACCATTACAAAGAGTTTTGAAGAACAGACAGATGTTCAAAATTTGGCTACCGCAGTGGGCCCCTTAATCATTTGAAAACAAACATAGCTGCTCTTTCACCTGCAGAATCGTTCCTTACTAAGAACTAATAGAGATTTTTATGAGTGGCACTGCACCATTAAAAAAAAATAAATAAATTTTTCCCTGCAGAACCGCTTTTTTAATTGAATTGACTAACTATTATAGTTAGTATTTTTTACGATTTTTAAAGTTCATCGTGTATGAATAAAAACCTTGATAAAAACGTCAAAAACTCTATTTTGTTCCCCGTTCGATTACAGAAAAAAAAAAAAAATAAAACTCTACATTGAAGTTCCGATCAAGCCGCGCCACGTTCACGCAGTTATTTATCGGTAAACTTGGCGCCATTTTTCAGAGAGCCCGATAGACGCGAGATAACAAATCAGAAAATCTCTCTGGATAACTCCCAAAAAATTTAACGCCAACTTTATCACGTCCATAGAGCGCGAGAGACCGAGGGCAATTAAAGTCCGGGCGGCCAATAAAGCATAAATGATCGAACGAACGAGTATCTCGGGTAGATGATACACACTCCTCCTTCTTCTTCTCGTTTTTTTTCTTTTCGTTCCGCGTCCGTAATTTTAGATCGGTAATCTTTATTCCCCGGCTGGCTGGCTTTTGAAAAGAATAAAGAGAGAGAGAGAGGGAAGGCGCGTGCGGTGCCTCGAAAAACTTGCTGGGTAAACAGGGCATAGTTGGAAGCCGAGTTGAAGCCGAGCGTCCTGGCTGGCATCACCTGCCTGCACATTCGACTGACGCGTGGGCCAACCGTGGAATTTTGAAACTCCGTCTGCCTCCTCTTTTCACCTGGCCCTTGCAGCCTCTGTTGTTACCGAACGAGTGTCCCGGAATAATCCCCGATTTTCTCTTCGAGTATTGCGAGCTCTTGAAAATTTTGGAGAAAGTTTATATCAAGAGTTGGGTTTGTTTGAAAATAACTTTTGTTTTGGGTGTTGAAAAGTTGAGATAGAGATCAAAACTTTTTGAGTTCAAGGATCGGCACATTGATGAAGTATCAACGATATGAATAAATTATTCTGAGGACGTAAAAAAAAAAAGATATTGATTTTGAACGAGGAGAATTTTTTTTAATTATATTTGTAAAGCATTTGACTTGATCACTTTACGCAGAACAGCACGAGGAACAGCACTGATAAATTAGAATTTTTAAATTTATACCGTGTCTGAAACGTTGAGTTTATAACTCAAGCTGTTTAGGTTTGTATGTATAGCTCGCTCTCGTGAGTCGACAATCTCAATTTAAGCCAAAAAAAAAAATTTTTCAGAGCCAGAAGCACGATTTTTTAAAATAAAAAATAGTGAATCTTATAAAAATACAGATATTATAATGATTAATTATTACATTGTTAAAATATTTTCGTTTGTAGGATTACCATGAATTTTAATATTGTGCGGTCTTTGGATTCAAATTCTGTTCAACTCTGATTCAAGTCTTAAAATTGCTTACCGATTGTTAAGAAAAATTAAATTAATTATTTTCAGAATAAACCGAATCTATGACTACTTCTAAAATTAAATTTTTTACAAAGCGTATCTGATGGTAAACCTTTATAAATCTAAAAAATAATAATATTCGAGGATAATACTCGCACATTTTTTTGTCTTTCACCAAAAAAAAAACGATATTTACCTTTTATTTAAATTAGAAAAAAAAAAAGTTCTCTCGCCCGTAGACATAACAATATTGACGCACCAGTGGTCCAAAATAACGATCAAATTTCATCCAGAAAAAAAAGCGCCGCCCTTCTCTTTATTTTAAATATCATCCCGTGCAATCGCAAAAAAAAAGTGGCAGGGGGCTGCACATATGGGAGTAACTTTTGGCGTAAGGGCGGTAGGGAATTATTTGAAATTATCGTTGGCAGAGAGAGAGAGAGAAAAAAGGCGAGAGTAGCGAATAAGTGTATATATGCGGCTCGCGGAGAGAGAGAGAGAGAGAGAGAGGAAAGCGTCCGACACTGTTTTTATATTACAGATACCGTAGGTCGTGTTTCCCTACTTCAGTCTCGGGGGCTCGTAAATTCGAATGGCCCTCTCCGCTACGAAAAGTATAAAAACACGCGCGATAAGCCCGAGCTACCCCAAGAGTGCAGGTATTAAAATTCGCGAAATCATACCTATAGCAACTTGGTCTTATCCCTCTTTATAATGATGAAGCATGTTCGAATGTCTTCGTTTTATAATTGATTTGATTGGTTGACAACGTTATATTCAAAATTTGAATTGCGTATTGAATACTTTGTTATTAAGAATTTTTTGCAATAATTTTTTGAACAATTGAATACTTTCCCTCTTTATAATGATGAAGCATGTTCGAATGTCTTCGTTTTATTATTGATTTGATTGGTTGACAACGTTATATTCAAAATTTGAATTGCGTATTGAATACTTTGTTATTAAGAATTTTTTGCAATAATTTTTTGAACAATTGAATATTTTGTTTCAATAAATAGACTTGATTTCTTTTGTAGAATTCTATTAAATAAAATAAGAATCTTTATTATTTTAAAAACAACTTTTGAAAGCTATAACCACAAAAATATCGAACTGAACTTAGCTGCAGGTTGCAAAAGATATATCGATAGTCCCAGCAAAAAAAAATTTTCCGATTTAAAATTAACAATAAGAGGTTTAAATGAATAAACAAAATCGAAAAAAGTGATAAAACCTGTTTTATTTCGTAAGCACTGACTAAGATTCTTGATTTTCTTTGAATTTTTTGTTTATTTAAGTCTTTTATTAATGATTATAAATCGACAAAAAAATTTTTTTTGACATCTTTTTTTTTTTAAATGAAAGTAAAATTTATCGTTTATTTACTTTCATAATTAAAAATTGAGCGCGCTTGCGCGTCTATTGAGAACTAGTTTTTTATGAAAAAATCCAATGAACGCTGTTAACGTAGCTGGTTTTTCGGGTCTCAATGAGCGACTGATTTTTCGATATAAATACGCGCGGCTCAAAATTTAAGCGCACCTGGGGTCCCTCTTTGAGCCGATTTAGCGTACATACGAAGCTTTTGTTTATTAGGACTCGAGCCGCTCTCGGGTACTCGTTAGTTAGTTCACGGGAGTTGTAAGCTCGCGTGGTATATGCTCTGCTTCGGGGGGCATCGATTTTCAAACTGAGTGGCAATTTTCGTTAGGCCGAGCCCGACTCTAAATTGTTTCGAGAGCAAAGGGCTTCGTTAAACCCATCGCTCTCATAGCGGACGGGTTTCACCTGTAAGTTATCCCCGGGCGTAATTGACGCCCGATCCCCCTTTTTTCCTCAAACGAAAATTTGATTTCAAAGGTTTGACGAAAACCCTGGGATGTTTTTTGAAAGGGTTTGGTGGCTGTTTCAGGGGGTGAGGCTGTTTTGAGATAAAACTCAACTCTGCTCAAGAAATAACAGATCTCGTCGAGGATCTCCTTTTCTATTTTTCTCAGATTTTTCAAAGTTTTTGATTTATTACTTTGATTTAATTCTACAGTCTTTTAAATTGGTATAAACTGACAATATTAGTATGAATAATAAAATTCTTCAGTCATTAAAATTGAATAATTTTGTACCTTTTTCAAATCAATCGATTGTTTTATTTTTATTTTGCACGAGATTTGACAGTTTCATGGAATCTGTCACTGTCACATTGTTTATTTTAAAAATTATTTTATATTAGATGCCTACTCACACCATTTTACCTTGAATTTTACAGAGCTTTTGATGTTGGATTAAAATTTTATGGCTTTCTTTGAAAAATCAGTGCTTTTTGTTATTCGACCTTACTTTTGAAAATTTTGCTTTACCCCGGCCTTTACAATTTTTTCAGATTCGAAGTTTAAAAAAACAAATTTTTGTTTTTGTCGTAATGTAATTCTGTAATTTCTTCATCAACTTTTTTGATCAAATTCAATGATCCTTTCTCTAAGAAAACTATTTCTTTAAATATTTTTTCAAACTTCTTAGGTTTGTTATTTTTGATTAACTGCTTTGATCAAAAAATTTCATTATTTTTCCGAAAGAATTTAATTCAATCAATCAGTTTTTATCCAATAAATCCTAAATTAAACTTTTTAGTACTACTGAAAAAATTGTTTAAATCGAGGTTTAAATCCAATCAATCCCTTTTTACTTTACCTCTCTAATTTATTTTTTTTCCTTCGTTATTTTATTTTTTTTTTTAATCAAATCCAGTAAATGATTCAATACCGGAATCCAATTGAATTCCGGTACTTTATGAATTCAATCTCATAACAGCCTAAACACCACGGACGTTGCGGGAGCGGCGGTTCGTATTTCGAAAAACGAATTACTCTTTCACTGGCTTCCCACTGCTGCTGCAGGCAAAAAAAAAAAAAAAGAAAGGGAAGAAAAGTTTAATTTTCCACTAGTTCAATAAACAGTCGAATAACTCCCTCCCTCCCTCCCCCCGTTTACCGTTCGCGGGGGCCCTTTCACTTTTTAATCAATGAAATGGATTTCATTCATTTGAAACCCCGTCGAGGCGAGGGAGGGTTAGCCCGGAATTTTCATCTCTGGCTCCCCTGCGGGAGGAGGATCACTGGTAAAACATATTTCCCGATATGATAAGAGAAGGAGTTGGCGCGACCGGATGTCTTGAATCATCAGGCGCGTATGTCGCGGTAACCCGACGCGAAATTTTATCATCGCTGCAGTTTGCGCATCCTGTATAACTATGTTAATCGAATCACTATTTTTTTTTTTCTCATTAGTGATTCATGCAATCAAATTGATCCTACTTGAGGAGCTTCGAAACCTTTTGATTATATTTGCGACGCGTTTGGGGTGGGGAGCCGCGGCTATTTTCGTACTGCGCTAAGCTGAAGTATGTACCTGTAATGGTTTTAAACCGGTATAATCACACGATGCTGCCGACGGGGTGCGGTGATTCATGCACGCTGGAGCCGCGCCGGTAAATTATGGCCCGAACGAACCTATCTACTCGTTTATTTTTATTTTATTTTATTTTTTTCCATTCGTCCCTGCGTGTATATGTACGTACTTTAAATGTGTTTTCAATCGGTTTTTCACGGAGCTCGTCGAATTTTAGCGTGAGTCAACCACCCCCTTCAATGAGTCTATTGTGCGAGGACTGTGAGAATCTTGTGGGAGTCTTTGCGGCTCTTTATCTCTCTCTCTTAATAGATTTGTTTTTTTTTTTTTTTTTCGAATCTGAGTGAAGCAACTGTAATTTTTTTTATCAGGATAACCTCTTTCATTTATTGAAATAGTCTTTTTTTGGAGGAGGTGGTTTAGTGAGTATAAATAATAAATGTGTATACTTATTATACAAAATTAAAAAAAAAAAAGTGTTTTTAACCAATGAGAAATTTTTTTTTTCTCTCGAATTATCTTTCTTGTTATTTCATTTTTTCTTTGACTAGTTCATTTTAATTAGTTAAACAACTGCCACTGACAACGATTGTAGTTTGGCAAAAGTTGTAAGCAGAAAGCGGGATTTGAACGCTCTATCTTTGGGTTTTGAGCTCGGTATTTAGTCGCTGAACGATGTGTACTGTACAAACTGAATTTGTAACTCTGTAATCAGTTTTTGAGGACAAAGAATTTGAAAATTCCTCGGAAAATTCAGCTTGACAAATTTAATTTCTTTAGCGACTTTAATAGAAACATGACGTTTATTCGTCAAGTTAAATGTGGTTAACCGAGATAAATTTAAAAGCGAATCGAAGGAGGAATCAAATAATGTATGCGACATGTTTTGTTTCACCTGAAAAAATAAATAATATTATAATTTTATACATTCTTGAATTATTTTAAAAATTACTTGCAATACATTATATTTTTATCATAAGCTTTATTTTAAGTTCATTGATTTTATCTGGGTTATATTTAGTTCTGTAATCGATTTAAAAATATTTAAATATCATTTTGAAACTATTTTTTTTTTTTTTTTTTGAGTAACCAACTTTTGATTCAAGTCGAAGAGTCTGGGTAATATAATATTTCAATAAACTCGAGTAAAATCATAAAAACCAAACTTACAATCAATTAAAAAACTAAGAAACTAATAAACCTATTTATTCACAGTCGACAATGCAGAAGAGCACTTCACGGGTCCCGGAGGTCCCTGGTAGCGGAGGAGGTACGCGAGGTGCAGTCGCGTCACCGTCGCGTCCTGGGCGAGTTGAACCTCAGCGTCGAGGCGATGCTCATGCCGACGATAGCCGACCAGGCGAACGGTGACCCGGACGACGTGGCCAACGCCTCCGGGAACACCGACGAGCTGCTCCTCCTCGGGCACACCGACGACCGTCTTCTGTCCTCGCCCATGGGCGGGTGCCCCAACGACCTCGACAGCGGATTCAGCGGGAGCTCCAGTGCCAGCTACAGGTGGGTTTACCTAATTGGATCATTGTTTTCTAAGAAGGTCGATTTTGATGAGTTGTTACGAGTTGCGTTGATTACGTTCAAGTATTTTGGGTTGGTGAGTGACGAGTTAGAATGGGTTGTTTGTTTCGCAGCTCGAGGTCTTTTAAGAAGTTACAAGCAAAGAAGTCGAGAATAATAAAAAAATTATTTATGTACTGGGGAAACTTCAAGAACTGTTATTGTTAGTTAAAATTGAAGATATTTAAATGAAGTTGCTCGTTGAAAAGCTTATCTGAGTCATAATCAAATCTTTTTCTTAGTTGTTACAAAATAATTAAGTTAAGTAAAAATTTCAACGAGAATTTAATTTTCAAACCATTTAAAGTAACAAAATGATAATAAGGTTTGACAGTTATTATTTTTTTCTGCTCTGCAGTTATTGAATTAAGTCTATAAATTAAGTAAAAACGGGATGGCAAATGGTAAAAAAGTACTTCATTATCCATTACGATTTAAATTAATCAAAAAAATGTAATTATGAATTGTAACTATAGCTACACGAGCAACTCATTTACTTTGTTCGTTATGTAATGAAATTAAAAATTTAGTAGATCACAAGGTTCGATGGTCCTAAGCAAGCGCTTCGACTTATAATCCGTCAGTCCGAGGTTCGATTCGAGCTGTGGCTTTTAACTTCTCAAACGTTTGCCTATATGTTTCCAAATATAATAATACACTCAAAAGCGGCAGTTTAAAAAAAAAGTCTTTCAAGTTTTTTTCAATTTCTCAATTTTTTTTTTAGTCAAATTATTTTTGGATACCACTAATAAATTATTTTTTAAACTTATCCCATAAAAAACCTAATCCTCTCCGTAATACTAAATAATAGTACACTTCGTTATAAAACACTCTCATTCTAGTATTAAATAATAATTAAACAGACAAGCCGAGAAGTTTCTAAAACCATAAGGTTAGCGAGCCCCGCAAATTCCCACGAGAAAATATCAAATTTTGAAAACCAAGCCGCTCGAGCTGAATTTAAAAAAAATTTTGAGTTTCATTTTTTTAAATCTTTTTTTTTTTTTTTTCCTCCAGCATCCCCGCGGCAATAGAGTTAGCGAAACCCGATACGTTTTTTATTCTTAGCATGAGGGAACCTGCACGGCGAGCTGCACGGTCTTTCGCGCGTGTATAGACTTACGCTCGCTTGGAGCTTTCATTGTTGAATTAGATTCCTCGCGATTAGACAGTTCTTTGTTTTAGCTCGACACGAGCTTTTCTCGTAAAAACTCGGTCCTGCGTCCTTTGTCCTCGCTAAACTCTCGACTCTCGATCGATAAAATGAGTAATCAACAAATCCAGAGCGTTTCTTTGACTCGAGGACTTTGTGCATCACTCCTGACTCCCGGTAAATCCCTTGGCAAACACACACACACACACACGCGCACGCACACCGTATAATCCCCGAAATCCGTACCTGTCGGGACTACCTGCCACGGGCTTATCTCCGCGCCCTCGAATTATTGCCTTTTTATCTCCCAGCAGACGTCTTCCCTCTCTCCTTTTCTTTTTTTTTTTTCAAATAATTTATTATTTGTCCGGTTGATGATGTAAGCTGGTGCGTGGCGGTGAAAGAAAAAATTTAATGGCCCGGACGCGGGCCAGATGCAGTCGACCGCTAAATCGATGTTTTTGCATTTAAAATGAATGACGCCCAGCCGGGGCGCGCGGTGCCTGCACATTGATTTGGCTAATGGACGCCCCGCCGATTGGAACATCCATCTCGAGTCTATTTTATGCACGAATTGATTTACATGCACCCTGAATAAACACTCCGCGCGTATCGGGATAGAATGCGGGTATCGATTTTCAAAAAAAAAAATATACCCGTCAAACCTCGAGGTGCAGGAAAGTGTTTAAAAACAACACCGACACCCCACTACTGTTTATTCTTTAAAAAAAAAAACAGAGTTGAAAATCGTGTTCGAAAACAGTAGGTACGATTTATCGAAAAAAAAAAACCTGTCGATCCATTAGGGAAGATCGAATCTCGGAACGATGATATTCGAAAAGCGGGGCTTATGTCACACACATGCATGCATGAAATCTTAATGCCCTTATCTAAGTGCACGTATCTCTCTCTACACAGATCAGGCCTGGGATCGCTTCGTCGCAGCCTGGGCAGGACGAGCACTCCCGAGCTCCTGATCAACGGGTACGGTCACCACCACCAGTACTACCACCACCACCATCAGCAGCATCAGCAGAGGCAACATCAACAGCAGCGAGGCAAAACCAAGGCCGCCATGATATGGAAGAAAGGCTGGAAGAAGCTCCAGGCCCTCGGCGGAGGATCGGCCAACTCTTCACTTAAAACTGGTAAGTCATCGGTAGGCGGTAGTTGGACGGTAGCTAACCCTCCCACCTTCGATGTTTTGTGTAATTAATTTTTTTTTAGGAAAGCGCTTTTTCTCAGGGTATACCGCTGTACCATTGGAATAAAAAGTTTCGTGGAGCGAAAATTTGAATTGACCTTTTTACTTTTTTTTGATCGGTCCATATTAATAATTTACCTTTGGAAAAAGCTTTTAGATGTTTTTGAGGAAAATGTCCTTCATGTGATAGTCTGCTCAATAGTCTGTGCATATTTAAGAATTTTTAATGCATTTTTTCTGTAGTTTTGTAGCTCAATGTGACAATATTTTACATTGCAAACTATCCCTGAAAAATTCTCTCGACTGATCAGACTTTTTAAATAGTTTAAATAAATAAAATGCAAATATTTTAGTTCATAAAAAATTCTATACATGTCAAAAGCTCAAGAAATCAACAATAATTTCTGCTCTGTACAAATTAAGGTATAAAAGTTATTTTGTATTAAAACCAATTTACAGGAAAATAGAATGAAATTAGATAATTTTAAACTTCAACTCAGTTTCTCTGTAAAACACAACTGTTAAAATCAAAAAAAAAAAATTTCAAGCTTTCGAAATCCCGTTACAAAGTGTATAACGTCTCGTAAAATCCACCGGGGGGGGGGGGGGTCCACTTAAACAATTGTTTTACAGAAAAAGTACACTAATCCCGGCGTTTGCGTTCAATTATTCACGAGGGCTCACCGAAGACAAGCCGTAGACAAAGAGCCTTACAAATTAACGCGTCGGCTTGGCCTCAGCTCCTTGCAAAATTAATGAATCCTCCCTCGCTAAGGAGTCAGCCGATGCTCCTGACCCATCAACCAAAGCCTGTTGTCTCTCACCTCAAAGGCATCCCTGCATCGCTCAATCATCACGGTGACCCGAATTTTTTAACCGCAAAACTTGCAGTTTTGATCTTGACGAACTTCACCCGGGTGAGGGGGTGACCGAAAAACTTCTTAACGACCTAACTTTACCCCCCCCCCCCCCCCCCCCAGAAAAATTAATCGCTTATTTGCCATAAAGTTTAATGAGACCGGCAGTTTCCCGAACGAGATCGAGCAAAAACGTCCGGGGAAGATTTCTCGATTCAATTTGTCCCACAGGAACGGACGGAAAGGGTGAAGCGTCCTTTATATTTTTTTGCACCCGACTGTGTAAATAAGCGTGCTTTATACTTTCGCAGTGTAATGAAAGAAAGGGGTGGGCGAAAAAGAGAGAAAGAAATATCTTCTTACGGCATAATTCAAGGACGAAGATGGTTTTTGCAAGTTAAACAGTAAATATTTCTGGAGTCGCTCAAAGGCGTCGTAGTCCCACCTGACACCGGATGAAAAAAAAAGTCGAAGCGACAGAAGCAGCAGCTGAGTAACGCGATCTCTCTCGGCTCAAAGCTCGCGGGCTCATCGTATAAACATGAAAACGCACGCTGCCGGGGCTAATCTTCGCGGGGCGCTGAATCTCGAGAGACGATAACCCCGGCCGTTATCGCACTTGACACTGCCACTGCGAGCGTAAATTTCTTTTTTTTTTTTCCGTAAATTAATTACGCCGCTTACGATGCGCTAAACTGCAGTTGCATCTCGGACGTCCCGGGAGCGGTGCCGCTTCTTTGTTAATAATTTTTCGCGCGAGTTTGTTCGTGCTGGATCATAGAGGAGTAACGGGCTTAGGTGCGTTTTTTTTTTTCTTCTTAATTCTGTACTACCGAGGATGTGTGTGCGCGAGTGCGGTAGGGAGGAGAGAAGAGCTAAATTAGCCGGTTAACGTTAATGTACATTTGAATTGCTCGGCTGTAAAGAGTCTTGACTTATTGCTGCTCCTACATCGGCTGCTCGAATGGAGTAAATTGTCTCTGCGGCTTACTTATTTTTTACCCCCCCCCCCTCTCTCTCTCTCTCTTTAATTCTACTTTGTGGGAAAATAAGACGACGATTTCTCTAGATGTAAAGTGGGATAATTGGGGAGCAAAGCAGTACTACTACGCTCGTATCAAAATTCAGCGCGCGACGCGAGCGAGGACTTTTTTCATAAAACCGAGCGACTTTGAACTTGTAAACCCGCCGAAATGTGTACAAACGAGTTTTAATATACGTAATGATGCGCTTTGACTCCAATTAAAAGTACCATCTTTAACGAGCCAATCATCATAATTTTCTTACCGATATATAAATAATTGAAAGGAATACGGCCGAGCGAAACAAAAGAAAGAAAGTAATGTGCACCGCTGCGATAATAAGCGGGAGTTTAAAAAAAAAATTTTCGGAAAAAACCTCGATTCTCATTCGGCTGCAACAGCACAGCTGTGCAAAGGCTGTGAAAAAAAAAAAAAAGAAGTTTAAAATCGCGAGATGAATACGGAATTCGTTATTTCGGACGCGGTGCAACGAACGCCGCGTCGGTCAGCGAGAAGAAGAATTTCGACTCGGACTTTCAACTCGGTTTTATATCGAGGGCTTTTCGAAGGGGGGGACCACAGAGAGCATCTCTCACGCAACAAGAAATCACAACTTCGACGAACGAGCCGAACGGACGGAAGTTTGTGGAATTACCTCGTTTTCATTGTTTTTGCCCGCAGAGCTCAAAAGGCGAGCCGACGCGCGGGGGTCCCTCTATGATATTTTCGGACGGAATTTATGTTCTTCGATGTTTCAGGCTTCTTTTTTTTTACGACTGGAAAGAAAGAATGAAAGAGTCACGGCGAGCGAGCTGCCCCCAGACCGAGTGTAATCCGTGACAATTAATAGGCGCTTAGTAACTCTCGCGTTAACTGATCACCGGGCTAATCGGTCGAGAAAAAGAAATCTTGGGTGCTTTAGCTTGGTGGTCCTTAATCCACAGTTTGATATCATTTGTCACTGATACAGGCTGACTTGTGTAAATTCAAATATAATCATCTTTTAATTTTAAAGTTTACTCTGAAAGTATCGTCAAGTACGAAATGCGCGACTTTAATTTGTAGATTATGTCGGAATAAGTATTATTTATTGTACTACTTTTTTTTGTACGGCAAACTGAATAAAACAGTGTGAAAGCAACGATTATACTTGAAAAATCCACAAACTAATAATTGTTTTTAGAAAAATGTTCGTTTGTTTTTTTTTTTAACCAAATAAAGATTTTATACCATTGATATTTTTAGTCCCCTTTTTATTATATTATCAAACTAAAAAATATCGACATGTTGGATCAATAAGATAAATATGAACTACGCTGTGCAATAACATATACGTTGAAATCCAAAGCAATAGCATACCTTATCAAACAGTTTTGCAAAAACATCCTTTATTGGATTACCGATAAAAACAGCGGTGTTTAGAATAAAATTTGATATTCTTTGCCGAAATAGTCGTGTTATATACTTTTAAATTAAATTTTGAAAAAACTTCTGCCACTATTATTTGGGTCGATTTTATTATTGCAGACTCCGCAATACTGTTAGCGCGCTCCAATAAGATATGTTATTGCACTGGCATTCAACAATGTACCGAGCACTCCAGAATCATTGATGATTCTTTTGATTCTTTTGTGATTCTTTCATGAATCTTTTGGCAAATTGACAGTGCCTAGAGCCTTAAATTTCAATTGATCAATTTCAATTGATATTTCGTTAAAAATAATATTTTTCAAAGATTTTTACTTGAAAATGAAATTGATATTTTATTGATTATATTAATTTTTATGTGTGATTCTTTTTTAAGTGAATAGCCCCTCGTAACGTACATTATTGCTCAGTCCAGTCCAGATTCATCTCGCTGATCCAACCCGTCAATTCAACAAGTTCACCTCTGTACTTTTTTCTTCCAAAAATTCAAATTTCAAAAAAAAAAAAGTTGTATTTGGTTCAATCTACAATCAAACCCGCAAAGCTTCTACAATTTAATTTTATCTCACAGATAAAATAAATCGAAGCTGCAGAACTTTCAATTTCCAGCGAACAAAGAACCCAGTAGCAGCAACTGTTTTTCGCAAAAATTAAAATCGTCACCGATGTCCGGGAAAGCCAATCTATTTTTCCACGCACGAATTCTCCGTCCGTCGTAATGAGTGTAAAAAAGCGGACACTCTCGTCCCAATATATTTTCCCTCGCCCAACCGTCGATCGACACTACCGCGGCGGGGAGAAAATAAAAAATAAAAGAGGAGGAGGAAGAAGGAAGGGCGTCGAAAGAAAGGCTATCTGTCTGTCCGCCGCTGACCAGGGAGCGACGACGTGACAATGCTGGAAGGTTAATGGAACCGGAGATCGCTGGAGGGGGGAGCTTATCGCTGCCCGAGCCGTGACGTAATTGATAGACGTTGTGAAAAACGTAGTGTAGTACGGAGATGATGCCTCTTTGTGATTATTTGGGAAAATTTACGAGGGCCGAGAGAGAGAGACTTTACGATTCTGATTATTTTGATTCGCTTGATGGATCGAGCCGGCTTTTATTCGGGTGAGAAACGCGTTTATGAATTTGAAATTAGAAAAATTTGATTGATCGGTGCGGACGTCTCGACAAAGGACAGACCCGAGCGGGATACTTCTTCTCAAACAAAGGGGGGCTGGATAAAAAAAATGTTGTTGATTACCAGTAAACTCGTGTCTGGTACGATTTTTCCCACCGCTGAGACCTTGATTGATTTTAGTGAAAAAATAATATTGATAAATCGTTTGCGACTATTGCAGATTGACTCGTTACACATTTATTTCTGACTAGTATTTAAATACACCTACGATTCGAGTTGTAAAAACAAAATATCGACTGTCCCGACGAAGAAAAACCTTAGCCGAAAAACTGCAGATTAAAAATTACCAATAAGAGGCTGAAATAAGTAAATAAATCAGAAAAAAAATTGAGAATCTTGATAAGTCTGCACCCAATAAATCCGATTTTTATATTGTCTTAAATTTTTTAAATCTTTTCAGCCTCTCATTGATAATTTTAAATCTCCAGATTTTCGGCTAAGGTTTTTCTTCGCTGGGACCGTCGATATGTAGGTACCTTTTTTTAAGACTTAACAGGCTAAGATGAGCAAAGCGATTAGATTTATAAAACATTGAAACTTGCAATACTCAGCTAGTCCCAGATTGGTTTATAATCCAACGAAATTCGCGTTTACATGAAACGATTTAGATTTTTACGGAGAAACAACTCACTCTAAACACTCGCCGAGTTATGTATATTCTATACAGCTCTCGTCGTTATTTACAGTTTGAAAAAAGTCCCCCGCGCAGGTTAATGCACATGGGAACTGATTTTAAATCGAACATTCTTCGCCGAGCGTACTGCACCGCGCCATTATCTTCAGGGCTCGCTCTCCAGGTAATAAGATACGCGCAATTAGTTCGAGTTCAATTCATTATCTTGCTTCCCGCCACGTATTAAAAACGTCAGCGGTAAATTCTCTTCCCCCCCTCCCCCTTGTTTTAATCCTTTACAATTCAAATCGTTGCACATTAATCCACGGCAGTCCTAATTTGAATTAAAATTTAAACAAAATATAAGCTTGGCTCTTATCGGGTTACCATTGTAGCCTGTCGATTATCGATTTAGCAACTGCCCTTTTTAATCTCTCAAAAATTTCAAAGTTTATAAAGAGACCCTTTCACCGGTAGAGGAGCAGCGGCGTGTTCCGTTCCAGTGATCTTGGGAGTCGTAAAACAAAGGCGCGCATTTTTCCTACGGTGTTATGTGTCAAGAGAGTCTGCTGCTGGCCTGCTTTTACCAGAGCCCGCTCGCGGTCCATTGTCGAGCATTAGCATTTATTTAAATTGTTGTTGCTTGTTGTTTATTGTTTCTTCTCGCTTTTGTTGCCGGTCGTGTATCATTGTGCCGCGGGTCTCGAGCGACCAACCCGGGGGATCCTACGCGGAAGCGGCCTTAATGAAGGATAAACAAGAAGGGACCGTGCCGCGGGGTTTTAAATTACCCTTTGGGGGTTTTCTGGATTATGCGTGTGATTCATTCATCGCGGGCCTTTAACGTCTCAATTACCGAAGAGCTGGCTGGTTATTGTTTTCCGGGTGATATCTGGATCGTACCAGATACCAGCATTGATTCTAATTTATAATCCTAAAAACTCGATTGATCAATTAAAACTGGGATGCGTCAAAAGTGTCTGGCTTAACTGCTCTTAACAGTTTGGTTAAAGTGTTCTCTAAAATCATGATGGAAAAAGTCTAAAATTTTATATGAGTGTTATTCTGGATATTTTTTTTTTTTCAAGTTAGTCGTGTAAATAATTTAGTTGAGCTAGACCTGTCTGTATTTACCATATGTGTATTTTATGTTAAATAAATTTTTCAAAATAATTTTGATAAACTTTGCAGATTAAAACACTGTAAATTCATTATTTAAATTGCTAAATTATAATCCTATAAAATAAATTAATCCCAAAAGGTCAAAAAAGTAAATTATTGAAATATTGTCCCAACGTTGTCAATTAATCAGTTAAAATTTATAGTAACCCCAAGGCAAATAGCTGCACACTCTATTGCCTACCAGCGTCCCCGACGAATTAAAACGCCACTTTCTCTCCTCGCTCTCCCCCTTAGTTGCAAAAGTTAGGCCCGCCAAAACAAACAGACGTGCAGGGTGATCCTCCGGTATATAGCAGCCTCGGAAGTTTAATACATCTTAAATACTTCAAAGTCTGCTGCAGGGGGCTTCATCATCCCCCAATCGCTTCTGGAAACTTCATTTTCGGGTTGGTCGGGGTAAAAAGTCAAACACGAGTACTATACTCCCACACGCTGGGGCCAACTTAAAAGGTCAACACGCCCCGGGGGGTTAATATTTCAGGGGCGATAATGCCGGGGAGAAACAAAAGCTGACGCTGTGTACCCGCGGCCCGCACGTCGTTCGTCTTCATCGGCTTTATTATTCACGTGCGGCAGCCGAGGCTCTTTTGGGGGAAAGCGATTACGCAAGACCAGCTGGGTACGTAGGTACTTACTCTCGATGCAGCTGGTGATGAGATACGTACTTCTTATTTTAATTCGAGTTGAAGTTTCACTTTTCGAGTGCCGAAGCGGAATGAAAAGTTCTTTGTTTACTCGGGAGAAAATTTTTCCTCCTTAAAGTTACTGTGATTACATGACTTTTATATTTTTTTTTAGGGTAAAGGAAAATTTATGAAAAACATTATTTTCAAGTTCGGTTTCTAAAAAAAAAATTGTCTTTATGAATTTGAAGTTTATGAAAGTTTTTTTCCTGTATATATGGGCGTGTAGCATCCCTTAGTAAATATATATATTTTAAATTTAAATATCAATTAAAAATTGTTTGATAATAACTTTGGAAGAAAAAAAAATTTTTTTTACACAGACAGTTTTTGTTTATAGATAGTCTTAAAAGTTTAAATTTTTTTTTTTATAAGGTTTTTAAAACAATTAATAAACTTACTTCGAGTTTTCGGAAACCAAAATCAGTTTTTTTAGCGCCTAAGTAAAAAAACCAAATCGATAATTTCTTTTCTAAAAAAAAAAAACTCGCAGTTGAAAAAAAAAAAAAAAAAAAAAATCATGAATCTATGACAGACAAATTGAAATTTACTATCACTCGTACACTCTTTATTAACCTATCAAGTCAAAAAAAACTAAATTAACCGTACGAACTCCCCGCGGAGATCACTTTAAAAAAAGTCGAATTGCAATACTGGGTAAAACATAACGGTTATCAATTAACGCTCTTATCACAGAGTGTCATCGTCAGTCGAAAAAAAGTGGAATTTCCAAAAATCATGATTGAATTAATCAAAGGCCACTTGGCCGTACGCCGACTATCAATTACTCGTCGGGACAGCCAAAAAATCAAAGTATTTCATCTCTCCCGACGCCGCTGCAGCAGCTGCCAGCCGGTTTCATCATACGCGAGTATTCGCATGATAAAAAGTAATTGCATCGCGCAGTGGGGTCACTGCCTCGGTATTTAGAACCCACAATACCCGGGGTCAATTCTCCTCCCAAGGTTTAAAGAAACTCAAAGAACGACAAATTTTATTCGCGCCGCGCACCGCTGTTGCCTACTCGCGATAACGTTCAAAAAGTAATTTCTCGAAAAAAAAACTCTCTCCCCTTCCTCATTACTCTTTGCACGCGCGGTGCTGGCTTTGATGTCACGCGCTTTGATGTTTTTTTAAAAAAACTTTATTATAAAAATTAAGAAAATTCTCGCCAAGGCTGAACCAATGACGCCTCATTCGGGTCGATTAGTTCCCAGGAGCGGCGTATAGTAAGAACAATTTCGTAAGTCCAAAAGCTAAACGCCCACTTGACCCAGTAATGTAAACAAGTGTTTCGGCCGTTTCCTTTGCGGATGCAGGAAAATATCGCGTTTCCCACCGCCCGGCTTCCTGCTCCGTATACATAACGCACGCACGCGACACTCGAGCTCCCCTATTTTTCCTCGAGGGTTGGCTGCGACCCGGCCCTCGAAAAATTCGCTCGAGGATGCTCGGAGACCACCCTTTGATTGCCCGTACCGCGCGCTCTTTGAGATGATATCGCGAATTTTTTTTTCTTTCTCCCTTTTCGAGTGCAGGCGAATGTTTTTTTTTTTTTTTTGGGTAATAGGGAAAGATCGGATCTTCACCGACAAGGGATTCTAACAGGATGTGTGAAGAGGGGAGATTAAAAAGACTTTTTTTTTTTTTTCGAAAATTGACGGTTTCTCTCGTTTTTTTTTTTTTTTTTTTTAATGTAGGAATCGTTTTACAAGCTCGTTAGCCAAGTCTGTACAAAAGAATAGTAATAGTTACAAATGTAATATCCTAGCCTAGGTTACTTAATTACAGTATAAACAACGAATTTTAACGAAATTATTAACATTTAAATTCGCATAAAAACTCTGCATAAAATTAAACCAGCCTAACATTACGGGGTAATCGACTTTCATCAACAATACTTTTACAGTCTTACGTGATAAAAAAAACTTGATTAAATCTAAGGTACCTTATGTATCTAGGAATAGTATTAGGTAAGTTAGTTTGTAAAACTTCTTCAAAATCCCTTCGTCATAGCGAATATTGTCGGTTATCTTAAAAAATACACGTGAAAAATACTCCAACTCAAAGATCCGGAATACTGCGTCTTTTTTTTTTTTTTTTTTTAATCGAAGTACATTGGTAAAAATCACAAGTTGTTCCTCGCGCCGGATAAGAAAAACACAGTGCGCCAACTCCCTCTCGGGGGGGTCGACGAACTCATCTCCTCCTCCTCCTCTTCCGCGAGGAACAAAAAAAAGAAGAAGTAAGTAAGGAACAAAGTCAGCCCTGAATGGCTTTTCTGA
Source organism: Encarsia formosa (assembly GCA_038277355.1). NCBI lineage: Eukaryota > Metazoa > Arthropoda > Insecta > Hymenoptera > Aphelinidae > Encarsia > Encarsia formosa. The sequence continues at coordinate 18,298,458 of CM076186.1, read as the reverse complement.
TGTCCTCGACGGCGGCGAGCATCCTCAGCAGTATGCTCCGGTTCTCCTCGTCCCTCCTCTTGGTGTACTCCATGAACTCGGCGAAGCTCCTCTCCAGACCGCCGGTGCTTCCCGAACCGCCGCCGCCGGCGCTGTGGTCCTCGACCTTAGCCCTCTTCCTGGGCCTGTCCTCCTCTTCCTGTTCGGCCCGGGCGGCCCTGCTGAGCTCCTCGACGCCTCTCAGTATCTCGAGACTGCTCCTGCCCAGGCTTCCGTTGGTCGTCCGTATGGGCTCCAGGGCTGGCACCTCGGGTCCGTTCCTCGGTATGGGCCTGATGGTGAGCTCGGTGGCCCGGGGGAGCCTCGACAGGAGACTGTCCGTGGCGTCGCTGCGCCTCCTCGATCTCCTGGAAGAATGAAAAAAAAAGACGCGTTACGTCATGCGCGCACTGCACAGTGGAGTAGAGTCGAGAGCACGTGTTTACCCCGGAGGCATTCGTTACGGGGTCTTGCGCGATTAGCGCCAAGGAGTTACGGCTGCACGCGCAACCCTCCTCCTGGCTTGGCTTTATTACCGTGGGGTTGGTTGTTGTTTCCCTTCCTCCGTGGAGCTCGTAAGCCCGGGGCTTTGCGTGAGAGAAGTGGGCTTTTTCGCCTTTGTTTGATGATTCGCTGAAACGGAGAGCGAGGAATTATATTCGCGAGCTCTGCGGCGCTTTGTGGTGTGTAACTTTTCAGAAAAATCTCTCGAGGGGCCGAAAGGTAAAACACCGCGCGCGTGCGGAGTACGTATTCGCGAAAACTCGGGAGGGTTGCACGTGTATTACCGAGGCCCGTTTTGTAAACGCTCGAACGTGATTTTAACAAAACCCAAACTTTCGTCTAAAAACGCGAGTTGTTAATGTTTCCCAGAAAAGTAACGTTTTGATATAATGGGGGGTTCCAGCTTGAAATAAGCTCCGTCTGCGTCGCGTGGTATTTTGGCACGATAAAGGACTTACGCGGTGCTTTTCGAGCTGGAAGTCCTGTTGAGATCGAAGACGGGAGATCGTCCGGCCTGATGAACCTCCTGCTTGAGGGGGTGGAGCCTTGGCACCGAGGGCTTTCTCTCGATCTCGTCGTCGTCCTCCTGCTCTTGCTCTTCTTCCTCGCTGAAGTGTATGTTCAGCCGGTCCTTATCGTCGTCGTCGTCGTCGTCGTCCGGCGCGACGGACACGCTCAAAAATTCCTGAGGGTTCAGGCACTCCTCCTCCTCCTCGTCGTCCTCCTCGTTGTACTCCTCGTTGTTCTCCTCCTCCAGCTGCTGCTGCTGCTGCTGCTCCTTGCTCACGCGCCTGCGACGAGTGCGCTGGGGCAGGGTGAGGTTGCCCAGGATCTCGTCTATGGCAGTGTAGAACGGCCAGGATATGTCGTCGGCTTTGTTCTTGTCGCCGTGGACCGGATTCTTCAGTTCCTGCGAGGACGAAAACTTCAAAAATCTTATACAATCGGGTGTTTGAGGAACTAATTTAGGGGCTGTATTTTAAATTGTATATAATTTAATATTTATGGGGTCAATTGTATCGAGACTCGACCATTTTCAAAATAGATTGATTGAAAAAATAACTTTTTTTTTTTTAATATTTTTTTTAAATAACGTTCGGGTTTTAAGACTAATTTTTTCTCGAATTTTTTAATTAGAAAAAAGAACAAAATTTTAACGCAGACCTTTTTTTTAATAGTTAAAAATACCGAGAAAAATACGTGTTTCGAAAAGTCATGTTTCTCGTTAGCAAATTTCATTAAAAAGCTTTTTTAATTGAAAATGAAAAAAAAAAAAAAAAAAAAATTGTTGATCAATTAAATTTACGGTATTTGACGAGGTATTTGATTAGATTTGATTAGATTCGAAATCGCTTTCTAATTAGGAAGTGTTAAATTAATCCCGACCTAGGAGAAATATGAAATTATCTGATAAGCATCTTGATTTGTTATAATCGTCCGATCATCAGTTTAATAAATTATTAAATATCGGCTTGAAACTTTCGTATTACTCAATAGCTCGTAAAAACAATGCCATAAAGTTGAGAGATTCATGGTAGTTTTGGGGCCCGTAAAGTGATTATTTACGATCGCGAGGTAATTATTTTGCGAAGGTAAAAATCTCATTAAGGAAAGGACCGAGAAATCTAGAGAGATATATATATATATATATATACGTATACAATTAGAAGGTTCATGCTCACTTTATATTGCTGCAATAAGTTAGACCATTTCTTCTTGAGTACCCTGTAGTGAACGTCAGCCATTATGGTTGGGAACTCTGATCTCATCTTCTGTAGGATATACCTGATGAAAGAAAAGAAAAGGTTTTTCATCATAAACTCAGCAACTCTCAGTCCCCCGCCCATTATTTGCCTCGGCTACCAAAAGGAAAACTCTTCCATACCCGGGGGAGGTTTTGAAGAAGACGCCAAAGAAAATATAAACCCCATCGATAACTGGTACTTTACTCCCCCCCAATTAGATTATTAATCTCTCATCGATCGGCTCTGATTAAACCCGACTTTACTGGCTATAAATAAGTCGTGCTTTCATTTTTACCCCACCGCCATCCGGTTGGGAAAAATCAAATTCCCGCGTGTTTATTCAAATTAAACGGTCGCGTTGAGTTAAAAACTAATTTGGGGGGAAGAAAAAAAAAGGTCGGTAATAATTAGACGCGCGTAGATATGCATCTCGTTAAATTCAATCGTCGATCGGCTTACATATCGCAGGCCTGCCACGCGAGTTACGTAAGGCAGGCCTGCGTGGGTGTAATATGGCGTTAAATATCACGCGGGAAAATCACGGCCCGCGAGCAACACAAAAGAGCCAGCGCAGCCATTGTAAATAAAAGCTTAGCGTGTGCAGCTGACTTTTTTTTTTTTCCTCTTCTTTTTTCGAGCCTTAATTTGTACCCCGCGATTTACGAGTCCTTTTCGGCCTGTTGCAAAATTATGTATTTCATTGCGAAATTTTGTGTGTCTTATCGGGTGTGACTTCTTGGAATATGGAGTTTTCGAAAGGATGAGTGTGGTTTTTACAAAGTGACGAAATCTAATCTCGCGTTGAGCGACAGAGAGTGAAAAGTGAGCCGACCGTGGTTATTGATTCTACCACAAATACTGGAAACTACTTCGTACAATTTGATTAACTTTGCTGAATGATTTTATATAACTTTTTACTCGCGCGCTACGCCGATGACTTTTGTTTATGATTTTTTATGGCCTATTAAAAAAAGTCGGCCTGGCCGGAAACGTTACTTTTTATACGTTCCAACGAAATTTCTTAAAAATACGCTTTTTGGAAAAGATCTGATTTCAGTCCGTCTGCAAGACCTCTTTTGGCAAATTGACGTTACGGTTACCGTAATTTAATTTTCACTTCGATGCATAAAAAAAAAAAAAAAAAAAAACTTAACTGATAATAACTCTTGATGCATCGTAATTGAATCTTTACCGCGTCGTAATTGGGCTCATTTTTTTATCTGCGAGAAACTCGAGTAACTCCGGCGAAACAATTCTAAAAGCCGATCGGAGCATAAACATAAGGCTCGGTTGTTGATCGTAGTCGTCACGCGCCCTCGAGAGTGAGCGCGGCTCTCTATTTTAGCTTTTTCGTTGAAAACCGGCCGAACGCCAGCTGTACACTCTTACGCCCGGAGAGCCTGTTTATCGGAGCAGCGAGTGTTCCTCCAAAATTAACCGTAGCGGAATTAATTACTCTGGATAAGTGGGCGGGGAGACCGACGAATTTTTGTTAATTAAGTCGCGCTGCACCCAAAATAAAAAAAAAAACAAAAAACCGCCCGTCGACCCTCCGCGCGGAGTTTAAAAAGGACACACTTTTTGACGCAGGAAAAAGTTAGCCGAGAAACTTTACCCTGAGTGACAATGACTAACAGCCGTTTGTTTAGCTGGTTAAATCGCCTCGCGCGAACGACGTCTTTACCCGTTCGGCGCGTCTAACGGTTCGAAAATTTTTCACTCTATCGCTGGAAAAAAAAAATATGTATCGGTGGGTGGGAGGAAGGGACGACGACGACGTTGCTTCAGGGCTGGAAGAGAATTTTCCGAATTTCCGGATGGTTTAGCTCTGGCGAATATCGACGGGGTTATTACATATAAAGTACCCACCGGGTTTTTTTTTTTTTTTTTTTTTTTTTTTTGCACAGAAAAAGTGCGCAGTAAGCCCTAATTAAAATTTAAGCTTGATTTTTTTTATTAAAAAAAAAAACCCCCCCTCGAGTGAAATTAATAATGAATTTTTTAATAAACAAGAGGGCTCGATCGATTTATCGGTCCTTCTCAAAAAAGCCTCCCTTGCCCTCTCCCCTTTAATTATACCACTCGAGGAGTCAAGTGATTTTCGATACTCCGAGCGAGAGGGCTTTTTTTGTTTTCCGTAATGGTTTTGCGATGCAGCAGGATTATAATAATACTTACTCCCAGCCGGCCTGGGCCGAGTACTTTCGTCCGGTGAACATGTTGCCGTGCTCCTTCCTCAGCTGTATGAATCGGCAGGTGAGGTTTTCCGTCCCTGAAAGCATAAAAGATACCTGAGTAAGAAGTGTGATGCACCGACGAGATACCGCGTGCTAGCTCGCCGAGATAATGGACGGATGCGCTGTTCGGACAATGTTTCACGGGTGCGGCATTGTTGGCTTTTTTTTTTTTTACGTAATGGTACGCGGGGGGTTGGGTGCGAAAATAAAAAAATAACGATAATCAAAGCGTGTCGTTGAAAAGAATTGATTTTTACGAGTGTTCGGAAGCCTCTTTAAAACTTGAGATAAACTTTTATTACCTCCGTTCGAAATGTTAAAAAAGTAGAAAAAAAAAAAAATTATATATATTAGAACGCGACCGAAGCACACGGAGAGACTCTGTTTAAATTAAAAAAAATAATAACAACAATAAATCCACTCAATTTAATCTAATTCGAGGTGAGTCACGGAGAATTTTTCGAGCTATAGGACGAGAGCGCGAAGAATGATGCACCAAAGGTGAGAAAGAGAGAGCCACCAATCGGTGGAAGCACGCCTTAACCCAAAACGATGCACGCATCTGCATGGTAATGAAAGCCGGTTATCTCTCTTCTCGGTACCAGCATCGGTCACATCCACGTAAACTCGTACGCCGAATAAAAAAAGCGACCTAACCTCATTTCGCAAATCACACGTCAAAAGGTATAAAATGGATAAATTCAATGTAAGACCGCGTTGCGGCCACGCTGCAACACGTCACGCAGCTGCAGGCAGCCAGTCAGGCCGTAGGCTGCTCCTCTCGAGAACGATCAAACTTATGGATGCTAGCTACTCACATCTGAACTTGGCGTGGTGGTAGACGACGTGGCCTCCCGCGCTGTTGGTGGCCTGGTGCTGCATGATGATGGGCCTGTCTCGGGACTAGCGAAGACCCCGCGCACTAGAGTACCTTCTCCGCCGCCGCGCGTACTTGCACTGAGGAGTAGCAGACTCGTTGCAGCCTTGAGCGAGCCCGGGCCGAGCTGCAGCACGAGCGCCTGGCCGTTCAGAGGCCTTATCATGTTCCCCGAGCCGAGTTTATGCGCACTGAAAACTAGACCTCGTTTCAGACTTCTAAAGTGTAGTCTGCTTGTGTGCGCCTGCAGTGCAACGCTGGCGCTGCAGTGGGTGGTGGGAGGAATACACCTTGGTTGGCGGTAGTCGGTACCCCTGTCGACATCTAGCGGGAGATTTAGTAAACCTCTTGACTCTTGTTTGGGCATCGGCGGTTACCGACCGCCGGTAACTGGGGGGAGTGCAACAGGTTGTCGTTACTACGTCGTTATTTCCAGACAGCGCCCGCTGGTTTTGAAGACGGATCATAGCTCGGAAAATTAATGAAATAACTTTTAATCGAAAAGAAGTTAATAAATGGCTCGCTGTAGAGACAAAAGCCAATGGCTCGGCTGTAGGCCTTGATTGAGTTCGATGCGCGTTAAATAAAGTGCACTTCCGAATCGCATCAAGTATCTCGAGCGCGAGCGGCCGAGCCCACAATGCCGCAGAGAGAGAGAGAGAGAAAAGAGAACTTTGCATCGCTCATTTTTATGGTCACGGTGTTCAGGTAACCAGAAAATTGTGGCCAGCTCTTTATAAGGCTCCTACTCCTGTAGCCGATTGAATTTTATTTGCCGGCTGTGCGGAGGGCAATCAGTGGGCAAATTGTACTGGAAAAATTTCCTCGTTTTAAATCGCTGAATCCTGGCACTTACGGGTGGTCGTTGTTCCTGTTTACTTTGGTCTAAGTCAATTTTCTGGTGAACAAAGTGGAAGCTCTGAATAAACCGATTGACTGGTTTCATTAAATTTATGCAATCGTTAAACGACAAATTGCCTACTTCACGGTAAAAAGATATTGAAAAGACAAGAATTGTATAAAAAAATGAAAATCTAAATTAAAGTTGATCGTTATATTTCTATTTTAACTAAGTTGAGCACTTTGATTAAGAATTTTCAGTATAAATAGATTTATTTTCATTTAGATGAGGATAGACGAAAAAGTTAGCGAAATGTCGAGCATGCCATTTATAAATCATTCATTGTAAGAATGTACCTTATTCTTTCGTATACAATATATCCTTGTTAAAAACAAACTATGGCGAGACTAAAATAAGCTAGTTTGCTGATCTTATCACGAGTACTTACGAAGGATAAAAATCTCAATAGATTCTTAGGACCAAGAGAATCATAAAAAAACAATCAAGAAGAAATAAACGCCCCAACTCGAGCACACAACAAAAAGGTTCTTCAAAAAAATAAATGAACCGAAGAAGTCTCAGAGTGGTGCACAACCCAGTAAATTACATAACATATGATCAACCAATCAAATAATAACATTTCCCTGCGCAATAAAAGGTCTCGAAACAAGAATCAAATCACGCAGATGCGGTACTACTTCTCCCTCGGGCACTTAGCAAGCCAGCTCGCTTCTATCCCGCAGCAGGCATAAAGAAAAAGAAGCACTTTCTTGTCTGGCTCTCTGCAACATTATGGCTTGCCTGCGAGCAGCCGGGGCATGGTACCCCCATAAGAAGGGCAACAGTCTGGAGCCTTCATGCAAGAGCGCCAGCTCGCACACCTGGACTGCTGCTAGTTTCCGAGAATCTCTCCTTTTTCCCGCTGCACACTCCCGCTCTTTAAAACCTGTGTACACAGAGAGCCACAGCGAGCTCGAAAAAAAAAAAAAAAAAAAAAAAAACGAGAAGAAAAGAAAGAGAGAAGAGCCGGGGCTCCAGTGGTGGTCGGTATCCGGTCGTCTTCGAGCGCCGCCCGCTTGTTGCTTTTTTTTTTTTTCCTCTCTCTCTGGCTGCCTGCGCCTATCCTCCTCCTCCCCGGGGTTTTCGCTCATAACTTTTAATTTACAACGAGGAAAAATCAGGGTCGCAGGTGGATTTTCGGCGGTACGCTCTCTCCGAGACGAAAAAAAAAAAAAAAAAGAAGAATACCAACGAGATAGTTCGATAAATTAGCTAACGAAAGGGCGCCGACCGGTAGGAGTGCGAATTTTTGCCCGGGGAGACAAACACAATGGTCACTTACATAGGAAAATATACTCGCTCGCGGGTCCGTCCCCTAACAATGCCGCACAGTTATGCAGCTCGAGAACAACATCGCGTAGGTCAGCGGCGGCAGGGGAGCTGGTGTGCTTAATGATCCGACCGAGTTTAAACTTCTCTTACTCCCGCGATTTTTATTTTTCGAGGGAACAATATTTCCCGGTGCGTGGGAATACCTTATCGCTCTGTTAGAATTTTCATGTTTCCGAGGGACGATGAGATTTTATTTTATTGAGATACATGAGAAACTACAAGTTGGACTTGTTTTCGTAGATGACTCGGCTCAATGGACATCTTTGCAGAAAAGTCACTTTTGTTTTGACTGGTCTTAGAATCCTGAATGATGTTGAGCTATAACAAATGATGGTTTATTTGAATCATATTAATGTCATAATAAATAATATATCCCAAAAGAAACTTAACTTGGCATGAATGCACTTTATTACATGAAAACAAGAACGAATATAAGAAAAGGTTAAAAAAAGGTATGCAAAAACTTTTTTTTTGTACAAAAAAATCTAATGACTAATGTAAAATACTTATGACTAGAAATTTTTAGTACAAAAACTTTTTTTCAGTACATTATGTACAAATCATTGTTGTTCACAAAGATTAAAAAAATATTCTATACAAAAAAAATACTTGTTTGTCTCGATTGAAAAATATTATTTTTTGCAAAATATTATTTGTAAAAAAAGTTATATTATAATATAAAAATTTTTTTTTTGTACAAAGTCACTTTTCTGTTTATTTAAAGTAAAAGCTCGATCAAAGTAAACCTAGAAAGGTCATTTAGGGTGGATTATTAGATTTTAGGTAAAGATTAGTATCATTATTATTTTTTTTTTTTTAGTACAAAAACTTTTCCTAGTGATTATTGTTTTACAAAAGTCATTAGATTTTTTTGTACAAAAAAAAGTTTGTGCACAAATTAGTTTTTGCATAAAAAATCACTTGTTTAGCCACGTCCTTATTTAAAACGAACGAATAAGTTAATTTTCCTCGCTTACTGCAAACAGATTAATTTATTCTTACTTTAATCTTTCAAAAAAAATTCAATCTCAATAGACGTAGATAAGACTCGAGTACATAATTTAGACAACATTCTTAAAACTCGTGCACCTAATAACTCTTAATTGTTCTCGTTACCGTCAAAAAAAGAAGAAAAAACCCCTACGTCAAAAATAAAAGACACCACCGCGCACCGTAGGCCGATAAAAACACTTAAATAAATAAAAGTCTCCGCCGTAGTCTCGCGCATACTTATTTATTGACCCATTGTATTTTTCGTATTTACAGATCCACGCCCCCGCGCGCTGCAGCTCGAGTGCATTTAAATCGCCTTCTCTATTGATATTTCTCCCGGGCTCTCTCGCTGGAAAAAAGGATTTATATACACACACCGCAGCCCTCGTACCGCACTTTACTATTTGCACTTCTATCAAAATTAGCGTAGCAAATTACCCCGCGGAATTTATATATCTCTGAAAAGCGCAAAAAAGACACTATTCCGAAGCCGGTGCACTTTTTATTTATCGAGATGAGATTCCCATCTCCGCTGTCGTCGAGGTAAATTATTCCTTTCTCGATCTTCCTTTTATTCTTCTTCTGATCAAGTGCCCCCGTGGAATTGGTTCACGGGGAGCGGGCTATTATTGTTTCAACGAATTATGTCAGATCGAATGGAGTTTGAGCGATGGCTCTGCGCGACCGAGAATTCACGTGGACGTTGCCGGGAATAAATAGATCGTGACGCACATCTCGGACGGTATTGTTTATCATTATCGCTGCTAAGTCTGCTGGCGATCAGCTGTGTAACTCTTAAATTGTACGACCAAATCTATGAGTTTATCATTTTTTTTTTTTTTTTTTTGTTGCAGGTGAATTTCATCATCCTCATTGCATCGAGCTTACCACGACTTCACGTAAGTTTTTCTTTTTTTTTTTTTTTCAAAGTTTTTGTAATTAATTGAAATTTGTGATTAAACTGAAATTCCTTAACAATTTGAAGACTCGGGACTACTTTTGATTGAAATATCGTTGATAATAATTGGTATTTAATTGAATGTATAAAATTTCATCTGCGATTTTGAAGTGCATAATATAAGCATCTCGATTTTTCTTCAACTTCAAGTTTTAACCTTTCTGGCCTTTACAGTGTCGCATTCATAAAATTTTATTTACAAGTTTTTGAATTTTTATTCAAGTCCAAAGTTTCGGATGATTTAGGTGCATAATTTTTCAAATATTAAACAAAATGTTTTCACTGATTCGTTTGTAATTGTGCCTATCGTTAATGCATAAAATGATGTAATTTATGATAAAAATCAAGTGTAAAATATCTTCTAGCTCTCATTGTAGAGACTGTGAGAATTTAAAAAGTCTTCATTAATTTGACTTACTTGGGTAGCCTGATAAATAGTTTGAAATGTTTATTAATTAATACCGAGTGATAGAATCATAATGAATATATTTATAAACTGAACATAATCAAGCTTGGCTCAGTTGGTACCAGCGAGAGGCTCGTACGTCAATAAAAAACTTTCATTTTTTTTTTTTTTTTTATAGAAGACTTTAAAAAAATGACAATTGTTTTCGCCCACTGTTCAACACGGGGACGCAAAAGAAAAATATAACCACGAAAGTCCAGATTTGTCACAATATAGTTGCGTTTGGAAAGGTTTAATCGAACCCAAAACCAAATCCAACACCGGAGTAGTTAAAACGGCTATCACAAACTTCTTTTTTTCTTTTTATTTTTTTTTTCCCCGGCTTCTTTTATAAAAGGCGCCTGGATTTTCTCCTTTTCTCCTCGCCGGAACGAGATCTCGCGGGGATCTCGATTTTTTCCTTTATTCTTTTCTATTACTTTCTCTGTCGCTTTTCCAAGCGAAAATTGTCCCTCTTCTTTTCGGGGACCACAGGGGGGACTCTTGTCAATCGTGCTGCGTAGTTTTTACGACACAAAGAGACCCGAAATTTATCATTCGGGCCGTACCAGCCGACACTTTCGCAACCGAAACAATAAACCCGATCATTAATTTGACAACGACTCAGATCAATCGTACCGATAAGCGATGCAGGTGCGCCCCGCGCGTTCGCTTGAATTAATTTAGCTCCGCAGCCACACCACCACCCTCCAAAATCCCCCCACAAAGGGCCCTGCACGATTTTCTCCGCAGCCGCGGCGCAACATCGGCCGCATGCATGCAATGGCAGAAATAGATATACACTCCCTTTCCCTTTTCTCTCTCTCTGTCCTTCTATTTTCATTCCTCTGTGTGTATACTGTACCCCGCAAGAGAGACCCGCGAGCGATGCGTGAGCACCACTGCCATTGTGCTGGAGAACGGACGCAGTGTAGCGAACGAGAGGAGGAGGAGGAGGAACGAGACCCGGCGTCCTTTTACGCTCGACGGGTATTGTTAACAGTGTGTATCCATTGTTTATAACAATAACACTTTGTACTAAAATATTGACCAAAGTCGTTGGTCCATCGTCCCAATCGAACCTTACCGCGGGACACAAAGACAGCCGACACCGCAGTGGTCACCGGGTGTTATAATAAAACCCGCCGTAGCAGCAGCAGCAGCAGCCGCAATAAAATGAAGAAGTGCAGAAGATGCAGCGGCGGCGGGCACGATTCCAACCGAATGAATCACTCGGTTCGCGCGCCTGCTGCACGGGGCCGCGGCTAGCTACACTAAAATGATCGCCGCAGCAGCGTAGAAGGGGGCCGCAGCGCAGCGCGCAGTGGATCGGTCGAACGAAGCACCAAGGCTCTCAGTACCGAACCGAGAGCTGCCCGGTGAGGCGGCGCCGCCGCGAGTTTATTTTGTTGCCCCCCCCGGAGCACGATGTTTACTCCCTGGAGCCGTCGTTCCACCCAAGAGTCGCCCGGTTGAAAGAGGTGCACTGTACGATCACCCGTAAATACACAGTGATACCGAATTAGAGATAAAAACAGTGTTGTGCGAGATCAGTGTGGAGGGAGGGAGGTTTTAGTGCGGTGTGATGCATGCACGCCTAGGTGCATAAAACTATCAAGTTGGTTCAGCGAGGCTTCTTTGAGGTTAAGTCCCCCTCCTCCTCCTCCACGGGGAGGGACGACGACAACCGCACCATGGAGGACATGCACAACGGCGTCGTCCTCATTAAGTGTGAGTAGTTGTGCATAACCACATACACATGCACGTTTATACATATATAGACACGCTGCGTTGTAGATCACTTGTTGCATCGCGCCTTTGCCGCGGAAGGAAGAAGGCCAACCCTCCGATTGAACTTTCTTCCTTTGCCTGCGGCGTATCCCCCTCCTCCCCCTCCTCTTGCTCCATTGTTCCGGAGGAATGTTGGCCTCGGGTATATTCCCCGTGTTTTAGTGTCCCCCGCGGGGTGGGATTGCGTAAGGATTGTATTTAAAATATTCCGCGATCCGCCGGAGAGAAGCTGCGGTCCAGGATATCGTGGCTACCCGTTTAGCCTCAAGTTCGTGACCTTCGGTCCGGGTCACGAAAATCAAAGCGGCTTGTTATCGTTGCGGTACCTACGTGGGAAAAGCCTTCTCCCCTGAGAATCTGGGTTACCGATATTAATTGCGTTACGAGCAAGGACGAGGTAATTGACTTGGTTCGATGGTAGTATACCTCGGCGGCTCCGACCGTGAAATTGAAAATTCAGTATCGCGGGGAGGAGGGAAAAATCCAGCTTGCTCGGGCTCCAATTTATCGTAACGGTCCCGAGCGCGAGCCGAGTGCAACGCTCGCTCCCCGGCATGGCAGCAGCAGTAGAAAATTTGCATCCGAGAAAAGAGTCGTCGACCCTTTCGTCGAGCACGTATCGGAAAAGCTGCTAAGAGCCGCGGTTTCACCTGGGAAAGCAGCGAAAATAAACCCGGGCTACGTGCGGATTCTATTTCCGCGTAAGTCGGATTTTCGGTTCCCGCGTAGAAAGTAATTTTTAATATACAGTTATTGAGTTACCCGGTAAAGAAGCTCGGCTTACCCCGCGCGAACGAATTAATCCTTTATTGAAAGATTATATGTCTAGAAAGCATAGCGATAATATTTTTTATTCCCGATTTCCGGTGATTGACCGAGCGAGCGGGGTAAGTTTAAACTCTGGAAAAAGCTTCCGCGTGCGGGAGCTTGGAATTCAGATTAAGCCGACGACGACGACGACGAAAATAGTAGGGTGGCTTGTTATGACGCTCCTGGCTACGTCGGGGGTATTAGTTTTTAACTCCGGAAATAGTAACCGACTTGGACTCGTACTCGGGGGGGATACATTGTTGCACTCTCGGCGATGACGGCTGCCTACCGGGGTTATTAAATCTCGTGAGACGCTGATTTCGACGGCATCGTGGGCTGCTGCTACCGGGGTTACGCTGATTTTTATCAGCTGATGGCGGATTTTTTTACGAGCTTGGGGCGCTGCCAACGAGACGCTGAAATTAATAAAATTTGACAGCTGGAATGAATTGTTATGAGGGTGTTTCGCGACTATTTATTTAACGGTCGGGATAAACGTGACCGACGAGATAAATAACGTTCGAGTTTTTTTTTTTTTTTTTTAAACACTGTTTTCAAAGAATATTCCGTCGTTTATCACCGGGCATGCCTAGCGTACCAAGTTTTTTTGAGTGTAAATTTTAAATTGATATATTATAGAAGAATGATAAAATACTTACAGTCATTGTAGATTATTCAAAATTACTTAAATGTTTATTTTTTATTTTATTAATAACATTCATGGGCTAGAAATTAATTTACTAGGTCGTATGAATAGTAAAATATTGGGAAGATCAACATCTTTAAAAAAAACATCGGAGTCACTTTATAAAAATTGAAAGCGACAGCAAATCAGTCCTTGTTCACAAAGGAACGGTAAAATCTACTTTTTTTCATTATAAAAAATTGGTAAAGGGGGGCCGGTTGAAAACTTGGCTTTTTACTGAGAAATTTTCAAAAAGGTTTTATTACTGGCTTTTTATGTAGATAAAAATGTTAAAGATACAGATAATTATTGAATTCTCTCGGTGTATTTGTACACGGTTTTAAAATTTTGTATCTTAATAGAATATTTTTTCAACGTTAGAATATTATTCGTTATCATCAAAACTGTTAAAAAAAAAAAAAAAAAAACAAAAAAACAAACATGAAATTTAAAAAATTATCAGCTTATTCACAACACTCTTTCCGCTTCCAAAATATGTTTTCAGTCGTTAATAAAAAAAAGTATGAACTTGCGCGGCGTAGTACAGACACTTTTTCGATAAAATTGCGTGCACGTGGACAATAGAAGAAAGGAAATAAAAAACGGAAGCGACGTTGGGGCCGTAGTAAAACGCGTGCGTGGTCTCGAAAAAAACTCGCGTAATCGATTTGGCCAATCGTCATCGGCTAATTGGACGTCCCCGCGGCTTATTTTTAGGGTACGAACTCGTCGCGCGCGGAGTGTAAAAATGCGACGTTTACAAATGAAGATACGAGCCCGCATGGGAGGAAGGCTTTCACCCGCTAGCTGGAAACCCGATCGCGACCAAATGCAGATTCAGCGAGGAATCAATCGAAACAGCACGTACGTCGCTAATTACGTCCCATATTCGACCAACTCTCTCCTCTTTATCTCGGTAACTTTTTTTTTTTTTTTTTTTTTTTTGCTTCTTCTTCGCATTTCTCCTTGGCAGTGCTCAAGGTGCGACACTACTTTTTTTGCGGGGTACGTGACTCATCTTAGAATCGGCATACTTCTGCCAAATGGGCACTTTATACTACTGTTGTTTTCGAAAACTCGGCTTATCAGGTGTGACGGGTTCGCGGAGAGAGGTGGCGAACGAGTTCGCCTTTTTTTTTATCGCCGAGAATTCACTTTTTGAGAAAATGAGATTTCGATCGAATAAGGAATAGTTTTAGATTTGTTGGTAAACAGACTTGAGATGTGATAAAATTATGTTACCGCTCGGTCGCAATTTTTTTCTAAAAAAATAAAAAAAAAATATAAAAGCGCAAGAGTTTTGCATGAATTTGGAAATTATTCTAGCTCAGGCCTGGTTGTAATTATAGTAAGCTCTGAAGCCTCGAATTTTTTTCAGAAAAAAGAAAAATACGAAACGGTTGAAGAGCTCTCAAGTATTATGGGGCCTGGTTGGTATTTTCAAAAACTGCATAAAAAGCTCGATAAAAAGCCACTCGAGATCTCTCTCTCTCTCTCTCTCTCTCTCTCTTTCTTTTTCTTGTCGAAAAGTATGCTTGGTTTTAAAACATTTCGTTTACCGAAGGTAATAAAAAAGTCGCGGTAGCACGGTTTTTAGTAAATTATCAAGTTACAATGTACGAGAAAACATCTTCCAAAGACTCATCGCGACTGTGTTGCCTTGTCACGTGGTAATTTACCATTCTTTGTGTGATAATTGATCAAACAACCATCATCTCGTCGTCATTTGTACGACAAACAAAAACAAGTCGAGAAGCCAATCTCGCTCTCGAATTCATTTGATTAAAGTTACAACTAAACAAACAGAGAAACGTCTCCCTCGAAGCCGGCTGAGTCCAAATTAAAAATAGCCTCCCGGAGCTCTCCGGCACTTGCCCCTGCAGTCGCCCTTCAAAGGGCCGGTTCGCTCGTTCTTCTTGAGGTAATAGATTTTGCGTCACGTCCCTGCTGGTTGTGAGAAACCATATTGCTGTCGTCGTCGAAAATAAAGTGCAGACGTGGAGAAGAACAAGAAGAAGCGGCAGAAGTTTTAGGAGTTCGAAATGAATGAGAAGGAGCCTGCCGCGAGAATAAAAGGACCGAGCGAGGGCTGCCTGGCGCGGCGGTGTTGCCAAATCGGCTCCCTTTTTAGGGCCCTAGACACTTTTAGCTCGCTTTTAGCCCTTGGTCGGGAGCCAATACTTTTGCGCGCATGTTTATATTCAACCGCTGCAGTTGAATTATGGAATCCGACGAGATTTTTAATTTATTCCCGCGGCTAGTCGATTGTTTATTCCAAGTCTCGTGAAGTCACCCGATTTTTATCCAATGAATAATAAACGTTTAGCTATTAATACAGCCTCCCCGAGAAGTCTCTTGGCGCTCCTCGACCTCGAAGATTTGCGGAAACACTGGCTAGTGCAGCGTCGTCATGACCGACGAACTTTTCGACAGTCGAGTATATTCGCAAAACGCGTTACGTAAATAAAACAGCTTCCGGAAGCTCTTTTGTGCTCTCCTGGGCCGACTGTCCTTGCAACTCAATTATCCATTTCTCTCTCTCTTTTTTTTTAGGTTTGGTTAGCACTTTCAATGCCGAGGGGTCACGAACCGTCTCGGAAGAGGACGAGGCGAGGCGGGTTTATCCGGTCGTCGTTTTTGATCCTCTATAGTCTGCTCTCTAAATTAACGTTAAACGGACCGCGCCGGCTTTTGCTAATTCTCGCGCTTACTATGCCGGCCCACTGTGCAAACAATTGTCGAGAAGAAACATGTGGGATTCGCCTTGCCCGCAATATTGTTTCTTCTTCCTTCTTTGGCTTGGGTTTGTTAATGCCTTCAGGGCTTAGAACAAAAACCCTGAAGTTTTTCGTACTTGAGCTATCTTTCGTCGATGTCTTTTTCATATGTCTCCAATAAGCATGGATTTAAAAATTGTAAATTCATGTTCAAGATTATTCATACTTCCTTCAAACCAATGGTTCTCAACTAATTCACGAAATATTTTAAATGTTTTATAAGTAACTCTTTTTCTGAAATGTTATTAAAATATTTCACTGCTACTGTTATAATATGATTTCATTCTAAGAAATACTTAGTGCAATAACATACTATTTAAAAACTCCTGGTTTCGAACATGATATCCTACCATTAAAATTTTAAAAACCGGTGCTGCAGCTGTAATCTTTCCTTTCCTAGCGTTTGATTCATTTATTTTAAAAGATTTTAAATCTCATAAATGTGGGGACTTTTGATACTTTGGTACCTATGACGACCTCAAAGAGTCAAAAGCCAACTTGCGCGTATTAAACGCACGCTAGGGCTGTCACAGGAAAGCAGGTGTCATCCACTTATTCATCCCGTGCATATATATAATATTAAATCCCTTGGCGGCAGTGTCAATTAGAATACATCTCGGTCGCGGAATTCATCGCGGGAGTTCAGTGAACCCTCTGCTTACTCAGCGTATCTGAAATGTGCCGCGGGAGAGATAAAGGTGCAGCGGTCCGGCTACCTTAATGTTTGCATTTTTTCGTATCCCAAAAAAGGAGCTGCCGGGCGCATTGTCGCCGCACACACTGAATTCCTAAGCGGTTTTTTTTTTTTTTTTAACTCCGGAGGCTTTTTTGAATGGGCACGGCGACACCTGAATATTACGGGATGATTCTGTAGCTGAAAAGGGCTATTGTGCTTAAATATTTTGGCGTTATGATTTGATTTTTAAAGTTGTTGATGGGTAGTGTTTCGTCGGATGATGTAAATTAGTGTATGCGTGTTGGATTATTGAACCTATGAGATAGTTGGTGCATGACTGATACCACAATCTTGAAATAACAAAAATAAGAAAATTTTTGTAGCATTCGTGGCTAAAATTCGTTTCTACGCACGGTTTTCTGAGTCATAGCAGTATCGAAAAGAGTGCCCAGCAACCTAACCTCAAAAAGCTAAAGTTTTAAGTAACGAAAGCCTAGCATAGAAACATATTTTAGCCACTTTTGCTACAAAGAACATTTTGATATCCGTGGCTAAGAAGTGCGATTTTGTCACTGCGCAAAATTATCAAAATTGCGCAGTGTCAAAAACGCACGTCTTAGCCACTGATATCGAAATATACTATTTTGGAAGAACAATAGCTGTATGACAGTAAAAATATTTACTCAGTTATACAGATCAACTTTTTCAAAAAAATTGATAAAAATAAAAATTCCATTGGTAGGAAATGTACATCTATTTTTTGCTTCTTTGTTTTTTTTTTTTTTTTTGGTCGGCCGACAATGGTTCTTTAATTATCATTATAGTCGAGATGATAGTATAGTTTTATCATGTATTATGAGAATAAGTCGACGGTCCCAGCGAAGAAAAACCTTAGCCAAAAATCAGCAGATTTTAAATGACCAATGATGGGCTGAAATGAACAAAAAAATCGAAAAAGATAAAAAATCTAATTTATTGGGTAATGATTTATTAAGATTCCAGATTTTTATAATTTTTTTATTCATGTCAGCCCCTTATCGGTTATTTAAAATCTCCAGATTTTCGGCTAAGGTTTTTCTTCGCTGTGACCGTCGAAGTTGTCCTCTATTTTATTGAAACCGATCTTTGGATTAATAGCCAGATGCTTGACTAACTTAACAATTTTTCAACTCGCGATGGTCAATTTTATTTCAAAAATTTCTTTTTCAATTTATTTATAATAAAAAATAAAATAAAATAAATACAATTTGCAGTAACTTGTTTATTATGATTTTAAAACATTACAAGATTCAGTAAAGTGCAAGTTATTTCACAATAAAACTGCGGATACTTAAATCAAGGAGTTTCAAAATACCCCTTGTGCATAAAAAAAATCATAAAATCCCTCGAAAAACTAAAATTTAATAAATTTAATTTCACAATACATGAAAAATCTCGTGAAAAATATAAAAACATCCATCTGCATCCCACTCGGTCATTAATGTTTACAATAACTTTCGTGCACCGCGATATATCGCAACAGTTGGGGGAAAATTTTTTTCAATTACTCCCTCCTAACAAGCCTCGTTCAATATCTGTCATTTAAATCCCCTTCGGCCGGGTGGGTTGCAAAATATTCTCAAGGATTTATCGACCAGCTTGATTGATACGCGAGCCGCTTATCACCCCGGGCCAATTAACTCCGGTGCGCGTGATATAATATTATTGCTCGCGTAAATTCGGCTACACCTACACGCGATCCGCGTACATAGCGGATTATGCTTTATTACGCGGATGGTGTAACCAAAGTCGAAAACAACGTCGTATTATCGTTTGGTCTCGAGGTGCGAAAACGTAAACTTTCACTGGGGTTTCCCACGTTTGAAGATTTTTTGTCTTTGCGGGGGGGGGGGGGATCCACCCAAGGCTGCGCTTTGATCCCCGGCCGTCGATAAGATCTATTCTCGTCGGGGAGGGTAAATATTTGCTTTTTCATCTTCTTCTTCTGTGCGAGGGAAAATTGCTCCCGAAAAAATCTTCCCCGAGTTTACATGACGCTTCACAATCGAAGTCTAAAATGTATGCTAATGGCGATTCGAGCTCAGGTGTATGTAAATCAAGCGTACTTCAAACGACGCCTCGTCATGTCCTAGCAAATACACGGCTCGAAATAAAACTGACACGTGTGTACATCGTAATGTTAATAAATGTGACGCGGTGCTAAAGGGGGGGAAGAAGCTTCATTCACGAAAATCTTCCGCGTGAAATTTAAAAGGTCGTAAAACTTGGCAGGAGCTCGACTCTTGACAGTCAATGTTTGCGGGCTTCTCGAGTTTTTTTTTTTTTTTTCTCTCGATCCAACCTGCTTTGCACATAATCGAGGGGCTCTGATCATGCTAATGTTATTAATTTATGTGGCACATGGATTTTCCCGGGTCGTAACAATGAGATTTGCCTGGAAATCGGGTTTTATTATTAGACCTACGTTGCGCTGTGCGCGAATAATCGAGATCTCGTTTTTTTTTTCTTTTTTTTTTTTCAAATCGATTCGATGCTAATGACGAGTTTTCTCCGCAGCGCAATAACAAAAGTAGTTTAGTTTTTTAGACGTATTAATCCCTGACGCTGATGCTTGGAGAGGAAGAATTAGTTTATGCCGGTCGCGTATGTGCTTTGGCTCGTCGCCTAGTTGGCAAGGCACGGCTGGTTCAATGGAGCACTGTGACAACTTTCAAACTGCCGCTGCACTGCGAAGACGACGGCCACTTTAAAAGTTTCCGATAGAGAAAGGGGGGGGGGAATGTCTACTTGAATGCAAACTGTCGAATTTATCTGAAAACACAGGGTTTAGATTAGACTCTGTACCGGTTTTTGTGTTTTCACGAGGGCATAAATCGCACCGCGAGAAGAATAATAAAATGTTGTAGATTAAAATCGTCACGTGTAAAGTCTCAATAGGTTGAGCGCAAAGTTTCAAACTTTCAAATATTTTTAATATTTAGGAATCCGAAAATCATGATTTATTTGATCATCGCACCTAATTGTACCCTTTAAAAACAGAAGAAAAATCTCTACTTTTTTTAAAAACAAAATTCCTGAGCTTGCACGCGCAAATCGTTATCTGCATTTGGAGTAGACCGAGAGGATATTAAAAGACCTCACGCGTAGGCGTGTAATTTAATAAAGCGGTTGTAAATCCAAAAATTCACGCCGGCTTAAAATATCTCGGGAGCGTTTATGCGAGCGTTTATGAGGTCTAATCGCGAGACCGATTCGTGCTTTACGAGCTCTCGATTATACGCGCCGCCGGAAATGATACTGCCTGCACCAGACCAGACAATGCTGTTGCTAGCTGCATGGACCAGCTCTTTTGTGCAGGGCGATTTGGGTGTGCGTGGTGGCCTTTTTTTTTATTTTTCTTTTCTTTACTCTTTTTACGTATCGGTTGCGCAACGACTTTTATCGTGGGAGAGAGTGCACGATTGTTTGGGGGTCGGTTGCTTTTTTTTTAGACGCACCGGGGATTATCTGGTTTGTATTGTTTAGCGTGAATTGATGATCCGTCGATCGATGTTACTACATCAATTATTTGATTTTATAGACACGAAATTTATTTTAAGTCACTGAAAATTGCAAGTTTAAAAAGTAAAGGATTATTTCATAAATTGATTTTACAAAGTATAGATTTAGTTTGCTAATTGATTTTTATCAATTTTCTTCCACTCTTTAATTTTAGACGTGTTGAATAAATTCGATGAAGTAATTATTGAGATAAATTTGTTTAAACAAAATAAAGACAATATCTTTTTTGACCAAATGAGTAAAATCCAAAAATCTCTGCGTTGTCATATAACCAAAAATAGAAAATGATGCAGTAACCATTTTTAACTATTTGATTCAATGATCATCACTATAATTTTATGTCTTTTCCACTGATGTACTACTATCTATAGTTTTTTGTGCTTGATAAAATTTGTTTTTAAAATATTGATGGTATTTATTTATATAAATCAACAAAATTAATTTATTTGTAAAAAAAAAAACACTGGAAAATTTGTGAACAATTTTACATTGCCATTTTTACTCAGATACTTTTTTTTTTTTTTTAATACTTGTGCTAAGGATAATTATATTTATATCATGCTTATAAAATTTCCAGTGCGTTTGAACCGTGCTTTAAACCGAGAATCTTTTGGTTTCAAACTCTACTAAGTCTCCACGCCCAGTGAAACTTGGACCGTCTTATCATTTTTGGTGCAAAATGAGATTTATAAATGTGCCTAAAAAACTGGTACTTCATTCAAAACCAGGTTCGGTGCTAGGTTCCGAGTTTCAGATAAATTTGACAGCTTTTTAAGAATTAAAAATTTTTTTTCCATCAGATGAGTAACTGCTGAAAAAACCCGAGCGTGTAATCAGCCAAAATTATCATAAAACTGTAGCAAAACCAACCTTTTTTTTTGCAAAATCAAAGTAAAAACCTCGGTAAAAACAAAATCACTGTTTACCCAGCTCTCGAAAGTTTCATCGAATTTCAAAACTGTCGCTAAAACAACCCACTCAAAGTCTCGGCCAATCCAAATATTATGAATGTTAATAAGCCTGACAAGACTAAATCAATAACTCCGACACGTCAGCGTATAATAACTCAATTTTTCAAGATTCACTCGTTACACACAAACTATTTCTCACAAAACACAACAATAAGTTAGCCTTGAAGCCAGACCACACAAAGCCGGGTCGGGTGTAGGGTTTCTCATCTCTGTGTGTCTTCCTCTCATTAAACAATGCAATCAAAGCCTCATTGTGCTGATCCTGGAATCGTCGTCGTCGCCACCTACGTCTCGCCTCGACTATAAAATATATGTCTTTGGATTAAAAAAAAAAAAAATGGTCTTATCGTTGAGATTGGGGCTTTAGCACCTGCTGCTCGCGCCCCCTCGTTTTCGCCAGCTGCCGCGGTTGCGGAGTTTTTTTTTTGCGCCTGTCGGGGGATTTGGTTTGTTTGAAGTGTACACCTGAAAATTTCAACCTTGGCTCTGGCTCGAAACGAAATTTGAATATATTTTGAAGTACTTTTATAAAGTTTAAATTCGAGAAAAGAAGTTATACCTAGGCTTTTTACTCCTTCAACGGTACCGTTCGGCTTTTTTTTTTTTTAAATCAGCGAAGTGACTCGCCGTGAAAAATTAGTTAACATAAATCAATAAAACCTTTTTTCACAGTGACTCGGCACTTTTAAATTATTAAAATGTTAATCACCAGTTAAGGGCACATTGTTCGAGAGAATTGAATTAATTCCCCAAAATAAATATCTCGTATGTCCGCACTCGAAAAAATTTTGTTTTGGATTATACACCTCGTAACATCACCCCGAAAACTTTCATCAAACAAACGCTATGAAAAAAGGCCAACTCACCTCGGCAAATTCGAGGGTATGGAAGCGCGCGCGCGCGTTTTAAAAGGATCCGCTACATGTGCGCATCCGTCGCCTGCGCCACGAAACCTGCTGCTTTCAAAGCCCCCGAAAAAGAACTTGTTTAAGCGGCGCACCTGGCTCCCTAAAATTTACTCTCCTTTGAAACCTCCACGGGCTCTCTTAACGAGATTAAAAAAAAAAAGTAGATGCGCAAGCGTGGTCGCGTGCAAAATCAATTAATTTGTTATTATCGTCCGTCAAAGATTCATCTGCGCATCGATAATTGCCCCGCAATCAAGGACGGCGCGCCTCGGCTCTTTTATTTATCCTCAAAAAAGGCCCCGGTAAAAGTGACGTTTCCCCCGTCCAGGTCGTAAACTTCCGGCTGGGCTTTGTGCTCGCACCTCACTATGCGGGAGCACGCACGAGTAACCCGGGATTGGCAATTTTTTCGTACAAAAAAGTGTTTATCGTTCGGAAGACTCTCGCGCTTTCCCGGTACGCATCCACGATAAGCGCGAGGCAAGGATAGTTCGTCGAATCGGTAAATAGGGCGAGCGAGAGAGTCAATTAATTGTAAATCCGTTTTTAACTCTGGGACAAGCGCCCGGAGGAGGAGACAATATTGTACGGACGCCGCCGCGGGTGCGTGAGAATGGGCTTTTATATTGCACCGTAAAAAGAGGGCGGCGGCGGCAGCGCTTATTAGATAATGATCGGCTGCTGCTGCTGCAGCGCGCGGGCTTTTATGTTTCAGAAAGCGATCACCGAGAGAGAGAGAGAGAGAGAGAGATGAGAATGGATCGTTTAGGGAATTGCGATTATTATGTGGTAGGAGGATGTGGGGGTACAGCTCGATTCGAAAGTTTTGGGCTTTCGTCCTGAGCAGCATTTACTATTCGATACATTTATGTTTTGAGATTATTATCGTCTATGTTTATGTGGATCAGTTTATACTTATCCGCTTGATATCATAATAAGATGATATAAACGTATGATAACAAATGTAAATGTTCGTTTAAGTAGTTGAGAAAATTTTTTAAATAATGAGTCAGAAATATTCTTCGTTTTTACAAACAAAAAAAAAGTATTTGGTTTGATTACCGGTAACCCCGTTATTTATTTATTTATTATTATTGTTTTTATCCAAGCGAAGGACCAATGAGTGGGAATCAAACCGGAGACGTCAGAGTCAAAAGTCCAGTATCTCACCCAGAGGCCGCACTCCCGGCCCACAAAAAAGGATGTTTATCATTACCCGAAATAAACGTCGGCAAAGTAGGATATACTCAGCTCGAAAATTAATCGGTTACAAAGCACCACGAGGGTCGAAAAAAGAGAAAGGGCGCGAACCGAACGTCTCTATTGAGCCGTTGAATTTGGACAATATTATCGTCCCCGAGGTCGAAGCAATAACACACTAATTTATACCGCGGGCGCTGCAGGGGTCCCATGAATAAAAGTTCGTGGCCGCGATAACCCGACAGCGGCTCTATGATGGCTCTGGGCCTGGAGATAAACTACGTCTGCTGTGGTGCAGCTGGCCGAGGGAGGAGAAAAAAAAGCAAAAAGAGCTGCAGCGCCTGCGAGATATGTTATCCGGCGCGCAGGCACGCTTCCTTTAGCCGGAAGCAGCAGCTCTTCTTTGTTGGGTATCGGTTATTTTCGAGTTAGTTGCGGGTGGTTTCTTCTTTTTTTTTTCTCTTCTCCCTGTACACCCTGTATCTGATTGAGTTTGATTTTTGTTGAAATTATTGTGTACTATTGTTTGGAGAATTGGGATTGATGATTTATTTATTTTTTTGTTTTTTTCTGTTACAGGTGAGTCTCAAAATTATATGAATTGGCCATATTCACAATACACGACACTTATACCGACGACACCACGTGAGTCCATCCCGGAATGATTCAATTCCTCACGCATTTTTTTTTTTTTTTTTTTTTTTTAATGAAACCAGACAATTTTTTTAATTGATTTATCAATCATGCATGAAACACTTTTCAAAACAAACTCTACTTTGGCAATCAGATTTTTTAAATGATTTTAATTTTGTATTAAGAACAAAATCCTTTGAGCAGGGTTCAACTGGAAAAAGTTTTATCTCCTATTATTTATTTATTTATTTTTGAAATTATTTTACCCTTAATTATAGCTCTGCTTGGTAGAGAAAAAAGTAATCTCTCGCAAAAATGAATACTGGTGATTTAAAAATAGTTGTAAAAAATTCATTGGTTCGTTGTAATATTACTTCAGAATTGTGAAAGTCAATAGCTCAGCGAACAGAGTGCTGGATTAATGATTCAAACGTCGTCTGTTTGAGCTCATCCGCTGCTGATTCTTATATAAACTAGGCGATTCTCTTTCCAAACCAATTGCTCCAATACTGATCATAAAGGGCAGACATTCTTGTTGATTAAGTTTGAAAGAAAATAATGATTAGTAAATTGAAAAAAAAAAAAAATTGGCGTAAGGTTGAATCGATTGCTCGATACGTTAATACCAGACAATTATTTTTTAATATTTTAAATCAATTTGTAAAAAATTTTTTTAATTAAAATTGTTTAATACGATTTAAAAAAAAAAAAAAAAAAAAAAAAACTTTCGAAAGACAATTTAAAAACTCTGCCTAAGACGAGGCCTAAGATCAAACGAGATAAAAAAAAAAAAAAACTACCGTAGAGTAGAAAAAAATTCTCCAAACGCTCGTAGCCCAGCGCCGCAACACTAGTAGAATACAAAAGCACTCGGATGTGTCTCAGTGCTGTTGGCTCGGTCGGCTAGGCTCTCGCCTCTCGTCCCAGCATACGCGAGTTCGAATCCCGGGCCCTTGTTAAAATTGTTCCACAAAAGTTTTTTTTTCCGAGACTAGAGTCATTTGCCAGGCCCAAAAACCATGTCCGGCAAATGCTAAAGTGTTCTCGAAGAGCAAGATATCACTCTTATGCCCTGGGCAGGTAATCATACCTTGCTCGGGTACCTTGTGATATACATAATTTTTTTTTTTCACTCACAACATCCGGTTACTTTTTTTAAACGCACAATTGTTCCGAGTACTCGAGCTTTCTCGCTAATTAATTGACGCGCGAATTTCGAAAGATAAGCGAGTGCGGGTATATAAAAAATAACACAACTGGAAGAAACCCGGTAGCCTTTATCCCCGAATCTCTCAACGAGCACGTAGGGTTTTTTTTTTTTTTTTTTTCGAAAAACAAAATAAAAAGCAACGGGTTACGTCTCTTTCCCTCGCTCTTCACCTTTCCCTCTTCTTCCCTGCATCGTGCGTGAATCAACTCCGTTTCGTAAGCATTGTCTTGGGTGCATTGGGTGCGTTGGGTGCATTGGGTGCTTGGGTGCCAAACGACATTACTTGGGTGCATAAATCAATCGCCGGCTTACACTTATTTGAAATCATGCGCGCGGTTTATTGTTTCGCGAGAATCTTCGCGGTTGCATAATTATATATCTTCCGTGATCGTAATTTAAAATATCGGTCGGTAAGGAAGAAAACTGTCTCGGAAAAGTCGAACGAGGTCACCGAACTCGGGGTATCAGTTGGGTCTAATTATTCGACAAGATCAATGTCCAAGGTCGAGTTTACTTATCACGTAGCTTCTTCTTCTTCTTCAGACGCAATAATGACTCACTCCCTTTGAAGCATCTTTCTCCTCTCCTCTTAATCTTTTTCTTTAGACTCCCATCGTAGGTGCTGGTCCGTAGGTGGCATCCTGTTACGCCCAGCTGGTCTCTCCCGAGCTCCGCTTATCAAACTTCGCTAGATTAGAAATTGATATTTCAACAACAATGACCGCGTACCTACCGCGAATTGGGTTGATCCTGGCCTCCGGACAACACCCCGAAATGACACGTTTTCTACCTCGAGTTTTATTTATCTAAATCGCGATCGGCGAAGGCGCGGCTGCGTGCGCGCGCGGGGGGAGATGAAAATGACGCTGCGAAAAAGATCTCGGGTAACGGACGTCGCGAGCGGACGAATAAAAAAAAAAAAAGGGTGATTTTTTATCGAACGACCTCGCGTATAGAAACAGAAGACGCAGAGCGAGGGGGAGAGCGCGAGCGAGAAGGATTAATGCGGGCGTAATAAACCCGCATCAGCGTTAATAATCTGTCAAGTGAATAATTTTAGCGGGATGAATTCTGTGCTGAGAGAGAGAGCGAGGGTACATTGATCTTTCTTCGTTCTCCGTTTCCCGCCTCGAAGGTTTTATAAATCACCGGGTAAATCGTAAATTATCAGCGAGTTTCGCAATGGACGATATGTGGCTTAAAAAATATTTGGTCGGTAACTGCACCTTGCTCGAAATTGAGACGACCCTGAGCTGTATTTTATGGTAATTTTACAAGGAGTCCGTACTGAGTCATGCAGTAGAGCGTTGTAAAAGGAGAGTTTTATTTTGATAAAAATAAACAGGCTCTCCTTGCGAGGAATCTTTACAGTTCGAACTTGAATCATCAAAGTCAAGGTTTTTCAAAATTTCGTTCGGTTGATTAGGATAAACTCAAATCTTCTGAGTCAATTATTTTATTTTAAAATTCTTGAATGATTGCTTCAAGTATCAGAAAACATCGGTTAGTTATATATACACAGTTAAAAAACACAAGATCTATTTTAGCTTTGAGTATACATAATTAAATATAAAGTTTATAAATATATCGTTGCTGATCATAATAATTAGAATAAGAAAGACTAAACCAACCGCGTCTACTTTAAGTAAATAAAAATAACTAATGTTTAAATTATTATTTCCAAGAGTTAAAATTTACAAATCATGCTGAATAATTTTTCCACTTCAATACAAACATTGCAACAAATTATTCACACACAATTCGCAAGTTGCAGCTGTAAAAAATATTGATTTAAAATAACAAGTCAATAATAATTTGATTAACTTTTTTTACCAGCAAGCCCAGAAAATTTTTTCCAAATATTAAATACAAATTATTAAAAAAAAAAAAAAAAAGCTTTTGCAAGTTTAGCTCAAGTTCCAATTTCCGGGCGCACCGGGGTAAAAAAAAAAATTCCCTATCAATCGAGTCCAGGGTCTTCCGAGTTATCTTCCAAATAACCCAATCTAGCATCGAGCGATTCCAAAAACCGTCCTCGCTATCATAGCGGGAAGCCAGACGATAACTCTTTGGTCCCCGCGCGCAATTAACGCTCCTCCTCAGTTGAGCTCCCGCGACGTTGAATAACAAAACTCCGGGGCGGTGGGGGGAGATCCGCGTTTCAGCAGTGCATGCGCGCGAGCTCGAGGAGGTGTGGGTAGCAGCGTCCCCGACTGGCCGCCGCCTGCACCTCCTCGGGAGTCGCTCGCCGGTCTCCAGCCCGACAAGAGCTCGGTCGCGGGTGCGTATAGGAGTGCAGTTTTTTGGGTGTTATTGTTCTGTGCTTTTTTGTTCAGTGTTACTTGTTAATTGTGCTACTGTGATTTTACACCGGCAGGTAAACAAACAACCAATAGTGCGCGGAGGCTGAGAAGTCTTCGGATATCTTTTTTATATTTTTCCTCTCCCGCGAGCGCCGTTTTTTTTTTTTTTCCTTTTATTCGTGATCTCCCAAGCGGTGCAGCAGCAGCCGGCGGCCTTGTAACGCTTTTGATACGCGCTCTTCCTGCAGATGACATAACGCGAAGGTGCAGTGCGAAAAATTCGACTCCAAAGGCATACGCGTACTCCCCCTCCTTCCCCACTTGTACAACGACGACAAAAGAGAATAATCAAATCTTCAACAAAGAGCATGTTTGACGGAGGATTTCCTGAAACGCGAGAGAGCACCGAAGATTGATACTCGAGTTTCACAACTTGATCTTCGAATTATCTGCGCCCGTGATTTTTTTTATCGGGTTACTCACTGTATAATTCTTATTCTTTTTTTTCGCGACCTATCACTCTGCACCTCCGCGGGTGAATCAGAAACCTCGCTCCGTTTTTTTGTAAAATAATCAATCACCAACGACGATGTGGTGGCAGCAACAGCATAAATCCTTTCGTCCCGACCTTGGTTGTAAAAAGTAAATAAAAAGTGGCGAAAGTTTTGAAGAATGAGAACCGAGTAAACAGCCGCGCCGACTGAGGTAACGTCTATTTTTCTATTATGCAAATGCGCCTTTTGTGTAGTTACATTTGCATACCCGCGCGCGCGCCTCGATCGTCCATGTGCGAGCTATACTTTTCAAGTTTATATTTTTGCCCACTCATTTTCCACAAACGCGATTTTTAAATAAATATAAAATTTGGGAGGATAATTAAACACCGTACCCCCAGGGACGGTCTTTTTTCGTCTGACTCGAGGAGACGGCATTCCGAGGATGGCGTGAAATAAATAAAAAAAAGGCAAGGGTTCGTCTCTATTTTGGGAGGAATTTCCAAGAGTGTCGGTCGACGGAAGAGCGTAAAATTTTATTATCAAATTCGAGCCGCGATAAAGTTTAATTAATCACGAAGAAGAGGAATAAGCCTCGGACTAATTTGACGCGGCTGCTGGTACGAACAATTATGATTTTACGCCACTTAACTGCAGTATTGCGCCTTTTTTTTTTTTCTCTCACCCGTCTTCTAATTGCTCTTTTTTTCAAAAAAATCTCGCATGGGATTCTCACAATGAAAAAAGTATTTTTCTTTTTTTTTTTTTTAAGAATACAATTATAATTTGTTCCTTAATGAATGGGTCTTCAACGTCGCATTCTTGTTATTGCATTACCGTGTTATCTAATGGCAATTGCATACAAAAAAAAAAAAGAGAAAAAATTACAAGCCTAGGTTCGTCAAGTCCATCGGTGGTAAACAAAAAGCTGGAGGAGACCGATGAAATTACAGAGTCGTCTTCTCGATCTTCGTATTGAAAACTTTCCAAAACGAATGAATGAATTTTTTTTATCAGAAAAGAACGAGGATATTTCTTTAATTACCTCCTCCGCTGAGGTTATTGCTTTTTTACGCGGTGGAGGCTCGATTATAATTACGGGGACTTTCGGGGTCAGACCCAACATCGAACTCGTTGTGGGAAAATTACGATTGGCGCTTGCATCGCGGGACTTTCTCCCTTCTTTTCTCGATAAATTTGTTTTACCCGAGGTTTTACCTCAAAAAAAAAGAGAGGTTCGGCTCCGATAAGAAATTCAAAAACTTGGCTTTCCATGAAACTGACCCGACCAAGAGCACAAATCGTTAGAACTAAAAAATTCAAAATTCTTACTCTTACAATAGTCATGGAATCACAAAAGGACAAACTAAAAAAGTCTCTTTCACGGTGGGGTAATTAAAATTGCGCAAGGACCAGCCTGGTGATGAAGCTAGATCGCTCGGTCCACTGTAAGAAACTTGGAATTGAATTTCGCTAGATTAATCGCTGAAATTTCTGGGCGAACTATTCAAATGGAGCATACTTGGAGTTTCGCGTTTGGGCTTATTGAAAAGTCGAGGAGTGACTTCTTGCGGGGGAGGAGTTATTACGCTTGTTTCTGTAATCGTACACCCGGGCATTGTTTTGACTAGGGATCTCGCTGTTTTAATTGTGCCGGGGTACAGTTATTGTGTTCTTCTTCTTCTTCTTCTTCCTCCGTGATGTATACGGTTACTGGTCTTCGAGACCCCGCAGGATGCAGCCCGGCTTTACTTACCATTTCGAATGAGAGGGGAGCTTGTAAATTCCCGACAATCAAGTGAATGATATAGAGACTTGGAATGGCGGAGAGAAGCAACTGGAATGGCAGAGTGCTAATTTTTGAGTTTTAGGATCTGGTTTCAAAAGCCATCGAGAATTTAAAAAAACAAAAAAAAATTTCTTCAGGAATTCTGAAATTTACATTTTTTTTTGTTAATTTTATTCATTTTTCTTAAAATATTTTAAATTTTACCCCAAAGTTCGATTTATAGTTTCGGTCCTACACGATACAGAAGTTTACCAAAAAAATTGAATGGTCTACAAGGATTCTAAGCAATAACATAACAGTTTTAAAAAAATTTTTATAGATAAACATTGTTCATTAATCCGTCAATCCGCAAAATTAAATCCACAAAATAGCTTTTCATTGTTCGTTGAAGTCAACTCCCCCGTGGAAAAACGAAAAGCAAGCTTTTTTTAAAAAGCGTGAAAAGCACACATTCAGCCTCCACTCGCGACGTGTGTTCCGGAAGCGTTAAATGAAGGCGCGCGAGACGCAATTATGGTCCGCTTCTCTCTCTTTTTTTTTCCTCCCGAGTTTTCCCACGCGACATAACGCCAACTCCTCCTCTATTGCGCATTTTTTTCTTTGCTTACTTTTGGTCGCGGCTAGGGTTTATTTATTCGCGCGCGAGGTTGTAAAATATTAACGAGGGGGCCTTTTGTTCTGTGTAAGGCCTTCTTTTTTTTTGGTTTCTCTTTAAAAAATTCTCATTAAAAACCAATATTTCCCGAGATAAAGAGTTGCATCGATCGCGGTGCAACCAGGATAATCAACGAGGTGGGGAGGGGGGCCCAGGATGGGGTTAAAAAATTCCGTCCGCGTCCGGATGCGCTCGTCGTCAGGTCGGCCGGGGTACGTGTCGCGAAGTACCAAGTGGGTCTTTTCTTATTCTTCTTCTTCTTGCTCCTCGGTGCTGATGCACGTACGCGAGCCTTTGCCGGTGCGAGTAATAGACCTACGATTCCTGCGCCCGCGGCGGTGCTATTGAAGGGAAAATTCGTTTATACTGCATCCTCCCTTCCCCCCTGGTTTTGTTTACGTGCTTTCATATAAGAGCTTCATTGTTTTTTCCGGAAAAACGGGGTTTCTTTTTTCATCAGAGTCTAGGGCTTATTCTCGGGCTTATTGTGGTGGAAGGGTTTCGGAAAGAGATTGAAGGAGCGTATTTGAATCGAGAAAAATCAATTTTTGTTGAGTTTTTTATTTTAATTTTTAGTAGAACGAATTTCGGTAGAATATTCTTGTTTCAAATAAAATTAAAATTTAATTATGAGACGAGCAATTTTTGGTTGTATGAACTATGTACTCTGCAAAATGATAAAAAATAAAAAATATAAGATTCCGAATTAAATATATATTTTTTTAAATGTACTTAGAAACAACCCCTTTGAACTTTTCTTATTTATTTATTTTTTACGTTACTTTTATCAACATTCTGCTTCTTTTTGATCAACTGTTAACTCTAAACTACAATTATTACAACAAATTAAAAAAAAAATATGATTAATTAAGCAAAATATAATCTTGACCAATCCGCACAATCTTCCTGACACTCATTTTCAAAACTACTGTAGTATCTTCTGTATTTATATTATTAGTTTGATTAGATCTGTATCGATTTCATTACGCACATTATTGTTTGCTTGAATAATGATTTAACCAATGATCCATCAAAAATTCTAGCCGCACACTTTTAAACTGGAAAATTTCGTATGGATCAATTAGGTAAAATTGAGTCCCGAGATTACAGATATTCGTGCAAAGTGTCTACGTTTTTATTACCACCGAGGACTTTCGCAGAGAGAAAAACAATCGCATCGTACCGATGAAGATTGTTTGCCGTTTTCGATTGATGAGTAATTACGGATGAGTGGCCCGATAGAGAAAGCGAGCGAGCGCACGCGGCGATTTTATCGGGATTACAAAGGCCTAATGAAGAAAATTAGAGGGGGGGAAGGGGGCCTATATATATATTTCAATTTCAAAACAACCCGATGAATTATTTACTTTCTTCTCCTCCTCCTCCTCCTCCATTAAACGAGTGCGGTCCGCGTTCCCCTTTCCCCTCTTCTTCCATTGTTGCAGTCACCCTTTTTCGAAAAAAAGAGGCAACTAATTCACACCGCAAAGCCGCAATTAAAATATCTCGCGGGAAAATTTCACGCTGAATCTTCTAAAAAGAAGGTGTTTAACCCACATTGGCGAAACGCCGCGGGCTTTGGGTTTGTTAAATCATGGGTGGTGGTGCCTCGAGACTTGGGTTGCGCAAACGAAAACCATCATGCTAATTGCGGGCAATACGCATCGGCTCGTAAGATATTTTCCATTACATAATGAGCCATTTTTCGTTTGATTGTTTTAATTCGATGATCAATAGCTCGCGATCGAGTTTTTTTTTTCATGTTTTCGGTGCATGCGTTTATCAAGTGCTTTCTAGGAAGTGTTTACCGACAGTGTCGTTAATTTCATGGCCTCATACCGAGTTCCTTTTTTTTTCTAGCGCATAAAATTATAGCGCTCGAGATGGAGCGCTTATTTTTTATGTAAGGCGAAGTGAATTAAAGAGAATTCCGAGTGAACAATTTTATTGGCGGTCTCGGCGATTTACATTCGAGATCAATTGAATCGGCTGAATGGTTGAAAAAAAAAAGGTTTAATTGAAACTAAATCACGTAATGAAAAGCATGAAATGAAAAAAAAAAAAAAAAAAAAAAAAAAAACACCCGGGATAAACATCTTCGAAGAACTTTGAACGCAGCAAAAAAAATGTGCACAAAGTTATAAAAGATACATCGCCCGTTGCGCAGTATAATTATCTCTAATAGTTTTATTTTTCCGATTCTCTTAGTTTTTTTCATAAAAATAAAAAAATAAATACTCGTAGTTTGTTACATTATGTTAATATTTTTCTCGCCACCAAGGGCGACAGGCGTTATTTTTACACTCGCGAGTGATTCAGCCCAGACGGTTGCACTTGACCCTCCCGTCGGTATAATCCAAAAAACCTCCGCGAATCCTCGAGAAAGCCATTACGCAACAAAAACCAGAAGCAGCGGGAGAGAAACACGAGATCGGATACGCGTATCGCCCTTCCAAGGGACTCGTGTACCTACACGCGCCTTTTTATTCCCGCTGCGACGATTCTTGCTTCGATAAGTGGCGCTGGGGAGCTTTTTTGGCGGTACGTGACCTACATTTGAAAAAAAAATAATAATCGAGGAGGAAGACGGTTGCGCAACTCTCCTTCCGGGGACGTCACCGCTGCGCCCATTAGAGATTTTGCGTAAGCTCGGAGGAGCTACCAACCCCCAGCGAACGCACCGAATAATATTCAATCAACCCATTACCACTTGCAATCAATTACGCGGTTGCGCAATTTAATTCGTTCCTGGTGCGGGAAACCAGATTTGAACCAAAAAAAAAACAGTGGGGATATATTGCGAAGCTTTTTTTAAGTTAATCACGCGTGTTTGTTGTTAGATAAACGATGAGTGGAGAGAGTTTTATATTTTATGTTTTTTTTTTTTTTTTTTCGTGTGTAACGAGCTCGTCGCTCAATCATGTATCTCTCCCGCGGCGACGACGACACAACCCCTTGTATCTTTCATCCGGCATTCGCGGCGAGCGGAAGCGTGAATCACGTGTAGAGGCGACTGAACGCGACGGGAAGATTTTTAAAATTTGTCCTGAGATACGTTTGAGCGATTGATTTTTAACGAATAAAATCATTTACGTGTAGTTTTTGGTAAAGTTTTTTAAAACAATGATGATGTATGTTGTTGCGTGATTTCAGCCATTGACGTGCAAATGCTTTTTGTAAGAGATACGAGCAAAAAAAAGTTTTATTGACGTATGTACTGTTGAATGCTTCAAAGTTGCTCGGACTTGAAGATAAAGAGAATTAAAAAAAAAAACTTGTATTTTATTCAATTTTACTCTTAAAATGTAGGTTTTTGAGTCACGGTTTATACTCCGTAATTAAGATTAAATGTAGAAAATATGTCATTATAAATATAAAAATTTATACTAGAGTATAAAAAAAAAACAAATCAGGTTTAAGTTTTATTTAGATTGACAAAGATTTTTAGGTTCAAAATTACATTCTGTCTTATAAAAAATTCTGTTTAGATATTATGAACATCCAGTAAAACATGATTTTTTTCGAGATTTTCTCATTCCTATCAGATTTATCGTATAATCTCAAAGTTTTTACAAAGTTAACTCTAAGTTATCCAAGTATGAAAAAAACTTAGATTTCTTGAAATTCTAAAGAGTAAAAGGAATAGTTTTAAATAAACACAAGGTTTTTTTATGAAAACCATAATTTCCTTTCTGTATACCCTGGTGTATAATTGGTAAAACACTTATTATTAAAAACCATTTTTTTCGTGGGTTTTTCTAATCAAAATATTTATGAATAATTTCAAAAATAATTTCTTATTCATTTGACGTGTTAAATCTAAATTCAATTTTTTTTTTTTTAAATTCTTCAAGAATTTCAAAACTACTCATGGTCAAAAGTTGGCCTAGATCTAAATCATAATGCACAGATAATGTACTTATCAATCGAAAAATATGTGTATACTTGAAGGATTAAGTCTATCAATAAATTCCTCAACAAATCATTCCAACTCCGGTAAAAAAATCAATCCAATCGAAATTTCCACAGAACCAACCCCTTGAGATAATAAAAACCCAAAGCGAAAAACCTCATCGCAAAAAGGCCTCGAGAGTCCTCGAAGCTCAGGCTCGCGCGCGTCTGTCGAAATAAAAACGGAAACCGCTTTTATAAATAGAAACTTCCGTCACCACCACGCTCGCGCGCACGCACCGGTCACACGTGTATACGCAACTGCATCGAATTCGCGATTAGAGCGCAGCGCGGCTCGAGTGGGATTACTACACGTACACCGTTTTTTCGTCGTGGATCATCGTAAAAGTGAGAGTTTTCGTCGTGGGGTGGATCAACTCCGATTAGATATTATTGAATTACAACCGCGAGATCCTCGAACTCAGAGTCAATTTATCGAACCCCCGAGGTGCGGGAGGGAGACCAGTTTCAGGCCTGAAAAATTGACGTCCATTGAAAAGCAATAATAATTGTGAAATATACTCGCCCATTCGCTCAACGAGATTGATAACCAAACTTAACCGCCGTCTGTCAATTAAATGCAACGCTCGTAATTAATGACACGCTTATTTTTTACCCCAGCGCCATTTATCTAAATACATTATCTAAACCTGAAGCAGATTTGAAAAAAGTAAAGCATCAATTTTAATTCGAATCGAGCGTTTTATCGAGACAATAAATAACAGGGCGTATTACGATTATTAAATAAAAAAAAATCATCGGCTTTTCCGACTTATCGAGAGCCGGACGTTTTATATACTGATACCTTTGACACACATTTAATTTAAAAAAAAGGCCTCGCTTGCATTGTGTGATTTGCGAGCGATCGCGCCTACATGGAAAACCTGTTGGTCACCTGCGTCCCACGCGAGTAAAAGTGTCGCTCGTTCCCGCCCAGCGCAGCCAGGGAAGAAAATCGAAAAAGCTTCATCTCGTAAACAAAAACAGTCGTAAATTTTGATTTATCGAGCTCCCGGTATTGACGGTTCGCGAAAATACATTCCTTCTGATCTTGTTTGGAGCAGTGTTTGATGTCGTAAACACCGGCAATGTGGGCTACTTGATGTAATTATTGGCATGCACTGCGTCTAAAACGCACTGGAGCTTTGCCACCTACGAGTAATTATAACCGACGGGTATTTTAGCTTCGACATGTGGGAAGTTAATTGAATCAAACTGACTTTGTCGCTTAAATAATTAATTTTGGTCGATTAAGTGCAGAGTCTAAAGCGCATGCTGAACGGTTTATTTCTATTGATTTTTTGAATCTTGTAACTCTTGAAAATTTGAAAGGCCAATTTCTAGAGAATATAAAATAAAAATTGATTTTATTCGTTTATAAAACTTTATTTCAAAATCAATGATAATATATTTATTGAGAATACCCTTGATCGTGGTGGTATCTAATTGAGAAAACTTGAATATTTATGGTATTTAACTTGGTATTTAATTGAACGAGCTC
Organism: Encarsia formosa; assembly: GCA_038277355.1. NCBI lineage: Eukaryota > Metazoa > Arthropoda > Insecta > Hymenoptera > Aphelinidae > Encarsia > Encarsia formosa. The sequence continues at coordinate 18,262,533 of CM076186.1, read as the reverse complement.
GATTACAATCTGGTATCAAAGTCACATTTTTCAAAAAAATAATGTAGCTTTGGATTTTTTTAAATTGAGATAAATTTAAAATAAACTTCCAAAATTGTTCCTAACAAATATCAGCCGGTATCTTCTTGGTTTTTTCGCAAAGGGCAGATCGATCATGACATCCGAATTCCGTAAACATTTCTGAAACTACACCGAACGTAGCGAAGAGAATTTAATTAAATTAAATTTTTGCATCGACTTCTATTTTTTTTTTTTACAAAAAATATTTTTGTTTTTGATCTTGAAACTGTAAGTACGACGCAGCAGCTGAATTTTCTAAAAAAATTGTGTATCAATTGACCAAAACCAAAATTTACTGATTAATAAAATAGTTAAAAATTTTCTGCGTAATATCGATTTATTTATATTTTATTATATCTGTTCGATACTTGAACTGTCTTAAAATCTATTTTTTTTTTATTTTTTTTTTTTAAATTCATCAATATCCCTTAATCTGATTGCCAAAAACCCGAGTCATCGCGAAAACCTGTACCATCAAGTTCCGAAAAATCAGGGCAAACGATAACCGACACTCGAGTCCTCGACACAATGCCCACTATCAATAGAAAGCGTCCCTAATCTTGTGTATTTTCTGTCCACAGATGAGCCGCGCTCGAGGTGCAGGTCGTGGGACGACGTAGGCCCGGCGACGAGGATGGAGGCCGCGGCGGCTGCGGTCGCCACGGCGCCCGGGCCCCACCACCACCACAAGAGCGCCATCGGCAACCACCACTCGTCGGCCACCCTCGAGTCAACGAGCTCCAGGTCGTCCTCGACAGCCGGAGCCGGGGCGGCCGCCGCCGGCGTCAACAACCAGTCGGCTCGGAGCGAGGACTCCTACTGCTCGGCCTCGGATCATGATCTGTCCTCGGACGACGAGAGCGAGAAGAGCAATATCAGTATTAAGTGAGTTAATCTATTGCTTTTTTTTTTTTTTTTTTTTTTTTTTTAAGACTGGTAGTTGCGGTTGATTATCGTGGGGAAGCGAAAAGTCACAGGTTTTTCGCTTGTGTTTGGATATATGCTGTGTTTACTTGTGACTAAGCATTTGAGGATGATTATGTCGTTATTGAAGATAAAGCAGTAGTTTAAATAAACGTTTTGGTTATCCGTGTATAATGTTGTTGAAATTCACTGTTAAACTAATTTGCTGTACTAGTCAATTTCAATCAACAAGAATACTAAAGTTTTTTTCGATGTTTTTTCATTAATTTCAATACAAAAAAAGTATTCTCTGATTATTCTGTGCTGATTACAAATTTTACGTAGTATTCAATTGATTTTTTCTAGATTAAAATCAAATTTCAAAAAAGTAACACTACATGAAAATAAATAATTCAAGAGAGTTTCAATTCTGTACACAGAATGTTTCAAGATAATCCAAAAAGTTATTTAAAAGAAAAAAAAAAAATGTTTGTGTTTTCTTCTCTTTTCCAGAAGCAACTGCCAGCTCAGGAACACCTTCAGCTCGAAGGCCCGGACGTTCTGCGACAAGCTGCGCGCCCACAACATGCGCCTCGGGAGCAGCAACACCTTGGGGGGGAACATAAGCGGAACCAACAGCATGATCCACCCGAGTAACAACCCTCAGGATGCCCTCGACGGTACGATACAGCAGCCGGGGCAAAACCGACTGGCCAGGTGGTTCAGCATGCGGCGAGGCTCGAGTCATCAGTACGACGTCGACTCGTCGTCCGCCTCGGACTCGGTATCGTTAACGAGTCCCGTCAAAGCCGCACAGATGGCCCAGCTGTGCGAGGTGAGGATTTTGGGGTTGAGGACGGTAAGGCCGTTTGGGTGCGACGCGTGCTTCTTCTTCTTGCCTGCCCGCTGGTGGAGGCTAAGGTTTTCTCTTAGTTTTGGTGGTAGCTTTGGTTTGTAGAGAGTTGAACGTAGACTTTTTTCGGTATTTTTTATTATTTTAATTTGACTACTGAGACTTTGGTTTATTCAATAAGGCTGAGATGATTATAGAATCAAATAATTCTTTTTAAAGTTCTAAATAATTTCTTTTCAAAATTGAAATTTTTGTGAATTTCAAAAAATTCAACTGATGTTGTCACATACGTGCGTTTTATTGATTTTTAACAATAAGTATTAGTTGTGGTATTATTCGTTAGCATCGTAAGCATTAAATTGTTATTTAATAAAAATAATTCTTATTTTTTTAAACTTTTCAACGAATTTATTATAATAAATAATTTCAGTGTAAGAAATTAAACATTTTTTAAAAGTTTAAATAATATTTTTTACTGTAGAATCGTCATAAAATTTGGTTGCTAAATTATTTAAATTAATTATTATGAGAATTTTTAACGAAAAGTATAAAAAAATTACATTATATCAAAATTATTTTTTCTTTTATTAATTGGTATTTATTAAACTAATCTACTTTTTTTTCTTTTTTTTTTTTTTTAAGCCTGAGCAGTATATTATTTGTGGCGACGGGAATCGAACCCGAGTTTCTGAAGCCAGAGCTTAAACAGTTCACAAACGTGGCCACAAATAGCTTCGTAATTTTCCGGCTAATTAGTGGTATTGTTTGTAGAAGTAGTTTTCTTTATGAAAATTTTCATAATTGTTAATTTCCCAGAACAGCTGATTGTATTGAAAATTAAATTAAATATTCCCTCGCGCTGCACGGAGCAGTTTCTAAATTAAATTGGTAGCGTGGAGTTGGTTTGCTTTTATCCGTAGAGAGCTATTAAAATTGAAAATTAGATTCTGCAAATTTCATACAATATTCACCTTGAAGTTTTTAAATTTTCATTAAAGACTGGTAGCTCACCTAGTTAACTGCACTCGTCGCTAACTCGCTCGAAAAAAAAAGAGTGTTTGTCAAAGCATCGAATTCGCCGAAGCGATTTTCGAGCTTGTTTGGAAACATATCGCGAGGCGAGCGAGCGAGCGAGCGATGCGTGCACAGAGCAATAATAAAACGACGGTGCAGGCATCAGGAGCTTTGAAATGTATAACGACGATGACAATAATCATGATGATGATGATTGCAGGTCGAGGAGGAGAGCGGAGCAGTAATGCAGTTCCAGTGTATGCAGCAGCAGAGACAGGCGCCGCCCTCGTTGCCCCCCGCGCCCCCGAACCTCACGCCCCAGCAGCTTAAGCGACGATATATCGTCGCGGCCATCGTGCACTCCGAGAACAGCTACGTATCCACTCTCCAGAGGCTCGTCAATGTACGTTTTTCTTACATTTTTTAGCTTTAATTAAATATTGAAGTTTTTTTTTTTAACCTTTGAAGTGGCTCATTGTTGGTGATTATTTTTTAAACTCAATATTTAGGTAAAAAATAATTTGCTAATAAAAAACATCTATTAAAAAAATTGTTTTGAATCTTGGAATAAATTCATTAAATAGATATTTCAAAAGCGAATTGATTACGCGGGATGTTAACTGCACAAAAGTTGTGTAGACCGGAAAGCTACTCTACTAGCTCGATCTATGATACGTGATACCTTTTTATGAAGTTACTTACTGAGTAATATTGTGCACCGTGAATTCCGGTGCTCTAAAGGTTAAGGTGATTATAAAAATGATAAATTGTGTTAGTCAAGGATGTAAAGATTCGCACGAAAGTGAGACAGGTTTTATGGGGAATTTTTAGCGTATCTTTTTGTGACTAAAAAGTTCTTATTAACTGATACGACGATGCAAAAATTCAGTGTAACACAATGACTCATTTCCTTGTCATGATACAGTTTAATTTCATTGTCAGAAATTTTGTGATTATTCACTGATCATCGCAGAATTTTGACGCTCATTCATCCATCTCTTTACAACGCTTCTTATATATTACTATGAAAACTAAAAACTACAATATTCCATGAATAGATTAGCAATAAATAATCTTGTTTATTTTCAAAGTTACAAACGGTCGAAAAAAAAAGAGAATGATCGATTTTAAATAAATTCAATGAATGATATTATCACAAATCACTCGGAAAACTCGTTTAAACTTCCTCCAAGAGTTAATAATGGCTCTGTTAAATTGAAAAATGATGCATAAAATTTGCCGGAGACGATATTCTAAATCAAGATTATCGCTCGATTGATAAATAAACTCATAAAACGTTGTATGTAATCATAATTAACATAAAAACTTCATCAACACAGGACTACAAGAAGCCTCTGGAAGAATGGTCGCCGCCAATTCTGAGCAAGATGAAAATTGGAACGCTTTTTCACAAGTGCGAGCAGATACTGCACGTGCACTCGCTGTTCCGCGTAGCTTTGGCCGAGTGCGTGAGCTCCTGGGACGAGAACGAAAAACTCGGGGACGTGTTCGTCGGTACCTTCAGCAAGTCCATCGTCCTTGACACTTACAGTGGTTTCATCAACAACTTCTCGTCCGCCATGGATCTCGCCAAGCAAGAGTCCAAACGAAAGACTGCCCTCGCTGACTTTTTCAAGGTCACTATCGCTCTCTTTTTTTTTCTGTAAATTGAAGCCTCCCATGGTAATAGTGACGATTTATGCAACTGACGACGATATTATTTAATCCTTTCAGGTGAAACAAATAAGTGCCCATGACAGACTGTCGTTCTTCGGACTGATGGTCAAGCCAGTCCAGAGGTTTCCTCAATTCATACTGTTTTTACAAGTAAGCATTTTATTGACACACTTAAACAATACGTAACTCGGAGGTTTGTAGCGGTTTATTTTAAATTAACATCGCGACGATTCGCAGGACTTGTTGAAGCACACGCCCCACGGACACCACGACAGAATGTCGCTGCAGCTGGCTCTAACGCAACTCGAGAGTCTGGCCGAGATGCTGAACGAACGAAAGAGGGAGGCCGAACAGTTTCAGGCGTTTAAGGAAATGTTACGTCACGTTTCTGGTAAACTATCGCATCGACCACTTTCATCGTCCTCGAGGTATCTTATAAGGGAGGACAATGTCACGCAACTGGTATGATTATTTTTATTCTATTTTATCTCTTATCGCTCTCAATGCATGTCATTCGAGAAAACAATTATTGTTTCATTGTTTTGCAATCAAACATTTTTTTTTTTCTTTTCTTTTTTTTTGCAGGAATTCAATCAGAACGGTATGATCACAAAGTCCAAAAGGCGAAGACTGTTACTTCTGAACGATCTCGTCGTGTGCGTTTCGGTAACGCCGAGGTCGGCGGAAGACTTTACCGGCAGTGAACGACTAACACTCAAGTGGATGTATCCAGTATCAGACATAGAGGTAATACATACAAATTTTGTTTACAACTATTCCAAACTAAAAATGAGTTTTTCAATCATTTTTTAATTCTTTAAATTTTAATCAGATACAAGACACGAGCGCATCACCAACGCTTAGTCGACTACTGACGGCAGGATTGAACAAAGGTGGAAGCTTAAAATCTGATAAAAGCAGCGAAGGTGGACAAGCGGGAGCCGACAGCCTTTGCGCCGAAATGAATGATCTTATGCACGACTACGAAGTGATGTCGAGAATTAATGACCTAGCTTCACAGTTGAAAGGAACTTACGAGGTAATTAAATATTCCCATTACCGTCACTTCATTTTTTCCCTCGGTGAAAACACGTTCACATATGAAATTATTAATTTTTCGCAACAGGGTATGACGCCGGAAGTGACGAAACGGATCTTACAAATCATTCAGTCGTCGGTACAAGCGAAGGATGAGGAAATGATTTACGCGGACAGCTGCTGTTTGCAGCTCGTAGCGAAACAGGGACAAAAGTACACTTTCCAGACGGAAAATCCTCTCGTCAAAAAAGACTGGATAACCGAGCTGAGGCTCGCGCAGCTAGCATTAGATCCAAATAATTCGCCATCCTGGGAAGTTCCCGAGCAAGAACAGAGACCTTCTACGAAAATGCCTCTCTTTGTCACTTCTCAGTCCGTCTATCACTCGCAGCATCAGTCTGAGGTAAGTTTCAAAAAAATATTTATGTTTACATCTTGAAAATTAAATTAATTAAATTGAAACAAAGATTAAATAAACAAATTTTTTCTTCCAGGTGCGTTGTGGTTGTTACTACGTCACACAAAATCCACGACCAACGCGACGACGAGGCAGACATCAAAGCTATTTATGGATCTGCACGGACGACGGGGTTTCGACGCACGTCACGATATTCGGACAATCAACGACCGCGTCATCTACTTCGCTCAAACAAGTCACATCGTTCGATCTCGTCGAAACTCGGGTTGCTGCCATCGAATTCGTTAAGGGTATCAGCAACGAACAGCAGAGTCTCTCCAGTGATCTTGTTTGGATGGGAACTGATTCGCGCAAAGTCATTGTGTTCACAGCATCAGAGCCAGAGAAACAGGAAGAGCTTGGTAGTTATCCTGTTTCCGGCTCCGTCTTGCAAATCAAGTATCACTACGACAACGTCTTTGTGGCTTTGGGCACGGGTTCGCTGTTGATGTTCAAGAGAAATTGCGATGGTTCGTGGAACATGAAAGACCCGTCAGTCATCACCCTGGGTTCGGATCCAGTTTCTTGCCTAATGCCCATCAACTCGTCTGTGTATGCTGCTTGTGGAAAGAAAGTCTGGGTCTTGAATGCGATGACGGGCGAGAGCACCAAGAGCTTCTGCGCTCAACACGACGGCAACGTCAAGCTCATGGCTCACTCTGGTGTCGGTCTATGGGTCGCGTTGAAAAACTCTAGCACCGTTTGTCTCTATCACACCGAGACCTTCAAGCACTTGCAAGACATCAACATTGCCTCAAACGTTCTTCGTATATCAAAATCTAACAGCAGCAGTGTCAACAGTAACAATAGTAATCACAATGATAGCTTGAACAACAACCAAGTTCCTGTTTTCGTGACATCATTAATGGCGTGCAAAGGTCTTCTATGGGTTGGAACGAATGTCGGTATAAGTCTTACCATACCTTTGCCTCGGCTAGAAGGTGTGCCCATAATCAGCGGAAGAGTCAACATATCGTATCACGCTCATTTCGGTCCCATTACGTTTTTGCTTGCTATTCAGAGCAGTAGGAGTAATATGGGTTATACCAAGGAAGAGGAATCCGAGGAAGATCAAGTGCAGTTGAGAAACAAAGATCACGAGCAAAACGGTCATGGACAGAGGCAGCGTGGAGATCGATCCAGTCTTGATGCGTCCTCCAACATGTCGGCAAACATGATTAAATTCAAGCAGCAACTTGCCAGTAGCCCCGTTTTGTTAAGACGGAAGCGTAGTAAAGAAAATGAGTATCGAGGATCCAAAACTCTACCTAGGGGATTAGGTATTTGGGCAATTATTTAAAAAAATTTTTGTTGATATTTTAAAAATACATTTTATTGATTTAATTCGTTTTTTTTTTTGTTAATAGGTAGTGGCGGTGGTTTTCTTTCTAGTTCGATGTCAAGTTCACAAAGTTCCGGCGAAAACTGCGACGTGTACGGACTTTACGGCGAGCTTATGTTCCCCAAGGATTACGAAAACGAAGGCAATACTCTGGTAGATCCAGTTTACGAGACGCTCCGACGAAGTGACCCCGAACTCGCGCTTCCAAACAAAGTCAGCACACTTGACCGTAGGCTCAAAATGAAGATCACGAGGCCAAGATCCCTTGACCTTTCGAACTGGTCGGTCGATTCTCACGCTAGCTCGCTGTACACCTCGTCAGGTTCCGAAGAGAATTTGTCTCTCAAAGCTGGCAAATTGTCCCGAAACAGCAGTAACGCAAGCAGGAACGGACCGCAAAACGATCAGCAGCATGCGGTTATTCAAAACAACGGGAGCGTGAACGTAACGTCGACGCCCATCCAAGAAAATAGGACGTTGAGCAAACCAAAGCCGCAGAAAAAACCACCAAGCAAGTCGTCGCAGATGGACCAACCGAGACGCACGGTACTGACTTTAATGGGTGGCAGGGGTTACGTCAATTGGAGGCACGTGGGCGCAGGGTACAAAGAGGAGAAAAATCAAAAGTCGACATACTCTCTTAAGGATCCCAACAGCAACGATGCACACATTGTACTGTGGGAAATGAAGTTATGATACCGAATCAAAGTAGGCCTACTTTACTGGTACCAAAAAGAGGCATTATTTAATTTCCTAATTAAGTGCTATAATAGTTTAAAAGGACCAAATAATTATTACGCGGTCGGACTAGGTTGGCGATGAATTTATTTCCATTAGGTTTTTTTACTTCATTCTTTGGATAAAAGGTCTGACTACTTGTACATTAATCAAACTGTAACAGGTTGAGTATTGGTTTCATATGTTATATAAATTTTATATATAAATTCAATGATTGCCATTATTTTATTTTATTATTTATTTAATTAATAAATAGTGAAGATTCCAAATGAGTAAAAAATGAATAAAAAAACTCAAGTCGCTAATATTAAATTTGGTGCTCAATTAATGTGAACTACAAATTTTTTTTTTTTTACATTTCGAGTTTTTCTTGAAGAAATCCAACTACATAAATTTTCAAAACTTTCAACTCTTATTTTTAATGAAATTTAATAGAACAGTCGTATTATATAATATATTATAAATACATGTTCAATAATCATACAGTGATTTAGTTGTTAACGTTATTAATTTTTAATGGTAAATTTATATCCAAATTATTATTTGAAATTTTTATCAAAATAAATATTTTTTATTGGTTGAATGAAAATTATTTGAATTTTGATTTAAAAAACAATTATTTCGAGCATATTAAAGTTACACTTAAGTTTTACTTTATGCCTTACTTAAATATTTTTTTTTTTCAAATAACCCAAACTTGCCTTTACTCAACCTTTACTGAAACAAAATTTTAATTAATACACGGAGATAAAAAAAACAGAAATTTGCTGTGGTAAGCTAACACGAAAAAATCGTGTGTTAACCTTACGCAGAAAAAATCCTAAGCGCTACTGTAAGAGAGCCAATCAAAATCACTCTGGTCACACCTGATTGCCTGATTGGTTCGGCTACAGTAGCGCTTAGGATTTTTTCTGCGTAAGGTTAACACGATTTTTTCGTGTTAGCTTACACAGTAAATTTCTGTTTTTTTTCTCTCCGTGTATTAATTAAAATTTATTAATTCAAACATTTTTTGACTTTGATAGAAACTGTTAGTTGTTGTTTATATTTAAAATTATCAAAAATAATTTATTTAAAATAATTTAAAAATTTTACGTCAATATTACTTCAATATTTTGAAAAAATTCTTTGTCTTGAAAACATTCTCGTAAGATGTAAAGTAAACGATAGATATTAAATATTCATGTTCGCTTTAAAAAAATACTATCGTAAGTAGCTATCGTTAATGTTTTAATGTAAAACGTAAGTTAGAATCGTTGTGTCTATAGAATTTTGTAAAAAAAATTTGCGATTTTTTTTTTTTTTTCAATTAAGTATAAATATTTTGTATTCTTATTAGACGGTTTTTAGAGATTAGTATACATTTTTTATTCAAATTATCATTTTTGAGACATTGTTTAGTCCATTGTGTCAAAAATTTGAGTCCATTAAATAAATAAATATAAAACTAATCCATCCAATCGAAAAGTTTTTAATTTTACTTCTTTGTATTTTTGTGCGAATTGATATCCTGAACAATGTCTTAAAATTGAATAAAATAATTGTTATTGAAATAGTATATTACACACCGTGCGCTGGAAAGTATTAGCAAGCCCTAGCAAACCCAAATTGACACCCTCGCCTTCGGCTCGGGCGTCAATTTGGGTTTGCTAGGGATTTGCTAATACTTTTCCAGTGTCGTGTGTAATGTTTGTTTCATAACGACGGGAGGAAAACCCAAAGTCCCGCTGTGGGGATTTGGTGTTTTCGGCCCGTAGGTATGAAAAGTATAGTAATGTTAACAAATTGGATATCTGTACCAAAAAAACTTTAATTCTAATTGTATAAAGACTGTATCACTTTTGTTGGAACAACAAAACATTGTATATTATTTGGCAGCAAAAATATCATTGTGCAATTTTCAAATTTTTTTTCATGAAAATTATTTTTTTAAAAAGAGTTATTTTCCCATTAACATTAATTTCAACAAATTCTTAACTAAATCTTAATCAAACAATGAACTTACATACCATGACGTTCCGCACCGTAAGTTTTACTTTAATACAGTAGCAGTATTGTAAAATTTGTCCCTTTATTATTGAAAAAAATAATAAAAATAAAAATATTCGTTATGAAAAAAAATACAATTTACATGTGAATTTTTATTGTGATAAGTTTATTAAAAAATTATGCATCAGTTATACCCAGTGATGAGGTACGATGTAAAATCTAGTATGAAAATATTGTAACAGGAATATATTTGTAAATATTACTTTGTAAACAACTAAATTTACACATAATTTCATAAATCGTTTATATTTTGTAATTTACTTTATTAAAACAGTTTTTGTTGTATTTATAGTAATATTTACGTGAAGTGAATACCAAAGCTTGAATATCAATGATGTTTTTATTAAACATTTTATAATCATTCGTTAAAATTTAATATATAGCTGATCATGTCAACATTGATATTCAAGTTTTGAAAATAATTAATGCTTGATTGTATTTAATTGAAACAATGCAAGTGCTATACGTTAATTATCAAATTTAAATTCGTTATTACATCTGCTTAAGCAGTTACATTTCTCTGTAGAAAATAAATAACTAAAATACTGCTATTAACTGCTGTTTTGTAAAAACTTTATACCTTAATATATTATATATGTAAATCAAAGACAAATAAAACAAGTCGAAAAAAATTTAAATTAGTTTTTATTTACAACTTTAATCAATCTTTTTAGATTTGATACTATTATATAGTTTTTAACAATCAAGTTTTTTACAATTTTCTAAATATTGTAAGTTCTAGGAACATGATTATGTTATTTACATGAATGAATAAAATTCATAAAACATTTTGAATGGCTAAAAGAAAAATTAATAAGTAAGTATAAATGAAACGATTTTTTGATACATAATATTTCAATGTAAAAAATTTTAAAAGAACTTAATTCAGTCCTCGTGAGATTATAATCTATATAAATTATAAAGATATTAAATAAAAAAGCAAAAAAATAAAGTAAGCTTTTTATAGAGTCCACAAAATTCATCACCACACAAGTTGCAGCATTATGCATATCTCTGTCAATAAACTGTTTTTAAAAATAAATTAAACTTTTTTAACAATTTGCACAACATCTTCATCATTTAATATGTGATCTTTTCCAACTTTTTGAGGCAAGTGCTTCACAGATGAACCCCACACAAGAGCATACTTGAATTCTTTTGCAATGGTTCGATGAAGTTTGTTACAAAAATCTTCAATACTTCGCTTTTCTCTGTTTAGAACAACCGGTGAATTGTAATCAGGAAGTTGACCTTTAGGCTTGGTATAGATTCTTATAAGTTGTAAATAATCCCACATTTTTTCTAACAAATCATCAAAATTCCATTTGTGATGAGCTGAAATAGGTACGCAGTGGGGTATTCTGTATATAACATCTAATTCTTCAATACTAATTTGATCTATTTTATTCAATAAGTAAATGCAAGGTACATAAATTCTATTTCCTTCAACTACATCAATTAAATCATCTGAAGTTGCATCATATCTTAATGTAATATCAGCATTATGAATTTTATACTCAGATAATATAGTTCTGACAGTATCCAGATCAAGTTCTGATTGAAGACAGGTGGTTTGTAAATTTATACCCCCTTTATCTTTTTTTCTGAAATTTATATTTGGAGGCTGTTTGTTTAATCTCAAACCAAATCCTTCCAATTCATGCTCTATTAACCTTTTATGCCCAAGAGGTTTCAAAACATCAAGAACAATAAAAATCAAACTGCAAGTTCTTGCTACTGCAATAACTTGTCTTCCTCTACCTTTACCATCTTTAGCACCTTCAATAATACCAGGGAGATCGAGAAGCTGTATTTTTGCACCTTTATATTTTATACAACCAGGAACTGTGGTTAGAGTTGTGAATTCGTAAGCAGCAACTTCTGAGTATACACCTGCTAATGTACTCAACAATGTTGATTTTCCAACTGACGGAAACCCTACAAATCCAATTCGAGCATCACCAGTTTTAGCAACTTCAAAACCTTGTTCACCTCCACCACCTCCTCCTTTAGGAGTAATCAATTCTCGCCGCAATTTAGCAAGTTTGGCTTTAAGTAAACCTAAATGACCAGAGGTAGCTTTGTTCTTTTGAGTCCTTGCCATCTCAGCCTCAATGGCTGCTATCTTTTCTAATATTGTACTCATGGTAATAAAATATTTATTAACTTTTCAATGAAAAATTTAAAACCACTGACTAATTACTTTAATATTCTTACAGATATTTTTTTAGAAAGCCATGATTAACAGTTTTTTAGCATAAACTAAATCATTTTAGTGTTCTACAGAATGAAAGAGCCCATCATTTGAAGGTAAATGCTGTAATAAAAAATTTTTTTTGTTACTTAAAAGTTTTTTTATTTGTTTCAAAAATTTCTATACATCAACAAAAACAGTAAAATAATTCTAACACTATATTTAATAAATATTCTATTACTATGAATGCTTCACCGCTAACCTCTTTTCCGTTGTACGTGCTGTCCTGTAACATACAAAAAAATTGAAAATTTGAATTAGTCATGTTTAAATGAAAACATAAAAATTATTTATTATTTATAAAAACTTCAGTTGGTAGTGCATGTAATGAATAATCATGGTTACTCATTTATCGTGGTATATAGGTTGTCATCATGTAAAAAATTTCACGTGGAATTTATTACAAAAAAAAAACTCAAATAACAAAAATATTGCTTATATGCATTATAAAAGTTAATGCTGAATTACAGAAAACGAAAATTGATGTAAAGTAGTGAAAAATAAATTAGATGTTAATGGATTTAAAATATTTAAAAAATTCGTGATGTCGATGAGAAGTTCCTTACCTTCAATCCACCGGTGCTCAGCAAAATCTTTTCAATAATAAACAAAAAAAAAACGCGTTGAATCTAATTAATTAAATTAACATTGCGAAAACTCAACAAGTTTCAAAATTAAATATTTAACGAAGCTATCAATAATAAACTAAACGGCCGGAGAAAATTTGTTGCATCTTCTTCACAGGTCCTTGAAAAATGGAATGAAAGATCTCTGCAATGCGACCGCAGCCACCACGCCGCACGGCCGTTCAGTAACTGAACTTCAGTTATAAAAAACGATTCAAACGCCACCTACCTACAAAAATATTTTATTTCATATTTGGGCACAAAATTTGAATTTTAATCATGTTCCTATAGTGTGAACAGATTTACTCAAAAATTTTCAATAAAATTTGCAAGACAGAGAATAATTGATTAAATTTTTCTCGAAAATCTGTTTCCAAAAAAAAAATTTGTCTTAGTTGAATATTTTTTTTTGTAAACTGCGTTTCATTTTTGACTTTAAAATTATAAATTTATAAACTAACTTCATTTAAAATAATTTAATTTTTACCACTTACAAGAAAGATTAAATTTTACTACTAAAAAGAAAGATAAAATTTTTTATTCTTAAATACATACAAATATTTTTTTTAATTTTTTACCTATTTATTCAAATATTTTCTAATAAATTAAATAACTCGTTTGAAGGATGAAAATTTTCAAGATAAACTAAGTTCCAAAAGTAAATTGAGAGGGGTTTATTTTTAATTCCAACTCTAAATGATTTTTATATATCTATACATAGATAGATATTAGCCATCCGCGAATTCACTGCGAATTCGCATGGAATTTGTCTACCCACACATAAGCTGTAGACGATATTCCGTAAAAGAGAGTCGTTTAAGAATATTTAAGGATTGAGGTTAGGGTAAGCTTGTTTAAATTTATATATTAATTTGCGTTGAATATTGTGGAAAATTTGTTTATTTTTTCAATGAAGCATATTTTATTTCATCAATTTGCTGAGTCAGGATACTCAGGATTGGTAGATAAAAGCACTAGAAACAAGAGTAATTAACTTCTTCATTTCCCACTGATTAGTTTATTTACTGTTTTTGTGAATGTAGTTAATAACTATTAATTTTTCATGGTATCTTTTTTTTGTAGTTTAAAAAAATTAAAAATTAGTGAGAAATATTACCGGTACAGTTTTAGGTTAGGAAAACAAAGTAATGGAGGATAATTTGTGTTATTGAACCCTATACCTACAGGTATAACGAGTTTTTGAATTTATATTTATTTTCAAATAATATTTTCAGGTCTAAAATGGAAGAACTAACAAGACACTTTGATAGAATAAAAATACCTGGGTCTAATGATAAAGTATACAAAGATGAATGTGTTTTATCTTTTGATACTCCAGTAAGTTATTAAATTGCAAATAATTTTAACAAGTTCAATGTAATCATTAATTTTAATTGCAGGAAACTCCAACTGGCTTGTACATAAGCTTAACAAGTTTCTTAGGATTTGGGATTGATTATGTTTCAAAATACTTTCAAAAAACTAATAATGCAGTTTTTTTGCATGTCAAAAGAACTAAACATGAAGTTTGTATTTTTCTAATTTTTGTTAATTTATTTAATTTTTCTTCTAATAGTGAAAAAATTTACAACTCCTTTGTATTACAGATTCCTCCAGATCAGACAGAAGATGGACCTGATAAAAAAATTACTCGGCTTGCTATAGGAACACCTGGAGGTTTTAACCCTGATTTACAAAAGTACACTTATGAAGAAAGTTATACTGTTGTACTGTTGCCAAATTTTACAACTATACCTTATAATCAAGACTTACCTTTAAAAGTAAATTATTTTATACAAAATTTTACTTAAATAATTTTTGTATGTTTTACTTGTAATAAAAACAAATTTTTTTTTCTCTAGGTGAAGGAGTCTGTTGATGGTGTATTAAAAGCAGAATCTGCTCTGAAAGTTGCAGAAAAAGAGGCATTAGCTGGTACTTGGGATGGAGAAAATAGAGTGAAAACTAAGTAACTATTATAATTTATTGTATAAAAAATATATTATATTCAAAATATAATGTTTAAAAATTAAATAAAAATTTTTTTTGTCAGACATGCTGATCTTTTACAATTAAATAATGGCAAAAGAATACCTCCAAGTGGATGGAAATGTGATGTAGAAGGGTGTGATTTCACTACAAATCTGTGGTTAAATTTAACGGATGGATCAATTTTGTGTGGTCGCAAATTTTATGATGGAACCGGTGGAAATAATCATGCTTTGAAACACTTTCAGGAAAATGGATATCCTTTGGTGGTCAAACTAGGAACAATATCAAGAGATGGAAAAGCAGATGTTTTTTCATATGATGAAGATGATATGGTTGAAAATCCTAATTTAGCTCAACATTTAGCTCATTGGGGAATCAATGTTACTCAAATGGAAAGGACTGATAAATCAATGATTGAACTGGAGTTAGAACTTAACCAAAAGTTTGGAGACTGGATTGCAAGTCAAGAAGGAATCGATAAAAATAAACCACTCTATGGTCCTGGTTATACAGGGCTTGTAAATTTAGGAAATACTTGTTATTTAAATAGTGTTATGCAAATGTCTTTTACAATTCCAGATTTTATTGATAGGTATTTATGTTTGATTTAAAAATTTACTACTCAAAACTTTTGTCAACTAAAAGCATTACCATCATTTTTATTTAATTTTTTAATTTTAAGGTATGTGTACAAGGCCGATGAAATTTTTAATGAAAATATGAATGATCCAGCAAACGATTTTAATACTCAAATGTAAGTTTTGATGTAGTAAGAAGTTTAGTTAATAATTATTACTGATAAGTTATCAATTGTTTACTGTTTTTTTAGGGCAAAATTAGGAGTAGGTTTACTATCTGGAAAATATTCCCAGCCGTCAGAATCTGAAAAGAATGATGAATGTCAAGGAATATCTCCCAGAATGTTTAAGAATCTAATTGGTCGTGGTCATGCTGGATTTAGTTCTAATCGCCAACAAGATGCCCAGGAATTCATTTTACACTTAATCAACATATTAGATGTAGTACCAAATTTCTTCATTATAACTATATAACGTTTTGATTTATTATTAATTTTTTTTTTTCCTTTTTTAGAGAAATAGTAGGCATAAAAAAAATCCAGCCGAGTGTTTTAAATTTAAAGTTGAAGAACGTTATCAGTGCAATCAGTCTGGTAATGTTAAGTACACATACAGACCTGAGTTTTTACTGCCATTGCCAATACCAATGGATATGGTACTAAATAAAGTAAGTGGAGGTAGAAAACGAATTTTTTATTTTTGCAATATATTACAAATGAGGATGATAGTATGGTTCAATTTTAAATGTTTTTTCAGCAGTTATGATCAAAAATATTAAATCATTATGTTTCAATTAATTTAATTTTAGGAAGAAGTAGAAGCTTATGAAGCTCAAAAGAGTAAATCCAATGAAGATAAAACAAATTTCGATTCAAATGTCGTCAGACCACGCATAAAACTATCTTCCTGCCTCGAAAGTTTTGCAAGAGCAGAAACTATTGAAAAATTCTATAGTACTGCTTTAAATGCTAACACCACTGCCAGCAAGTATGTGTATCAAAATTCTTTTTTTTGTATTAAAATACTAAATTTCGAATATCTTTCAGGACTACAAGACTAGCCTCCTTTCCTGATTATTTAATGGTACACCTAAAAAAATTTGCGGTCAGACCAGACTGGACATCTGTTAAATTAGACGTAGCAGTCGAGATGCCTGATATTTTGGATTTAAGTTTTTTGAGAGGTCATGGATTGCAAAGTACAGAAACAGTACTGCCAGAAGCAACCACTGCTCCTCCAACCATAGCTTATGACCAAGCACTTCTTAGACAATTAGCAGAAATGGGCTTTCCAGCAGAAGCTTGCAAAAGAGCTTTGTATTTTACTGAAAATGGTGGTATAGAAGTAGCTTCAACATGGTTAATGGAACACATTTCTGATGAAGATTTTTCAAGTCCATTTGTCCCTCCAGGAGTTGATGCAGGAGCTGTTGCAGGTTAATAACAGAAATTTTTCCGAACTTCTTCAATTTTTGTTTTTGTTTGTACACATTAAATCTTTATTAAAAATGATTGTAGGTCCATTCATACCAGATCCAACATCATTAGAAATGGTAATGAGTATGGGTTTTAGTAGAGAACAAGCAACTAAAGCTTTAAAAGCAACAGATAATAATTTGGAGCGTGCAGCAGATTGGGCTTTTAATCACATATCAGAACTTGAAGATACTGAAATGATTGTTGATCAACCGGCAGAGCCCCAGTTCAAGGATGGAAGTGAAAGTATGTTTAAAATAATTACTTTATATACAATATTATTTGATTCTTTTTACTAATAATAAAAAAAATTATGATATGATAATCAGAGTATAAGCTGGTAGGATTTGTTACTCATATGGGTACATCAACAATGGTTGGGCACTATGTTTGTCACTTGTTGAAAGACGAAAAATGGGTAATCTTTAATGATGAAAAAGTAAGTAAATTTTTTTTTTATCTTTAACAACTTGTGGATGCTAACTAACTGATTTATTACTATTATTATTATTATTAATATATTATTTTTTAGGTTTACTCATCCGAGAAACCTGCTAAAGAATTAGGATACATATACTTATACCAACGGCAAAATCAGTAATCTTGTAAAGATTTAAGTAACATCGTTCTTGTAAAAATAAAACTAAATTTTTTTTGATATCTAATGAAAGTAAGACTAAAATAATTAAAAAAAATTTTCTAAGTTATATTGTTTGTGTAAATATTTTGCTAACATGAATAAAAAAACTGATTTTAGTTAAAAATATTTTATTTTTTTGAATGCTGCACGACCTAAACAAAATTGACAATTTATTTAATTTACTCTGTATTAATTTATTAAATTGAGAGTCCTTAAGTGTTGCCTTTTTATGGATCGACGCTCTCGTGGAACGAATAAGGGTTCAAAGGTGAAAAATTTTACAGTTAATTTTAATTAAAAAATAGTTCATTACGATACGAGTTATTTGAATGAGCGATTATCGCACGGCGTCGAATTAGCTCCCGAGCGAAGCGAGGGTGATAATATGCCGTCAGGGGCGCAACAATTCTCCGAAGTAAAGGGGTGTCCTAAGGTCAAACTAGCTCCCCCGCCCTCTTTCTCCAAGCAAAAAGAGTTATAATTTCTAAAAAAGAAAAAAGCCTTAAACCCACATAACCCTGGGTGCCGAGTACAATTACTAATCAGTTAAATTGAAAAATCAAAACTTTAAGTTTTGACTAAGGATGTCTACTAGAAAAAAAAAATTCAAGGACATTTCCAGGATAAAAAAACAAGTTTTTCAAGGATTTTTTCAAGCATAAATTTTATTTCTTTTAATAAAGTATTGACTAAAATAATCACAGATTAATTTCATCATATCAACAAATGAAATAACTATATTACATAGTTTACAAAGATATAATCTTCTAATGCTATAAAACAAATCATATTTTTTATTGAAAATTGAAACAGATGCAACAATAAATGCAGTAAAATAATTTTTAAACTTTTAAGCAAAAGGTGGAAAACTGAATTGTCAAGATCTTGTCTTAAGTTTTTTACCTGTATATTTTTTTCGTAGTAATAAAATTGATAATAAATAAAATGATATTTTTTGAAAATATTTAAATCGAAGTAACAACTTTTTAAATAATCAATTCAGAAATTAGAAATATTTACTTTTCATGGATTAAAGACTTTCTGTAATGTATCTGTAAGCCTCTTCTTCCACAGCTTTGTTAGCGCTCTGGGCGTCCATCCATTTTTTCTCATAACCGTTACTTCTATCCACTCCGTCCCAACGATAACTAGGCCTGATATTAAACCTTTTTGGCGTGTAGGAGCCTTGAAATTTAGGTTTTTCTGAAAATAGAATTTTTTTATTAAATAATTGAAAAAATTCAAATAATACAATCATTTTTTCTGAAATATTAAACTATTTACGCACCTGGTTTAGCTTTACCTTCCCTGATTCTCTTCTCTTTTATGTACGCTAACATTGGATCGTCATCTCGCTCCCGGTCTTTCAATTAATCCTCCATGTCCTTGTCATCTGCATCAGTGCCGGATTAACCCTGATGGGGGCCTATAGGCACAATTTTGGTGGGGGCCTATGCAAGAAAATTTTTTTTTACTATTTCAGTTAAAACGCATAAAAATTGAGGTCAGGGGCGCAACAACTCCTTCCAGCTAGTGCTTGCCGAGACCAAGACAAGGCCAAGATTTGGCATAGTCTTATCTTGATCTTGAAAAAAAATTAAATTTAAAGTCTTGTCTTGGTTTTGTCTTGGTCTTGTCTTGATTTCAAGACAAGAACAAGAAAAAATCTCGAAAATCTCGAATTTCATTCTGTGTAGCGAATTATATACAAAATTTGAATTCAGGTTAAGAATAAACGAAAAAATACTTGAATTTATTACTACTTACTTAAAATTTACAATAATTTTACTATAAAAAACGTTCACAAAATATTCAAATAAATCAATATCAAATATATGGGCAAATCTCACGAGAATGCCAATTTTCATAAATCTAAGGCCCGTGCGAAGAAAAACCTTAGCCGAAAATCAATTGATTTAAAATTACTCGCAAGAGGCTAAAATGAATTAAAAAGTCGGTTTTGATAGAAAAATTCAGTTTATTAGGTACCAAGTTATGAAGATTCTCGATTTAATCTAATTTTCTAAATTTTCGCAGCCCTTTTTTAATAATTTTTAATCGGCGGATTTCCGGCTAAGGTTTTTTTTCATGGTTTATGAATTGTACGTACTTAAAATTAGCGAGTGAAATTAATTTTTGACCAATTTTTTCGTTTATAATTTTTATATATAAATATACATCTTATTTTTGTTCTTTTTCATTTGAGTAAAAATCAAATCAAACTATGAATGCATAGTTACACTACTTCCAAATTGTAAACGATAATAGATTGAAAATTCATACTTTCTTTCAAATTACTTCTAAATTTATAAATCTAAAAAGTCTCTGAGAATATATCATTTACTAGTTGAGTTTACGAATCGAATGTTTTTATTAAAATTATAAAAACAGTCAAAGATTTTTAAACGCTTTAGATTTTTTTTTTTTTTAATTTGTTTAAACAAAGTTTAATAAAACATGAATAATGAAATAAAGCCAATATTTTTTAAAATGTCTTGTGTTTAAATTTTTGATTTTTAAGATTTTCAAGATTTTCAAGATTTTCAAGATTATCAAGACGAGAGTGGGCTTCGTCTTGGTCTCGTCTTGGTCTTGAAAAACTGTGAGAATACAAATCTTGTCTTGGTCTCGTCTTGAAATCAAGACAAGATCGAGAAAAAATCTCGAGTCTCGGCAAGCACTGGAAGTTCCAGCTGGAGGGTGTCCTGAGGACCTCCACCCTCCCGCCCCTAATAAAATTGACGTCTAAAAAAAAAAAATTGAGCCCAAAACCCTGGAAGCCCAAGTTCAACGAAAAAACTGATCAGCTATCCCCTAAGCTCTAAACCCCCAAAATCCTGGGCGCCCGAATTCAACAAAAATACTTATCGGCTGTCCCTCAAGCTCTTAGCCTCCAAATACCCTGGGAGCCCGAGTTCAACGAAAAAACTAATCAGCTATCCTCCAAGCTCTAAACCCCCAAAACCCTGAGCGCCCGCGATCAATAAAAAAAATTGATCAGCTCTAAACCCCCAAAACCCTGGAATACCGAGTTCAATAAAAAAAAACTGATCAGCTATCCCCCAAGCTCTAAGCCTCCCAAAACTATGGGTACCGAGTTGAATAATTTTACAAGTTAAGCGTACTTTATATTTGTATATCAAGTCAATAAAACAGTGTTGTTGTTGTTTTTTTTTTTTTTTTGTTCCACAAAAAGGTTGTGGTGTACTTTTATTTACATTACTTGAAAATATTACTAAATAATAAAAAAAAAATTTACACTTTTCTCGAAATGTGTCTTATTTGTAAAAGCATTTAATTGATAGTTAAAAAAAAAAAATTTGTTGATTATGTTGCAAACAAAGAGTCAAATGATAAGTAAAAACTTATAGTGTTTTCCTACTCAACCACGCCATTTTGGAGTTAAAAATTTCAGACTTACAACTTTATGATATTATTGCACCAGTGCAGCGCAATCAGATATAGTTACAAAATTATTTATTTCATGCTTAAGTTAACTAAAATGCACTCATATTTTTGGAATAATTCAACTCGGGCTCCTAAAGTTTTTAGGGGGTTTGAAGCTTGGGGGATAGCTGATCAGTTTTTTCGTTGAACTCGGGCGCCCAGGGTTTAGAGCTTGGGGAATAGCCGATAAGCTTTTTTGTTGAACTCGGGCATCCAGGGTTTTGGGGGTTTAGAGCTTGGGGGATAGCCGATAATTTTTTTTTTGAACTCGGGTGCCTAGGGTTCAGGGGGTTTAGAGCTTGGATTAGGCAAAATTCATTGTAAAAGAGATCATCACTTTTTAAAAAAGGCATCTAGTAGTATCAAATAATTAATTAGTGCTGATCATAATAAATTCAATAAAAAAAAATTTGGTACTTTGTTTGAATTATATTTATTATGTATTCTAATATTAAATTGAAAAAAAAAAAAAATTTCGTACATGTGGTGGGGGCCTATGAGGACCTGTAGAAATGTGCGGCACTGGAGGGCGCCACTGGCAATAGCCTCCTCTCCCAGCAGTTTAGCACGCAGCAGACGTTTGTTTGTGTGCACGTGCGTGTGACGACACACACACACTGAAACATATGCTCCATGCCAAACTGCTGGGAGAGAGGAGGCTATTGCCAGTGGCGCCCTCCAGTGCCGCACATTTCTACAGGTCCTCATAGGCACATGCCTGTTCTGCCTACCCATTGATCCGGCACTGATCTGCATACCTTGCCAAAGGTTTGTTCATCTCGTACAAGTCCCTCTTCATCAAGTTTGTACCTCTCGTTGTACCCATTTAAAGTTGGGTTTTCGGAACATTTGAACAACTTAATCTAGCTTCAACCCTAATTTCAGTTTTAAATACAAAATTTTAAAAAAGAAAAAAAAAATGTAGCAATGGCTTACAAACCAATAAAAAATTAGAAAAGAGTGGGGAGCTCCGTCTTTGAAAGTTGACGATTTTTAAAGACGCAAAGTTGAAATTCATAGCTTATCACTAGTGTCTTGGATTACAAACGCTGAGCACACTTCCACAATATTAGCTTCGCGCACTTTCAAATTATTTTAATCAAGCAATTGTAGTTAATTTTTTCATAAACTTTATCGGTGATACATACATATGATGAGAAAGCAAGATAATGGTGAGTTTAGCTGTAAAAATCAGTTTTAAAATAAAATTGAACATTTGATTGAAATTTAAGTTAAATTTTTGGATTAAAAAAAAAATTCATTAAAATTTTTTAGTTACATTTTTGGGTTAAAAAAGATTAACTGAAATTTTTTAGTTAAATTTTTGGACTGAAAAATTTTTTTTGTAAGCAGATTGTAGTTTTTATGTTCTACACATTTTTTTCGCTTATTTGACTTCTTTATCTGCTAGGCCTTCATGAGTTTTTCAATATTACGTGATGTATGAATATTTTAGTACAAGAGGAAAGCCACGCCCGCTATTTTTTCAGCTTTAACTAACTAGGGAGGGACCAGGGGTGCCCCCCGCCGCGGCCGATCGTCACCAAATTTTGTGAGGATGTTTGTTTCTCTATAACAAGAAAAAATCTAGGTTCCTAAGTCCTAACGCTCAGCCGTTTTTGAGGTAGGCTTGTCTTAAGATTCATTTTTTTTGTAAAATGTGTAAAAAAAGCGTTTTAAACAAATGTTATAACCCACTCTTCAAAACACTGTAGTTTCATTTAGAAACATGATACAGACCTCTAGTTGGTGGCGAAATTTCGTCTTCTTGAGCAGAAATGATATAAAATTTAGACTATAGGAATTCCTGTAGTAACCTAGATTTTTTCTTTTTATAGATGAACATACATCCTCACAAAATTTGGTGACGATCGGCGGGGGGCAACCCTGCCCCCCCCCCCCCTTGTAAGTTTTGCTGTAAAAAAAAAAAAAAAAAAGTTTGACGAAAATATAAGCAAAGACTATAAAATTTTCACTCTTATTTAATTTTATTTTTTTTATTAAAAATAAAGTAAATTTTTGCTTAAGACTTCGATTTTTTTCTTCTGATAGTTCAATCAAAATCTATCTTTAAATGAGAAACTTTTTTTTTAATAGACTACTGACGTCAAATTAAAAACATTCTTTTCGCTTTAGATTAAATAACGTACCCAAAAAGAATGATTCAAGAGAAAAATATTTTTTTTTTTATTTCTTATCTGATAAGAGAGATCACGAAGTCTTATAAATGAATATTAATGAAGTAGGAACTTCAAATTATCGAATTTTAATGACTATTTAATTTAATTTATAATTTTAACTCGTGAAAAACATTACTAAGAATTACAATGACTTTGAAGTTTTTTAATTTTTATTACTAGCGTAAACTAAATAATATGCAATATTAATAGTTTCTAACTCAAGATCCCTTCAAAAAATGTATTGTTAATATTTTATTTAACATTAATTTTGAAAGTTTTTTCAGAAAATCAAATTTTTTTGTGCAATCCGCGTTCCGTTTGAAATTTTTTGCATTTTTTTCGTGTTCAACTTAAAATCGATTGAGATTTAATAAGGATATAAACAGTTTTAGTAATCATTCAAATAATCAAAGAATATTAGAGTTTTTAATAGTACATATCGACACTAGTGCCTAAAACAAGGCAAAGTTTTAAGCTAGCGAAACGTTAAGTATTGTACCTTAGATTATATAAGATTGTTTTTTATTTCAACAACACCTCATATCTTCAAGTGATTCTTTTTCATACTAACAGCAGAAAAAATAGATACTTTTTTTTTTCAACTTTTTTACTAAAAAATATTTCAGAAATGTTGTCTCTATGTGCACACGTTATTTGAAAACTCGCGGGTGATTAATCAGCACGCACGCACGCATCTTCACGCAGAGAAAATCAAAAAATACTATTTTGGGCAGGCCAAAGTCGTAGTTTTTACTTCGAAAACATTTTGTATAGTATCTGTCGAAAGTTTGGTAGTTCCAGGTAGAATAGAGGAAGGGGAATTTCGAAAGTTTTTTTCTAACTAAACTTCAGAGAGTCAAGATTTTTCTGCCGGATAGTAAAAACCAGCCCATCAGCGCTTAGTCTACTGCGTAGCTGCTTTGAAGTAACAAGCTTGGTCTTTGACTAAACTCAAATTTTAGTTAAAAGTTCAATTGGTTCTTGTTAAATTTTTTGGTGGTCGGTTTTTGAAGCAAAGTTTTTTATTTAAGTGATAATGTTAGAACTTAAAAAGCGAGATTATGGTTAGTATATTCGACAATGATGATTGTCACGTTAAATCATTATTTTAAAAGATTTTTATTGTTATGTATTTATATTTATTTTTTACTACTTCAAAATGTAGCAGTTTTTATATTTTATAAATTTTCTTTGGGATGAAGTTGTTAGATTTTTTAAACTAAAAATCATTTTGCATTTCATTATGTTCTATCGCGCTATTATACTTTTTATATTTTAGAGTGATGATTAAAATTTTGTGCAATAAATTTTCTATTAAAATAGAGCTTAAATTATGAATTTTAGTATCTAATTTTATCGCATTCGTGGCTAAAACATTTTTCTACGCACGACCTGAAGTTGTCATGTTTTAGCCACTCGATTCGATAAAGCACATATCGACACTGGAGCCTAAACAAGACAAAGGTTTTTTCACGCGGCGCATGCGCTATCACACTCGCTTCGCTAGTGCGATAACTTCGCGCCGTGTGAAAAAACTTTACCTTGTTTTAGGCACTAGTGTCGATATGTACTATTATTTCGTATAGAACTTTTTTAGAAATTAAGTTTAAGACAACCTTTTTTCCAATTAAAATGAAAGAATTTTTCAGTTTAATTTTATTATACTTAAAAATGACATTCACTGTACAAAAAAAAATATATATATATATTCGCACTTTGGTAGATTTAAAAGACTATCTTCTGAATCAAGGAAATTTTTTCATCAGATGTAATTAGAATGATTATTTTACGCTTTATGAATTTCCTCTATTATTTTATCACTCCATATAGTGAGGTCGATTTCAAAAAAGAATCACATTGAAAATATTTTGTTTTTTTCAAACTCTTTTGGTTCTTATCAGCAACGGTGATCACATAGTTTAATCGATGAATATTAATTGAATTATAAACTTTATGTTTTCATTTTTGATAGTATCGATTTTTAATTTTATTACTTAAGGTGGTTTTCTACCAAATACATGACAATAGAGAATCAGCTCAAATTTTCTGGAGGTGTTTATTAGATATTAATAAACATTTCTACGAAGTCTAATCAAAATTGACGATATAGTTTAAAAGTTACAGCAAGTTAAAGATTGAATTTTTTTCATTACGCGTATATGGCCGCTACGCTGAAAAAGTGTACTAAATTATTGATATTAGTCTTCTTTCAATAGAGATCATTTAGAAAAACCACATACATACAGTTTCACTATCGAAGAATTCATTTCTTGAAACTGTAAAAAATTGACCTTTTACAAAAATAATTTCCCGCGAATAACCTCCAAAACTGCGGTATTCAAAGGTGGGGTTAAAAGTTTAAAAAAATGTTTTGTTGTGATTGTCAATGTTTTTTTGGTAGAAAATAATTTCAGAAGCCATAAAAAGTTAAAAAATAAATTTTAATAACCAATTGTTAGTAAATTTGGTGAAATAATTTTTTTTTAGTCTTGAACTTGACTAGCTCTGGTAGAAAACCACCTTAAATTTCTTTGAATTGCTATGAAATGATTCCATAGCCCACGTATTCATTCTTTATTACATGAATTAGAATAGTTTTATTTTTTATCCAAATCAAAATATATTAGTGGGACAAAATTTTTCAACCTTGTATTCGTTTAATTAACGTACAAACAATAGTATAAATCATAAAATAAATTTCTTAATTGAGTAATTTTCACAGATCAACCAATGCCTTTTCTCGATCCTTCCTGGAAAGGACCAATGGGAGTATCGAGAAGGAAAACAGATCCCAATGCTTTCAATCTTTATTTGACTTTTTTTATATTGTGGCTGGCGATCGGAGTATACGGTAAATCAGTTTTCGTAACTTTAATAATTTTTCAATTTTCAAGGTAATCAATCATTTTTTTCGTTTTCAGTGATCAGTTACGTTATCTTAATGAACCCAAAGCAGCAAACGATTGAAAATGATCTTGGTGAAATAAAATCTTTCAACTGGACATTGCTTGACAATCTTACTCAGCCCGAAGTTTACAGAACTTTTATACCCATTTTTGCCCATCTTCCGTCAGAGATGTTTCAAATTATAATACACAATCCGACTTCATTTTTGTAAGTAAAAAAGTCAGTTTGGTTATTTAAATAATTAGTAAATTACTGATTTACAGGACAACTCTTGGATGTTCTGCTCTCACGATATTTCTATCCGTAATAATGATTCCGATTATTTGTCACGGTGGAGAATACATAATAACGGCCATTTTTGGATTTTATTGTTTTTGCTTGATACTTACAATGATGGTATTTGTGTTTTTAGGAGGTCTGTTTTTTATTGTAGATATTGTTCTGGCAGTCGTACTGACGATATTAATAACAGTTTTTATAAAATGTCACAAAGAAATTATTCTTTCTTGCGCAATTGTAAAAATGTCTTATAAGTACGTTATAATATATAAATGTTTATTAGTTATTTCTCAGAAGAAGCATAATTTAATTTTTATTTTCTTTTTATTTACAGAGCTGTTTTCTTCACTTATTATCACTTCTTGCTACCAATTGTACAGTTTCTTTTATCATTCTCAGCCTTAATGTTTTTTGCAAATAATATCAGACTATTGGTTGTTGTAAGCAAAAGCTTGGAAGAGTCTGAAAGTGTTGGACTTTCTATTTTATTTATTATACTGCATCTTGGAAATTTCGTGGGATGGGTATGGACATCAAACTTTATATACGGAGTGGAAGACTTGATTTTAGCTGGAAGTTTTTCAACCTGGTACTGGACTCTAAATAAGGAACAGGTTCCGAAAAACACAGTTCAATATTTCGCCTCTGTAGTCCAAAAGTAATAAGCTTAGTGATTTTTTTTAATTTTTGTTTATTAAAATTTGAATAAATATTTTTATGTATGTATGTAGGAATCATCTTGGTACTGCAGCAGTTGGTTCAATATTGATGTCAATATTTGACTCGATTAATGGTTTTCTTGGGATTGTGATCCAAGTATTCAGCCATAAACCTAATCCTTCTTGTTTGCTTGTCTGCTTTTCATGGTGTGGTCAATGTCTATTGTATGGAATAGAGTGTATTAGTCGTGATGCTTACGTTACTACAGCTCTTACAGGATCCGATTTTTACACATCCGCAAAAAATACATATTATTTGATGAAAAGAAACATCGGAAAATTCATTATAGCCTATGTAAGGACAATATTTAATGAACTGCTAATCATTAAAAAAACTAGTCAAAATAAATTCTCGAGTCATCGCTTTTTTTATTTGTTACAGGTGACTTTTCCATTTTTTGTATGCGTGATAATGATAGCAGTAATCATTCTGATGATGCTGGTATATGGTTTACCAGGAAATCTGAGTGTTCAAGAATTTTACTGTCTCTTAATTACTTTTGTTTTTATTGTCATGTTGACCAACTCTTGTTTTCACCTACTTCAGAGTGCAGTAGATTCCGTGTTTTTGGGAGTTCTTTGTGATTATGAGATGAATAGTTCTGGAGAACAACCCTTTTACATGAGTGAAAAATTACAGAAATTAATGGCAAATTTATAAAATGTTTGTTATTTAATGTAAATATTTAAACATAAATAATTGCTTAGTATTTATGTGCAAAGTTTTATTGAGAATAATTACGCACATTTAAGCTTGAAAAAAAGACTTAACGATACTTTATTTCTCAAGTAAACGTAAGAAACAGAAAATTAAAATATATAACTTATTGATACTTATATAGTAATATTTTTTTTTTGAAAAATTCTTTTTGCAAACACACCTCCTGCCTTCAACCGATCCATACGCCCTATTGGGTGATTACTCAAAATATTTTTTTAATTTTTATATTTTTGCAACTTAATTTAACATATAAAACTGAAAACTATATAGAAACGCGAAATAATTTAAAAAAAAATCAGTTACAATGAAACTAAATCAAACAATGATTTCAAAAATAGAACTCAATCTCGGCTTTTTAACAAAACGTCCGAACCTCAAAACTTAAAGCATCGAGTTTACTCTTGGTAATTACAACTAGCTATAATATGAACATTCGATTTTAATGTTTGCATAGCAATGTGCGCGACATTTAATACGTTCCAAATTTGATTTTAGAACAATATCAATTAAATTTTGGTTGAAGTCAGACAGATAAAAAAAATATTGTACATTTAAATCCAAATTTATTTTTATTTGAACTTTATGTTTCACTTTTTTTATAACCAGGAAGTTAAAACTAATCATAAACTTTTAACTATTTCTTAATTAATTTTGTCTTGGAAGTCTAATACTAAAAAATGCTTACACAAACCAATGAATTAAATTAAAACAATAATAATTTCATCAAGGAATCAATCGAAAATTTAATAGACCACCTGCAAAACGGAAAAATATTTTCCAAGCAGCTAAGGTTTTTGAATATACTTTGTGAATTTTGTTTGAAGAGTGAAGAATTTTTTTGGTTGATCAAACCAATTTTCATCACGAAAACAATCAAAGTTCAAGGGATCATCTGCAAGTCAGCAAACTATTTTTCTACGCAGGTATGATATATTGTTATACATGGGAGGCAAGCGCCACATTGACGTCGAGAGAGAAATTTTCAGGTAGCGGCACGAGGCGAAGGTTGCGCGCAGGGGAGTATGCTTAGAAAACCGGATGTTCGAGGCTGTAATCGGATGTCGCCCGAATCCTTAGCGAAAAGAAATCGGCACTTCGAAAACTGAATCGTTGATAACTTTTTAATTTGGGATTGTTTCAGGTCATTTTTTTTAAATAAATCAGGGGATCATCGGCTACATGTAAGACATAATATTATGAAAAAAATAATCATTCTATATTGGTTTTTTTGATATACGACCTAACCTAAAACCAAAAATCAAAGTATATAAAGTGTACGCATTAATGGCAGTCCGTTGTATAAAACCAACTCGCCTTTAAAGGGCTACCGCCCTTAGGATAAAATATATTTTGTCTTTTTATTTTGACTCCCTCCGCTGTTGGTAGGATATCTCGATGAGGGACTTTTTTACTTTGAATCCCGCTACAGCGGGATTCAAAGTACGGAGAGTAGTATCTCGAAGGGGGCGTCAATGTTGCACTTTGCTGCCAGAGAGGGCGCCTCGAAAAGTACCTATTGAATGCCGCTGTGAAACAAAATATGATGTTATACATGGGAGGCAAGCGCCACATTGGCGTCGAGAGAGGAATTTTCGGACGAGCGGATCAAAAGCAAACGAATCCTATCCTCCGACCCTCTTGTGCGCATGCTCGTGGACTTAGCTTTCAGATTTAATCCTCTCAGCTGTGGAGCCGCGGGTGCCGATTGCTGAGCGGCTGCTGCAATAATCTGATTGTGTTGCCGTGTTTATATATTTTACCTGCTCTTCTAAGTACTTAATCGTTGTGTTCATTAATTGTTTTTAATAAAAGAACGATTAACGGTTGTACCTAACGTTTCTGAGTGTACATGAGTCGGTAGTGCAGTTAAACAAGAAATTCTTGAAATAAATTATTGTAATTAACTTTGTACCGTACCTCTGTGTAATGAAAATATCGTAATACATTTACAATAAATAAAGAACGAAATTTTTTTTAATCGTAAACTTTTTTATTGTTATTGCCTGAGCTCACTACTTTTTGAATTTAACGTTTTTAACTTCAGTAATAATAAAAGTTAATAATTTTTAAGATTAAACAATCAGATACTTAAATTTTTAGCATTTTAATAAAATGTTACAAATGATAGTCTACATAAAAAGTAGAAAGAAAAACTTAATACTTTTATAGGAATAAAGTAAGTTGACTATACTTTGTTTCAATCTAAGATTCACTTCTTTTGCCTACTTAATTAGATTTCTTACAAATAACTTGAAATTCACAAGAACTACCAAGTAAAAAGATTAATGTTATCAGCTTCAAGATATACAATTAAGTGTCTTTTGAAAAATTTGCAGTAAAAGTAAAAAATCTTTTTACTTAAAATAAATATAATCAATATAAATAAATATTAATAATATTAATAAATATCTTTTTACTTTAAAATCTTTTTACTTAGCATTAATCTTTGTTAAAGTGACTCCAATTTGAATGTATAAATAGTTTTTACATTAATTATGATTTTGATGAACTTCAAACGTCCTATAATTTTACAAAATCTTATATGAGGGCTTTGATCTAAAAAAACCTAACTACTCTGCGATTCCTATGTAATTAGGTTGTTTTTAGATAAAATTCCTCATATATAGAATACTTTTATTACAAATTGAACGAGGGTCTTCGAAGAATATCATTCGACTTTTGCAGTACAAATAGACATAAATAAATGAGTAAATGCATTAGTAAGTAAAATCCATGGTAAGATTTGGCAAAAAATCAGCAACTGAGAAGCTGCTTTCAAGATAATTGTTGAGATCAGTCAGCATGTTTGTGTACTAAATTTTGCTTAAATTTATAAAAACTTATATATAATTTATAAATATAATTTTAAATTGAATTAAATACAATTTATAAATATAATTTTAGAAAATTTTTTGCAGAATTTAAAAATAGTAGTAAACTAAAAAAATTTTAATTTGACTTTTACAAAACAATTTTTTTTTAATCGGTGCATGAGACAAAATTAAAAAAATATATTAGTTCAGTTTAAATATAAAAAGTCAGTATCCGCAGGATTAAATAAAAAATTTGTTTTGCTGATATAATTTTCAAAATCAAGCTTTGTAGTAAGGGACACTGACTAAATAAATTTAAAAAAAATCACACTAAGGGAATAAAACAATCTAATCAGCTACTCTGCTTCATAAAGGCTTCCATTGAGTAAATGCAGTTTTTTAAAGTAGTCTTCTGTTCCCTGCTGAAATAAAACCTACGAATAGGAACAGTTTTTAATATTTTTTTACTATGAATTCATATTTATTGTAAATTTATTGACTTTATGGATGCTCACCTTCAGTTTCATTTCTTAAATATTTTTTTTATGAAGACTTTCCCGAAGAATCGTAATTATGATCAAACTCGGTGCTAATAAGCTCACTTCTCCTTGAAGGATTTACTGTTAAAGATTCCATTGAAGCCTTTTCCAAAACAGTTGGTTTTTTCACTCTGACTTCAGAAACGCGCTGTTTTCTTGTAGAGTAAAAGATTTGTTTTTCTATGTTCTGATGACTTGGCAGATTAGATGGAAGTTCAGGGAAGTGTGGAGTAGACAACATCGGAGCTTCGTGATTTATAGGATTCTGTTTCATCAATTCTACAGTACTCTCCAATCTCGACACAGCTTTTAAGACAATGTCTTCTGATGTGATATCAGCCATGTCTATAAGTAAATGGGCAAGAGTTTTTAGACGAGTTGATGGTGTTACCGAGTCTCTAATGTGGACTGACTTTCCTCCAACAGATTTGACTATCTGGTCATTATGTAACTCAATAGAGTTAACATTTGTATCATTTAGCAACTCATTACCAACTTTTATATTAGAATAACGAATGCAAGCATGTACGTGCTTACAGAAGTTGCCCTTGATCAAAAAATCTACACAGGTACACGTAAATTTGTGGACACACACGCTGCACTTTGTACATGAAAGGGGGCACGCTTTCTCATCTAAATGATTGCGTGGACATTCTGCGTAATCTTCCAAACTATTTATTGACACCGTATATGGACCTCTTCCCAGGGTACTTGACTTAACAGTCCACGTGCTTTCATCAACTTTATCGATCATATCATCACTGATTTTTTTACTACGATTATGGCTCTGAGCTATTTGCTCCATTCTATACGTGGGCTTGTTTTTTACCATCCGGATTGTCCTTTCAAACATCATGTCTCGAGCAACACGCAACAAAAGGCCGATGCATGTATCAACTCTTTTATTTTGCCGTCCCTCCATGTAGCAGTATTTAATTTTCTTATGCAGAGCTTCAAGAAACATGTTAGTATTTAATGAAAGCCCAGTGCGATAACAAAATGCCCATTGCTCGGGACGACCAGCATAATATCTACGAAAGTAATATCCAAAATCGGTAGTCTCAGGATCCTCTTCACACATAGAAAGAAATCCTATCATACATTCATGAAATGTGTCAATATCTAAGCATTCCATCAACATACGGCACGCTTTGTAAACTTCCGGCTGCTTTAAGGTGTTTTTAATTTTATTTAAATTTTTTCTCCAATTTTTGTCGATGTGCCAATTGCAGATCAAGTGATGTTCTGGTTTGGACATTACATCAGTCCAGGCATTGATGTAAGCCGGGGCATCGTCTGACATAAAAGTCTTTGCTTTTATTTTACCTACTTTTTGCTTCACGGCTTCGAAGAACTGAGACATAGCCACTGCGTCGATTTTATTGCTGAGGCAGAAGGCAACAGGACACCCTGCTCCAAATTCGTCAACGGTGACAACAGTTGTCAGTTGGAAGTCGTGATCTGTGGGTTTATGAGTGCTGTCAACGCAGACTTTATCCGTCGTATACTTCGCAACAATATTTCTTTGATAAGGCGTCATCAAGACAATCATAAAATCTTCTTGTTCCAATGAACCATCATCTGTACGGCCTTGCATTTTGAAGTATGCTACGGGAGAGTTCTCACCTAATGACATTTGACCTTGCACCCACATTTCAACGCTGAAAGCATCGTTTTTATGTACGACTTCTCGATCTAGCTTGTAATCGCGTAAAATATTGTACAGATCTCGTTTGTCTATAATGTGAATGCGCTTAATACTGTCTGTTGAGGCCACTGATTCTCTAACGTCATCTAGAATTCGGTTGAGAGTAACGCCCAATTTCAGTTTATTTGCTAATTCATCTCTTTCGTGCTTTCTTAATCTTAAATGTTCTATAGTTTGAGAATGTCCAAGGTGAGTTCTTTGAGAGTACACGTGAAAAATGCCGTCCGCAACTGTAATAACGATTCTAGCAGTACAATTTTTATCGATTTTGGAACTCTCTTTCCATTTAAACTTTTGACTTAATTGAGAACTTTTACATTGTCCTGATCTATGACACTCGTAGTACATTTTGTTTTCAGCTTTAGCTTTTAAGGAAAAAAAAGCAAGATCTTCTTGTTCAATTGCTCTTTTCCAATTATTAAAATCTGAAAAAAGATCAGAGTTATTTATAAATAAATTATTCAATGTTTATTTTTAAAATTTAATATTGGTCAAATTTAATTGTTAAAGCAATAAATTTGTAATATATGAATATTGATATTTCCTTGATTAATTAATTTTAGTTTTCCGAACAACGAAATAATAAAATTTGTAGTTTTTCAAGACCCTTAACATGACAATGTTTTTGATTTATTTTGTACAATAAAAAAAATTTAAACACGTTCAAAAAAAAAAAAAAAAAACTATGCAGTAATAAACAATTACCGTCAATCGTGTCAAACTTAGCATTAGCTTCGTTCAATACAATTTTGTGATCATTCACCAAATGTTTATCCAATAATAAAATTGTGTGAAATGCAGAATCACATAAAGGGCATAGAATAGATGGAGGTCTCTGACAGCTGATTTGATGAACATTTCTCAGATGCTTATTTAAGTTTTGTTTTAGCGAAAAATTCTTCCAACATGAATTACATTGGTGATTTTTTTGAGTCTTGTCATCTATATTATTTAAAGGTCCAGGATTTTCTTGGAGATCTGCATTTAAAGTTTCAAAACCAAATAATGGTTCGCAGCACCTGAGAAATTTGAAAAAACAAATGATTAGTTTATAATTAATAATCCATTAAAATGATTCCCAAAAGCAGTGTTTGTTATTTTTATAAACCGTATAGACCTTTAACAAATCAAATTTAATAGTACGTGAAACAATAATTTACGAATACTGTGAGCATGCCACATAAAAAAACTTAAAAAGTAGTAGTATTCGTTCTTTAGGTAAAAAGGAAGTTAAGCTAGTAGAGTATTTGACCAAGTAAAGTACTTAAGAGCAACGAATAAAGCTCGGTAGTGTTACAAGATGTTAAACTCATTAAATTTTTACAGAATAAAACTAATACTTTAAATTTTTTTATTTTGTGCTACAGTATTAATATATACTTATATCAGTAATAAAGTTGATGTATTTAAAAAAACGAAGCGCTTGCTACGCATAAAAGTACTTTTCGCACACCATAGGCATCGTCACAAGGTACTACGTAAGCTCACTTTCTAAAATTGTTCAAGTTAGTAAAAACTTCAAAGCATCTAGCTCACTATTTTCGGGTCTAATAAACTGGAAGTTACAATCAAGTATGCAAACAAATTTTTTATGCTCTAAATACGAAAAGCACTCTTTATTATATTAATTTAATGGCACTGAAAAATATTAATCACATGCTTGAAAAAAAATGTATTCACAGTATATACAGTGCAAAAAATATTGTTAAATAAATTTAACTAGGGGGGTACATCATTGTAACTTATTTAAAATAACATAAAAAAATTTATTCCTTAACATCAAATGTTAAAATAATTTTTACAATCTTTTGAATTATTTCAATGCAATTTAAATTTGAATTATTATTTAATTATTACTTCTGCTGATCTAACATTCGAAATAGTTTTTGATCAAGTGTCATAAAGCAAGGAGTTGGAACTTGTTTTTACAATATTGATCAACTCTTTAAGTATAATATTTACAAAATTATTGTGGGAAGTAAATGTACCCCCTTAACTTTAAATTATACCTACGGTTAAGATTAGATGTAAATTGTACAATAGTAAAGATAAAAATTCTTAGTAAATATCTCTTTATAACTACAAAATTGAAATCTTTAGACTTTTATCCAATTGTTAAAAAAAAAGAAAAAATTGCATGCAAAACTATATTATAAATCAGCCTTCAGCTCTGTCTCAGCCCAACAATCTGAAATTTCCAAATAAAGTTAATTGCATGCTAAATAATTTTTAAAAACTGTAACTACTTTAATTACTTTTAGAATAATGGCAAACAATTTTCTAAATAATATTATGCTCTGAATTTTAAATTTATTTAGCACTGGCTTTAGTGACTTAAATTTAAATTTTCGATAAAGTTTAAATTTAATCGAGATGGTTAGTTAATACAAATATCAATTTTAAAGTGGACTCGAAAGACAATAAATTAATTTTTTTTATTACAAAACTTTTAGTTAAAATTTCGATTAAATTATTTAATCTAATTCTGAAATATTTCAATTTTTTATAAATTATTATTTTAAACTCTGACAATATAATTTAATTTAAATATAAAATTTGTAGCATTCTTATCAGCAAAATAATTATAAATTAGACAAATTGAATATTTGAGAGCAATTTATAACAATTATTTAATACTCATATCTCTTTTAGTTCAAATTAAAATTAACTGAATATTTACTTCATGCTTAATACACATCAAACCATACTATTAGAATCACTTGTGGTTTAAAAAATTTTGTTAAAAATGATGTAATTTTTCAAGCAAACAATATTAACAGTAAATTAAATGATCCTTGTGAAGCTTTATAAAAAAAATAAAAAAAAAATAAACAGCTAGAATGTGTAGACTAAGAATGCAAACAGTTTTTTCTTCCAAAAAATTGCAGGCAGTAGATTAGTGTTGAATGATACAAATGATCAATTTTTATCGGCAATTAACTACCTACCATCATAACCCATGTGACACTGGGTGTAAGGTCTCCTGAAGAAGTCCTAAAAAAACATCTAAAAATTAATAAAGAAATTATTTTAATTAGTGTGAAAAAAAAAACCAATAAAAAGTTACAACTGATAGTAAAAAATTTAAATTTAAAAAAAAAATTTAACTTACTCTCTACTTGTACCATCATTGTCTTTATGTTTGGAGGCAATATGTATAGTTAAATTGTCCTGATTTATAAAACATTCTTGACAAAAGGGACAAGGAATAGTGGATGCGTCATCTTTTTCTAAATGTTGATTTTCTGTACTGGTCTTGATAAAACACCTTTAAATTTATTTAAATTTATTTTTTTAAAGCACAAAAACAATAAAAACTGACAACTGATAATAATATTCAATTAAACATTTTTTTTTTATAAAATTTAACTTACTCTTCACTAGTTCCATCATTGTCTTTATGTTTGCAGGCAATATGTGTAGTTAAATTGTCCTGATTTATAAAACATTCTTGACAAAAGGGACAAGGAATAGTGGATGCGTCATCTTTTTCAAAATTTTGATTTTCTGTACTGGTCTTAATAGAACACCTTTAAATTTATTAAAAAAATTTTTTTTTTTAAAGTGAAAAAACAATAAAAACTGACAACTGATACTAATATTCAATTAAACATTTATTAAAATAAAATTTAACTTACTTTGTATTAGTTCCATTATGCTTGGAGGCAATGTGCCTAGTTAAATTATCCTTCCTGGTAAAACATTCTTCACAATAGGGACAATAAATGTTAACTGATTTTTTTGCTGCATTATGTTTATCATTGGAATGCCGAGTTAAGTTGCCTTTAGTAGTGAAGGTTTTATCACAGGATGTGCAGTTAAACTGACCTAAAGGAGTCTTTTGACTGACAATATTTGTTGAAGGGTGCTTATTTTTCAGGTGCCTTGTTAGGCTTCCTTTCTCTGTGAAAGTTGAACTGCAGGTGGGACAACTAAAATTATCTTTTGATTTCTCCATCCTTGTTGTATAAATTAATTTACACTTGCACAACCGAAGTCTACATGTCTGAATGAAAAGCCGAGAACAGCAGAAAATTGAAATTCTTGTTTAAGTGCACTACCGACTCATGCACACTCAGAAACGTTAAGTACAACCGTTAATCGTTCTTTTATTAAAAACAATTAATGAACACAACGATTAAGTACTTAGAAGAGCAGGTAAAATATATAAACACGGCAACACAATCAGATTATTGCAGCAGCCGCTCAGCAATCGGCACCCGCGGCTCCACAGCTGAGAGGATTAAATCTGAAAGCTAAGTCCACGAGCATGCGCACAAGAGGGTCGGAGGATAGGATTCGTTTGCTTTTGATCCGCTCGTATTTTCGGCTAGCGGCACGAGGTGGAGGTGCGCGCGCAAGCTCCACCTTTTCCATTCGATATATAACAATATATCATAGTGTTTTTAGTCTCTCAAATGATCAAAGTTTTTTATTGACATTTACCATACTTTTTTCATATACTTCTGGTGGAAAAAAATGATCAGATGAGAAAAAGAATTTACCGTTTTACAAAACTTTTTTATTCGATTTTATAAGTTAAAAGTTTTTTCAAGAATTCTAGCTCTTTGCTACAGCGCGCACTTTAAATTTCAGGTGCGCACGAATGGTGAAGTTCGATGACTCAAAATAAATAAACACGTAGTTACCAAAATTTTTCACGCTGACGAAACTTCAGTGTAGTGTGTATGGAAGCTTATGAAGATAAAAAAAATTAATTTGAATAACTCTCTTGGTTCCTGTCTCACGATAATTTTTGATTTTTCAGTCAGTAAATTTCTCATTATGAACGAAAAAAACTGCGATAAGTGGAGATTAAAAAAATAATAATAAACCTATGCAATGAAATTTTACTTTTTATCACTTTATCATAAAAAAAGTAAAAAGAGCCGAGAGCCAGAAGAAAACGAGGATAAGAGCAGAATGATTAGTCAGTAATAAAAATAAAGCCATATCTAAAAGGACGTTTATTAGAAAAGAATTATTTTTATCGTTAAGACTTTTTTATTGTCAAAGTTCACTCTCTAAAATAGATATTTCAAAAAATAATAAGATTAATGATTTTAAATAAACAAGTTTCATGACACACAAAAAATTCACACAAACTATTCGCGCACGTGCTTTCGTTGGTGCATTTTAATAAAACAATATACACCCTGAAACAATTTTTGGTTCAAAATACATCTTATTGTAAGTAATATAAACAAAAGTTTTCCCATAATAAAATTAATACAAAAATAGAATAGCTTATCGATCTTTAGTTTTTTAAACTGTAAGTAGACCACATGTAACAGTATTTCGTGAAAATTAGAATATTTAAAGCAGACTATACGCAATTTTTTTCGTTATGTTTTAATCTAATAACTCAATCAAAATCTAGAGTTTTGAAACTTCCTTCAGCACCAAAATAATCTGACGCACTTTTTGCTTTTCCAGGACGTTTCGATTCGTCGACTCGTCTAGTTTTTTCTTCTTCATCGAAAAAACTCTGATTGTCTCTTAATTTTTGAATTTCTATTTCTCGAAGTTCTTCCTGTTTTCCCCCTTTGCCTCCTATCTCATCTGGAAGTATATCTAAGGGAATCCCGTGATCCTCCAATGACTCAATTTTTGAATGAAGATGAATCTGAAATCAGATAATGTAAAAAATCTCTTAAAAATTAAGCTTCACTTTATAAATACAGATTAATTTTTAGGATTCTGTTATCATTTTTTCATTCAGTAAGTACACCAATGTACATGTTTCTGAACTAGCAAGAGGCTATCATATTTTGCTAAAAAATCACAGTTACTCTAATTTTTTATATTTTAAGATACGAAAAAAAAAACACTAAGAAAACGTAAATTTTTTTATTTTTAGTGTCTAGAAAAAGTAAGTAGCAACTTTTCATCCGCATTCAGTTTTTCGGCCAATGCTTTCATTAAAATCGTTAACAATAGAAAAAAAAAAACTCACAATATCCAACAAATCCTTTTGCATAATCGGCTTGACAATATTCAAAACAGCATGAATGACAGGATGAGTATTAATAAAATGAATGCCCTTGAGCCTGATGGGCGCAGCTTCCTGGAGGTACTGAGTGGATCGCTTAAGAAACGCCGGGTTCACTCGAGCCGCGTGTCCCATTTGACCGCCTTTGGAGTTGATTATCATGACGTAACCTGGTGCTGTGCCCTCCAGGAACAACCACAGGTCGATAAGCATGTAGAAAAACTTGGTGGCCACGGTGAAGTCGTAGTGAGCCGGTTCGGTGTCCTGAAGAACAGCGTAGAAGACCTTGTAACCATCCTTGGTCCTCCCACTCAGGGGCAAGTTTATCCTAATTTTGAGAAAATGAATTATTTTTTTGATAATAGAAACTTTTTAAATACTGTAAGTTTATGAAATGTGAAAATAAACTTTATGCAATAAAATAAAAATAATAAAACAAATGTAATTGATGAACAAGCTTCGTGTGTACAGCGAAAGAAAATTATTAATCAATACTCAACGACTAGAAAAAATAAAAGGAGTACGAAAATTAATTCAAATGCTAAATATACGGGAGCTAAACTTTGCCGTTGCGGAGCTTGAGTTTGTATAGCATGGCTGCCTTCTTACAGGGGCTCTTTTCATTTGAAAAACGTATTTTAATTATGAAAAATTTTTTTTTTGTTTATTACAAGTTTTTGAAAACTAAATAAATTCAACTGAACCAAATTAATAATAAAACTTAAATTATCCTTTTGGCACTGTTACATTCATTGTCGTGTCAGCTCATTTTTTTACAAATATAAGGAAAAGACTTGTAAGTTCAAAAGATATAGTTAACGCTAGTGAAATCCTGATTGAAAAATGATAATTTTACTACTACTAGAAAAAAAAGTGTATTCAAAGCATCACTTTGTTCAAACAAGGTTTCACACTGAAATTACACTAAGAGAAAAAAAATAATTGATTTTTCTTTGCATAGTATTCAACAGTTTAATAAGCGTTAATGACAGGTCATTTTTTCAGTAATATAATTCTGGGAACTCTTTTTACGTTGACATTGTTGAAAAGACGTTGGCTCATATTTTTCAGAAATACACTTGCACTTTACTAAAAAATTGGAGCATTTTTGCCAAGTTAACTTTCTAGGAACCTAGTCAAAGACTACTTTTCAAACCGTCACTACAATTACAAAAAATGGCATTGAATGAAAATTCGTTTATGAGATTGAATTTAAAGGTGGCCCAAGCTGTATACATCTCAAATGAGTACTATAATTTACCAAACGTCATTTAAATTTTATTATTACATAATTTAATCATTACGTTGATTCATATTACGCTACATGTTTTTGATGACTTTTTTTTTATTTGTTTTTGTAGGTAAATTTTATTTGAGGATAAAAATACTTGTGTTAACTTTGCGGTTAAAATCTCAAGTGTAAAAATATGGTTGAAATTTTTAGTGTTTTTGGGTTGTTAATAGATTTCCTGGTTAATAGAATCCTGGTGACCCTGAACCCAAAGTTTTCATTGCAAGTATCGAAATTGAAAAAAATTCAAAGATTAATGTAGATCTCAGTATAATTGAAACTATTACTTGAACATCGGCAGTGCTTAGACTATTTAAAAAAAAATGTTAACAAACTATTTAAAAAAAATTCATAAAGATTGAAAGAGTTTATGGTTATAAATTATTCTGTCATTGTTTTTCATCGTTTTAAATACAATAAATAATCCGTGAAAATTATAAGTTGAATCAAGCGTTAATTTTACTCACACAACTTTTGAAATTTTCTTCAATTTATCATCCTTGTCCAAATTTCTGTTTGAAAAGAACTCCGGTATATGAGTTCTCATGCTGTAAAAGGCATCGATGTTTTTTTTAGTAGGCTCCGATCGATAATAATTGCAGTGATAAAACAAGACGAGTTCGGTGTCCGTGATTTCAGGCAGATGAGGCTGTTTTTTGAGCCAATCCCTCAACGACTGAATGTCTGCTATTTTCAGTTCGGGGTTTCTTTTCAACTCTTCACTAAGAGGAACTAGTTTGGAATTCATGGTGGCAGTTTGTGGTTGACGAATTAACTTTTAACAGGTATCAGTAATAACTCATTTTTTGATTTAATTTTATTATTTACGCACTTGTTTATGGATTTTTGTAAATGAAAAACAGCAGGTAATAACAATCTGATACCGATCAACCGAGCGTCAATCAAAGAATGAAGCTAATGCCGGTCATTCAGGTTTTCCGATGCTCGCGTTTGTTTACGTAACAACTTCCAGCAACATGCGATGAGATTTTTGCTTGTGTGCGGTAAAAAGAAAAAAAAATTGCTTATAACGTTGACACAATGAAAATGAGTGGTGCACCTAATGGTGACGTGCTAAAAGTTGTTTCAATAAATAACTATTCGGAAAAGTTAATAAAAAAATAGAAAATAAGCGTTATGTTAACATTAAATTTTTCAAGTTTATCAAGACTTGTTTTTGAAGTAATGTTTGTCTTGAAATTTCTCTGCAAATGAAAATGTAAACTTTAAATATTTTAAAAAAATATGAAGAAACAACACACGTTGAGCCACTTTCACAAAGTTTTCCAATAATGTCCAAAACTCAAAATTTAAATCAGCTGGATTTATAAAAAAAATTGAGTAAAAACACAATATAATTTGTACCCAATTTTTGGTACAGTTGTATAGATATGCAATTGACTGTATGTTAAAAAAAAAAAATCAACGAAATATCTTTATTTTTTTCCTCAAACTGAAAAATGTTTCTCCAAAAGATATTTCTCCAAGTACATGAAAAATTTCTCAGCTGAAGAATCATCATACTTACAAGGGCAGGTCCGGACATTTGGGTCACTTTTTTGTTTTTTTAGGTAATTTTCAAAAATTCGTGTTCAAAGCCTAATGCACTTACAGAGATGCTTCCTCGCATTTTTTTGTCTCTTTTTGAACTTTAACGGAAAAATATTTTCAAATCTTAATTTAAATAATTTGACCATGAATAATTTATATTTCAAAACTCAGAAAATGCTAAAAAGTACTTCCAGTATAATAAATTATTCACCTTTAAATCTTTTGAGTTAAAATTTAAAAATATTTTTCCTATTAAGTTCCAAGAAAATGCGAGGTCCCAGATCTCTGTAAGTGCAATAGGCCTTGAACACGAATTTTTTGAAAATTGCTTTAGAAATGAAAAAAATGATAAAAATTGCTTATATTTGCATGGCAAACCAGTAGAAAGGCCCATTCAGAGCAAGTATTGATGGTTTCGCGCATCATTCGGTACGAGAAAACTACCTCAAAGTTTCATTAAAATCGGTGACGTCTGGTCCTCTCCTTGTTAGTCAACTTTGCGATGAATATAAAATTACATATTTCAATAATTACAAAAACTAAAGAAACTAACGAACTTCATTAGAAAAAAGAGTCGGGATATGAGAGGGAAATACTTATTAACGCCACGCCGCGCCGTTATGCAGGCAACCAGATATAACGTTCTGCAGTAATTGATGGTTCTGAATATTTCTCATTTAGATTATTGAAAATTATCGGAAAATAGAATTAAAATTAAAAAAAAAATGTACTTCAAAAGATTGATAGCAAATGATTAACTTCAAAATGAACCGATAGAAAACCAATCATTTCATTGAAATGAAAATTTATTTTCTGATATAAAAAAACTTTCGTGATGAATTGCGTTAGAAAAATTTATTTACACAAACTATTGAGATGGTTATCCATCATTAGAAGTTTGTAAAATAAAAGTTTGTCATGCGCATGGTAAAACTTCGATGACTCAGAATAGGACACGGCCGAAATTCGTTTAGCAGACGAAAAAAATAACTTCACCGTTCGACGTTTACCCCTGCAGACAGTAGATTTCGAGCGTGCGTTCGACTATGGAGTTTGACTTCGACAGATTTTATTTAAATCTTATTTCAGTGACCGTTCCTAATTAATTGTTTTATAATTTTTTTCAACGCATTGCGAGTGATTATTTGAACAAGATGGAAGTAACAAATTGTGGTGAGTAGTTTTTTAAAATTAAAAATATTTGGGACTATGCACTGGGGCCGAACAGACGGTGCGGGCACCGGGCGCGGGCGGTCGACAGGACAATAGATCGACTATGATGGTAAGGTAGGAATCGATATAAAAAGAATGAACGTTAAAACTACAGGAGGAAAATTTTTGGCTGTTAAATGACAAAAACACCTATAATTGAATGGTTGAGCCAGCCGCATCTACAATTACGTACTATATAATCCCTGATGATAAAAATCTTCAGAGCTGAATTATTGAAAGAAATTAATGAAGGGCTTGAAACTATTAAATTAACTATCCTCAGAATGAACAGTCAAATGTTCGATATTATTCAATGTTTTATATATTTATTGAGATTTTAAAATTAAAAATAATGGTAATTGTCTTTAGAATAATGAATCAATTTAATTAAACTAGCTCTTCTGAGCGCGCTTCAAGCGCGCATAGTAAAAAACAATAAGAGTAACCTCAAAATGT
Source organism: Encarsia formosa (assembly GCA_038277355.1). Classification (NCBI taxonomy): domain Eukaryota; kingdom Metazoa; phylum Arthropoda; class Insecta; order Hymenoptera; family Aphelinidae; genus Encarsia; species Encarsia formosa. Next base: position 18,219,022 of record CM076186.1, on the reverse strand, counting down.
ACTTTTCGAATATTTTAAAAACTTCTTCACCAATCAGCTCACGAATAAAAATCTTACGCAAGATGGCGATAGCTCTCTTTTATAAAGGGAAACTTAGAACTTAATATCTTAACTGAATCTCGGTTGAAATAACGTTCAGTTCATAACACGTCATTTCGTAGATTTATTTATTTATTATCTACAAATTTCGAATTTTTTGTAAATACATCACAATTCGTAAATCTTAGATGATAATTTTTTTTACAGCTGAAGTATCTTTAAAGAACTCCTCGTGGAAGGGACCAATGGAAGCATCGCGAAAAAAAACTGATCCTGAAGCACTAAAATTTTACTTATTATTTTTGATAACTTGGGTAGGAATTGGTATTTGTGGTATGCAGTTTTTTTAAATTAAAGTTTTTTTATTAAAAAAAAAATAACCATAATCATTTAAAAATTATGTTGATAATTCATTTGTCAATCTTTATTCTTAAGTAATTAGTTTTACTGTATGGTTTCATCCAAAACAACAAACGATTAAAAATCATGGTCAAAGCAAAGAATCTGAACTACTCAACTGGACGAGCATTTTTGATAGTGAAAGTTCTACGGAAATCAGTGATTTCATTTTGATTTTTGCTCAACTTCCTTCTCAACTGTTTCACATTACGATTTACAATCATGTAGCATTTTTGTAAGCGCATAAAATATTGTTTTTGTTCATAAATAGGTATTATATAAATATAAATAAACATCAACATTTTCTTATTTTAGGGCTATTCTTGGATGTTCTATACTGACTCTGGTATTGTCTATAATATTTCTCATATTAGTTCGCCTTTTTGTAAAATTCATAGCATGGGGGACGTTTGTTGTTTATTGCATTTTTTTATCGATCATGATTTTCATTTTTAACTCCGAGGGATCACATACTTTGGAAATTGCATTCATCGCAAAATTTATTGTCACTGTGATATTTGTTTTAACATTTTGCAGACAAATTCAAATTTCATGTGAAATTATTCGAATGACAAGCAAGTATGTAAATTTTATAAGAAGAACAAATTCTTATTAAACAAAATTCATTATTACTTAATTTTCAGAACTATTTTCCTATCGGGGCATCATTTTGCAGTGTCTTTGGGTCAATTCTTTTTATCATTTACAGCCATATTGTTTTTTGCAAATAATACGAAATTACTGCTGGAATTGTATGAAAACAGCTGTCGGTCACACAAAAGTACTTGTCTCATGATTTTATTGTTTTTACAAATTGTCAACTTTATGGGATGGATTTTGACTTCATATTTTATCCATGGAGTGAAATCTATGATTTTGTACGGATGCTTTGCAAATTGGTACTGGAGTTTGAATAAGAATCAAGTTCCAAAAAATACTGCTCAGTATTTTACAACTTCTGTTCGAAAGTAATAAATCTTTTATTTTTTATTTTTTGTAAGACACTCATCAAATGTTGTAAACAAAAATAATTATTTTCAGGTTTCATCTTGGTACTGTTACAACTGGAATAATACTTATGGCAGGATGTGATCTAATAAACGTATCTTTAGTGATTTTAGTAAAACAAGTTTTTGAAATTAATAACTGGAATTTGATTCTTCTAAGTTTTGCATGCTGTTTTCAAAGTTTTTTTACACCAATAAATTACGTGAACCGCAATGCGATGATGTTGGCTACTCATGGTACAGACTTTTATATTTCCGGAAAAAAAGCGTTTAAATTGTTGATCGTGAGAAATATTGGAAAAGTCTTGGTGATAACTCAAGTAAGAACAATATTTAGTAAAAATTTTAAACCAAAATTAATTTTCAAAAATAGTATAAATATTTGATCATTGCAGGTATCGTCATTAATTTTTCTTTTTGGAGCTTTAATCTCAATTGGTATTCCATGGCTAATAACTTTTAGTATACCGACTAGAGAAGTGGATGATTACACCAATGTTAGTCTACTTGTAGCATTTATGTTATTTAATTCTATTTCTGATTTGCTTCAAATAAGTGTAGATACTATTTTGATTTTTATTTGTATATTGAAAAAAATCGATCGCAATGATTTTCAAGAACAACCTTACCATTTGAGTGATAAATTAGAAAAGTTGTTGGAAAAATTTTGAATAACTAATCTAATGTACAGGCGACCCTCTCTTATTCGGAATTTTCTAGGAAAAGGTAACGAAACGTACGTATCTAGGAAACGAAAATCTTTGTCTCTCCCATGCAAACCTAAGCAGAGCGAGAGAGACAGAAGTCCGCCCGTTTTGTCCAAATAAGAGATAAGAGGTTCAGCTGTAGATTGTTACAAACTAAATGTTGATTTTCGGCAAAATATATTTTAAAGAAACATTTAGTCAATTTGTGCTTCAGCATATTAGCAATGCAGTCAACTAGATGACGTCTATAATCTCAATCTCGATCAATGAAAAAGAAAAAAAACATTTTTTTTTACAATTTCTAGATTTTTAGAAAGCCATTTATTATTATCCCTGCTAGAAATGAGTGAAAAATTTCAGCAGATTTTGGGCAAATCTGGGCAGATTCAAGCAAATTTTTCTCGCTTTTTGGTGAAATTCTGCTGAAATTTCTAGCATGGAACATTACTGTTAAAAAATTTCCTTATTGTAACTGTGATAAAGACCAATTTAATTTTAAAAATGTATATGTTACTACTTAATTCTAAATAACAATAATTCCGATAATTATTATATTTATTTATTATAAAAACTTATTTCACTGACTTAATAAAAATAATATATGTTTTTTAAATAAATAAATATTTTATACTAACTAATGACAAGTTTTAATTTATTTATTTTATAAAATTTAAACTATACATATAGTAATACAACATACAGACCGTCGAAAAAAAAAAAAAAACTTCCCAAACGTACAAAAAAGGATCGACCAAACGAGTAAAATTCTAGTGGGCCTCTTTCTCTCCCTCATGTTGTTTGCAGCTGTTTTCCGAAACCCGACCGTGCTAGCGCGTAGCAGGGAGGGCAGCTGGTGAGTCTCCGGAAAACAGTTTCCGGGGCATCCTGCAGGCTTGAATGAAAAGGTTTTCTTTCAAAGAGAACTCAGTTGTGCTTGGGCCGTCTACCGTACAACATCGTTTTTTTAGTGAACACGAGAAAAATGGAGAATTCTGGTAAGTTTATGTTCATATAAATAGTAGATTACATACCTAGGCCATTGAAATGAAAAATGTCTTAGAACACATGTAACTGTCAAACGTGTGTTCTAAGGCTTTTTTAATTGCAGGCCGAGGCGTGTAAACTATTTTGTTTGACGCAGCCAGAAAGCGACGTCTTCGTTTTACGCTGCGGCCCGAAAATGACGCTTTGTGACCGGAGGACAGAAAATTGAATTTTTTCGGAATAATTTTGGCGAGTTAGATTTGCCGTCGAATTTTGTTTCTAAATCATTTAATGATATTTAAGTTGTTTTTTTCAAACTTATTATTCATCAAAAATAATTTTTGGGTTTGCTAGGGTTAGTGATACTTTTCCAGCTCTTGGTGTGAAATATACTATTATTTCTTTTTTAATTAGATTGTATGTTTGTTTTTTTTTTGTTTTTTTTTGTTTTTTTTTTTTTTGTAGTAATTTTTAGGGAATTTTATTAAAATATAGTTATAAGCTTTAAAATTTTTACTAACATTTCTTCAACTTACCATAACTGTTAATGAAGAGAATTTTTACACTAGTTTTATTTAATTTTAATTTTCAGTTCAAAATGCAATCCACGATTCGGCTCCGAATGGCCCTGTAGTAGGCTCTAAAAATCGAAGAACTACAAATCTTCGGTTTTTAATAATTTTTGTAATATTTTGTACGATTTGGTTAACCTTAGGGTGCTACGGTATGGATAATTTTTATACATCTAAATTTTACTTATAAAAAAAACAAACCCTTATTTTAATTTTATTGCAGCTTCGATTTGTAATGAGCACTCAGAAGTATCATGTCCTCTTCGTAAAAAACAATCAAAAATAACGACGGTTGTTAATCGTTTTGACTATTTTAAGGGTTCGAATGCATCTTTGAATATTCAAGAACTATTTATGGATTATGAAGAAGAAATACAAAATCTTTGGAATAGGATGTACGTATTTAAAAAAAATTTAATTTCTTGTGTCTAAAAATTATTATTATAAATTAACAAGTTACATTAATTAATAAATTTTAGAAATATCAAAGCTGGCTTCACTTTATTATCGGTACTTTTGAGCGTGGCTTACATTTTTTTGGTACGCATTAGAATTGCAGAACTATTTTTAGTGGTTACAATTTCTCCTTTCATCGGCTTCTTGTACATCTCTTACCCGAAGTTAAAGGAAACTTTTTCTAGTCTGCAAGGAGAAGAAGGGGTTAAAAATTTACACTTTCTGATACCTCATTTTTGCACATCTTTAGTGCTACTTATCATCTCTTTGTCTCGCAACAAAATTAAGGAAATGTACAGATTTGTAGAATTTGCTTGCAGGTACCGTAAATATTTTTAAAGTATTTTACTACTAAAGTGCACTTTTTTATTTACACAGCATGTATTAATTATTTTTAGCTACGCAGCATTTTTCCCACTTCATCTACTGATTGTTTTGGTTGAGTTATTAATGAAGTTTATCTTGACCGATGTTTTCATTACCACCATTGTATCTTTACCATCGGTAACAAGTAACTCTACCTTCCTTTCCTTACTAAATATTTACAATTTCATCGCATATTTTTGGATATGGAACTTTTTGAGCGGGGTCAAAAAAATGATTCTATCCGGAACTTTTTCGACTTGGTACTGGACAAATGACAAAAAGTTGCGTGTCAAAGGTGCTTCTCGCTCTTTTTTAACCATGACTGTGAGGTAAGAACAACTTTTTTTTTTTCTTTTTTTTTCTGAAGCTGAAAAAAATTGATTTTTTATTTGAAAATGTTTTCAGGTATCATCTTGGAACGGTTGCCTATGGATCATTAGTCACACCGATATGTGAATTTTTTTACGAACTGTTAAGGATTGGCACATCAATACAGAAGCAGGTGCATTTTATTTTGAAAAAAACTCCCCTAAAAGCTGATTTGTCATCTTTAGAAAAGTTCACTGGATACATGAGCACTTATGCATACGTAATGACAGCGATTTATGGATCAGATTTTTCAACGTCAGGAAAAACTGGGTTCAATTTAATTCTTAGAAATGCAAAAAAAATCTCTGTATCACCAAAGGTAATAATAAATTTCCTTATATGTAATAATAACACTAAAAAAGACTCAGTAAAACTTCAAATATGAGATAAAATGATGGTCATTTAGCTAAAAATTCAATGATTCTAAAATAAATTGATTTACGTACTACGAGATTGAAAAATTGAAGTTTTTTTGGAATTGTTATTTTTAGCTCTTTTAGTCTTAAACTTTAACCAACCTATACGAAATTCAACTATTTTAAAAATATATCAGTGATTTTTCAGTTTTTTAAAATTACTTAAACTGTGATTTCAGTTTCTTTGAATTATAAAATATTATAAAATAATTTTATAAAATAATTTTTTTTTTAGCTAACAAAATCAGTTTACTGGTTCAGGGCATTGTTCATTTTGCCCATTCCATTTGTTTTGACTGTTCAAATGTGCTCCGGCGTTTGTGGAAGTGAAACCTTGGGCATCACAATATTTGTTTTAATTCACTCGATCATCAGTACATTGGTTATATTTGATGTAATTGATACGGCTGTTGATACAATTTTTATAAATGCTTTGATCGACTACGAAAGTAACGATGGCTCTGTGAATAAGCCTTACTTCATGAGTAAACGGTTAAAAAAAATTATTTTTTCAACAAAAATTAGTGAGAAACTTCCTATTTGCGAGAGTGCGCCTTCCAGTGTGCAACCAGAAGCATTACCTTGCACCAGAGTTTGAATTCGAAATTTGCATTGAACTAATTAAATAATCTAAAAAATAGTAAAATAATTAAAATCTCAAAACTCATTGTTCGACGAATCTGCCGATAAACTTTACTGTTATTAGTTTAACAATCTGGTTAAGCAATCCTACTTGATAAATGTAACATGATTGGTAGATTAAAAAAACAATTTTTTTTAATCATGAGTCATATATGTATATAATGCGATATGTAAATATGTATGCGAAATTAAGTTGTATGAATAATAGTTTAATTTTTATTTTTAATTTAATGTACAGGCGACCCTCTAGTCCTAATAGTTTAATATTTGTTTTTGTACTCTAAAAAAATATAAATAATATTCTTTAATAATAAACTTAAAATAGACTCGAAATGTAATAGTTAAAATATTTGTAAATAAAAAGTATTTATAATTGCTTATTAAAGTACTTTCAGAATTTATTTTTTATTTCAAGAAACCATCTAGCTGATAATATTAATTTATGAGTTAAACTTCTAAAAAATTTATTTAAAAATGTTATGTTTTTACAAAAAGAATCTAAAAAACCGTCACGTGATATCGACGGCCCGTGCGAAAAAAAAACCTTAGCCGAAAATCAGCTGATCTAAAACTATACATGATAGGCTGAAATGAATTAAAAAACCAGTTTGAATAAAAAAATTCGAATTATTAGGTTTCAATTTATAAAGATTCTCGATTTTTTCTAATTTTTTAATTTTTTTCAGTCTTTTATGGGCAATGTTTAATCCGCTGATTTTGGTCTAAGGTTTTTTTTTCGCACGGGTCATCGATATGTGAAAATAAAAAAAAATTCTAAAATTTACAAAGTAAAAAAATGCATAAATCACTGGATTAAATATAAAATTCAGTTTTTTAAATTAAAAAAGCCCACTTCTAGATATATATTTCTCAATAATTAAAGTAATAAGTCAAAACTAAATTAAATTATTCATATTCATTTCGAATAATTATCCTAAAAAGTTTGGTCGTTTCTCCACCAGGTGTTCCACTGTCGGGTGACTCGGAATAGATCAACCCGCGCGCAGGCCGCAGGGAAAATCCGACCAGCTGACAAAACTGTGGCGACCCGTGGAAACCCGCCACAACAAGCACAGCGGCAACCGCGCAAGCAGAACCTGGCACCGCGCGCTGTGTACTGTGCGGCGCTCATGGACAGCGCACACACCAACACCGATGCAGCAAGGCGGCCCTTTTGGGCCTGAGCGTCCCTGTTCGCAGGGGGCCCCCCTAGTCAGTCTTGCACCGTCAACCACACCGTGCACATCTCAAGCCACACTCAACCGAGTAGCTTTGTCAACATAATTATTATATTCATTTAAACTAAATTCTTTCTTAACATTGTCAATAGTGATTTTTATTTATAATTAAAATACAGTTAACCATACAAGTGCTTTTATTATTTATCAATCCCTTTTCTCACTCACTGATATAGAACACGCCTAAGTCAAATTCAACCGCCCGTCAAGCTGGTAACTTGACGTGCCTGAACCCTAAAATACCACATTGGTGACCCCGAGTTTTGAAACATTTTGTGAGTGAAAAAAGCGTGATTTTAAAAAACAATAAACTTTGTGAAAATTCGAAAGTGAAAGTGACGCCGCGTCAGTTGCCGCCATTACGGCGTCGGTTTTCTGGAATTTTCCACGCCATTAGAGCGTCTCTCTCCCTCCCCCACAAGACGCTACCGCCCCCACTTCAGTTTCCCGCCACTGCACCGACGCGCTCAAAGTGGCTTGGCTACGCTTACTGAAGTACGCGCGTGAACATTTAACAAACAGTGCAAAATTTTAACTGTGCTGTACATTTTTTAAAAATAACTTTGGGTTTTGGTTGCATAAATGTGGCACATGATGTGTCATGTACCATACACCCCGACAAACACGTGCTGCTGCTAAGCGCCAAGTGGAAGAGGAACACCGTGACACCAGCGAGCTGCAGGGAGAACAACCAGCCGGTACGCCTCCACCTGCTCCAGAGGAAGAGCTTGCCGTACAAACAACCAGTAAGAAATCTACTACCTTTTTTGTGGCCGTTGACGCTGTCACTCCTACTCCAGACGACGACTTCCCTGCTACCAACGACACGGTGGAGTCAATCTCTCCTCCAGCGTCACCTCCATCATCGCCAAACTTTTCTGAGCAGTCGCCCACAGACTCTTCTTCTGGCTTGGAGCTGCACGTCCTCGACAACGTTCTATCTCCACGAACCAATCTCAAAATGTCAACGAACAAAGACGTCAAACTGCCTCAATTCATATCCGCGATGCCAGAAATCTGGTTCAAAACGGTCGAAGCCATCCTGTCGGCCGCTGGCATCACCGATGACTTAGAACTTTATAACGCAGTGCTGACACACATTGACCCGAAAGCATTGATGGAGGTTTCCGACATCCTGGCGAACCCACCAACCCAGGATAAGTATAAAAATTTGAAGGAGAAATTAATCGCAAACTTTTCAGATCCTCCTGACCAAAAACTGGAAAAACTTTTTGGTGACCTCACCCTTGGAGATGACAAACCGTCCACTCTGATGAAACGTATGAGGGAATTAGCTCAGGGTACATTGGACGACAAGGCGCTACGAGTGAAGTGGTTCAAGGCCCTCCCAAGCAAGGCTCAGATGATACTTCAGCCACTTAAAAAAAGCAGCATAGACGAGCTCACCGAGGCGGCCGATGAACTACTGGTACTCATCCGCAGCAGCCCCTCAGCGGGAGTTTTCGCCGTCCAGCCTGAGCCACAACTTCCTCGAGGCTCTTCTGTAGCTGCAGCAAGTCACCAGGACAACAGCCAGCTTAACGCCATCGCCAATACAATGGGTCAAATGCTTGCTGCAAATCTTCAACTTTTAGCTGAGGTACGCGCGCTGGTTGCAGGTCAGCAGCGCCACAACAACAACTTCAACAACAACGGTGGTGCACCACGTGGCCGCAGCCGCAGCCGCAGCCGTCCTCACAGCCCTGGACCTGGCATACCGGGAGTATGCTTTTACCATTCAAAATTTGGCTCGGCTGCCAACAGATGCCTGCAGCCCTGCAACTTCAATAACGGCCAGCCTCTGCAGCAGAGGGAAAACTAAGGCCACTGTCGTCTGTTTCGGCGGTAGACGACAGGCAACCAGTTAAAACACCTCAAGAAAGCCGCCTCTTCATCTGGGACCGGAACTCAAACAACACCTTCTTAGTGGATTCCGGCTCAGTTTTATCTATATTACCTGTTACAGCTCTAAAAAACACTCCACAGCCCGCTGGTCTCAAGCTGCACGCCGCAAACGGGACCACCATCAACACCTACGGTCAGCAGTACCTGGAGCTTAACCTGGGCATCCGAAGGCCGATCAGGTGGGCCTTCACCGTTGCTGACGTTGACAGACCCATCATTGGCGCAGATCTACTGACCCACTACGGTCTGGTCATAGATCTGAAACAACAACGACTACAGGACCCAGAAACCACGGTTTCGTCTGGAGGCTTCACAAAACCAACTAACCTCCACGGATTCTCAGTGGTTGCAGCTTCCTACGTTACGGACGCACCCAAGCAGTACCACAGCCTTCTCAGGGAATTCGAACACCTTTCTCTTCCCAGAGCAGCACCCAACATGGCTTTCAACTCGGACACCATGCACCACATTGAAACTAAGGGACCACCAGTTTTTCAACGAGCCCGGCGACTGACTGGCGAAAAACTGGAAGCTGCGAAGCGAGAGTTCAAGCTACTTGAACACCACGGCATCATCAGGCGCTGCAACAGTCCATACGCCAGCCCCATCCACCTGGTGCAGAAAAAAAATGGTTCTTGGCGCATAACCGGAGACTACCGATGGCTCAACAACCAGACCATACCGGACAAATACAGCATTCCTCGGATCGAAGACCTGCTTGCCACTAAAGTTCACGGTAACAAAATTTTCAGCGTCATCGATCTCGAGAAAGCCTTCTACCAGATCCCTGTGGCGCCAGAGGACGTACCAAAGACAGCCGTCTCGACGCCCTTCGGGAACTGGGTCTTCTTGAGAATGCCACCAGGTCTCAAAAACGCCACCCAGACCTTTCAACGTTTCGCAGACTTAATTTTTCAAGACCTGGACTTCGTCGTCTGGTATATAGATGACATTATGGTAATGTCAAAGACGCACGAAGAACACCTCGAACACCTGCGAATCATCTTCGAGAGACTAGCAAAATACGGTCTGACAATGAACGCCAGTAAGTGCTCTTTCGGTCAAGAAGAGGTAATATTCCTAGGTCATAAGATCACTAGCACTGGCTACTCAGCCCCAGATGCCAAGGTTGAAATAATAAAAAATTTTCCCTTGCCTGAAACTTGTCATGCCATGCGCGCCTTCCTAGGCACCATAAATTATTTCAGATCGAGCATGCCGCATGCAGCACAGCACCAAGCCGTCCTCAATGACTGTCTCAAAGGCTCCACCAAGAAACGTGACATGAAACGCATCATTCACACTCCGCAAACACTTGAAGCCTTTGAACAGTGCAAGCAAGCACTCATCACAGCCACAAAACTCGCTTATATTTCACCAACTGGACAGCTGGTGCTAACAACAGATGCTTCAGACGTCGCCATCGGTGGAACACTTGAGCAACACGAAGGCAACATCATCCAGCCGTTGGGTTTCTTCTCTCGCAAACTCACGAGCACAGAGAAGAAGTACAGCCCTTACGATAGAGAACTACTTGCAGTTTTCGCTGCCATCAAGTTCTTTAGACACATACTTGACGGTCGTGAGTTCCGAACCCGGACCGACCACAAACCACTGGTACAAAACAGCCACAGACGACCCAGCGAAGACTTGTCACCAAGAGTCCTGCACCAGCTCGACTTCATATCGCAGTTCAACACCAAGCTTGAACACATCAAAGGTGAGGACAACGTTCCAGCGGATACTCTCTCCCGCATCAATGCAATCACGATGCCCACCTTACTCGACGCCGCCACCATCCGTGCAGCACAGCAACTGGACAACGAGTTGGAGCAAGTGATCGGACAAACTTCGCTGAACCTGCAACTACTGGACCTGGAGGACAACCCCGTCATTTGTGACGTCTCCACTGGCGTCGTGCGACCCTACCTGCCCGCATCTTTGCGCAGGGTTGCATTCGACGTCATCCACGGTCAAGCTCATCCCAGCGGTCGAGTGACAGCTCGAGCGCTGACACAAAAATTCGTCTGGCCTGGTATTCGCAAAGACGCCATCCGATGGTCGCGCGAATGCGTTCCATGCCAAAAATCAAAAATATCTCGGCACAACAGGACAACACCACAACACATCCTTGTTCCTGGCGCGAGATTCAACCACATCCACATCGACATTATTCTGCAACCACCCGCCGACGGTTACAAATACTGTCTCACCATCGTGGATCGCTTCACCAGATGGCCACAAGCAGTACCCATGAAGGACATGCTGGCCGAAACAGTCGCCTGGGAGCTGTACCGACACTGGATCTGTCAATACGGTACCCCCATCACCATAACATCAGATCAAGGAAGTCAGTTCGAGTCAGATCTTTTCAAGTCCCTTGGCCGTCTAGTGGGACTTTCCAACAAAATCAGAACGACTTCTTGGCACCCACAATCAAATGGCATGTGTGAGCGGATGCACAGGACACTGAAAGCCGCCCTCATGTGTCACTCTGACAAATTCCCGTGGACCCAGATCCTTCCGACAGTTCTGCTTGGTCTACGAACATCTTACAAGCCGGACCTCGGCGCGTCACCAGCTGAAATGCTATATGGAGCAACCATCCGCATTCCTGGTGAGTTTTTTATCACTCGTGACTTACCAGTAAACCCAGTCACTTTCTTGCAGAAAATCCGTGCACATTTCCAAGCCTTGCAGCCTGTACCCTCGGCACATCACATAAAGCCGGACAAGCAGTTCGTCTTCAAGGACTTGGCCACCAGCACACACGTTTTTCGTCGTGTCGACGGAGTCAAGCCCATGCTGACACCTCCGTACACAGGACCACATAAGGTCATTCGGAGGTTAGACGAAAAACGCTACGTCATCGACCAGGATGGTGCAGAAAAAACTGTCTCCACTGACCAACTTAAGCCTGCATACCTGGAACGTCTGGATCATGTCAGGTTACCACAGGTGGAGCACAGCCAAAATCCTGAACCTCAGCCCTCAACCTCAACCCAGGGCAACAACGAGTCTGAGCCACGGCAACAAGCTGCTCCTCAACAAAAACAAACAAAACAATCTAAGACACAGCATCAAACTACCCCTCATCGACAACAACAACCAAGCGCGGAGTCTGAGCCACAACAAACATCTACTCCTTCGTCATCTCAGCAAGAACCTTTCCAGTGGAACCTTGGCCACGAACTTCAACAACTCTTTTCAGTTCCTCAGCAGCAACAGCAACAACAACAAGCTCCTCAGCAACAGCAAAAGCCACCACGGAAAGTTCATTTTTCGCTCCCTTCGCTCCTTCGTCCTGCGAAGCTCTCTGGAGAGGGGGTAGCTGTGGCGACCCGTGGAAACCCGCCACAACAAGCACAGCGGCAACCGCGCAAGCAGAACCTGGCACCGCGCGCTGTGTACTGTGCGGCGCTCATGGACAGCGCACACACCAACACCGATGCAGCAAGGCGGCCCTTTTGGGCCTGAGCGTCCCTGTTCGCAGGGGGCCCCCCTAGTCAGTCTTGCACCGTCAACCACACCGTGCACATCTCAAGCCACACTCAACCGAGTAGCTTTGTCAACATAATTATTATATTCATTTAAACTAAATTCTTTCTTAACATTGTCAATAGTGATTTTTATTTATAATTAAAATACAGTTAACCATACAAGTGCTTTTATTATTTATCAATCCCTTTTCTCACTCACTGATATAGAACACGCCTAAGTCAAATTCAACCGCCCGTCAAGCTGGTAACTTGACGTGCCTGAACCCTAAAATACCACAAAACAAAAACTTCAGTCCTTGCACTTGCAGCAGAGCGCGCGCACGCGTTAATCGGAGCTATGAAGTTTGGGTCGAGAAACTCCCTCGAGTATCAGTTGAAATCTTCCTGTCGCTACTGTTGTTTTCGGCTGACTCCTGCCTTTAATTAGCCGTCGTCAGTTTGTGCAAAATGGAGAAGCCAAATTACGGTGAGTTTACGTTTTAAAATAGACTCCTCTGCACCTGATAACTTATTTGTGCACGAAAACTGCAGCGATGTGATAAGCGTCGTCTGCCTGCAGCAGGAGCGAGAGTCGAGAGAGACGGATGAATTATTGACATGCGTGGTAGTGCACTGTCAGCACTGTAAACACGCCTTATGAAAATACGGTGGAAAAGCGTTTTGATTATAGCACCAAGTCACATGTGTTTCTTTTTTAAAATTTATCTTTTCGTTTATTCCGGTTTTTTTTTTTTTTCTTTTCTAATTTACGGCGCGAGTTGTAGGATTTACACTTCCGGTACAATGAAAAATAACTGAACAAAATGAAAAAACGAAAAACAAAACAAGGTAAATTTTAGTATTTCTCGGAGCTAAAAAAAATTCATAAGGTTTATAATAAGTCACATATATTTTGTAAATTTTTTAAACCTTGCTCGTAAAGCACGAAATGACGAGTTCACTTTTAATCACTTGGTTAATTATGTGTATCAATTTCGTAACCTGATAGTGCTTAATTAAAAATTTTTGATTGGTATAATTATCATTTTCGTTAGTGCATGCAAAGTTTAAACGCTTTTGTTTTGATTTTTTTTTTTTTTTTTTTTTTTTTTTTTATCGTAAAATATAAATTAAACAAAATTTTTATGGTTTCGATCAGTTTTTTATTAAAAAAAAAAAAAAAAAATATCTATTTACAAGCTTTTGAATTTTGTAAAATTTTCAGCAATACGTATATATCATAATTGATGCATGCATTGTTACTTTTACTAAAAATAAATATTATGCTCTGAAACAAAAAACAACAATAAGTATATGTCTATCTAAAAATATCAACAATAAATATTCAAAATTAAAAAATTAAAAAATACAGAATTTTAGTCTGGGTTACAAGATTATATCATTACTTGTCGGAAAAAAGTTACCCTAGTTCTTACTTTACTTTAATAAAAAAAAAAAAAAATTAAGAAGTGTACACAAGTATCTGTTATTTGGCAACAGAGTTTTTCTTTCTCTTCCGGTATACGTACTATTAGAACTATTTCATTATTTAAACTATTGATTATTTTGCTCCTACGCGAAAACTTATTGATTGCTAAGTCACTACTTTGCGGCGATCAATTTTTCCACCTCGAAATTACCTTGTGTATTTTTTAAACGCGAAGATTTTCATCAAAAAAAGCCTCTCGAAATTACCTTGTGTATTTTTTAAACGCGAAGATTTTCATCAAAAAAAGCCTCTCGAAAATTCATTGTATGTAAGACAGAAATTTTGACCAGAAAAAAAAGTTTAATGAAAAACTACTAAACAATCTTTTTAATCTTTCGCAACTTTTTTTTCAATTAAGTAAAAGAAGAAAAAATTATTTTTCAGAATTTTCTACATAAAAATAAGAATTTAAAATTGAAAGAAAAATATTACTTATATGATAGTTACTCAACAAATCGTTTTTGATCTTACTAGCCCAATTACCTATTAATCTAGTTTAAATCACACTTGTTATTTTTATTATCAGCTTTGAATCAGAGATAAGAATACTTCCATGATTCGATTTTTGAGTGATTAGTTAAATTTTTTTCTCGCATATGAATGATAAAATCAATGTTTAACTACTGATATCGACCGTGTAATTGCGCTGATTAATAAGGCAAATAAATTACGGCATCAACCGTAATGCCGAGGTATCTCAAATAATTCGCTTTTGAGCGTAAACTTTGAATTATTAACCTATATGTGGCTTTAAAAATAAATTAGTCAAGTTCACCCGAAAATCCGCTCGATGATTTTTTGTCATCGATGAGTAATTTATTAGCTGCGTAATTTTAAACTTTTTAGAGGCATAACTTATTTCGCATTTTTAAAATGATTTCGAACAAATAATAATTGCATCTGCATATTTTTTACAGGTCAACCGATACCTTACGATCCGTTATGGAAAGGCCCAGTCATAGACTTACGAAAAAAAACAGATCCTGTGGCATTAAAATTTTACTGTATATTTTTAATACTTTGGTTGGGAGTTAGTGGAATTTATGGTAATTTAATTATTGCCTCTGATTTTGCGTAGAAAATGTAGATTTACAATTTGTTATTCATTCATAGGAATTGGTTACACTATTTGGCTCAATCCAAAACAACAAACGGTTGAAAATGGTTTGGAACCGACCAAAGAACACAAAATATTTAATACGTTACTCCATGGTACTATATCTGAGAGAATTTCAATTTCTTTCAATTTTTTTGCGAGATTTCCTCTGGAAATGTTTTATATTATCGTCTACAATCCAATAGGATTGTTGTAAGTATTAATTGTTTAATATTCAGTGTAATTTAAATTATACTTCATGTTTTATTTTCAATTGCAGAACTATATTTGGGTGTTCCATACTGGCAGCATTTTTATCTGTGATATTTATAGTATTAGCTGGTCGTTGTACAAAAATTACAGTGTGGGTGTCACTCGGACTTCTCTGTCTTTTTATAATATTCAAAATTATTTTGAGTTTTTATCTTGGAAGAGAACTAATAATTTATGGAATTGTGTTACTTATCGCATTGATTGCTATTATCTTTGTATTTGGCGTCAAAGGCCTCAAAAAGCTCGAAATTTCTTGTGAAATAGTAAAGGACTCAAGCAGGTGAAAAAAATTTCAGAAATTTAATTTTTTTTTTATTAATTTATTTTCATCTGATTAATACATTCATTGTAATTATTTTTTCAGAGCTGTTTTCGCATCACGTTTTCATTTTTTTCTGTCTGTTGTTCAATTTTTTTTACTGCTGACGAATGTAATTTTTTTAGCAAATAATATGAGATTATTAATCGAATTGTACAAAAACAGTGAGCCCTCGCGTGGTTATTTATTTTTAATTCTTCTCTTTTTCTTGCATCTCGGTAATCTTGTCGGGTATATATGGGCTCAATATTTTATAAATGGAATAAAATCCATTATTTTATCCGGAAGTTTTGCTACTTGGTACTGGACTACGGATAAGACTCAAGTTCCAAAAAATACCGTCCAAACTTTTACAACTATAGTTAGAAAGTAATACAGTAAAATTTTTTTCTTACTATTTCAAAAACTTATTGAATGAATGCATCTAAATTTTCTAATCATTTCAGGTATCATCTCGGTACTGTGGCAATTGGATCGATATTTATGGCAATATGTGACGCCATCAACGCTTTTCTGAGAGACAGCTTACAGCAAGCAACTAGCGAAAATAAGGAAAAAACTTGCGCCGCATTAGTTTTAAGATGCTGTGAAACTTTAGTTTATGCCGTTATGTACGTCAGTCAGTCTGCTTATGTCATGACTGCTGTTCATGCTACAGACTTTTATACCTCCGGAAAGAATTCTTTCAATTTGATAATGCGGAATGTTGAAAAAATCGTCGTAATAACACAAGTAAAAACATTATTCGATAAACATATTTGGAAAGATTTGTGTGGGAGCTGGTGATATTAATGACTCTTTTGTTCATTGCAGGTTTCATCAATTATTTTTACTGGAGGAGCTATAATTGCGATCGGTATTCCATCGCTGGTTGCTTTTTTTTTACCAAACAGCGATAAAATTTTTGAAAACCTGGTTTTAATTACTTTTATTGTGGTAACCGTGCTGGCAATTTCGATTTTGGATTTACTTCAATCAGCTATAGCGACAGTCTACCTCTCAATATTAGAAGATTACGAACGCAATTCTGGTACTTTAGATCAACCGTATTATATGAATGATCGATTAACATATTTAATAGGCTATAGATAATCTCGTTTTTGCAAAAAAATGCAAAGTTTTTAATGCATGAATTATTTTAATTTAAAATTATAAAAAATCAACGCAAAAATTTTTTTTTCATTAATTGACGTTTTCTATTACATGCTGTAATAAATTACTATACATGAGTACTAAATTAATTGTATTTTTCAACGAACATTTATGTGCAAACGATTAAAAACAAAATTCTTGACTGCTGCTTAGTTTGTAGTTAAATGTGAATGTGTAAATTTGAAATTGCAGTTTACTGGGACCATAACTAAGTAACAATCGCACGTTTTAACTCAAGAAATTCATTATGTCAATTATTTTCAATTTTTTTTATGTCACTTGTAAGATACCCTATGTATATAACTTAAACGTAAATAAGAATATATAAGAGATATTTGCAAAAGTGTGCTTCCACCTATGGATAATGATTAAAGTACAGGAAAAGAGTTGATCTAATTTTTGTAAATTTTATGTATATAGTTATTTTTTAGGGTTATTAAAACTGTAGAATTTTTCCTTAAATAGTTAGACAATTTTAGATTTTAGTTTAAATTTGTACAGCGTTTCAAAGATTTTGTATGTAATTTTATTTTTAGTTTTGAAATGTCTTACTTAAATAAATTAAAATTCGAAGATACTTTGGAAATGAGACCTGATCGAACTTGAAAATTAAAAAAAAAATAAATAAATAAAATCACGTATATATAAATGATATATGTTTCAAAGGAATATGAATTGTGAATAGTGTAAACATTTTTAGAGTTTGAGGTGTGGAATTTAAAAATGTCTTATTTGTTGAAATCAAATTTTTATACTTTCGAAGTGAGACACGATTGATTTATAAAAATTGAAACACCCAGTAGGAGTAAACACATTAGAAATAAAATTTTTTGAAATTTTTACGAATAAACATTGCGGAAATTATTCATGTATGTATATTGGTTTTAATTTTTTACGTGTATGTCATGCGCAAATGAATAAAGCGTACAAAAATGTTTATACAATGGTATTTTTTAAAAGAACTTCCACTCCTACCTACTAAAATAAGCTATAAAATGTTGTAACGAATTTTAGAATATTTTTTTATCCTTCAACAATTGTAAATAAAGATAGATCATATGAAATCTGAGATAAGCTATAAATTGAATGGAGATACTTAAAACATTGAGAAAATTATCACTGTACCGGTTCTAAGTTTGAAAAGCACCCGCGTTTTCCGCGATGCAGTCTGCCATTTTCATGTACCGCGAAGTAACAGGCTGAGTCAATTTGGAAAGATGATTAAAAATACATGTTTAATTTTTTGTACACAAAAAATTTTGTTGAAAAATGTATGACATTATTTCCTAATCAAATTAAAAACGCTAACGAGCGCTCAGTACACATCTAATTGATACCAGTCGCTGCATTGATTCTTGCTGCGCGAACCGACGGCCAGGATTGGATGCTTGACATCCAATAATATTTCCGATTCCCATAGTACTGTGGCGACTCGCTGCACGACTCTTGTTTCAATTTCCACCGCTAGCAGGCTAATAGTATATTACTTAACTAGGCAGTATGAATGGGAAACGTCTCAGATCGCATGAAATTGTCGTCCGAGGCGTAGCCGAGTGTGACAAACATGTGATCTGAGACCTTCCCATTCAGGTGCCTAGTTGAGTATACTATTTTTCCGCACGACGGCGCCGGGAAGCGCTACTGACTGTAGCGGCAGCGGCAGGGAAGTAGCGCTTCCCGGCCGGAGTGCGGAAAAATAAACTACACAACTCGCAAGTGTTGAGCCGAGCACTCGATCCCTATATAAGCCCGGAAAACTCCTTCTATCCTATCCTGCGTCTGAGGCAGGGCTAGTTCACAAATGCCTTACTGATGAGTCCAGTGAGCTGGCCCGGGACGAAACGCCCTAGCAACCTAATTTTCCTTTTACCCTCCAACAACCAAAACCTAATTTACCACGCGCGATCACCATAGTTGGACAAAACCTGTCATACCGACATCATAGTTTCCACAGTACGGTAAGGGATTGTGTGCGCGTTTTCTCACCGTAAAGTTTGGTCCTGGCATTAGTGAAGTTCAGTTACAATTGAGTCGAATATTCTTGTATCTGACGATTTCATTTTTTTTTTGAACAGTTACGTTTTGGTACATCATAATATCAGCGCCATGAAACACCAAAATAACGGTTTGGGAATTTTTTCTAATGTTCATACATAACAAAAAAAATAATAACTGAAACCGTCTTTATGTTCTATATATAACTTTAATAATAATAATTTTAATAACAACTTCGTAAGATTATAAAATTATTATATACAACAAAAATTAGAAAACAAGATTTTTAGGACAAAAAACTAAACTGGGAAACTCATACCGCGCCTTTACATTATATGTTAATTATTTTGTAAATAAAATCAATGCACGGAAATAAATTTTAAAGATAGGAAAATGTATCCATTAAAAAATGATCATAGTAACGATCGAAAAAAAAAATCGAACAAAATACATCAAATCTTTGCATAATATTAAATTATTAAAAATATTAAAAATTGCAATATACCGTGTCTTTAGTGAAAAGTAACTGAAAATCAATACCTTAAGCTATTACAAGAGAGCGATATTAAAGATGAGGAGCTTAATTATCTCCTTGATCTAGCGTGCTTTATTTAATATTCTAAATTAATGAAAAAATTCAAAAAATATTAATTTTAAAAGTTGAGAGTTTAATAGTTATTTAGACTGTTGAATTTTATTGTATTTTTACTTTATTAAAAAAAATAAAATTTAATTATAGTATTTTACCCACCTGAGGGTTTGCCCATAATTAGCAAGCCCTGAGCCGACTCTATTCATGCCCCGAAGGCGAGAGTGCCATGACTGCGAAGGGTTTGTAAAGGGTTTGTAAAATTAGCTCATTCTGAACATCCTCGTGTGTATAGTATTTATTTGAAAGGGGTAAACGGGAAAATGTTTGTATTGGTATTCTACAGTTTTAGACCGAGAATAAAAAAAAAAAAAAGATTGTCAAGCGCGAAGCGTGAGTGTCGGTCGGTCGTGCCTTTTATGCATTGCGCGGAGCGATAGCGGAGCATGGCAATGCATACCTTGCATCACGCGGAGCGGTAGCGGAGCATAGCAATGCAAGGGCGGAGTTGTTTTTGGTCTTGCGCATCAAGCCTGGGACTTTAAAAAAAATTTGGGCAAAAACACCGTAGCCAGGCAAGTCATCTGACCTCTTGAGCGCAGCGAAAGGCTTGTTTTAAACTTACTTTTGAAGGAACTTGTTTTTTAAGCTTACAAAACTTTAAAGTACTTAAAAGTTATGCGTCAAAGAATTCTTCTTTTCTCGATTTTCATTGTTATAAATAACAATTCGTTTCATTAGTTAAAAATTCACGATCTCAAACTTAAATTCAGTATGAAAATTTATACAGCGAGTTCTGTAATTACTCAACTTTTCTATCCGTGCACGATATACAATTATATAAATTATTATTTAGTTTGCGTTAAAGTTGCAGGGCGTTTTATCAAAATATATTCATCATGTGAACCCCTAATTAACAAGTTTGAGGCACAGAAGAAAACGACATTTTAAATTCAAATTTGATTAGCAGTCACTCAGGCCCGGACGGGGAAAATTTGGCCCGGGGAGCAAATTGAATAAATGGCCCGCGGGGGGGGGGGGGGGGGGGGGCAAGGCGAATTAATTAAAATTTTAATGAAATATGTCAGTAACTATTTTAAATTATTTTATTTTATGCAATAACAATAAAATCAAAATTTATTTATCATGCGTATAACAAATTTGGAAATAATTTAGAGGATTCTGCAATCTTGTCAATAATTATTTCAATAGTTGGAAGGCAGTTTCGATAGATAGAAGTAGTTGACTTTCCAGAAGGTCCTGCTTCATACTTGAGCGAAGTCTATTTTTTATTATTTTTAACTTCGAGAAAACTCTTTCACAATTTACTTGGGTACACGCTAATGTTAAAACATATTTGTATACGACATACAAAGTAGAGTATGAGGCTGAATGGAAATTGTATCGTCTTAAAAAATTAAAAACACACAATAAACAAACATAAGATTTCTTTTGATCATTTATTTTGGCTGAGTTACCATTTTCAAGTCTTTCCTCTGCTACAAAAAATCCATTGGATTCCATTGAAAAGTTCAATGGTTCCCAATGGGTTGTTTAATGGGTACTTTTAATTGACGAAATGCTTATTGAACTCCATTGAGAATGAAAGTCCCATCGGAATCGATTGAAATCCATTCATCGAAATTCGTTAGAGGATTATTAAAAACTATTCAAATCTATTAAAATTTTATCAGAATTAATAGAATTTAATAAATTGTTAACCTTGCTGCAAAAAATCCATTGAAGTCAATTGAAAATTTCAATGGTTTTGAATCGGTGATTCGATCGGTACTTTTCATCGACGAATCGTCGATTGAATTCTATTGGGAATAGAATATTCATTGAAGTTAATTGGAATCTATTCAACAAAATCGTATAAAAATCATAAATTATTTTACATTATCTAGCGATACATAGATCTTTTATACTTCCTAGATAATTGCAACAGAGCAATCAGTTCAAAAATAATAGTTAAGCAGATCTTATCTACTTAATAATATGGATCTTACTCTGAATTATGTAATCCAAAAACATACAAGTTACTTTAAAGTAGAAATGACGGTTGGCCATCTAGCGGCGTAGTATTAAAAATGTCGATTAAAATCTATTACATTCTATTGGATTTTAATGGGCAAAAAATCACTCATTAACGAACATTTTCAATGGAAATTAATGAATTTTAATAGACTTTCTGTTTATTGGTAATAAAGGGTCGTGAATTGCTTAAAAAAACGTATCGATTTATATGGTGTTTTAATGGATATGAATAGATTTCAATGAACTTACTGCTAAATAGGAATCAATCATCGCGAATTTTCTAAGATCATATGAACAAACCGATTTAAATGGTTTATGTAATACATATGAATGGATTTCAATGGACTTTCTGCTTAATGAAAACTTACGTTAATTTCATGATAGCTTAAAAAAGTTAATCGATCTGATAGTTTCATCTATGAAACGAATATATTTTTTAATAGTTTCTTTTTTGGTGAAATTTGACTGCCGTCCGTTTTAAATTTAAAAAATTAGCTGGTTCAAATAATTATGTCGATTGTCTATTACATTTAAATGGACCTTTTGCAACAGGGTATAATGTATATATGGACTTTAAGATCGCTCAATTTCATTGAGACGAAAGATTGTTAAAGTCCACTCAATTTAATTCAAAAACTTAACTGTATCGACTCATTTTTAATAAGCTCATAAGATTTGCTACAGTTCATTTCCATTGAGAAGGAATTATGTACGTTTTTAGTTTTATGTGTACAAAAGAAGGTGTGAAAAAAATTTCATGAAATTATTTATTTTCGTGTGTAAAACCAAAAATTCATTGAGTAGGATATTAAATCAATGAAATTTTGCGCATAATCATCACGTTATCAATTCTAATGTGGATGAATGAGTGCTTGCCCGAAACATCCTACTCGAGTGGGACCGACAAGGTTCACTTACATGCACAGGACTGTGCTTTCTTAAATTCGCTGAATTTCAATGCATTTCTCTATAATTCATTGACGAGAGGCGACAGAGCGGAGCGGTATCCATGTGTCCTCCCGCCGGCGGCCGGACGGCGATAAGTCGGGCATAGTGAGGGTGAAATTTGACACTTGACCTCTCATTGGTTTTAAAGTCGTAAAAATTAACAAAGAAAATGCCTAAGTGTGTTGCTTACGACACTATACACTATGCATTTCCCATAAAATATACCTATATATATTACTTCGGTTCTTCTTTCTGCTGCTCTTTCGTAAACAGCTTCAGAATTCAGAGAAACGACAACAGACGTGGAAAAGGCCTTTTTCCACGCGTGTTTCGCAACAGACGTGGAAACGGCCTTTTTCCACGCGTGTTTTGAAGACTACTAAACTATAGGAGAAAAGGGTCGGTTCCCTGGTTGTTCACACGCATGGAAAAGGACGTTTTCCACTTGCGGATTTGAGAAAACGATTTTTTTTGGTTTTCCAAACAGTTAACTCAAGATTTAGGGCGAGGAATAGTATATTCCTGTGCAAGTAAGGGAACCGCGTCGGTTCCACGAGAGTAGGATGTTTCAACACGAGACCGTAATTTTTACTGGATGGCGCGCGCGTAGCGCGCATAATCATCACGTTATCAATTCTAATGTGGATGAATGAGTGCTTGCCCGAAACATCCTACTCGAGTGGGACCGACAAGGTTCACTTACATGCACAGGACTGTGCTTTCTTAAATTCGCTGAATTTCAATGCATTTCTCTATAATTCATTGACGAGAGGCGACAGAGCGGAGCGGTATCCATGTGTCCTCCCGCCGGCGGCCGGACGGCGATAAGTCGGGCATAGTGAGGGTGAAATTTGACACTTGACCTCTCATTGGTTTTAAAGTCGTAAAAATTAACAAAGAAAATGCCTAAGTGTGTTGCTTACGACACTATACACTATGCATTTCCCATAAAATATACCTATATATATTACTTCGGTTCTTCTTTCTGCTGCTCTTTCGTAAACAGCTTCAGAATTCAGAGAAACGACAACAGACGTGGAAAAGGCCTTTTTCCACGCGTGTTTCGCAACAGACGTGGAAACGGCCTTTTTCCACGCGTGTTTTGAAGACTACTAAACTATAGGAGAAAAGGGTCGGTTCCCTGGTTGTTCACACGCATGGAAAAGGACGTTTTCCACTTGCGGATTTGAGAAAACGATTTTTTTTGGTTTTCCAAACAGTTAACTCAAGATTTAGGGCGAGGAATAGTATATTCCTGTGCAAGTAAGGGAACCGCGTCGGTTCCACGAGAGTAGGATGTTTCAACACGAGACCGTAATTTTTACTGGATGGCGCGCGCGTAGCGCGCATAATCATCACGTTATCAATTCTAATGTGGATGAATGAGTGCTTGCCCGAAACATCCTACTCGAGTGGGACCGACAAGGTTCACTTACATGCACAGGACTGTGCTTTCTTAAATTCGCTGAATTTCAATGCATTTCTCTATAATTCATTGACGAGAGGCGACAGAGCGGAGCGGTATCCATGTGTCCTCCCGCCGGCGGCCGGACGGCGATAAGTCGGGCATAGTGAGGGTGAAATTTGACACTTGACCTCTCATTGGTTTTAAAGTCGTAAAAATTAACAAAGAAAATGCCTAAGTGTGTTGCTTACGACACTATACACTATGCATTTCCCATAAAATATACCTATATATATATTACTTCGGTTCTTCTTTCTGCTGCTCTTTCGTAAACAGCTTCAGAGTTCAGAGAAACGACAACAGACGTGGAAAAGGCCTTTTTCCACGCGTGTTTCGCTACAGACGTGGAAACGGCCTTTTTCCACGCGTGTTTTGAAGACTACTAAACTATAGGAGAAAAGGGTCGGTTCCCTGGTTGTTCACACGCATGGAAAAGGACGTTTTCCACTTGCGGATTTGAGAAAACGATTTTTTTGGGTTTTCCAAATCGCCAATTGGCAATTGAGGGCGACGAAATACGATATTTTTAGGTTTTCCAAACAGCTAACTAGAGATTAAGGGCGACGGAAAATGATTTTTTTTGGTTTTCCAAACATCTAACTCCAGATTAAGGGAGTAGGAAAACGTTTTTTTGAGTCTTATTCACCCATAAATGGCGATTAAGGGCGACGGAAATCGATTTTTTTTGATTTTCCAAACAGCTAACTCGAGATTTATATTGATTTATACACAAAATGCCAAGTTTTTGAAAATATTAGAAATCAATAGAAATCATGTTTTTCAAAAATAAAATTTTTCATTTAAAATGGAAACCTTTATTATTTATTTCAGATATCATCCTTGATTCTTGGAGATGGAATTTTGTTCGTGACAATCATTCCAACATTGTTGGCTATTTGTTTCACTCCAGACGGCAGCACACTCACATATTTTGCGATTACATTAATTATTATATTTACAGGTTCAGTTTTCTCAGCATGCCTTTGTGCTATTATAACGATTTTTATATGTATTTTGGAAGATATTCAACTAGTGATGCAAAATGACGACGTTTTTCAAAATTGGTCCTGTCACTGGTCATTTGGACGGTCTTACGACCGTCTTGGGACCGTCGCAAAAAGCTGGCATTTTTGTATGCCAGAATGACGGTCCTGAATTTTTTCGTCCCGTCCCAATGACGAGACGTCCCGGGACGGTCATTTTGCATCTAGATAGATGATGGAGTAAAATTATTTATTTAATAAAATTTGATTTTTAAATGTAAAATTAAAAATACGTATTGGTTTTAAATAAATAACTTATTCTCATCAGTTTGAAACAAATTTTGTTGCAAAAAAAAGTTATTAAAAATTGTTAAATATTTGGGTTTGATGTACTATAGATGAGGGAATCAAATTATATATACTAAACTATCATAAATATCAAATGTTATGATTACATAAATGATTTGGTAATCTTCAAAAAAGTATCAGTTGCAGTAAAAAAACAAAAAATTGCTGAACTTGCACAAGTTTTTTTGGAGCTTTCAAGAGCTTTACGAAAAATGACCATCCTCGATTTTTTCATTGGTCCCAAGACCGTCCTAGGACAATGACGGTCCCGGACCGTCCTCGTCATTTTGCATCACTATATTCAACACAATGATGGCTCAGAACTACAACCCTACTACGCGAGTGACAATATTCAAAATTTACTATTGATTAAAACCTCCGTGGAAACTTAGCTATTCATTTAAATTTCTTAAATTTAATTTTTTTAGTAAGATTTTCATGTTGAATCGGAAAAGTAAAGGAATCTGTAATTCTTTTCTAAAGTTTTTAACTGAATATTTTTTCTCATTTTTAAATTGTAATTTATCGTATTTGATAATCTATGAGTGGTTCCTAAAAATTTCAGAAGTATTTATTATTGCTGAAAAAAATTTGATAAAACTATTAGATTGAAGATCTCTTTGAAACAAAGTCCAAGTTCCATATTTTACATTCCATAAATAATATTCTCTGTTAAAAATATGCGTATCGAAGTTTCAATTTTATAGGTTTAAAATCTAAAATAAAAATTTTTTTAATTTGAAGACAATAATATCTATAAAAAACAAACTTAATTAATTTAAATTTAATCATAAAGTCTGAAGAGTAAAATAAGATTGAGTTTAATCTTGTTGTAGGTTTATAAGGCTGCTTTTTATAGTAACACTTGACTTATAAAATAGATACTGAAATTAAATATTTGTGGCTCAATGTATAATTGTACCATATTCGGTTGAAATGATAAGAAGGACATTCCTGAGGCTCGTTTTTC
Organism: Encarsia formosa; assembly: GCA_038277355.1. Classification (NCBI taxonomy): domain Eukaryota; kingdom Metazoa; phylum Arthropoda; class Insecta; order Hymenoptera; family Aphelinidae; genus Encarsia; species Encarsia formosa. Next base: position 18,192,779 of record CM076186.1, on the reverse strand, counting down.
CTCCAGACTCATTCTATTTGGATGTAGGCGATATTATTCTGGAGGTTTTTTCCTCGCCTCACAGGTGCAACCTGGGCAGATGTGGGAATGGAAAAATACATGTTAAATCGTTACCAAAAAATTATTGTGCTAAATTTTATTGTGTAAGGATACAAATAATTCTTTTTGATGTTTTTTACAAACTAAGTTTTTAGTTATTAAATGGTATTAAATACATAACAAATTTATCTATAAAATTGCTGTGATAGATACTAGGATGTATATTGTAGTAAGAGTATTAACTTTTTTCTTAAAATTTTCAAAATTGTTTTTTAATTTATTAATAAACTTATCAATTTATTATGATGAAAATAACGTTTGCATTAACAAAATAACAAAAAAGTCAGATCAATGATGAAGTTTTTACGTGAGTAAAATAAGATAAACCTATTGATTAAAAAAACAAAATCAAAGTCAATTTTACATCAAATTATTTTTTGCATTGAGGCAATTAAATTATATTTTTTTACAATTCTATGAATAAATAATTATTATATTTACTTTTCTAGACAAAGCAAACATGGTCGTAAGTTATTCACAGGATTGTATGCTTTATACATGTGTAACTGTATGTGAGATGATAGTAACAGAATTATAATTACATTTGTAAGCTGTGTATATTCAAGTTGTTTTAACGAATAAATAAATAAATAGATATTCAAAACTCAAGAACATATTATTTAAATAGAAATTAAAAAATAAAAGCCGTGCATTAACAATCTAGTTTATTACATCTAGATTATTCCTGATTAGATATCCTTTAGGTTTACATGTCCTAATTATACTTTGTTTTCAAAAAGTTTTCTTTCAAGCGAAAAAAATGGAAACTTTATTTATTTGACTTTTAAATAAATATTTCGCAACATTGAACGGTGTTTTCATTTTCATACCTGCTGTATCAACAATGTTGTGATTTTTTTTTCTTTTTTTCTACAAAATGTAGGTGTAAACAAATTTTTCTAATCTAACTATTACAGTGTTAACTTTCTTTTACATTTTTATTGAAAATTAAAAATTATATCCAGAAATAAAATCAATGCACTAAAAAAAGTACGCGAGTACGGATATATCACAAATATGTTGTTAGAAAAATTTTATTCTGAAAATTCATTTAAAAAAATATCTTGACTGATTAAGAAATGTTCAAGTTTAAACTGAATTTTAAAACTGAAACAATAACTTATCGAAGCTATTTATGAAAATTTTGGTCAGGTGTTTCTAAATCTTTTGGCAGACCATTGAATTACAACGTAAAATAATAACGAAGGTATACGAAATGAGTTTTAGCTATAAGGCGTGCGCAAAAATAATTTTCAAATGTTTTAAACAACTAAAAACTTCATAATTCAGTGTTTTTGACTTCTTTCTACCTTGTAGAGATGCTGCACATCGAGCATATTCAAAATAACAGGGCCATATTAGGTACCTTATATAGGATGCACCTGATGAAAATATGTAATGATTTATAGACTCGATTCCCAATCTTTCCACCTTTCAAACCCGTTTTTATTTTTTAGTCAACGTATTTTCTATCAAATTTGACACTATAATAAAATTTTTACTTTACATCAACCTTAGTGTATCCAATATGGCCATCGCCTATAATTTGAACTATATACTAAATATGTGGGTGCAAAATGATCAAAATCACTCGAGTACTTTAAATTAACGGGCAATAAAGCTTGGTAGCACATTTTGGTCCGTGTCTGGCAAAATTTTTTCTATAAAGTTACTTTTATAACTTTTAAAAATTTACATTATTTTAATGAAAAAAATTTTGAGCTAGTTGATATAAGCCATTAAAAAGTATATAAGAATTTTTGTCTTTTTTCCTGAATTTTTAGTTAAAATGATTCCAGGGCCTGAAATGAACCAATAGGTCAAAATAAAAGTAATAGCTAAGAAGGTGGTAGGTACACTAATAAGGTACACTAATTTTTAGTATCTCAAAAAATTATGTTTTGGTAAGATCAATGGTACTTTGGCCCAACTAACCCTTATTGAAATCAAACAGTTAAGGTTTCATTTGAAAGCTCTTGAATCAAACTTTAAAATGAAATTTTAAAGGTTGAAAAATATTAATTTTGTGAGCCAAAGCATCAATTTTTAGCATAGTCATATTAGGCACACCTTTAAAACCAGTAATCTTAACAGACTTTGTTGATAATATTATTACTCGTTGACAGATACAACAACTGCGAAGTACTGTGCAGACATTTTCAAAAGCTGTAAAATAAATATCTTTTGTTAATGATAAGATAATAGATTTATTTTTTCATTTTTTTTACAATAGGCTCGCTTGTATGTATAAAAGTGTAAAACAAAAATTAGGAATTAAATAAAAAAGTGTACGAGTAGCAATAAATAATATGTGATTTGGTCAATTTGAAATTCTTTGGTAAAATTGCGGTTCCTTCGACCGAAGAATATGAAAGAATGGAATTAAAAAAAAAATCTTAGAAATGATTGCTTGGTTAAAACAAGACAAAGAAACTTGATTTTTTTTCACTTACCATGCCACAAGTTTGTAAATTCATTGGAATCAGCGGACCAGCCATTAACTGACATGGCTTACCTAGTCGCAACAGCATAAATTGTATCATAAATCGTGTTTTTAAAGGAAAATTATACCAACCGGAGAAAAAACTGAAAAAATTTAATCCCATAGAGATATTTTTGAAACCTACTTTTCTTAAATAATATTTTGTCAGTTTGATTAATCACTTTACATTGAATCGCGCAAATCATAAGACCTGTCAAGAAGTATTTGACCTGGCAAATTGACGTAAAACAAGTATATGATTATTCCACACCAAAAAGAAAGAATTTTCATTAAAATTGGTGGATTATGAAGATTCATTATAACCTGTAATAAAATGAAATTTGTTTAGTACGCATAAAAAACTTTTTTCTAGTCAGTTTCTTACATTAAATGTACCAGTACTCAAATAGATCAAGAGTAGCAAGGAAACGAAAAAAAGGCATCCGTTGTATGTTTCGTTGACAAAATTGAAAAAACTATAAAAAATATAAGTTATCAGATTTCATCAATTTTAATTTTAAAATGAAGAATATCTTTTTACTTCAAGGCTTTATTATGAATTTTAATGGATTCAATAATATGGTCACGAATTTTTTTATCTGAAAACTTTGAATTTTTAGAGTTGCAGTCATTGGTTGATTTATAAAGCTCCTCCATGCGATAACTGTAAAAAATTTGAAGCATTCATATTTCTAAAAAACACTAAATTTACCCACTTACAAGACGCTTTCAAAAATAAAGTGCGTACCAAGTTTTTGATAAAAAAAGTGTTGCCTTAGACAAAACCCACCCCCATAGATTAATAACAAGTATAGTAGCTTTAATAATAGCTCTTTGTCTTGTGATCGCTATGATCACTAATTGAATTCATAATTTTTTACTCTAAAAACCGATTTTTCGTTATGTCTTGTAAGTGGGTTAAGAACTTTGAATTTTTCACTTGAGAACGTTGACAAGGCCAATTATGTGCCAAGCGATGCTGACGAATGCACTGTCAAAGGAATTATGAACAACTATGAGTGTCAGGCCAGTTATCCATACGTGAAACATTAGTAGGTGATAATATTTGTCTTGGTCAATAAAGTATTCACCATACAAGCAAAAAATTTTTGGTCGAGTCTCGTTCAGTGGAATTATTATGTCCAGAACTTTAGGCATTATCATTGGAGCGTAACAAAAAGACGTTAAACTGATTGTCGTGTACACTGAAAATTTATTGAATCTGATGAAAAATGAAATAATTTTATTTTAAAGTTTTTAATCTGCTTGATTGTTACGTAAATAAAATGTTGCGTAGTAGCGACTTATTTTCCAATAACGAACTAAAATATTCTTTTCTTGTTCAGTTTTTAGCTCATTTAAATGTTTGATCATTTGCTCGTAGATGTAAAGACACTGAAATCGCATCGTAAAGTTTTGATTCAAAAATTTTTTCGTGTAAAGAATTTTCGACGTTTTCAAATTTACCTTTCTCTCCGAAAAAATTTTCATAGTAAATTTCGCCCACATTGTGGATATGAACAGAAATCCAGAAAAATTTTCGATGATGATTACCCAGTCAGAATTTTCTTTGTAAAACTCTTGAACCATCCTTATAGTCTGAAAAATTTAATTGTACTCGTGATTCTTTAATTTTACAACGCAATTATTTAATTTTAATTACCAGTGGTACTTCCAGTGAGATAACAGAAAAAGAAGCCAATGTTCTAAATAGTAGTTTAAAAAACTTTTTTTGATATGGCCAATTGCCAGTTATCATCAATAAACCCTTAACAACCAAATGATTTGGACTACTAAACGCTTTTCCATGGTGCATAGTGAAGTATGTTGATGAGTACTTCAAAAACAAGTAAGTATATTATATTGTTATAAAAATATATTTTTATAGTATCACTTTTATCAGCTTTGAACTTTCTAATAAAACAAATATTTCTTTACAACTTTTTGAACAATATCTGCGACTTGTATTAAAAAAAATTAGGATATTTCTAGAATTTTTTTTTTTTTCATTCGCTTTGATATTAAATCTTGAATAATAGAAAGTCTTACAAAAAAAACTTTAGATTTATGTAGTTGACCTTGATAAATTCACGTAATATTTTAAGTCTGGAATGTTTTCCTTTGATAATAAATTATTAATAAGGTATGTACAATAAAATATAAAAATTATTGACGATTTAAATGAAAAATCCTTTTGTCAAAAAAAAACTTTATCCCTTTGAAATTCAAAAATTTTAAACATAATTTTTTAACAGTGCTGAATCTTCATCTAAAATTTTTATTTTAATATTGTCTTAAAAATTTCACCTATTTATTTTAAGGTCGTCTTTAAGATTATTGTTTTATTTATTTATTTTTCTTTATTATAAGAACAAAAATGTATTACCTATTAGACAGCACTTAAAAATGACATGGCAAATTTTAGGGTATGAGTGGCAAGACACAATTTATTAAACAAAATGTTTGCACTTTTCAAGAGTCTTTAAAAATTTGAAATAATTTAATTCTATAAAAACAAAATATATTTTTGGTTTTTTATATACATGAAACAATATTGTCAATTTCAAGGAAAAAATTAGTCTTAAATGTAAACTATACTAGTATTGCTAGTCTATTGCTTACAAAGAAAAAATTCCCCAATCACAATATTTTATATGTTAAAGAAATTAATTTATACATTTATATATTTGCTTAAGATCTCTTGAACATTCTTTTTAGTTACTTGATTTTTTTCTAAAAAAATATTAAGAAAAATTGTCTTGTATGTTATAAAAAATTATTTCTTAGTAAGTGCGTGTGAGCAGCGCGCACGTGCACTTTTATTCATCCCACTATTGTCCCAGACTTTTATTTACTACTATAATTTTTATGGATAAATATTTTATGAGTTGGCTATTCAATGCGATTTCTCTTATATTGATATTATTAGTGTCTTGGTAAGAAATAAATCACTGAATAAATTTTACTTGACGCGTGCTGTTTAAGAGAATCATGCTCAGGTTAAATTTTTAAAATATGTAAAACATAGTAATAAAGGGTATAAATGACAAAATATAAATCTTTCATTACAGTATATTTTTAATACTTTCTTAATGTAATTTTTAATGACTTGGTAGCTTTTGGCTTTTTTTTGTAGATTGCTAGAGTGAAGTCTCGATATAATTAAGAGAATTGAGATAATATATGTGATTGCACGACCGTTTCAGGCAAATCCTGTTTTACTTAGATTCTGTCATTACGAGGTTGGTCAAAAAGAATAGGTTTAATCCGAACAAATGAAATTGTTATTCTTGAACTTTGAATGCCATCTATTACTAGGGCTTGTTTTCACTAACTATTTTTCGTGTACAATTTTCAGGCACGACCGACCTCGAAGGGGTCAGAGGCCTTATAAGTTCGCCAGAACAAAAAATACAACCCACCGGAAATCGAAAATTCAGTTCATAAAATAACTTTTGAACATGTTCCAAAGATATCAAACAATGATTAATTGATTTTGGAAAAACATTTTTTGTTTATACTTTACCGGTTAAAGACTAAACACTGTCATTCATACTTTTTAAGCATTTGCACAAAACAAAGCAATTCTTCTTTTTTTTTTTTTTTAAAGTTTATTTAAAACATAGAATCTTATTAAGTTAAAATTTATTAATAAATTTTATTAATTAACGAAGTAAATATTTTGAAAGAGTGAAATAAATTTAATTGGTATTCGAATCAGCTTAAAGACATCTAGCTCAAGAAGGTCAGGCACGCATCATGCCTGCTTCAAATTATGCCATCCCGATAAAAGAGTAAGCCGCGGAAGATGTCCATGGTCAAGGCTTGGAGGGATTATTAACCTCGTAAGTAGTGTTTTTATTTTTCAGACGAAATACGCATACGAAAACAGTTTGATCCATTAAAAATCAATGTTGAACTTAACAAAGTTAATAAGCGGGAGTTTCACGTACAAAATTTAAATGACTTAAACGGTATTTTTTAATCAAGAAGGAACTTAGATTTATGGACAATTAACTAACAAGTTAAGACAGACTTTGAAATTGTGTTTAAAAAATTCAAATTTTTAAGAATAGTCAACTCCAGTAACCTACTGGAAGGATTTTTTTAAGAGTATAAATTTGCTATTTTTTGTACCAATTAATAAATCGTCTATCTGCAAAGAAAGTTTATTTTTGAGATTCACTTTGAACTTGTCAGTATTCATCAGAAATTTCAACAAAATCTCGACCTTCGTAGCTCTAACTCAACCGACTTTTAATTTGACGCTTTAGTAAGAAATTTAAAAAGACCTTGTACAAGCAAGAACAATTTTTAAGAAAATAAAAAAACACCATGGTGCCATACTACACTGCAGAGTAACTTTGTTTCTTGAAATGTGACTTCCGGGTATAAAGCTGAAAATAATTTAAGTCTGCACATCACGTAAAAATTCTTGAAACACATAGAATGCATGAAAATGTGTAGCGAGCGCATACACAGTGGCGATCGATGACAGAATATTGGAGCTTTTGCAAGCTCAGAAGCTCGTAAAACAACAGTCATCAACTCAGGTCGGTTATCAGTAGTGCGAGATCTTTGACTGAATTTTTTTAATTCTTTTTAAGTTCTATAGTGAAAGGCTCTTCTAACTCAATTGTCATTTAAGTTTTTTAAGCTTCTAAATTCTAAAATTAAATCTTAAGTACAAGGGAGCTTGAACCCAAATCCTTCTCTCAGTGTACATACGTAGAAATGCCAACACAAACATCACTTTTTTGTTTGACAAAAAAATCTTGAAAATTAATTTAAACAAAATTAATAAAAAAGCGTAAATATACTGAATGAATAACAACATATGGGTTCCACCCTGTAAGAAATAAGAATTAGGTTATCCATTTAATAGCCATTAAATGGCTAGTTACTAAAAAAATATTCGGTTGAGTCTATGAAATAGCCTTTAAATGGCTAGTTACTAGAAATATATTCGATTGAGTCTATGAAATAGCCAGTAAATGGCTATGAAATGAATAACCTAATTCACATTTCTTACGATCCACTAGTATAAATAATGAGCTTAAATTGACGGTCTCAATGGTAGTCTCAAGTTAACAAATAAAACCGATGGAAATCTTTTTTTAGGGTGAAAATCGCAATATGACTGGCACTGCAGTGTTTACGACGAATGATTCAAACGCGTAACTTCGGGAGGGGGTTTCTTTTCGTGTTGCTCGACGGATCAAGACGCTGAAGTTTCAGTTGGTTTCGCGCCGGCGCCCGGCACTCACAGCTATTAAGTTACCAGTGTTTCAACGACTTTGTACGTGCTTTTTCAAAATCTGTTGTTTTCAAGTTTTTTTTATCAATGTCGATTTCATGAAGAATGGGAAATTATTACGGTGAGTAAATTTTTGGAGTACAGAAAAGACTTCTATGTTTTTTTGTTAAAATTATTGGCACTTTTACGCGTGCGCGAATGTCGGACAATATTATAGTGTAGGAAACACGAATTTCGGTTTTATAGTGTACGGAGATAGAATTATTTATTTTTTTTGCTATAATCGTAGCATTTGAATTACCAAAATTTCCGGAAACCGAGAAAACTTGGTTTTATCACCTGCTACTATAAAAAAAATATGAAAATTTTTTCAAATAGTAAAAAAGTACTATCACACATTTTTGCCACAGTTAAACAAATTTCGATTAAAATTTTTCCTTCTTTTTCAAAGGCTTGATTTATCAGAGCGATCGAAGATGCATTTAATTGAACTATTTTACATAACTTTAAATCAATTAATTTACATACATTAACGAGGTAGCATCGTACACATTTATTAGCGAAGTAAAGTTGTTTTTAATTAATTGAATTAGAAAATTTTAGGTTTTGTAAAAAAATTTTTATACACTGATTTGAATTTAATATTTTAATTAGATTGTACAACCATGTGTTTTCTGGTGGATAAAAATGAGCCTTGTGTTTTTAATGTAAAGCGCGTTTTAAAATCGAGTTCTGACACACGAACCATTTTTACCCAGCTTTTGTCCTTCAGATTCATTGCACGTTTTCTGGATTACTTAGTTTGAGGTGCGATATCTTACCAAGAATCTCGCTGTATTTACTCGTTTATAAAATACATTAACTAGTTTTATCAACACAACAAGTCAACAAGGAAGCTTTTGAATACCTAATTTATTATTTCACTTTTTTTAGGAGAAAAAATACCATATGATCCATTATGGCAAGGACCAATCAAAGTCAAACGAAGAAAAACCGACCCTCACGCACTTAACTTTTATTTGACGTCCTTAATAATATGGATTGTAATAACAATTTTCGGTAGGTTATCTATAACTTAGATTATTTATCAATGTGAGTTACATCATTTTTATTTTTAGTTTCCAGCTCTAAAATATGGTTGAACGAGAAAGAAAAAACAGTTAAAAATCACAACCACACCAACATTTACAATGAAATCATTAATGGAAGCACAAGTTACACCAAGGCAGAAATATTTACTAGTGTCTTTCGATGGCTTTTTCACAACTTAATTTATTTTCCCGCTGCTTTGTATTTCATTTTGATTAACGGTCACTGGGGAGCTATTTTGTACGTGAACAACTTAAACTTACAATGTTAAAAAACAAAAATAAATAATTTTTTTTATTTGCAGAAGTATCGTTACATTTTCGACTTTGACAGCATTATTATCAATGCAGTATTTAATATGGATGCGATACAGCGCAAAATTTATTGCATGGTTGTCCATTGTTTTACTCTGTTTTATTTTGTTTTGCATGGTTATTTTTTGCTTTGCGATACAAACAACAGTGAGCAAAATCGCAGGAGGCGTTATTATGATTATAATGTTCGTTGTAATGTGGTTAGCCCTGGAGTACCGAAAAAAAATTGCCATCTCTGCCGAAATTGTAAAAGAAGCAACCAAGTAGGTAAAAACAGATTAAACTTTGTTACTCACCTATATTAATTATGTTTAATTTGCTGATTAATTCGTATTACAGAACTGTTCTATCTTCGCCGTATCATTTTTGGCTGCCGTTCATTGAATTTCTGCTATCATTCACAGCTTTATTAATATTTGCCAACAATATCAGATTATTGATAAAAATAAGTGAAAGAACCACTTGGCGCATGGACAGGTCTATTTTTTTCTTTTCTCTAATGCACATTGGCAATTTCGTGGGCTGGATCTGGACTTATTATTTTATAAACGGAGTTAAATATATGACTCTATCCGGAAGTTACGCCACTTGGTATTGGACTATGGACAAAAGTAAAGTTCCAGACAATTCCATTCAATGTTCTGCAGCTACCGTTCGAAAGTAAAAAACGACATTTTTTTTATAATAAGAAGTTGAAGTTTTTAATAATAAAATGAAAATATTTTTAGGTACCATCTTGGAACAGTAGCTGCTGGATCTATATTCATGTCGATCTGTGACATAATAAACGGCATTTTGGAGACCGCCAGACAGCAAGCACGGGATAATGGTTCAGCCAACCGGGGAGCGATAATAGTCGAGTGTTTCACCTGTTGCTGTCAAGAATTGATCAGTACTATTATGCTCGTCACTAGAAATGGATACGTAATGTGCGCTCTCCATGGAACAGACTTTTATTCTTCAGGGAAAAATGCATTTAATTTAATCATGAGGAATATTGTGAAAGTCGTTGTAACAACACAAGTGAGAACGTACTTTTATGTGTATTTTTATAAACATCATCAAAGTAAAAGTTAATAATTTTTATTTTTTTGTTTTAGATATCGTCATTACTATTTACGGTTGGGGTGGTTTTAGTGATCAGTGGCTCGATGCTTTTAAGTTCAGTAATACTAATGGTTTTATCACGTTTTTTTGACTATTTTGAAAAACCCTTCTGGCAAGATAATGACCATGTTCATACGTTACTATTTTTTGCAACTGTTATTATTGTCGCCATGTTGATAAGTTCTATTTTTGATGTGCTTAAGGCTGGAATTGAAACTTTTTTTATATGTTGTATGGAGGACTTAGAACGTAATTTTGGGGACAAAGCAAGACCTTACTACATGAGCCCGAAATTGAGAAAATTATTACTGAACGAAGGAAGTCCAATTTAATGAAAATTGGTTTACAGTAGCACAAGCTTCATGCATTACTGCCGATGTATAAAAGATCAACTTTAGCAAATTTAAAGTTGGATAATCGTTCAATGAATAAAAAATCAGTTGGTGTATACAAAATTTTCAAAAAAAAAAGTTAAAAAATAATAATTTAAATAAAGTTAAAAACTTAAATTAATAATTTTATAATTAATTTCAAGATTTTTTCAATTATTTTGTTTTTTTATGTTAGCTTGTTGAATTTTTGTATATCAATGTTTAAGTATTTGTAAATAAAACTAATTTTTTTAAGCTACAATTTATCTGTAAAAGTGTTTTTTTTGGTATAAATAAGTAAGATTAATTAATAAAATAGAAAGAAGTCCCTGTATATAGTATTATTTATATTTATATGTATAACTGACGAGCGTGATTATAATTGTTAATATTTTTGATTAACAAACCGATTTGTAAATGATGTAAATAGAATAAGATAGTGATTTAAACAAAAATGATGCGAGTTGTTAGAAAAAAATATATTTTTTTTATGAACTCATCAGTTTGTCCTTTTGCTGAGCGTTCGACCGACAAAAGTAAAAAATCTTAAATTTCCTCATTTTTTTCTTAATAAAATATAATATGATTTGGTTTCTAGTTTATAGTAATATTTCTCATTGTAATGATTATTTAATTTATGTAAAGTTGAAGAATTTTGTCTCGTCTTTTCTTTTTTATTTTCTATACAAATTTTAGTTTTTAAAATGTTTTATTTTTTCCTGAATTCGTAGTTATTATAAGATAATTAATTTAGTTTCAACTAAAATGTCATTTTAGTAAACGAAACCAACGATAGCAGAAAATAGCAGAAATTTTTACAAGACAAGTAAATTATTACTAGATAAGTAAAAATTATTCCTGAAAAAGATTTTTAATTGTAGTTAATTGTAAAAATTTCACAAGTTTGATCGTTTACATTTTCATCTTGAAAAATCTTTGAAAAATTTATTTATAGTATTGGTAACAGTAATTATATAAAATTAAGTTGAGAAATAGTTAAGCCTCCTTTAGCATCCCTCGATTAATACAGCACCAAACGCGGTTAATGAAAGAAAAAGGTGAATCCAGAAATTTAATAATAATCTACAGATTTTCTAATAATTAATTTCTAAAAATGGTTAGTTTATTTACTTAAATAAGATAATTAATAATTTAAACTTTAATTGAAAATTGACAATAAAACAATCCTTTGACTGAATGTATCACAGTTTGGGAAAACCATGAGAATAATCGTCGTGATTCATCCCATACAGCCGCTGTGTTAAAAAGTAGACTAATTCCTATAAAAAGCCGTTTTTGAACTCATTTTCGAAAAATTCTTACTTGGACAGCATTGCTCTTAGAAATATCTGAAACCTCGCATTTTTTTCGTTTTTTCAAGAAAATTTGGAAAAAAATTATTACAATTGTTTCTTGAATGATTTTGCCCATGTAAAATTAAGGTTTCTAAAGCCAGTTTTTAGTCTGTTTGGGTTATAATATACATGGGCTTTATGAGAATTAGATGAAAAAAGACCTGCAGTATTCTGGAAAAAGAACAAGTTGTACAATTTAAGTCAAAAAAGAAAAAACTGTTCCAAATTATGCGACCAAAAATATTAGCAAAAAGATTATCAAAGAAATAAATGCAATGAACTGATGGATAAATAATAAAATGATAAAACTACAAAGAATAAGATTATATTTAAAAGAAAAAAAAATTCAGCGAAAATTGATTAATTAAAGTTCATGCTGAGTATTCGGGAATTTTATTTATTTTTATAAAATCTTTCAATTTATGACAGCATTTTTTAAAATTATCTTATTTTGCGTACGTAATACTCATCGCTATTATTGTTATCATGATCCATCAAAAAAAGGTTGTATGTACAGGCAAACAGTCGAACAGTCTAGCTACGCTTCAATAAAAAAAAAAAAATTTTAACTAGATGTGTAAGACTATAACTTCAAAAAGAATAAAAATTCAAAATATATAAATTTAATTTAAATCAAATTTGAAAATTTATTTATACAGTTTATTATTTATTGGTTCAATCATTAAATATTCACTTTTTAAATATGTGCATACACATTTATAAATAAAATTGTAACTGAATCATAAATTGTAGAATTTTGCGAGAATTTTGACAACAAAATGAGATTTTCAATAAATTATCATTACTGTTATTTTCGCGAAAAAAATGAGAATAGAACCATACATGGGTTTGTCCCTTAATGCGTAAAAACCAACCAAGGGTTATTCCATTCTTTTGTATGTTTCACAAAATCTGCGACGGCGTTGATTCAAAATCTTGGGGAAACCCACCTAAACTGAATATATTCGCTGTCTGGAAGCTCCGCAACTCAGTCGATTTTGCACCGGCGAATCTGACATAAGAAAGTTCTTCAGGCAGACAGTCGGTTTTGTACAAGTGTTTTTGCAATCTTTTTTTTCCGAGTCGTCTTTTGTGATATTTTACAAAATGATCAACATTGGTAAGTATTAATCTTTTTTTTTTTAAACATATAGATTTTATAACCCTGTTCTATTAAATTTATAATAATTCAAAAATTTTTCAGAATTTGTTTAAAGTAATTAATTAAAACAGTGATAAAATGAGCAATCATATTTTATTTAAGAGTATAGTGGATGTAGTGATAAAATTAACATAAAAAAATAATGCAACTTCGAGTTATAATAACTAAGTGTTTTATTTTCATTCTCGTGTAATAAACTTGAAAATAATCTGAGCATTTGTAAAATTTTACGAATTTTTTAAAGTCCCTGATTCGATAAATGATTATAACTTTTTTCTATAAAATAAATTTTTCATTACATAAATATTGAATCGCTTATAATTCTCTTTTTTTTTGCAGATGGGATTGACGATTTTGGAAGAATTCCCATAAGAATAACACGAAGAAAAACAGATCCCAAAGTATTTAAGTTTAATTTGATTTTTTTTATAATTTGGTTACTCATAGGACTTTTTGGTAAGCTTTCCATTAAATTTTTAGATTCGGTTTATATGAGAACTGACAACATCTTTTTTCGTTTAGCTTACTTTCAAAATACCTCTTTCAACCATCGTAAGTCTTCCAAAGAGCCAGAAGATCATCATAAGCCATTTGATATTTACGTCCTACCACTGTAAGAACTCAATTTGCTTATAATTTTTTTAAGTTAACGGGTATGTATAATCTATTATCACTTTTAGGTTGACTGCTGTTGGATTATTTATTGTAGTACTATTATGTATTACTTATATGAGATTGTTGATCCATTATGCCAAATTTATAACGTGGATGTCGTTTGGATTTTTTTGTATAATATTTCTGCTGACATTAATTGATAAAGAGACATTGCAAATAATTCTTCATTTGGTTTCTTTGCTGGCGGTGACAGTGTTAGCTGCACTGTGTCGCAAACAAATTTCCATTTCAATCGAAATTTTAAGGGAGGCAAACAAGTAAGTATATAATCTAAATACAACAGTTACTCTTTAAAATTGATTTTTGAAAATAATTTTATCGAACTTTTCAGGGCTCTTCTATTTTCGTCGTACCATTTTTTGGTTGGGTTAGTTCAATTTTTACTACTGCTTGGAGCTGTATTATTTTTTTCATTTACTAGAAATACTTTGATCAAGATTCGTAACTACGAAACAGAGTACTTAAACTCAAGCCCCGAATACAAAGATAGATTCAGTTTTTTCTTTTTCTTTATGCATCTTGGAAACGTCGTTGGTTTTGCTTTGACGTTTTGCTTTATCCAAGGATTGGTATCAACAGTTTCGTCCAGAAACGTTGTACTCTGGTACTGGACAATGGATAAGAGCCAGGTTGCAGAAAACACCACTGAAAGTTCTATGAAAATAGTTTGGATGTAATAAACTTAATTTTTTTTTTCATTACTAAAGTTTGAAAATTAAAAATTCTACTGTTCAAATAATTTCAGGCATCATCTGGGAACTGTTGGACTTGGATCTTTTGCAACTGCAATTTGCTACGCGGTCTTTTTTCTACCTGTATTATTATTTAAAGACGCTAAGACGACTATTGATTCTCATGATACTCTTTTTGTGCTGTGGTTGAATTTGGTAACATTCCTGGAGTTTTTGGTTCGTAATTTTTACTGTCTGTCTGCGTTTCATCGTTCAGACTTTCTGACAACTGGAAAGGATCTGTTCAACTTGATGAAAAAAAATTTTCAAAAAGTTTTAGTGTTATTCCAGGTAAGAACACTTCGAGCTTATTCAACAAAACTGTAATATTAAGCATTTTTTATGATTTTTTTCAGGTAACATTCTTTGTTACTGCTTTCGGAATATTATTTGCACTTATTATACCGATAAGCTGGGTTTTTATTTTTCTATTGATGACGCTTAGTATAGAAGTTATGTCAGTCTCAAATATTCTGTTTGCACTGGCTATACTATTAGTGCCTTACTGTGCATTTACCATGATTCAAACAGCTCTACAAACTGTATTTATATGCGTAATGGAAGACTATGATAAAAATGGCACTGAGGAACGACCCTATTACATGAGTGCGAAGATGAAAAGTCTATTGCTAAGAGTAGAGTAGATTGAAGAGAATCAAGTGTAGCCAAAGTTCAAGAAATTTTAATAAGCGCTAAGAGATTTACGCATTGTTTTTTGATGCCAAAGCTGTATGAAATTTTTGAAACAAATTTTTGAATTACTTTAAAAATTTTTTTTTTTTTGGCTAAAGTACTTAAAATTAAAGTTTTATAAAAAATGGTTAATTATTACAAGCTAAATCTCTCAAAATCAACTAGTCAAAACTTTAAAAAGATAAGAATTCATTTCTGTATCCGTATGAACTTATATTTGTACTTATGTATGAGTATACTTATCTTTTTTGTAGAATTAAGTGATTTGTAATTTGATAAGTAAGCATCAACCATGATGAAAAACAATTATATTATCATGTAAGTATATAGTTATGTACTACCTCTTTAGTTTATTTTATATTAAATTATATGTGTCGTATTCTAGTTTCATATTAATGTTTTTGTACTAGTATTTTGTGATACTTTTATAAATATGTATAAATTGAAAGTTATAATAAATGTATTAAATATTGAACCGACTAAACACAGTTTTAAATAATTACTCATCCTTCCATTCCTATAGAAAAATAAATTTTATAAGAACAGTCGGTTCATTAGTGATAGTACTTGTACTTCATTAACTTATATTACGAACAAAAAACAGAAGTTTTAATTTGAAAGAAAATTATATTTATTATAAAAAAATCAATCAAAACCAACTATACCTAAAGTATTTATAACAACTTTGAATTATCAGAGCCTTTGTATGATTATAATATTCTAACTATATTTATCTATTAAATTAAATAATGAAATTCAAAAATTATAAATTATTGATCGATTTTAGATTTAAGATTGGTGTTTTATTTATTTTTTATTCTCATTTATGAAACTTTTTAAATTAATGAAACACTATATCGAATGAACTATTTTGTGTTTACTTTACTGTGCACAACCACTATGAATTTTTGTTGGTTGACTGTAAAATATAGAAAAGTAGTTTTTATTTCTTCTGAAATCATAAAAGAATAGCAGTAACTTCACTAAAAATTATTACCATGATCCCGACTTGAAAGAAACGATTGCATATTCATTGTTTTCTTTGATTGTCACCTTATCAATATTGTAAGAAGGAAGGGCGTGGGCATCATTTTTATACTGGGTTATAAATACATGTATTTATCTAAAAAGTTCGCTACTTCGAGTACTACTACATCGAGATAAATATAGTTACAAAAAGTAATAATATTTAATTTTTATGTTTCCTCACATTAAAATCTTAGAATTTTTTTAATTTGAGTTAAATCAATTTTAGCCATTTAGGGAACTGTTGCTTTCGGATCAATGTATGTATTTAGAATTTTTATCTTTTTTCGGTGTAAAGCTTGCTTTTTGCACTTGCAGTAATTATTATTATTGTTATTTCAGAATCAATAATTTACATAGCGTAGCGCGATGAGCAACTTTGCGCTCGTTATCTTCGGAAGCTGAGCTTCGTGATAATTAGCATGCAGTAGTGATTATATTTATTTTCATAGGTTTAACGTATTCTCAAGTTGGTATACTTAGATCATCTGGTGACTATCGTGTGCTCTATAATTCTGAACTTTATAATGAGTCAGTGTTTTCATAATTGAAAATATTTTACCCGCATTTTATAATGAAAATAATCTTAAAATTATTAAATTTTTTTTTTTTTAGTTGTAATAAAGTGAAAATAAGAGAAAAATATGAGTTTTCAAGAGATAAATCGACTCAATTTTTTTGGTTTGATTGGTTTATACGAGTAAGCTCATGAACTTTGTAATATCTCAAAATTATTAGGAACATTTTTAGTTTTTATTTTTTGAATGAAGACATCTTTAAGAGGCTCAGCAAATTCTAACCATTGAAACGTTAAGAATATTTGCTTTTAATTTTTCAATTAATACAATATGATGTAGCTGAATATTTAGAATCAAACCAAAAACTATTCCGTCAATTTCAAATTTTATTATGCAAACAGTACCAGGTGAAAATGTTTTATTATATATTAACACGTACTTCAATTTTAAATGATTTTCATCTAAATTTTGTTTATCGATCGGGCCAAGTTCTACTTCAGTAAGTTACCAAAGATGAAAAATTCAGTTCATAGCAAAAACTCAGTTGATTTCTTATAGCTACAGTCATCGGTAAATTAATACTCGATGTTGTTCCAACAGCAGCTTTTTTCATCACATGATTTTTTTGCTCAGCGTTGCCAAGTAAATGGCCCTGCGCTCGCATTTTGGATACGGTATTGTTCAACGCGTTAGCTGGCCGGAAAATCCCGTATACGGAATATAGACTATGCTCGAATATAGTCTATGCTCCGTGATCCCGTACAACAAACGCGTTTGAAGCGATGACACGGGAAGGCGTTTTTCTCAAATCCGCAAGTGGAAAACGTCCTTTTCCATGCGTGTGAACAACCAGGGAACCGAGCCTTTTCTACCACAGTTCAAAGTACTCTGAACTCAACTGGAAATAGTACATATCGACACTCGCTTCGCTCGTGCCATAACTTCGCGCCGTGTCAAAAAACTTTGCCTTGTTTAGGCTCCAGTGTCGATATGTGCTTTATCGAATCGAGTGGCTAAAACATGACAACTTCAGGTCGTGCGTAGAAAAATGTTTTAGCCACGAATGCGATAAAAGGCCTTTTCTACCACTGTTGTCGTTTCTTTGCAGCTGTTTACGAAAGAACAGCCAAAGGAAGAAACGAAATAATATATATAGGTATACTATTTTTAAAATGCATAGTATACCGTATTATGAATCACACTCATTTTTACGACTTTAAAACCAATGACAGATCAAGTGTCCGATTTCCCCCTCGCTTTGCTCGATTTATCTCCGCCCGGCCGCCAGCGGGGGGGATACATAGATACCGCTCCGCTGTGTCGCCTCTCATCAGTAAATTATAGAAAAATGCATTGAAATTCAGCGAATTTGAGAATGCACAGGAATATACTATTCCCTGGCAATGGCATCAGACGCGCGCTACAGACGGATGCAAACTGATATTTGACTTACCCGGGTTTATCGCCCTGCAACTTCCACAGGTTAAACCAGCTTTTTTCTACCCGTGGAGTTTTTACATTTTAGCGGATATTTTGAGAGATATTTATTAGTTTTGTCACAATTGTGTCTTGATAGTTGCAAACTAACCCTTTAAAATTAAGCCCGATTTAATGTTTGAACATATTGACAGACAATTTACCCGATTTTCAAAGATATTTTCAGGAATTATAGAAAAAAAAATTTTTTTTTTTAAGTTTATTGAACTATAAACGTTCGTTAGACCAAGCAACAAAAGATTTTATTTTATTTATTGAACTATGAGGTACATCGAAATATTTATAAACGTTTTTGGCTTGTAATCAATAATTGCGCGAAGCCCGATCGATTAGAACATGCCAAAATTGTGCAATTATAAAATTTGCCAGTTTCTCGCGCGAGAACTAGAAGGTTTTTTCTCGGTCTTCATCCGAGGTCGTTTTGGCTTCGCGCGATTAATTACAAGCCAAAACTTCGTTTGAAAATTGGTTTGAAGTCGAAAATTCGGTCGACAAACAGGAGTTGAAAGTTCAGGGTGATCAGATGTTTATTTTATATTTTGTTATACTTATTTTTGTTTATTAAGAAAAAAAGTTTTAACAAATTTAATATTTTAAGTTTATCAAAAAAAATTGGTGCAATTAAAACTCCGAAATTCAGCCAAATCTCTCAACCCAACAAACGCCGATTGCCCAGACACTTGACACCGAAAATCGTTTAGAGCATCAGGCAAGAATGTTGAGTTGGATGGAATTTATGAGCTGATGAACTGGAATGTGAAAACGGAAATTTTTTTTTGTTTAACTCCCAGCACGTTTTTTTATTAATTTCTTGAAAATTATACAACCAAAAATTTTTTAAATATAAATTTTAACCATTTTACAAAATTCTATTACTTAAAACTGTATTACAGGGGAGGTTGTGGCAGGTTTTCCTAAATAGTTATTTATTATTATTATTGCTTATTTCATGATTTAGCTGAGAAAATTTAATTTGCATCATTTATTTAATTGAATGAGTTAATTTTTGAAAAAAATGTAAAAAATTTGAAGTCAAGATAAATGATATATTGTTATACATGGGAGGCAAGCGTCACATTGACGTCGAGAGAGAAATTTTCGGCCCGAGGCGCAGCCGAGGGCTGAAAATTACTCTCGAGAGGTCTTTGACGCTTAACTCCCATGTATAACATCATATTTTGTTTCACTGAGCATTCAATGTGTACTTTGAGAAACAAAATAAAACAAACTTTGACTCAGTTAAGCGCCACAGACCTCTCAGATATATTGTTATACATGGGAGGCATGTATAACAATATATCATTGAACTAAGAGTGTGGCATTTGGGAGTTTGAAGTTTCCAGGCAGGAGTCCTGCCGCAGGATGTTGTTATTGTGAAAGTGTGTGTAGGAGAGAGGAAGCGACCCTCCAGACTACGACCCCTGCGCCGCAGGGCCTGCGGTGCGTCAGGCGGTTTAGGTATAAAGAATAGAAGTATAGAACTAACTCTAGTTCTATTCTGCTAATTTAGGGCCTGCGTCTGCTGCAGTCCGTCAGTACAGGTCAGGCCAGCTAAGGTTAAAGACGCACTTTTCTTGTATTTTTCAGTTTTTTCAATTTTTTGTTATAAGACTTAATTTTAAACAAGCTTCATTTATTACACTTATTTTCATCAACCTCGCATAATTGAAGAGAAATTTTACAAAATTTGAAACTTTATTTTTTTTCGGAAACTTCATTCATGCTGTTAATAACAGCGATCCAAGCTTATAAAAAAAAATAATAATAAATAAAAAAATAAATAAAAAACATTGCTATAGCAGTGATTATTTTCATTGGCTTGATCTCTTTAGATTATCAAATTAATAAAAAAATCCTTTGTCTACTAAATCTACAAAGATTCTGAGGAAGAGATTTTTTCTTTTTCAGATCGTTGTAGGGAAAACTCAACGCTCCTACGCTGCAGCTCCGAAACGCACAGTAGGCAGTCGATTTTGAAATTCCTGCTAAATTGCATTTTATAAAAATTTATTTCAATTTTGTTTATTGTTGTGACAGGATTTTGTGAAAATGACGGGGAGTTTGGAAAGTGAGTACACGTTATATTAAAAAAAAAATAATAAAATAATTTTAGTTATTTTAGGTAGTTGTGCCTAATGTGGCCATGAACGTAGTATACTCTGATAGCAGTATCCATTGCTATTAGGTTGTCACACGCTACTTTATATAATGCAAAAATTTTAATTTTAGGTTATTCGAGTATAGACCTTATTGAAGTCTTCAAATTTAAAATTTAAAGGTCAGATTTGTAATTTGCATCCTTGAAAGTTGATTCCGGACGGTCGGGTTCGTACCCTTGGAAGACCTCGAAAACAAAATTTTTTACAAATCCAACTTATGCGTAAATTATAATTTTACCTTATTTAAGTGTCCTTTATTTAGGGCAAATTAAAAATTAAAAGTGATATTTGTAATCAGCACCCTCGAAAACTTTTCCCGGAAAGGCGGACGAAAAAAACATACGGATGCTGCGTATTATATAATGTAGATTTTTTGTAATCATATGGTACCTAAACATACTCGAAAATTGTACAACTAGTTGAAAATAATTGTTTGGCCTTTTGTAATTTTAATTTTTTTTAACAATCCCAAATTATTCAATTATTAACATCAACAACAACTTTTATTATATGTTAAAGTTTTTTTTTTACGTTAATATGAAGAATTATTATTTGATGAATAATTATATTAAAAATTTTCTCTCGCAAGGTTTCATCAATCTCTTTTTCTATAGTTTGCTTCTTTTTTTCAGGCGGAGACGTAACTTGTGATACGTTGTGTGAAAATCCAGTTGGAGCATCACGAAAAAAAACAAATTCACGATTTTTTAAATTTTATTTGATATTTTTAATAGTCTGGTTCGGAATTGCAACTTGCTGTAATTTTTTCACGATTTTAATTATTTATCTATAATATATATACATAAACTAAGACTAATAATTTTATGTTTGCATCTAATAGATTTTACGCAGTGGAGACAGCTTAAACATGAATTATCAGTAAAAGAAATAAGATGGGAATCCTTTTATTCAACTTATTGTGATATTAATTGCCGAAATACTTTTGGAGAAATCTTAAAAATTATATTGTATGATCATGACACAGTTCAATCTCTCTTACCTATATAACAATGTTATTGTGTACGAAAATTTTAATATTTTTTTCATTCAATTCTAGGATTATAGTAGGATTTTCTTTGCCATCACTAATTGTTTCTAATTTATATCTCAACTTGGTGAAACGTTGTGCAAAAGTTATAGTATGGATAACAATCGGATTTTTTTGTTTTATTTTGACATGTTGGATTTCCATAACTTTTTACTATGAACAGTGTACTGACTTAAAAAATTTCAGTTTTAGTCTGTTCATATCAGTCATAGTAATACTATCGAAAAAGTACAAAAAAGAAATTTGTGCATATTCTGATATCATACGAGATGCTTGCAAGTAAGTAAAATAGTACAAAGTGTTGTTTGTTTGTTCACTTCTTTTTTGATATGTAACAAATAATTACATTTTTTAACTTTTTTATAGAATTGTCTGTCTTTCATCTTCTCACTTTTGGATTATATGCATTGAGATTTTGTTATTACTAGCAACTTTTGCATTTTTTTATTTTTTTATGTTTTTACTTACGGAAACTTACAGCTATAAAAAGCATTTAGATAAGATTGTTCATATCAGGACTGAAACTTTTTTCGTTATTTCGACAATTATTAATTTCCTGGGATTGGCATGGACATCGTTTTTTATACACGGAGTAAAATACATGACTTCATCAAGAAGTGTTTCTATTTGGTACAGCTCTGTGAAGAAGAATGAAGTTCCAAAAAAATCAATGCGGCATTCTTTCAGTACAGTTCTAAAGTAATACACTTTGAATTTTTTTTTTGCCGAACTGGATTATAATCATTTTCAAATCTAAATTAAAATTTATTTTAGGCATCATCTTGGAACTGTTGCTTATGGATCAATAATTTCTGTAGTATTTTTTTCACTGTGGATAGCATTCATTTTGCCAGTGTCCCTTCCAATTGTAAGAAATATATTTGTTAACCGTATTCTATTTTTGGTGTCTTGGGCGTATTTAGCAGATATTATAATGCACGTAGGTCGTACTGCGTACGTATTATGTGCTCTCCGAGGTACAGACTTACTCACTTCAGTAAAAGACGCACTCACATTAACGAAGAAAAACATTAAGAAAGTTGCAGTCACGCTTCATGTAATTAAGAACAAAATAAATCTTATCTTAATTATAACCTTTAATATATAAAATTATTTATTTCTATTTAACATTTTTAATACATTTTTTCAGTTATCTTACTTACTGTTTGCCCTTGAAGCGTTCTTCGTCATTGGTATTCCAGTGTTCATAATGCATATATCTAAATATGACCTACAAATATTATACATAAATTTTAACTTGAAAATACATGGGGAAACAAGTTTAATCATCGCATTCATGTTGATATATTTCATTTTTGACGTGGTTAAATCAGCAGTCGTGACTATCTTAGTTCACGATTCTGAACTCAGTGAAAACATTGAAGCAACATCCAAGTTGGATCAAAATTACAAAAATTTGCTGGTGAAGGAATCGGCTTGAATAAAATTGACTGCGTGTAGATTATAAATTCTACACTTATATTTTTATTGATGTATTTCCAAACAACTTATTAATTTTAAATATAAATAATTTTCTTTACATCGTATTTTTTAATCTTCGCATTTTAAATAGTACTTTATTAGAATAGAAACTTTATTTATACTTGTGTTTTTTACTGTTCTCAATCTCTGAGAGTCAAAAGTGTGGGGAAATTTTTATCGAAACGAAATTGTTGCCGAAACTTCGCGAAAGAAAACTTTTTTTCATCAATCTACTTTCATTTACGTCTTCACTAATTTTAACTGAAGGTAGTAGTTCCGCGAAATATAGCACATACATGGGAAAACACATGCAAAATGGAAACAACTCAAACACTATCTGAATTTTTAATATGTTGTAAATAAACATCTGATCTTTCAAAATATCACTTAAAAAATACAGGTATCCATGCTTTTTTCGAGATAATTAGGGTTTTACAATACCAATACAATACAATAATTTGACTCAATATTCTATTGATATTGAAAAAATTAAAAAATGAAACTATTGTATTGCTATTGATATTGCTTTTTATTGACATTGACTCAATACTATTGACTATTGACAATTCAAAACTCAAATTTAAAACTGAAGCATATACTAGTGCAATTATATTACCATAACGTAAAAAAAAAACTATAATATTCCAACTTGCCGATCGTAAGACGTGTTTACACTTAAATGAAGTAAAAAAGAATCGAACATTAAATTGAAAACCCCAGCGCCAAATAGATGAAACCTGGAAAAAAGAAACCGATCGATATTTATCGAAAGATATCGGAAGATACAGATATTCTTCATTGGTGGAAAGACAATCCTAAGATCTATCCTAATTTTGCAAAAATAGCCCGATATATTCTAAGTATATTGGCTTCTGCTGTTTCCGTTGAAAGACTTTTCTCGCAAGCGTCTTTAGTTATAAACTAAAACTCGTACTCGACTGAACGATGATGTTTCAAAGGCATTAGTATGCATAAAAAATTGGATGTTCAGCGATCTTTGAGCTCAAATCTATTAAGTTTTTGATGAAAAGGTAAAAGTCAATAGTAGGTATTGAAATCTATAATATTGAGACTCTAGTATTGATATTGAGGCTCAAAGTTACCTTTGATATTGTATTGATATTGACCACCAATACAATACAATACAATACAATATCAATATTACTATTGTACTATTGTGAAACCCTAGAGATAATTGAGTTCAAAAAATGTTAAATTTTACAGGTTA
The DNA here is from genome assembly GCA_038277355.1 of Encarsia formosa. Taxonomy (NCBI): domain Eukaryota; kingdom Metazoa; phylum Arthropoda; class Insecta; order Hymenoptera; family Aphelinidae; genus Encarsia; species Encarsia formosa. Next base: position 18,168,486 of record CM076186.1, on the reverse strand, counting down.
GGTATTACTATATATTGTGATTTGGTGAATTTCTCACTCAATTATCTCGGAAAAAAGCATGGATACCTGTATTTTTTAAGTGATATTTAGAAAGATCAAGTGTTTTTTTACAACATATTTTAATTTCAGAATTAGTTTGAGTTGTGCACTGAGGCGGAACTACTACCTTAAAATAAAGTTAATTTTTTTTAAAACTAGTTACTATCATCCAGATTTATAAAAGTCGAAGATTATTCCAAAATAAAAAAAATGAATTCTGAACAGAATAAAAATTTCTCAAATATTATAATCGACTTAATAATTTTTTTCAATGTGTTTTGTGATACTTGATGTAGATCCATAATAATAACTTATTAATAAAAAACAAAACAAACGTTTAGTTTTTGTGAACTACACAAACTTTATTCATATGACAGCTGTTTCGACGTCTTAGCGTCTTCATCAGATTAAATACAAACTGTAACTTAAATGTTGGTTTACAAACGTTTATTAATAACTTGAAATTAATAGATTAAAAAACTCAGGATGTTTATTAAATAATCAGCTAGATCTAAATAACTCACCTTTGCTTAATCTGTTTTGATTAAAAGTTCTTATGTTTACATTATTAGAAGTATTATTGGAAGAATGATCTTACCACACCCACAAAATTATACTATATAAACGTTTGTAAACCTACATTTAAGTTACAGTTTGTATTTAATCTGATGAAGACGCTAAGACGTCGAAACAGCTGTCATATGAATAAAGTTTGTGTAGTTCACAAAAACTAAACGTTTGTTTTGTTTTTTATTAATAAGTTATTAATAATTTTTTATCACAAAGACCGTTAAACAATTTTGTATAAGCCAAAACATTATATAAATAATAAATGAAAATTCATTATAAAAATCTTTGAATAGAAATATCGCATCAATTATTTTTGATACCAGATTGAAAAATGTATACAGCTGCAAGTTTCTGCGAGAGTTTTTAGCGTATATATTATTCTTTTGTATCCTTCTATAGCTCAAATTTTTTACTAAGATTATGATATGATTTTATAATACATAAAGTTTAGAAATGTAAATGCTTGATAATGCTTAAGTTTTAGTCGAAAAATCTTTTCAGCTTTTAGTTCAACAATAATTTTTTATTAATTTTATGTATTTCGACATATGTTTATTTTTTTCAATTATACTTGTAAAATATTGAAAATTATAAAATAAACACTAATTTTATTTGAAAAGAATACAATTTTCATTCCTCTGTTGCTTAAACTTTTTAAAACTCTTTTAATAAAACTCAAATGAAAATGTGTAACCCGAACAGAAAGTTTAGCCGGGCGCTAGCAGGGGCCTCGCCAGGTGCCCCGATATTCTAGGTTGGCCCCGGCAGGGCTGAACGGTAAATGTAATGCGGCGCTAGCGGGGGCCCGGCAGGGCGGATTTATTTTGCCAAGAAAAGGAAATTTAGGGCTGTTAGGTTAGGTTCGGGAAAAGTAATTCTTTTTTCTTTCATATTAGTAATTTTTGATTTATAATAATTAAAAAATTGACAATAGGAAAAAAAACAAAAAACAAAAAAAAAACATTAAATATTCATATTTATTGAAATTTTTATAAATATATACACGGAAAAAAATAAGTAGGAGTTTCTCCTATTTTTAATAGTACTTTTCGCCGGCAGCTACCTTCTTAATAAAGTTTATGTACTCACCCATACTTTTCTCATAGGTACTTAGAAATAACTCCTGGTGCACCCACTCGAGTTCTCTTAGAACTTTTTCTCGTAGCTAGTGCTTGGAACCAAGAATACCGGGTGCTTCAGGTCGACTCCTGGTGCACCCGGTCAACTTCTCCTGGAACTTTTCCTCGTGATTTAGAATAAGGTATGGGGTGCCCTGGGTCGAACCCAGATCCTGTCCCAGGAAAAGCCAACCGGGTGCCCCGGGTCGACTCCTGGTGCACCCGGTCGAGTTCTCCTAGAACTTTTCCTCGTAAACGGTGCTCGAGATTTAGAACAAGGTACCGGGTGTCCTGGGTCGAATCCTGGAAATGTCTCAGGAAAATCCAACCGGGTGACCTGGGTCGACTCCTGGTGCACCTGGTCAGCTTTTCCTAGGATATTTCCTTGTTTCGACCCAGAATACCAGGTACCGATTACGAGGAAAAATTCCAGGAGAAGTCGATTGGGTGCACCAGGAGTCGACCTGAAGCACCCGGTATTCTTGGTTCCAAGCACTAGCTACGAGAAAAAGTTCTAAGAGAACTCGAGTGGGTGCACCAGGAGTTATTTCTAAGTACCTATGAGAAAAGTATGGGTGAGTACATAAACTTTATGAAGAAGGTAACTGCCGGCGAAGAGTACTATAAAAAATAGGAGAAACTCCTTTTTATTTTTCTCCGTGGATATATTTATAAAAATTTTAATAAATATGAATATTTCATGTTTTTTTTTTTTTTTTTTCCTATTGTCAATTTTTTAATTATTATAAATCAAAAATTACTAATATGAAAGTAAAAAAAATTACTTTTCCGAACCTAACCTAGCATCCCTAAATTTCCTTTTCTTGGCAAAATAAATCCGCCCTGCCTGGCCCCCGCTAGCGCCGCATTACATTTTAAGCTGAGCCCTGCGAGGCCCCCGTCGGGCGTGACGTTTTTGTCTAGCGAGGGCCCTCAAGTCAATCAGGGCTCCGGTGGGGCGGCGCTTGTTCGGGAAGATCCGATGTTAAATTTTAATGTGCACGCTCGGATGCATTTACTCAGGTTAAAAATAACGGACAAGATATTTTTTTATTATTTATATTTTAATCGATAAGCCATGAAATATCCAACTTTGAGTCTTACGAGTTTTTAAAAATTTATTTTCCTCGCACAAGTTGGCAAACTTTTTAGAACCAAAATTTTCATTCTTAGATTTACATTTTATTATTTTATCGACGTTTTCATTAGTAAGTATGTGAGAAATATTTCACGTATTTGTAGAACCCTTCTAACTAGCTAGTATATGTATAAGTATTGAGATGTGATATGACCGAAAAAAATTTGTCTTGTGGCGAGGAAATTCATATTTAATTATACCAAAAATTTTTGTGGCCTCGTTATATATGTTAAAGAATACAAAAAAATTGTTTTAAAGTCGATTAGCTATAGTCATCGACTAGGCACCTTCTAATTGAGATGGATTCAGCCTTGGGACAATCTTAAAACGTCGGGGACGTGTCTAGAAAGTTTTTTCAATTTCTGTATGTGATAGGACGATCTTATTTTTGAAGGATCTTGTGACAAGGCGTCTCAGATTTTTTAAGCTGTATTCTACTATATAGATGTGATAAAACCGTCCTATCATATTTTTTTTCGAAATTGTCTAAAAAATTAAAGTATTTGACTAATGGACTTAAATAGAACTCTAATAGCTTGTTAATATCCTAGAAATGATCTTAGAATTAAATTAATGAAAAAAAATAAATAAAAATCTTTTATAAAAAAATTTTGACCGTCTCAATTTTTCAACATCCAGGGGCTAGTTCTAGGACATGCCCAGGACGTCTCAGAAAAGCGCAGTGCTAACGCATGTACTGCTATTTTTAGAACAGACTTAAAAACGTCAAAAAAAACAGCTGGTTTGGTGAAAAAAAAATTTGGAAAATTCAGTATGACTGTGTCAGCAAGAAAATTTATAAGACACAACAGTAGATATAATTGTTATACTGGATTAATATATTCCATATTTGTTTAGGTATCGCGCTTGCTTTTCGTATTAAAAATTTTACTGATAATGTTGGTATTGCAGTATTGACACTACATGTTACTAAATGTGATGTACAAAATTCATTATCATAAGTGAGTGTCCTTCAACAAAAATTAATGTATCTTTTATAACTTTGATGTTCTCTATTTTTTATACGCTCGTAGCAGCCGTTGAAACTATTTTAATGAGCACTGTTGACTCGTCTAAATTCGGCATACCTGAAAAATACAATTATTTGTATCAAAACTGCAATATTTTTATATTAAAAAAAAAAAAAAAAAAAACAATTTTGAACTTATATTCAATAAGCGCAAACAACTATTTTTTTAAAATTAAGATAAGAAACCTCTATTGATGTTAGTTAGCATGTTATATAAGTGACAGCTGTACTGTATTAAAATTTTTTTTTTTACAGAATCAAATTGATATAGAATTTTCATTTTTAAAGAAAGTATTTTACATCAGAATAATTATTAATCTCTAAATTACCTTAGTTTGAATTATCCTGCTATTCACTACCAAATGCGAAGGTTCAATTTTTTAAAATGATTATTTATCAGTGTATAGATTAATGTCTTGAAAACAAAAACAAAAAATAATATCTCAAGCTGGGGAAATACCAGTTGAGAACAAATAAACAAAAAATATACTGGTTGAGAACACCCCTTGGTACCCCTCGAACTACCGGTTGAGAACACGTTGACTAGTTTTATTTACTTAATCATGTAAATCATTGTTAAAAAATAGTTTAAGAGTTTGTGCGGTTTAAGTTTGGTGAATTTATTCGATGTTGACTGTAATATTTGAGTAAAAAAATTTAGTCAAAAAATGAATGTTTTTTTGGACTGTGGATTTGGAATTTGGGAGTTTGAAATTTCCGTGCAGGATGCTGTTAGTGAAAATTTATGAGCGAGGGACGAAGCAGCTCTCCTGACCCCTGTGTGTACAAAAGAAGGTTCTGGGCCTGCGTCTGTTGCAGCTGCAGTCACTTGAGTACTGGCAGGTCAGACCAGAGAAGATTAGAAACGCACTCTTCTTGAATTTTTCAGTTTCTTTAACTTTCTGTTATTTCACTTATTTTCATCAATTTTGCATGATTAAAATGGAATTCTACAAAATTTCAATCAGTAATTTTGATTTAAAACTTCATTCACGCTGTAAATAACAGCGATCTAAGTCTGCCAAAATAAAAAAGTACCACTACAGCAATGATTATTTTCATAGACTTTATCTCTTCAGATTATGAAATTACAAAAAAAATCCTTTGTCTATCAAATATATTTGGACTTTGAGGAAGGGGTTTTTTCTTTTCTCAGATCGATTTAGGGAAAACCCAAAACGCTTCATCGCTGCAGCTCTCACCGCACTGGATGCACAATGCGCAGTCTATCTTGAACTCCCCGCAATACAGCTCCCGTTTAAGTGGTCACTCAGTGTCTGTTTTTAAAAAATTCGTTTTTAATTTTTTGGTTTTTGCGATAGGATTGTGTGAAAATGGCAAGTTTTTTAAAAAGTATGTACTCGTTGCATTTAAAAAAATAAATTAATTAAATTTAGGATATATAAGTTTTACTCTATGATAGTGAAAAAAAAATTCAAAAATTTACTCAACTCAAAATTTGCTCAAAATTCAATAATAATAAATTTTTTCTCACATGGTTTTTTATCAATCTTTTCTATCTATAGTTCGTTACTTTTTTACAGAAGGAGACGTACCTTATACTTTGTGTGAAGATCCATTTGGAGTGGTACGAATAAAAACAAATTCTGGATTTTTAAAATTTTATTTGATATTTCTAATAGTCTGGTTAGGAACTTCATCTTGCGGTAATTTTTTAATGATTTTAATGGTTTATCTATAATGTGTACACTAAAACTAATAATTTTTTATTTGCATTTAATAGTTTTCATACACTGGGTACAGCTTAAAAATCAGTTACCATTAAAAGAAGAAAGTTCGGGGTTCCATTGTAGTTTTACTAGTGGTTGCCAATATAATTTTCCAGAAATCTTAAAAATTATTTTGTATGATCATGATACAGATACAGTTCAATCTTTTTTACCTGTATATAACAAAGTTATTGTGTACAAAAACGTTAATAAATTTTTTTTTAATTCTAGGACTATAGTAGGATTTTCTGCACTATCACTGTTTGTTTCTTATTTATGTCTCAAGTTGGTGAAACTTTACACAAAATCTATGGCATGGAAAGCAATCGGGTTCTTTTGTTTTATTTTAGCGTGTTTGATTTTCATAACTCAATTCATTGAGGTGGACACTGACTTAGGAATTTTTAGTTTTATTTTGTTGTCAGGCATAGTAATACTATCGATAAAGTATAAAAAAGAAATTTGTGATTCTGCTGATATTATTATCCAAGATGCTTGCAAGTAAGTAATATATTACAAAGTGTTCAATTCTGTTGAAAATCTTGAAAGATAACGGAAAGTAACATTTTATAACTTTTTTATAGAATCGTCTGTCTTTCATCTTCTCACTTTTGGGTTACATGCATTGAGATTCTGCTGTTATCAGTGACTGGTGCATTTACTTTATTTAATGGGTTTTTATTTGTCGATAGTCATAGATTGGTGAATTTTTCAGACATGACTTCAATTTTTATTCTTATTTTTGTGATAATAAATTTCCTGGGATGTGCATGGACATCGTTTTTCATATGCGGAGTAAAATCCATGACTTTATCAGGAAGTGTTTCTACTTGGTACAGCTCTGCGAAGAGGAATGAAGTTCCAAAAAAATCAATGCGGCATTCTTTCAGTACAGTTCTAAAGTAATACACTTTGAATTTTTTTTGCCAAACTCGACTATAAAAATTTTTAAACCTAAAATAAAATTTGTTTTAGGCATCATCTTGGAACTGTTGCTTACGGATCGCTCATTTCGGTAGTATTGTTTTTAATGGTATCGGTAGCATTCATTTCGCTAGTGTCCGGAAGAAAAACAACAAACACTGTTAGCTATATTTTACTAAATGTGTTGTGGATTTATTTAGCAGGAATTGTAATGCACGTAGGTCGTACTGCGTACGTAGTATGTGCTCTCCGAGGTACAGACTTGTTCACTTCAGTAAAAGACGCACTCACATTAATGAAGAAAAACATTAAGAAAGTCACAGTAACACTTCATGTAAGAACAAAATAAACCTTATCTCAATTATAATTTTCAATAAATTTAAAATGTTTACTACTTTTTTCAGTTATTTTACTTACTTTTTGCCGTTGGAGTGTTGTTCGCCAATGTTATTCCAGTTTTAATAATCCACATAGCTAAATATGACCAACAAATATTTTACACGAATTTTGAAAGACATGGAGAAATAATTTTAACCATCACAATCATGTTGACATATTTTATTTTCGACGTAGTAAGAACAGCAATCGTGACTGTCTTAGTTCACGATTCTGAATGCAGTGAAAACATTGACACATCATCCAAGTTGGATCAAAATTACAAAAATTTGCTGGTGAAGGAATCGGCTTGAATAACTTCAAACTGCGTCTATAATAGATTTGAATTTCCTTATAATAGCAAATGAAGTCTCTGAAAAATAAGTAAAAAAAATTCTAGAACTTGTGTAAGTTTTTTCACCGAATGTTGATAAAAATAAACAAATTTTACGTAAATATATATATATTTATTTATCGATGTATTTTGAAATCTTATTAATTTTAAATCTGATACATTCTCTGCACGCATGGTTTTTTTATCTTTAAAGTTTAGTCATAAAAAACTTTATTTATACTTGTTTTTTACTGCTCTCAAACGAAATTTTTGCGTAAACGTCGAGAAAGAAAGATGTAGTCTTTATTTTGATTGATTAATTCTCCTTAATTTTTATTCGAAAAGATTGAGAGCAGTGAAAAACATTATTTTACTTCACTGAATGATAACTTCCAGCGACAATTTATTGAATTATAAAGGCGTTAAATGTTTTTCAAATTAAGTTTCGGACCTTCCAGTGACTCACATCAACAGATTTAAAAAATCAGCAATGATATCATTACTATTGGTATTTTGTGCAAACTTTTGATTTACTGGATATTATCTTTAAGATTTTATACGTTTTTTTGGTTATAATTTTGTATTATAAATTTGAACTAAACCGAAACACTGCTGAAGAGGAGTATGTACAGTAAAACTCAATGATAATTCTACTTTCATTTACATCTTCACTAAGTTCAACTTAAAATAAAGTTAAATTTTGTTTTTAAACTACTTACTATTACCAAAATTTTAAAAAGTCGAAGATTTATCTAAAATAAAAAAAATGAACTTCATACAGCATAAGAATTTTTAAAAAATTATACTTGTGTCATTAATTGTGTATCATTAAGACCGTAAAACAATTTCGTTCAAGCGAAAATATTTTAAATAATAAATTATAAATGAAAACGCAGTATAAAAATATTTGATGAATACAGAATATTGCAAAGATAAAGCACAAATTCTTTTTGATAATGGATTGAAAAATTTTTACATCTGCAAGTTTCTGCCTGAGTTTTTAGCGAATATTGTTCTTTTGTATCGTCCTCATGCTTAATTTATTACTAAGATTACAATATGATTTCATAATTACACGAAGTTTGAAAATGTAATTGCTAAATATTACTTAAGTTTTATTTAAAAATTTGTTTAGTATTTTTTTCAAAAAAAATTTTTATATTCATTTCATATACTTTGACATAAATTTATTTTTTTCAACTACATGTAAAATTATAAGAGAGGTGTACAATAAACACTAAATTTATTTAAATTGAATGTTCTATTGAATAAAGTTTTTATTTCTTTACCCCTTAAACTTTTCAAACCTGTTTTAATAAAACTCAAATGAAAATGTTTATGACTCGATGTTAAATTTTAATATGCGCGAGCACGCACAAATGCATTTACTCACCTACTTACGCTAAAAATAAAAGAAACTATTTTTTTTTGTTCTTTATATTTTAATAATAAGGCACGAAGTTTCCACGTTCAATTTTAAGACTTACGAGCTTTGAAAATTTATTTTCCTCGCATAAGCTAACAAATTTTTTAGGAACCAAAATTTTCATTCTTAGCGATACATTTTATATTATCAACGTTTTCCATAATACGTGAGAAATATTCCACGTATTTGCAGGATCCTTAAAACTAGCTAGTATGTAGACCACAATATACATCAGCAGAGTAAATCAGCATTGACTTTCTGTGACACACATTTTCGAGCACATTTTTGTGCACTATGAGTAAATCATAAAAACAATTTTTTATGAGTCAGCGAGAACAGATAATCGATTCATAAAGACGACAAAATTATACTAGGACAGTGACAGTATTTTTTTATAAAAAACCTCTGGAAAATATTTATTAGAAATTTTTTTATCTTTGTGAGGATATATCAGTGATAAGCTAAGATTTACATTAAAAAAAATATATATATTTGAATCTTCCACTAATTGTTTTACATCTGGTTTTTCACAGATTTCAACGCTTTAGCTGTTTTAATTTTCTAAAATTTTTCCTGTTACAGTACAGGAAATGCTTGCGCTTGTTTCTTTATTGTAGTTAAATATTTTTTTAATTAACATGATTATTTTTTAGAAACGGATTCCAAAAATATAATTAACTATCCATTTAAATTACAAGCTGATTTAGATATGTTTAAAATTAAATTAAAAAAAAAAGATTGTCACATTTTTCTTTTTAAGTTTTCAAATCATTTTTCCGTACAAACGCCAAAACGTTTTTAAAACAGGCTTTTCAGTCTTAAACAAAATATTTTAACCAAAGAACAAATTAGAGTAGTTTTCGTTTAAACAAACTCTAATTTCTAAAAATTTCGAAACGTTCGAAAGATGAATTTTGAAAAATTCAGCTGCTTAGGTACGATGTTAATAGAGATAAATTTAATTAAATTTAATAATTAGTCAATTAGTATTAGTTATCAATTTTTTTTTTTTTTTTTTTTCTATTTTTAAATTATTATTGATCCGAAAGTGGCTTTTAGGCTTGCTCATTGTGGCATCATACTTTCTCTGACTAAGCTGCCCACACTAAAAATCTTTTTCGCCCTGTTGAAGGTTGATGATTGAATTAAAAATTGTCCACGAATATTCGATGTTCAACGCCTCAATTGAAATTGAGTGTTATTTAATAGTTTCACTGAGACTTAATTTTTGATCACCTTCAATTTCGCAATAGCATTTTAGATCGAAGTTAATACAGTTGGAAGAACTCTTTACTATTCCCACGAGTAAATTATCATGTAAAACCTTTTTTTTTAATACAAATTTAATTGAAGCAAATTATCTTGATGTATCGTTAAACTTTTCTTCCTGCTCTATGTATCTTTAAAAATGGAAAGTAATCTTTTTCAATTAAAAAATGCTCAATTTGAGTGGACATAATTAACTTTAAATACTTTTTTTTTTTTTTTTAACTAAAAATCTATACGATCAAGTTAATTTTTACGGAATTTTTATCGACAGTTAAATTTATCGTACTTAATTTTTTGAATTTAAATTTTTCTTTTTTTCAATTTAAATTTTTAGGGGATTTTCTAAGGCCAAAAATTATAGCTGATTATTCCGAAGTCCTAAGTGGTAGATCGAACTATACACTTCTTGTAATAACACAAAAAAAAAGAGTCCTACTTCGAAAAATGAAGGAAAAAATATTGGCCTTCGAAAAGACGGCCTTGAGAGAAAGAAGTTCTTCCGAGTCTTCTCAAAATAGATTGCTCCCATCATTTCCCAGGCTCATGTAGTAAAAGTTTTTGTGCTCTTATAACATCGCGACAGGGTGGCGCCCTTTTATCAACACTTAGGTAGTTTACGTCGTAGATTGTGATGCTCAGTCACGCACTTTGTGCGCGTCGGTGGAGAAATTAATCGCGTCATGCGCACAAAAAAGACCGCTTTGCAAATTTAAAAGTCGAAAATTACACTTATCAAAATTCATTGTTCGATATTTACTAAAAATTTTTCGAAGTGTTTGGGGTTACTCAAGGGAATTTTCACGTCGCGGGGAAAACCGACCCAAACAACGGTCCTCGACAAGGCAGGGCGCGGCAAATGCGAACGGAAAGAAGAGGAAGAGAAGAGCACAGTGGTGAGAAGAGGGAGGAAAGGAAGAGTCGAAACCACGCGCATCGCGCAGTGCAGCCACGAGCGGCAGTTGACGCGAGTCAGTTGCTCGCACAAAACTTAGACGAGCGGTCCACCGAAAGTGTAGTCTTCCTCTCTCGAGACTTGTTTCTTTGTCTGCGGCCACAGTGATCGGCTCAACGACTGCCATTTTTGCCGCATTTCTCTGGCGCCAGCCGCAGTGTTTTTTGAGTAGTTTTTCAAGACAAACAGCTGTTTTTTAATCTTCCAGGATGGGAAAATACTACGGTAAGCGTACTTCATGCGTTCTTGTTTACGGTACCTGCCGAGTGTGTCGTAGAAATCTAAGAGTTTGTTTACATGCCCGGTATTTCGGGCTATAAAGTACGAAAAAACGTATTTTGTGACATGATGCAACAGGATAATGAACGTTGCCGGCTCGGTTGTCTCTAGCAATTATGACTAATGACTCTCTCTCCTGCGAGCTTATCGCAATTCGTAACATGAGGCACGCTCGGTAATGCTGGAATAATATTTCCTCCCGCATTTTTACGTGACTATTAATACGCACAGTGTATATGGATTGAATATTTTGCAGCTCGCCGGCAGCTGGCTGAGTAAAGCGATATTACAGAATTATCTATCTGTTACAGCTCAGACTTGAATAATAATTTTATGCTAGTTAATTTAAATCTTTTTTTTTTTAAATTGTGGCTTTTAGTAACATTTAGTTTTTCGTTTCTACTCGAAGAACCGAAGTTTTTTTTTTTTTTTTAATTTCAAGTTCATCGATATTTTATGACTTCTGAAGTTTGCTTTAGTGAACAGTGTAGGTAGGTAGACCGTTCGTGTAACGGTTTTCCATTTTAACGGGAACTCTTGCAAATTTTAAAGAATAAAAAATTGTTTATCGTACATATGAATTTTTTTATTCTTACTTTAAGGCTTAATGTAAGGGTTTTGCGGTTTAAATACAAAGTAATTTGTAACCGAATATGCTGTGTTGAGTTGAAATAAATATTTGAATTTTGCAAAAATATATTTTAATCATTAGAATCTGTAAATAATGATTATGCTGCACATTGTTTTCATAATATTACTGGAATTTTGTTTATTTATTTAATTTTAAAGCAAAAAGATTTTTTTTTCAATTTTATGAGGTAATTACAATTATTTTGTTTGTTAATTTTTTACAGGTGAAAAGATACCTTACGACCCTTTGTGGAAAGGGCCTATTGAAGTTTCCAGAAGCAAAACTGACCCAGCAGCACTCAAATATTTTTTTCTATTCTTACTGAGTTGGATTGTACTAGGTTTCTATGGTAATAATTTTTGAACATTAATATTTTATTAAAATAATATATTATCATTTATTTTAATATTCCATCTATAATGTGGTTATTTTATTCTAGCGTACTGTATAGAAGAAGTTAAAAATGGAAACAGAAATAAGCGTGCAGTCTCTGAAGACAACTTTGACTGGGACAGTTTTCAGTCAGCAATATCTGATTACAAGTATGAGTTGAAAAAAAAAGAAAACTAAATTTTTAACTTATATAGAGATTAACCAAAACTAATTCATCAAATTTTAAAATTTTAGGTTTCTACTTATCAGCTGCATTGTTATATCAGGCATTTTGTCTTTATTATTTATTTCTTCTCTGAAAAAGGCAGCAAAAATGATTTTTTATGTTGCTATTTACCTATTTTGGTTCTTCATGTTGTGCGTCATTGTAAAATGCTTTCAAGAGATGGAAAAATCTAAAGAATATAAAGATGTTATGATGATACCATTGGTAGTCTTCATAGGCATTTTTGTAGTCTCAGTAATTCTAGTTGTTGTATTTCGCAAAAAAATTTCAACTGCCTGCGGTATAATTAAAGAAGCTAGTAAAACAGTTATGTACTTCCCATCTCACTTCCTTATTCCAATTTTAACATCTCCTTTAAGTATAATGGTGTTTAGTTACTTTGGTTATATTACCTGGAAGTTGAGTGTCGCTAATTACAACACGGAATATAAATCATCCTCATTTTACAATATCCTATACTTTTACAACTTTGCTGGTTTGTTGTTAGTATGGAATTTTGTTAGTGGAATTGAAACAATGATTTTTTCCTCAAGTTTTTCTACATGGTACTGGACCATGAACAAGGACTATGTTCCAAGAAATACTGTGAGCAACTCTGTAAACACAGTCTCAAGGTATAAAATTCACATTTTTGACTTTATTCCGTTGCAAACATAGTTTACATTTTTCATTTAAAACTTTTTAGGTATCATCTAGGAACTGTAGCTTTTGGTTCAATGGTCTTAACAGTCTGCAGAGTTATTCAAGCTATACTGAATTCTATAATGAACACTGGATCTGAAAATGATGACAATGGTGCAAGATGTTTAAAATCAATATTTTCATGTTGTTGTGAAAGCATAATGGACGTTATAGAATACATAAACCGTAACGCATATGTAAGTAATTATTTATGTATTGCACATATATTATATCATAAATATAAGTGCTATATATGTATTTATTGTTAGGTGATGAGTTCAATTCATGGCACAGACTTCTTGACATCAGCAAAAAATGTGTTCAATTTAATTAAGCGAAATTTGGGCAAAGTTGTGGTGACTACTCAAGTAAGAATAAACATTCGAAATTAAGCATAAATTAAATTTTTCTTTTGTTTTTTTTTTTTTTTACTTATAATAGACGTCCTTTTTAGGTAACTGGAATGGTCTTCTCCTTAGGAATACTTATTGCTATCCTTGTTCCATATGGACTTGCATTTTGGCAAGTGCACCACGCTTACAATTTAAAAGTCTCCTCAGCGGCAGCATTAATAATATTATTCCCTTGCATTATTGTGTCTAATTCGATCTTTTCGATCCTTCAAACTGGAATTGACACTATATTTATATGTACGATTGAGGACTACGAGAGAAATGACGGATCTGATGCAAGACCCTACTATATGAACCCCAAATTAAGAAACTTACTATTAAATGAATAGTTTTATTTTATGATACTTCCGGCTATTTTTTTTTCTTAAAAATTTTTGCAAACTTGACTATGCATAAAAAAAATTTCATTTTAAATATTTAAGTTTTTAAATTTAATGTTTTAATTTTTGATACTCTAAAGTATATTCTAAAACATATATTTATAAAATATAATTCACATAAAATCAAAGTTGTGCCTTTGACGACCGGAGAGTTATCTGCGTTCTAAAAACAAATAATCCAAATCAAATATTAGGTAGCACTTATAAATTTGAAAGTAAAAAGTTACTGTAATAGTTCTTCCTTAATTAAAAAAAAAAAAAAAAAACAGACTGAGACTGAAATTAAAACTTACACCCCGTCGTCAAAGGGTTGTAAAAAGTATAATCTCATTAACAATAATACTTTTAAACGTACTCCCATAGTATGCTTTAACCCATTAAGTCCGAGGATTTTTTGAATTTTTGGTTGTGTTTGAGCTGGGAAATCTTAGGGAAAACTGTGAAAAATGTATACCTGAATACCCTATCCCCCTATTTTCAAGTATGCCCTACACGATGGTATAGTTCAAAAAAGTCAAAAATTCGATTTTCATTTGTTTATAAACAAATTAAAAAAAAAAACAAGATTTTTTTTGCACTTTTTTTTTTTTAATCGAAAAATTGAGTGGTTAAAAAATTTTTTACACACTTTAGAATACCATCACGGGTGATCACGCATTTCAAAGTTTCCAAATCTTCTTGAAAATTGTAGCTGCGATTTTTGTAAACAAAATGGCGGCCAAAACACTGCGAAGAAAAAATTCGTAAAGCAGCCGAAGGCGGAACCAACATCGAAAAACTTATTTTGCTCAAAAATATTTATTGAAAAAGCATAAAAAGTCTTTGAAATGTTAATTGTTAATATTTTTATCATTTCAATTGCATATATGCGAGTATTGGGCCCAATAGGGAGGGACCCAAAAATAAACATTGAGAAATCGAAAAATAAAAAATACTAACTTATTCTACGTAAAATTATAAGAACAAAATATACTTGGTGTTTTTTTTATTGGGGCCACTATTTTTTCATAAAAATTCGTTGAAGTTGGGACTATCAACCAATTGAGTCCAAGGATTTTTTGAATTTTTGGTTGTGTTTGAGCTGGGAAATCTTGGGGAAATCTTGGGGAAAATGTATACCTGAATACCCTACCCCCATATTTTCAAGTATGCCCTGCACGATGGTGTAGTTTAAAAAAGTCAAAAATTCGATTTTCATTTGTTTATAAACAAATTAAAAAAAAAAAAACAAGATTTTTTTTGCACTTTTTTTTTCTAATCGAAAAATTGAGTGGTTAAAAAATTTTTTACACACTTTAGAATATCATCATAATAATATCATTAACATTTCAAAGACTTTTTATGCTTTTTCAATAAATATTTTTGAGCAAAATAAGTTTTTCGATGTTGGTTCCGCCTTCGGCTGCTTTACGAATTTTTTCTTCGCAGTGTTTTGGCCGCCATTTTGTTTACAAAAATCGCAGCTACAATTTTCAAGAAGATTTGGAAACTTTGAAATGCGTGATCACCCGTGATGATATTCTAAAGTGTGTAAAAAATTTTTTAACCACTCAATTTTTCGATTAAAAAAAAAAAAGTGCAAAAAAAATCTTGTTTTTTTTTTAATTTGTTTATAAACAAATGAAAATCGAATTTTTGACTTTTTTGAACTATACCATCGTGTAGGGCATACTTGAAAATAGGGGGGTAGGGTATTCAGGTATACATTTTCCCCAAGATTTCCCCAAGATTTCCCAGCTCAAACACAACCAAAAATTCAAAAAATCCTTGGACTCAATTGGTTGATAGTCCCAACTTCAACGAATTTTTATGAAAAAATAGTGGCCCCAATAAAAAAAACACCAAGTATATTTTGTTCTTATAATTTTACGTAGAATAAGTTAGTATTTTTTATTTTTCGATTTCTCAATGTTTATTTTTGGGTCCCTCCCTATTGGGCCCAATACTCGCATATATGCAATTGAAATGATAAAAATATTAACAATTAACATTTCAAAGACTTTTTATGCTTTTTCAATAAATATTTTTGAGCTAAATAAGTTTTTCGATGTTGATTCCGCCTTCGGCTGCTTTACGAATTTTTTCTTCGCAGTGTTTTGGCCGCCATTTTGTTTACAAAAATCGCAGCTACAATTTTCAAGAAGATTTGGAAACTTTGAAATGCGTGATCACCCGTGATGGTATTCTAAAGTGTGTAAAAAATTTTTTAACCACTCAATTTTTCGATTAAAAAAAAAAAAGTGCAAAAAAAATCTTGTTTTTTTTTTTAATTTGTTTATAAACAAATGAAAATCGAATTTTTGACTTTTTTGAACTATACCATCGTGTAGGGCATACTTGAAAATAGGGGGATAGGGTATTCAGGTATACATTTTTCACAGTTTTCCCTAAGATTTCCCAGCTCAAACACAACCAAAAATTCAAAAAATCCTCGGACTTAATGGGTTAAAATATAATTAAGTATATTTTTATAATGATAAGAATTCGCGTTTGAATTTATAAATACTTTATAAGCTGCTGCAGTTTGTTTTAAATATACTTTATTTTTTACTTTTATAATCGTTCTTAAGGAAGTATTGAATGTAAAATGAATAAATTTTATCTTATTGTCATGTATGAATTATGTGTGCCTTTAAAATAAATCAATATTTAAGTAAAATTATTTTGTATTTTTTTATTTAATCCCAAAAAAAGTAATGAAGATTTTCATTTTATAATGATATTTATACCCGTAAAAAATGCTTTTTTTTTTTTTTTTTTTTTTTTTTTTTACTTTGAGTCAAACTTTCTGAAGTCGGACACTAAAAATCGATAATCTGAATTTTATATTTTCGTTTGCAGATTTTAAAAGATTTATACCTTAAAAATAAATCCTCAAAATATTTTTTTGCAGTATTAATTTTTGTAAAAGTTATAAACAAATTAGTTTTAGGCGTAATTTTTTTTTTTTTTTTAATTCTGTAATTTAGAATATTTTTTATAAAAACTTACAAAAATTTAATGGTTCCCAGCTGAAAAAATCAGTACGGAAATCAGTACTGGGATCCGTACTGGTCTCCAGTACTGATAATTGAGACCGATATCCGCACTCATTTCAGTGCTGATTTTTTTTTTTTCATTTTTTTTTTTTTTTTTTGGGGGGGGGGAGGGAGTTAACTGTTGTACAAAAAAATATAATAAGTTTCATTGTGAAAATATCAAAATCCAATATTTCAGTTACATTAATGAAACATAAAAGTAAAGTATGAGGCTTTTTCATAAGCAGACGATACTAGCAGAACGTGGATATCTAACAAATATCGTTTTGGCTACTCTATTCTTTTATTTATAATTTAGTTTTAATTCGAATACTTTACAACAATAAATAGCTTGGCAATGCCAGGTTTCATTAAATACAAAGCTTTTTAAAGAAAAAAAAAATTTTATTCAATAACTTAACAAATTTGGTACTTCACGTATGAACTCTTTATTTTTATAATTACCCAGCTGAAAATCCGTATGAAAATCCATGCAGGACCCCATACGGAAATCCATAACAGAATCCATATGGAATTCCGTATGGAAAATTGAAACAGATTTCCATATGGATTTTCAAAAGCAAAGAATTTATTTTTTTAAATAATTTTTTTTTTCCAAATGTTTTTTATTATTTAATAATAATTAAAAAAAAATTGGTTAGCATAATTATTTTTATGCCTTTTTCCAAAATAATATTTGTACATATCTTTTCTTTATATCCAAATTTTTTTTTTTTTTTTGAATTCAATTCTTTATATTTTGATTTTATTCTCATCGGTAAAAATTAATATTTAACAAACTTCATATTTTATTTTGATTATTGATAGTTATCGATACTTATATAATTTAATTTTTGAAGTCATGCGTTTTTCATTGTTTTTGTTTCGTTATGTCAAAAGTTAATACCGCTTGCTATATTTTTCTTTGTTCCTCACGATTCCTGACATCTTGATCTGTCAGAAAACCTGTTTTTAAAAAATATTCTATGAAAATTGAATGTGCAATTCAAAAATAACCTTCAAATTTTTACGAATTTTTATGCTTGGCAGAGCACTTTCGCCTAGTGAAAATATATGATGCGTACACACATGCGTACGCACGTGCTGTTAACGTTCAGAAAATGAAAAAAAAAAATAACAACAACTTTATTATTTTAAAAAAAGTAAACAACAAGGTAACAGTTATAAACAATAAGTTCAACATCAAAACTTAATTTGTCTGCGCCCTCTGCTCGGCTAACGGCTTGCACAACCTGCACGAACTCTATCATTGTGAACCTTTCTCCTGTTCTCGGCCATCACTGCTACTGCTGATCACTTGCGACCATGTGTTAGCAGTTTTTTTTTTTTTTTTTTAAGTCAAAGAAGAAAGGAACTGTATATGGAAATATGGAAAATTTGTCTAAATTATAAATTGATACTCAATTTATTTAAGTTAAAAATTTGAGATTGTTATTTCTTTGTGCTTTCTTGATTGCACAGATCTATGCTCATCGGAGGTTTTAGTGTACCTGACTTTGGACATTCCAAAAATGGATTTCAAATTTTATAGTTGAGTTTTAATATTAACATTAAAAGAAAAAATTATAAAAACTTTTTCATTAAAAATATATAAAATTTTTAGATAATAGCAAACTAGTGGTAACGTGTTTTTTTCTTACTCGAAAAATTTCAGGTACACGGATATTTGGTTCAGTTCGCCATATTGAAAAATAAATTCTTTATTGTTGAACTTATTGTTTATAACTATTACCTTGTTGTTTACTGTTTTAAAAATAATAAAGTTGTTGTTATTTAAAAAAAAAAAATTACTGAACGTTAACAGCACGTGCATACGCATGTGAGTACGCATCATATATTTTCACTAGGGCCATGCAATGAGTTGAAACTTCCGAGCTAAATATCTCAAAAATTAGCGTGTAGGGGACACAAAAAACTAGCTCTGTACAAAATTAGAAAAATTTTGTAAGAAACACGAAAACTATAGGGAGCCACCTTAAGGCTACATTTTTTAATCTTTTCATTCCTTAAAAAAAAAAATTAATCAAATTTAAAAAAAATCACAATTAATTATACTGTTTGGTTACATTGAATTATATAACTATCAATAATCAAAATAAAATATGAAGACTGTATAATATTAATTTTTAAAATATTAATAAAATCAAATGAAAAGAATTGAATTAAAAAAAAAAAAAAATTTGGATAAAGAGAAAAAATATTTACAAATATTATTTTGGAAAAAAGCATAAAAATAATTTTTCATGCAACTAACCGCTCAATGGCTCTTTTCACAGCTCGTCTAGTTGCAGGGTATGAGTCTCTTTATCTGCAAGTTCCACTAAAAATTATTTCGGAACTTCCACTAAATAGCGCCAATTTTTACTTGTAAATCCCATAAGTGGCGAAACTTGGAACTACTCGTTTAAGCAATAGACTTTGGTAGCAGATACCGCAGCGATTCGAGCCAGCGTGTTGTATACCTATATTTAAAATTTGTATACAATATATAGGTATCAATATCTCACTTATATAGGTATCAATAACTCACTTCGCCCGCTTCGCGGGCTCGCTCGCCACAATAACCGTCTGCTGCTGAACTCTACTTCCACCTGTTTTTATGGAACCTTCATGAAAAATACTAATGCTAACAAATACTGTTTAAATACAAAATTTTTTTTATTTTGGTAATATTTTGTTTATACTGTTACCCCCAATTAAAAAAAATGATAATATTAGATTTTGATATTAACTGAAATATTGGATTTTGATATTTTCACTATAAAACTTATTATATTTTTTTGTACAACAGTTAACTCCCCCCCCCCCCTAAAATTAACCCTTAAAGTACACACGGGGTCCAAAATACCCCACATAACTGTCAGTGGGACAGTTCTGAATTTGGGTGTGTACTTTAAGGGTTAAAAAAAAAAATGAAAAAAAAAACAGCACTGAAATCAGTACGGAAATCAGTGCGGATATCGGTCTCAATTATCAGTTCTGGAGTCCAGTACGGATTCCAGTACGGATCCCAGTACTGATTTCCGTACTGATTTTTTCAGCTGGGTTAGTATAAAAATGCTTTCTGAATTCGATGGCTTTATTATTTTTAAAGAAAAGGGTAATTTGTTTATAAAAAAATTAATTTTTCAATAAGATCCAAGAAGATTATAACGCAAACTATTGTCTTTACCAATCAAATGTATTGTTTTTTATTTCATATATTTATTATTTATTTTTAATTATAGTTGTACATGGATTATTTCTTTATTTTTACCACAGAAAGCTTGAGAATAACGGTCCTGTTTAGACAGGACTATGGCAGGACTGCAGTCCACAGGACTATCAAATAAAAATACTATATCAAGCTCTCGTAGTCCTGTCCCGTTCAAATTAGGCTGGCCAGGACTATTCAGGACTACTCAGGACTACTCAGGACTTTCATGACAGGATTAAGTGCGTAGCCCCTTGACGTTTCTTTAGTTTTTTTTTTCGTGTTTTTTATAATCGATATGCAATTAAGAATTAATGGGACGCGCGATTTTCATTTGTTTATGTTTGTCAACTGCTCTCGAAAATACTATCGACACAAAAAGTCGAAACCGTCAGTACGCTTTTAAATTAAAAAAAAAATGTTAAATATAAAGACTACTAATAGAAATAATTGTAATTTTTATTTTAATACCGATATTAGGTACCACAAAACGCACAAAAAGGATTCATTGGAATGTAAAATTTTTTCAAGTTATACTCAAGCTTCTGTGGTAAAAATAAAGAATAATCCATGTACAACTATAATTAAAAATAAATAAATTATCTATGAAAAAAAAACAGTACATTTCATTCGTAAAGACAATAATTTGCGTTAAAATCTTCTTGGATGTGCAGTGATGAATTCGAGAAAGCGGGCTGAGTGATGAATTCGAGAAAGCGGGCTTGGGGACATAGCGGTTACTTCAGGCCGTAGAAGCTCGACCAAGAGCCCGAACAGAAAGTCTAGCCGGGCGCTAGCAGGGGCCTCGCCAGTTGCCCCGATATTCTAGGTTGGCCCCGGCAGGGCTGAACGGTAAATGTAATGCGGCGCTAGCGGGGGCCCGGCAGGGCGGATTTATTTTGCCAAGAAAGTAAATTTAGGGATGCTAGGTTAGGTTCGGAAAAGTAATTTTTTTTACTTTCATATTAGTAATTTTTGATTGATAATAATTAAAAAATTGACAATAGGAAAAAAAAAAAAACAAACAAAAAAAAACCATTAAATATTCATATTTATCAAAATTTTTATAAATATATACACGGAGAAAAATAAATAGGAGTTTCTCCTATTTTTTATAGTACTCTTCGCCGGCAGTTATCTTCTTAATAAAGTTTTCGTCCCTCTAACCTCAAAATCGGAACTTCGCCCTTTGTTTTCGGTTAGAAGGACGAAAAATAGTATATTTCCCTCAGGCTCGAGGGTTCGATTTAGCCTCCTCGTTGCAACCCTCGCCTTCGGCTCGGGTCGCAAACCTCTCGGAGGCCAAATCGAACCATCTCGCCTGCGGGAATAATGTACTATTATGTACTCACCCATACTTTTCTCATAGGTACTTAGAAATAACTCCTGGTGCACCCACTCGACTTCTCTTAGAACTTTTTCTCGAACCAAGAATACCAGGTGCTTCAGGTCGACTCCTGGTACACCCGGTCAACTTCTCCTGGAACTTTTCCTCGTGATTTAGAATAAGGTATGAGGTGCCCTGGGTCGAACCCAGGAAATGCCGACCGGGTGCCCCGGGTCGACTCCTGGTGCACCCGGTCGACTTCTCCTAGAACTTTTCCTCGTAAACGGTGCTCGAGATTTAGAACAAAGTACCAGGTGTCCCAAGTCGAATCCTGGAAATGTCTCAGGAAAAGCCAACCAGGTGCCCCGGGTCGACTCCTGGTGCACCTGGTCAACTTTTCCTAGGATATTTCCTTGTTTCGACCCAGAATACCAGGTACCTTATTCTAGGTCCCGAGTACCGATTACGAGGAAAAATTCCAGGAGAAGTCGATTGGGTGCATCAGGAGTCGACCTGAAGCACCCGGTATTCTTGGTTCCAAGCACTAGCTACGAGAAAAAGTTCTAAGAGAAGTCGAGTGGGTGCACCAGGAGTTATTTCTAAGTACCTATGAGAAAAGTATGGGTGAGTACATAAACTTTATTAAGAAGATAACTGCCGGCGAAGAGTATTATAAAAATTTTAATAAATATGAATATTTAATGGTTTTTTTTTGTTTTTGTTTTTTTTTTCCCTATTGTCAATTTTTAAATTACTATAAGTCAAAAATTACTAATATGAAAGTAAAAAAAATTACTTTTCCCGAACGTAACCTAATAGCCCTAAATTTCCTTTTCTTGGCAAAATAAATCCGCCCTGCCGGGCCCCTGCTAGCGCCGCATTACATTTTAAGCTGAGCCCTGCGTGGCCCCTGTCGGGCGTGACGTTTTTGTCTAGCGAGGGCCCTCAAGTCAATCGGGGCTCTGGTGGGGCGGCGCTTGTTCGGGAGGTTATTTCAGATTGCTAGGGGTTCTGTGTGCTAAGGTTAAAGAACATTTGAATGTTTTTAAAAATACTGAGTTGATTAAAAAATTTGTACGATTGATTCATTTAAGTTCTTTTTATAAATAAATATTTAACCATTCCCCCAAGCTATACAACTCAAAAACGCTGAGCGTTGAATTATTAAAATAAATAAAAAAATTATTGAATGGTTCCCCACCACTGAACACACGAAAGTTTGTGTGAACGAGTTTAATTTTTTACCAAATAAATAATTCCCCAAGCACTGAACCTTGAAAACCCTGGGAATGCAAGTTTAATTTTTTAATAAACTAATGATCCCCCAAGCACCAAACCCACAAAATCCTGGGCGTCTAAGTTTCATTTTTAACTCAATAAATAATCCCCCAAGCAATAATCCTTAGAAACCCTGGGTGTGCAAGTTTGATTTTTTAATAAACGAATGATCCCCTAAGCACTAAACCCTGGGCGCCCGAGTTTAATTTTTAACTAAATAAATAATCTTCCAAGTAATAAACCTTGGAAACCCTGGGAATGCAAGTTTAATTTTTAAATAATTAAATGATCCCCCAAGCTTCAAACCCACAATACACTTGAATTTTTAAATGAACAAACAATCCCACAAGCTCTAAACCCACAAAACCCTGGGCTTCCGAGTTGAATTTTTAAATGAACAAATAATCCCCCAAGCTTCAAACCCACAATGCCCTGGGGGCCCCAGTTCAATTTTTGAATAAACAAGTAATCCCCCAAGCTCCAAACCCACGAAACCCTGGGCTTCCGAGTTCAGTTTTTGAATAAATAAATGATCCCCCAAGCTTCAAACCCACAATGCCCTGGGCTTTCAAGTTCAATTTTTGAATAAATAAATGATCCCCCAAGCTTCAAACCCACAATGCCCTGGGCTTTCAAGTTCAATTTTTAAATGTTTCAAATCTTGAATAGTGGTAGCTTCTACTTGATGAAGATTAAATAACATTTTTAGGAAATAAATAAATAAACTCTTTTTATAGAGTAGTTAAATCTTCACTTTATTATTGTTTAAAAATATTCGGAAAAACCGTTACATATGTTTCACCACACAGTGGCTTCTTCAGGCGGTAATCATTCAACTGATTGATAATTAGTTTTGTGAGAGAATAAATACAAGGTACATCGTCGTTAACATCATACACACACTTACAGCTTTCACAGATATACTAATACATAATTGAACATAAATACATAATGTGACTAATATTGTAGGTTTCGTTTACAAATATAAAAAGGGAGGGGGAGTAGGGAGACAATCAAAACAATGTTAACAACGATGTGCCTTGTATTTATTCTCTCACAAAACTAATTATCAATCAGTTGAATGATTACCGTCCGAAGAAGCCACTGAGTGGTGAAACATATGTAACGGTTTTTCCAAATATTTTTAAACAATAATAAAGTGAAGATTTAATTACTCTTTCAAAAGAGTTTATTTATTTATTTCCTAAAAATTATTCAAACTCAGAATACCCTTAGCTGCCGAGTTCAATTTTTGAATAAATAAATAATCTCCAAAGCTTCAAACACACAATACCTTGGGCGTCCGAGTTCAATTTCTAAGTAAACAAATACTACTTCGAGCTCCAAACCCACAATGCCCTGGGCACCCGAGTTCACGTTTTAAACGAATAAACAATCCCCCAAGCTCCAAACCTACGAAACCCTGGGGTTCCGAGTTTAATTTTTAAATAATTGAATGATCACCCAAGCTTCAAACTAACAATACCCTGGGCGCCCGATATCAATTTTTAAATGAACAAATAATCCTCCAAGCTCCAAACCCATAATGCCCTAGGAGTCCGAGTTCAATTTTTGAATAAATAAATGATCTCCCAAGCTTCAAACCCACTTATTTAAAAATTGAACTCAAAAGCCCAGGGTTTCGTGGGTTTAGAGCTTGGTGGATATTTATTTATTCAAAAATTGAATCTGGAATCCTAGGGTATCGAGTTTTTAAAGCTTGAGAGATTATTTGTTAAATCAAAAATTTTACTCAGGAGCCCAGGGCATTGTAGGTTTAGAGCTTGGGGGATTGTTTGTTCATTTAAAAATTGAACTCAGAAGCCCAGGGTACTGTAGGTTTGAAACTTGAGGGATCATTTAATTATTTAAAAGTTGAACTCAGATGCTTCGGGTTTCGTGAATTTAGAGCTTGGCAGATTATTTGTTAATTCAAAAATTGAATTCAGGAGCCCAGGGCATTGTGGGTTTGAAGCTTGGGGGATTGTTTGTTCATTTAACAGTTGAACTCAGATGTCCAGGGCATTGTGGGTTTGAAGCCGGGGGGACCATTAATTTATTCAAAAATTGAAGTCAGAAGCCCAGGGTTTCGTGGGTTTGGAGCTTGGCAGAACATTTATGTATTTAAAAATTGAATTATAGTGCCCAGGGTTTCATAAGTTCAGAACTTGGGGGTTTGCTCGTTTATTTCACATTTGAACTATAGCACCTGGGGTAATGTGGATTTGAAGTTGGTGCGCGAAGCTAAGTCAAGGAGCATGCGCATAAGAGGGTCGGAGGATACAATTCGTTTGCTTTTGATCCGCTCATTAAAAACAAGCCTGGGATACTCAGAGGAGCTTTCTGGAGACCTTGCAAAAAACCTTTTTCTTGAACCACATGGGGGTGGGACTCATCCACCCTCGAGAAATGAAACTTTTGCAAAGTCAGCCCCGGACGACTCCAATGAGTTTTTCTGGTTTGTTTTGACATAAAAACAAGCCTGAGATACTCAGAGGAGCTTTCTGGAGACCTTGCAAAAAACCTTTTTCTTTAACCCCCGATGGGTGGACCTCGACCAACCTTGAGAAATGGAACTTTTGCAAAGTCGGCCCCTGACGGCTCCAATGAGTTTTTCTGGTTTGTTTTGACATAAAAACAAGCCTGAGATACTCAGAGGAGCTTTCTGGAGACCTTGCAAAAAACCTTTTTCTTGGACCCCCGATGGGTGGACCTCGACCAACCTTGAGAAATGGAACTTTTGCAAAGTCAGCCCCGGACGGCTCCAATGAGTTTTTCTGGTTTGTTTTGACATAAAAACAAGCCTGAGATACTCAGAGGAGCTTTCTGGAGACCTTGCAAAAAAACCTTTTTCTTGGACCCTCGATGGGTGGACCTCGACCAACCTTGAGAAATGGAACTTTAAAAAAGTTGGCCCCGGACTGCTCCAATGAGTTTTTCATGTCTGTTTTGACATCATACCAAGCCTGAGATACTGTGAGGAGCTTTCTGGAGACCTTGCAAAAAACCTTTTTCTGGGACCCCCGTTGGGTGGAGTTCATCCACCCTCGAGAAATGGAACATCTGCAAAATCAGCCTCAGACTGCTCCAATGAGTTTTTCTGGTGTGTTCTGACATAAAAACAAGCCTGAGATACTCAGAGAAGCTTTCTGGAGACCTTGCCATCAATCATTTTCTTGGACCCCCGTTGGGTGGACCTCATCCACTCTGGAGAAATGAATTTTTGCAAAAACTCATTTGAGCAGTCCGGGGCCGACTTTGCAAAAGTTCCATTTCTCGAGGGTGGATGAGGCCCAGTCAACGGGGGTCCAAGAAAAAGGTTTTTTGCAAGGACTCTAGAAAGTTCCTCTGAGTATCTCAGGCCTGTTTTTATGTCAATACAAACCAGAAAAACTCGTCGGATCCGTCTGGGGCTGACTTTGCAGAAATTCCATTTCCTGAGGGTGGTCGAGGTCTACCCATCGAAGTCCAAGAAAAAGGTTATTTGCAAGGTCTCCAGAAAGCTCCTCTGAGTATCTCAGGCTTGCTTTTATGTCAAAACAAACAGGAAAAGCTCATTTGAGCAGTACGGGGCTGACTTTGCAAAAGTTCCATTTCTCAAGGTTGGTCGAGGTTCACCCATCGGGGGTCAAAGAAAAAGGTTTTTTGCAAGGTCTCCAGAAAGCTCCTCTGAGTATCTCAGGCTTGTTTTTATGTCAAAACAAACCAGAAAAACTCATTGGAGGCGTCCTGGGCTGACTTTGCAAAAGTTCCATTTCTCAAGGTTGGTCGAGGTCCACCCATCGGGGGTCCAAGAAAAAGGTTTTTTGCAAGGTCTCCAGAAAGCTCCTCTGAGTATCTCAGGCTTGTTTTTATGTCAAAACAAACCGGAAAACTCTAGTGGAGCAGTCCGGGGACGACTTTGCAAATTTTCACTTTTCGAGAGTGGTCGAGGTCCACCCAACAGGAGGTCCAATAAAAAAGTTTTTTGCAAGTTCTCCAGAAAGCTCCTCTGAATATCTCAGGCATGTTTTTATGTCAATACAAACCGGAAAACTCTAGTGGAGCAGTCCGCGGCCGACTTTGCAAAACTTCAATTCTTTAGGCTGGCGAGGTCCACCCAACGAGGGGGTCCAAGAAAAACATTTATTGCAAGGTCTCCAGAAAACTCCTCTGAGTATCTCAGGCTTGTTTTTTGGTCAAAACTAACCGGAAAAACCTAGTGGAGCAGTCCGGGGCTGACTTTGCCAAACTTCAATTCTTTAGTGTGGCGAGGTCCAGCCAACGGGGGTCCAAGATAAACATTTTTTGCAAGGTCTCCAGAAACCTCCTCTGAGTATCTCAGGCTCATTTTTATGTCAAAACAAACCGGAAAACCCTAGTGGAGCAGTCTGGGGCCGACTTTGCAAACCTTCAATTCTTTAGGGTCGCGAGGTCCAGCCAACGGGGGTCCAAGAAAAAGGTTTTTTGCAAGGTCTCCAGAAAGCTCCTCTGATTATCTTAGGCTTGTTTTTTGGTCAAAACTAAACAGAAAACCATAGTGGAGCATTCCGGGGCCGACTTTGCAAAACTTCGATTCTTTAGGGTGGCGAGGTCCACGCAACGAGGGGGTCCAAGAAAAACATTTTTTGCAAGGTCTCCAGAAACCTCCTCTGAGTATCTCAGGCTCATTTTTATGTCAAAACAAACCGGAAAACCCTAGTGGAGCAGTCTGGGGCCGACTTTGCAAACCTTCAATTCTTTAGGGTCGCGAGGTCCAGCCAACGGGGGTCCAAGAAAAAGGTTTTTTGCAAGGTCTCCAGAAAGCTCCTCTGATTATCTTAGGCTTGTTTTTTGGTCAAAACTAAACAGAAAACCATAGTGGAGCATTCCGGGGCCGACTTTGCAAAACTTCGATTCTTTAGGGTGGCGAGGTCCACGCAACGAGGGGGTCCAAGAAAAACATTTTTTGCAAGGTCTCCAGAAACCTCCTCTGAGTATCTCAGGCTTGTTTTTATGTCAAAACAAACCAGAAAACCCAAGTGGAGCAGTCCGGGGCTGACTTTGCAAAACTTCAATTCTTTAGGGTCGCGAGGTCCAGCCAACGAGGGGGTCCAAGAAAAACATTTGTGGCAAGGTCTCCAGAAACCTTCTCTGAGTATCTCAGGCTTGTTTTTTGGTCAAAACAAACAGGAAAAACTCATTTGAGCAGTCTGGGGCAGACTTTGCAAAACTTCAATTCTTTTTTGGTCAAAACAAACCAGAAAACCATAGTGGAGCAGTCCGGGGCCGACTTTGCAAATTTTCATTTCTCGAGAGTGGTCGAGGTCCACCCAACAGGGGATCCAAGACAAAGGTTTCTTGCTAGGTCTCCAGAAAGCTCCTCTGAGTATCTCAGGCTTATTTTTATATCAAAACAAACCGGATAACTCTTCGGAGCAGTCCGGGGACGACTTTGAAAATTTTCATTTCTCGAGGGTGGTCGAGGTCCACCCAACAGGGGGTCCAAGAAAAACATTTTTTGCAAGGTCTCCAGAAACCTCCTCTGAGTATCTCAGGCTTGTTTCTATGTCAAAACAAACCAGCAAAACTCATTGGAGCAGTCCGGGGCCGACATTGCAAAAGTTCCATTTCTCGAGGGTGGTCGAGGTCCACTCAACTGGGGTCAAAGAAAAAGTTTTTTTGCAAGGTCTCCAGAAAGCTCCTCTGAGTATCTCAGGCTTGTTTTTATGTCAAAACAAACCAGAAAACTCTAGTGGAGCAGTCCGGGGCCGCCATTGCAAAACTTCAATTCTTTAGGGCGGCGAGGTCCACCCAACGAGGGGGTTCAAGAAAAAGAGTTTTTTCAAGGTCTCCAGAAACCTCCTCTAAGTATCTCAGGCTTGTTTTTATGTCAAAACAAACCAGAAAACTCTAGTGGAGCAGTCCGGGGCCGACTTTGCAAAACTTCAATTCTTTAGGGTGGCGAGGTCCAGCCAGGGGGTCCAAGAAAAAGAGTTTTTGCAAGGTCTCCAAAAAGCTCCTCTGAGTATTCCAGACTTGTTTTTATTTTAAAACAAACCGGAAAAACTCATTGGAGCTGTCTGGGGCCGACTTTGCAAAAGTTCCATTTCTCGAGGGTGCTCGAGGTCCACCCAACAGGGGGTCCAAGAAAAATATTTTTTGCAAGGTCTCCAGAAAGCTCCTCTGAGTATTCCAGGCTTGGTTTTATGTCAAAACAAACCGAAAAACTCTAGTGGAGCAGTCCGGGGCCGACTTTGAAAAACTTTAATTCTTTAGGGTTGCGAGGTCCACCTAATGGGGGGGTCCAAGAAAAAGAGTTTTCGCAAGGTCTCCAGAAAGCTCCTCTGAGTATCTCAAGCTTGTTATCATGTCAAAACAAACTGGAAAAACTCGTTGGAGCAGTTCGGGGCCGACTTTGAAAAAGTTCCATTTCCCTGTAAGAAATGCTAATTAGGAATTAGACATTTATAGGCTATTTAAAATGTCTTCAGACTAGAAACAAGGTAATATTCATAGCCAATTTTTAGATTGTATGAAACGATTTTTTTCCATGTAAATAGCCATTTACTAGATTCAAAATTAATGCATATTTTTAAATACTAATCATTTGCTTTAAACAGCAAAATTTATAAAAAAAAATATATATCATAACCTCATAAAAAATAGGTATTTCATAGAATTATGACACTTACAAAATTACCATCAAATTATATGTAATGAGAATCACCACGTGCAATACGCTGTTTTGAAGGTTATAAAAAATTTTTTATTCCCTTTAAACGGACGATTCATAGATTGAAATCGACCGTAAAATAAAATAATTTTTTACAGCTATTTTTTGGGTATTTTTAATTGAATAAACATAACCTATCGCTTTACTATATTAAAAATAGGAGAAAATTGGCAATTATTACCTTTTTTCTGAGACTCAGTTATTGAATATTTTAACTAACCTTTTTCTAGTTTCAGAGCCCTTTTTAATATTCGCAATTCCAACAGGGTTCTTGAGGGTCCACCCTACGGGGATCCAAGAAAAAGGTTTTTTGCAAGGTCTCCAGAAAGCTCCTCTCAGTTTCTCAAGCTTGTTTTTATGTCAAAACAAACTGGAAAAATTCATTGGAGCAGTCCGTGGCCGACTTTGCAAAAGTTCCATTTCTCGAAGTTGGTCGAGGTCCACCCAACGGGGGTCCAAGAAAAAGGTTTTTGCAAGGTCTCCAGAAAGCTCCTCTGAGTATCTCAGGCTTGTTTTTATGTCAAACAAACAACAAAAAACTTATTATGGTTCGATTTATGGAGCAAAAATTTCAAATTAACTTTATTTGATTATAGACTATTATTTAATTATAGACTTTATTTAATTATATATATATTAGAGTCATTAGATTCAAATTGAAAGAGAGCCGCAGTGGTTCGAGCTAGAGGGTGCGCCTTCCAATCTTGGGGTCGTGGATTCGAGCCCGGGTCTCGGCGATTTTTTCGAGTGTTTTTTCACGTGTTAAAATATTCGGGATTAAGTCCACTGTAGCTTAGGTGAGGTAAGGATGCCCTACATCACTTGTTCCAACTCGGACATCCTAATGGCCGACTAAATTCTCTCCGAAAACATTGATCAGCCGCGAGTCTGAATCGGAGGAGTAAAGTCGACCGATGCCCGACCGGAAAAAATTTGTAACGCTGACTACTTAACCGGGTTGAGCTTGAGTATCCCGATGCGCTTGCGGCTAGTAAGGTCGACTGAGTCCCCGAAAACCAAAATGCAAGCATCGCTCGAGAGATTCGCTCAATCGGGGTTTCTTAAGGGGGTTATTAGAGTAGGGACACAAAAACGAGAATTGGGCAGAAACCACGTTAAAAAGCATGAGAAAGGCAAAACAGAGACAACTGTATAAAACAACTTAGAGTAGGTGGCGTTGGGGATCTTATAGGGACACTGAGCTGCGTGTACTGCAAATAATATCTCCGAACAAGTATTCATATAACTAAGACTGAACTTCACTGACACGTAAGTTCGTTTAATCTACAATGTTTTGATCCCGAACCTCATGCCTCGGTGAGTAGTTGAGGTTATAAGCAATAAATCTAAGTCAGCTGTCTTGGCGTTTAATTTCATTCATATGTGTATGCGTGAGTCATAGGACTCGTAATACATGTAATTTTTATATCATGTTTTGATGGCTGCTGCGCCGTCCTACAGCACTTGCTCCGCTCGTGCCGTAAATACGAAAATAAACAAAAGCATCAGCTCTCAAGCGATGCAGAAAGAAAAACATGGCCGCGCTTATCTCGATCACCTGAAGTTTAGTCAAACTGTTCATTTTAATAAATTAACGTACTTGCGACCTCAAATGGAGAAAAATAGTATGCAACACACGGACAGATAGTTGAACTCTGCTGTACTGCGCGATATATGCCCTCGGCTTCGCCTCGGGCATTTATCGCGCAGTGCAGCAATGTTCAACTTTCTGCCCTTGCATCGCAATATACTATTTTGAATAATCAAAGCCAGCGGTAGCTTGCTTGGGGAGATTTTTTTCCCGCCAAAATAGTAGCCGGCTGCCATGCTTTATTTACAGCTACTGGAGCTACCTTAACCCGACTAACCACAATTAATCAATTATTTAAAAATTAAAACACGTTACCTGCATCATTAAACCTCTAGACTACGCCTACTTTTCACTACCGAAGAGATGAGGATTGTTTTCGAAGCTTATATTTTTTTAATTTTCTTATTTTTTAATTCGCGTTTTTGAAATCGGCCTTTTTTTTGGACTTTCCATCCATCAACGTTCGATCGGGGATCGGCACCTCCCAACATTTTCAACAGATGGCGCTATCATGATTTTTTTATTTTTTTAAAAAATAAAATTAATTAACGTTTATAAAAACTTGTTTTCATAAATAAAAAAATGAAAAAAAAAAAATATTACATGATAATTAATAAAAATTAGAATTAACCTTTGAACGAAAAAAAACACTGGTAACTGGCTTGGTTAGAGAGCAATCATCAGTGTCGCAGTAAAATCAGAGAGCAAAAGAAAATATGTATTTTAAAAGAGGTAGTTGTAAACATTCTTACAAAGTAACATGTTCAATAGCACACGTAGGAAATAATTTAAATAATGGGCACTACGTGAGCATTTTACGACAAAAAAAGAGTTGGATAGAAGTAAGCGACGAAAATATTATAAAAAAACCTTGGCCAACTAATGCTAAAGGTGTTTATATATTTATATTAGAAAAAAAAAAAAAATTAGAAAAATAACAAATAGATAATTATCACAAAATTATCAAACAAAAAAAAGTGATATCCCACAAAAAACCTTACAAAGGTAAACAAACGTGGGGAGATTTTTTTAATGAATTGATTTAACAAAAAATAGTGATATCATAAGATAGATTTTATAAGGTAGAATTTTTGATAACATGTCATATTAATAACAGAATTTAAAAATTAATTGCTGTAACAAATTTAAGAAAAAAAAATAATTATTTCAAAAAGTAATAAAAAAATTATTTTAATGAGTTGTGTATTTAAATTTAAAAAATAAATTGAAATCACTATTCATAAAATCTGCCAATGAAGATAAAGTTAATAAATTTTCTTCTGAATATGAACTTCGTGGGCAGATTTTATGAATATTGATTTCAATTTATTTTTTAAATTTAAATACACAACTCATTAAAATAATTTTTTTATTACTTTTTGAAATAATTATTTTTTTTTCTTAAATTTGTTACAGCAATTAATTTTTAAATTCTGTTATTAATATGACATGTTATCAAAAATTCTACCTTATAAAATCAATCTTATGATATCACTATTTTTTGTTAAATCAATTCATTAAAAAAATCTCCCCACGTTTGTTTACCTTTGTAAGGTTTTTTGTGGGATTTTATTTACAGTCATCGCTCAATTTGTCTGTAGTCACTTAGTTTTTTAGATTAAATTAGTTCAAAAATATTGATACAATGATGCGTAACTTTTAATATTAAAATTAATTATATTAATTAAAAAAATATAGAATAAATAAATTTATAAATTTATAAAATTTGTTATAAATTTGAAAAAACTCGAATAAACCAGGAGAAACTGGGATAAATTAGGATAAACTGAGATAAATTGGGATAATTTTGGAAAAAAACTGGGATAAATTGGGATACACTGGGATAAATTAGGATAAACTGGGATAAACTTGGATAAATTCGTAAAATTGATTAAGCATAAAATGATTTTTCCGTAGTAAAGTACAGCCGTAGAAAAGCCGCTTGGCTCGGCTAAAAAATCAGCCCCATGGCTCTGGACTTCTTGGCGCCAGCTTAAAGCTGAGTCAAGCTTGCACCCCCCGCGAGCATATGTCTCATCTCCTGGTGAACCCCCGCGCAGGCGTTATAACAACACATTGGCCGGCAGACAAGAGCCCGCCCAGTCTCGAGCAGGGATTCCGGCGATCGCTCGATTTTATTTTATCTCATCAGAGACTGCCGGTTGCAAGCCAGCATGACCGAGGTCAAGAAGGACGAAGTCATCAAGATCCTCCACACTTATCCTCTCTGCCGGGTGAGTTCTGCCAAATTTTTCTTCTATCTCTTGAAACGCCAAAATTCCCATAGGCACGCGCGAAAACAATGGAATCGATATCGGAGCGCCGCGGGGAGGGGGTGCGATTCTTTGAGTGCAATGCACCTGCTACCGGCTTGCTTACAAATAACTTTGTGTGATCAATATCTGAAATGCCAACGGTTCTCTCTCTTTTTTTTTTGTTTCCATTATCATTATATTATATTTAATTTTTTTTCTACAATAATTATGACTGATTTTAACTCAAGATAATAAAAAATTAATTAATTTTATTCTCCTAGTTTGATAAACTCAAAATAACATTGTTTAAAAGTATGTATTTACCCAAAAAAACCTCAAAGAGGTAAACAAACTTAGGGAGAGTTTTTGCAACAAAACATTAATTAAAGGATTTTTAACAAAAATTCGTGATATCAAACTATAAGAATTTTTTGATTTTAAAAATACGACATTTATCTGTCAATTCAGCTAAACTCTATCAAAGCTTACAGAAGTCAAAAAATTATCTTCATGTAGAGTTTGGTAGAGTTTAGTTGAATTAACAGATAAATGTCGTATTTTCAAAATCAAAAAATTCTTATAGTTTTATATCACGAATTTTTGTTAAAAATCCTTTAATTAATGTTTTGTTGCAAAAACTCTCCCTAAGTTTGTTTACCTCTTTGAGGTTTTTTTGGGGGATATCACTATTTTTTGTTTGGTATAATGTTTTATTTAATACGTATTTTTTGCCTCTCCTTCAATTTTACTAATCGAAGTAAAATCAAAATTTAAAATAAGATACAAAAATTTTTTATCATCAAGATACAAAACTTTTTGTCATAAAATATTGATATCAATTTTCTTTCAAACTAATACAAATTTAAAAATTAGTGTAAAAATTTGCAAAATTTTGCCATTGTTCCTGCTTTAAGAACTTTTTATGCTTTTTTATGAGGTACTAAAAATCAATATAGGTTCTAATGAAATAGGGAAGTAGGCTCAATTTAAGGTCAAGCCAAGCCAGCTAACGGTAAGAAATTTTTTTACACGATTGATCAATTTAGCTTTTAAAGTTTTATCAATATATTGATAGGTTATATAATTAGTTTTTTTTTTTTTTTTTTTATCATTAAATCTATTTCAATCCATAAAATATTAGAAAGAAATCTTTCAATCAAATTGAATATATTTTTAAGTTTATTTTTAAAAGAAATTACGAAAACAAATTTAAATTTATTTTTTTAATAAAAATCGCTACTGCGCCATCTGGTGAAAATTCTGTGAAGTGCCGAATGTCGATCGGCGTTTGAATGTTTTTCGAAATTCGAACACTGGAAAGTCCGAAAAAAGGCCGAATTCAAAAACGCGAGTTAATAAATAAGGAAATTAAAAAAATATACGATGCGAAAACAATCCTCATCTCTTCGGTAGTGAAAAATAGGCGTACTCTAGAGGTTTTATGGCGCAGGTAACGTGTTTTAATTTTTAAATAATAAATTAATTATGATTAGTAGGGTTAAGGTAGCTCCAGTAGCTGTAAATAAAGCACGGCAGCTGGGTACTATTTTGGCGCAAAAAACTCTCCCAAGCCAGCTACCGCTGGCTTTGATTTACTTTAAAATTGGTTTTCTTCAAAATCATATAATTGTTGTTTCTAGATCATTTTTATCCATTAACGTCTAACAATAAAAGTCAATTTTGAGATTTGATAACAAAAAAATTATAAAGTTTTATTTTAAAATCTAGGTACTCAACATTATTATAAAAAGTTGTTTTCATACCAACTATATTATAAAATGTGTTGTAAATATTTTTAAAGATAGACATTTTTACTTCTCTATTACATTTTTGAACATGTAGGAAAATTGCTTTTTGCGTTCGTAAATAAAATAATAATATCAGAAATACAATGGACACAGTTGTCAATTATTCAATTTTTTTTTTTTTTTAATAAATCATAAAAACCGGATATTCTTAGTCACAACTCAAATGTATATTTAGATAAATGTAAATTTCGAATTCGACAATTTTTCAAGAAATAGTTTGAAAAATAAAACATTCTTGTCAATGGAATTAGAGCAATTACCTTAGTAATATTTAAATACAGCACGATAAATATTTTCACTTTTAAATGTCAAACTTGAATCAGAAATGGACAAAGTCACGAATCCGAATCTAAAAACTCTGGAGTAATAGTTTGACACTCTTTTACAGACCGGCGAGTCAAAACTTTAAGTCTTTCGGATTTAACTTTAGACTTTGGAGTCTTTTTAATGGGTCCTGCGACTCGGTGTCGCACTAGGACGGCTTGTAACTGGCTATGAAACCGATGAAAAATTTACAAAATCAAAATTTAATAAAATAAAAATTTGAATAAAATAAATGTGTTCTCAGAAATGCGACATGACGGATGAAATGAAACAGGAGGCGATGGAATTGTGCGTGACGGCAGCCGAAAAGTACGCCGACAATTACGAGTCTGTATCAAAGATGATCAAGGAGACGATGGACAAGAGATTCGGTGCCTCCTGGCACACCGTAGTCGGTGAGGGTTACGGCTTCGAAATCACATACCAGCTCAAGCACCTCCTCTACATGTATTGCGCTGGAAATCTCGCAATTTGCATCTGGAAGTCCGCTTGAGACGGTGGATTAATGGATTTCAAAAACCAATGTGCCATCCAATTTTATACAGGTTGGGAAATTTGATAAGATTAAGGTATAAGTAAGTTTTAGTAGAGATCCGACTGATAATCACCAGTTGACATCGTATAGTGTGATTATCATTTTGTTAATCGATTTATTTCGAAGCTAGCAATGCTTATGCTGTGGATGGTATTGATATAGGCTACTGATTAGATTAAATTTTTGATAAAAAAATTCAATAGCTTCTTAATCAATTTTTTTATCAATATATTGTTCCCTTTAAAAGCAGTAAAGAAAAAAAAGTAAAGGTAACTCACAAAAGCTTATAAAAAACCAACTTCAAAAAATGTAGACAACTTATAAGTATGAACCTTAATTTTTACGAAGAATTAAATTTAAAAATATATTTTCGGAAAAATTTCAAAAGCTGAGAACAAATCGTGATAGAATATGTATAATTAAAAAAAAAAAAAAAAAAAAACTGTAACTCTACTTTGATACTTTGTCTGCTTCATTCTGTAAAACGTGGTTAATCGTTCTAAAATATTAATTATTTATAGAAATAATATTAAAAAACTATTCCGTCGATTAAATGAAAAGTCTAATTACGCAAGCAAAAGTGAAACGATAAGTGTAATTTATATGTATCTATTCCAAATTAATACAAACAGTACAAATTTCACAAAATAAAGTAAAAAAATAAGAAAATACAAATTTAAAAGTTATAACATGCTGTTCATACTCGTAATGAATTAAATCTACTCTATTCAATGAGAAAAAAGTGCGTAAAATCGAATTTTACCCGTATGTACTATGACAAAAATATTCGATTTAAATTGAATTGATTATCTAATTTATAGCAAGAAAACTCGTCGCACGGTGCTTAGATTTAAACTTAATGAATATTGTTATTATAATTGACGTTGTTTATAATCATAACATTGTACCATTCGCATAACAATAAGATACAAAAATAACTTAAGAGTAAAAACTTTAAAATTTGTAAAAAAAAAAACTTGTAAATAAGCAAAATGTCCGTCTGATCGTGCATTAAAATTCATAACGAATTTAAGCATACATTGCCTTCTCGTACAAATATGTAACTTGATTGTTCAATAATAAATTTAATACTCTTCAATAATTTAAATTTTTATTGCTCACACCTTACATAATAAAAATTATTAGTGTCTTTAATTAGCGGCTACTGTTCGCCAAATAAGCACCCCAACGTTTCCGTTCGTATAGGCGAGCATCATTGAATTCTCCTGAAACGTAATACTGTACGCGTAAGCTTCGCCGACGACAACGTCGAATGGTGCCCCGAATTTTTTGTCGAGAGCGTCCTTGATCATAATCGCCGCACTCTCGTAATTATCGGTAAACTTTTCAACTGCAGTTACGGTCACGTCGATAGCTTCCTGCTTCATGTCATCTGTCATATCAGTTTCCTAATCCATGGTTTTGAATAACAATATTAATTTTCTCAAAACTATTTGAAATTTTTTTTTTTTTTTTTTCTTAAAAAGAGTCATGTACCTTGCAAAGCGGATAAGTATGAACATTAAAAGTTTCTTTTTCTTCTTTTACAACTTTCTCTTCGTCTGCCATTTAGAACTAATTAATGAAATTAATTTTTTTATGATAAAAAAAGCAACAGTATTTAAATTTTCAGATAGCTTGAATTACTTGAAACATTTAATTTTATTTTAATTAATGCAGAGGTTATTAATCTAGAAATAGTCAACTGTTTACGTTTGATAAAAGTGGTCAAAAAATTTCCGAGAAAATTTCAAGAAAACGTTTTTTATTATTATAAATATATGTTATAATTATTTTGTACATAAAAAATGTAAATTATGTAAAAGTAAAATGCGATTAAATGAAAAAGTTTATACAATTTGTTTGCAAAGTAAGTTCAGATAAAGTTTTTCAAAATATACACCTGTACAAATGATACAATTTTTGATCGATTTTTCATGATTCAACCGCATCGTAGACTCCATTACGATTAGCATATTATATGTAATGAATATAGAATTGCATCTTCAAATATTACTTTATTAATATCAATAAGTCTAATCTATTTTTGAAGATTAATTTATGTCACTGTACACAAACGTGATTCTCTTTCACGTTAATTAAAAGACAGTTTTTGGATGATCGACTAAACTTTTGACAACCAACGAGAACAACTTTACTCAGACCTGTTAGGCCAATATAGCACCAATTTAAGCGGTATTTAAATCGTCGCACACACAAAATGCAAAATTAAGTAGTTAAGTTAATTAAAACGATGCCAGTTTTAACTTCGTAACATATGTAAAAAGTTTGTACAAAAACGTTATGAATTTTATACATTAAAATGTTTTATTGCACAAATAATCACACTTACAAAAACGAACAAAAACATGGTTTATTTATTTTTTTGGTTTTTTTTTATGTGTGAAAAACGGAAATAGTAAGTAGAAGTTGGCATCATATATAAAAAAATTTCCTTATTCAAGCAATTATTGACGAAAAGTTTCAATCAGTCTTAATTGAACCTTCAAAGTAGTCTTGGTGATATAAAATCATGATCCTTCTCATAAGATCCGTTTAAAAAAAAACTTTTGAAGGATGGTTCTGAACCTATACTTACATCTTACAGTTAAACCAATCGAGAAAAATCTTAAATTTTATCAACTGTCATACATGCAATAATTAAGAAAAAGAGCTTATAAAATTTTATCGAAGCGCAAGTATTTTTTTAAATATATTATGCTAAAAATAGCTTCAAAAAAACTGTACCGACTTTTTCCGACTAAAATACATTATAAAATAAATTATAAATAATACACGCGTCAAACAAAATAAAGTTTCATGTCTTAGTAAAAATCTTATACAAAACGAACTCAATGCAAAATCAACCATAAATTTCATCGCGATATCGTGATGTGCTACTAGAAAATAATAACAATGATGATGGTGTTACGATAGTTGAAATTGTGTGACGAGAACTTTAGTGGCTTTGGCGATGTCATAGGCACTGGAGCGAACTTGTTGAAGGCACCGATCCATATGATCGGTGTCACTGGTACATCTTTGAAGGGCGGTGCATTCCGCTTGCAATCTGCCCGTGTTGCCGTTTAATTGTCGAAGAGCAGTTCTGATGTTATCATCGAGTGGGTTCTGTAAGTGATAAATAACCAGATTTTAATATGTAACATTTAATGAAATCAAATCAACGACTAGAACTGTTCATGATTTTTAATTACCGGGGGAAAAATGGCAACGAGCTCTGCAACAGCTATACGAATACGTTCAGAGCATGGTACGAATACTTCTCGATGTGCCGGATCCTGCATAGCCATCCATAATTCTTGAATGCGCCTTGTCACCTGTTCCGTTCTTCTTGTCACTTCTTCACTTGAAGGTAGACTGGATGCGCCGGCTTCCCACAGTCCTTGAGTCGTACAAGGACGAGGAAGCCCTTCCGTTTCACGTTTCGTCTTAAATAAAATAAACAAGTGCATCATTAGAATTTTTCATAACTTTTACACAAGGTCCAGTAATAAACCATTACAAGTACGAATATAAATTTAGATTAGGCAATAAATATATTTGAGAACAATAAGTCGTGATTTCAAACCTACTTGATTCATGAAGCTTGACGGTTTTCTGAGACCTTCTCGAGTTTCGTACATTGATGCTGGTCGCTGTCCACCTCTTGCCATCAAAGAAGAAGCTTTAAAATCTAAAGAAGGTTCTAGTTCGAGTTCGTGCTCGTTAATATGACCATTTATTACTCTTTCGGGAGAAGCCTTTAATTGGTTTTGAGCCTATAACAACATTCAAAACACAAATTATAGAATTTCTATGATATTTTCAATACTTCTGATAATTAGTTTTGGATTCATTAATTAGTTCTAATACCTGAATAATGTCTTTCAGCTCGCGATTTTCTTGAGTCAATTGATCCACTGTATTATGAAGCAGCCTTATTTCTTCTCTTAATTCTCTCATTGTTGTTTCCGATATTGCCAATTGTTTTTTTAATACTTCTACAACTGTAGGTAAACCTTTGTCTGTTGGAACCAAGGTTTTCTACAAAAAGCAAAAACAAAAATTTGGAATAAGTTTATAAAAATAATTTTTGTAAATAATCATCTCCTTTTGCAATTGACAGTAAAAATATTTTCCACTTAGTCTATAAAATTAAATATTCTCAATAGTACTTTAATTGGTAAGGAACTTGAATAATTTTTCTTAATTTATTTTACAAAAAATTTAAGCCTATTACAGTTTTTTATCACTTGAACATTTTAAGAATTCTTGAGGAAATAAAATTTTGAAAAAATCGAATGTGAGTGTGAAAAATCTAAATTATTTAAAACAAATTGTATACGTTTTTTTCTGGGCAGTTGTGGGTAAACCGATTTTTCGATTTCATCCGAGTCTTTTCGAATTTCATACAGAATCAAGTTTTTAAAAAAATTTCAAAAATTAAAATTTTATATATTTTGCCCTTGTATGTACTTAAAAAATTGTTAAATAAAATAATGCAAACTTGAGTTTTTTACAACAAATAATAAACTATACGCGAAAAAAATGGTTAGTTTTTAAAAAATTTAATTATTTTCAAAATAATAAGTGAAAAAATTTGAAACATAATTATTACTTGACTATCGGACAATCCACTGTTACTCGATGCAAGAGCCGCGTAATCATCATCAGAAGCAACACTGTCATACAATGGTTCGTCATCTGATATTTGTGATCCACGCTTCACTGAATGTTCCTTCCTTAATAAAGAAATTGTCGGATCTATAACAATTTTAAATTAAAAAAAAAAAAAAATCACTATATTAAAAATTTTCTAAGAAAATACGTAAAATATGATTTGATTTTACCTTGTAAAGGTGTGTTGTTAGCAAGAGTATGTCGGTGACCAGCTTCTGTTAAAATATCAATAATTAGTGTAGCAAACTCTTTTGGAGTAAATCTGGCTAACTTTTGTCGCCCTTGATTCCTTGTGGACGACAGTTGAGGGTGAATAGGTAGAAATGGCACTATACATCTCTCAGGAAGCATTGCTGAAGATAGCCATACTATAAAATTTTGTTATTATTATTTTTCTAGTGTTTATCTTTTTTTTTTTTTTTTTTTTCAATTTGGTGCAATTGAAGTAGATACAAAAATTATTCTTCTGTGAAAGTAATGATAATGATAAATATGACCAAGCATGCTTTTAAATAATAACAATAACAATAATAATAATAATAATGAAAAGAAATATTTTTATTTTGATTTCTATTAATAGTGCCTAAATACAACTACAAAAATTTGTAATGTTATAAATAAAATGAAACTAAAAAGCGTACACTAATAAATAAACTAGAATTAAAACTAAAATACTACATGTATTCATTATGTATGTATAATGAACCCCCTAAGTTTTTTCCTACACAAAATCAAAGTTGTTACTTACCTCTCCTTTAGAATGGCATTAGAAAAAGTTCATGCACATTAATAACATTTAAAGATAAACTAAATAGCACGATATTTTTTTACCCTAACAAAGATTCTAATGACTTTTAGTATAACAATGACAATGAAACAAAATTTAATTTAACAGTAAATGTTTTATATACAAAGAAAAGAAAATGATACTTTCACATATTAAAACTGAGTTTTAAATGAATATTTATATTAAAGTTTTAGATACAGTAGAACCTGGTTTTTACTTCGACAAAAATTTTTAAAATGATAGTACTTACTTGCATCTGTTTCTCGACGATCCACTTCGTCATACACATCAGATGCAAGCTCCTCCAGTAAATGATTTGGCAACTGGAAACAATCATTATTAAAATAATATTTATATTTAATTTAATTTAATACTACTCAACCAGATTAAAAATATTTACCATATGCAATTTATTTCTTGCTTCAAAGGCCAGTTCACTCCTTTCTAAAGTACTTGCCCATTCAGGAACAATCAGATGTTCACCATTTTTGTGATCAGGCTTTCGATTGCACAAAAAATAAGTCAATCTGTCAGTTACTTCATACATGCATTCAACCAGTCGGTCCGATAAATCTAAATGACCAGATAATCTAAAAAAAAAAAAAATTTGTTTAGTGATTATACTTTCAATTTGCTCTGAAATAAGTATAATTTATAAATTATTTAATTTACTTTGCTACTTCAGCCGGTGTATGACCACTAGAATCTACAATGCTGGGATTTCCACCGTTGGCAATGAGTAGTTCCAATTGAAAAGGTTGTCCTGCTCTAGCAGCTACATGTAAAGGTGATGTTCCTTTTTCCTTAAAATAAAAATTTAAAAATTTAAAATCTTTAAAAAAAAGTTTGAATGAAATTTAAAAAAAACTTTACACACCTTATAAAAGTAATTTGGATTAGCTCCTTGTGCAAGTAATCTTAGAGAGGTTTCCAGGTTGCCAGTTCTTACACTGCTGTGCAACTGTCTGCTGAGTTCCTCTTCACTACAAAATTCTTCTTTACAAGATCTTAAAACAAATTTTGAATCTTGATGTTTAGCTTTAATGAAATCAGCTTTAACAGGACTGTAAACAATTTTTTTATATTTTTTAATAAAAAGATAAAAAATTAAATAAATTAGATAAGTTTTAGTTCAAAAATGTATAACTAACTGTAAAGGATCCTTTGGAGTAGGCTTTCTTCTACTAAATTTTGAATTACTGGGGTCTAAAAGGGAATGCTCCCAAATACTGTTAGCTCCATTATCGTTCAATGTTCGAACCATCTGCATTAATAAAATTGTAGATTAAAATTTTAAAC
Source organism: Encarsia formosa (assembly GCA_038277355.1). Lineage (NCBI taxonomy): Eukaryota > Metazoa > Arthropoda > Insecta > Hymenoptera > Aphelinidae > Encarsia > Encarsia formosa. The sequence continues at coordinate 18,125,769 of CM076186.1, read as the reverse complement.
AAAAAGTAATGCAAATATTTGAAAAGAGATAAAATAAAAATTTTTTTTTCATATAACTTGCAAGATATACTTGGGTATACATTTAAGATACTATCTATGTATTACTAATATATTTACTCAAAAATCATATAATACTGTATCAAAAATAAAAGACAATAACTATAATTTTTCTAAAATGTATTAATCTTATTTTTAATGGAACGTTTACTTACATTTAACATATTTGTACTCCAAACTCCTTTAGTCAAAGATTTGATGTATGACACATGTCGACCTAGGCTTCGATGTATACTGCAACACTCATCACAGAGTAAAATAGCTCTATTCACTGAAGCCCATGCTGGCTCTAAAAAAATACAAAAAAATAAAACAAAATAAAATTTTTTTTCATCTTCAGTTTTAATTGGTTCATAATTTTATTAAAAATTAATTTGGTTTATTTAGAATGAATTTTAAGAAATGGAAAAAAAAAGAACATAAGTACTTGGCAGCACTTGGCAGTCATATCACTGATGAATCACTACTTGAATCTTATTAGTCAAAAAGCTGTTTTATTTACAAACTTGTAAAGGATTACATTGTAGTAAAAACTCACCAGGAGAACCACAGTCAGCACAGACATCGACGCTTGCACGGTTTTTAACTCGTGCCATACTTAAATCCTTCGGTAAATCCTGGAGGTGCTGTAAAATAACAACGCCCTTGTATGGCACCTCCTCGACTAGATTGAGGTGTGAGGTGAACTTACACTTAAAAAAACTCTTGCTCTCATTCACCTACTTTCGCGCATAATTAGTGGATACTATACACCGAAGGGCGACGCTATACAGGAGCCAAATAAAAACACGCGCATACACGCATAAGTTTTTCCCACCACCCTCACTTTCATACACGTCCCATCGTATCTATACTATACTGTGCAACTGAGCTCGCTACTCTCACTGGCCGGCCCAAGAGAGAAGTTTATTAATAAATTGCGCGACGCGGATGCGGAGGTTAGACGCGATTGGAGCACAGTCCACGCACTACGCAGAGTGCCGCTTCTCTCCACTCTCCAGCGCACTATTATACTTAGATAGATATTTTTGACATTTAAAAAATTTTAAAGTCTAAATTTGGGTAAACCCTGCTCACTACAGATATGAGTTAAGAAAGCGCGTTTATTTAGGGAACACTGTTTCACAAAATTTTATTCTTTTATTATATTTTCTATGATAAAGTTTTTTTTGGAGTTATAGAATTATTATAGTTTTTGTATGATATTACATAATATTATATTAGGGTAAATAATTTCTAAGCAGGAAAATTGTTCTCTTTGTTAGATTTATTTACAATAAAAGAGTAAGATGTTTCATAAATTATTTTACATTGATGATTTCATATCACAGTCTTAATTTTTAAAAAACCTTTTCAGTAACTTTATATTATACATATTCAAGCATTTATGATAGCTTTTAAAACAATTTGAATGCTCATTTTATCCGATGTTATTCCAATTTAGATCAAAAAATGAGTTCATTATTACATATCACATACTAACATTTATTAAAATTAACATTTATGCAAAGATTCGTCGTTTTTATTTTTACTTATTTCAAATCTGGTTGCCGAATTCGAGCTTCTCTATTTTCATTTTTTATATGGTTTTGCAATAAATCCATAACTTCATTTTTAAATTCAGGTGGAATTGGTTTGACTCCTGTGGCCCAATAATAAATATCCCAGTCATTTGAAGGTAAATTTATTAAACAATCATACTGATGAAGTAGGCTGTCATTGAAACCATCTAAATATTTACCGGCGAAAGTACTGAGAAGGAGACCATTTTCCAACATTCCTCTTTTACGAGATTGATAGAGTAGCCTAATAATAATAATAATAAAAATTAATAAATTATAATTCAAAAAGAATAAAATAGCCATTTTATAGAAATTTCAAAGTAACGTCTGGATATATTATGTACTTACCGTGCTCGTTTAGTTACGATAGTTTCTTCTTTTTCATAGTAAGGCACTGCATTTTGTTGAAATAATTCGTCAATCGGCTCTTTATTTTTTATTACACAAGTTGTCGAAACATTTCTTGTTTTTGTTATTACAGGCCAGAACTAAAAAATAAATTTGAGTACTTAAATTATTATAATGAAAAACAAACTACTACTGAAGATGGTGATTTTATCAAGTTTATTTACCAATGTTAAACTGCGCCGCAAAAGATTATTCATTTTTCGTTCGATCAGAGCACTATATGCAAGATAAATAAACAGACAACTGCGTCAAATTTTCGCAGCAGAAGATTTTTTTGCAGACAGCGCATACACCTTCATGGCGCAGGCGCAGCTAAATTAAATGCGGCTAATTTAAAGATGAAAATATTTTTTACTTTAATTTGAAGACTGAAAATAAAAATTATTAAATTTCTTTTTAGGTTTCCCAGCGTTAAAAAGCATAATATCAAAATTGTAGTTCTTTCGGTTTTAAACCAAAAAAAGTACACCGAGAGAAAAAAAGAGTGTCTGCTGACTTATAGGTTATGCCTGCTGCGCTAACCAGAGACTGTCATCTGCTCTCGCAAAATAGAGTATCTGGGGTGGAAATCGCCTCCTACTCAGCATCTCAAAGTTAGCAACTTTTTTTTTTTTTTTTAATTAAATTATATTCAAAAAATTACTAGTCAAGTGCGGCTGTTACTCTAAAAAAGAGTAGCTGGGGTGGAATTCTAGATCTACACGGAAAGACGGAGGCAGTGAGAATATCAGTGCCCCTTGCACACTCGGGGACGGTGTGGCATGCAGGCTGCGGGACTCTGCCTTGCAGGCTGATTTAGCCTGCAAAGCAGAGTCCACCGCACTGCACCGCTCCGCCAGGTCTGTAAAGTGCGCACCCAAGTAGTGAAATTTTCATATATTTTTTATGAAATCGATAGCGTTATTCAAAATAAATTGAAAGTATTCTTGGAGTTTTTTCATCGCAAACAATATTTTTTTTTTTAATCAACAATTAAAGTTGGGTGCCGAACGAAATTTTTGACCCACTTGTAAAGCCCGATAAAATGTGTTTTCCTATACAATTTTTTTTTATTAATCCGCGGGAGACCAGCGCAATTGGCACCCGTAAAAAAAACCTTGAAAAGTTAATTATTTATTAAAGAAACTTGATGTTAAAGTTATAAAGACTTAGGCGCATGCGCTTGACTGACTATACTGTAGCAAACTATAGCAACTAGCAACTGTTGCAGCAGCAGCCTGCGCATGTTGTGACTATGCTGCAGTGTTGCCTGCGTGCAGGCGCATTTTGGTTCGGAAGGCTTCTGAAAAAAAAAAAAAAATGTGTTGAGGTCTGTTCAATGTTTATTCAAGTAATAAATTTGTGCAACATTGCACGAAAAAGTCCGAAACTTTTTTTTTCGTGTAATGCTGATGATTTTTAAAAAGATTATACTATATGGTGCAGGAACCCTAAGATTCAAACAAATTAAAAAAAAAATTATGATAAAGTTACTCTTTATTCTTTGTTACAAACAAAAAGTTTGAGGAAAAAGTGCAAAGATCCGAGCAGTCAAAAAAAAGGGTAATCTTACTATTTATAAATATTACAAAACTAATCTCACTCGATCTGTTTATGACATCATATGTGATCCATGTGATACCAAACCCTTGGAAATTCAGATTATAGAACTGTTTTTTAATTTTTTGCTAACACACCTCCTGCTTTTAACTGATCCATGAACTCCATTGAGTGATTATTTTTAAATACTTTTGTTAATATTTCTATTTTTGTAAAATTTCAATTTAAAACTTAAAAAAAAAAAAAAAAATACTATATTATTCCCGCAGGCTAAATCGAACCCTCGAGCCTAAGGGAAATATACTATTTTTCGTCCTTCTAACCGAAAACAAGGGGCGAAGTTGAGATTTTGAGGTTAGAAGGACGAAAAGTTATTATATTAATTTTAGGTATTTAAATTTGAATATTCAAACTTTAACTTTTGCTTTTTACCAAGCATATATCACAAATCAAATGCCTTTATTTTGACTTCTATTACTTGGTGGTTGTACTCAGAGTTGACCAAGTATCCGAAGTTGAAATTTCGGATCTTTTAGGCTTTCAAAAAGTATCCGAAAAAAGTATCTTCGGATACTTTTTAATTTTTTAAAGTATCCGAAAAAAGTATTTTCGGATAAAGAATAAATTTCATGAAAGTATCTTCAGATACAAGATACATTTCGAAAGTATCCGAAAAAGTACCTTTAGATACTTTAAAAGTATCCGAAAAAGTATCTTCACATACTTCAAAAGTATCCGAAAAAAGTATCTTCGGATACTTTCGTTTTTTTGAAAAATCATCTTTGGATACTTTTTTTTTGAAAAATTATCTTGGGATACTTTTTAAATTTGAAAAGTGTCCGAAAAAAAAAAAAAAAATTTCTACAAACGTGATCGGAAATTGTTTGGGATGCTCTAATGTATGCTAAGGATTATAAAATGATTCCAAGTACTCCATTGTATCTAATTTTTTGCAAAACAAAAAAAAATTACTTTTTGAGCTAACTCTTGAAATCAATCACCGTGCTTCGCTACAATTAGCTTCCGATGGATACAATTAGCTTCCGATGAATGAAATTTGTAACAAACTTTTTGATATTTTAATCGGATAAACAATTGAGATTCTCTACAGACGCTTACGCATAAATGGTGGGAAAATTAAAACTAAATATTCAACATAATGCAAGATCTTGTCAGATACTTTTTAATTTTTTCGTTAATTTGAATTTCAGAGTTTGATTATTAACATTTACAGTGCAGATTCTTTATAGATCAAATAAAATTCCACATGAGGAATTTCATACGGTTAAAAATAATGTTTTTGGTGACTTGGAAATACATTCGATCGTATTTTCCGAACGCATCCCCTCCGAAACTCTTGAACCGATTTTGAGGCATATTAGGGCAGTACTCGTATAAAAGAAATATGATTGTAAACATTGGAGTAAATATGAATTTTCAATTGGTTTAACTTATGTAGCATTCTCTCGAGTAAAAACTTTAAGTGGGTTACTGATCCCATGTGATAAAATTATTCTTGGTCCATACATAGACTATGTATGGCCATTTATACATAATCTACCCCCAGGAATGAGCATACATGGTCTATGTATAGACTGGATATGAATGAGTAAAAAAAAAAAATTTATGATCGAGCCACAAGTGAAACTAACTTTAAAAAAGCTGTTTTTAAAGAATCATTTTTTCTTAATTTTTAAATTTTCACTTAATTGTATCTAACAAGTCAACTTCAAGACCTATTTATGTTTTTACCCTCAGGTGGTTAATTTTAATTAACCATTTAATTTTGATCGTTTGCAAAAGATAAAGAACAACAACTCGATGATAGCTCGATGAGATGAATTACAAAAGTTATGGAGTCTGACTACTAATAATTAATTGAGATTAATAAATTTCATGGCTTCTGGAGTTCTTTTTTAAATTAAAAGTCCTGAAGACCGATCACATTATAATATAATTTTGTACAATTCCTGAATAGATGTTTAATTTGATTTTTCGATTAATCATTGCTATACTTCATTTTATTTACGAAAACGGCACTAAATTCTATTAAACTTACATTGGATAACATCCATTACAATTCTTGATAAATCTTGTGGTGAGCTTCACATGGCATTGTGAGGGTCAGCTCATTAAAGCTCCATAAATCTAGCTTGCCTCGCACATGCGGGGACTACCCATGCCATTAAGCATACTTAGAAAAACTGAAATGTAATGATCTCGGAAATCTGCTCCACCTTATTTAAAGAACAAGAGGTCTATTGTACGTCTATAGTGTATTGTGTCTACTTTTAAAAATCTACTCCACCCACTTCTACAAAAGTTTCGCATCGGCTGTCGGTGCACCTGCTTGCAGGCACGTGCATCCAAGAATTCTGAGATTTTTTTTACGTCTATGTTATTTATTTGTATAAAATGCTCACACGCCCTCTGGATTTTCGAATGCAGTAACGAAAAAGTTAATAAAAAAAATGTATATAAAAATCAATTGCTCTCTATGCTCGTTCACGATATTTTGACAGCAGAACTTCGGTAAGTTCTGCTGTTTGTTAGCTTACTGATATGTTACGGGACCAGATTGGACGTGACCAAATTTTAGGAAAATGTAGGAAAAAAATTTAAACGCACAAACGTATTGTTTGAGTATTAAATTATATTTTTATAGACATATTTCAAATCACGTGTACTCAACCTTCATTAAAAAAGTCATAAATACGCAAAATCAACTGTTGTGTTTTTGGTTCATAACTTTTATTCTAAAAAAGTTATGGACCTCAGGTTAAGTTTAAAAGCTTCATTTTACCATAATAAATAATTTCTTACAGTTTAAAGTATGTCAGTTGAAAATCTATTGAGTTATGCGCGAACTTACGTGCAGATGGTTTTGGTTAAAATTTCAAAAAAATCAAAATTAACGTTTTTGGTCATAACTTGTTTTCTAATGCAGTTGTAGACCTCCAGTTGGGCTTAAATCCTTTATGAAAATTTACCTAGCAATTCTGCAAAATTTAAAATAAAATGGTTAAAAATTTTCATTTTTGACAAAATAATTACTGTCTTGAGTACACCGGAAGATTAGTTTTACGATTTGTAAAACTTAATGAATTGAAGATATCGATAAAAAAATTTATTAAATGAAATTTTCTCATTAGACAAGTCCTTATCAAAATAATAATCATGTAGTTTTAGTGTTGAGATAGACTGTATAAGATTTTTTTTTTTTTTTTAACATTTATATTAATGTAATAATTATGAATAGATTATCAAAGCATTTTTTATAAATTTATAGCTTTGTTCAAATTGTTTGTTCAATCATTTAGCGTATATATTTTATAATTGTAAATATTAATAAATAATCTTTTAAAACTTTGACTAACAATTATTGATTCAATTTTTGACATAAATTTACAAGCTTTTGCTTTTTTAACAAAAAGCAAGAAAAGTAATTCAAATAAACACGAAAGCATGAGCTGTGAAGACTGGACGTCCTTTTTCAGGTTTCGATCCATTAATAAAATTTGAAAAAACACCATTTTACCTCGTCCGGTGAAATTTTTATTTATAAAAAAAAAAAAAAAAACTATAATTAGTTTATTTTTATACAAAAATTCTATAGACTTTTAATTGGTAAACTAGATGAGTAAATAAATCCAATTGCAACAGTCATTTAAATTGCATTTACATTTGATTACAGCAAATTACTATAAGAAGTGACAGCTTCAGGAAAAATTCGTTTAATACGCTTACCGTGAATTTTCAATACAAAGGCTTTGCATCTAGATTTACAATTCAAAATTTTACTTAATAAACTGAACAATTAGTAACGTTGAGAAGGAAAGAGTGAGTTCAGCGGTCAGGTCAAAATTATCCTCACTTGAGCAATATCTGTGGTGTATTCAAGTAGTCTACCCTGCAGTGTTACAGTGTTTGACTGCTGAAGACGTTGCATTATTTTTTCATTTCTTTTTTTTTTTTTATATCTTATTTTTTTCTGTTTGTCTTAATAAATTAGATTTAGTTGAAGATTCAAAGCTTTTGCACGGAAGAAGCTGGCAAATCATTTCAAAGGAATATCATACTAATGGAAAACAAGTAAGTAGTTAGCTCAATAAAATAATTTTAGTAGACAATGAATTATACAGTTTTACAGCCACTTGGTTTTTCTATTTGAGAAATAATCATATAAACAATTTTTATAATCAACCGTTTTAGACCGAAATTCAATTTAGAATTTGTTAGATTTTTTTTTTATTTCTTATACTCTGTCTACTCTTGCGAGTGGCCACTAGACGAAATTATTTGTAAAATTCAAAATTATAGCTTAGTTCATCGGGGTAAGAACAATGTCGTTAATAACAACATTTATGAGTATCTGGAAACTGTCGGGTATCATGTGAAATTCAAAATAAAAATAAATTCATTTATTAAGAACAATATCAGTATCAGAGAACTATGGCTTTTATAACTCGATAACCTTTCACCAAAAGTACACTATGAGGTGCGTCATAAAAAGTTAAATAAGAAGTAAAAAGAAATTTTTAATTATGATGGTAAAATTATTATTAATTTAACATAAACATTAACCAATCAGCGTGATTTATGCAAAACTGTGGGAGGGTCTAAATACTGAGAGGCAGGACCCTTTTTCCCGTGGTTGACCCTTCCTCAAGGAAGAATTTGCGTGGAAAAATTAGTTATTATGTCTGGGAAACATGTGGTGAGCGCGTGTTAAATTCTAAAAAAATTTTTTCATAATACGAAAGTGAATTTTTTTTTTTTTAAAGCATTATTTTCGTTGGATAACGACGATCCATAGCAAATTTGAATTACAGTTTTAGCTTGAAAATTGAGAAAATTAAGACGATTAATCACGTTGCGATTATTTCGTTTATAATTTTTATTCAATTCATAGCTCAGCCATTTATGATCGTACGATTACGATTCAAGTTTCTTTGGGATCGTCGTTTTGAAAAGAATGAGATTACCTTATTAAAAAATGTTTATCTTCAATTATTATAAAATTTAAAATTCTTGCTCTAATCCCTAAAACAAATAGAGCCTCCCCTTTCTTAGCTTTATCCAGAGCAGATCAGTGATGCACCGGGGGGCCCCCCCGACAGACCCATACCAACGCAGCCGCTTGCGGCCCTGTCCCTCTGGATAAAGCTGAGGCTCTATTTGTTTTAGGGATTAGAGCAAGAATTTTAAATTTTATAATAATTGAAGATAAACATTTTTTAATAAGGTAATCTCATTCTTCTCAAAACGACGATCCCAAAGAAACTTGAATCGTAATCGTACGATCATAAATGGCTGAGCTATGAATTGAATAAAAATTATAAACGAAATAATCGCAACGTGATTAATCGTCTTAATTTTCTCAATTTTCAAGCTAAAACTGTAATTCAAATTTGCTATGGATCGTCGTTATCCAACGAAAATAATGCTTTAAAAAAAAAAAAATTCACTTTCGTATTATGAAAAAATTTTTTTAGAATTTAACACGTGCTCACCACATGTTTCCCAGACATAATAACTAATTTTTCCACGCAAATTCTTCCTTGAGGAAGGGTCAACCACGGAAAAAAGGGTCCTGCCTCTCAGTATTTAGACCCTCCCACAGTTTTGCATAAATCACGCTGATTGGTTAATGTTTCTGTTAAATTAATAATAATTTTACCATCATAATTAAAAATTTCTTTTTACTTCTTATTTAACTTTTTATGACGCACCTCATAGTGTACTTTTGGTGAAAGGTTATCGAAACGCCCTGTATATCGCAAAGTAGTTCACGTAAATAATTGTGTCATAACAAAATTTTTGTAAAATTATCCGTGTACGTAAATTGAAATACCCTGGTTCATTTTTGTAACTTATTTTCAGCGTACAGTTCTCATTGCAGACAAAGTTTTAATTGAATAAAATAAAAGTTCAATCTGCTCAGAAATTTGACTTCCATGTAATAATTTGTCTGTTGTTTTTATAGGTAAGCAAATAGTTTTATTCATTTTACTACAATTTATTTTAAGATTTTCTTTAAAATAAATAATTTAAAAAAAAAACCATTTTTTACAGATTACACGTCAGAAATGATTTCAAAATTAGATCCTTTAACTTTTTCTATAAAAATAGATGGGGATGATTGGAAATTGATTAAACCAGTTTGGACGCCTGAAAATGATCGAATGGAATTACGTCTTAAAAAAGATTGGACTACAGTATTTAATACGAAAATTAGTCAAAAAAAAAAACTTCCATGTCCTTTTAAATTTAAAAAACAAAAATTTTTTAAAAGGGATGGGTACCCGTATTTTAAATGTTTTGGGAATTGTACGTATTTTCGGTGTGGTCAACCAATTGAAGGAGTTTGTCAAGAAAAACAAAGCGATGATGAACTCGAAATTGTTTTCAAATGCAGAAATACCTGTGGCATTGACCACAAAAGAGCATGCATTCGCTTAAAAGGTGCTGCAAGAGATGTAGCTAAAAATGATGCACTTACAATGGGGCCCACGCAATGTAAAACATTAAAAGCAAACACCCATTTGAACGATTCAGGTGGAGATTGTATTTTATTGAATAAAACTTCCGTTTACCGAGTTGCATTGCAAGAGAAAAAAGATGAAATTTTGAACTTAAAAAATTTTCCAGGTAAACCAATAGAGTCTATTCTTGCAATGGCAGATAAATTTAAAGAAATTAGAAAAGTAAATCCAGTACCTTTTTTTGTATATTATTGGAGTGATAATCAACTTGAGCTTTGGAAAGAGGCCCACAATCATGGACAATTTGTATCTATAGACGCCTCTGGAAGCTTAGTGCAACGTGCTGAAATTTACGGCAAAAAAAAAAGTTCCACACCTATGCTTTACGTTATCGTAACTCAATTTGAAAACAAAATATTTCCAATTAGTCAAAATTTAAACACTGAGCACTGTACTAACTCAATACGCGCTTGGCTCACGGAGTGGCTTTCACTAGGAGCACCAATTCCCAGAGTATGCGTCGTTGACTGTTCTATGGCCTTATTGAATGCTGCAAGTTTATCATTCAATAAACTAGACTTTTCAGAGTATCTAGATAAATGTTTTAACATAATTATGGGCTTAACAAATGAAGATTTACCGAAATGCTTAATAAAACGTGACCGTGCACACTTGATTAAAAACATAACTAGATTAAAAATATTTCAGAATCGAATCTGGACGACAAAAGATCTATACGTACGTGCCATTGGTTTTTTATTAACTGTAAGTAGTATTAATATTTTTAGAGATGTCATAACTTCAATTTTTGTTTTATGCGAAAGTCAATGTATATGCGAAAATCCGGATCCTAAAAAAGATTGTCCAGCTAAACATTTGTCATACTTGGAAAACAGTATTGGAACTTTTGAGTACAAAACTTTTTTCAATTTAAGTGATAAAGAAGAACATGGATTAGAAGAAAATCCACAACACCATCTGAGTATGGAATCTCTAGAAGAAGAAAATAAAGGCCATTCCAGTAATTTAAAAAATTATATTAATGGAATTTATGAAGATTCTAAGAAAAAAGCATCCCAAGAAGCTTGCGGAGAGTCTTGTCGTGGCAACAGTTATTATTTACCAGAACTGTCAAAATATTTAATAGTTTTATTCATTCAATTTTTAGCATGGACAAATATTCTGAATCCTTACTTTGGTGTCATTACTGAGTTAATAACTTCAGCAAGATCCGAGTGTTTCTTCAAAATTTTAAAGCATGATTTCAAAAATAAAAATGCAGTTACAGCAAATCGATTTTTATTGAAGAATTTACCAATCATTAGTGGATTGACAAAAATTGGAAGAAATGCATTTAAAATTTTCCAGCCCTCGTTCAATAAAATACCAGTTAAAAATCTAAATTTAATGAATGAAACGATGATTTCTGAAGCTACCACTGCAATGTACAAAAATTGTAAAGTAACTGAAAAAACAGTCTCGGAGTCAGATGAACAGCTTTCTAAAGAGCATAAGAAAAAACTTGGAACAAGAGTTAATGTTAAAAATGGTTCAATTTTAGGTACGGTTTGTGTCTTTATTAATAATGAAATTAAAAATCTAACTTTTTATAATACATGCCCTTTCGATAGTATTTTTGAAATATTTGTCAATATTTATTTGGATAGTACAAAATTTAAAAATCATGTTAACCAATTTAACGGCAAAAGTCCAAATAAATTTATAAATTTGATATTTCGATACATCAGAAACTTGTACTCGATCGATTTTTTTGAAAAAGAAAGACCTAAAATTCTATATCCTTTGTATTGGAATGGTGAAAATCAAATTTATTGTACCGATAATGCTGAAAGAGCATTAAAAAAATTAATGTCATCTTTTCCAAGTTTCCGTATGAAGTATAATTGTAATTGTGGATATGAATATAGCTCTGTTGAGTATGTAACTAGTTTATCATATGATCAGTTTTATGATAACAGATTAGAAAATTTGAACGTTTCACTTTCTGAAGTTTTTGAAAACAAATATAATTATTGTCGAGAATGTTACAAGAAAACTTGTCTTATTAGTTATGATCTTTTTCATTATTTATGTGTTGACGTTGAAATTTTTTTCGAAGAAAAAAGAATTGAAAAAATTCGAGAGAGAAAACAAGGTGCAGTTTTTCGAAAGGCTGATCTAAATTTAATTCCTCAACGATTAAATATAAAAAACAACACGTACGAATTGAAAGGAATTATTTGCTTTTCCGGAGAAGGTATAGATGAAAAAACTGTCGTTCATTACAAATCCTACAGCAAATCATCAACCGATAAAAACTGGAAATTGTATGATGGACTTGAAAATTCCATCATCAACGTCCAAAACTTACCTGATGAGAAGATATCTTTAATATTATATTCGCTAGTTTAAAATAATGACTTTTTTTCAATAAAAAATGTAAAAAAATGTATATATTTTTCTATAAAGTTTTCAAAAAATAAAAAGAACTATTAAAAACTTAATCAAGTATATTTATATTTAATCCCTCTTTATACTTCCTTACTCTGCCTTATAATGACGAACGATAATCGAATGTCAGAATAATAGAATAATTAATATAGTTTAAACCTAACTTTTACAAAAAGTTAAAAAATTCATAGAAAATTAAATAAAACTACAAAATATCGTTTTGGATTCACTACGATAAATCTAAGTCGTCTGCTATGAAAAAGCCTTATACAAAGGGATAGTACATTTTGATACTGGTGCGACGTCATCGTTTAAAGGCATCGAAGGCCCTAGCAATGACACTGTACCTGTTGCATAATATACTTTTTTTACAATAGTTATTTAAATAATTGGGAATAACATTCAAATTAATAAAAAAAAATTTTTTAGAATGGGAATTTTTTGATATTGATGGCGAAAATCATTGCATATTTACTTTAAAGATTCTCCTTCTTTCTTGATGCTGGTGGCAATTCAATAAGATTAATAATCTGATGGAGTATTAAATAATGATTGCGCTTGCGCGCTAAGAGATTAGATTAGATTAAATAAATTTTATTTATTGTACATTATTTTGTACAAACTTCCAAGTAATACAAAATATATAAAAGTAGCATAAATTAACAAAGTAAGTAAATAAATAAATTATAATACAAGTAAGTAATACATAATGGAATAGTGACTGAGTTACAAAAATAATTTTTCTTAAGACACAATGCTGTCAGTAAGTTTAAGTATAAGTAACACCTATAAATTAAATAACGAAAACTTGTATCATAAACAAAGTTCAGTTGTAACCACACATAGTATGTCAATGGGTATTTGTCATCTCATTAGTGTAGTAATTTCATTGTAAAAAATTAACAATCAGATAAAAATAAAGAGATGATTTTCTAAAATAATGATTCCTGATAAAAAATTTAATCTTCTTTTACGTAAATTATTACTGCTACTTTAACTTGATCTGTTACTGAAACCTTTGCCGATCTTACATCTATACTCTGCTTCTTTATCCAATCATCTGAAATTTTTCTTATATAAGCTGTGTAAGTAAATTCACTTCCAACCTTTTCATAAGCAACTACTCCAACTAGATTAAATGATATTTCGCAGATTCTAATACTTCTGGGAATGGTATTTAACGCAATAATATCCTGTGTGTGTTGTAAGTCGAGGGCTAGATACACGCCAAATTCATATTTTGGTTCAACAGTTGCATTGCAGTCAATGCAACATCTTTTCATAAAAATACAATCATTAATTTCTTTTTCTATAGATGGTATTGTTACACACTTTTCTTTTAAAAATATTTTTAGTGAATTGCGGTGGTTTTTATAATACTTATTACACATTGTACAAGATACTTCCTCTGTTATCATACAGTGACTGCCCAACATTTTACTGTAAAAAGTACTGCAAGTGTCGATGCATGTAACACGATCTCCGGTTATTTCACAATAATTTACAAAGAAAATTGCTCGAGTTTTGTAATATAAAGACAAGTTTTTAGCTGTACAAATTTTTAAAAAAAGTCTAAAAAAACACATGTCCTTAAGACAATTACATACTTCATTATCACAAATATTGTAGTAATTATTAACGTATTTACAAGCAAAAATAAAAATTTCACTAATAGAGTCCATTATTGATGTATCGTTCATAACATATTCTTTTCTGTTCACTTTTTTTCCACCCATGCCTTTGCCATTTTTCAAAAAAAAATCACCCGATCCTTGCTGGTTTTTTGTTACGGCTTGTTTGTGAAGAATTTTCATATTACATGGATTTACATATAATCCTTTTTTATTTCTTGCAGAAACAGCTTGAGTGTCGACCGAGACTACATTTTTAAATACGCAAGCAGATATATCAGGAGAGTATGAAACAAGATTTTCAATCTCAATTGTCTCAGATCCTTCTTGTTTTTTTTTCTTCGCAGGAGGACTTTCAGCCAGAACAGTGTTTTTACTTTCAAACACATTTAGTAAAATTTGATTTTCATTCGGAGAGTAACTGGATTTTTTTTTAGAATTAAGAAAGTTTTGATTTTCAGTCAACGTGGGAGTATCATTTAATCTTATTTTTTTCTTTACTGGATTCTCAGAATTTGTCATTGTCAAAAAAGTAGTTCCCACAGAAAATGTATTTGGCTTGACCAGATTATTTTTTTCAAAAATTTTAGCAGAAGTTTCAGGAAATAATGTGGAAAGATTTTCAATTTTATTTGTTTCAGGAGGGTAATCATGCAATCTTTTTCTTTTGTTTACAGTACAACTTTTAGATTCAACCAGGACTGGATTTTCATTTTTAATTTTATTTACTTCAAAGGTATCATCGAACGTTTTAGGGGGAAAATCAAAATTATTTTCAATTTTATGACTGTCATTAAAACTTTCAAAGTTTATTTTTGATGAATTAGGAGTAGAATGTTTAGTCAAAGTTATTTCGTTCTTGTTTAAAAAAAGATTGGATACTTCTGGTAGTACAAAACTGTTTGAATTATTTTGATGTAACGTTGCATTAAGTGAAAAATTCGATTTTTGTAATTTTTCAGTTTCAACAGGATTTTTAGATATCAAAATAGGAGTATTATTTTCACCGAAAATATTCAACTCTTGATTATTTTTTACAGTACTATGTGCTATTTTGCTGATACTTGAGGAAAAAAGTTGCTCATCTTGATGTGAACCATTTGATGTATTTAATTCTAAATCTAACTCAAAGCCGTCAGCAGTTTGATTATTTAATGATAAATCACGGTTAGCTAATGTTTTAATTTTGAGATTATCGTTTTTTCCTTTCCAATTTTCTTCATTGTTTAAATAATTATGATTTGCAGTTCTTACATATTTATTAATTTTTTTAACAAGCGGCTTGGAGTTTCTATATTCGAACAATTCTTTTCTACATTTTTGAGCAATAATCTTGGTTTCTTTTATGTGAATTTTAATGAATTCCGATGCAGTTGATGGAGTTTTTTCATTATTCGACAAAATAGAGACATGTTCTTTGGCTGCGGAATATAAAAAGTTAAAATTATTACTCACTTCATCGAGGATATTAGTCCATGATGGAAATACTTGCAGCAACTTCTTGCCAAATTGTTCATACCAAAGTTTAGAGAAAAAAGAATTAGGTTTATTGTTTTTCTGAAGTTGTTTGCCCATTTCAGGTAGTTTTGTTTCAGAAATTTTGAGAGCTTCCAATTCTATTGTATCGATAAATTGTGTCAACGGACGCGATGGTGCACTGTTTAAATAAAATGAAACGTCTTTACATTGCAGGTGAGGTGAAATTAAACTGACATCTTTTTCATTTAAGTTGGTTAGAAAAAATTGTAATTTTTCTTTAATATCATTTTTTTGGAACTTTGATTCCAGACCAGATAAAATTCCTAGTGTTATTGGAGTTTCGAAAGGAGTTAAGATAACGACTAAGATATCACGAACTAAGTTTTTAAAATCTTTCACATTCTTGATAGAACTTAACGAAATAATACATTTGGTTAAAAAAATCTGTTGAGCCTGAGTCATTTTCTCTGACATGTTAAACATGTAGTCCTTCATTGACAGTAAAATACTCATAATATCAATTTGTATGAGAACTGTTGGCAACAATGTTTCTTCTTCATTTATGGATTTAAAATATTTTAAATTTAATTCAGAGAAAGTGCAATGATTAAAAGCAAGAGCTGCGGCGTTGAGAATTACATCAGAGTAAGTCAATACTAAACGATCAGGAGTTTTATTTTCTAGTAAAATTTTATAGAAAAAATCAATCATAAATTGAGTGTTGAATTCTTCAGTTATGCATTGCATAATATTTGTCGTACAATTTTCAATTTTCATTGCGAAAACTATCGTAAATACATTATTGCTTGTGTAACTTCTCATCTTAGTCTTTTGGATCAAATCATTAAATACTAACAGCATCCCAGGAGAGTTTGTTAATTTAGTCAAATCTCTACAAAGATCAATTTGTTCCGGTAATTGATAAATTACCGAAAAACTTTTGGCACAAATATTTTTCAATACATTATTATATTCAACTGAATAATACATTTCAAGAAGTAAGTCATATTGATCAACTAATAGTGCTTCTTTCATAAAGTTTTCGTTAATCGCTTGGTTAGTGGACTTACTTGAATAGTTTTTTAAAATTCCGAACTTCACATTTTTTAATTTTTCTAAAACAAGGTGTCTATTTTGTGAAAGAAATTGGTGTAAGTTATGAATTTTAATACGATTTTGGAACTTTTTCCTAGCCTCTCTCCAAATTGCATGTGTTTCTCTTTTCAAATTTTTGTGTTCATCAAATATCGATAGATCTTTGAGAACTTCAAAGATTTCGGTAGGACTAAATACTGCTCTTGGTGGCATAATGAACTTGTTAAATTGATTGATTTTGCTAGTATCCTTAAAACTAAACAAATCAAATGTATCCAAAACTTCCTGTCATTGTTACAGCACCAGAAGGAAAATCTGGAAAGAAATGAATACAATTTTTTTTTTAATGAAAATAGTACATTCATGCTTAAAGTTACAAGTTATTATGCTAAATAACTCTTGAAAAAATACAAATTTTTATAATTTATTTAAACTCAAAAATAAAGGTAAGAAATTAAATTTTTTAAGTCAAAAATTCTGTTATAAAATTCATAATAGAAAATAATAAATGATTTCAAAAAAATTATTAAATAACTTATAAAAAGTTACTACGTAAATACACTCGTATCAAACTCTGCTTTACGTAACGAACTAAATTGATTTTATAGTTTCTTTTTGAAGTGGCAGTGTGGCAAAAAAATATATTTAATCGACTGTTTAATAACAAAAATGTAAATATTATTACTTATGAGCACCAAAATATTTTTTAGATATAAATAAACTAAACCAACTGATTGTTAATCGATATAAATAATAAAATCAGATTAAACATTATAAAAACTCACCTGATTTTCTTCAAATAGATAAACTTTTTTCAGAAGCTCTATTCTTTATAGAGGGTTTAGCAGAAAATAAACATTCATCAAAATGAAACTGGCTTTAATGCTTGTTTAGAATATTTTCTTTCAGTAATTTTTTTCTTTTTTTTAATATACCACGATTTTAGGCGATACTTTATAAGTTATTATTACCTCAAAACCAAAAGTATAAGCAAAAATTTTGAGCTCTCAGAGTAAATTGGTTTAGACTGCCAGCTATGTTGAACTAGCTCTAGTTGAAAGATACTGGAGGCAATGTTTTGAAGTGTTTGCGTGTCTGTCGTCTACTGGCAGGAGGAGCTGTACGTTCAAATCATCCAGGTAAACAGAGAGAAGGATTTGGTTCACACCATTGTCGAATTGTATAACTAAAACTTAACGACGTTCGGAAAGAGCCAAAACACACGTCCAAAACGAATTATGAAACAATGGGGAACATCCCCAGGCTGCCTGCAGCTGGGACACAGGTAGGTGATTAGTACAGGCCGTAATGTCGGTGGGAGGGTCAGTTCAGTTCAGAAAACTAACCAGGGCGAGGATAGGTATTTCAGTTTACCTGCCCAGACTTCAAGTTGTACAAAACCAAGATGAAATTATTTTCAAATTAGCTGTATTTAATGTTTATTTAAAAGTTTCTTTCTTAGGTTTTTAGGTGCGACCAGCTCCAGAGGAGTGAGGAGGAAGTTTTTTGAAAACGAGTTTCGTTTTAAATAATTCAGTTTCAACGTAGGATTGATTACATTTATATTATTTACTTTAATTTGATATTTTGTAAATTTACAAATACAATCCTTAAGGATTAAAAACGAATTCTTAAAAATTCTTGAAAATTTAATGTTTCTGATGCTTGAAAAAGAGTGACTGAATGCACTTTTTTTTCTTCTTAGATTCATACTCTAACCGCTTTTATAAGCAATTTTTTTTAACCCTTTTTTAAAAAATACTTAATCAACTTTGAATTTTTAATGCCGGAAAAGTAGTGTTACCGAAACTTTATCGGAATAGCTGTTTAATCATTCTTTTTTAAGGTCCCTGCAAAAAACTGGATTCTAAAGAATTATAGAAATTTTCAAGAATGTGCTTTTGATGAACCTATGGATCAGATTTTGGTGATTTTGCAAAAAATTTAATTAGAAAAGAGGAGCGATGAGATAGATAGGCATCACAAGCATGTAGTACTAAGTATAGGTAGTTACAATTAGCTTCTGATGAATACGTAAATGTGCAATGATAAATAAATACATTTTTTTTTAAATATAAGGATGAATACTATTTGTATGTAAATATTTCTTGCAACATCTTTTAATATTCTAAAATTGAAAGAAAAGAAAAATGTAGATTATCAATTTCTATAATATAAAAAACAAGGTAATCATAAAATTTGTCTCTGTTCACTAAAAAATCTTTTTTTTCTTATGCAAATTTGTCTTATAAAAATAATTTTTTAAGATATAAAAAACTTTGAATTGAGATCATTTTAAACAACAAATTTGTCTCGCTACAACTCTTGCATTAACGTGTGAATAAGTCGCAATAAGTTGCGCGACTAAATTATAGAAACATATTTACGTATTCATCGGAAGCTAATTGTAGCGAAGCACGGTGATAGATTTCAAGAGTTAGCTCAAAAAGTAATTTTTTTTGTTTTGCAAAAAATTAGATACAATGGAGTACTTGGAATCATTTTATAATCCTTAGCATCCATTAGAGCATCCCAAACAATTTCCAATCACTTTTTTAGAAATTTTTTTTTTTTTTTCGGACACTTTTCAAATTTAAAAAGTATTCCAAGATAATTTTTCAAAAAAAAAGTATCCAAAGATGATTTTTCAAAAAAACAAAAGTATCCGAAGATAATTTTTTCGGATACTTTTGAAGTAGGAGAAGATACTTTTTCGGATACTTTTAAAGTATCTGAAGGTACTTTTTCGGATACTTTCGAAATGTATCTTGTATCTGAAGATACTTTCATGAAATTTATCTTTTATCCGAAAATACTTTTATCGGATACTTTAAAAAATTAAAAAGTATCCGAAGATACTTTTTTCGGATACTTTTTGAAAGCCTAAAAGATCCGAAATTTCAACTTCGGATACTTGGTCAACTCTGAGTACAAACACCAAGTAATAGAAGTCAAAATAAAGGCATTTGATTTGTGATACATGCTTGGTAAAAAGCAAAAGTTAAAGTTTGAATATTCAAATTTAAATACCTAAAATTAATATAATAACTATTTTCGTTTTTTTTTTTTTTTTTTTTTTTTTAAGTTTTAAATTGAAATTTTACAAAAATAGAAATATTAACAAAAGTATGTTCAAATAATCACTCAATGGAGTTCATGGATCAGTTAAAGGCAGGAGGTGTGTTTGTAAAAAATTAACAAAAAGTTCTATAATCTGAATTTCCAAGGGTTTGGTATCACATGGATCACATATGATGTCATAAACAGATCGAGCTTGAGATTAGTTTTGGAACATTTATAAATAGTAAGATTACCCTTTTTTTTGACTGCTCGGATCTTTGCACTTTTTCCTCAAACTTTTTGTTTGTAACAAAGAATAAAGAGTAACTTTATCATAATTTTTTTTTTAATTTGTTTGAATCTTCGGCACTTTTTCCTCAAACTTTTTGTTAGTAACAAAGAATAAAGAGTAACTTTATCATAATTTTTTTTTTTTAATTTGTTTGAATCTTAGGGTTCCTGCGCCATATAGTATTATCTTTTTAAAAATCATAGGCATTACACGAAAAAAAAAGTTTCGGACTGGTTCGTGCAATGTTGCACAAATTTATTACTTGAATAAACATTGAACGGACCTCAACACATTTTTTTTTTTTTTCAGAAGCCTTCCGAACCAAAATGCGCCTGCACGCGGGCAACACTGCAGCATAGTCACAACATGCGCAGGCTGCTGCTGCAACAGTTGCCAGTTGCTAGTTTGCTACAGTATAGTCAGTTAAGCGCATGCGCCTAAGTCTTTATAACTTTAACATGAAATTTCTATAATAAATAATTGACTTTTCAAGGTTTTTTTTACGGGTGCCAATTGCGCTGGTCTCCCGCGGATTAATAAAAAAATAATTTTATATGAAAACATATTTTATCGGGCTTTACAAGTGCTTCAAAAATTTCGTTCGGCACCCAACTTTAATTGTTGATTAAAAAAAAAAATATTTTTTGCGATGAAAAAACTCCAAGAATACTTTCGATTTATTTTCAATAACGCTATCGATTTCATAAAAAATATATGAAAATTTCACTACTTGGGTGCGCACTTTACAGACCTCGCTCCGCCCCCCGCTATCATGATTAGCTAATTGAATAGAGCGAGTATCTTTTTATATTTAAACTAATAGGTAATCAATTCTAACTGTTAATATGCAGTTATAATATTAAAATATTGAACTTTCGGTAATCGAAGGATAAATAGATTGTTTGTGCGAAGAAAAACCTTAACCTGTCGATACGCAAAGGGATGAATTAAAAATTTGGGAAAAATATGTTAATCTGATTTATTGGGTAACATCTCATCAAGATTTTTAAGTTTGATTTTTATCTGATTTTTTTCTCAGTACCTTTTTTGTGACTATAAATCAGCAGATTTCCGGATAAGGTTTTTTTTTTACACGGGCAGTTGAAATGTACACGTGTATATTATTTACGTGAAAATTTATACTTAAAAGAGCTAAAATAGATACTTACAAACTCAAAATATACTTAGATAAATCAAAATATTGAAGTCAGTAGACTGTATAATTTTACAAATAATTAAAAAATTATCGAATATTAGTTGAATTTTACAATTAGTACTGTATCGATACAGCCAAAAAATAAAAAAATGGCGAAAATTAGTTCTTATTAACTAACCATGAGAAAAGATAATTTATATGATGGCATTTGAATGAAAAATTATCTTATTATCATATATTAATGTCAATAAATTATTGTTAGTCCGAAGTACACGAACAAGTGTAAAATTCGGATATCCGAATATCCTGAATGTGTAATTTTTTCGTAGTTAAATATCTAATTTTTTTGAGTGTAGAACTTGAATCAATATAAACAAACTCTCACCTATAAATTTCTCACTTTCATATTTTTTAAGGCTTAAATATTGTATCTTTTAGTTATGGTTGACTCATCACATTTTATTAAAAAATTTTTATTTTGAAATTGAATTTTGTAATCAATAATTTCTTCAAATTAAAAGCAATTTTTAAAAGTGTTTTTAAGAATTTATTGCTAAAGTTTCAGTTTGCGATATGAGAATTTTCAAAAAATATTAATTCATTTATTATGTAAAATTAGATTTTTTTGATAATTGTATACAAGTTTAGAAGATATAGTTATATATAATTTTTTTAATTTTAATTTTTTTTAGTGTATATTGTAATATTTACTCTTACTTTAGTTGTATAATAATTATGATTTGTTCAATGTTAGTTATTTAAACTATATATTAAGAATTAGCATTGGTTATTAGTTTAACTATGAAAAAATTCTCGCTCTATTCAAGCTGGTCGTGGATAGCAGCGAGCCGGCGTCAAAGCCGCGGTGCGGCAGGCGGAGCAGTGCAGTGCGGTGGACTCTGCTTTGCAGGCTAAATCAGCCTGCAAGGCAGAGTCCCGCAGCCTGCACGCCGCACCGTCGCTGAGCGTGCAAAGGGCACTGTTATCATGGTTGCTGTGTTCAGTGAAGTGAAGGTATTCACTGAACATTCAGTCGACTTAAGACAACATATATATATACTGCGCTGTTGCCACGACTAGTCGCTGCAGATCAAATGACAATTCTAGAGAGTCTAATATGAAAATTAATAAATAAATAAATAATTCCTCAAGCTCTGAAACATAAAAACTCCGACTATCACGGTTAAATAAATAAATAAATAAATAAATAAACAAATAAAACACGAAGTTTTAAACCAACAAAATGCTGAGATTTTTAAATTGAATTTTCTATAAAATAAATAAACAAATAATACCCAAAGCTCTAAAACCTCGGAACAAAGGTCGTCAAAAATTAATTTATTGATAATTAAATAAATAAACAAATAAAACACGAAGTTTTAAACCAACAAAAGGCTGAGATTTTTTTATTGAATTTTCTATAAAATAAATAAACAAATAATACCCAAAGCTCTAAAACCTCGGAACAAAGGTCGTCAAAAATTAATTTATTGATCATTAAATAAATAAACAAATAAAACACGAAGTTTTAAACCAACAAAAGGCTGAGATTTTTTTATTGAATTTTCTATAAAATAAATAAACAAATAATACCCAAAGCTCTAAAACCTCGGAACAAAGGTCGTCAAAAATTAATTCATTGATAATTAAATAAATAAACAAATAAAACACGAAGTTTTAAACCAACAAAAGGCTGAGATTTTTTAATTGAATTTTCTATAAAATAAATAAACAAATATTACCCCAAGCTCTAAAACCTCGGAACAAAGGTTGTCAAAAATTAATTTATTGATAAATAAATAAATAAATAAAACACGAAGTTTTAAACTAACAAAATGCTGAGATTTTTTAATTGAATTTTCTATTAAATAAATAATTAAATATTACCCCAAGCTCTAAAACCTCGGAACAAAGGTTGTCAAAAATTAATTTATTGATAAATTAATAAATAAACATATAAAACACGAAGTTCTAAACCAACAAAACGCTGAGATTTTTTTATTGAATTTACTATAAAATAAATAAACAAATAATACCCCAAGCTCTAAAACCTCGGAACACAGGTCGTCAAAAATTAATTTATTGATAAATAAATAAATAAATAAAACACGAAGTTTTAAACTAACAAAATGCTGAGATTTTTTAATTGAATTTTCTATTAAATAAATAATTAAATATTACCCCAAGCTCTAAAACCTCGGAACAAAGGTTGTCAAAAATTAATTTATTGATAAATTAATAAATAAACATATAAAACACGAAGTTCTAAACCAACAAAACGCTGAGATTTTTTTATTGAATTTACTATAAAATAAATAAACAAATATTACCCCAAGCTCTAAAACTTCGGAACAAAGGTTGTCAAAAATTAATTTATTGATTAATAAATAAATAAACATATAAAACACGAAGTTCTAAACCAACAAAACGCTGAGATTTTTTTATTGAATTTACTATAAAATAAATAAACAAATAATACCCCAAGCTCTAAAACCTCGGAACACAGGTCGTCAAAAATTAATTTATTAATAAATGAATAAATAAACAAATAAAACTCGAAGTTTTATAACAACTAAATGCTGAGTGTTCTATTTAAATTTGTTGTAAAATAAATAAACATATGATAGTCTAAGCTTTTGACCAGGGAACTAAGACAATCATAGTTAAGTTTATTAATAAACAAATAAATAAACAAATTAAACCCGACGCTTCAAACCAGGGAACTAAGACCGTCAAAAATTGATTTATTGATAAATAAATGAACAAACAAATAAAACCCGAAGTTTTATAACAAAAAAATGCTGAGTTTACTATTTGAATTTTTTGTAAATTAAATAAATAAATAATACCCAAGCTCTAAAACCACTGAACTAAGACGACCAAGGATTAATTTATAAACAAATAAATAAATAAATAAATAAATAAACAAATAAAACACGAAATTTAAACCAACAAAATGCTGAGGGTTTTCTATTGAATTCACTTTAAAATAAATAAACAAATAATGCCTCAAAGCTCCAGAACTATGGAGCACAGATTGTCAAAGATTAGTTTAAAAAAAAAAATTTATAAAACAATAAAACCTTAAGCTTAAAAACGACGAAACATCCGATATTTTCAATTGAATTTGTTAATAAATAAGTAAGCAAATAATAGCTCAAGCTCCAGAACCTTGAAACCATGAGCGTTAGATTAAATAAATTCATTTAAGCAGGTTCCCTACCAAATAGATCTAGCCCACAGATTTTGTCCAAATTAAATGAACACATAGTTTTTAGTATAAAAATAGCTCAGCTAAAATTTCAAAGCCCTGAGGAGCTTGTAAAAAAAGTTATAAACATTTCAAATTTCACAAATTTGCATGGGTTCTAATGGGAAATTTACTAAAACAGCAAATACTTAATTTCCAGCCCTCAGATTTTAATGTAACTACGCACAAAAATCGGAAAAAATCAGACTTTGATTATACTTGTTTCAAAACATTCATTAGGAGCCTGGAGCAATAATTATAAACAATCGATTTTATATTCTTGTAAATATGACTTCTCATTGGCTCACACAGAGGTTAGAAAGTAGCTGAGCCTATGAGCAGACGACTACTGTAGTCAAATACACATTTGACTTACGTAGATGGTAGGGAACCTCCTTAAAAAACCCAGCGTTTAGTTCAAAAGCTTTAGGTTTTAGTTGTTAATTCATTTATTCATTACTAAATTAATTTTTGACGGTCTTAGTTTTAGAGCTTGGAGTATTATTTGTATAATTATTTTACAACAAATTCAATTAAAAAAACATAGTGTTTTGTTGCTGTGAAGCTTAGGGTTTTATTTGTTTATTCACTTATTTATTAATAAATTAATTTTTGACAGGCTTAGTTCCGAGGTTTTAGAGCTTAGGGTAATATTTAATTATTTATTTAATAGAAAATTCAATTAAAAAACCTCAGCATTTTGTTGGCTTAAAACTTTAGGTTTTATTTGTTTATTAATTTATTTATTAATAAATTAATTTTTGAAGACCTTTGTTCCGAGGTTTTAGAGCTTGGGGTATTATTTGTTTATTTATTTTATAGAACATTAAATAAAAAAAACTCAGCGTTTTGTTGCTTTGAAACTTCGTGTTTTATTTGTTTATTTATTTATTTATTTATAAATTAATCTTTGATGGTCTGGGTTTTGTCGTTTTAGAGCTCGGGGTATTATTTGTTTATTTATTTTACAGAAAATTCAATGAAAAAATGTCAGCATTTTGTTGGTTTAAAACTTCGTGTTTTATTTGTTTATTTATTTATTTATCAATAAATTAATTTTTGACGACCTTTGTTCCGAGGTTTTAGAGCTTGGGGTATTATTTGTTTATTCATTTTATAGAAAATTCAATAAAAAAATCACCGCATTTTGTTGATTTGAAACTTCGTGTTTTATTTGTTCATTTATTTATTTATTTATAAATTAATCTTTGATGGTCTGGGTTTTGTCGTTTCAGAGCTTGGGGTATTATTTGTTTATTTATTTTATAGAACATTCAATAAAACAATCTCAGCATTTTGTTGGTTTAAAACTTCGTGTTTTATTTGTTTATTTATTTATTTATTTCTAAATTAATTTTGATCGTCTGAGTTTTGTCGTTTTAAAGCTTGGGGTATTATTTGTTTATTTATTTTATAGAACATTCAATAAAAAAATCTCAGCATTTTGTTGGTTTAAAACTTCGTGTTTTATTTGTTTATTTATTTTTTTAACAATAAATTAATTTTTGACGACCTTTGTTCCGAGGTTTTAGAGCTTTGGGTATTATTTGTTTATTTATTTTATAGAAAATTCAATTAAAAAATCTCAGCATTTTGTTGGTTTAAAACTTCGTGTTTTATTTGTTTATTTATTTTTTTAACAATAAATTAATTTTTGACGACCTTTGTTCCGAGGTTTTAGAGCTTGGGGTATTATTTGTTTATTTATTTTATAGAAAATTCAATTAAAAAATCTCAGCTTTTTGTTCGTTAAAAATTTCGTGTTTTATTTGTTTAATTATTTATTTATTTCTAAATTAATCTTTGATCGTCTGGGTTTTGTCGTTTCAGAGCTTGGGGTATTATTTGTTTATTTATTTTATAGAACATTCAATAAAAAAATCTCAGCATTTTGTTGGTTTAAAACTTCGTGTTTTATTTGTTTATTTATTTTTTTAACAATAAATTAATTTTTGACGACCTTTGTTCCGAGATTTTAGAGCTTGGGGTATTATTTGTTTATTTATTTTATAGAAAATTCAATTAAAAAATCTTAGCATTTTGTTGGTTTAAAACTCCGTGTTTTATTTGTTTATTTTTTTATTTATCAATAAATTAATTTTTGATGACCTTTGTTCCGAGGTTTTAGAGCTTGGGGTATTATTTGTTTATTTATTTTATAGAAAATTCAATTAAAAAATCTCAGCATTTTGTTGGTTTAAAACTTCGTGTTTTATTTGTGTATTTATTTATTTATTTATTTATTTATTTAACCGTGATAGTCTGAGTTTTTATGTTTTAGAGCTTGAGGAATTATTTATTTATTTATTAATTTTCATATTAGACTCTCTAGAATTGTCATTTGATCTGCAGCGACTAGTCGTGGCAACAGCGCAGTATATATATATGTTGTCTTAAGTCGACTGAATGTTCAGTGAATACCTTCACTTCACTGAACACAGCAACCATGACTGTTATTCTCACTGCTCCCGTCTCTCCGTGTACGTACGCGTCGTACGCACGCTTCATACGCGTCTAGTGTAGCTGCAGTCTGCACCCTTAACGTAGGTTAAGGTAAGGAGTAAAATACGTCAAGTAGAAAACAATATATGGCGCGATTAAAAAAAAAAAATTAATCAATTAAATTAGACTAAAAAAGAAAATTTAACTGTGATTATGTAATGAAATGATATTTAGAAATATAAAAATATGTTGTAATTAATCAAATTTAACCTAAAAATTTTTTTTGAATTTGCAAATAATTTCAAAAAGGTAACGACGTGATAAAATCTTGTTTGTAAAAAATTTGTAGCTGTAAGGCAATATTATTTGCTGAAATTAATGATTAATCAATGAAAAAAATTTTGAAGAAATTTTAGATTAATTTATTTAAAAAAATTTATTACAAGCTACGGAGCTAAATAAATAGAATTTATATCTAGTAATTATGGATTAATATTAATGTTTAACATTATAAATATAATTTGTTTTTTTATATTTGTTCAAAAAATAGTACTATAAATTTTTTTAAATAAATTAATCTAAAATTTCTTCAATATTTTTTTCATTGATTAATCATTAATTTCAGCAAATAATATTGCCTTACAGCTACAAATTTTTTACAAACAAGATTTTATCACGTCGTTACCTTTTTGAAATTATTTGCAAAATCGAGAAAAATTTTTAGGTTAAATTTGATTAATTACAACATATTTTTATAATTCTAAATATCATTTCATTACATAATCACAGTTAAATTTTCTTTTTTAAACTAATTTAATTGATTAATTTTTTTTTTAATCGCGCCATATATCGTTTTCTACTTGACGTATTTTACTCCTTATCTTAACCTACGTTAACCCTTTTCTTGATACGCTACGCTACACTACCTTAGATCTAGAATTCCACCCCTGATGCTATCGGCGACGAGAGCAATCGCTGACCCACCGATTTTTTCATAGGGGGCGTCGGCTACTACCTACTTTTTTCTCTCAGTGTATAATTGCATCAATTTTAAGATTTAACAAAAATTTTGTCATCAAAATCGGTTTCAAAATTTTAATAGAAGCGTCGGTGGAATTTCGCTGAACATTTATTTTACGCAATTAGCGAAACATATATGGTTTCAACTCTTACCTATTTTCAGATTCTCCATAAGATCACATCTTCTATAAGCGTTCAAAACAATATTTTTAAATAATAAAATTGTTTTGTAAAATAAATTTTCTTCGTTCGTATGTAAATTTTTCCATTTAGCGATTAATTAGCGGACCTACTACAGTTGAGCTAAGTGTTTTAATTTAATATCAATATCGAAAAGATTTGTTTAAAATTGTTTTTGTAGTAATTAAATTTCGGAAGATAAAATTGATACAACTTTACCTTCTTCGTACATAATTTAAAGAAGGGAACGTAAAATAATTAAAATTAAAATTAAAAAAATATATTCAAATGCAATAATTCTGTGACTATAGTCATATACTTAGTTACCTTTAGAAAAAGGTGAAATTTAAACGTAAAAAGGCATTAAGCTTACAACAAAGCTCTCTTTTTATCTCTCAAAACTAATAAAGCTGCACATCTATCAGTAAAAGCGTCGAGCGAGCCAGTGGTAGAAGAGAAATTTGAGACGTACTGTAGGAAATAGAATAATCCAGGCGCATGCATGCAAGCACAAAGGTCATCCCTGGTAGTACGGACCCTTTAATTATCGTCCCTCAGCTTCTGCAAGCTTTGTCATCGGCGACCTTTCACACGGAAATGTGAGGCGCGAGGGCGACCGCAACCAAAGACTAAAAGATCCTCACAATCGTATAAATTGTTCTATTTGGCAAAAGAGCTTGCGGAGGGGTAAAGTAAATCCTAAGAGTTAAATTTTCTTGTTTGCAACGGTTTTTTATTTGTTTGATCTGCAAAGTAGTCAGATAAAGTTTTCGACGATCTTGCAAGCTTTCAATCTACTTCCGAGTAACATTCTCTTTGTAATTTTATCTAATTCGTACTATACTACGATAGGTCGTAAAAATTATCGTTCAGCAAGGCAAATCAAGTTTTTCTTATATGAGGTTTAATTTAATTTTAAATGTAAAAAATTATTTATGAAGCATGTAAACTTTTTCAAACATTAAATGTTACTTTTACTTACGCTTGAAAAAAAATAAAAGAGAGGCAAACAATAAATGTATAAAATTATGCAGGGAATCCACTAAGGTTATCTAATTTAAAAATAAATTCTTTAGGAATAAATTAATTCAATAAAAATTGAAATATATTTTTGTAATGCAGACAATATTTTATTAAAATCATATTTCTATACAGTAATTACAATTTTGTTCAAATAATCAAAAATAAGTTTTCTAACTAGCTAATTAGACCCATATCCAGTCAGTCTTCGGCATTTGCAAGTTGCTCAGCTTCAATCTAAAAATTACAAAAAAAAAATTTAATAATAAATTTTTTAGCACTTTTTTTTTGTTTTTTAAATTTTATATTGCATAATCAATTTATTCGAAAATATTTTTTCATTATCCGGTTAAATACTAAAAAATGATCATTGTATAATAATTTTACGAGTTGCGCACTTTTATAAAAATTGTTGGTTTATATAAAGATTTTTGAACAAACAGTTTATAATAAATTTTTTTAATTTATGTGTTGTTAATAAACTAATTTTATTTTAACGTTTAAGTAAATTAATGTTGTAGATACTATACTAGTAAAGTAAACTTTATTTGTATCGTTTGGACGAAACTATCCTTTGATACTTCGAAACAAATTCATCAAAAATTGTATCTTGAAAACTTTGAACTTCTCAGACTGTCTGTCAGATAAAAAACTAAAGTAATTTGAAGTAAAATAACCTTTCTCAATCGTCTATAGTACCGCAACAAGAGATCGGTAAGAGCGGCGGCTTCCTGGACGTCGGGAACATCCGAGTTCTTGGTAGTAAGGTGGTTCCTCTTGCCCCAGCCGGTAGAGAAGTTAAGCTGTCCCTCGGCACTCGAAATCGCGAACAAGCACAAGCAGAGTCCCACTAACAGCAAGCCCGCCAGCTTCCTGCAATTCCTTCAAACAAACTCTTAGCTTAGTTGACAAGCTGTTCTTGATTTTTTTTTTTTTTTTTTTTTTTAAATTTAAACTCACATGTTACGGCTCGGAAGGTTGTGGTAAAGGCTTGGACGACAGGAGAGGATACACTAGACGATCTAGGATACCGCGCCCTGGATTTATACATCTCGCACAAGCCCTCGAAGTGTCCCAATCACCCGTGCCTGACGTAAATCCTGCTATGGGGTTTCTCTATTCTTCTTCTCCGGGGTAAATTAAAAAGAAAAAAAAAAATAAAACACTCTTCGACGACTTACTAACACCGACACTCTTTCATTCTTCGTCCGAGAGTTGAAGCGAAATTATTGAGATCAAAGAGTAAAAATCGACAAATTTTTAATCGTGAATTTCAATGAATTTTTACGAAAAATCGGTTAAATAAATCAAAAAAACACCACCATTATTTTCTTCTTAGAAATTTACACAGAATAGAATAGTAACTTTTAATTTTATAAAAATTAAACTTTTTAGAATCGTCATTTTAGACCTAAAACTGTCGTTTGCACCAAAAATTAACTTGAATTTCGTTGATTCCCAAATGAGCTATTTTTGCGGTCACTCTTTGATAGTTTTTTTTATAAGTGCTTAGAACAGCCGGTAGTAAAAATGACTTGAGTAGGTAATAACGAAGAAGTAAATACTTCTAAAGTGTATTACTTGACGCGAGATTATTTAAATAATTTCTAATTTTAGAGTTTAATAATCTAAAATCTAAATGCTGACATTATCCGGGCAACTTTCCCATTTTAGAAGCATAGCTTCCCAAACGCGAGAATAATTCTAAAAAACGTTGATATCTAAATTCAAGCGGGAGATCCAAGTTCAATTCCTGGCTATGTAAACCAAAATTTTTTTATCTTTCTCAATTTAATTCTTAAGGCTAGGTATTTATTTAGATTCATTTAAATTCATTTGAATTTAGATATTAACGTTTTTTTAGAATTTTTCTCGCGTTTGGGGAGCTGGTGCTTCTAAAGTGGGAATGTTGCCCGGATAATCAATACAAAGTCAGCATTTAGATTTTAGATTATTAAATTCGCTGGCCAATTTAAAGTTTATGTGAAAATAATAATATTTAGAGTTTAAATTAAAAATGAAAAATCTGTAACTTATACAATTTTTCCATACTTTGGAGGTTTACGATCTATTAGTAACAATATCCAGTGACTAGATGGCGTATATTGGACAAAATAGATTCAATAAAATCTATGAATCTAACGGCGATAATGTATAATAAAATGAGACACCAAATTTTTAATAATTTTATTTACACATCATTAAAAAAAAAAAAAACCACTTCCTAAGATGTTGTAACATGTGGAACTGATTTTGACGAAACTTAGTAGATCAACAAAATCAAAAATTTAAGAAATCAAATCTATCACCGTATTTTTTTTACATTAAAATACTATTGATTGAAAATTTCATTTAAATTTCATTACAATAAGGAAACAGTGATAGTTTTTAAAAATTTGAATTATTTTTTATCGGGTACATGAAAATAATAATTTTATTTTGATTTAAAGTACAAGTAAAAAACTAAGTTTCAACATCGATGTAGCTGGGGCTTAGCTAAATAAAATCTTTTTCAAACTATTACATGAACTATAAATAATGGTTGTATAGTTGGTTGTAGTTACAAATGGATATTTCAAAAGAAAAATTAACGATACAAGGAAAAAAGAAAAAAATTATCAATTGATGCAAGTTGTTAGTTTCCTGTATACGTAATACTTACTCACCATATATTTTCATCAAAAAATTGTATGCATTCTACATACACATGTTTTTGAAGCTTCCATTTTTTACCGAAAATACTAAAAAATTAATTTATTTCTATCTTTCAATAAAGTAAACCACAAAACTTTAAAAATCTAAAATGTTTAGACGCTAAGCTTTTCCAATAATTCGTTAAATATTTGTTGTAATACATGATTATTATTATATATATTTTTTTTTTAATTGGACAAAATTACAAATTTGAATGTTATCGTAAATTTAGATACACATGATTAATTGAAGTTTTTCAGAAAATATCTATTTTCATTACGGAACTTGGTTGAATGAATAACAAATCACCAAAATATAACTGACTACACTCCTGTCACCAAAACGATAATGCATTGCTTTATATTTTTCAAGATACTCGTTTGTCTGTATGAAAATAATTATAATTAATACCTGCGGGGAATAGAAAATTTATTTTCAAATCTTACATAATTTTACGTAAAAAATTTTGTTTTCTAATTCTAAAGAAAATTTTTATTTAAATTTAAAAAACGTAAATAGAGAAAATAATTTTTTTTGTAGTTTTGCGTTTTAAATAAATTTAATAAAGTTTTACGGATCGCACAATGTCCGATCAAAGTCAGATTGAATGTAATTAATTCATTTGAAATAAAAGAAGTTTATTTTAAAAATCATCCACTGTCCGTATTTTAAACCGATATTTCAAAAAAGTATCGCGATGTCGAGTAAGAGTTACAAGGGCAGAATTCAACAAGTCGTTATCATCTGTAATAGAGACCGGATGTTTAGGGCCGCCACTGGCTTCTTATTCATTTGCTTATAAGAAAGAAACCGACGCGAGCGAAGCCAAGTCGCTGTACTGCGCCAATCAAAGGCCATGATGATCGTTACTTACAAGTGGGCGTGTGTAGGCATCGCACTTTTTTTCAATCGTACTTTGCTATTTTTTACAAGGGAAAATGCTGGAGGATCGATAATTAAAACAGCATGCACACGTGTACAATGAAAATTTTAAAATTTATTTCTATTAAAAAATAAAATAAAATTACATAGACCTTAATGATAACTAACAATGTTCAATGTAAATGGGTGAAGGTGTAAACGAGCGTGTTATAACCGTTGACTATCACATATTTATTGGCTCGCGCCGCTTGTAAATACTAATGTTATTATTATTTTAAATCATTTTTTTTTTTTTTAACTTTTGTCTGTATGCGCTACATAAATTTGTGTATTCACACAAATCTTCACCCACTTTCGCTTTTTCGTTTATAAATATTGAAATAAAAAAAAAACGGTTTTTTTTTTTAAATTACAGCTTTTATAAAATTGCGTAGTACATCGCACTTGTCCAGCGCCTTAGCTGCTTTGATTGCGGTATAAACAAGAAATGAATAGTTTTGTGGAAGCATATGTCACGCGAAATCGCGTAAAAATCGTTTGATTTTTTTATTAATCATGAAAAATTGATGATCGATCAAAGTGATCGCTTCACTCTTATCTTTAGGCAGTGTTTAATTTCTTAACAAATTGATAATTTTGCAACTTATAGTTATGTAGCTATGCTTACAAACCGGCAGTTTCAATTCAGTATTTATTGTTATACCATAGCTTTATAAATTTACCGCATGAAACATTAGTATAAAAAAATTTTAAACGCTAATTTCGAAGCTCAATTTTTAATTTTTTTTTTTATTGATAACTTTGCTACTACATACGGATCGTTTAATCTAATATATATTGCAACGTGTCATCGTTATTAAAAACTTTAATTGAAACTTATGCTCTTAATTTGCTTTATCGAAACTTTTATCAATTTTTCATATAGTTTACAATATCTTTTACATAGATACATCTTAGAGTTTGATTCGTTATATTTATATAATATATAATATATATATATATTTTTATATACAGTAAAACTATATTTTTTCTGGAATTATTTAACCGCTGTAAGAGATCAAAATACTCTTTCGGCTTTTCGCAACGTCATCAAAAGACGACGTACTCTTATACAAATAAAATCAATTTATTTATTATACAAAAAGCTTAAAAATTAAGACGTCTTCGCGCGAATATTTTTGAAACATTTCGTTTCTATTTATATTTAAGTAAAAAGACAGTAAAAATTAACATATCAAGCGCTTTATAATTACCGATATTTATTAGGAAGTATCTTAATGTTTAATAAGAATAACATTGTCAAATACTTTTGAGAAAAAATCAATGTGTTTTCCCAAATTTATTTGATCATAATACTATAAGATTTAATTGTAGTTTTTTTTTTTTTTTATTATGATACTAATAAATTGACAATACATGCTATGGCGTTTGATCTCTTTCTAATTTAATCATTTTTTTCAGCAAATTATTTTTATTACATTTACATAACTTATGTAATATTTTATCCATTTTTAATACTATATTATTTACAATTCTTCTCAAAAAAATGTATTACAAAAACTTTGCGTTTTCTCAAAAAAATTTAGAAATAAATCAATTTTCTTTAACAAATAAACGTATCTGAAATATAAATTTTTCTAAATTAATTTTTATAAAAATAAAAAACTTTGATTTCAATGTTTTATACTCAAAACAGTTAATTTAATCAAAAATTTTCTAAACATTTATAAAATGTTCTAATGAAATGAGTAGTTGTCATTACTGAAAAATATTTTTTATAAATTAAATGAAAATAGTGAAATAAAGTAATTAACTTATTGCGCAGATTTTTTTTTAGTAAACTTATCAGAATTATTTTTCAAGATAAAAACGTTGAAAATTGTTAATTCACCTCTTAAAAAATATAAAAATTATGCATTTTATACATAATTACATTTTTTAAATTAAAATAAGGATGGAATCATCTTAATCAATACTTACAATAGGTCAAAATAAAAATTATTACCCTATGTTCTACGTCAATAAAGAAATTACATTTCGAAGAAAAAAATTATGAAAAATGCTTGTTTAAAGTTTTTCAAAAATAAGCTAGTTCAAATAACTCATAAATAAGTATTTAAACGGAGTTAATTATTTGAAACTATTTACAAAAACATATGTCAGAAGTACGAATCTCATATGTTTGCAGAAGATAAGCACGTAATTTATTTGGAAAAATAAATCAAAATTTCATGAATTTTATCATTTGCTGCATCATAAAAATAGATTCAGTAATTATAGCATGTGATTTTAATTGATTTCTGGCTGTAGTTGTTGTTTTTTTTTTTTTGCTTCGTTAAATTTAAATGCACATAGTGCATGTAATCTAAAGCAAAATATTTTCTCTTGAAATAAGACAAGTTAATTAACTTTAATGACACATTCGTAACTATACAAATTCACCCTGTAATTAACACGATGCAAGTTCGTGTAAAATAAATGATTTAAAGTAAATTAACTTTTTTTTTCTGCAATAAACACTCACAACCTTGCATTCATTGAAATCCGTTTTTAAATGCTATTTGAAAATATTATTTCTTTAAACACTTCGTGAAATTATTATTTCACTAATTGGCAATAATAATTTTCAACTTTTTTCGCACTAAACCTTTTAATCTTAATAAAGGTTACTGTAATTATAAACTATATATGGTCATTACATTTTTCGTCTGCTTACATCAAGGACTAAAACGACTTAAGTGTATAAAAATTAGTCTTTAAAAATTCCAACTTGTTTAATGATTGTCGAGCTGGAAACCAGTTAGCAATAAAGAAAAAAATTTTTATTCCGAAAAAAAATTCATGTGCATATTCTATTTATAATTTACACAAGTACGGCGCTCCACTGTATATTTTTGTCTGTTTATATTTACTTTTGAGAACTTGTTAGAATTACACCACACGTTTTCAAGAAACTTTTTCAAAAGTGTATAAAAACTTGTAATGAGATTCCGTTTCAAATTTGAAAATAAAGAACCGTTTCAAATGCTAAATATAAACGAGGGCATATGCCGGTGCCAAATATTTAACGTCTTTAACAAATTAGAAAAAAAAAAAAAAAAATTAAACAATTTAATAAGCGATAATACATAAACTTAACTTGAAAACGTGCGTAGTGTATTTTATAAAATTAATAATGCTTACTGTTTTATCAAAATTACTCTATATTACGTAAAGTACAGTCCGGTCATTAATTAGTTCAAACTGCAACAAAAATTATTTTAACTAACGAAAAAAAAAAAAAAAAAAAAAACGTTAAACAAAGGTGCAAGGTAAATAAATACCTTAATCGTTGAACGTGCTGAAGTTAATGGAAAATTTAATGATC
This sequence comes from Encarsia formosa, assembly GCA_038277355.1. Lineage (NCBI taxonomy): Eukaryota > Metazoa > Arthropoda > Insecta > Hymenoptera > Aphelinidae > Encarsia > Encarsia formosa. The sequence goes on along the minus strand of CM076186.1, from coordinate 18,089,699 downwards.
TACGAGAGATTTACGAGCAGCCGACAAAAACTAATGCAATCATAAAAAAGAAATTACAAATTGTTGGTCATTAAAAACGCAGAATCACCTATATAATCAATCAACTGATGTACCAAATTTAAGACTCGCTAATAGACACTCGTGCAATACACCCGGACGTTTTTCACACAAAACTCAAAACTTTCTTCACCCTGTATAGAAAAATCATTTCGCTTTCTTTCTCTTTTAACGATATGTTTGAGATTAAAAAAGAAGAGAAAAAAAAATTGATATCGACAGTTCGAGTTTTTTGACAACTCAGCGCCTTTTTTTGCAAAACATCCTTTTATTGCCCTTCGCATCTATTCTTTGGCGTTCATCCGCTCTTTATTTTTAAATTTTCGTCCTCTTCCTTAAGTACGTTGTCGTTAAAAGTTTCTCAGATATGTATTACTTTTGCAATGGTCAACACCAGCTCTCGCTCTCGCGGTCGGCGACTCCTTCGCTTTCCTCGTCGCTCGGCTCCTCGCCGTACATGTCGGCGAGCTTGCGGAATCTGGGACCGAAGTTGGAAAGATAGTTGAACTTGAGGTCACCGTCGTCCGTGCAGGAGGCCAGGGACGACAGCGAACCGTCCGAGTTGCCCTCGCCCTCGTACGCGTAGTGGCGGACATCGTCGAAAGGATTAGTGTCGGGGTCCTTGTCGCAGCACTCCTTTTTGCCGACCAGGAATCCACATATGTCAGGCACTTCGTCCGCTTCTGTTAAAATAATTTTATTTAGATTTGACATTATTATCTATTGTTTACAATAATTAGTAAGCATATTAAAAATAATTAGAAAAAAAAACTGTTTTTTGCTAAGTTTACTTTATCCCAGAACGATCCATCAAAACTTATTGTAAAAATTTTACCTCTTCCTTGAAGACTAGCCGCGTTGATCTTCATATCACTCGGTTGATCGTACATGGCTCTGAGGACGTTGAGATCGTAGCCGGTGTCTACCTCACCGCCACCCTCGTCTTCGTAGTTTATAATGTTTTCTCTAATGTCGTCCATGTCTTTGTAGAGATCATCAGTCTTTCGTGTGTGCACAACAACCGCGAGCAGAAGAATCAAAAGTATAGTTATGCAAACTAGTATGGCTACCAAAAAGTTAGTGTCCACTCCAAATGAAGCAGTAGCCCCAAAATTACGGGAACTGCAGCCCGGATCCGCTTTAAGCGACAACGAAGGCATTCCCAAGTTGTAAGTCTGAAAAATCATTGTCACAATTATCCAAATAAATTTTTAACTACGTAAGGTGAATTTTACAAAAAAAAAAAAAAAAAAAAAAAACTTACATTTCCGTTAATCGTCAAATTTTTAATGCAACCGGTGAATCGCTTCATGGTAGGTACGTAATCCCACTTGAATTTGTCTCCCAGTTTGTCGAGATTGCTCAAGGAACCTCCTATCTGAAGCGGGCTGTTGACGTTGAGGAACTCGGCAGTTCCCTTGGGTGCCTTCAGTATCATGCAACTGGACAATCCGCAGTTGTCAACTTTCATTTCGATAGACTATAAAATAAGGCACGTTATTATCGCCGTCACTGCTTTAAAATTTCGTACTATTTCTTTTTTCATCAACTTACAGTTTTCGTCCAATAAATGTCGATTCTGTGCTTGTTTCCATCGTTCAAGGACAGCTTCTTGCTCGGTACTTGATTGTTGTATATTCCCGATTCCGGCGTGTCCAATTTCACCGTGCCCTGTCCGTAATCAACGTACAAAACAGGATTGCCATCCTGCAACTCGAGACTCATGAAGTCTTGTATTCCCAACTTAGGAGAGTAATTCATTGGTCCAAAGTAGAACACCAGTCCGTTCGGCGCGTGCGGCGTTATCTCCAGTCCTAAAAAACCCCAAAGTTTCAGTCAAAACTCATCTTTGCAAAACGGCCGTAGCTATATACCGCGAAACGTTTCTTACCCAAGTGCGAATCGTCGCAAGCTTGTCCCAGGGGAGGCATTATGGCGTACCCGTCCCCGTTAAACCCGATGGCCAGAAGCTCGCATCTGGGTCCTTCGAATCCCGGTGGACACTCGCACCTCGAACTCAGGGGCGTTCCACCGTTAAGGCACTCGATTGGCTCGGCTACGTGGCAGGTACACATGGGATCAACGACCGCTCTAACGCCCACGAAAGAACTCGTGTTCGTGTACACGGGATAGGGAGTCGAGCTTATGTTGAGGTAGCTTCTGCAGGAACTGTTGCAGTGAAGCTGAAGAAAATAATTTAGTGTTTTAATTTAGGGATTTTAATTAGTATCTAAAACAAGTGAAAATTAGATTTCTCTATATAGAGATTTTGATAATATTATTGAATATTCATTAATTATTTTTCATATTAATACCGTACCTTTTCGAACAGGCACTCGTCGATGTTGACGAGAAGTACGTTAGCACCAATCTCACGTTCGATTATTTCCGTCTGGGTGTCGACTATGGTGTTCAGCTTTTCTGGCTCGTAGTAGGGACTGCCATGAGCGGAAAACCTCACGTCCAAAAGCGACGCGTTGTTGTGGTGAGGCGAGTGCAGAACCGTGAACACGTCGACGTTCTCAACGGATACGTTGAATATTTCGGCGAGTCGCACTTGAAGTTGGTCCTTTTTGGTGTAGGGCTCGCCCTCCGGATTGTCGACGAACTCCTCGGCGGTGATTCCGAAGAACCGAATCGAGCCAGACTTCATGACCGCCTCCTTCGGTATTTCCTTGATCGTAACGTTCACCGTTGCCTGGGCGTAGTGCTTGGGTATGAGAGGAGCTGAAAAGTAAAAGCAGCGCGGTTAGTTGTGTTGCGTGAAAAAAATCTCAGTTACACTTAAGACTCGTCTTACCTTCTTCAACGACGACGAACTTGAGCAGGTACGAGCCGTTGCTCGTCCCGGACAACATAGTTATCATTCCGGTGTCGTGGTTAAGAGAGAACCCTTGAGCTGGCTCTTCGCCCTCCCAGGAGAACTGTTTGTCGTCTAGATCCATGTCGTCCTTGTCATTCACGTAAACCCTGCCTATTTCCACGTTTGGAGATTCCCCGTCGTAGTTATAAACGAATATGGAACTCGAACCGTCCGACATGGGGTTGTCGTTCTTGTCCCCGATGATGACGGTCAGTTTGGATACGCCAGTCTGGGTGGGAAAACCGTGGTCGGTTATGGACACAGGGATGTCGTAGCTCTTGCGGGCCTCGCGGTCGAAGGTGACCTTGGCGAAGAGGTAGTTGCCACGGATCTCGAAGTTCGTGAAGATGGTCGTGTCAGCGGTGACGTCGATGCGGAAGGTGAAGGGTGGTCCGTTGTCGTCTGAGTCGTAGTCTCTGGCCTTGAGCTCGGTTATACGTCCGGGATCTTGGTTCTCGTCCCAGATCACCGGGTAGGGCATGTCTAAGAAGGGGGCGTTGTCGTTTATGTCGGTAAGGGTTATGTTGACGGTTTCGACGTTTCTTTGGGAGTTGAGACCACCGTTTTCGTCCTGAGCTATCACGATGATCTGCAAAAACGAAAGAGAAAATGGTTTAAATAAATTTGGTTAGGCCATTATATAAATGAAGATGAAAATTTCATTTTTTAAATTAATATCTCACCGTCCAAACTGGGTATCCGTGCGGAGGGTCCCTGTCCAGAGGCTTTTTCAACTTCATACACCCGTTTTTGTCAATGGCGATCAATGGCTGGTGTTCCGGATTTGAAACCGAGTACACAATCTTCTGGTCTTCGTTTCTGTCTGGGATGTCTGGATCGTAAGCTATGACAGTGGTCACGCATTCTGAAAAATTTTCACATTAGCACACATATAACTTCCAGTTTTAATTTGATTTGATTTGAATAAGTTTATTAGTTGTACAAAAAACAATATAATAGTAATAAAATTAGAAAATAGTTTAAATAAAAATAAATAAGTAAACTGTATATAACAGAAATGATTTGAGATCATAATTAAACAAATTCAAAATAACAACGTGAATCGCAATGGATCAAACGGATGATCAATTCTTCTTATTGAACTTTTAACAATATTTTTAAAGTAAGCACACTGATTCTTCTTGTAGACAATATGGTTGATCTCCGCTTCAAAAGGATTTTTACTTTTTTAATGTTTCTCATTTTTACACAACTAATACACTTTACAGTAGTCTTGTCACATTAAGTTTGTTTGTGATAACCACAAGTTTTAAAACAATTCAAAAGCAAATATACCTTCTTTGGGGAATTTTTCTTCCTCTATTACGGGATTCTTGTCGAAGTCTCCAAAAACAGGTGGATTGTCGTTGACGTTTTTAATGGAAATTCTGACGGCAGCTTTGTCGTCGTAAATACCGTCGAAGGCCTTGATCGTGAGATTGTACTGGGTTATCTTTTCGTAATCCAAGGCGTTGTTAACCCGAATCTTTCCGGTCGTGCTCTCGATGTAGAAGCTGTTGTCTACGTTACCCTCCAAAATCGTGTACTCCACCACGCTGGCCGAGTCTGCGTCTACGGCTTTGACCTCGGTCACCAGGGAGTTGAGATTGGCGTCTTCGGGGATAGCGTTCGCCACGTACTCGCGCTGGGTGAAGCGCGGCGCGTTGTCGTTCTTGTCAGCTATCTCGATACGGAAATTCTGCTCACCCTTGTTGTGCTCCCCGGTCTTGAACAGAGCGCTGGGCGAGTTGTCCTCGGCGATGACTTTGACAGTGTACGTGTTTTCTTGCTCACGGTCGAACTCCTCCAGGGTGGTGATGTTTCCGGTATATCGATCGATAGCGAATAGATTTTCGTAATTTCCCAGATGGTAAGTAACCTGCAAACAAACAATTATCACGTTACGATCTAGACCAATCTGGACCTTAAATTCACTAACAAATGAATTAGAGAATCTTTCTGCGTGCAAAAGAAATAGTTTATTTTAAAATTGAGATTTTATAAGTTTATATCTATTGAGCAATGATGTTATTTGGTATTTATTATTGATAATTTAATAACTTATCTGTTATAATATAATTATTTTTTATTTAATGAATGAAATATGTTGAACTAGTAAAATTATAATGTTAAACCATTAAAAACGCCAAACCCATGTACACGTAATTACCGTAGTTCCCAGTTATAAAGACGCACCTTTTTACTTAAAAAGAAGGCTTGAAAATTCTGAGAATTGCTTAATGAAAATAACACCAATAATGAAATGGTAATGTTGTATGTATATTTTAATTTTTCAAAAACAAGGAATAAAAACAAATTTTCATTCAGTAATAGTTTTTTCCAAATTTCCTTTCATATTATAGGGTGCGTCTTAATAGCCCGTAAATACGGTAGTTTACTTCTGTAGGTACAGAGTGATTATGTACTTCTATTATTTTGGTGAACAAAGAATTTATCATTGATTACCAACACAAAATTTAATAATCAAAATTGAAATTACGTCGAAAAAAAAATTTGAAGAGGTATAAGAGCTTACCTGGTTGTGAGCCGACGTGCCGTCTCTGTCGATGGCCCGAACCTGCATCACCGGAGATCCCGGATGCTCGTTCTCGGACACCTTCCCCGAGGTTATCTCTCGGAAGACCGGAATGTTGTCGTTCACGTCCAAAACTTTGATAGTCACGGCCGTCTCGGCGGCCAGGTTGTACTTGTTTTGAACTCGGACGATCAACGAGTACTCGGTTATGGTCTCGTAGTCGAGGGCTTTGGAGAGCTTGATCTCGGCGGTGTTTTTACTCTGGGTCAACCTGGAGTTTATTTAAACATAAATATTATTATTTTCTGTAACTTACGAGACTATTTATAAATGTAGATTAATTTTACAGTAAGAATATCAAAACTCAAAATCCTGCCTTGAGAAAAAAAAAATAACCAACACAAAAATTTAAAAAAATATTAATCTACATCTTAACTTCCGTACGTAATGATTTTCGATCCCCGTGGGGTGTACTAAGTACACTGTATATGATGTATTGAGAAAAAATAATAATGAGTACATCCCTGGTATCAATAAGAATCAGAGTTGGCCATTTAATGGCTTGTTTTTGTCCATTTCATAGATTCAATCTAATAAATGGTCCTTAACAAGCTTTGAAATGGTCAAATTTGACTCTCATGCTACCAGGAATGATATTCAAACTTTTAGCGTAGAGAATTTTCAGACTTTTTTCTACCTGAAGGTATTGTCCTTATTGGTCTGTTCGGTTCTTCCGGTGAGGAGTTCGAACAGGAAGTAGTCGGGACTGTCCTCGATGTTGGACTGCGCAACCAGCTGGGCGATGGTGGTCTCGTAGTCGCTGAAGTTTTCCTTCAAGTATATCGCCTCCGACGGTACGTAGGTGAAGGTCGGAGCTTTCTTGTGCGACTCGACGACTTTGATGGAAAGCTCGATAGTTTGGGACCTCGGATTCTCGCCCTGGTCCTGGGCCGTTGCCAGCAGACTGAAGTGGTGACCGGTGGTTTGCTGTAAGGATTGAGTTTGGTTGAGAAACAGTTGGATTATGTAGGTAACTAAGAGGATTTTTAAGAGAAGTAATCGAGGAGTAAATTTTTAAGGACGTTTAACTTCACAACGTGAGTCGAATTGGGATTTTTTTTTTTTTTTATATAGATATACACTTGCATGGTAACTCGAGTTTACCCTTTAATTCAAAAACGTCATTTTTTCGCTACAAATATTTATTTCAATTATTATTAATATTCTCTGACTTAATATTCTGGAAAAACTAAAATGAGCCTTAGATCTTATATTTTCACCTAACTTCAACATGCATTGCTTAGATTTATTGAAAGCAAGTTGCATGTCAAAAGAGCCAAAAAAACAATAATTCATGTATCAGCTATTAGAGTCTGAATCGATCTAGAATTTCAACATAGCTTTTTTTACGAGTTTTTTTATGTTCATACTTAACTGGCCATAAATTATCAGAATTTTCTCAGCATGATTAATTTTTTAAACGTCCTTAAAGTGAATCATATTCATGACAATTGAGCCTTTAAAAGCTCTAGAAAAAAAATCAAATGGTAAAAACATAAATTCTAATCAAGAGACTATAAAAGAAGGTTTGAATCTTCATTAGTCAGCAATCGGATTTATATTATTCTTTCGTTTATTTAAATTTAACGTCGGTAAACTAAATGCCGGAAGCTTTTCACAATAAAATACCCGATAAAAGGATTTTAAAGTATCCCTCACTTTAATTTAATTCACATTTCAGCCGAACGAGTACAAAAGATTAAACTCGGGTTAACGTAATATAAAAAAATAGCTTTATTTATATCGATCCTTCGAAGAAAAAATTTTCGTTAAATCCATCTCGCATTAATTTTGAATATTCCCGCGAGGGGGGTAACCTATTTAATAAAAGTACTCCGCGGCGGTGGTGTAAAAACCGAATAAATACGTTCCAGTCACGCGATAGGCTTATTTTTCCATCCTTCAGTGGGGGGGGGGGGGGGTCGATGAAATGAAAATGAAAAAAAAGTTGTTTGCCACACACTTATATACTCTCGAGAATAAAATTTTTTTTTTAATGAAATGTTAGACGGTGTATATATATGTATACTCACGTTTATTTCCTTGGCGAGGAAGATGACGCCGGTCTTGTGGTCGATCCTGAAGTACCTTTCGTCTTCCGGATGCTTGGGGGACTTTATGCTGTACCGGACCACGGAGTTGTTGCCGTCGTCTATGTCGGTAGCCGACACCCTCATCACCTCCCTGCCCACCGGCAAGTCTTGAGGCACCGATTCCGTGTACGACTGTATTTAAGTAATAGATAATTTAAATTTATTAGTTTGGGAATGGATGGAAGTTTTGATAAGAGTTGCTATTTTTGTGTGAGTAATTACAGCCGTACGCGTTTGTCTCAGCTCAATAAAATATAATTTTTATAATTTTTTTTTAACTATGTTCATTTTTTTGGCTTTTAGTCAGAATTGAGCAAGCTATAGAGTCCGAATCTATTTTTCAGACTTGTGAGTCCAAAATTTGAGGCCTCAGGATTCATTCTAAAGACAAATAAACTTAAAATTTGAGTCTCAAGTCACAGACTCGAAGTTTTGAATGAGTTAGAACCCAAAAATTTAGAATTCCTAACTCTGTCTAAAAATTATTATTATCTTACATACAAATTTTCGAGGCTTCACAGTCGATATAGATTTATTAGTCTAAGAGACCAGTCTCATAACTCAGAATTAAAATTTTGAGTCCAAGTCTCAAGACTCAATTTTCGAACCCACGAGTATTTAGTAAGAATCCAGAGGATTCGAATTTAGGACCAAGACTCAAACTTTTTATCCAATTCTGGTTCTTAGCTCTTTTCAAAATTTAAAGAATAATCGAGAAAATAATTAGTGCATGTACTTTTGAAACTTAAGTTTTTTAAAATATTTTTAGATTCGAATAATTAACGTAATTTTTTTATCAGTCCAAGTAATTAAACACTATAATTTAGATTCTCAAAGGTTATTTACATTTCACGAGTAACTCAAAGGTATTTACACCTCGTCAAATTAATTAATACATCAACTTTCGAGCGTAATGTTTTCGAGTAATCAGTTAATTCAATAAATGCAAACAAGTAATGAATTACAAAACGGAGGCTTTCGATAAATTTAATAATTTGAGAGCAGACGATCGGGGCGTCGGAGCTGGTATACATATATTTTATTGAGCGCACGCTTAATACACGAGGTACTGTACATAACACATGCGGTGTGACGGCTGACATTACTATGTCATCGATTTTCTCATTATTCACTACCTTTGTAGATTGAAATCTACTCGTGCATGCACACATTTTTTAAATGGTATGTATCTTTGTTTTTTTTTTTTTTTTTTTTGGAGCTAGGTTTTTTGAAAAACATACGTTTAATAAGTCGAAGTAAAATTTACTCTGCTGCGTTGTAAAACAAAAAATACAGTTTTTTGAAAAAAGCGGCTTTTGTTTGCAAATGACAAATTTTGTTTGGAAATTTTTTTTGAATTTTAGCGCACTGCTATTATCGCGGGTTGAATAATTCACTGTGAATTTTTAGGTCTTGGAATTCATATTCATCTAATTCAGCGGACCTAAATGATCCTCTATTAGTGGCTTAATAGCTTTGAATTATAATAAAATCGATAAGCAAGTACGGTTTGCAAATTTTCCTCAGCCGCGTAACTCGTCATTATATACCACAAAAATATCATTCAATCAAAAGTATATTATTCATAAACTTAATTAAACAAATAAATTTTTTGAATCAATTATTCTTATTACCGAGACTAGGTCATTCATGAATGAAATTTATGAACATACAAGTGTGTATACGTGCGTTAGTCACAAACTTAAATGAGTAATGGAATAAAAATTTTAACAAAAGGTAAAATTTTTTTGCTATGCATGCAGAAACATTTTTTTTTCTGACTTGACAGAGAATGTAATATTTTTGTGCGATGTCTCAAGAAAAGTTGAACTGATAATTAGAGACTTTTTCATTAGTAAGGTACAATTAAATATTCTAATTCTAAAAAAAAGTAGCTGTAGATTGAGAGTATAAATTTTTTTTTAGAAACTAAATTGCAATTTTGACCGTTGTTAGAAAATAATACAAAATAATTGTCATTTTAAAGGTCTAAGATAGTTAAAATTTTACACATAAAATTAATTTTTGAAGAATCTGACATTTTCTCTGACAAGTTGGACAAAAAACCATTTTTCACCACGAGGAAAGAAATATAGCGTTTTTCCCTTGAAATGAATAATGGCTACATGCAAGCAGGCATTCATTCCGACAGTAACAAAAGCATATCGTTCGCTCCAACTAATGAATAAAAAATAAAAAATAAAGGTCAATTTAACGTCCAGTAAAAAACTTTAGAGTTCGAAACAATAAAACAAAACTGGATGTTAAATTTTGAAAAAAACAACAAAGTTAGTATGTGTGCTCGTGTAAAAGTGCACACGAGAAAATTCGAGAACCAACCTTGGACCCAGGTCCCCAGAAGTCCTATAATCGAAGACCAATAAAAAAAAAAAGAGAAAAAAAAAAGTCAAAGCAAAAGTATCATGTTAGTTTCATATCACCTCACTCAGACTTAAGTTTAATTGTTAGTATTGAAAATATAGAAATCGCAATTTTTATTTTTCGACACTTTTTAAATACATAAAATGTTAATATTTTTAATTATCATAAGTATTGATATATAATGTAAAATATATTACACATATCTTGTATGCAGTATCTACAGTGATATAATGAATAATTTTAGATAGTATAAAGTATTATACTCGGTATTATACGTATCATACCGTAGAATGTCAACAATAGAAACAAAAGTGGTTTGATATTGATAAGTAATTATAAGTATTAATACACAATGTAAATAAAAAAATATATACATCTTATATGCAGTCTATTATAGTGATTTAGTAAATCATTTTATTTTATATTAAGTATTATACTCGGTATTATATACGTATCATACTGAAAATTTAATATAAGGTATTTAATATAAGGTATAAAACGTATAATACATACATAAAAATATTTGAGTTTAAAGAAAAAAGTATCGAAAAATGAGTTGCTTGTCATAACTATTAGTATATTATGAGAGGACAGTAAATATAGATATAGTAAATGTATAATAACCAAATGTTAGTTGTATAAAAGTAATAATCGGATCGTAAAACAACAACCTGGGATGAAAAATGAAATTCTGGATGGGCTAGGGTACGATGAATGGCTCGGGGCCACGAAAAAAGCAGATACGCTTTTAGCCTCGCTTTTAGCGTGTCTCCCCTGCACTTTTTAGTTTTTTTTTTTTTTTTTTTTTTTTTATGTAAATATATCGAGAGTCACTTACGACTTTATCGAAGACCGGGTCGTTGTCGTTGATGTCCTCGACGGTGACTTTGAAGGTGCACAGGTCGTTAAGCTGGGGACGTCCGTTGTCGGTTGCCAAAACGGTCAAGTAAAACTCCTTTTCACGGGCAGGCTCGTCCCTGTCGAGTATGTGAGTCGTTCTTATCACACCAGTCTTGTTGTTTATGTCGAACTTGAGCTTCTCGTTTGCAGCCGTTACGAAACTGTACGTTATGGTACCTGAACAGAGAGAAATTTTTTTTTTTTTTTAATTTTAATATTAAAGTAAAATTTTATTGTTTATTTATTTTATTTCATTGTTTATAATAATGTTAATACTGAGGTATTTTAACCTGATTAAAGCTGATTTGAATTAAATAATTAAAAAAGTGGACAGTGTAGCTGTTCATTTGAAAATTAAAAGTAAACTAATTCGAAAATTGCATCGAATTATTTTAATTTCAGCCCAGACACATCGGAAAAAACTCGATGTTTTTTTCATATCTTTTTATCTCTTCGATTCGAATTTTAACAGATTTCAAAGGATTTGAAAAAATAATCGACCCACTTGAGGTTGTAAAAAAGTTTTCAACAAAAGTTTTGAAAAAAAAGTGCTTGTAAAAGTAAGATTAAAATCTGTTTAAGTTGAAATTAGAGCGGGTCTTTTAAAATGTATTCAAAGAAAAAAAAAAATTATCGAAGTGCAGTAGTAATGCACTTCACTCAAAAACTAATTAATTATTTATAAATTTATTCCCCGATCAGACATTAAAAGTACTGAGATCCGACATGAATATTTAATATTTTCCGAGATATTTTCAATAGAATTAATTATGTTTGATTTCAGGATTTGCACATATTTTATCCACCGTTTAACCAATTTCAAGTGAGTTGAAAAATAAAATGACTTTTCAGTTTATACACAAGAATTTTGATAAAAATTATCATAATTTTTCAATCAAGAATAATTTATTTAAATTTTCAATCTTTTTTATAGTTTGCCAAGTAAATTTTTTTAAATAAACTAATTTAAAGTTTTTGAAAAACTATTGCTTTTAGATCAATGACACGAGCAATGACACTCGATCAGATGTATCTTCTTCTATAAAACAATTTTGTTTACACACTATTTTTACTGTTTTTTTATATAAAATAATTAGGCTAAAATAAATTACAAAAAATAAATAAATGATCCACTCTTTGATTATCGAATTTTCAGCATGTCGTCATCTATCGAATTTTTCATAGTGAACTTAGTTATTAATTTAACAATAAATTTAAGATAATAAACTTTAGAATACATTTTTAAACAATTTTTTTTAACGACGATAAGTTTAAATAGTTTTAAAAAAGTATGTACTGAAAAAGGAATTGTTCCCGGCTAAAAAATTAGAATATACATAGGGACATGAAAAAACATCTAAATTTCCATCCTCGCTTCATTAAAATTTCAGATTGTGGAAGAAGAAGAAGAAGAAGAAGAAGAAGAAGAATGCGTAAAGCTGAAACAAAGAAGAATGAATGATGAGTTACCTCCTTCCTCGGGCGGATCCCGATCCTCGGCGTGCACCTGAATAACCCTGGTGTCGGCGAGGTCCTCCTCCTTCACGGTCGGCATGTACCCGGAGCAGTTTGAGAACATCGGCTTGCGGTTCTCACGCGGTTTCATCTGTTTGCAAAAAAAAAAAAAAAAAAAAAAAAAATTAAACGGAGGATTCTCTTTTTAACTTCTTTATAACCGTTACGCGGTTTCTAGTAAATTTTAGAGACTGCAAACCTCAGAATCATCTTTTATTGAAATATCATTAAAAATTTAAGTTTTTTGAAGATTGATTGCATGGATTTATATCTGTGATTCTGTAGTGCATAGCCCCATGAAAAACGCAGACATTTTGTCAATTTGAGTCAAATATTTTAATAATTTTAATATTTTAGTAAAATTGACAAAATGGCTGAGTTTTTTTTTACAAGTGGTAAAGTTGTGGTAAACACAAAAAGTCTAGGGTAAAAGAGGAAAACTTTTGAAATGATGATTCAATACTTTAGAATCTCAGGTATAAAACTGCACCTATTTTATTGGAATTCAGATTTTTTAATGATTTTCATACTGGAAAGATTCATTTATTAAATAAAAAAGTTAAGGGTTTAAAAAAATTACTTACATATATATTCTTGTGAAATTTATAATCAATAAAATTTTGAAAAAACTTTTTAGCTACCGAAAGTTAATTAAAAAGCCTGGTAAAATCGAGGGTAAAATGCTTAATTTAATACTTTTTTTTCGATTTTTAGAAAAATTAAACTTTTCTTAGTTTCCCATTTTTTCTTTTGGAGTTTTCACATTTTTTTCAAATTAACCCTTAAATGCCACACGGGGTCCAAAAGACCCCACATAACTGTCAGTGTGGCAGTTCTGGATTTGGGTGTGGCATTTAAGGGTTAAGTAAAGTTAAAAGAATGAATCAAGATCGATTAATATTTTAATTTTAAATCAACAAAAAAAAAGTTTTTAAGCGCCGTATGAAAAGTAAAAATTAGAGGTTTAACTTTTATCTTCTAGAATTCCACTTTTTTTACGTTCGGTTATGAGGGAAGTTCAATCTATAGAGTAATAATCATGATGGATTTTACTTTTAATATACGCAACGGCTATTCAATTTTCGTAAAATAAAATTTAGTAAATTTTTTTTTTTTTTTTTTTTCAAAAAAAAAAAAATGAATAAAATCAAAATTACTCGGGACGAATATGGCAAAGTTACTTTAAACAAAGACGGGTGATTTCATAAAAGTTAGTTACGATAAAGTTTTTTAATCAACTACAAAAGTAAAATTTAAAAAAAGGACAACTCGATTTAATTATATTAACCGGGTGGAAGGACCCGTAAAAATGACGGCTCAACTTTTTTTCCGAGATTTAATTAGAATTCAAGGTAAAATTTATGTGAGTAAAATGATTTTAAAAAAATAAGCAATTTTACATTTTACAAAACTCAAATACATAATTACTTTAAATTGTAATTACTTCAATCTCCGCGAGACTAAAAAATTAATTCAGTAATATCTAATTGACGATTTTTTGTAATTAAACAGACCGAAATTGGTATTTTAAATAAAATTGATCGACTGCACAAATTCGATTGATTAAAAAGTTGCAGACTTGAAAGTTTTATTTATTCACGTATTGAATCATCGTAATAGGAAGTGATAAAAAAGGTCATTGATATCGAGTACTGAAAAGGAATGAGTCTCGGAATGAGTCATGACTCACCGATTCATCGTCTCCTCTGAATCTGTCCAAGTGTCTCGAATGCCTCAGCTTTGTCGTCGTTTCAGCTGTAACAAAAAAATATTTACTAATTATTTGAATGTTTAAAAAATTTACACTTTAGATTAATAATTTATTTATTACATATAAGATTTGACCTTTTTTAGCGTTCAAGATGCATCTTATAAAATATGGAATTAATTCAATTAAAAATGGTTTTTATTATGTAGGGGAAACATTAAAAAATAAAATACTAATCTAATCAAAAATTTTCTTGAATTTTACTTGAATTTTTATTATTTTAATAATTTATATTAATTAATATTAATGTGGTTTCAATTCTGTTGAGCTTTTAAATTAACAATTAGCTCGAAATTAGTATGATAGTACATACATGGTTATAAAATAATTAAAAGAAAATTAATTAACAATTAGTTAATTCATCACGAAATTCAAACCTCATTTTATTTGTAAACATTCAAAATTTTAGTAACCAAAGTAATGTACACTGTTACAATAAACCAACATTTTTTTTTTACAAAATCAATTAAGAGTTGAAAAAATCAATCAACACAGTTGAACCGAAAAGAGGACACGAAAAGTACACATGCACGTACGAGGGAGGGGCCAAGTCGTAGCTCCGTAAAATTGATTAGCCGCTTCTGCAGTAGCTGCATCGAACAAAGTTAACAGGATAGCTAAAAGAAAGCTGGAGAATTTCCAGTAATTACAGGGTAATTAATCGTCATTCTAATTTGTAAACAATCGATGTCGAGCCAGCCACCGAGGGCCAATAACTAGCGTGTCGTGCCGGCCGCCTCCCCCAACCTAATAAGCGATTTTACGGGAATTTTTGACGTGTCAATTACCCTCCTTTCTTTAGTGAGGAAACCGGTTGTTTGGTTCCAAAATAAATAATTTCCGGCCAACCACCCCGGTGAGTGAAATATTAAATGACCTCATTTTGGTGATACGGGGTGTGGCTTTTAAACTGATTCGGCTAATTGAAACTGGGAAATTTGAGATATTTGGTAATTTTATGGTTTGCGTTTGTAAACGAATTTTACCGAGAATTTTACAATGGTTCTAGAATTACCAGAGAATTAATTTACTTTAAATTCGTTCTCGTACCTTGATCATTTACACAGGAAGTAAAAGTTAAACTCAACTTTTTTTTCATATTTATTATGCACTTTTCGAACTTGAAGTGTCGGTTAGAATTAATCTTGATGCTTTACGCAAAAATTACAAATGTATTATTTTAAATAAGCAGAAAATAAAATTTAAGTTCCCATTATGCTAATCTCGAGAAATTTTTTTGCTCTCTCTTCTCTCGCGCTTGATTACCGTAAATAGCGCGACGCTGAGTATAAAAGAATTACACTTTTCAAAAAAAAAGGTGTACACCGAAAAAGTTGAAAAGAAAATTTCTAAATTTTTTTTTTTTTACAAAGGATGTTAAGTTCGCTCGATTAATCAATGAGCTTGCAAGCTTCGTAAAAAAATCCGATGTATACCACATGCGGAAGAAAAACGACACTAATTATGAGTAAAATTCTTCGAATTTCTCCTTCCCACTCGGAGAAAAGCTCCTTTGGCACAAACCAAGCAGACAATTAATATCATTATGAAGATCTTTTAGTCTTCGGTTGCGGTCGCGTGTCGCATTTCCCACGGTAAAAGGTCTCGCCGATGACAGAGCTTGCGGAAGCCGAGGGATGATAATTAAAGGGTCGCGAGAGATGACCTTTGTGCTTGCATGCATGCGCCTGGATTATTCTCCCTGGGTACGTCTCAAATATCTCTCGCTTTTACTGCAGGTGCGGCTTGATTAGGTTTGGGAGCTAAAAAGAGCTCGAGCAGAGAGAGCTTTTTTGCAAGCTTAATGCGACACCTTTTTTTTTTTCTTTTTTTTTTACTTTAGTTTTAATTCGAGCTTTCTTTTAGGGTCATTATGGAGTCACGGAATTAATTATCAAAGGCCGGAACGATGTTGTGTCTAATGCGGGGGGGTAAATTGCAGGTTGTAGGGGTAAATAATTTTAATCAGCCAAATGATTCATTCAGATTGAATCGCATCGAACGCCCGCGCGCGCGGGAGTAATTCAAGCCAATTACCATTTTACCTTTCATGAATTATTCAGACATCCGAGATTATTTTATTCGGGCCGAAGAATTAAAACAAATCAATCGAATGATTCCCCTCAGTTTAAAATATCGATGCTTCTTTTTTTTTTGAGAATAGATAGACCGTTAACCGCAACAATTTTTCGGTGCTTATCGGCCCGGGGCAACGCCAAGTTCATAAAATTTCGAACGTGATTTAAATTTTCGAATTGTTTGTATAGCGCAAAGTATCAGAGTTTATAGTTGTAGCCGAGGTTTACCTTTAAAAATACAAAAGTAAAATGTGAATTCAAATATGCATACGCTTGGAAAAATGGGGAAAAAAGCTCGGAAAAAAGGGCAGATCAATCTCTTCACTGAACACAGCGAATCAAAAGGGCGGAACAAGTGATGTTAACACTGACGATTTAAACGTGTTTTCTTTTTTTCAGTTTTTTATTTTATTTGGAAATTACCTTGATTGAAACGAAAAAAAAATATATATATATATATATATATATATATTTCAAATAATTTTTAGTATCTTTATTGATTTTTAAATTAAAACTATAATATTTATCCTTTCACTGTTAAATAAATAACAAAATAATGTAAAAAAGATTTTTTCCCACAAGGTACATAAACTATAATTCTCGCTATAATATTCATTATTTTAGTTTATTAAAATAAAATAAAAAATATTCATCGTTTAACTACAATATTTTTTCAGTAAGTCTTTATTTCGTTTTTTAATACAAGATAAAATATACGGAATCTCGATGAACTTTAATAAAAAAAATAATAATAAATAACGATAAAAGAATAAAGATTTTACCCACAAGGTCCATAAACTATCATACTTGCTATAATATTCATCATTGCAGTTATCATTTTTTTCAATTTTTGAAATAAAAAAAAAAAAAATAAATAAATAAAACTAAAGTCTACAATATTAAACGTATTTTTTCAATAAGTCTTTATTTCATTTTTTAATAAAAGAAAAAATTTACCGAATCCTCATGAACTTAAAAAAAAAAAGATAAATAATGATAAAAGAATAAAGATTGTTCCCCACAAGGTCCATAAACTATATTATTCATCATTTAGAATTTTTTTCCCCCGCAAAGTACATAAAGCCAGCTCTCATTTTTAATCGAAAAGCGTGTTCGAAAAACAATTTATAAGAACAACTCGATGCAGTGGAAGCGCTGCAGCAGGTTGGCTAGGCCATAAGAAATAGGAAATGTGTACTCGATCATCCTTCTTATATAGGGTGGTACGTCTGGATTATTACCAACTTCGGTGGTGCGGTGAATTATTGCGCTTCATAAATTCAGGTTTATTACAGTGTCGAAAGCCGGCGATACTCCTCTTCTTCCTTCCTACTTTTTTCTTCTTTTCAATAAACCCGGGGCCACCGTTAAATAAATAAAACGGAAAAACAATATTTTTTATCTATCGCGGCCTGCTTCTTATCGAGGAGATTTCAATTTAACTTCCCGCCCCCTACCCCCCTCCCCCCCTGTCAGCTGTTTTTTACAGCGGTTTTTTTAAACCGTATCGAGGTATTTACCGCACCTTTTAAGGGGCGAGAGAAGAAAAAAAAATTTATACTCTGGGGCGGTAAAAGCGTTTGACTAAAAAAATCGATTTCCATAAGTTTGGAGGAAAATTTATCGAGTGGCAGGCTTTAAAAAATCTGGCAAAGGTAGATTAATTCAGGCAACTTACACTCAATTAAACCCAAGAGCTTTTGCGAGAGTTTAGGGTAATACGAGGTAATAAAGGAAATGATGTCGCAGCTAACTTTTGAGAATTTAAATCTCGTGCCTCCCCCCGAAACTAGTTGCAGCCAAATGAGTTTCACGATCTCCTAAGCTAAGTACGCCGAGATTTGATTCAATCATCTAATCAAAAATAAGTTTCGAAAAATTTCACTTGATTGATTAATGGAGGTGTGTAACTTTATATCACACCACGCTCTTTGAATGGAAAGAATTTTTATTACGATTTAGTTGATGTATGTATGTATGTATTAGACATTGAGTACCTAAATCTTACTCAAATCTCATCACTTAGAATTATTAAATTACTACTGTTATCGTGATTAACTTTGTTACAAGTTCAATTTAAAAATTTAAAAGACTAAAAAAAATGTGTATTTACAGTTAATGAAATTCTGTCTGTTTACTCGAGTGTTTACTTTTGCATAAAACATTACTTTTTATCATATCGACGGTCCCAGCGAAGAAAAACCTAAGCTGAATATCTGTCGATTTATAATCATCTATAAAAGACTGAAATAAACAAAAAATTCAAAGAAAATCAAGAGTCTTAGTCAATTTGTACAAAATAAATCAGATTTTATCACTTTTTTCTACTTTTTTATATCAATTTCTTATTGGTTATAATTTTAAATCGGAAATTTTTGGCTAAGGGTTTTCTTCACTGGGACTATCGATATATTTAGACACATGTACTGAAAAAATTGTCTATACTGCCTTTTATGCATAGTTTGATGGTTTGAATATGATTAAATAAATAAAACAAAATAAATTAACAAAGAATACCTTTTTTTCTTCCAAGCATTGAACAAATGTATTTTATAGAGTATAAAATAGTCATTTTATTGACACTGTGATGTCATGTCTTTTTTTTTTGAATTTTAAGTTTTTTTTTATCAAGAAGACAAAGTCTTTCATCGCTTTGACAATTTTTAAATAATTTCTAATAAAAAAAATAAATTATTATCTTGTTACATCGTAGTTAGATTTGACGCAACCCTCTCACAATAAAAATTCCACTTTACCATCTCTTTGATCCACCAACATAATAAAAAAAAAAAGGGTCCTTTCAAAAGAGCCCACCGTCAAAAATCTATCTCTCCCCGTAGTAAAAACCTCGACATACGGGGGACCGCACAGATAAAAAAAGGTCATGTTAAGGGGTTAGTTGAATTATCAGGTGCAGCTGCTGTTTAAATTATTACGATGAATATGTATGTACGCACGTGGCTCGGCTTCTTTCTTTATATATACCCATACACACACACGGCTATGATGATGATACAATGGGGGCTGGGCGGGCGGCCCCTTGCAGCCTCGCTTGCAGCTATGCTAATGAAATCAATTCATACGCTCTCCCCTGTCCGAACAATCGCGGAAATACAGTTGCCCGCCCGCGCGCCCCTGATGATGATGGAGCGTCTCTAGACGTGGCTTGCCTGGCTAGCTTCATTGATTACACTTCATTGTTTGTTTTACCGCTGGCTACATTCTTTTTTTTTTTTTTAACTTTTTACGATTTTTTCAAATTTTTTGCTATTGAGAGATTTTGTAAAAACTAAAAAGGGTTTGTGAAAGTTCAAGGTAAAGTTATTATTTAGTTTTCGGACTTATCAATGGTCCCATCAAATAAAAACCTTAGCTCAAAATCAACCACGAATAAACTGTTTAGTTACAATGAGGGGACTTTCGGTTACTAAAATGCCTCTAAACCACTTTGTTCATGATTTTAATTTTTCTAGATTGGAAGAAAATAATCTTTGCTATCATAATTGAGACTTTATAAAAAAAAAAAATTTCGACTCACTAGTCATGAATAAAATGACTTCAAGTTTTCAGCTTACAAAAATCGTAGAGTACTTGTTATTCGCGACTTGTGTGTTGAAAATTTTTTTTTTGTCCTCATGCATTAACGGATTGATAAAAAAGTTTATTTTGAATAAAGAGGTTTAGAGACATTTCAGTCACTAAAAGTCGTCTCATTGTAACTTTATTCGTGGCAGATTATCGGCTAAAGTTTTTCTTCGCTGGAACCATCGCAATGAATAAATCAATATTTTTCGAGTGATAGTCTTTAAAAATTAGTCTTAAAAAATACAGACAAAATATTTGAATTGAGCGTACTTTGAAAACTGTAAAAGAACTAAGAGTAGTTGTTGAAAATGTAAAGCATGTATAAGTGGCAGTAACTGCTCTTATTAGCTCGAACTAATTTAGTTTTCATGTTTAAAATTTATGGCTAATGAAATAATTTTGACACCAGATTTATGAATTAAATAATACGTAAGAATCGTAATTTCTTTTTAGACTAGTTTGAAAGTTTTTGATACGATAAGACTGATTTGGAAATTATGGAATAAAAAAAGCTCGATGGCAAAAAAATTTTACCATCGAAAATCGAATAATTTCTCTCCCCATCCTTTGCGAATTTCTGTCCCAAGACTTTTTTTTTCAACCCGCATGAAAACGTTAAAAGTTTCAACGTATAATTAAAGAGAAAAAATAAATAAATTTCCAGCTTAATTAAAAGTTTTAATATTTTAAAATAAATTCATGATAAAAACCGAGATAAAAACATCTTGTTTATTTTGAAAAATTTTATTTGCCGAGTCATTTTCGGCTGTTTTTAATAAACTTTGGCAATTGATTAAAAACGAAACACGGATTTTCCCTCGGATTTTCCAACGCTTCAATTCGAAGCAATTTTTTTTTTCTTACCCCGGGGAAGCCAATATAAATCAGATTTATTTTTTCTTTCTTCTTATCGAAATTAATTTTTTCATCTAGAGGCGTGTATTGAAAATTGAATATTTTTCAAAATAATTTCATCAAAATAAGAAAAAAAATGTGAATTTGCTTCGTGTTATTTGATTTTAAATGGGAACCCTCGTGGGAACCCGATCCTCCAGAAAATCATTTAAACTTGATATCATTTCAAAGAGCAAATTTACAAAATTTAAACAAATTATTTGTAACTCCACGAGTAATTCCATTCACTCTCGGAAGAAACCATTTCCAAAAAAAAAGCTCTCGCCACATCGTTACCAAAGTTTCTGCAAGTTCGAAAGTTCCTCCCAATCCACTATCCGCCCGCGAAATTTAAAATTCAAACTGGTCCAAAGCACAGACTAAAAAAACCGCGTATACACGATAAACGCACTTATCGTTTCAAAATCGAATTAACGGGCGCGCGGTCAAACAATAGTTTGGGAAACAAATTTTTCGGATCGATAAACTCCGGCGCGTGCACGGCCATAATTCAACGTAAGGCTGCCGCCCCCGAGTATCGTGTGTGCTTAGCCGGGACCTCCGGTCTTGTTAAAACAAACTCGACTTTTGCGTGCGAAAATTAAGAAAAAATTTGTGTCGATCTGGATTTACAGCGGGTCGGATTATATAATAAACTTTCGGTGTCGGCTCTGGAGCGTTGCGAATTATCTCCAATTAACGCGCTCGGTTGACTTCTCAACTTATTATATTGGGTTAGTTGTAATAAATTCGCGTCGCATTATGCACTCTGCAAAAAGCTCGTGGTTTATAGGCACGAATATTCAAAAGCTCGGATAAATAAATGTGCCGATGGGATCAGATTACGACCCCCCTCGATTTAAAATCCGTGTTACCTGATAATTTACCAAGCTTTTATTTATCCTTAATTAGTTTTTTTTCTTTTTTTTTAATAATTTTGATATTTATAAACTTGAAAAGGAGAATCACAAATTTTTGAGATATTTGGCTTATAAATAAAATAACATACTATAAAATCATTGCATGAAGTTAATAATCATATTTTTACTTTCAAAGCTGTTAGAAACTTGAACTCTACTCAGGGTGATATGATTGATTTATTTCCGATTAGAAATATTCGATTCAATGTAAGAAATCCCAGAGAATTGGTTGAATCTAATTGTAAAACAAATTTGTTATATTATTCTGCTACAAACAGATTGAAAAGTTTATCCGTTGATACAATAAATTGTAATTATATTAGTTTATTTAAAAAAGATATTAAATCAAAATTTTTTAAATTTGAATGAAAAAGTTGTTATTGATGAAATATACATATATAAATTAATTATGTATTAAAGGAAATTAAAGTCCGTTGATGATGATAAATAAATGAATAAATAAATATGCGAGGGGCTAAGCACTTCGGAATTACTAAAAGAATCACACGTAAAAATCAATATAATCAATAAAATATCAATTTCATTTCAAGTAAAAATCTTCAAAAAATATTATTTTTAACGAAATATCAATTGGAATTGATTCCAAGGCTCTAAACATTTTAAATTTGCCGAAAAAATCATAAAAGAATCAAAAATAATCAAAAGAATCATCAGTGATTCGGGAGTGCATAGCCCCTCGTAAATGAGTAGGAGACGTAATTTTTATTAACTTTTTTATCACAGTTAGTTTCTTAGGTTAGAGAATAATTGCAACGTATTATCAAAAAACATGTAAAATTTACCGATGGTGAACAGTTTATATTTTACTATTTACGGAAACTGAAATTTTCGGAAGATTATATTCGAAGCTCCAGCTACATCCATACGCCCCACTTCGCTTTTTTTTCCCATCCGGAAAAGCTCCCCACCCCCCGGAAAGTGATAACCGGGCAAAGCTCTGTTTCACTTTTTTCCCCTCGCTGACAATTTTTCGAAAATATCTGCAGCTCCGATAAAAAAAAAAAAAAAGAAAGAAAGAAGGGAGCAGAAGAATATGATCGGTGAAAACAACGCGCGTGCGTTTGAAGAAAAAAGGTAAAAGCTTGCTAATTCCGGTTGACACTGCACAAAGCTTTTTTTTTGTTACTATCAGTACGATTGGGAGAAAAAAAAGAAAAAAAAAAAGGTCTGGGAAGTGTATGGAGGATGACCCGGCTGATATTTATTGCGTCAGGGGTTGGTTCTTGTTATTATATTGCGCGGGTGGGTTGGTAACACAACGCCGGGGCTCAATTTATAGTTGTTATATTACCTACGGGCCGGCATGGGGGGGCTAAGAAAAGCGCCTTTTTTACTTCATATTTTCTCGTTACGCTGCTGCTACCCACGGAAGGTAATTGTGCGTATGTGGGTTGGTTGGTCGGGTTTTTTAGTTGCTTTGAAGCGGTTATTGGCTCCCGAGATGATAATCGATCTTTTATCGAGGAGCGGTTTGAGGCTTGATTAACCGGATAAATTCGGTGGGAAATTTTAAAATAAGTGCGCAGCGGGACTTTTTATTGATGATTTCGATTCTTTTACGTATACAACGTTTTGTTTTTATCAAATTATGATAATTTCGTAGTTTTTTTATCTTGAATATATTTTTTTCAGTTTAGATATTCAAATCTTGAAAATTTGAATTTTGTTTTTTCTCAATCAATCAAAATACATCTAAATTGTTGACATTCTGTTCGCTTTTTTTTTGGTTACAATAAACAATTTCAAAACAAAAAGTTTGATTTAAAATAACAGGTTTCATTGTTTACGGGAAGAGGACCAGTATATTCCAAAAAAGAAAAAAAAAACAATGTACATTAGTAAACAATCAAAGAAAAAGTCGTCAAAAAAAATTACAGTAAACTTTAGTTTTAAAAGTTCAAAGATACAATCTTCCTTTTACTTTTTACTTCAATCGAGTTCTCTTATTGAACATAGCATTGCAGCGGTCAATAATTTATTAATTAATAAAACATAATCAATATTAAATAAAAAATGTATTTTAATTATTTGTTAACCATATCTATAGTATTTAAATTCATTACGAGATTCTTTACTTCGATAATTCCAGGGAAGAAAATCAGCTGATTTTAAATGACCAATAAAAGGGCTGAAGTGAATATAAAAATTATTTAAATCAAGAATAGTAACAATTTAGCACCCAATAAATAAAATTTTTATATTTTTTCCGACTTTTTCATTCATTTTCTTCGCCGAGACCGTCGATTTGTCATTAAAAGCTCAAATAAAAATGATAATGAAAAAAAAGTTATGACCAAAAAGTAATCGAATTTTTATGAAAAATCACTTCTGCTCAAGTTCCATACTCCAGCTGACTTAAAACAAATAATAAAGCTGATTTACAAAGAGAGAGAGCACAAAGACTTGGTGTAAAAGAAGAAAAAAGTCTTAATCGGAGCAGCGCGAGCTGAAACGAGAGCGGCTTTTGACCCTGTGCGGCGTCGCGATGGTTATTAGCACTGGAAGCATTAAGATGCAAGCGATAAATAATGACGACGCGATGCATGCGCGCGCTCTCGTTCCGTCAATAACTCTAGATCACTTCTACATACACTTACACACATGTATATACTTCACCACCCCCGGATATATTTATACACTTTGATGGCTTCGCCCCTCGGTTTAATATACTGACGGGGCGCGCGTGCAGTCAGCAGTCCCGGAAGAAAAAAAGTCTCTTTTTTTTCTTCTTCTTCCTTCCTTCCCCTAAATTTGTCCGCGTCTCCAGGTGCACGACTCAATCGATCGGGAAACAAAGAACTCGAGCGTGATCATTCTGTTTTGCTTAAAAAAAAGTTATACAGCGGAACCCGACCCCGCTGTTTTTCAAAAACCACTCGTTTTATTAATAAACCCCGGTACGTTTTTATCTTTCTTTAGAACTTAGATTTGGTTTGAGCTTGATGCGGTGTTTATTGACTTTAAAACTCGTCGTCGACGCTGAAACAAACGATCGGGTTAGGCGAGCAGCTAATATTCGTCTTTTAAGACCAATATCCGGACCGAGTTATTGGCTCGCACGAATTTATTTTTTTTAATTAAGAGCGAGGGGACATAAGCTGGTCAAACAATTTTACCGATGTTTAATGACGAAAAAATAAATACCAGTGCTGGCGTTGTGTGCTTTTATTTTAGCTGAGATAGTTGAAAGATTTAATCTTGAATAAGAAGCTTGAATTGGTGGGATTCTTCACATGTTGAAGTTTTTTAAATAAATAATAAGTATTTTAAAATTTTAAAAATAAATTACATTCATTTCATCCATTAAAGAGCTGTTGTTCCAGTTATACATAAAATATTAGTACTAAGTTTTTTTATACAGTAAATTCTATTAGAAAAGATTCATGAAATTGTTAGGATAATAGATAAAAATATTATTTTAAAATTACGTCTTTTTAAAAATTTGTAAAAATATATTAAATAATTAAACTGTTCACCAGTACCGCAGACTTTTCATGAAACAACCAAAGATAAAAAAATATCAAAATCATAACTTTTTTTAAATCTCGAGGTGAACGTACGCATTACTCAAACCGCCACTGCAATTCCTAACTCTCCTCCTGTTCATTGTAAAAAGTCCCATTATTCCGAATAAATTTTTGAAAAGACCGCCAGAGGCTAAAAATAATCTCATTCACGGGTCAAAAAGCTATCGCCTTTGCACTTTTATTTTCAATTTCAGCCGTGGGGAGGGAGAGCAACTCACAAATCAAAAAAGAGAATAGCGGACTTATAAAAGGTACACATGTTGTTGTAGAAGCGAATTGAATACTGTAGCCCCCCGAAAACCAGTTTAGTTTAGGGGCTTCGATCCCTAATACTAAGGGGAAGTGGGGGATCTTTCATCTTCTTCTCTGTAGCCTGTAATCCGTCGGGCTTTCAAAATAGTATTGCCGCGAAGGTGAACACATCCACTCGAAAATCAGTATCGATTCACTCGCTAAATTACCCAGCAGCTGCGGCTCGATTTACTGGCTTGCTTTGCTTGCCCCCGACAATGTTTTAGTGTGGGCGTCCGACCCTTTCGGGACTTATTTCTTCTGGTGTCGATCAATTATTTACTTTCAATTATCAAATTCACAAGACGATATTATTTTAAAACTTAATCTAAATTGGTTTACGAGTTAACCTGTAAACAATTGAAACTTTGTTGAAAAATGTAGGAGCAAACGACACATTGATACTTTTTAAGTTACGGATTATTCTTGAATCAATCTGATTTTCAGATCGTAATAAACTCGATAAAAAAAATTTAGGTAGATTGTAACTTTAAGAGACGATACTGAAAATAAAAATTTTCAATTACTGCTCAAATTTTTATTCTTTAAATATTTCAGAAAATAAATAATTAAAATTTATCGATACTTTACCCAAACTTCTCGCCAAACTTTTTTATTGGTAAATCATAAAATTTAGTAAAATTACTAGTTCATTGATTTTTTTTAAATTAGTCTAAATTTAAAAGTTAATTAATATTTTGTTAAAAATAATATTTTTCAAAGATTTTTACTTGAAATGAAATCGATATTTTATTGATTACATTGATTTTTATGTCTGATTCTTTTTGTGATTCTGGAGTACATAGCCCCTGGAAATTACTAGTTCATCAATTTTTTTTTACATTAGTCTAAATTTATAAGTGAAAAAAATAAAAAATTTAAACTCAACTCACTGGCTATATTAACCCCGAATCAATCTTATTTAGCTCACGATTTTTCGGGTTGATAGTGATCGTTAACCCACTGATTAAGCAGGCGGGTTTACGGTTGAGGTTATAAAAAAATAAATAGACCGTTTTACAAGTTTATTCGGGTCGTATGGCAAAGAGTCTCGGGTGCCATCAAAACCGTTAACCTACTGATTAAAACGATGTCTTAAAAAAAGGGGGCTTCGCTGGAATTGGAAAAGCGTTAGTTTCAAAGCGCTAAAATGCTTTGAAATAAAATCGAATAATCGCAAGAAGAGTAGAATTAATTAAACAAGGATTCCAGAGTGTTCGATTATTTCGGGTTGCGTTCGAATTTAATGGAAGATTAATTATTAAGAGACCATTGTCATTTACCAAGAATCGCCTTTTCTGTTATCTCGATCTGTTTATTAATTATTTAAGAAAAACGATTATGAAGACGCACACAATGAATTCGCTATCAGTTATTTGGGCAGAAAATTCTGGCAAATCACGAGGCAAATCATTTTAGTTTATTTGTATACGTTTGTATATCTATATATGTTTTCGGAGCAAATCGGAACATAACCTTTACTCTTGAGCTGCTAAGTGCTATAGTGGTAGCAAGTGGCTGTTATAGCATGTATCTCTTAAAAATTAATAATATTTTAATGTATATTAAAAGGGTAAGGATTTTTAAATTTAAATGTAAGGGATTTTTTTTTTAAATTGTGATATTCAAAGCGAGCTTAAGTATGTTTGACATTAAGTTCAAAAATTAAGTTTAGAGAAACTTGTAAAGAAAGTCAGTGTTTCAGTGTTGAATTATCAATCAATAAGATTTGCTGTTTGAAAATTGTGTTCATTTGTTAAAAAATATTTTTGAGAAATAATTTTGAATTTATTTAGCCAAGAGGACCTTAAAGTTTAATTTTAAATTTAAAAGTAAAAAAATAATAATAAATATAATCTTTAATAATAGCTTCAGAGCTGATAATGATTTTTTGAATTAAATCATGAAATTAATGAAATCAATATTGACTAATTTTTTAATTATAAACCTCTCAATCTTTTACTGCAGAATGTATGTACATTTATTATTTGTGGAATAATGCAAAAATTTTAAAAATTTAAGTGATTAGTTAATAAAAATTCAAGTGTGTAGATCAAGCGATGATACAAATCAGCTGTGAACTTAAAATTAAGTGCTGGATTAATGTGTAGAGTTTTAAGGAATGTAGCCAATGAGTTAAAATTTATGATAAAATAGTGTAGATACCGGTGACAAGTTTTTTGAATAAAATTTTATTTTTATGTTTGGTACATCACCAGCTATGTGTTTGTTTGTTTGTTTTTTTTTAAATACTGAGTGGTTGTAAAATGTTACATTGTTATATGTTAAAAAGATTTTAAAAAAGTAAACAAATATTCATTTGATAATGTCTATATACTCTGATAGTAATATTACTCTCATCATATGCCATATTCTGAAGGAAACTGAGTACTAATAAAAAAACTCTCATCAATCATATCAAAATTACTATAATATAGTTCATCTCTATGTCTATGCTCGCTTGGGTTAGATCGAGGGTTAGATTCAATTTTGTCATCTTTAATTCAAAGAACTTTGTTTCAAGAAAGAAAATTTTATTTACTATTGACAGAAATATATATGCATGATAATGAAAAATCTTAACATTCATTTTTTAAAAAGCAGCTCATGAAACAAATTAAAGTAAATGCATATTTTGAATCATGACTTGTGTAATAATTTAAATCATTCTTTCGAGCATTCTTTCATGAAAAGAAAAAAATAAGTTATAAAAATTGGCAAAGTCTAACAATGAAATTTTAATTGACACCAATATTTATAAGTAAAAGTAGTCATTAAATTTTGTTATGACACATTATCAGATCACAGTAAATTTTTTTATTTCAAATTGAAAAAACTACACACAAAAAACATTTAATTGTGTATAGATGTTGAAGATTATAAACACTTTGATAGAAGGCAAAATTAAAAATTTTCAAAACTTTAACCATATCCACTTCTTTATTTTCCTCACAATCAATTTTATTTGTTTTCATTAGTCAAAATTATGTAGTTATGTAAACAATAAAAAGTTTGTTATTGATTATATATTTATGTCTATAAAAATCACTTTTAAAACAAAATAAAAAAAAACTTTTCACAAATAAGATGAAACAAGCTGTTCATCTTTCTCAAAAAGTTATATATGTTCAAAGTAAAGTTAAAAAATTTTTTAGTCATTTTACATAACCTCAAAATTTTAATCTAAAATGATGTAATAATTTAAATTTCATGTTTAGTAAATTAACCAAAATGATTTCGATTTAAATTTTAATCTTTAAATTAAATGTTATATTATCTAATTTAACTAAATTTAAACATGAAAAATTAACGTGACCGTATGCCAGAATCCCTATACCAAAAGCATTGACCGTCTAGCGTTTTTCTGGCGAGCTACCCCACTAAATTTCTGCCCAAATTCGTTAAATCTGCCCGCCGTCTGGCGAATGGCTGGCGAGCATTTCTCACAGGGAAGGTTCAAAATTATTCCAAAATTTTTTTTGTGCTTAACTTTACAGTAAAATAATGGTTTTTTAGAGGGTTTTTTACTGTTATTTATCTCATTTTTCTCAACTAAAAGGTATAGTCAAACTACTTTGGTAATAAAATACAAAGACAAGGTACTTGATGATTTTTTTAGCTTATAGGCCTCGTTATAGGCTTTAATTTCATACAATAGAATTGTTATTTTTAACCTTACTTTTTCTTATGTATGTTAATGTTATAAGTTGTAATGATGATTTTTATTTCTTTAGTCGAACCTAAAATAGTATGCCCGAGTGTAATAAATTCAAACTGTTTCCCTCCTGTGCAATTTTGAACCATCAATAGCTTGATAAGATCCAAAACCTCGTCCAAAACCTCAAAACGATCAAAACACAAACCAGAGATTGTATTTCAAGCAATCCTGATTCTAATTTCGCCTTCAAAATTCATGTTGAACAGCCAAGATAAATATACCCCGCTGTGATTAATAAACAAGTAAGCAAACAATGGATTTATCATTTATTGAGGTAACACCTGTCCCAAATAACCCAATCGACATATTCCTCAACAACCAACAACGCAAATTCGTAATGAGCCCTGAAAAGACGCGTCGCTACAGCAGAGAGAGAGAGAGAGGGAGAGAGAGTAACTCCTCCCGCAAATCAAACCAATCAAGCGCCACCGCAAAAAACAAACAGCAGCGTCGTTTATTTTCAATTAGCCTGGCTGGCTCGCCTGCGGCAACAATGACGGGGATTAACGCAACGTCGTATGGTCAATCAGGGTGCATTAAAATACCGATATGTAAATATTCTCATAACCGGCCGGCTGGCACCTGGACAAAGATAAGATTATAGGCGCACTTTGATCTCCGGAAACGGTTCGAAGGCAAGGGATTTTTTTTTTTTGGAGGGGAGATAAGCCATATCATCGTGGGGGAGGAGTCTTTGGAAATCGATGCGTTAATGCTTGTTTTCGAGATGACTTAGCGATTGGAGTCCGCGGAAATCGTAATTGTTGTGGACCGTCAGGCGTATCTTCAATTGCAAAAACTGAAATTAACAATTGGAAATATTTTGAAATTTCATATTTTATAATAGACTAAGACCTATCTTCTAAATTTGTTCGATTGAAAAGTTCTAAAATCCACTCGAATCGAGTCTTCACTCTTAGCTAAGAGTGGATTTGAGCTAACTTCAATCTTACAGATTTACCAAGTATGTTTATTTGATTGAAACTATGTAAAAATGTTAATTACCATCTAAGACAAATCTCATGAAAACATTTAGATTAATACATACTCCGTTGTGTCGTATAAATTACAAGACAATAATACAAGATTATAAGCATCAAATTACTCGTAAGTTCGAGCTGTCACAAAAAAGACAAATTAAATTACAGCTTTCACTTTCTGAAAACGCACCCAGCTAATTTTTGATTCCGACGGCTCAACAATAGAAGCTAGGAAGCGCTTCTTTTTTTAGGAGATAAAAAGTTCGGGACGAAAATATGTCCTCCCCGCATCCAGTGCATAAAAAAGGCACATAAAAAAGCGCCTGAAAAAAAAATGGTAGATAAAAAAAGAGAGAGAAATAAGAGCATAAGAAAGTTTTCTAATGCGTAGGAGGAGGAGGAGGGGCCATTCGAGAACGTAATTCAACTTCGTTTCTGAGGAGAAATAAGAAACATCAGGAGACATCGATACGACGATGATGACGCTCGAGCTGAGTGCAATGGGTATAAGTTGCATATTAAAAATACCAGGTCAAATTTATTTTCAACTGCACTTTCGAAATTATTATCGCGCGGTTTATGTACCGAGGAGTGCATTTCATATCACTCGATAAAACTTCTTTTTTTTTTTTTATTTTAACTCCTGCAGCAAACCCGTTGGGACCGTTTTAAAGCCTAGAGCTTGTATTTTACTTCTCCCCGGATTTTACTTTTTTTTCGCGAGAGTTCCGTAAAATTTATTTTTATTTAATATCGATGGAAATTAAGTCCAAGTGGCATGAACCTTAACTGACAAAAAAAGTTTTTAGTTTACCACTGTCATTTTCTTCCATTTCATTACGTTGTAATCAAACAAAAAGGGAAAATATGGTGACAATAAGCAGTGCTGAGAGAAAAATTAATTAAGTTTTTTTTCTCTTTCATGTTGATTAATTTATTCAGTGTTGTTTATAAAACTAGTTTTTGGACGCAACCTAATCAAACTAAAAGCCAAATTTCAAAATTGCCTGCACTCCGCATCCCAGAGCACAAAATTTTTTTCAACCAAATCAATATGCAGCTACTCGAGGCAGTGGCATTAAAAAAAGGTATAAGAAGTCGAAGCCCGGCACTTATTTTTTTCCAATACTCCCAGCCTTCATTTCCATCACTTTTATACGACTCGATTATTCAACTCTCTCTCTCCCCCCAAAGTATACATCGTAAAGCAGGAATCAATAAGTCCTGCAGGAAAACACTCGATAATTTCCCACGAAAATGCATTTCCCCCAGTTTGTGGGAAAAAGAGATGCGGACCAATTGTCCGGCCGATAGGGGGGGGGGGGGGGGGATTCGGGGGCGACGCTCCCGAAAATAAAATCGCGAATACTGAGTCTGTACTTTGTACGTCAACGGCAGAGGCCCATCGAGTGTGTTTGCTTTTGAGTTTAAGATATCTGCTCGATGATAGAGTAAGCCAGCCGCGAGTTAATATCATGCTCTCGCGGTTTATTTTTGGAGTTACCCTTCGATCATCGCCCCCCCCCCCCTGACTTCTTTTTTTGTTTCTTCTTTGAATTGAATTTTGTAGCTGCCAACAGCTTGAATGATACCGATACTTGAGGACGCCCAACTCGAAAAATTATGAAAATTTGAAAGCGATTAGGAGCCTGGGGTATTAATAAATGTTTTTATGTAACGTACGGTGACAGATGTCAAGCTGAACTTTTTTATGTTTCATTTTGAAGACAGTCGGCAACTGGCATTAAGACAATGCACAGTTTTGAAGTGATAAAAAAACGCTTAAGGATCATATTGAGACGTTGACTGTTAGAAGATTAAGAAAATTCAACACTTTCAGGGCTACCAATCGGCTTGCTTCTATATTTGACAATCGAGTTGAAAATAGTCGAAATTGTGAAAGTTGAACAACCCTAGTAGTTTCGTAATCAAAAACTAGTCTAAAAATAATAGCTATAAGATATACAAGCTCTCAATGTTGATCACTGAAATTTCATTTTTTTTTTCTATTATGAGGAGTAAGACTATTAAAAGTATCATTTGAAGAAATAATATTTCTAATAATAATAATAATATGTCACACAATACTCTGTTAAAAAAGCTTCTTAAACTCTTGAAAAATTTTAAGAAGTCTTTCTTAGACTCGGAATGTTATAATAGAGAACTATATTTTGATCTGAAACATATACATATATTAGTAACCATGAATAACTTGAAAAAAATTAATACAAACATGATTTTTTAAAAAACAAACTCAAAAAAAAGTTGTTTCTGATACTTTATACAGTATCAAATAGCTTTACAAACTCCTTTGAAACTTTAAAAAGTGCGTCTTACATTCAAGTCAAAGCATAAACAAAGTTCAACAACTTTTTAATAATATTTCTACATCGGATTGAACCTTTTTGAGTAAAAATAAGATACGCATAACTCAAAATTAGAGTTTTTCAACATCTAAATTAGATACAGATCATAGCCATGACACCTCGAAAACAGTACAAGCACACATTCACTGCTTCTCAATAAGACAATTTACCGCAAACCAGGTTTATAACTGACTCGATACAATTTAATTAACACGATGAGTCAGCTTAGCATGTTACAATTTCAACGTGCGTACGTATCAGAAAAGACTCAATTAAACTTTTGACTCCAAAAACGTGAAACTCTAGCAGTAATGAGTAGTCTAAACTCAAAGGATAAATTTTTGTATTGTTACGAATTTTCCCGTAACTACTGCATCATCCTACTTTTAACACAATTAAACGGTAAGCTTAGGAGCTGCCTTGGCTCCTACATAAAAGGACTCCCGTAATTTTATTCATTAATTTGAGCAACCAAAGTGCAGGCTGTAGGCTTCGTTTTAAGACTCGGCGAAAACATCAGAAACTTTGATTAAGATCCACGCAGGTGGTATCCCCGACAAGAAGCGCACGCAAACAAAAGCAAAACTGCTACGGGCGAAAATTCGCGAGTTAAAACTCTCGCTCTCGCCGCTTATTATTATAATAATAAACCTTCCCTCTTATCTGTCTCCACCCTGTTTCTAAATTAATTTCAAACTAGACTCCGTATTACAGACTTTTCCCGCCACTTTTTTTAATCACAGAAACGTAGCGTGCGGTCGTCTGTAACTTTGAAAAAGTGGACTCGAAAGGAATTTTTATTAATTAAAGGCTCCCTGAATGTTGAAACTTCGTTGAAGTTACTCTGTTCGAATGAGTTTTTAGGTCCCCACACAACTAATTATCGGTAGGGAAGCATCCCCCCCACGTCAGCTGTTTTTTTTCATCTCCTACCATGGCATCTCAGTTGAGTATCGTCGGCGGCTAATTCGAGTGCGCTCTTCCGGTGAGAGCAACAGACTCGTTCTATACTTATTTTAGACCCACTAAGCTCCCCCCTCGATGTTTGATCGGGAGACTAGAATAATTCTTTACGTTCTTTGTTCTTTTATTTATTTCACGAAGCTCGATTGAGTGTTTACAGGGAAGATTATACGGACTTTGAATTTTAATAATGGGCAGGCTTGACGTTCGTGAGGTGAATCCGAGGTTTGATGTAGAATTTTTAAATACTTTTTTGAAACTACACTGTGTGGAGCTAATTAATTCAAGTCCAGACAGGAGAAAAGTTTGAATACTTTACGAGACAATTTTTAACTATTCCCATTTTTTAAGTGGTTTAAGAATTGAAACGATTTTCTTTTTTTTATGGAAGTGAAAACAATTAAAATTTCATCAGTCTGATTGAATGTGTTTCGATGAAAACAAGATTAGACAATGGAAAGTTAATTTTTGATAAGCTTTGTTTACCGTGTAAAACGATGTAAATATAATTATTGTCTGATATTTGATTTAATTTAATTATCCTCACATATCGATTGATTAATTGTTGACGCTAAAGTTTGAAATTTTTCGGGTAATCAAACTATTTTCGACTATTCAACAAGTTAGCATCCGGAAAAATGTTATTTATTCCAGCCCACAGTACCGAGAGACCCAAAGCTGGGAATTTGCATTACCCAGATAATAAGCGAACCCTGGCAAAATTTAAAGTTAAACAAAAAAGGTTACGTCATTTTCGAAAATCCCGGTGAGCCGCGAGTAATTAACAAACTGGGAAATTTGAGCGCACACAACAACCGAATCCTCGCTTACCCTAAAAATTAAGATTTTTTTGAGTAATATTATTTTCCCTGGTATCTTGTATACAATTGAGACCGTAAGTAAGCAGGTAAAGACTCGGTAAGTACTACGAACTGACCTTATTCGTATCAATAGCTCAAACGGTCATTTTGTGAATATCCAAAATTCAGGCCCCGCGAGCCTTCTTCCAGCTGGTTAATCGAATCAGGCGCGGTAAAATTCAATTAGCGCTTCTCGCAGCCCAAAGAACAAATTCCGGGCTGCATTTCCACGGGTGCAGCTGGTTGGTTATCGACCCGCGAGCGCTAATACCCCGCTTCTCCTTACCTTTTTTTTTTCTTCTTTCTTTCTTCTTTCTAGCTTTCTGGTCGATGCTAGCTGGCTTTCTATTTCGAAAAGAAGAATAAAAAAGATGAGGAGGAACTCGATATGGGATCGATCACTGTATTAGGCGTGATTCATGAAGCCCGAGCGTCTTGAATTTCTCAATCTAGTCGGGAAGTTCTTCGTGGTAGGAACCGGTCGAACTCCTCGAAGTACGGTTTGTTTGAAAATATTGAAAAAGGTTTTAACTAAAAGGGAAATATTGTGCGGTCAACTGGAAATTTAAAACCAACTCGGTAGGATATTTACAATAATAATTGGTCTGGAGTATGTAGTTTTAACTAGACTATGGGAATATGAAGATTGATTCTGAAAACATTTATAGTTTCTTAGGAATCTTATTATAAATTTTCTTGGGATTTCCGAACAAACAGTATTTTCTTATATTTTACTCAAGAGTTTTACCGTTAATTGTTTTTCTTTTTTTAGTTTATGAACACTTTTTTTTTCTTACGAGCCAATGGCTTTTTTTTTTCTCTTTCCGTAGCTTTGCGAAAAGAATTTATTTTTGTTTATTCAGTTGATATACCTTTTAAAGGGATTAAAAAATTTTTTACAGTGAAAGACAAAACTAAACTATTTTCGTAAACAAAAGAGTCAATAAAAATCAAACCAAGCATAAAAAATCGCTTTTTAAAAGCGAGAAAGAGTCAATAAAAAACAGTAAATTCTCTCCATAGAACCTATTAACTAAAAATAAATAAATATCGTTGATTAGTTAATAAAAGAAAAAAAAAAAAAAAAAAAAAAGGAGCAATCGATTAAGCAGTCGGATTAAAAGATCTCAGCGGGGTAATTTACAGGTCAATTGGGTCTAATTTTCGTGTGTAAATTACGAATTCAGCGCAGCGGGGGGAAGGCTACGACGCCGGGGCAAATCAGTGATCTAATTAGGGGGGCAAGGAGGAGAAGCTCTTAGGTTAATGACTTGTTGAGGGTGGCTGGGGGGGCAGAGCACAATATCCTAATTGTTTTTTATCTACCTGCAGCTGGCTACCGAGCGCCTTTTTTTTTTACGGCTAGCATCGATCCGAGGTGAGGCGAAGCCAGCTCAAAACTCATTAGTAAAAAGTGGCACGGGAGTATTGTACGGGAGTAGCTCACGTGATTCTGAGTGACTAGAGAAAAAAAAAAAAAAAAAAAAAAAAAAAAAAAAAAAAAAAATTTCTAGTGAGATAAGAGGAAAGTGCTGCCAGATGTAAATGCTATTCTCACGAGTTTCTCACACTTATCGGCGGAGATAAAAATGAATGGGACACTAGACGCGACTGATAAATTAATACTCTTGAAGCGAGAGGCGGGAAGATTGAAAAAAAATCTTTGACTTTGATTTGAATGATTTTGAGCCTCGAAATTTGTAATAAATTTTTTTATTGTTTAATAATTTTTTATTTTTTATTTTATTTTATTATCAATGAACGTAAGTCTTTTTAATATTACTTAGGTACATAACATAATTTATATTCATAATATAATAATAGGTATTTATAAAAATATAAGTATTCGACAGTATCTTATAAAGTTTTAAAATAAATTGGTTTTAAACACCCTTTGATAAATATTAATAAATAATATAATAAATAATTTTTTTACTAAACGTACTATGTAAATCGATAATTTTTCAACATTATGTTAAATTAATATTTAACAGATTATACAAATATTTATAAAAAAATATCAAATTCAAACTTTATTGTAAAGGATGCATTAATAAAAAAATTATTTTTATTTAAATTTTAATAAATTACTTTTATTAAAAATTTTGTGTTATCATACCAGATTAACTTTTGCATAACACAATAAAGTCATAAAAATATTTGATAATTTTAGAACATTATCACTATCTCAGAGTGACATAACATCATTTGGCAAAAAGTTCCTACGTACGTAGGACATCCGGCCACGCGCAGATAAATCCATCCTCAACAATTTTGAGAAAAACCAATAATTCACTTATACCAACACAAAACCCGTCGTCTTAAATTCAATCATGGGGAAGATCCACATCTAGGCCGGCCTGCCGGTTATTAATTGGTGCCGGGGTGACGTCACCCGTACCTGAGTCAGTCAGTCGACGTTACGTCACTGCTTCTTCTTCTTCTCCGGCTTCCATTACTACTGCTACTACTACGAAGGGGGGGGGGGGGAGGCATGAATGAATCATGATATTTTTTTCATACGAAATACTACATCACTTCGGTGGTTACTTCCGCTTCCGGAAGAGCAGCAGCATTTTTGCTTTACTTTATCATCATGCTTCAGGAATGCCGCTCCTCGGGGGCCAGTTTCGGACGGAGACGACTCTTCTTCTTTCCCTTGAATTCCTCGTTGAATTCTTTGAATTTTTCAGATGCCTGATGCTGCTTCTTTACTCCCCCCTTTTTTTTAGCTTTGTTGAGGTTTGGTTTTGTGCCCGGGTTTTTACAAGAGGTTTTTCATTACTGGGATTTGTGGGGAATCATCTTAAGTGAAAAAATTATGTTTGGTATTGAGTCTATATGTATAGACTAGATATGAGCAATGAGCGGGTTAGAAAAAATTCAATTTTATTGTGTTCATTTCTAAGATTTTTTATTATTTTTAAAGTATTACATGGATCAACGTAATTAGAATAAATGTTATTAAACAAAACTGAATCGAGCGCGGTATGGAATGCAAGCCTCATGATCAGCTTATTTAAACAATTTTGAAATTTGAAATTTTAATTTTAATAACAAGATAGTAGCGAGGATAGTAGGCTGTTTTTTGAGCTGTTTTTGTTCCTAGTAAGGAAAACGGTTTTTTGCGACCTCTTTAAATTGACTCGGTCAAAAATGATTCATACTTTCTTTTGTGTTTTTTTAAACAATGATATATTTTAAAAGAAATGACATAATTCATTATTTTTAAAAGTAAAAAATAACTTTTTACTCCGAAAGAGAAAGAAACAAGTGTAGAAGTTTTTTGAAAAACTCTACATTATCGTGGGAAAGTGCGACGGATTTTTAGATATTTCCTGAGAAAATGTAGTTTTGATAATCATTATCAAAGAGACAAAAGCGCACTGCAATCCTTTGACCGTGATAAATTTTTAGTAAGTTGGTACCAGTGGCTTTCTCTCTAGCACACTGATTTGACAAGCCTCATTATCCTCTGACACACGACCAATCAAATCTCAATCGAGCGTGACACTTCGGGCGGTTAGCTCCTCAAAAAAAAAATTCATTCGCAAGATGATAATAAGCCGGACTCGAAGCCGGAGCAAAAAAAGAAGAAGCATCAGCTTCCCTCGGTATATTCAATTTGACTTTTTTTCGCTCTCCGGAGTTCGGAGGTCACGTCCGTCGTATAAACACAAGGTACGTGCCTGAGTTCGCGAGACCGGAGCTTAAGGCCCCGAGAATTAAGGCATTTGTCGGTTGCACGTTTCTCTCTCTCTCTCTCTCTCTCTCTCTCGGCGTGAAAGCCTCTGCTGCAGACCGAAAGAAAGGAAGGAATAAAAAGGTCCCCGCTGCTGGACGCGGGATATTTTGTAATTGTTGGCCTCGCTTTGTACGACGTCCTTAAAGACCCCGAGATTCGCTTATGAGGACGCTTATGTTAGAACTAAATTATAAGTGCAGTGATTGAAAAAAAATTTTTTTTTAAATAAATTACGATTAGCCGTCAAACATTTGGGATTATTGGGAAATTTATCATGTCGACGAAACCCAATTTATATCAAAATGTAACCTACATTTATGAAAATCTAATTATTATTTCATTTAACATGGTACGAATTAATATTAACTTGAAAAATTTACTAAATTAATGTTAAATATACGAGCACTTAATTATTACTAACTCATTTTATGTTATTATTATAATTAAGTTAATAAGAAAAATAATATATCATTTAGACGCGTTGGCCGCTAACACATTTTATGGATTTTTGGAATAAAGCTGTCTTTGAGGACCTCTGACTAACTTTGACTTGATTATATAGTGTGAAGGTAGCGCCGTTGTATCCGGGTTCACACTCGTAAATATATAACAGTCACTATTACTTTTACTCTCTTCTTAATTATTACTTTAAATAGTTAATTTCTGTAAAATTACGTTAATCAAATTACAGTAATTGATATCTATTTATTTATTTATTATTTATTGATTTTCTGCTTACCCGAGCATATCGGCCCATACAACAAATGTAAAATCACATACAGAACATTACTGGAAGATTTATAAACATAATGTTTATTAATTTATTTATTTTTATTTTATTTACTATCAACGGATATATGTCCTTTAACATATTACACAGAGTATACAATATTCAACAGTATTTAAGTAATTCAAAACAAACATACAGGTTTATCAATTCAACAGTATCTTACAAAGTTTTCAAATCATCTCTGGTCACAATCCACAATCTTAGCATATCTAAATACCACACCTGTAAGGGAAACCCAAGCTACAATTCCAGAACTCAAAAACAGTTTCCTCATACCCGGGAGCGTCGAAGTTGGGATTTCCGGCAATCATCTCGAGCCTGCCCCACCCATAATCCCCCTCCCCAAAAGAAAGAAAAGCTTCAGGTCCGTTAGCTGCAGCCGCGGGTTCCGTTAGTCACAATGCTCGCTGCCTGCCCCGGAGCTAATTTTCCTCACTCGTGGAGAAAAATCAAAGACAACCCCGCGCGCGCGCGACAATAGGGGCCAGCCAAGCAAGCAGACACAACACACAACAAAGCGAAAGGGCAAGTCGATGCGGGTGTTGCCCTTTGCGGCTCGGTCTAAATAAATCGAGACCAACGTCGAGATTACCCATTTTGTTGTTACGTGACCGGTAATTAAACAATGACCGGGAGGAGGATAAACACACACACACAGTAGTGGTTCTTTGTTGGCAAGACCCTTTTGTGACCGGACTCTTTTCTTCTAAAGGGTCTGCCGAGTGATTCACGAGCCTCGAGTATTTTACGATCGTAGCTTTTTTTAAAAATTCTCAAAACTACATTTTTTAGTCTAGCTCATTATTCCAGTCTCAGAAAATTAATTTTGACTCTGTACTTAGATCCAGTGACTTCTTCTGATCGCTCCACCAAACCAGAAAATATCTCCAGTCCAACAAAAACCATTTTTCTCCTCCCTGCACTCGTGACGCAACTTACAGCGGCATATCGGCGAATAAAACCACGCACACTCTCCAGAGTCTATTTTTTACAATCCCTCGCGTTGTTAAAATCAAAGCTGTAAACCCGAAATTATTACGGCTTTCAACTTATCCCCCCCCCCCCCCCGCTTTTTTTGATACAGCGCGGGTGTGAATCATAAATTTTTACGAGGTTTCGTAAACCCCAGCCGTGTGTATTTTTCATTAAAAGCTTTGGGTTCTTGAAAGTCAGTTGTAGTCGCCTTTTTTTTTTTGCACGCGCGGGAAGGATGAATCAGCCGGTTTGGAATCTTGTTGCGTGTCAACCGTTGAGTTTTACCTTGGCCGCGGGCGACCTAAAAAACTCCAGAGAGAGGAAGAATCTCGAGTGTGTTTCTGCCACCGGCAAATACCTTTTGTTTCTGATTTGTTGTACTCTCGAGTCTTGAGAGAGAGAGAGAGACTTTATAATCCGACCGAGACCATTTGTTCGAGAGGAGGAGGGGGATAACGTTTTCTCGACAATTTCACGACGAGGAGGAGTTGTGTGTTTGCCGGCGAAGATATCGGACTCGCTCGCAAAGCTCCAAGAGACTAATTTCGTTATTGACTCGAGTGGGCTCGGTGCGTGCTGATTTAAACCACTTTTTTTCTTTTTCAACGGTTTAGCGCTTGTGAGAGAGTTGTTGGGAGGGTTTGAAAACCAAGAAGTTGATAGTCAGAAGCGTTTTATGAGTATGTTCAAATGTTAGAACACAAAGTTAGAGGTTGTGCTCGGGTTGTGGAGAACTTTATTTGAGTTATAACCGATTTATAACATTTATACTGCCAATTAAACGATTCTCTGAGTAGTTAGAACTATTTTTAAAGCCTTTAAATACCAGTTGAAATGTTGACTAAGCTTCAGTAGTTGTAGTTGGATGTTGTACAGAACCATTTTCTAACCTCAAAAGTGACAATCCATTGAGTTACTTTTATTATGGCTATAAAATTTTGTGCATAGTTTAAACTATATTCTAACCTCAAAATAACCAACAATACCCAATTACTAAAATTATTCAGTTCCCAGGAAAAAAATGATAATTTAGAGATTGTCATGCACCACGTATAATGAACGACCGATGCAATTTTTCAGTCGATCGAACGAGCCTGACCTTTAACCCTCGAGCCAGCCAGCAGCTCGTTAGGGATGCGGTGGCAAGCCCACACTTTAGCTCTAATAAGACACACGACTTGCTCGCTCGCTAGGTATAAGGTAAGGTAAAGGTATAATAATAATAATACGCGTCCGCCTGAGTGTGTGTGGGTGCGGGTACGTACCTTGGACTAGATGGCGGAGGATTGTTAGGGAATCAGATTACGCGGCTAGGAAACTTTAAAGCCGCTTTTGTGGCACTGCACAATAAGTCCATGTGTGTATATGTTTGTATGTGTTGTGTGTAAAGCGCAGCAAACTGTTTTCGCGAGCTATTTGATTCCTGCGCCGAATATACGAGTAAACAAATTTACGAAATTTCGGCGTGGGCGGGTAAATAAACGCTATCCACACACACTTAGAGAACTAAAAGGCCAAAGAATGTTTCAACGGGCTCTTTGTCAAATATATGTGGAGAGAAAAGAAGAATAATTTACATATTATGTACCTTATTTCGGGCTCTTTGTATGCTTGAAAGTTACTTTTCTGAGCCTCACACTTTTTAGAATTTTTTTTTTTTAATTTCGCGTGCCTTTTTTTTCAGAATATTAGTTCTTTAATGACAGTTTACCAGTTTGTGAACTAGTATAACCTGTATGTCAGGACGCATGCTAAAAAACTGCTCGAACATAATTTTGACGTCCAACTGTTGAATCCAAGAACCTCAACATTGAGTTTTTTTTTACAATACTGTTGAAAATACCTTCTAACAGTCCTCCATTTTGAACCTAAAACAGCGATAACAAAAGCCGTTGAAGGTAGGAATTTTAAATCGTGGGTTTTTCCGGAGGCGCAGGGCTCCGAGTTGAGGGACGCACAGCCCTACATATTATAAAAGGCGACGTTGCTTGTGTTGGTGCACGGACGCCGACCCCACTCGCTTGCTTACTCGCTTCTTTTCTTCTTCTTCTTCTGCTTCCTTTTATTTTCTACTCCTCGCTCGGGCTGTACGTGCATGTGCATCGGTCTCGTCCTTCACGGGCGCTGTAATTTCGCTTTATCCTCCTCCTACCTGTACCCACTGCCGGAAAAACGTGATTATTACTCCCCCCCCCGAGTAATTAGTGTCGTTGACGTCGGATGCGGTATTCTACTTCGGAAATCACATTTTTTTACTTCTACTGGAAGTAAGGAAAAATTTGTTTTCAATTCAGACTGTTGTTCTCAATTTGAAGGAAGGATTTATACGTCTGTTGACATCGAGATTCTTCTTGGTAGCACAGTACCCAAGGTGACAATGATTACGGCATTAACGAGCTCAAAGTACTTAAATTTTTGCTCAACTTGGCTCAGATGGCGGAACGTTGTTACAATTATCTCTCGTTCGTAACAGTTTTTAATAACGAGTACAAAAGACCCACGTGTCGGTGAGTTTCTTAAAAATTAAAAAAAATACAATTTTTTTTTTTTTACTGTAGTATTAATAAAGCAAAGAAAATTTTTTACCTCGGTTGGGAGATAAGTGACGATACTGTCATACGTGTCGGATTATTTTTATCTCTAATTCCAAGATAAACTTCGAATGAGTATCGCATGCGTTCGATACTCGTATGACAGCACTGTTGTGATTATCGCACGATAAAAATTTATAAATAATATCGTCGTAGCTTTGTAAATTAAAAACTATGATAGATCCAAGATCAATAAGAGATCTGAACCCTTTCAATTTTTTCATAGCCGTAAAGCACCCAAACAAACATCTAAAATCAGCACGCGTCGCTCGAAAAAAAAGGGTCGCGTGCGAGCGGTAAGGACTTTTTAGTATTAGCATAATCCCTGCTCCCCGTGCAAAAGGGATAAACTGGCCTCCTCATACCCGGGAATAAAAACCGGGCGGTCGAGACGACTTTATGGAAAACTGGTTGCACGGCCGGCTGAAAAACCATACATGGCGTCTTGACTTT
Organism: Encarsia formosa; assembly: GCA_038277355.1. Classification (NCBI taxonomy): domain Eukaryota; kingdom Metazoa; phylum Arthropoda; class Insecta; order Hymenoptera; family Aphelinidae; genus Encarsia; species Encarsia formosa. Next base: position 18,046,768 of record CM076186.1, on the reverse strand, counting down.
TATATCCGGTCGGCGGGATTTTTCCCCCCTGCCGGAGTGCAACCGAGATATTGCGAAGAAAAATGATTTGTCATCTTCGAGAGGCTCAGACTTTTAATAAAACTAGAGGGGGAGGCTTGTTTGAGGAGATGATTGGGTAAATATGCGACCGACGAAAATATTTCGCGCCGGTTTTATTATTTCTTACGCCCCTGGGGGCTTAGTTTGGTAACAATGTTGAAAACAACTAGTTTTTGAAATATTTTTTACATTTTTTTTCTTTTTAGATTGGCTTCAGAATTTAGAAAATCGTACGGGATCATGACGTCATCAGGGCAAATGAGATGGAAAGTATACTTACATACTTTTGATCTTTTTTTAATACTCTAACAAAAAATCATAAATTTGAAAATCATCCCTACCCTTTTGAGGGCTTTTTATAGATTTTGAGATGTAATGAAGTCATCCAAGTTTTATGAATTTTCCTCGGAATTTTCTACAATTTGTATAATTTAAAAATAATAATTTACCTTCGAAAAGAGTAATTATCAACCAAATTGTTAATGATTATTTAACCAAAAATAAGTACTCTAGTTTAGAAAATAAGGTTAATCATCAAAAGTGGTAGCTTCGGTGGGTAAGCCCGCAAAATTATTACGACCGAAATTTATGATTAGATGTGTGTGTAAGTGGCCCCAGGTACATATCCGGTGAGTTTTACGCCCTCGTAAAATAAACTTTTACGCGGTTGCCACAATTTTTATAAAATTCCCCCCCCCCTCCACTCTAAAAAAAAATAACATCGATCCTCCCCCCCAAAATTTAAAAATCCCACGGGGGGGATGGATGCACCTTAACCTTCGGGAATCGTAACAAGTGCAGGGGTAAGGGCCTGCCTGCCAGCTGCATTCCCACGGGTTAGTAGATAACTACTCTTCTCACACTTGTGTGTGTGGGTTTTATTTTGTAATTCAGTAGGTAAGGTTCAGGGGCGCTTGCGTAGCTGCGGGGAAGGGATCCAATGACAGAAAGAAGCGAGTCCAATCAACTTTCTATCTCACGCTTACCCCGTGCCGTACGCGCGTGCATAAATTTACTCCGAGTCAGGTGCAGATACCTTTTTTTTAGTTTTAGGTTAGGGTGAACTAGCACCTGTTTCGCAGAGTGGTATAACACAATGTACTCGTGGCTCTTAGTGGGCCGGAACAAGAACTATATAAGTTGTTCTTTCGCCCTTGATTTGTGGGGAATTTTTTTTTTATTTGTTTATCACGCTGTAATAAATAAAAATTATTATGACTACTGGTAACTGAGTATTTTGAAAATGCATCACGCCCATAATTAGTATTCATTTCAGGGTCCTCATAGTCACACCTGCCTCGGTCCGCCCACACATAAAACAGAAAAAGCCTCGGAAAAAGCAACAATTTGCTTACTGCAGAGTAACAATAAACTGCTTAGCTCATAATTCCAGGAACCCAGAATTACTCGGAAAACTGTGGCAGCAGCAGCATTATCGAAAAAAAGGCGTCTCTATTGTGCGCCCGCAGGATTACGTAGGCCCGCGAGAGAGGAAAATATTGATAGGTGTCATTTGGCGGTAATGTGGATTTATGGTCGTTCCACCCGCAAGCTAGCGATCGCGTTTATGAAGGCTGACTGCAGCGGATCGTGCACCTGCACCTGCGTATCTGTTGTACGTAGGTATGTATGGGTGGGTGGGTGTATACCCAAGTGACGTTCATACGATTGAATGTTGTAACCCGCCCCGGCTCTAATTGACAGGAGTATCTTCTCGATAATATTCGGATGCGCGACGGAATTTATGGTCTATAGCCCCAGGATAAAGGGTTTATGTACTTAATTTCTGTGTTCTTTAGAGTAACTTTAAAAAATCTGCTATGAATTTATTAGATAGAGACATGCAAAAGGTGTAAAAAGTGTATTTACATGTTTATGACTTTGATAATTTGTATCCGGATTTTCGTATTACTCAGTCAATAAAATTTGGTTCAAAAAGATGAGAACCGCTGCCGTTTACATCGAGTTATTTCAATTCAATAAATTACTCAATTCTCTTGAATTTAGTTTTATAGCTCGTTTTATAGTACCTCACTTGAAAAAAAAATGTAGCAATCGCTATTAATTTTTTAGATAGAGATCTGTAAATAGTCTAAAAATTGTATTTATTTATAACTTTAGTAACCATCATCAGATTTTCATACCACTCACTCAATAAAATTAAGTTAAAAAAAAGGTGTTAATTCAAGTTGAGAACCACTGCCACAGCTGGGGTAACTAACAACCTTAACGCGAGAAATTTTCATTTGTAAAATACGAGTGCGCTTTTTTGAGGAGAGCAGGATGATTTTTCACCGATTAAACCTGCTCGCTCTTATCAGAGTTTTGTTTTATCACCGGCCCGGCCCCACTCGAGAAATGTGTCATGATTCATTCATTCGCGCTGGTGAGGTAGAAAAAAAAAATCCGTGCGTACGCGGCTCCGTAATCCTCGACGGCAACCTTGGAATATTAACAAATTACATATATAACACCTTGTTTCATTCTAATTATCTACTTAATGAGTATCTTATTTGTAGATTGTTTTGAATTATAAAAAAATTGACCAAGCTAACGAACTTTGCATTCCATTATTCGTTACGTTGGTATAATTTTTTTACTTCGATTTTCTCAGTGAGTATTTTCGAGTTTACAGTTGTTTAATGTTATTCACCGGTTAAATATTTACGTAAGTGTGAAAAAATTAAAAATTTACGTGACTCGCTTGATTATTCATTCGACTTAATCCTGATTCATCATTATTTCGGTTGTATTTTTACCGATCAGTCAGCAGTTTATTGCAATTGAGTGCTCTTAATTTTAAAACCGTTGTCTAGTATTTTTAATTACGGTAAAAGGCATCTGATCGACAATTTATTTATACATATATTTAAACCTATTGATTATTAACAAATCAAAGTTTTATTGACTTGATTGAAAAGTTTTAAACGGTGACTAACCTTGTTAATTTTCCATAAAAATAAAATAAAATAAACATCCTTAACAAATTTATTGTGTAACATGATTATTGCGGTCAATTTTATTCTTTGTTTAAATATTTTAATTGAATATGACGAATCAACAGTTTTATTCAATAAGTGTAACGAATTAGAGCTAGGCCAATTGATTATTTTACAAATTTAAATAACAAAACTTATTATTTTTTCTACAACCGAGTGAAATAAATAGATTTTAATTGCAGAATTAAAAAAACAAATAGTTTATCCCAGTAAAACATACTTTATTAAAAACCATGTGAATCAAAAGTAAGAAAGTACTCTTATCTAACAATTTGTTGTAAATAAAATAAATGTAAACCCCCAGTGGCTTTATTCGGTAACAAATCTCATTATTTATATACTGCATGCCCCCTATTAAAAAATCTGAAAAATAAGAATTGTATTTCAGAGTTGACCGTTTAAAATCAAAGTATCATTTCGTGCTCCTCAGTTCAGCCCCTCGTGTGGGTGAAACTCGGTCTATACAGCCAGGAAAAACAATAAAAACTGGCTCTCAACTCGCGGATACACAGTGAAAAGCATTCCCCCGAAATTCCTCAACGGACCCAACGCAGCACTATTCAAAAAAAAAAAAAGGGAGAAGAAAGAAGACGAAGGAGCAGGTAGACGAGGGGGAAGAACAAGAAGAAGAAGGCGTGGGAGTGGTGGGGAGGAGGCCCGCGTCCCGTGAGGCCCCTCCAAGATGGTGGCTCAGGGTGGTGGTTGTATCTGCGTAAACCCATACAAATCCTCCCCAAATGCACAAAAACCCGGTTGGGTTAGTTCGACTTACCGATCGTGCTCCCGGTGAAGAGGCAGACCACCAGTAAAACTCCCAGGGAGCACCTCATGCTCGCCGTCGTCCTGGGCCTCGCCCTGCTACCGTTGAGGCCCCGGAGGAGCGGGTAAGGCCCGCAGCAGCGCCACCGCACCGCCGCCATATGCCCTCCTCCGTTCCTAAAAAACAGCAGCCTCCTGCTCCCGACGTTTACGCGCGGTCACTCCTTCGTCCATCAACTCCTGGTTACACTAAATCCCCGTTTGAACTTTGAATCTTCCCCTGCAATCGGGCACGTGTAACCTAACCTTTTAAAAGGGTACCACTCAGAACTTCACAAGGAACAAAACAAGAAAAAACCAAAAAAACCAAATAAATCACACATAGGCAGTGGTCCCGGGTCACATGTCAATCACCCGCGCACTGTCATGTCTCCGGGTTCGGGTCGCACCTCTGCTGCGGGGAGAGAGAGAGTATAAATCGGTATGCGGTTGCAGCGCGTACGGACCGCAGCGACGTGGCCTCCCCGGTGTTCGGCTGGCTACTGGCTCGAGAAACGCGAGCTGCAATGACCGCCGCCGCGTGCTCGAGCCGAGAGAGAACCGCAGCGCTGCCAACAGGACGCGAGCGTAAACTCGAGTGGAGTTTATTTACCTGGCCTAAGTGTGTACCTGACAAGACGTATACCTAAAATATCGTAGTGGATCAACGCGGTTTTTGAGACTTTTTTAGTTATTACGGGGAGAGATAAGCTCAACGGTTTCGGAGACGGAGACAACCCTGCAGTAGGGAGGGGGAGGTAATAAACGGAGAACTACTTGTTGATCGGCCCGCAGTGCCGTAGTTTCGAGGAGGGAGGGCCCCGCGTATGAACCGTTATATTGTTCCTTCCGCACTTTCAACGATCGAGAAGAGAAGCTGCGCCGGAAGCTGGTACTTTCGAGGGTACATTTTTTTATTTTTCGGATTTGGGAAATTATGTTGAAGTTTAAATTAAGGTGGATACGACTTGTATATTTATAGTGAACCTAACAAACGCATTTTCGGTTTATTATCTCGTAATTTAAAATCCCTTAAGATTTATACAAATTTTTAGCATTGGAATTCCATGTAACCATGTAAAACACAAAAATCTATCTCTGTGCAAAGTTTAGAGATTTAAAAAAAACTTAATTTTTTAAAGAACTAAAATTATTTAAAAAACTATTAAATTTTATTTTTTTTAATCTTAGATAATTAATTTTTAAAAATCATTTGCGCTTTTATGTGCATAGCGCATCTTATCTATTTTTATTACTGCCCTGACCTTGGAGGGCAATTTTCTCGAGTTCTTCTTAAACTTGTCCAAGATCATTATCACCCATAAGTAGCAGGGGTTCCAAATGGGTGGGCCCTTCAAGCCCTAATGCCTTTGTGTCGCTTTGACCAGTAAATTGTGCATCCAAATCGGACCGTTAATAGTAAAGACTGTGTTTTCGACTATATAAAACTTTTTTATAGTACTCCTGGTCACTCTAACCTCAAAATCAAATCTTTGATGCGTGTTTTCGGTTACTCGTACTATAAAATAGTATATAGCACTGGTGCAGCACGTCACCAGGGCTCTTTAAGGACCTCGTGCTCCGCTTCGCTACGCACTCGGGTCCTTAAAACCGCCCTGGTGACGATGCTGCACCCGTACTATAATATACTATTTTTATCTAAAAATAAGTGAAAAAAAAGCTGACAGCACAATTACTAGTTCCTCCGCAATCTCTAAATTTAGAGCACCTGGGTTATCTGTAAGTAACCTGGGTATCTGTAAGTAATAGGCTCAGCCGCCCTTCCTCATGCTCAATCAATTGATTCTCCGAAATCACCAAGTTCACTGGCATCATGTCCGGTAAGCCGCGGCTCCTGCTTCGGCTAAAAAAAAAAATTAAAATCTTTTGATTATATTTTATAAAATTTGAATAAAATTTTATTTACCGTGATTGCAGCCGTGATTATTTTACGTTTCCGTTCAAGTACCTTACTCAAAGACGCTTAATTTTCAACCGAACACCTAAACCTGACTGTTGTTGTTTACTATCGGCTTAGTCAAAACATTTCGGAATTAAAATTTGGAATTTAAAATAAAAATCATAAAGCGCAAAATTGGATTTTAGATTCAACAAAATTTCTATTTGATTTTAAGTGGGTCGGGATAACCGGGTATCATCGTCGACGAAAAATATTACTTTTTTGACCTCAAAAACACACTGGAAAAAATTTAAAAAGTGATCTTACCCTCGATAAAGTATACGAAGTTCAAGTGATGAATTTGTTAAGTTTTAGTTGATCTGGAGTTTAGTTAATAAGCATCTTTACTAGTAAAGTACATTTAGAAAATCATCACTTGGCATTATCCTGTCACCTTAGATGTCCACTATGGGGCTTAGAATAGTTGAATGAATGTTTTTAAACTATAACAATAAAATTTCGGGCCACGGTATCATTTTTTTACTTTTAAATTTCAACGTTCTTCAAAAGTATTAAAAATATATATAACAAAATAAAGTTTGAACATAATTTCTCTCTACCAGTTCTATAAAATTTTGTTATGAGCAGGCAGGATCTAACGACCGAAGAGATAAAAAATCTTTGAGATTAGAGATTTTTAGCTATAAAACATTTAGTGAGAGCTAAAAAAAATCTGTTGGTATCTGTACGAAAATAAAAATTTACTAGCCCCTAATGATGTAAAGTGCACTGAAGATAAGAGATTATCGGACTTATTTACAAGTTTCCTGAATTTTTGAAAACTGTTGAGATCTCTTAAAATATCTCTTTCGCGCCGTATACAAAGGTTGCTATCATGAAGACGATTGGATGTTGATTATTGGAAAAAAACCATGATGGTTTTTCGACCCTCATTGTCTTGGAATTGACGTTGAAATGAAATTTTTTTTAAGAAGAACAAACTCGAAAGAGAAAATATATTTAATAAATTTTGTAAATTTTTTAAACAAACTTCTTTTCATTTTTATCCTCAAAAATCATGGTATAAACTAAATTTTTATTAAAATATTTTTTATTTTTACTATAAAAAAATTCATAATAACAATTCATTAAGAAGCTTTTAAAAAACAAATGTCGAAAAATAAAAAGTCATTTCAATACCGAAAGCGTGAAAGTTAATTGAAATTGAAACGACAATCAAAACATTCAATGTTATCCAGAAATTCCACGTTTTAGGCGGTAAAGTGTAACAGAAAAATTCTATTGACTTAATCAAATTTTTTTATCATTAAAAAAAGTCGATTTCACGAACTTTTTTTTCTTGTATTATTAATAACGACATAGAAAAATATATCGATAAAACAATGTTTGGAAAATCGATTTTAAATTAATCAAAACTCCTTACCATTTTGATCGGAAAAACAATATCTCTCGATTTTCTATAGAAGTAAAATTTTCTGTATTTCGAAAATCGAATTCGTATGTCACCGACGAAGATAAGCGTTCACGTAAAATATATATTTTGTCTCGAAAGAAGAAATCACAAAACAAATAAATTTCTGATAAAAGTTAATCTCGTTCAAATCGCTCGTCGACTTTTCAAAATTATCAGAGAAATAACTGAATTTAATTTATTGTATTGAATAAAAAAGTACATTTTTAGAAAATATTCTTTATCATGTTTAATAATAAACAAAAATATTAAATTTTTTTGAAATTGAAAGGTACTCATTTAGTTTCTTCAAAAAGTCTTAAAAAATTTTTAAATTATTTTTGTTGAAAGTAATGATACACAATAGCTAGAGTATAAACAATTTTTTATGACTTAAACTTTTGCTTTGTCATTTTTCTTATAAAACAGGTGCTTTAGATTATTGTTTTAATTTTAATATCTTCTATTTTGTTATAAAGGGCCAATATTTTCGTAGAATGAGTCAGTCATTGAGAGATTAATTTGTAGTAGTTTTTAAAATATTTAATATTAATTTCGAACCGGTCAGTCCTTGATAGAGCAGTTCGTACCTTAAATAACTCTGAATTAAGCATATACGACTTTGTTAGTTATTCTATATCTAGTTTTAAACCAAAAGCGAGAGAGTTGTTTTTTAAGTACTGATAAGTTACGATTTATGAATTATATTTTGTTGAAAATCTATTCGTTATACATTGAGATACTATCTACTATAAATGATCGTAGTTGAGTCTATAGAACTCTATGTTGTGCGAGAGCTACCCGTACACCACCTTAAATTTAAGTTGTTATAATAAAATGTATTTTTGGGCCTCGGCCTGTACATAATAAATAAATAAATAAATAAATTAATTATTTAACTTGTTTTAATACGTTTAAAAGATCATTTGTATTTAATTAGAAGCAAATTTGGTTTTGAATGAATGAATAAATAAACACATGATCAAATAAATTGTAACAGTTTTTAAAGTACTTTATTTGAGTGGTAATGAACTTTTAATAGTTTAATTACTTTTGTTAAGAATATTATTTTTTTTATAAATTCTCGTTAACTCCATCGTAGCAGATACATAAGTGTTTTATTTAAATAATTCGAGCTGGAAAGTCTACTTCTGTTATTATTTAATTAACTCTACATGAACAGCGAACCCTGAGTGTCCAAAACTAAAAGGAAAAATCAACAAGATAATATTATTCTCAAATTCACATTATCCAAAGAATTTTTTTATGAAGAATAAAAGTATTATCTTTTTGGTACACAGTAAATTTATTTCTATAAGTTGTCACTTGTGAGAGAATTTTTTTTCTCGGAGAAAATCAATAAGAAACAACCAAAAACGTCAAAGTTTAATTTACAAATAAAACCTAAAGACTTAGTTGTACAATTGGGGTAGCTCCAAATGAAAACATTTCAAAACAATTTCAATTTTATTTTTAAAATGTCTCAGAATCCTCTAAATGGCATAAATTGTGGTAAAACTCTCAAAATGATCTCATTTTTGTCTTTAGAAAGCCAAAAGTTAAAAAACCAAGTTTTCATAAAATCTTAAAATTACCTTGCATTAATGTTGTAAAATAATCATTACTTTCAAAAGATCATTTAGAGATATTTGTGAGCTTAGTAATTGGAAACATAAAAACTTTTATTTTTTTCATCTTAAAAGATCTCTAAAGCAGGCATATTATACTTAAATACATCATATTTTTTGTCTAAACTTTTTTTACGCGATAAAACTCATTAAAAAAACTACTATTAAAATTGTTCTATCAACTGTACCTATATTTCTGACGGTTAGCGAAGACAGCATTACTCGCGATACAAAGTTTCAGACGAAGCTGCACGGACGGAAATCAAGGTGCAGGGGGGCAATTTCGATTCCCGCGCTGAGTACATTGTCCGCGATCTATTTCGGCGTTAGAGCCACACGGAAAAAATAAAATCCTTGCAGCGTAGCTGAATTCAGCGATATGACGATGCGAACAGTTAACGACGCTCCAACGCAGACTTTTCGTCGTGGCGAGGCAAAGTCTGCGTTGGAGCGACGTAAAGTTAGCTATAGCGTGCCTTCCTTACCAACAGCTGTAGCAGAGCTCGACTCACGCTTGACGCTTGTTTACTTGTGTACTTACTCTCTGCTATCGCGGGTGATAAAAATACTGATATAAAAAATACTTAAATTAATTACAACTATCAATAAACACATTTTTTTATAGTTATGCTGCTGTAAACCCGCGATAGCAGAGAGTAAGTACACAAGTAAACAAGCGTCAAGCGTGAGTCGAGCTCTGCTACAGCTGTTGGTAAGGAAGGCACGCTATAGCTAACTTTACGTCGCTCCAACGCAGACTTTGCCTCGCCACGATGAAAAGTCTGCGTTGGAGCGTCGTTAACTGTTCGCATCGTCATATCGCTGAATTCAGCTACGCTGCAAGGATTTTATTTTTTCCGTGCAGGGCACGCGAAATACATGCACAATCAAAGTCAGCCCTGCAACCGCCACGCCGCAAATGACGTTAGATCTCGCAGATTTTTTACATATTCCGGGGACGATCCGGCCTGTTTTCGGGATACGTATGCGAAAATTTTATTTTTAGGTTTTTTGTGTTTAATATATATATTTTTTTTAATCTGTATCCTCTGAAATTTTCAAAACATTCAACTCGATTACCCGAGCGAAGAAAAACCTTAGACTAAATTTTGCCGCGAATAAAGTATCAACGGAGGTACATTTGTCCTATAAAATGTCTCTAAAAGACTTTATTTATTATTTTAGCTTTTACAGATTGGTAGAAAGTGATCTTTGCTATCATAGTTGAGATTTATTATAATAAAAAAAATTTCTTCTCCACACTAGCCGCAAATAAAATAATTCTAAGTTTTTAGCTAATAAAAATCGCAAGTTATTTTATTCGCGGCTGGTATGCCGAAAAATTTTTCTTTATTATATCAAAGGTATGGTAGCAAAGGTCATTTCCTATACCAATCAGCTAAAGCTAAAATAATAAATAAAGTACCTCCGGTGTTACTTTATTCGCGGCAAATTTTGGTCTAAAATTTCACTGTCCGTAAATACTAAATTTTAATCATGTACTACTCGAGCTTACTTTATAGAACAATAAATTAAAAAATTCTTGTATTTTTTTTCTTCAATTTGGATAAAGTAGTTATGAAAAATTAGAGTAAATAAATTATTTAATTATGTCGATAAAAACTTTCGTGAATAAAGTAAAGAAAATTTAAAGCCAGTAAAAGTTCCATAAAAATTATAAATTATAAATGCGCTTTTTTTATTCATACCATTTAGCTTGTACCTAGGCGGCGCTTGTTCGGGTAAATTTTCAGTCGTAATACCCCTAGTGCTTCAAAATTATCTCAAATTTTGAAACACGAGGGGTATTTGGCTGGATTGTTTTCCCCAGCTGAATTTCAACCCATAGAAATGCTGCATTTTACATTTTTGCGGTTATATTACTATTTGTTTACTATGAATATACCTATGTATACTTATATATACGAGCATATATAGGTATACACCGTAGTGACTCGGGTCTAACCCAAAAGTTGAATTGAATGAGTCTAACAATTCAAGTTGCCATGCGACTAAATGGAAATAACCGAAAAATTATCGAAATAATTTTACCCACACCCCTCCGCCAAATGTCCAATGCGGCGTTCCTATTGGTTGAAATTCAGCTCGGGAAAATAATCAAATTTATTCGATGAATTTTTGAACTACTCAATAACGAACCTTACATCTTAAATTAAAAATTCATCATGATTGTCAGATCTTTTCATTTATTGAAAAGACTCTTGAGTACCTCAATTTCTTGACTTTATTGAATGCTTGCATGCACGACCTGCAGACTTAATTTTAAATTTTAACTGACGTTCTTTGGTCTGAGTTCTTTTTTCGCACTTAATTATGTAAACTTTGAAATGAAAAATCAACTCTAATTTTAGGATTTCTCTTAAAATCTTTTTCAAGCGATAATTGAATATTTAATCATTTCTCGGACTGCATTAATTGTGTAAAAAGTTTGAGACTCCAAGTTACCAAAAAGGTTAAATATCAAGAATGAATTTCTAGATCGAATCAATCAATTTCGATTGAATTTTTACTGGACTCTTTAACAATAAAAAAATTCAACCTTCATTATACATCTACGAGTTAAAATTTCCATCAAAGTAGGGTAGAGGGGGGTAATCTGGGCGGAGGGGTAATCTGGGCGTTTGAGGATACTAATTTTAAATTTTATTGAAATTAAAAAAAAAAAATACTGTCAGAAAGTACTTGCTTTAGCGCGTTTTTTTAGGCAGAAATAATTACACAAAAATTTATAAATTTTTCAAAAAAGATCATTAAATCGAGAGGTTTGTTTTTTGGAACAAAAAATGGTTTTGTAGGTAAGCTTTATTTGATAGAAACTACATGAAATTAAAAAAAAATTCAAAATTTCTCATGCTTTATTATAAATTTAGATGTTTAACTTCATTTCTGTCCAGGAATTTTTATAAAATTTTAATTTATTGTTAAATAATCGATCATTGAAAAATAAAAATGAAGCAGGGTAATGTGAGCGCTTTTTGGCGGGTAATTTGGGCGGATTTTGCGGTTTTGGTTTCGGCGTTCTAACCTCAACAGTACCTGCAATGTAGCCTTTACGTGCCTTTAGCTTTAGGTTTTAAGTTTAGATTTTAAGTTATTTTAGGGATAATTTAATAAGTGCAATGACAAGAAAATACAAAAAGAAGTCTAAAGGTCCAAATTGGTCTGAAGAAACCATGAAAAAAGCTGTGCTAGAAGTATGTGCAGGTAAAAAGTGTGGTGCAGTAGCACGGCTATTTGAAGTTCCTCGTCAAACATTGCAAAGAAAAGTTCAACAGTACAAAGAAAATCAAACTATTCAACTTGCATTTAACCCAGGTACCAGACCAGTTTTTACAAAAAGGCAGGAAGAAATTTTAGTGAGCATATTTCAGTTATATGAATCAAAAAAGCTTGGATTTACTTCATGTGAAGCAAGGAAAATCGCTTATAGACTTGCTATCGAACATAATTTAAGGAATAAATTTAATGACCCTTCTCATATGGCTGGAAAAGATTGGCTCCAAAATTTTTTCAAAAGAAACTCACAATTATCATTGAAAAAACCTGAAAAAACTTCAACCTCAAGAATTTTTAGTTTCACCGAACAAGCCATTCAAGATTTCTATGATTTGTTAGAAAAGACCATGACAGAAAATAATATTACTGATGCTGAGCAAGTTTGGAACTGCGATGAAACCCCCGTGTCTACAGTCCCTAAAGGGTGGAGAAAAGTTATCTCAACTAAAGGTTCAAGACAAGTTGGAACTATGACTCATGCCGAAAGGGGTGAGCATGTCACTGCCCATATTTGTTTCTCAGCGGCAGGTAAATACATGCCACCATTAATCATATTTCCCAGGAAAAATTTTAATTCAGATTTCTTGATGGGTAAGCCAGAAGGATCAACAGTTGAGTTCTTTCCTACTGGCTACATGACTTTGGAAATATTTCACAGGTGGATGACTAGCTTTATTAAATTTACAAAGCCAACACCTCAGCGTAAAATATTACTAATTTTTGATGGTCATTCAACTCACACCAAGAATTTACCAGCTTTGGAGGAGGCCAAAGCTTCTAATGTGATCTGTTTAATATTTCCACCTCATACAACGCACAAACTACAACCTGTGGACACATCATTCAATAAACCTTTGAGCACAGAGTTAGCTTCAGAAACAATGAGATGGACAAGATTGAATAGTGCAAAAAAAAAGTCGCTAACAGTGAAAAATTTATTTGAGGTATTTACTCCTGCATATAAAAAGGCATCAAAACCTGCAAATGCTATTGCTGGTTTCAAGAAGGCAGGAATTTTTCCATTTGATAGGAATGCATTCACTGAAAAAGATTTCCAAGCTGGCACACTCATCAATTATACTACCCAAGAGCTGGAACCATTAGGTAATATAGTATATTGTATGCATGAATAAATAAGATTAACCTATTTTATAAATTATTACAACTTTTGAATTCTTACTATTTATTTATTAAATAAATTTCATTAACTTGTTTTCAAATTTATATTGCACAATTTATGTACAAATAATTCAATAATATAAACAGTGAAAAATATTCTTAAAAATTTGCTTTCTTTTTAATATAAAAGCTAACTATCTAGCTTGATAGTTACAAATTATTAATTAAATATATATTATTTACAGGGCCAGAAGACTCAGCTTTTAGAATATCGGTATTTAGAGCCATTGATTCATTAGCCGAGACATGCTATGACAGCTCTGATGATAATAATGTATGTGCAGGATTGAATGAAAACAATTGCTCGACTTTTGAAAATAATGAGTGCAACACCAGTGGGGCTGAAGTATCTATGCCAGAAACTGCTGATGTGCAACCACTAGACGATCAAGCTTTTCAGAGTGGAGAACATGTTAATGCCCAAGTCATCGAGCAAATTAACATTAGTTCTGCTGATGTGATCCCCAGCTCTGAAAATATGAATTTTCAACCCCTTCAAATATTCCAGATGAATAGTCAAGGTGATGTTATTAGTTTAGATGCCATGGAAGATTCAAATTTTTATAACCTCAATGGAGAAGTAGACATCCCTGTACTCCATGGCATTCCTGAATGGCATTCGACAGAATTAGTTAATAAGAACACTGCTTTAATTTTAAATGAGACAGTGTCAACAAATAAAGATTCTAATATGACTGTACCAGCTGTGCCAACAGATGTAAATAAGCAAATAGTCACTCCTCCATTACATGGAGGTAATGGTACTGTTAGTCGACTAACTTCAAAACGACAAAGTCTTACTCATTCTTTGATAACAGGGTCAGAAGTTATATCAACTGTAAAGTCAAAGAAAAATAAATGTGCAGACCTGACTAAAGAACCTTACCTGACAGAGTTAAGAAAAGCCAAAAAGAATTCAGCCCAAAAAAGAGTACCTGCTAAAAAAAAAAAAGTTGAAGAGAAAACTATAAATACAAATCAACAGATGACATCAGTCAACTTGCAAGTGTGTTCGTATCCTCCCTATATTTGTCAACCACCTTCAGTTAATAATCAGCTTGTAGCTCCGATAAATAACTTTAGTGTTCCCATGATGAATATGCCTTTTTTATCCCCCCCGATGAACAATTTTAGTTATTCATTACCTGTAGTCAATCCTCAAAGTTTTTACCCATTTATGACAGGTAATATGCCCCAAAATCAGGCAGCTCTTGATTTGACTAACTCAACTAATTAGTTTTATATTAAAAAAGTATTTATAAAGGTTGTGAAGAGAAAGAAGACTTGCTTAAAAATTCTTTTTCTAATTTATACAGATATTTTTTTTATGAAAAGAAATTACTATCTGTGTATTTGCATGAAAATTATTGTATTTGAATTTTATAAAACTTTTAGTTACTTGAATTTTATTGTATTGCTCTGAGCTATTGATTAAAAAAATGTGATATATAATTACATTAAGGTTAGGTACATAAAACAAGGTTTTAAAATTTTAAAAGTTTATATAATTACTTTATCTATTATGTAATCGTTATCAGAATTTGATGTAAGTTTTAACTTTTCATTACTAGTAATTCTCAAAACACTGTTTTTGAATTCATTCTGTATAGTTTTATTTTCTAATTAGTACAACTTTAACCAAAAAATCTTATTTCTATTTGTTTTTTAATAAAAAATTTACAAGTTAAATGTATGTACTTGTTCTATCAAAGAGAAATAATAAAGATTTTCTAAATAAAGTGCATTTTATAAATTGATTTAAAACCGCCCACATTACCCCGTTAAAACCGCCCAGATTACCCCGTTTTTCATGAATTTGACACTCGCTTGATTTTTTGAATTTTTCAAATATTTCATATTATATATATGCTAGTGCAATATTTTTTACACATTCTTCAAACATATATATTGTTATTAAAATTTATTTCAATAAGATAACTATAATATTTCACGAATTATCTTAGCTAAAAAAAGACAACACTAAAAGCGCCCAGATTACCCCCCTCTACCCTAACAATGAATTCCTTAAATATTCTTAAAAATTGTTTAAATATTTATATCAAATCACGCTATAACTTTAAAATTATAAAAACTGGTTAAAACCGCAAAAAAAAAAATCATAAAATGTACTTTCTTTTTTATCATACATTTTCTTACAATCCTTTGGATAGCCAAAATTTTCAATAATATTTGTTTTACATGATAGTTCTTATTGAAAATACTTATGTTATTTATTTTTCAAATATGTATGGAAAACTGTCATATATTTTGCACTTAACATTACTCGTTTGTAAAATATTTATGAACGATGATTGATGTGATTGGTCGAGAACGAAAAATTCCAAATTTGAATTGTGCTGAAGTTGAAATGTTAAAAATTATGTAGTGTCGAATTTTTGTTTTTTGCAATATTTTTATGAATAATCGAATATTGTGTTTAAATTAGTAAAAAAAAAATTATTTTTAAAATTTCAATAAAATAAATTGAGAATCTTTATGACTTCAACTCAATTTTTTTTAACTATAACCACTAACTATATTGAACTGAACAGCTTGCAAAGGATGTACAATAAATTGAGTATTGTATTATTCGTATAGAACAATTTAAAAAACTCTCAGAAGTTTTTTTTTTTTTTTAACTCATTTCTTTACAAATAGAAAGCAAAAATTATCGTTTATTTACTTTCAAGTTTAAAAATTTGATGGCGTATTAATAATTAAGTGAGACGAAAGAAACTATACTAATAACCTGTCGGCTTACAAATAATGTAAACAAATGTAACTTTCGAATCCTCGTCCTATCAAAATAAGCACTAAAAAAAAGGGTCTTGCTTAAGAAAGATTGGTTGCAAAAATTATCCAGGACGTTTGAAGAATTTAAGACCATTTTCGGGGGTGCTGAAGTAGGTAAATCCTCGTACAGTTTTTGGTCCACGTCGAGTACGCGGGGCAAAATATTATCGCAATATTTCGCTCCTCCAGAGCAAACAAGCCTGGTTTTTCGGACGCGCAGCTCGTCCACCAAATTATCGCGAGCATAATTTATTACTTTAATCGTGCGCACCCCTGGAAATGATTATATGCGGGCTACGAACCTCGAATTGAAATTTGTCCGAGTTTTCATCAAATTAAACAAACTTCCTTTTTACGATAAAAAAAAAAAAAAAAAAAACACAGAATTTACGGTAACTTTTAATTTATTTACTCGGTATAATTTTTGTTACATCTTAAGTGTGTTACAGCTGAAAAGTTATGTAAGTGGCTCTTGTCTTTGCTGAAACTCTACCAAATTTTTTCAAGTCAATAAAAAAAATTTTTTCTCTTATAACGCGATCAAAAGTTTATCAATACTCGCGAAAGATACGCTCACCCTCGGTGAAATAAAAATCAATGCTACCAATTTTTTTTTTCCCCACCCCCTACATTTTTTTTTTACAGATAGCAAACAATTTTCAAACGCCCTCGAAACTTTTTGCTTCAAAAAACAAACATTCGCACTCGTTCCCAAAAAAACCTCAATTTCAAAAGAATTCGCATGCTAATAAAAGATTCTTCATCCGCGATTGAAAAGTCGCTAAATCGAATAAAGCAAAAGGCCAGTCCGGATTCGGTGGTAGTGATTTCATTAAGCCCGAGCAACCCCTCAGGCTGGGGGAATTATGATTCCTCGTGTTTAGCGCGGGTACACGTGCGGAGCATGTTAATAAACGGGGGTGGTGGGGGGTAAAAAAAGTGATCCTCGAGAGACTTGGAGAGCCCTCGTTGATGGTTATACGATGGGCATTACGAGCTGATGCGGTACGATGCGTTTGTTCATTTGAATTCACAAGGGGCTTTGCACTTAAGTATCACGCGTAAAAATCAATGGAATTAGTAAAATATCAATTTCAATTGATTTAATTTTACAAACTTCTTTTTTATGCTTTTAGTTATTATTTTCAAATCCTGTGACTTGTTCTATACGTCTGACAAGTTGATTGTAGAAAAATTCATTTCTTTACATGTCAAAAGACAATGTCAACAAAATATGTTTTACTTAGAGCTAAAAATATTAAGTACATTAAAATGACTTTTCAAATTTTTGTATGTATTTTTTTTTTTTTTTTTTTTTAGGTCTTGCTGAATTTTAAAATTGAATGAAACAAAAAGTTTGAACCAGATTTGCAGTATTAAAACTTCGGGTGATTCATTCGTAGATAAATTCAGTTTAAAAAATAATCATCGTTTTAGTGTTTAAAAGGTATAATTTTTATTTTTCATAAAAAGTAAAATTATAATATCCAGATTAAAAAAATTATACGAACTATACTTCATTTGCAAAAATTAGATCGTATGGCTCAGTTTCACATATCGAATTCCTAATATCAAAATTCAAATTTCGTATTTTATTTTCCAAATCAATCACAACCATTTTAGATCGACGTTCGATCTTGGAAAATCTTTATATGTAGGTATTCCACCCATTATTTTAATTTAACAGCATTTCATTAAAATCGGAGATAAAGAAACACCCAAAACAAACAACGATTGATTAAAGCTGAGATTAGTAACAAAAAAAAAAAAAGGTTCCCATTACTTAGGCAGTTTAATACCCAAAGTGGGGACTGGAAATCGTCGAAAATCAGATCCCTTCGTAAAATTGACGTCGGGGCTATCCATCTCCTCGGAAGAGCGCGCTTACGTCTGTCGGGCTCGCATCACTCACACCGCGAGTCGGCTGGAATTAATTCAGTTTCACGAATCCTTTCAATCCTCGTACTCGGGTATACATGACGAGTAAGCCGCCCCCCGCGGGGGATGATCGTTGCCAAAATCTGTATCTCGCCCCTGCCCCCCGGGGAACTTTGTTACAGCGTTATTAGCCTGCTTGAACCTACCTGTACGCGGCTATTTATTATTATTATTGTTTATTTAAATACAATCGTCAAATATTATATTTTGAGAAGAAACTGGAATAGACTATCCGTTGATACAGGAAATTGTTATTTGAAATTTGAATGGAAATATTTGTTAGTGTAAAGTGTATGTATAAATAAATTGTGTATTAAAGGGCATGTGCTGTCAGTCGATGATTAAATAGATAAAAAAATGAATCAAAATAACTTTGAATAATTAATGGAATTTGGATGCATTGCAAGTTTAGATGAGATATAATAATACAAAATTAAATAGACATAGATAAAAATTGGAAGACTCTTATTCACGGGGATGTTTTGAACCCTGAATGGAGACTTACCATGAGGGAAATTACGCGCCCCTGCAGCTCGTCAGGACTCATGCGTTGCGGTTATGCTGTGATTACTCGTTGAGAATTTAATATTAAAAAAAAAATGATTATAATAATAATACTATTCTTTTCGCAAATAACAAATTATTCGATTATTTCCATGCCGCGTGCGGCTACAAAGTTCCGGAATTCTTAGAGATATAATTCAAAATCACTGTAATAAAATCACGTCGCAGTCATGAGCGAAAAAAAAAAAAAAACCGAAATTCCGGTGGTTTCGAAAAAAGAAAAAAAACGCGTTATCGTGACTGCTACATGAAAAATGTACTGGGTACTGTCCACTGAGAAATCTAGCTGATTTCCCGCTCAATCTAGCTGACATGAGGTAGGCCCACCGCATGTGATGAGAGTCGTGGACGTACTCCAGTAGTCAAAAAAAAAATAATTGAAATGGCCAACTTGAGCAGGACTTACGTAAGAGGTTCCTATCTCTTGGCAACGTACCGCTCGGTAGTCGTCTTGGTTCCTAAGTAAACGACGATCTCGACCGACTTCTGGTTGGCTTGGCGGTAACCCGAAGAGGAAAATCCCACCAGAAAAACTCTTGCGCCCCGCGATCCCGGGTACCGATCACGCGAAAGCTAAGGGTCGCCTGGTATACCTGGTGTACACTAGTCGGGGTAAAGAATTAATTTGCTCGGCGAGTAGCACAAGTTTTAAATGTATCCGAGTACAATAAATTTATGAGACGATTTATTGTGTACTCGAAGACAGGAAGATTTTTAAAAGACCGTGAAAACCCGATCCCTTTGCCCAACAGAGCGGCCCGGGGCCCGGCTGATGGTAGTGGGGATACATGCCGAACTCTGGCAGCTGCCGCTTTGACCTGGCGAGGTGAGAGATTTTCCAAGCGATGCGGGAATTTTAAAATTTCATTTCGACGCGTATATACGCGCTCACTGCAACTTGGCCATACCATGAAAATAATAAAACTAAATGAAAAAATTAACTGACAAAACAAAAGTTGCATATAACGAGGCACCACTGCAAGTCAGGAACCTTGCAAAATAGATTAGCGCTGTGGTCCATAAATTAATGTATTCCTATAAAATTGGACTACAGGATACATCAATCTCAAGTATAAAATGATAAACAAATAGAGTGATTTTAAATACGAGTGAGTGTCCAGATTTTAAATAGTTAATAAGCGATAGTTATTTTCTTTTGTTATTAAATTTTTATGGTTATTTTCTTTTTTTCCAGGCTTATAATTGCTTCATGTTTCTTTTTTTTCCTTTGCCGCATACATGAAAATTAAAATTTTTAAAACTACCAATTATACTTATTTTCTGTGGTATTGAAAAAATTGGGTAAATCATACTTTTTAAACTTAGAAAAACCTTCTTTTCCAATTTTTCAGATTTTATCAAATGCACAAACTCAATTTTCAACAAATCTTGGTTTGTACTTTAACGTTTAAGAAAAAAAAAAAAAAATGACGTCGAGCATTCTAAAAAATTTCACATTTTTAAGAGTAATATTTACTTTTCTTACGGTACAGAAAAAAAAAAAATCTCCAAACTCTATGATTTGTAGAAAATATTTTTTCATTGAATCGAGGTAAATCAGGAAAATTCAAAAAGAGAGAGACGCTGAAAAATGAAAAAAAAAAAGTGTGTTGAAAATCGTTCCGCAAAAATCGCTATTTTCTCATTGAATATTCAGACAATGACTATAGATACAATCGCGACGGGTACAGGTAAATGCAATAACGTCGCTGCAATATTGCGCGCACGTACTCAATAGATGCTGCGAAATGTGCGTGACAAATATTAAGCTCGAGCTACAGCTTTACACTACAATTTCCACTTCTGAATCGATAAAAAATACTCTCTTCCACCTTTCCTTTGTATTTGAGCGTTTTCATCGATTTTCAATCTAATAAACATACGTACGTACGAGCTAATTTGAAATCAAGCATGATTCTAACATTAAACCCGTACGAGAATTTTTTTTATCGCTTTACGTGCTAATCGCAGGTAAGCGCGGTTGTAAAAAATGAATGGTATCTTGTTGTTTCTATCGAAAATTTTTCTAAAATATTTTGTGTTGTATGTTATAGTGCATTGTTATGATTAGGAATTGAATCTAGATTTAGTTGGAGACTAGTCATAAATCTAATAATTTGAACTCCGTATAAACGAATTTATCGGTATTCTCAAGAAGTTGCAGCCCTTTGAGCCAGTGAAGGGCTACCTCCGAAAGTGCTGCCCTGAACGTCAGTTTCAAAAATCTTAAATGGATTTATTAATACAGATTTTAGTAATACCAATTAAAATTTAAACATTATAAAACATAAAATAATATAGGTCTCACAGTAATAATTAAAGTATGGAGGTGTGTGAAATTAAAAAAAAAAAATGCATATTATCGGAAGCACATGCAAATGAGAAAAATTGATAAAAAATATTTTTGAAAAATCTTGACCCATACAAAATTACTTAATTATGAAGTATAGTAAGAGTAATTTTTGCGTTTGTAAAGTTAAATTTAAAGTATGGTATAAAATATTTCAGAGTAATGTTTTCCATGACTAAAATTCTTTAAAATACAACATAATCAACTAAAGATTTTGCAGTCAACACTCCTACATTCTATAATGATACAACTAGATCTACCACAGTTCATAATTCCATCAATACATTTCATATATCTAGAGTCCGACTACTTCCTTGAAATACTATTTATACTTTGGGGTTCATTTTTCGCGCTTTTGACAATTTTTCTTTTTCAAGCTTACTCGAGGAAAATCTGCGATCTTAGGTTGAATTACGATTTTGTAATTCAACAGTTTTGTCTCTCCGCGCAAATATACACTAAAAATGTGAGATAAAAAAACACCTGGCAGGTGTATAATAATTTTCTGGAATTGTAACCATCCACGCTAATCAATCTCGTTGGAGTTGCAAAAAAAAGGAATTCAATGTTCAGGATAAGTTGCAATAAATCGGAAGAAAAAACAAACTTAGTCATGCGTATGGTTCGCGCCACGATTCGAACTTTTTCTCCGGGCTCACGACGTGATCATGTGGCACACCTTGATTTCTTGCGTGTTCCTTTCCATAAGTTAACCTTTTCATGTATCTATATTTTTCTTCAATCTTTCAAGATTTATTTAAATGCTAATTTTTTTTAAAGTATGATTTTCCTTTGGTTGAAATTTTAGAATTTCATTATCAGTTTAATTTGTTTTGGGTTGTCGAGGATGAGAATTTTTTGTGATTTAAAAATTTTTGAAAGCAACCACTGAAACTTTCACATCTGTAAGTAAGTTGCATGATTTTTTAGATAAATTTTATAAAACTGTTGGAGCTATTTGATATTAGTATTTAATTTTTCTTTTATTTAAAGTTTAAATATATTTTAGATTTTAGTTTGAGGTTATGTAATATTTACAATATGGAATGTTTATTTTTTATAAAAAATTAATGTTTCCTCATAAATTAGACTTTTATTTCTGTACAAATACAATTTTAATTGTATACATGTTTTTAAAGGATTAGTCAATTAGTCCCAAGTTTCAATCAAATAAAATTTTTATCTCAAAACAGAAAAAATTTGAAACAAGTGGTTTGCAATCCATCAATCATGGAAGGAAAACACTTTGAAGCTGAAAGAAATAATAAGGCTAAACAATCTATTAGTGATAGTAAAAAAGTAGCTAGAGACTTTATAAATTCTGAGGCTGGTAAAAACCTTAACACAAAGTATCCAAATCCAAATTCAATAAGACTTTATGAACCTTCTTCAATTAAAACAAGATCATCCAGTGAAAATGACCAGAGTAAAAATAACTGCACTGAAACTCCAGACAGTGATGAAACAGCTGATATTGGTAAGATTCATAATCTTATGCTATTATTCAATTCAGAGAACATAAAAATAGTTATATTTGACTAAAGAAGCTTTACTGCTAATGTCAACATAGGGTTTCCCTGACAGTAAAGGTCTGTTCTTGATTTTAATTTAATAAACACACTGTAACTGCTTTGGTATTTTTAAAAAGGTGGTTAAAATGCCCTCCTTTCATAAAAATAAAAAAAAGTTAAAATTTCTTAAAAGACAATTAAGTATGTGTACATTTTATAATTCAATGTTTACAAAAACTAAATCTATTCAGTTGTTTGAATGATAAATATTAATTTTTATTGTTATTATTAGCAAGCATTGGTTCTGGATTAGAGTCTGATATAGAAGACAATGATGGCGATTCGAGTCAGTTAAACAAAATTCCTACACTGCCTGATCCAAACATAGACAACAATTTACCAAAAACAGTTACCTTATTAACATTAGAAGATGGTAGTAAATGTTATCTAGTTGGAACTGCTCACTTTAGTATTGAAAGTCAAAATGATGTTTCTAGAGTATGTATAGTAATTTTATAAAAATTAATGAAAAAATATTGTATTAATTTTTAAAATTTTACCCAGATTATACAGGCTGTTCAACCACACATAGTTATGGTTGAACTCTGTCCGGACAGAATTCATGTCCTGCAATTAGATGAAGAAACCATCCTTAAAGAAGCTAAAGATATTAATTTTAGTATGTATAATATTTACTATTAAAAATAAAATTTTCATTAAGTTAAAAAAAATTTTTTTACTCAATAAAATTTTTTTCAGATAAAATTAGAGATACCATCAGACAGCAAGGTGTATACAAAGGAGTATTTTATCTTTTACTTTTGAACATGTCTGCATACATCACAAAGGTTCTTGGATTAGCTCCTGGAGGAGAATTCAGAAGAGCTTTGCAAGAGGTAGAAGTTTGGTCGCATTTTTTCTAAATTTTTTTTTTTACAAACCCAAAAGTAATTGAATTTATTTGAATCCAGGTGAAAAAAATTCCCAATTGTATGGTTCAAATGGGAGACAGACCCATTGAAATAACATTTTCACGGGCACTACGTTCCTTATCATGGTGGCAAACAATCAAGCTTGCTTGGCACCTTGTTACTGAAAAAGATCCATTCACTCAAGAAGATGTTGAAAAGTATAAATCCCGAGATGCCATTGAAGAATTGATGAACGAGCTTGCAGAACAGTTTCCGGCACTAAAAGAAGTTTTTGTTAAAGAGAGAGATATATATTTAACGCATTCGCTACAAATGGCGTGTAAAATGGTTGCTAAAAATGGAATACCAGCAAGAGTTGTTGGAATCGTTGGGATAGGTCATACCATAGGAATAGTTGAGAATTGGGGGAAAGTCCATCCATCTCAAATACCTCCTATTTTAAGGTAGGTTTTCAACTGAAAATAAATACTACATTGAAAAAAATAAATGGAAACATTAAATATTAACATACTGTCTTTTTTTTTCAGTATACCTCCACCATCGTTGACTAGTAAAATTTTAAAGTTTACAGTCAAGGCATCGGTTGTTGGAGCTGTTTTTTATGTTGGGTACAAGATTATTCCATCGAGTGTAATTCAATCCGTAAAGTCATCGGTAGAGGGACTTGTAAAGGTCAGTTTAGGTTCATAAAAAAAAATTTAGAAGAAAAACTTCCCAAGTATTCACTATTGTAAGCATTTTAATAAAAATAAAAAATTTTATTTTATTTGTGCTGCTTTTATACTAAAGTTTTTCTTGAGAAACTGAGGACATCTCAGGTAAATAAATAAGTAAATATGATTTCAATGTATCATACCGATGAGTATGAACATCAATCATCTGATATTATGTATGTAGTTGATAATATACCAGGTCCAGGCAGCAAACCAGATGATTTTGACTCAGAATTTTCAGTTGGCTGTACTTGTGATCAAGTATGTAAAGATGAGTGTCCATGTATCAAAGGAACTCAACATTACATGAATAACAGGCTTTTAATCGAAAACAAGAGCTTAATAATCGAGTGTAACTTTAATTGTACTTGTACAGAAAGTTGTGGAAACCGTCTGGTTCAGTGGGGACCACTAGATTGTTTATTTATAACCAACTCTACTAACAATAGTAATATGGGTTACGGTCTTTTTTCAAAAAAACTTATAGAAAAAGGACAATTTATTTGCGAGTATGCTGGCGAAGTTATTGGAATCGACGAAGCCAAGAGAAGATTTGAAGAAAACAAGGTCAAAGGCCAGATGAATTACGTGCTCGTGGTTTCGGAGCACATTGGGGAAAAAAAAATAACCACGTGCATCGACCCTGCTAAATTTGGTAACATTGGGAGATATTCGAATCACAGTTGCCAGCCAAATGCAATGCTTGTACCTGTCAGAGTAAACAACATGGTACCAAAACTATGTTTATTTGCTGTCAAAAACATCGAACCAATGAATGAAATTACTTTCAATTACAGTGGAGAAGAGGTGGCCAATTCCGTCCAGAATATGAGTGAAACACCATGTTTATGTGGTTCCGATGTTTGCTTTGGATATTTGCCACATTGTCCTATGTAAAAAAAAAAATAAAAAAAAATTATCATTCTATTTTATGTTTTGGTTGATTTACAACTTTAAAACAAATAAAAAGTATTTATTCCTTTTTTTTATCTTTTAATTTTGTTTAACTTGACACTAATTATTATTTTTAATCTTTTTTCAAAAGTAGTTTATGATAAGATTCAGGCTTGAATGATTTACAAAGAATCAATCTTGGCAATGTTTTATTATACCTAGTAGTGTTAATATCAATTAAAATTATTATTGTTATCACTGTTTCAGAGAGTTTTACTTAGCTGTAATGTTAAAATTTTAAAAAGAGTAGACAAAATAAATGATGTATTAGTTTATTAAAAAAAAAAAAAAAAAAAAAAAAAACTACTGTATTCAATGGTGTAGACACCATTAACTTTTCAATAACAGTGCCAATTGTAAATTCAAATATCAAATTATTGTTATTTTTTTTAACTAATTATTTTGAAAATTTAAAAATAAAGTTTTTTGTAAAATACACATGTACAAATTATTCTATTGAATATGTATGTTTTATAATTTTATGGATTGAATAAAAGTTTGAAACTGTATACGTAAAATTAAAACAATTTTATTTCCGTCTTCTATACATTTTTACAATACATATTTTTTTAAATAAATAAGTCAGAATCGGAAAAACCATAAATATTAAAAAAAGCTATAAACACAACAAATGTTATTGCTAAATAGTGAAATTTGTTTAGAAAAGGAAGAAATTTTATAAAATGGCAAAATTGAGTATTAATTAATAATTAATGAAAGCTTACAATTAAGTTGAAAAAAATTTACAAATGCTTATTTTAATGAGAAAATTTTTTTAGAGAAGTAAATTTTTCGCGAGCTCAATCGTATTTTTTTGTTTTTTTGCTTTTTTTTCTTTATTTAATTTTATTACGAAACGTAATTAACTATATGTTTGTACTTGAGATTATGATACAATATTGTATAAATAAAGTCAATATCTTACAAAGACCGCTTAAATTTTATTCTTTCAGTCTTCTGTAACTTTGTACACGTTATATCAAGTTACATAAAGAAGAGCTGACGTGTTTTTAATTTTAGGCTTGTAGATGCTAGTACAGTCTCTTGAAACTGGCATTCACACATACAAGATTTGATAATAACGCTCTATAAAGTCAACGGCAATAGCTGTACAAAGTAATCAACTGTACATCTAGGAGGAATTATTTTTTATTATTTTACAAAAGAAAAAATTAAGTCATAGTTAATTTATTTTACAAGCATATTAAAAAACACTTGTTTCAAGAGATAATCAAGACTTTTTTCTTCCTCCTTTTCTTAAATTAATTACACTCAAAATAAAAAGTTCTTTTTGGGTAACTGGATAAGATTTTAATGCTTGGTATCGTGCAATTTTTTTTTTTTTTTTTTTTTTTTTTTTTTTTATATTACATTATATACATTAGGCAAGTCCTGCATATCACCATTCTATTACATATTTTTTTCTTTTTTTTTTTCTTACTCTATACATAATTTTTTTTTTTTTTTTTTTTTTAATTCTTTTGTGATATTTTATAAGAATATATAGTTTTATGTAGAAAACTAAGTCTTTAGAGTAACTATCAATATTTTTTTATTCCTGCCATAGTAAAGTCTCACAACATAGCGTGGCATTAAAAATTCAAGATTTTTTTAACGGGCCAACGCCAGGCAGAACGTCAATGATAATTATGTCACGCGAGATGGTTGAACACAGTTAGTTGCTAAGTTTTTTTTTTCATTTATATATATATGTGCACAATACCATTAGAATTCCTACTTTTTTATTTTATCTCGTTAAAAAATGTTTATACTGTACGATTTAGTTACTTATAATTATTATTCATTTATTACTTCTATATTTTTATATGATAAATTTCCAGATAACCAAATTACGTCAATTATTCCAAACTGTCAAAATTAATTTCAAGGACTAAAAGTTCGGTAAATAGTTTTAGGTGGTAAAAATAAATTGTTTTAAAGTACAAATTAAGAATAAAATCTTTATAGCATGATTAAATGTAAATATTAATTGACATGAATAAAAAACAAAATGTGCAAATTCATAAGCAAAAAATTTTCGCTACATGGTTTGTACATGTTTTTTTCATCGTTTACCAATACTTCGGTAACTGCTAATCTAATTTTTACGATAAATCAATTGTACGATTTTTCAAACCATTCTTACTGTAAGATCATGAATTGCTTTTGCAAGAACTAATAAATTTTTTTTTTTTCCGGTAAAGATAAAGATGCGTAAGATGTTTTGATAAATTCATATCAGGGACCCGGCAATAACAAAATTGACTTTTGTTAAGTTATTTTTTTTTTGTTATAAAATTGCTGTTAAAATCCAGTTTACTTTTTTATCCAATCTGAACAAAAGATTATGATTTAGGAAAATCATTCCAAACTAAAAAGTCTTACACCAAAAGTTTGAATTTTTACACGGTAATTTTGTTACCAAAAAAAAAAATAGTAAAAAAGTCTTTATTGTAACATAAAACTTTCGTCATTACAGAGTCCCTGATTCATTTATAAGTTTCTGTAAAAGTAAACGATATCATCAAGTATTCGTCGGCCCTTTAGTAGACTACGTAAAATTTGAACTATCAATTTTAATAAATTTCAAGACTGTTTGGTTATCTGGTTGCACGATAAAAAGTAAAAACTTGGTAATGAGAAATCACAAATATTGCGCTGGTTTTTTTTTGAGACACAAAGAAAAAGTACGGGGAACTAAAAGGTGTTATTCGCGCGCTAAGAGAAAAAAAAAAAATAAATAACTAAGCTTGCGATGATTTAAAAATTTCGTAGAAAACTCTTATACCCGGTCAGCAATTATAATACATACACAGTGTTCATAGACTTAGTATGACATCGGACATTACCAATATTGCTACAGGTACTCTCTGTCTGAACAAGCGGAATAACCCTTGAGAATACACAAGATTTACACAGGAGGAACACGTGGTGCTTTTCATCACCTCACGAGATCACCCGGGCATCGAGTGGTAATAAATTGCTTTTTTCTCTTCACTGGATACAGTCTCTGGTTTGAACTCTGGTTTCCACCGTTGTTATTATTGCTATTGTGCTGATTGTTTTTCGTTTTTCCATGTACATACATGTGATTGGTTAGACTGTTTCGTGAGTAATCACCTCGAGCATTTTGATGATTCACTGTAATAAGTTAAAATTTATTGAAACGCTATAAAAAAAAACAAAAAAAATTACAAATATTTTGATATATTATAATAGCTTTAAGTACCGTGAGTAATTTGTTTGTATGGCTTTTTGTATGAATATTGGTGACCATGAGATTGCTGATTGTTATATAAATGCCTCTCTTTGTGTTTATCTTCACCCTTTTCTCCAGTATTTGGCGAGTTTCCTCTGCTACATTCTGATTCCTAAAAAAAATAATATCTCATTAAAATTTCACAGTTTTTCCAACAGAGTATTTTTTATTAACCAATAAATCAAAAGCATACCGATTCACTCGCTGGAGCTGAAAGAGTCGATGCTTCAGAACCAGTAGAGCTAGAAAGTGAATCTGTCTCTGGTGGAAGAGGAAACGTTTCTTTTATCCATTTTCGATATTCTATAACTTCATCTGTTACTCTGATGATCCTCCCCAATATACTAGAAATCATAGTCAAGTTAGTTAATGATGTTGATCAATAATATAACAGAAAATTTTTTTTACAGTACCTGACTCTGCTTGCATCATTGACTAGATTATTAAGTGGATTAACTGCTTGCGATAATACATAGTAAGCCCAGTCAAAAGCATCTTTAACAATTAAAGCACCATAACTGCTACGACCAATATCATTACCTGGAGTAAGTGGATCCTCTATACACAAAACTGAGGGTCTGTGACCATCAATCATATCTCTTTGCATCTGAAATATGATTATAATAAAAAGATGGATTTTTTTTCATTCTTAGTTTTATAAATATTTCAAGTTTTGATAAATTACCTCCTCTTTTGATATGTAAGTACCACCTCCTTTGACGCGAATACCAGTCTTAACATAATTGAATTTTCTACCATATAATTCCAAAAATTCTATCAGTAATACTCCTAAATTTACATCTGGACAATTGATATTTGTTCTAGGATGCAGCTAGAGAAAATTAATTTTAAATATTAATCTAATTGGCAATGAGATAAATTTGTTTAAACAAATCTTTTTTTTGAATCCAAGCTGTTATATATTATTTACAACTTAGAGTAAAGATGAATTATTAAAAATAAAGCATGTTTAAACTTACTTGTAAAAAACTTATAGTCATTAAAATTAAACTATATGAAGAGATACCACCAGTGAATACTTCGTTGAGATCTCTTTGTAGTAAAAATTGTTTCAGTACCAAGACCAACTTCTCAAGAGCTGGGTACTGTCGTTTAAAAGTTTTGATTAATTCTGCTGATTTAACACCATTATTCATGTTAAAGCTAATGTCAACTTTAATTTCAGTCTCTCTATCTGTTAGCTTGACAATTGGAACCGAGGCTCTATCTAATACTTTAATAGAAGATAGTTCAACAATTTTTTGATCTATCAGTGCTCGTTCAAGTGTGTGCAATGGAAGATTTGTCCAATTACCTATTACAACTAGATCAATATCACTGGAAAAATAAAATTTTTATTATTTTTTTTGAACTTTGAAGTCTCAAAAAATAACAACAATCCATGTAAGTATTATTATCAACCTTGTGGGTAAATATAAACCAGTTCGGAAGCTTCCAAATATTTCTACTTTAGAATCTGGCCAAAGGTCATAAATGACTTGTTCTATTCTTTTGATTACTCGTAACCGAAGTGTGTGTTCTTCATTTGAAGGACACATGTAAGTAAAGAAGTCTTCGATTTCTTCGTGTAATCTGCAAACGAAACATAGTCAAAGTTAACATATGTATGTACTTTGCATTAAAATATGAATTTTAGACTAACGCTTATCATCAAATCTCAAGCATAGTCATGAAGGTAATAGGTTTGAAAGTTCAAAACCAAGTGTTTGAGCAAGAGTTAAAAATTACACAACCTTAAAGGAAAAAAAACCAAAATTTCACAAAAAAAAAGTGCAAAAAATGGTTTTGATAAAAAAAAATTCATCTAAGCCATGTGACACACCTAACCTTACTTTTAAGGCAAAAAAAGGTGGGTGAAAAGAAAAAAAAAAAAAAAAAAAAAAATGGTCCAGTGTAAAAACAGAGTGTCGAAGAGTTAGATCCTCTTAGCTTACCCGAGAACACCTTTGGAGTACTGTTTT
This sequence comes from Encarsia formosa, assembly GCA_038277355.1. Taxonomy (NCBI): domain Eukaryota; kingdom Metazoa; phylum Arthropoda; class Insecta; order Hymenoptera; family Aphelinidae; genus Encarsia; species Encarsia formosa. The sequence goes on along the minus strand of CM076186.1, from coordinate 18,016,440 downwards.
TTGGGTATTCGCCAAGGACAACCACCGTACTTCCCGACGAGGTCCTCGTAGTGGTAGTTCATGCTGTAGGTACTGGCACGGTTGTCGTTTTTCCTTCTGGACGGGTTGTAGTAGCTGTTGTTTTGCTGTTGTACGGGTACACGTGTGTTGTTTGAAATTGTGCGTAGCTGCTGTTCGTCGGCGGAGTTCGCCCTGTTAAGGTTGTTGAGCGTCGTCGTAGTCGTGGCCGCCGTCGTGGTCGGGGACGACTCGAGCGGCACGAAGTCCTGGGAGGAGTTTTTGGAGTTCATGGCACTGACGTTACCCTGTCGAACGAAAGACCACATGATTTAGTTTATTTAACCGACCCTTTCGAACTGTCAAAGAGAATATTTTAGCAGCACTTGTGTGTGCGCCCACCAGGAGCAGAGGACTAAAGAGAGCTACTGCTGTGTAGAGGCGCTTTTCAAAAGTTCGGAGCGATAAGAATTACATGCAACTTAATAAGTACAGGGATCGCGAATTACTAACGCCCAAGCAACAGCGTAATGATTATGGTAGAGAGTGTCTCGGGGAATGTAAGAAGGAAGGAAGAAGGGCGTGCATCGAGTAGACGCGCGACGCGGCGGCGGGAATGCAAGGATGGGGAACTAATAAGGCATGTACCTGGGTGCAGCCGTCGGACTTGATATTGAGATTGTCGAGGTCCTTGCCGGTCTCCCAGATGTGCAACCACAAGTCCTTCGAGGGACCGAACTGCTCTGGCTGGTACCAGGCTATAGTCGGATCCATACCCCTCCTCGGCGGGTGCAGCGACCGCGTTTACGACGTCGTCTTCGCTGTCGACCGAGACCTGCAGCCCCTCGTCCCTCGTCGTCGTCGTGGTCGCACTTCTCAATCGTGGATTATTATAACTTATTTACAAATAATAATATGACACACATACAGATCGAGAGGTGTGAAGAGAGAGAGAGAGAGACAAAAAAAAACACAGTAAATAAAAGATCGAAGGGAAGAAGGTTGGGTGGTGGTGGTGGTGGGTACCCGCGACTCTCTCGCGATGATGACGAGCACGATGAATAAAAAAAACGAAAAGAAAAAAAAAGATCACGCGATTAAATATTGAAGTTATCCACCACTGTCAGTTATTATAATATGCACGCACAGAGCACCGCTGTTATCCTCGTCGAGGGTCCAGTCTAAAAAATTATTATCGCGGCACGACACACACGGGTGTTAGCCCCAGTTGGGATACTGCACAGCACACACACTGCCTGCTGCTGTTGGCTGGGCTGCTGCTGCCCTTCTGCCCCCCCCTCTCCCTCCCCCCTTTTCGCGATATATATATATGTATATGCGCGAATCGACGAAAGCGCCGCCGTTGCAATTAAATAGCACAGTTTTCGGATGCTTTACTTTTGTCGTGATAAAACCGGCAGCGCATTCTTTTACCTATAAAATTGAATTCATTAGTAAATAAATTTTTTTTTTTTTTTAATTTTCCCAGGCTCGTCGCGAGGGCCCCTGCGTGAGTCAGTTTTCAACGCACGCGACTCGGCTACAACAGCGAAGCACGAGGTCGGTGCTGTGCTGTGCGAGATCAGGAAACTGCCAGATTAATCGAGAACAACACCTTAAACTAAGTAGGTGTCCGCGAAATTTTAAATCACGATCCATTGTTCTCTTTTGCGACCTGTGGTCGAGCCTTTTTTTGGTACTTTCGCTTGGGGAATCACAAAATTAAAATTTTCAACGTCATCTTTTTAATTAAGCTATCATCTGATGTTCATATAATAGATTCGAGTCTCGAATGAATCATTCGTTGCATCAATTCTTATCTCTCGTTCGCTATTAAACGCATACTTGCATTTTGATGCATTTTATTCATGTGTGGGAAAAAGGTAACTTTTGAAGTAATAATTATGTAACACGATAGTTTCAAAAATTTAATTTATCTATTTATTATTAATATTTATATAATTATTGTTAAATTAAAAATTTGCAATTTCATTGTTACAACAAAATTATATTTTTTTTCGCTTTATTTTTCAGTGAAAACAATTTTTTTCATCAAACTGATTTGATTTGAGCAGTTTATTGAAGCTCATAAACGCGGAGATTCTAAATTACCAACGAAAATCAAATAAGTAAACCAACCCGCGCGACTCGCGAGCGAGTGTTGTGTTGTGCGCGTAGTCTGCTCCTAGCGATTTTCACGCCTGCAGTCCACCCCAGTCCTTGCAACTCAGTGAACGATGCTTTTTTTCAACAAAACGTGGAGGATTTTTGAAAAGGCAGAAAGAAAAACTTATCAGTGCCATCGTTCTCCCATCAAGACTCATTTCAGTTATTAAATAATGGATGAGTTGTGTGAAAAAGCCGGCCGGTGAAGTAATCTAACGGGCTATTAATATCGGAGCAGAATGGCTGCGATGCTGATAACAGGATTGAGGTGATCCTCAAAAAGGAAGTCGGCGCAATGAGCGCCTGGAAGTTGGTTCAGAGAAGATGTTACGACCTTCTGTCACATAGATACTCACTCCTCATAGTATTATTAGCCCTTACTTGTATTTTTGTGGGGGTCGTTCATTTCGGGGAGGTTAGTTTTCTGCTAGGATTTGTTTTCATAACTTGAATAACAATTTTTATTAGCTTTAAAAAATTAATTACTTTAGAAATTTTCCTTGTTTTTAATTTACCGATCTTACAGGTATGGATAGCATGGAGCAAAGAAAAATACAAAGCAGTATTTCATTCCTTCAATGATAATATTTTGGGCATATCATTCCAAAAACAATTGTGTCAACATGTACCTATTGATGTAGTGTATACTTGGGTAAATGGATCTGATCCAGAGTTCCTTGATAGCTTAAAAAAGTATGTTCCAGTTACGAGTGCTAATAGCGCATCTTCAAGGTTTAGTGATAAGGATGAATTAAAGTACTCTCTTAGATCCTTGGAAATGTATGCTCCATGGATAAGAAAAGTATATATAGTTACCAATGGTCAGATCCCAAGCTGGTTGGACATGGATAATCCAAGAGTTACTTTAATATCTCACCAAGAAATTTTTGTAAATGAAAGTCATCTACCAACTTTTTCAAGTCCAGCCATAGAAAGTCACATACACAGGTACAAAATTTAAGAATTTAAGAACTAATAAGTTTGTCTAATGAACTTGACTGTTATCAATATTTATTTTATTAAATGTTTTCAGGATACCTGGGCTTTCTGATAAATTTTTATACTTTAATGATGATGTGATGCTGGGTGCAGCTGTGTGGCCTGAAGATTTTATAACTTATTCAAATGGTCAAAAAGTTTACTTAGCTTGGTGGGTTCCTGATTGTTCTGATGTCTGTCCTTGGGCATGGGTTCAAGATGGAGCTTGTGATCCAACATGCAACACTACCTTGTGTGAATTCGATGGTAAATTTATTCTCCTGGATTTTTTTTATATGCTAGATTTTGTTCATTCAATAATATTTGTTCTTCATTTTAGGTGGTGATTGTGATGCTTCTGCAATAGATTTATCAGAAATTGAAGCAAATGATAATGAAAATAATGAGTTTCCATACAACTTCTTACGCAAACCATATTCTGATAACTTGTATGCTTTCAAGTCTAAAAGAAAGCTTCAGTTTTATGTAGATTCTAACGATAGCCCTTTAAATTTATCTAATCAAAATAGAGAAGTTGAACTAAAATCAACTCCGAGCCCAAAGTTCAAAAGGCAACAAAACATATCCAATACAACGCCTGAATTTACAGAGATTATTAAAAGTGATACTAATGTCTTGAATGTAACGTTATCAAAATCAAAAATTGCTCACGATGTACCTAAATTTTTAGTCAACGACGATATCATCAACTTAGTGCACGTAAACGACTCTGTGAAAAGCGATCCCAAACAGGAATTCACAGATAAACTAAAGAAGAAAACCAGGAATCTTGATACTTACGCTGAATCTCTTCTGTACGTGAACAAGATTTACAACAAAGCTTACGGTTTGGAACGACGCAGGGTACCCGCCCACATTCCACTTTTTTTGGATCGCAACGTCATTTTGGAAATGCAAGAAAAATTTTCTAGTGAATTTGAAAAAACGTCGAGTCATCGAGTTAGAAATTCGGAAGACATGCAGTTCGCCTTTTCATACTTTTACTTCTTACTCAGTGAAAAGCGCGCGACGTCTGCCGGAGAGTTATTCGACACGTTTGATACTGATAAATCTCGGTAAGTTTAAGATTTACCTACCAGCTTTTAAGAAAAGTCAACTTTGTTTTCTTACATAAAATTCATTTTTTTTAGAACATGGTCGGACAGAGAAATACGCACGCTGCTGACCAGGTTGCACCCACTGCCGCTGGATTACAGTTTCGTCGTTGACTTTGAAAAAGCAATAACTAATTGTTCTCGTTTGGTCGATCTAAGGAACACCTCGACCTCGCCACCACCGCCAGGAGAAAGATACTTGGATTCTACACTGGTAATTTTTAATTTTTCTTTTTATTTTGTAATCTACCATTATAATTCTAAATCTCAACCAACAACTGCTTTTTTTTGCAGCCGGTGGTCAGTCGAGAGCTGGTGGTAAGGTGTGACGCGGTAATCAACAAAATACGAACGAAGTTCGGGAATCTCGACAAGTACCCGCACAAGATAATCGAAGCTGGAAAAGATGAAATCTTTGAAATGCTAACGAGCAACGTATCCATGACTGTAAAAATACTCGACGAAATACGTAGCGACCCAAAGTAAGTTTTTCGGTTCACCCGTTTTTTTTTTATTTACTCAATTTAATTTGTTTCAACAGGAAATTCATCTGTCTGAACGACGACATGGACCCGGTCCGCAGATCCGAAAACGAAGTAGTTCGGGCCCTTCTTAACGACTTTTACCGCTCGCTGTACCCGATAAGAAGCAGCTTCGAGCTTCCGTCGCAGTACCGAAACCGCTTCACCCACCTGGACGAGCTTCTGGAGTGGCGGGCTAATCGGACAAGGGCGAGGAACGCGATGCTGCTCCTGGTGGTGCTTCTGCTGACTCTTACCCTGTACCAGGCGTTCCGTCACAAAATTCGAAGGCTTTGTCCGGTTCGCGCGCTGCCAGCTTTGTTTGTTTGAAAGAAATAACGCACGATAGCTTTAAACATAATTTTCTAGTCCACGTTGTAAATACTTGCTCGAGTGTAAATACTGTGACTAATCGATGACTCGAAGAACAAAGAATAAAGAATCATATCTTATTTATATACATAAAACCACACGGGTTTTTTTTTTTATTATTTTATTAGAATTACAATTACAGATTGAATAGGTGCGCTGGTTGCTCGTTTATCAACTCGCTGCAGGACTCGATCTTCGGACAGTGGCAACCGTCGAGCGGAGGACAGTTTATGTGTCTGATGTTACGAGGACCCACCATACCGGACTGCCTGCGTCCGCACTCGCTCATCCAAATGGCGACCCTGGCCACTTCCTCGGCACTTATCAGACCTCCGATACCTGAAAGTCAGTGCGATTTTTTTTAAAGTCCAAGCTTTAAAAATAAAATGGTGGAAGTGCTCAATTTAAGGGTGACATTTCTGCCTATAGATAAAATAATTATACGGGTAAATTATTTAACTGTTGAAATTTTAATTTTGAGGTGTAATTTTGAAAATTTTACTACGTAATATGTCTATTTTGAGAATGCATTCCTAAATTTTTAGCCTCTGATTATAGTTTTATCCTAAGGCTGAAATTTCATCTGGGAGTCCCCTTCAATAAAAATTAGTTTTTCATTTATGAAACTGCTGAGGAAAAAATTATTAATTTGAGAACCTTCAACGTCAGGGTAGTAAGGGTCCTCCTTGTCGCTGGAAAAGAGCGACTCGATGGAGCACGAGTCTCCCGTGGACTTGGACGACTCCTCGTACATCCCAGACTCGCCGGCGAATTCGTCGCTCTCCTTCTTCATCGTACTCGTGGAAAAGATCTTGTCCACCTTATCAACCTTCCTGACCTCGGTCTTGTCGTAGGTTCTGCTCCTGTAGCTGTCGGTCGAGTGGTAACTCGCCTCACCCTCGTGACGGTAACTACTGTCGCTCTCATCGCTAAAGGTTTGCAGGGCTGAAAAAAATTTAGTTTTTGTAAAAATCAATAGATTTATAATTTATGAATTTAGGGTAAAAATTTTCCACTTCTGCATAGAGGTAGTTTTTTTTTTCTACAGTCAATTTACGGACACCTTTAATCGGGGCTTAATTTTGAGATATAAAACACAAAAATAGTATATTACAGTCCCGAGGGAGTCAAAAATGAGTTAGCCTTTAGCAAACCCAAATTGATGTCCGAGCCGAAGGCAAGGTCATTAAAGGTTTGCTAAAGGTTAGCTCATTTTTGCACTCTCAAGGGCTGTATTAGTATATTACAGTCCCGAGGGAGTCCAAAATGAGTTAGCCTTTAGCAAACCCAAATTGATGTCCTCAAAGGTTAGCTAAAGGTTAGCTCATTTTTGCACTCCCAAGGGCTGTATACTATTTTTCACGCTAGTAGTCGGAAAGTACAATATTCGTTTCCGGTACGGGCCCGAAAATTGTACTTTCGGGCTACTAGCGTGAAAGTTCGATTTTTTTGTCTGAATTCTGCATAAATCGCACACGTAGGTAGCAGTGTTTTAGTGAATAACTAATTAATTTTTTTGGAAAAAGAATATGTTTCAGAGTAACTTGGAAGGGAAGATCAAGTGTGCGTGAAGAAATATACAGCAAGCATTACTAATTTTCAAGATCTATACATGTAAAAAGTGTAAAAAGCATACTTTTTTAATGGCTTTGGTAAGTTGCATCGGATTTTCAGAACAATAAACAACTACTTATATATAATTTGTTCAAAAACGTTAAATAAGGTACCTGTACCTAATATGGCCCCCCTAAGCGAGAATCGACGTTGTGGTCAATAAAATCATTATTTTTTGACGAGTAAGGTCTCATTTTAAAGCTTAATTCAAGAGCTTTAAAATGAGACATTACACGTTCGATTTTAATCAATGAGCTTCAAATGCCAGAGGATTTACCAAAACACGGTTTTTGAAGACACCTAAAATTTGTGTCCTAATATGGCCCCCCTTGAAGTAATTAATTAATAGCAATTTGTTCCTACTTTTTAAATCAATCAGGATATAAGATTTTAAAAACTTCAAAATTGTTATTATTTTAAAAATGATTTATTTAAAAATTGAGCCTTTTTTACAATGTTTTTGAAAGCTTTGCAACCAGTAGAAAAATTTCAACTTTAAATTTTGGTCAAAGTTTTTTTTTTGAGCTAGAATGCTTTTTTAGTTATAAAATGAAAAAAAGCTTTGAAACAATTAAATTTATTTTTCTTAAATAACATTAGGATAGGATTTTCTAAAAAGTACACATGAAACTAAGGACTCTTAATATCGGTATTTTTACTAATTCGTGGGGGGCCATATTAGGTACACTGCATAATAAAAAGTTATTTAAGAATAAAACCCGTTAGAAAACTAGTTGAACAAAAACTAAGGTCGCGTTTTAAAGCTGAAACAATAACGAATTGAAGCTACTTATTCAAATTTTGATCAGGTGTGTCTAAATATTTTGGCAGACCACTTAATTACAACGTAAAATAATAACGGAGGTATACGAAACGAGTTTGAGCTATTAGGCGTGCGCAAAAATAATTTTAAAATGTTCTAAACAACTGAAAACTTCATAATTCAGTGTTTTTGACTTCTTCCTACCTTGCAGAGATGCCGCATACCTAGCATATTCAAAATAACAGGGGGGGCCATATTAGGCACAGGGCCATATTAGGCACACTTACCTTATGTTAAATGTGCACTTCATTTTCTGCAATTGGGCTCAATTAACTACTCTAATTCTAAAAAAAAATCAACAAAATAGGTGAATAATTGTCAAATTCAAGTTAAGAATCACTGCTGAGGTGTCTTTAAATATTTTATTTTTCCCACACATGGTCATTGAAATGATCGAAATCATTTAGTTTGAATTATTTTTTTAATTTAAATATAAAGTAGATAAAAATCTTACTAAAGTCAATTCCGGATAGAAAATCCTCGGGTCGCGACTCTGTGTCTCCGTCAATCAGGCCAGTCCGAGAACCAATGTTTATTATTCCTGGCTGGCTGTAGGTGCCCGAAATGGATGGTGGCGCCGACGCCTGCTGGGATTTGTCCATCTGATGGTCCACGGAAACCTGGGCCTCGGTGCCCGAAGTCGTAACCTCGGAGGAGGACGAAGTCTCCGAGGGATCGGAGCATATGCACAGCTGGACCTGGCTGGCCTTTTCCTCCCCGTCGCACCTCAAGCCCGCGAGGTAGCTGCAAATACCGAAATTAAAGTTAAATTTGAATCCTTGTCCAAAATAATCACGCTTGACTAAAAATTTATAAATCTATTTACAAAGTAGCGTCATTTCACTAATAAGGAGATCAAAAATTAGTTTCAAGCTATGACCGCTGAAAATTTTAAAAAATTTCGAAATTTCAAAAGCTTTAAACTTTTACAGCTAAAAAAATTTTTTTTACACTTTCTAGACGTCGCTTTAAACAAGTTCTCGTCAAGTCGAAAAATAAAAATATTATGTGACGAATTTTCATGATTTTTTTACTGTTTTCACTACTTTAGAAAGTGTTTTAACTTTTTCAAATATTAATTTTTTTAAAATAAAATTTATTTATTTTTTTATTGTATGGATTTTGCTAAATTTTTATTAGTACCAAAAATAAAAATCCTAAAAGCTTAAAAAAAAATTTTGTTCGACCACATTATAAAAAATGGTTTTGTTTTTGAACTGTTATCTATCGCTGAAATTTCACTTAAAGACCCTTATTTTATGAAAATTTGTCCGAAAGCATACCCGTAGATCTCCATGAACAACCCGAGGGGAATCATGGCCGAGCCGCCGTCGGGCTCGTGAGTGAAGAGTTCGCAGACCATGATCATGGTCTCGGTGATGCTGCGGGTGAGCATGCCGGTGCCGATGGACAGGAACTTTTTGATCTGACACTTGCGCTTGAACCGTCCTATCTTAAGGATGAGCTCTGCGTCGCGGCAGTCGAGGCACAGCTGGTCCCACCTGGCTAGGATGCAATCCAGAGGAATACACTTGTTGTAATCGGCTGGGTTTGAATGCAACAAAAAATTTAATATCAGATTCAAAGGAAGACGTGTTTTTTTATTCAAATCATCTCAAAGTTTTGCTGAGTAGGTTTAAAAAAATTTTTTTAAACAAATAAGTAATTGATTGTTATTATTCTGCGAGCTTTTGGGCTGAAATTTTTTTGCTTGAATAACAATGTATTGAGTTTATTTATTCTGTCACCCAATTTATTAATTATCATAGTTTACTGATTCAGGTAGTTCGGTATAGTCAGTGATTTGTGCTTGCAAGTTCTAAAACATATAAATTGTGTTTATTATATTTTAAATAAAATTTTAGTAATAAAAAAATAACATAAATAAACTTTACTGATAATTGATCAATTTTTACTCAAAACTTGTTAAAATATTAAAACTGTTGAATATTAAATTATTAAAAGAATAGTTTTAATAATTCAGTACAGTTTATACGTACAAAAATGTATATTTTGTGCTTAAAAAAAAAATTAATAATTATCTTAAAAAGGAATTTTAGCAAATGAAAATTATAGTACATTACATTTATTATGAATATATTTCAAAGACACCCTCGAATAAATTTTAGTCTGGAGAAAACTTGTTAAATCTGTATAATCAAAAATTATTTAATTTCAAAAACTTATCACTTTTTTTTAAATTGACTTAGTTTTCTTCAAGACTCGTAAATAAACTAATTTACCCTAAATTACACTTGCAAAATCAGGTGCACTAAACATGAAAAACTTATAAAAAAACTGACCACCAAGCTGCCGCAGGAGAAGCTTAAGGTACCCGAGGGTCAATCCATAGGGGGTGCAGGACGGCGGGTACTCGAGCCTGAGCTTGGTAGGCGGTTCCTCGCCGTTGGCCAGGGCGTTGAAGTAGGCGCTCGACCACTTGAGGAGGTCGTAGGGCTGGGTCCTTATGGCCGACTTGCAGAACTGCTTGAGTATCATGGGCAGCTTGGGCGGTACGTTTATCTGCTCTATGCAGTAGTCCGTCTCCAGCAGAGGCATGGCTGCTAACTGACTGACTTCTGGTCGATTGCTACGGAAGTTGCTTTTAATTCTTTTTGTTTAACCTCGTTTTTTTACTCCGGCTCATCGTGATCGTGACCGTCGCGGGGTGTTTACTCGAACTCCGACGACGCGTATCCTGGCAACCCCCACAGGGAACTTTATACCCTTTTTTTTTGACGAATGATGATTTTGATCAGATACGCTCTTGGTTATACATTGTTGTGATAAAGTAAAATGTTACAGCAGTACCTGCATGTCGATGTTCTCAGCGAAGAAAAACCTTAGCTCAAAATCAGCCTTGAATAAAGTGCTACAATGAGGCGACTTTCGTTTACTAAAATGTCTCTCAAACATTTTATTTATTATTTTAGCCTGCGGAAAAAATGTTAAAATTACCTTTGCTATCATGCCGATGATATATTATAGTAAAAAGAAAAAAAATTTCGACACACCGGCCACGAATAAAATGACTCCTTGCGATGTTTTATAAGTTGAAAACTTAGAGTCATATTATTCGTGGCTGGTATGTCGAAATTTTTTTATTTACTGTATTATTACATCGGTATACTAGCAAAGATCATGTTCCACTAATTTCCAAAAAGAAAAAATAATAAATAAAGCGATTTAGAGACATTTTAATCGCCAAATGAACATCCATTGTAGCTTTATTCGTAGCAGATTTTTGGCCAAGGTCTTCTTCGCAGGGACCATCGATGTATTCGTCATATAAAAAAAAAATTGTTTTGATCTTATAGTTTGTTCTTGTAAAAAACAGTTCAATTTTTCGTATAGGTACTTTAATCTGAGCGGAAAGGTTGCGTTCGTTCGTCATCACAGTTTATTAAAAATACTTTCAATTTTGTAAAATTAGAGATAAGTTTTTTTTACTCTAAAAGTCAGTCTTCGATCGTGAATATTAGACATTTAATTTCAGTCCTGATCAAGGTCAACCAATAATCTTTCTTTTTTAATTTTATTTATCTTATTTTTCTCGATCTTATAAATTGGATTATCAAGAATCAACAAGGCTTTTTAATTAATTTTGTTTTTTTCTCACGTTTCGGAAGAAATTTTCAGATTTGAGTAGGAATTAGGAATTTATAATAATCTAAAATTTAATTTGTTTGCGTCCTATATTTTCCGTGATTTGGTTAACGTTAAGGATCATTCCATTGCTATTTTCTAATTTACTAGTTATTTTCGACATTTTCGAAATACAGTAAACCGAAGAAATTGTATAAAATTTTGTTAAAGACATTATATTCAGTATTTGAAAACAATTATCGTAAAACCCTTGACTTTTCACTAGATCTAAGTTTTTTTTTTTGCCAACTGGAACATTTTCAAAGGTCAATATGACGAAATGTTTGACCATCAGCCTCGTTTACCAAAGTGCCATCGAGGAGAATTTTAGCAATTTTTCCCCAGCGTCCTGATCTTCATCTTCCATAAAATCAATGATGAACTTATAAAGAAGATTTTGACCTTCTTTGTTCTTCATGTTACCAAAGTCCAATTTGTAATTCAACAGTAGTCTCAGCATTTCTTTTCGGCTGTCGATGTTCTTACTGTCAAAAACAAGACGAGCAAACGAATCCAGATTATTCCACGCATAACCGTTGAGTTTTGCCCCGTTTTTAAGGAGCAAATCTCTAACTTGAAGATTACCATTTTGGACGGCAATTTTAAAGATTACATCAAGGTTTGATTTCGATTCAAAGTCGAAGAATTTTCGAAGATGATTCACTAGAACTTGACAAATGTCCCGATTTTTGCAGTGAATAGTCTGCCCTACTTGCAAGTAAATCGGTTGTACTTTCCGGACGTAAAAATTTCAAGTCCCCAAAATTCACTACTCGTTTATTTGATATTTGCAGTTGTGTGAGTGGAAAAAAGGTAGCTCCTTTTTCCTATGCTCAGCTAGCCAGCTCATTATAGGTCTTCGACTTTTGTATCGACAACATCACGCTATACTTTTGAAAATGAAACTGAAAAGTCTATCTAATCCGAGTTTGTAGTTTATCAAATAATCTGTTTCTTTAGATTTATTTTTTAAAGAAAACCTATCAGATTTGCTGGTATACTAAGATAAAACCGAGGGTATGCCATCCATAAAAAAGAGTTTGTTTCATGAATAAATTTTTTTAGAAAAGTTATTAGGTGTATTTACAATTCAAAAATTAATCAGTCTAACAAAAAAAGATAATAGTTATAAATAAGAAAAAGAAAAAAAAAGGGAAGCGTACGTTACGCGGGGTTCCCAAGCGGTCACCCATCGAAGTACTAACCGCACCCAATGTTGCTTTACTTCAGTGATCGGACGAGAACTGGTAGTTTTAGTTTTAGTTTTTAAATCGTTTATTGAATCATTTTTAAATACATTAATTATACATGAGTAACATTCTCAATAAACAAAGAATCACAGTCTAAAAAAAATATATTCAGAACAATCATGCACATCTAGTATGAAATTACGTAGTCTTACGATTCTATCATATATACATATATCAGTCTTACATTATATTTGGTATTGTACTTTGGTACGGTTTTTTTTTTTTTTTTTTTTTTTTTTTCTTACCTTTACATAAAATCTAGAAACTATGGCATTAAAAACTAGACATTCAATTTCTCTCTCTTTTTTCTCAATTTTTCTTTCTTAACCCTTAAAGGCCACACCCAAATCCAGAACTGCCACACTGACAGTTATGTGGGGTCATTCTGACCCCGTGTGGCATTTAAGGGTTAATACTAAAGAAGGGAGGGGTTAAAAGATTGGGAGTAGGGAAAAAAATTTTATTTACAATATTTACAGCGAAGATAAAGTCACAACATGAATTTGTACTTAACGATTAATTGCTAAGCCACCAATATCTTTTTACATTCTTCCGGTGGGTCTCTTTAACATCTCTATCTGGGAGCGACATATCAAATCTCCAATTTTCATTCATCACTTTACCATTGAAATTTGGCGGATATAATATCCTTTTACCCCCTGCATACTTAGCGCATCGCTTAACGAGATAAATTACAGGTATGTTATTTGCATCTTGCAAAAAATTATATTTATCTAAGAAAGTAAATGCTTCCGGCGGTATGTAGCCTGTCTTTAAGGTATTCGCATAGTATAATGAGTTTGGATACATTGACGCAAATATTAAACATTTTCCGTAATTCTAGAAGTCTGCGCAAAATGATTTCTACATAAATTCAAAGTAAAACAATCGATGCGACTTATTTTAGAGAGATCATATACTTATGAATTCGATGACACTCCGCTAAAAATAATTATTATTAATTAAACTCAATTTTTTCAGAGAGATGATCATTGATTTCATTGGTAAAAATCATATATGCAATTTATATATTATTTATATGGAATTATGCACTATATTAATATATGCAGTAACCACTTGCCGTCGGTCGGTAGACACGGCAGCCACCGGTATCCACAACAGGTGTCGCCACTCGTCGCTACTCGAGCAGAAGAGCGCGCGCAACCGCACGCGGGCTCCGAAAAGAGAACAGAACGATTCGCTTTTGACAGTGTCTCGGTGCTCGGTGGTCTGCAGTCTGGCAGTTTGCGTGCCGCGTTAAACGTCGTCATCGTTAAAAGGCCCATCCTCCCCCTTAAGACCTCACCTACAGGAACAGGTGACCCAGGATTTATAAACTACCGAGTGTCCAAAGTGTGTTTGTGCCGTTGAGCCCTTGCAAGCCTTCAACACAATGGCCCTTTTCCGTGTCAGTAGCCGGCGCTGCGTCGACCTCCAGGTACCTACGTTTCTTTTTTTTCAACTTCCCACCTGCTCGCACGAGGGTGGCATCTTCGGCCCCTCTCGCCCCCAAAATCCCCGAGACGTCGCCGAGCCCTCGAGGACGGTTACGTAACCGTTCGGTATTGGTTTCTCACCCCCGAGGGGGACGTGCCAACCCCCGGTGACGTTGTTACTCGGGCCTGCACCACGCCACGCGCGCTGCTCTGGGACCGGATGCCTGCCTTGCCGACGAATATTCCAGAGAACTACGCTCAAAAAAAGTAATGCTCGAGATCAACTCCGCCGTTGCCCCTTGAAGGGCACGATAACAATGGGCAGCAGCGTCTTTTCCCCCTCGAGAAACGAAGGGAGGATGTTCCCCTCTCTCTTTCGAGGAGAGACCGGACCGACGGGTTTTTTGTCCCTTCCTTCCCGCGGGTAGGCGTACCTAAGGCTCGAGTTTTTGGAAAGGAAAAAACTTAACAAGAGGAAGTCGAAACGTGTGCCGCGCGCGCGGTCGATAGAACTACGGGCACACTCGGGTTGCGTAACCCCCGCGCTCGCGGCACACTTTTTTTTTCTTTTTGTTTCGCTCGCTAGAGATGATAAAAGGTGCGTTATCACCTGCGGGGGTGCGAAAAGAGTTAACAGCTGATCGATAACGAACGACCAAACTAAGGGGTAACTTTCACCCGTGACCTTCGCACGTGCTTTTTCTAGGTGTTTTGCAAGGGGTTTATTTTAGGCTCGCGGCGCGATCCACATTTCGCGGCTGCAGGGTCGTCGCCGTGATCCAATTTAGACGACGCGCGACGACCTTTGGATCCGATCCTATTTCTTAGGGGTTGAAAGTACGATTTTTCGCGGGAGCGTCTTCACCTTGGGTTGTTCTATCTTTTGAGGTCAGCAGGTGTCAAGTTTGAGGTTATAGAGGGGACTCGGAACGCTACGTTCGATTTTCAACAATGGGTTTCATATATGATAGAAGGTAGAATGTTCAAAGCTTTGGTTGCACGTTGAGGAACGAAATTCAAAGCTTGAATTCAAATGGTTTTTAAGTTTAAAGTTAATAATAATAGATGCACCTGTAGCAAAAATATGAGTTCTAAACTAAGCATTAAGCTTGTTTTATGTAAAACAAAGTGAAAATTATCTATTTTCGAGATTTTAATTGATTACCAAAAGTATTAGAATCCTCGGCTTGGTTGAAAATCTTATCTTTTTTTTTTTTTTTTTTGTAAATGAAAGTACGAGATTATCAAATTTTTAGATCGTACTCTGATCCGTGCAATTATTTTACAACGTCCCGTTTGAAGTATCAAAAGCGTCGGCGATAATTTTTTTTTTCTCTCCGGTGTTTACTTTTGCAAGAGATTTTTGCGGTAGTTACATAACTCGAGAGATTTAGTCCCGCAATCGAATTTTACGACTAAAATCATGAAAACGTCAGCTTTAAATATATAATGCAAGCGGTGTTTGAAAAAATTCATCTTTACAGCTGGTGCAGCAGGTGCTGAAATATTTTTTGCGCAAACAAGTTACGTATTGTCAAATGCACTTGCAAAGCTATTTCTAACCGAAGGATGGATGCGATTATAAATATCGGCTTGTGTATTTTATTTTATTTTATTTTTTCTTATCTAACGGGAATCTCTTGTAGTTGTGTATATATGTACGGATGATCATCTGGTTTTATTAGTCACGCGTGCGGCGATCAACCCCGAGCTAAATTAAATCGAATGATTTGCTTTGACAAATGTCTCAGGTTGTTTCCCGATAAGCCCACGTCGAGAATACTTTTGAGGGGCTTATTTATAGACGCTTAATCTTTCAAAAACCCGTGTTGTTTTTGCATAATCGCGTCGGGTTACTCTCAAAGTAATTTTTTATGTTTGCAAGGATTCAGGGATAATCGATTTTATCATAGGTTTAGAATAAAAATTATAATTGTAATGATTAAAATTAGTTTTTAATTTTAGACAATAAATTATGTTTAATTATAAGTTACGAGGGTCTAAAATATGACAGCGGTCAATTTGGTTGTTGAATTAAAAAGAAACAATTTATTTAAAGTTTTGGCTGCGAGTCAAATATTCAGTAGAAAAAGAATGTTGAACCTTGTAACCTAAGCTGTTTGTAAAATTGTCGACCACGTATATACGCGAATTATATTCGCAGACTGACCAATTCAGTACCCAATAAATAATTAGATTAGATTTTTATTAAAGGCTTCATTCTCGGCTTCATTATCTACATAGACGACAATGTGGCGAAGGTAAATATCGATTTGACGTCTACAGAAATAAAACTGTTACCGCTAATAACCGCTAGTTCGTCGCCCGTTCGATTGTTGTCCATCTGATAACACGGTTATGATTATAATAACAATAATCATTGTTACGCGGAAATATATTTGTACTTCGATAACGGTTTTAGTGAACACGCGCTAGATATTACATTGTTTTGTGATCGGAATTTAGCCTTTTATTTTCGATAACGCGATTGTTGTATCGACGTAACGACACACTCGGGAAAAAAAAACCGCGTGAACTTCGTTCGCGAGACACCGGGTACAAACTTCACGCTCGTTTTTCCTTTCTTTTTTTTTTTTGCGACGAGATACCGTTGTATCTTGCTTGTTGTGACTCATTGTTTTCATTGCAAAAAAAAAAAAGGTCTTAACAATCAAGTAATCTTTTAAAGTAAAAAAAGCGTAAATCGGTTTCGAAATTTTTACAATAACTAAAGTAAACTTTGTCTATTTTAGTGAAAGTACTTTGAATCCAAATTTTTTTTATCAGTTTTGACCTTTTTGGTTTTTATACTCGTGAATAATATTTTACTATGAACCTTTGGAGTATAAATTTTACTTTGCATTAAGATGAAGATATAGAGTCATTGACGTTATCACTGTCATAAAAAGTAAAACATTAACAAAGTTTCTAAGTTTTTTACATTTACTGCTGCAGTCATAGTAGCCATGTAACGGTGAACTAATTTTAGTGTAATTTAAAGCAAGAAAAATTTAAGTTACAGTTTTCAGATAACTTTTTAAAATTACTAAGCAAATTAATCATCATTTAATAAATTTATTAAAATTTTATTCAGTTATTGTGAGTTTTTTATGCAATTGAATGATTACCTATAAGACTTTTTCAGCAAAGCTTAAAAAATCATTTTTGATCGTAACTCTTTAAGTTGTCAATCATCAGCTTGACAAGGCTATTACTACATAATTATTATTTTTTTAATAATTATTTATGATGCACAATTTCTAACTTTAATAATTTCTCGAGTAATTTCTATTGCCCGTGCAAAGAAAAACCTTAGTCCAAAATTTGCCACGAATAAAGTTACTTTTGGACAATGGAAGTACTTTTGGCTAATTAAATCACGTCTCTAAAAGATTTTATTTATTTTTTAGCTTTTGCAAAAAAAATTAAAACACGCTAGCCGCGAATAAAATGACTCCTTGCAATTGTTATAGGCTGAAAACTAGAGTCATTTTATTCGCGGTAATAGTGTGTCGAGAAATTTTTTTTTATTATAGTGTATCAACGGTAAGGTAGCAACGATCATTTTCAAATTATTTTCCGTATGCTATAAAACAATAAATACAGTGCATGCTTAGAGGCAATTTTACTGGCTAAAAGTACCTTCGTTGTTATTTTCTTCGCGGAAAATTTTTCGCATGGGTAATCGATTTAGGGTCTCATTCATTTTCATAAAAAAAAGATAATCAAGACACTCCCCAAAGAAAGCTAATTACTCGATTCGTGGGCAATCGCGCTAATGCGAAATCCAAGCCGCTAGACCACCAACGATCCGCGTCGGCGTTCTGTTACGCTCGGGTTCGGTATGCGCGCGTGCAAGATCAATGTCGGGATACAGCGAATTAATAAACGGCTCAGAGCTCTTATCTTACGTCTCCTCCTCCTTCTTCTCGTCGTGTTTCTTAAACTTATCGCGATTGATTGATTCGGTTGTGCGCGCGCGTCTAGCCTCTTTTTATTTCAACTCGATCGACGACTTCGATTGTTATTCAATAAGCGTTCTTATTCGATTATCACGCTGACACACTGCTGAAATTACCGATAGCATTGTTTATTTAACTTTTACTTTTTTTTTTTTTTTTTATTGATTTATTTGTTATGTTTTTCTTTTTACGGGAGAGTTTTGTAAAGAATATGGTTAAAAATAAATTTTGTTAATAGAGTAGTACATTTTTGTCGATGCGTTTTGAGGCTTATCACTTTTAGATACTCATACTTTTGCTTTAAAAAATTTGTTAAAAATTGACTTTAAAATTTTTTATTGTAAATATTGCGCTCAGTTGCTTTTAGTTTAGTAATTATTAAATAAACTAAGGTACCTGTGTGATTCATTTTAAAATTTGAAATTTTGTTTGACAGCATTTTTCCAAATCATTAGTTGTTGATAAAAAATAAATTTTTCGAATTTTCAGCAACGAATTATGAAAATTAAAATATGTATTCCGTAAACTTTAATGATTGACCATTCAGTTTAAATATCGTTTTCCTAGTTATACAGTATAACAGAAATGAGTAATTTTATGAATTCATACAGAATGAACTAAAATTAAAAAACTCTGTCAATTTAAGTGTATCAAATTCCATGTTCGAGTAAAGTATAAAATAACTTTGAACTGATTTTCTTTTGACACCTACCAATAAATTAAACGAACTCTTTATCAAAATCCTCTCGAATCGGGTTTTCCCACGCCTACATTTTTAAAAGTCCGGTGATTCCCTGCATCACAGCAGGCAGGCAACTCGAGAGTAAACAAGGAGGTAATTCATAATACGAAGTGCATCATCATGCAGGGAAGTGATAAAAAAAAAGAACTCGAGTCGTCGTCGTCATCATAAATCCCTAATAAAACCTGGGTGCTCGTAATAATAATAATAATACGAAAGGGTATTTTAACAACCATTTGATTATTACCGAGTTATTACGATCGCTTCGTCGTCCGCTGATCTCGTGACGTCAGAACCATAAAATATAAACAACTTGAAGAACCTTCATTGGTTCTCGATAAAAGTATCCTAATTAAAAAAAAAAATTATTGATCTACAGTAAAATTTTACGGTTTTTGAGTTATACACACGTTTAGTATTTAACATGAATATTGTCAAAAGTTTACTATTTATTGTAAAAAAAATTTCATGCTTTTACGTTAAGACATCAAAGTATTTTACTTTAATAAATATCATAATAGTTTATTATGATGGGTTCTGTAATGAGTTGATACAATAGTATTTTTAATAGTAATTGTTATAATCATTGGCACTGATTAGTAACCAGTTTTTACTTTGACGACAACAAAATTTTTTTAACTTGTTTTTATTGCAATCTAATTTTACTTATTAATTTATTTTTAAATAATTTTTTGATAGTAAAAACTAATTATTTAAATGAATAAATAGCTTCATTAGTCGAGTCAATAGCTGTCCAAGTCCTGACTAAACTAAATAATTATTAAAAAATAATTAAAATTTATAACATTTCTTTTTTGCATTTTTTATCGTCTGTGTCTGCATCTCTCAAAAACTTCAAATATTTAAACAAGAGAATTGATTTAATTAACATTTAAATAAATTAATAACGTACTATTAGGTAAACTTTCCTGTTTTACACGAAAAAAAAAATCCCAAAAAGTTGCACTTGCACTTGTGCAAATACAGTCTCGACTTAGAAAAACAAATTTTTTAATTTAAAAAAAAAATGTATTTCGAACCTTAGCGAATTGCTCACGAACACAAGCGTGCGCTAAGATAAAACAAAAAAAAAAAAAAAAAAACGGTTGGTCGATGAATTTCCGCAAATCATTGTCACACACACAGTGATGTAATCGAGATTCGCGCCGCGTTCGGTTGCGCGTCTTTACTTTTCGGTCATTTTTTAAATATTCATTACCGCAACACACACACTGGATTATCATAAACATTTTTTGTGCACGATAGCTCATGTTTTACGTAAACTAATGGGTTTCCGTGAATCCACACAGTTACAAAATTTGTCCGTTCCTCTTTTTTTTTTTTTTTAAAACGTCACACAAATCATAAACCGAGTCATAAACGTCAATATTTCTTTGTTTGAGGGATCGTCTACGGGAGATAAGAAAAAGGTGAATCGAACGATTTTAATCTTGAGCGTGTAATTCATTCGGCGTCTATTTTACAAATTAAATGAAAAGCCGAGATAATTTTTCTTTTTTTACCAGCTTTTGTAAAAACGAGATAATGGCGCGAATTGTCGAAACATGAGGTTTTTTTTTTTTCCAGATGTTTGACGAGCGGCTCTTTTCACTTTCATTTGTAAATTTAACATTTATTTTATAAAGACACGCAAAGTTTTCGAGAAACTTCTAATTTTGAAACTACTGGATCTAAGCCACATGTCAGATTAAATTATCGGGTTCCGAGTAATCGTGAAATTTATTTTTTTCCTCGCTCCGAATTAAAAGTTACAAAAAAATTTTACCACAAATAATATATAAATAAAAAAAAAAAAAACTTTTTTTATTAATACATCGATGGTCCCAGCGAAGAAAATTTGCCACGAATAAAGTTACAACGGAGATATTTTTGACTTAGAAACATTTTGATAAAATGTTTCTAAGATACTTTAGTAAAAAAAAATTTTTGATAAAATGACCTTTGCTATCATACGCTATTAATATAATTATAACAAAAAAAAAAAACAAATTTCGACACGCCAGCCACGAATAAAATGACTAAGTTTTCAGCTTATACAAAGCTTATAAAAATCGCAAGAGTCCTTTTCTCGCCTTTTATTCGCGACTGGTGTGTTAACAAAAATTTTTTCGCCCTCATGTATCAACAGACCATTTGCAAAGGTAACTTTCTTCTAATCTAAAAAAGTTAAAATTATGAATAAAGTAATTTAGAGACATTTTATTGGTCAAAAGTACTTCCGTTGTAACTTTATTCGTGGCAGATTTTGAGCTAAGGGTTTTCCGAGGGGTTTTCTTGGCTGGGACAATCGATTTATTTATTTCATTTCTAAGTCATACGAGACTTGTTAAAAACAGTTGAATTAAGCTTCTCTTCGCATGAAAAAACAAATCACATTTTTATTTTTAGAAAATATTCTTTCGAATAACTGTAAAATTTTAAAACTTTTCAAACCGTGTATCCAAACCGGTTCGTTACTGGAAAATTTCGAAAGTCGGTGAGGTCCCATAAGAACAGTAAAATAACAAATGTGCGTGCGTTTACGATGATCACACCGGGGATTTTAAATTGACCGGTAAAGCACGAGTCCCGTGAAGCCGGTTCGAAGCGGCGGCGGCGGCCACGATATTGTCCGAGATATTGTCCAAAGTCTTGTTTGACTACCTACGAGAACGCGAGGCGATACTACAATTACCGCCGGCTGATAAGAGAAAAACTCGACCCGCGACCTTCGGACTCGACCCGGACGACTATAAATTAACCGAGGAATTAACATTTTCGCGCTGGGACTTTATTTTAAATAAGTTAAGCCTCTTTATACCCGGGCCAGTACTTTGTGAGCGCTCGATTTTTATTCACGATGATTCTTAATCAATTTTTATCTGCTGCAGCCAGCTTGTATGCGTTGAATAGATAATTTCATAGTTAGATAATTAATTTTTTATTGACTTTCTGTAACGATTGTTGATTGATTATTAATTGCTTAACTACACTGATAGACCGTTTTTGAAAGAGTAATGGGTATTCAATTTTTAACTTTTGCTCTTACTTTCCAGACCGTAATAAAATTTAACGATTACTAATGAATAATAATAATATTTGTTTAAAAATTTGTAAGACAATAGTTTTGTAAAATCCTTTACTTATTTATTCATTCTTAATTGTAGGCATTTACCTGGTATTTACTCATTTTCAGCTTTTACTTTTAATTTTTAAACAGTACTAATAAATAATAATAATAATAATAATATTTATTTAAAATTCATAGCACAATAATTTTGCCGGGTCCTTTATCATTCTTAATTTCTAAATAATATTTAAGGGGAAGTCAGACGAATTTCCCACTGTTTTAATCGAAATTGAAAAAAAAAAAATTGAGGAGGTAAATTTAAAAAAGGGCTCTGTAGCACCCTAGTGACACTCGAAATGTATCTTTTAAAAAAAAAATTATCAAAATTGGTTGAGAATTGGCTGAGAAATCTGCTGAACGGTAATTATATTCCATTCTTCGTAGAAATTCTATTCCATACTTCATAAAAATTACCGTTCGGCAGATTTCTCAGCCAATTTTCTACCGATTTTGATAATTTTTTTTTTAAAAGATACATTTCGAGTGTCGCTAGGGTGCTACAGAGCCCCTTTTTTAATTTACCTCCTCAATTTTTTTTCTCAATTTTGAGTTTCCCACCGTACTTAATCAAAATTGAAAAAAAAAAAAAGTTCTATACTTCATAAAAATTACCGTTCGGCAGATTTCTCAGCCAATTTTCAACCGATTTTGATGGTTTTTTTTTAAAAAGATACATTTTGAGTGTCGCTAGGGTGCTACAGAGCCCTTTTTTTGATTTACCTCCTCAATTTTTTTTTTTTTTCTTCAATTTTGATTAAGTACGGTGGGAAACTCGCCTGACTTCCCCTTAAATACCCTATAAAGGTAATAATAGTGCTTAATAATGTATGAAGTAAATTGAATCAATCAAAGTTGCAAAAATTTAATTCACAAATGTAATATTTTTAAAATAATTTTTTAAAGTCCGAAAAAAAAAAAATACCTTACCAATTTATTAATTTGTAAATTAAAATTTTCAAAGAGACGTAAAAAATAAAAAATACACCTGATCGATGCAAAAATTGCATAATGGAATCAGCAGCAGCATCTTCGTAGTTGCTTCCGAGTCTTTCTCCTCTCGGCAGGCAGGCAGGCAGGCAGCTGAGTTTTGATTACGCAACTCGCTCGCTCGCCGATAGGTGATGATTATGACGACGACGGGGTATTTTCCGGAAAGGCTTGCGCGCTGCTAACTGCACGTGGTACGATTTTATTGTCGAGCCAAGGTCGGCTAGCTGTAGTCGTAGTGAAATTACCTTACTTTCCCCGCGATCGTAATACCTTAAAAGTTATCGATTATAAATTCATCGTGTTGTAATTTTTTTGAATTAACTAAGTATTTTTATTTATTTAATTGTAGCTTTTAAAAGTTATTTTATTTTCATAGAAGCAACCAATCTCCCGAGGTACTGAAATTCTTATTTGATTTCAAAACTGATGCTTGAGTCTAACATGATGTAATTTTAAAATCAATAAAATTATTTTACATTGATTTATCTTAATTATGAAAAAATATTTTTATTGAGAAAAAATTTTACTCATTTTAATAAAAAAATTTTATTGGTAATCTTGAAGTCTACTATTTTTGTATAAAAGCAATCGTCAAACCATCGGATTGCATAATTTGATTTCAGAACTGATACTTAAATAATAAAAAAATTGTTATAGTTTGGGGTTGGGAAGAGTAAGCATGAGTAGTCCTTGTTACAAGCTGCATACGTTACAAAAATGATTAAATAAAATAAAATAATCGGTTAAAAAACTTGATATAATTTTAGAACAAATGAAATTAATTTTATTGCAATGACCTCGATTGTAAGGTTCTAAAAAAAAAAAAGAATAAATTTGTTTATCTAAATGAGAAAAATAGGTTTTATTGTTAAACTCAAATTTTAACAATTAAAATTCATTGATAATTTCAAAAACCTATATATTTCATAATAATATGCAATTGTTTTCACCTCGGTTTTCACATTTATTCTAAATATTATTTTTATACATCATTTGTTAAATTTTCCCCTTACGATAAATTTTTCCTCTAATTTATTACTGATTTACAGCCTTATTATGCGTGTCAATAGAACAATACCACGAGAAAAAAAATATTTCTCCAAAGGAAACTTTTTAAATTCATGTTTAAAATAAACAAATGTTCGAAACGATCCTGCAGTACCTTGTGCTCGTTTAGAAACAAATTAATATTTGCGCTCTTTGGCCGCTTATCATTGCAAATCAACACCGCAAACCTTAATTGTTTAATTTTACTTTTCGTCACCTTTTATCAACCTCCAAGAGCGATCGTTACTCAAACGCACATTTTTTTTTTATGATTTCAGAAACTCAGCAGCGGCGTTGGAATACGAGCGCTGTCCGACTCCAGCACCGACCTGAAGAAGGTCCTCGCCGATAAAATCCCACCGCACCAGGAGAAGATCAAGGCCTTTCGTAAGACCCATGGAAAGACCAAAGTCGGCGAGGTCACCGTTGACATGGTGAGAACTTTTTTTTTTAGCACTTTTTAAACGCGTGACAGCCCTAAGACGAGAAAGCTTATCTGGAATCGCGCGATTCCGGTGTGTGATCTCGGTCACATCTTTTCTTTTTTTATTTTTTTTTTCTCGCGCCAAGGCTGACTGAGATTACGAGCGGCGTTTATGAGTAATGGAAGCGTCTTAATTTAGTTTGCGAGTCGAGATGCGATATCGACGGTTTTCTTTTCTTTTCAATGAGAGAGAAAATTTTTTCTTCGCCATGTGATAAGCTGCATTTTCAATAGATTTTCAGTTTTTTGAGATACAAAGTTTACAATGAAAGTTCGGATTGATAAAATTAATTGGGTTTTGTTAAAATATTTAATTTTACCAGTTTAATTGATAACGGAGGTTTTCAATGTTTATTTAAAAACTTCTTTTTAATGCTAGACAGTATCGCAAAGTTATATATTAAAATTGCTCGCATGACTGTAGACATCGTACATGAAGTAAATGATTAAAATTTTTAATCATTAATTAAAAAAAAAATATCAATATAATTCCAATATATT
The DNA here is from genome assembly GCA_038277355.1 of Encarsia formosa. Lineage (NCBI taxonomy): Eukaryota > Metazoa > Arthropoda > Insecta > Hymenoptera > Aphelinidae > Encarsia > Encarsia formosa. The sequence continues at coordinate 17,991,667 of CM076186.1, read as the reverse complement.
CATAATCGTATTATTTAAGTATTAATTAGCCATTTTCTATTGATAATTATTAAATCTTTGATAAAAGTTAAAGACGTTCAACTCAAATAATTAATAATAATTTTATTGAAGCATGAAAAACAATTTTGACAATTATGTAAAATTTGGAAACGATTAGAAGTCTACAAACTAAGAAATCAGTAATTATTTTTTAATACATACTTAAATACAGTATCTTATAGGAAATTGAACTTAATCGTGCTTTTTTAGAATGGTTCTCAGCGATTAACATATAAAAGAATGAATACGGATCATTAAAATTTTTAAAACGTTAACTGAGAAGATTAGGAGAACATAAATTAATTTAAAAAAAAATTGTTGAAGGGAGTCTTGAGCGACTAGTCAGCGTGCTCCTTTGTCAAAAAATAGTCATGCAAAATAATTTGACTTAAGTAATTAACTCAACTAATAAAAAATATTCCATTACAGATGTACGGAGGTATGCGAGGTATCAAGGGTATGATCTGGGAACCATCGGTGCTGGACCCGGAAGAGGGAATCCGTTTCCGAGGCAAGACCATTCCCGAGTGCCAGAAGCTCCTGCCCAAGGCCAAGGGCGGCGAAGAGCCCCTGCCCGAGGGTCTCTTCTGGCTTTTGATGACCGGCGACGTCCCCAACGAGGCACAGGTAAAGGCCGTTACCGCCGAGTGGAACGCCCGCAGCGCACTGCCGGCTCACGTGACCAAAGCCCTCAACGACTTCCCCAAGACCCTGCACCCCATGACCCAGTTCTCGGCTGCCATAACCCTCCTCAACAGCGAGAGCGCCTTCGTCAAGGCCTACACCAGCGGTGTAAACAAGGCCAAGTTCTGGGAGTACGTCTACGAGGACTCCATGGACCTCATCGCCAAGCTCCCCGTCGTCGCCGCTACCATCTACAGGTGAGAGCTTTTTTCATGGAATCAGATTGTCCGCAAACTTAGGAAAAAACGATTTTTTTGCTTATTTTTTGAAAAATTTCGTAACCGTGAATTGCGTGAATCTTCTTTGGTTTTTTATGAATTTTGGTGATTTTGATCATGTATTGTTGTGACTTTTAAAAAAGCAATTTTTGGGTTTCATAAATTCTAGCAGGGTTGTCAACGTTTTTCAATTTATTGTGCTTTATGGCTTTTTCATTAAAGTTTCGAAAAATAATCGAGACATGTTTTTTCTTATTATTGAAATAAGTTTAAATATTAAATATCCTCTATTATATTGATATACTCTCAATGTAATTCGGATCTATGACGTTATTAATTCATAGATTCAAAATATATTTTTCGGTAAAACTCGATCTAAAAAAAAAAAAAAAAATTAAAATTAATTCAAATCCATTTATTTTTAGAAATAAACCTTACGGTATATGCCAAAAATCATTAAAATGCAATCTAGAAATACTTTTTTCCCGGAAAATTCATAAAAATGCTAAGTTGCAGAAAACTCTCCAAGGACGATAGGCTCTGAGTAAGAATTTTTAATAAAAAAAATACTGAAAAACGTCATTTCAAACCGTACGTGGGCTAAAAATGCTGCATGTCAGTTTAAAGTTTCGTTAAGATCTACGTTCCGCAAGCTGTGATCTCTCCTGCTCAATCTGTTAAAAAAGATCACTTAAAATTTTTACCCATATACTAACAAAATCGGCAACTACTTATTAAGAATCAGATTAAGAAATAAAATTTTACTACCCAGAAAATATAGCTGCATGTTACTTTTCCGTGTTTTTGGATCAAATCTGCATTTCAAGAATATTTTATTTTAAAATCATATGTATGTACCTAATATAATAATGCAAATATCAAAATTGTTGTTTTTCCGACAATATTTGATTTTTACGAAGGCTCGCATTAACTTCATTTGGCTTTTCCATTTAAACTCTTGGCGCTTTGATGAAAGCGTATCGCAGCTTGAATAATTTATTAGTGTCATTGGCTCGCGTGCCCTTGATCTTCTAAACCTTCGCTTTATCAATTCTCACGCATTTTAGCGTCGCATCGTACAAAATCGTCAAACTATTTTATTGTAAATGCTACCTTGTAACTGACTCATCTTTCTTTTTATTTTTCCATTGACCCCGATTCGTTTATAAAAAAAATATCTCTCTGATAAAGTGACAATCGTCGATGATTATTACCGTGTCGAAAAACTTGGTTAAGGAAAAAAAAAATGAATACAATACTATCCACTTACAATAACGCAAAATTTTGAGATTTTCATTTTTATGTGCTTCCATAATTAAAATTGTTTCTATGTACATTACGAAATAACGTTGTAATTATTGACATATTAAAAAATTGAATACATTAATTAATCAAATACATGACGAGCCTTTTTTTAACTTTTAATTATATAGTGACCTTTTTTTTAAGTTTCAAACCAAGTTTGGGTAGTTAAAATGTCTCCCTTAGAATAATCTCTGATAACAATAATAAATAAAATTCCCCAATTAATTAAAAAATTTTTTCACAGGAACGTATACAAGGGTGGTAAGGGAATCGGCGTGGTTGACCGCAGCAAGGACTGGTCCCACAACTTCGCCCTGATGTTGGGATACGAGGACCCCCAGTTCATCGAGCTCATGCGCCTGTACCTGACCATCCACTCTGACCACGAGGGTGGCAACGTATCTGCCCACACCACCCACTTGGTAGGTTCCGCTCTGTCGGATCCTTACCTGTCGTTCGCCGCGGGTATGAACGGTCTCGCCGGACCCCTCCACGGACTGGCCAACCAGGAGGTGTTGGTATGGATCCAGAAGCTCAGGAACCAGGTCGGAGACAACCCATCCGATGAGAAGCTCAAGGAGTTCATCTGGAGCACCCTCAAGAGCGGACAGGTCGTCCCAGGATACGGACACGCCGTACTCAGGAAGACCGACCCCAGGTACACCTGCCAGCGGGAGTTCGCCCTCAAGCACCTTCCCGACGACAGCCTGTTCAAGGTAAGCTGAGATGATACACTTAAAAAAAAGAATATTTTATTCAATAGTTCGAAATTTTCAAGTTACTGTGGTACTTCGCAATCAGTGTACTGAGAGAAATTATAAGCTCATCCTAAAATGAGCAAGTGGTTCTTTTTTTAACTCTAATGCTAAAAACCCGACAAAATAATTTTTTTTTTTTTTTTTTTTTTTTTTTTTTTTTAATAGTCATGAAGGTAAGACCTAAATAACTTAAAACATAGAAACTTATGAAAGGTTCGAAAAATTAAATTATTATATTAGTTGAAAAAATTTGGTTAAATAATTGTTATTTAATTTTTAATACGTGAATTTTTTAAACATTTGAGGTTAGCGCACTTTAAACTGATATTCTAAAATTTCTAATAAAAATACTCATCAAATAGAAGTATTTGGTATTTTAAATAGCTTTTTTATTACTACTTTTGCTATAATTAAAAATTGTTTAAAACTTTAAACCTAAGAAATAAGATAAACGGCATCAATTAAGGTTTTTTAAAAAATTTTTATCTTTTTTATCTTCAGCTGGTATCCCAAGTCTACAAGGTAGTGCCACCGATCCTACTGGAGCTCGGCAAGGTCGCCAACCCCTGGCCCAACGTAGACGCTCACTCTGGTGTCCTCCTCCAGTACTACGGCATGAAGGAGATGAACTACTACACCGTACTCTTCGGAGTTTCCCGTGCTCTCGGTGTATTGTGCGACCTCGTCTGGTCCCGTGCCTGCGGTCTGCCCATCGAAAGGCCCAAGTCCCTCAGCACCGAGCAACTCATGAAGTCCCTCAAGGCTTAAGGTTCCAGACTAGCCGCTATGTATTTTTTTTTCGACCTCTCGCGCTGAGGATCGTTTAAATGAATAAATAAGAAAAAATATCCCCCCCCTCCCCCTACCACCACCTCGACACGAACCGTTACCTCCTTGATGATAAACGATTAAAAGTCCAGTACACTTACACACTCCCTAAACATACACGCGCGTTAAACGAACTGCCATTACTGACGGCGCTACAAAAGCAGCGAGTCAAATAACTAGATGTGTGTCAAATAATTAATTATTTTTAAAACTTTTTTGAAAATTTTTTTCAATTTTTTTTGTTATTCGAGTATATGTATAGACGAACCGTCAATTTATTTCAAATTAAAACTAATCAAAAGAATTTTTAACGCAATGTGATCGAGCGTGAGCGCACTAGTAATTATAATAAATAAGGCAGAAAAAATCGAGTATTTTGTTGTAGGTCGACAATATTTAATTTTTTCTTCGAGATAAAATAAAAAAAAAAACTCGCAAAAAAAAGTACGAGTGAGTAAAACTAAAATGAAGAATGTCAAAAGAAAAATGTGTGAGTGATAATTTAATCGAGCGATATTGACGTAGGAAATTGAACATAAAAACGAAATGTAATGAAATTATTAAACAAAATGCCATAAGTTTCCATAAAGGACGTTGTATAATCATTGTTGCTCGTCCTTGGATACTCATGAACGGGCGAACATAAACCTTAGTTAAAATTATTGATGAAAATATTGTATCTAGACAATACAAGTGTGACTAGTATTAGTCAAACGACCCCTGTAACCACGTCACACGATTATAATAATGATTAAAAAAAAATATGTAGAATTGTATGAATTCTAAACGAACTTTTGCGTGACCACCGATGATAATAATAATATTTTATCGATTTGTAAAACGTTATAAGCAATAAAAGGCAATGTAAAGGTTGCACTTTTGAACCTGTAACTCACCTTTTTGGTGCTATTTATTAGCAATAAGCTGTTTGCTAAGCGCAGTACATTTGCCGTTGAATGAATTTTATTGCTCGTCGATTAAATCAATGTTTAGTTCAAAAAATAAATTTTTTTTTTGTTTTTTTTTTTTTAATTAACAAAAATTTGTCGTAATTGTTAAATTGGAGTTCTGAATCATCAGTTTTTGTTTTAATTTCTCCAATTACAACGTATTAAATATATATAAACATATATTTTTTTTTTCTCGTAACAATGAAGGTGGAGAAGAATGACCGGTGGTAGATCCATCGTTATACGGTATGAATGTGTGCGTGCTAAGCTTTATTTATAAAAAAAGTAAAAATAAATAGAAAAAGTTTTAATCAGTAAATTTTTGTTACTTATTTTCCACTTTGTCCCTGAAAAAATAATTATAATTGCTCAACATTTATGCAGTTAAATTTTGATGGCACTGTTTAGTACAAATTTGTTTTTTGTATTAATTTTTAAATTTGCAAGCCAACATTAATAAAAAATTTGACCTTTACAAGTTTATTATAAGCAGGTATTATAATTATTATAATACTTGCTTTTTCTTTTGCATTATAATTATTCTTGGTAAATTTTAGTAAGAAAAAATTATTTGAAACAATTAAGAATTTTCACAAATTCTTCATTCATAATTTTTAATTAATTTTTACTTCAAATATTTAAATCGATAAAAACTTTCATCTACCAGATAGGTGCGATAATTTTTTTTTTTTACATTTTGACATTTTTATAAAATTCGGTTCTTGCCATTAGCGCAATCTCATTTAAATGCTCTTTTAGGAATTCTCGCGTGACTTCAGCACTTAGCAATAAATCTAAACCCTTCTTATTAGAAAACTCATTTTCATAAGTCAATTTTGCAAAATCTTTTATTGTCTCTTTTGAGAAACGAAAAAGGATTCATACCGTTAATGTCAATGACATTAACGTTTGCACCTTTGTCCAAAATATAAAAAATTGCTACTTCAAAGTGACCGTTGCAAACGTAGTGCGTTTATGAATAGTTTCAGAAGGAAAATTTACATCTTTAAATGATCGAAGAACTATTTCATAATAATAATATATAGTTCTTATTACTGTAGATACCTGCTAACCGAATAATGAACTGATTTTAAACCACTCTTGATCTGCGCCGTTAGCGTAGTCGCTTAAAAATTTGTGAAGAAATTTTTTTGCCCCTTGTCAAACCAGCGCCTAAGCCGTATTCAAAAAACACATCGAGCATGCCTTTTTTCGGATAATTTTTACGTCTGTCGAACACAATTAGTCGAGCCACTGAATCCAAATCGTTCCCAAACAACTGGATCGAAAAAGATCCTCATTTTTCGTGGCGAATTCAAGGTACTGATCGAGGTTTGATTTATGCTTTAATAAATATCGGAACTTAATAAACATCGGAATTTTCAGAACGAACGCAAAGTCTTAAAACAGGTCAGTTTTTTATTAACTTTTCGACTTCGACGTCGTTTAATCTAATTGCTTGTACTAAATTTTTTCGTAAACGTTTTTTAAAAGCCATTTTTAATAGCTAGATCAATGTCTAGACCTCAAGACAAAATCTGAGAAAAAACTAATGAAAAGATATGTAATGAATCAACAAATTTTCGGACGGCTTAACACAGCATTTAATTTTTCACAATATGATGATTGAGGTGTTACGTTATCTCAACTTGAATCTTACGATTCTCCACGCTGTTTCATCATTGAACATCGGCCAAATCATTATGTGATCAGAAAAAAATGTATATAAAAATTAACAGAGAATAACTTTTTTGATTATTGATTTTTTTTAAACTTTACTAAAAACTATTGCAGTTTAATTGTAACATATGGTCAAGAAAAGCAATGTAAATTTTTAAATTCTTTTTATTTGTCAATTTTATTTCCAAATGAAACTGTCTGAATCCATTGAATGCATGTTACAAATAGCAGATTATAAAATACCTATACTCATTTAAGTTTATACATAGAAATATAATTTCTGAGATACTCTTCAGTTAAACAAAACATTGTAATAAAAATAAAATAGCAAAAAAATCTCAGTAACACAGATCATAAAACGATCTTTTTCTCAATGTGAGAAAATCAATGTACAATTACTTTTTTAAATCTTATACAGGCTAAACATTTTTAATAGTTAAAATCTTTTACCCACCCTTCATCAACTGTTTTTTTTTTTTTTTTTCTGAGTTCATTCATAAAATATGTATTTGATAAATACATTTTTAATTTAAATTCCTGAAGACAGAATTAATAAATACACTTTTGAACAGTTACTTGATAAAATAGTTGCCTCACGAGATTATTTAAATAGATTTGATTAAATTACTAAATTATTTTTTAATTTTCAAGCGAATTATGGAACAGTCGTTAAAAAAATAGATTCAATTTATTGCACTTGGTCTTATCTAGGCATTGCGAAGTTACTGTCACGTTAAATTTACTCAGTGAAACAACTATCTTATCATAAAATCATCGCGTATCACAGAGTAGCCTGCTTTCGCTTTTTTATAATTTTTTTTTTTTTTTTTACCTTTTTTTCTTCTTTTTTTATTTCGTTGGTTTAATCTTGTTAGAAATTATCATAAGATAATTACACGTTTTCAGCAAATCTATTTAATGCATAAATGAGAATGCCACATAAAGTGGATCCTCTTATTCATTGAGAAATCAATACCTAATTTTTTACAGTAGATCGCTGTCGTGAACGTGCAAATATAAAAACTATGTACAAGAATGTGCTTTTTTATGGAATCATGAAGGAGATCACCACAGATCAGCACTGCTCTGTTTGAAATGCGAATGAAATTTTTTAAACCAACAACAAACATATTATAATAGCTTTTAAAGTCACATTATTTTAAAATGTTATCAAACAAAGTTGGAATTTTTGTAAAAGTCAAAATTTGTGACTTTATGAGCACTTAGATTAAACCTTGAACATTTTACTGGATCTGCACTCAACAGTTATATCATGCGTCATGTCTTCTTTAAGCGCCCAACAATCCATTCTAATCCTTGGTACAGCCTAAAAGTTAACAAGTTTGTGAGATTAATACATGCATTTGAACAACCAATAGTCATCATTACATGTACAAGAGCAAAACTTACCCTTCACCAGTCAAAGCGCAACAACTTTGTATGTGCCACGGATGTTTTTTTATCGAGGTCAAGTCCAGCTGTCTTGAAATTTCAGTAGCAGACATGCTTCCTTTCAAATCCTGTTTATTGGCATAAACTAAAATAGCTGCTTTACTGAGTTCATCGCGCTCTAACATTGAATATAATTCTTCTCTAATTGTGCCCAAACGGTCCCTATCCATACTATCTATCACAACAATAACAAACTCTGTGTTGGTGTAGTAAGTGGACCAAGCAGCCCGCAAACTCTGCTGTCCCCCAAGATCCCACATGATAAAATGAATGTTTTTCCAAACAACCTCCTCAACATTGGATCCAATGGTTGGAGAAGTGTGTACCACTTCATTCATCAAAAACTGGTAGAGAATTGTTGTCTTACCAGCATTGTCCAATCCGACCATTACAATTTTGTGCTCTGAAAAAACAATGAAATTTTTTATTCACACAGATAAAGATGTACATCTCAGTAAATGATAAGAATGCGGGACAAAGAAAATCATTGGGTTTATCTGAGAGTGCATTAATGCTTTACAATTGCTGATTTTCTAGCAAAAATAATCTTTTGTTTATAAAAAAATAACTCACCTTCGTTTCCAAACAAACTCCAGAGCTTGGAAAACAAGAGACCCATATTGACGAGATACTAATCCCACTAATACCGTAAAAGAGTCAATGCAAGACGCTGCTTCTTGGCGGAATCTTTTGCTGACGGTGACGTACGTCCGTGGCGGAGACAAACACAAAGATCAAAGTCTTCGAAGGTTGAGGTCCAGGACAATCGGCCGTTCTCATGTCCCCTGCTGGGATTATGTCACGCTGCAGTCTGCACGCAACCTGGAGTGAAACTCGCCAGCTAAACTTTCTCTCGTGTGTACTCTCTTTTTCCGTTCTCCTACGGTTTCGTTTCCAAAAAAAAGTAGTCTACGGCCTGGCCACACCAGCTAAAATCCTATGTCTCGTAACAACACTCACTCACTCCCTCGCGGCCTACGGGGAAGGAAGGGGAACAGATGGCCTCGAGAAAAGCAAGCTGTCTGTCTGTACCTGACCTATAATTTAATCAAGCGAATCTGGGGCTAACCAGTTAGTCCTATTTGCACCAAGATTTTCCGACCTCCACTCGCGACGCATACCTGCTGACTAACATAAACCGTTGGACAAATAAAAAAAAGATAAACTCAATACATACGTGCAATTTCAATTGAATTTATATCACATATATTCCGTGACGTGAGAGCAAAACACACAAAATGCTTGGCCAGAAACATGCGCGTGCTGGTTCGACTCGCGGCCACGAGGCGTCGCTGTCGTAAAAGTCACGTGGTTGCAGCAGAAAAACTTTGGCGAATAATTGTTGCTCCGATTTAACAGTGTGCAGCGCGGAAAAACAAGTGATTTAGTCGGACTAAACACCTGCACGTGTTTTATTACATTGTTACACGAGTACACTTGTTTTTCTGATTAAATTATTTTTTGAAAAAGCAGTTTGAAATGCGTTTTCGACAGCGTGTTTTTTTCTTTCATTTTTCGCACACGTAAACCCTGAGCGGTAAATTTAAAATTATTGACGAACATTTTACCCCAAAACGAGCCTATACACTCGTATACAATGGACTTTAAAACAAACTGGAATTTATTGTATTTTAGTTAGTGTATTATCGAGTCTAATTGTGTGTATAATCGACTAATAAAATTTTTATTGCAGCTATTTTTCTTATCTGAAGCTGTAATTACGCAACATAGCGAGCCGATTAGATGTAACTTACAAAAGCACGTATTATGCGAACCGAATCAAACTACCCACGGCGGGCACGGTCAAGGCGCGCTGTAGTATCAAATCATGCGAGCAAAATTTTTTTCTCACACCAATGTCATTCGCTGGAATCGTGACTCGAGTCGAGCGACGCACGATTGGCCGAGGCCCACCTCAGCTGATCTCCTTCGCGATCGCCAGCAGCACTCGCAGCCGATCATTTTCCGCGGTGCGGTCTGACGGACACGTTCTCTGGAAAGCGCGGAGACACGAAAATCTTCGACTCTTGTTACTTGCACCCTCGAACGTTGACAGAAGAAAATTGTCGATCGCGATGGCTCAACCGTAAGTACCTGCGCAATTTTTACAACTTTGAATTCTGTATAGTTTCACGGTTAATAGCGATAAGGGAACGAAATTTTATGGCTTCTTAGTTAAGCGGAAATCTAATAAACGTCAAGTCATTGTTCTGCGCTATTTCGTAGCGCTGGACATTAGCATTTTTCTATTTTTTTTTTTTTTAATTCTTTGTACAATCAATTAAACAATTAAGCATGGATGTACTATTATTTTTGCAGGGTTGCAGATATTGCCTTGATAGGCTTAGCAGTTATGGGTCAAAACCTCATTTTAAACATGAATGATCATGGTTTTGTAGTATGTGCTTTCAACCGCACAACTGACAAGGTCAAATCTTTCCTTGAGAATGAAGCAAAGGGTACTAAAGTCGTTGGAGCATACAGCCTTGAGGAAATGGTCAGCAAATTGAAAAAGCCAAAGCGCGTGATGTTGTTGGTGAAAGGTAAGCAATAAAAGTAAACAAACAAGATTTATTTGAAAGGCTGTAATCAAGCTCAATAATTTACCATTATTTTAGCTGGATCAGCAGTCGATGCTTTTATTGACAAACTTGTTCCTCTGCTCTCTGCTGGTGATATTATTATTGATGGTGGTAACTCGGAATATCAAGACACAGCAAGGAGAACTGAAGCATTAGATGCCAAAGGTATTTTGTTTGTTGGCAGCGGAGTCAGCGGTGGGGAGGAAGGAGCCAGGTACGGGCCATCACTCATGCCTGGTGGTAATCCCAAAGCCTGGCCTCACATAAAACCAATTTTCCAGGTACTAAAAAAGCTTACTACTAAATTAAAAATACAATAGGAAAAAGTATAATATTTTTATTCTAATAAATAAATTTTTTTTTTTTTTTCAGGCAATATGCGCAAAAGCTGATGGAGAGCCTTGCTGTGATTGGGTTGGAGAAACTGGAGCTGGACATTTTGTTAAAATGGTACACAATGGTATTGAATATGGAGACATGCAGTTGATTTGTGAGGCATATCACCTAATGAGAGATGGCCTGGGCTTGAACAATCAAGAGATGAGCGATGTATTCACAGAATGGAACAAGGGAGAACTCGACTCGTTTTTAATTGAAATCACCAGTAACATTCTCAAATACAAAGATGAAAAAGGCTACTTATTGGAAAGAATAAGGGACACGGCTGGTCAAAAAGGTACAGGAAAGTGGACAGCCATTGCTGCATTGGACTATGGAGTTCCAGTAACTCTAATTGGTGAATCCGTGTTTGCAAGGTGTCTTTCAGCCCTGAAAAATGAGAGAGTAGAAGCAAGCTCTGTTTTGACAGGACCAAGTACCAAGTACCAAGGAAACAAAAAAGAGCTTCTGGAACACTTGAAAAAAGCTCTGTACGCCTCAAAAATCATTTCATACGCTCAAGGGTTCATGCTGCTCAGGGAAGCTGCTAAAACTTACAACTGGAATCTCAATTATGGTGGTATTGCTCTTATGTGGAGAGGAGGTTGCATTATAAGAAGGTATGATTAAAATTTTAATTTTCTTTTTTCATTCAAAAGATTTCATATAACTTAAAAATCATAGGCTAGGATAATTAAAAAAATTCTTTAGCTTTTTTTCCAGTTCATTGATCAAAATATTAAAAAATTATAAAAATTAAAGTAGATACAAATATGTATTTACATAAACATACTTAAAATGTAAATTGTATCTGATGAACCTAATATTCAAAAAATTACTCAACAAATCTTAAATTTTTTATTTAAAATAATTCTGAAAATTCATAAATATTTCTAACTTTTCAGTGTCTTTTTGGGAAACATCAAACTGGCATTCGACAAGAACCCCAAGCTCACGAATCTACTGCTGGACGACTTCTTCGCAAAAGCCATGAAGGACTGCCAGTCGAGCGTCCGGGTAGCCGTGTCGACGGCCTTGAACCTCGGAATTCCAACGCCGGCCATGTCGACGGCCCTTGCCTTTTACGACGGGTACCGGTCAGCTCGGCTACCGGCCAACTTGCTCCAGGCCCAGCGTGACTACTTCGGAGCCCACACCTACGAACTTCTCGGCCAGGAGGGTAAATTCGTGCACACCAACTGGACCGGCCACGGCGGCAACGTGTCCGCGTCCACGTACGACGCTTAATTTTAAAATTGATTCGGTGCGGTGATGTATATGAATAAATAAAAAGAGTGTTAAAACTCTCTCGGGACTCGAATTGAATAATATTTTAACTCCACGGCTGGATCGTAGAGGTGTTAAAAGTACGATATTTTTTAAGTGGTTTTTTTTTTTTCTAATGTAGTGAAAAAAGTATGGTCGTGCTCGACAGTTATAGGATACGAATAAAAAATTTTTTTTAAACTGTTACGTGCTTTTCACGTAAGTGTTATTATATTGTATACAATTATTATTTTTTCTTTTTTGATATGAAATTATATTTATGTTTAAAAAAAAAAAAAAAAAATTACAGTCGTTCTTGTTATTCCCAACATACACAAATATGTAATCAAGAAAAATCAAAATTTTACAAAGTAGTAATTTTTATTTCATTCCGAATGACGCGCTTACCGATAAGACGAGTAGATTTGCATAACAGTTGTTTTCGTACAAAACTATTCGCGGCAATAGCGAAGTGAAAATTTTTACCCGAACGAAAAAATAAAGTCTCGTCAATGGTGTCCCCTAACGAAGTATAATCCCAATCGGAGCAAGGTAATTGCTCCGGGGTATTTTACCGCCGCGGTAATTATCAGTCGCACCAAGGACGCTAGATAATTGGAATCGCGGGAGCATTGATTCACAAAGCAAGTTAGGTCTTGAGCTAAGCAAGCATCCGCGACGAATTTTTGTTTTGCTTACGTAATTATTGAAACGTTCAATGTCGCGTTGCTGCAGACTCGGCGAAGCGAGAAATTTCATGCACTTGCTGCGGGGGCAATGAGCGGATCTGGTTTCCTTTTTAGTTCTATAATTAATTTTTTTTTCTTAATGTATTAAAATTAAAGTTAGAAAACTTTTTTTTTGTGAAATTAACTGGTGATTATAATTTCAAATTGTTTTGATAAATCCGTTTTGTGGTAAATACTGTACCAAACATAGCGAAAATATATAATGTTTGTAGTTGTGGCTTTAATGGTAATTTAATGCTTGCGGTAGCTCAAGGTGTTACGTACGTTTTGAAATTTTTGAATGTTCTGGGTTATTGACTTGGCATATGCTATTGAGTGCACGCAAAGTAGATGGCAAAGGTAAATTTTTTAAAAGATTTTCTCTGTGCGAAATCAGTTATTGTAATTGACATTCAATTACTAGAACTCGAGAAAATCACACGGTTATGAATTCCACACGGTGTTTTGTTACGAATCCGGATCGAGTTTAGACTTGAGTGCTGTATATTTTCTTTCACTCGTAAGATCCCATGGTTTTATTATTAAAATAAATAAAAAGAAATTTAATAATTTTTCTTATAAATATTTTTTTTGTTTATATTTTTATATCGTAATAATTTTTTCGAAAAAAATTTTCTACAGGTCTTACAAAAAGTTTAAGCCTTAGAAAAAAAAAAAACATTCCGATTTCAAGTCAAAAAGACATGCTCTTGCACTATCAGATTATCAAGTATGAATTTTAATCTAATATGTGAATTTAAACTATTTTATTTTTAAGTTGTGATAAATTAAACTCTAGATAAAATTATTGAAAGAACTTAAAAAATTCAATTATTACTTTTTTCAAATCAAAATTATAAACTATTACTTAATAAATTTTTGAAAATATTTAAAAAAATAATAATGAATCAAATATTTAAAAAACATTTCTTTATCTAATAAAAGTTTCTAAGTAGGCCTTTTGAAAAAATTTTCAAATGATTACTTTAGAAAACAACAAATCAATAGACAAGATCATTATTTGTTAAAACCTTTTATTTACGTGTAGTTATAAATTATTTTTGTTTGACATATTAATTTTTTTCAAAGTTTGATACAAAATTTCTTCTTAAGATAAAACTTTTACATGAATTTACTCATTATACGTACGAACATAAATATTATGGAATGTTAACCACCAACATTTTTGGATGGGTTTGAAATTTACATAAGTTACTTACACAATTATTTTTTACACAAACAAACAGACACTAATAACTAAGCGGTACAGACGTTTTTAATTTCTAGTTATTTTAAACCTTCTACGAGATCTCAGAACAACTAAAAAAAATTCATCTGAGTATTATAATTTTGAAAAGTCAATATCTGCTCTGCAACTGCAGTGAAATTAAGAATGGCATAGGCCTACAAAGTCGATCGTAAATTGTAATACTTCTGCGTAGTCATTTTTCGTGAAATTGTTTGTTTCATTATTATTTCTCATTGACGTCAAAATCTAAAACCAAGAGATTTTCATCCTCGCTGTTTTCTGGTGCGCAAACGAGCTTCAGGCCGTTGTCGCTCGCTCTCATCCCGTATATCACGAGTTCCAGATCCGGGGTAACGAAATTTTTCACAAACTCCCCTGATAAACAAAAACAAATCATAAATAAAAGTTACGAGTTTAGATTACTCGAATAATTTTTTATTCAAAAGTATCAAAGCATAACTTTTTTAATATTGAGATTTGTGACGTAATCAGAACAAATTTATTATTTGGTTTTTTTTTTTTTTTTTTTGAAAAAAATAATATAAGAACTATCAAAATCAGATTATACGGAATATACAGAAAATGAAGCTTTTTGGAAAATTTCAAATCAAAATTTTGATTACTTTCGAAAATCCATTCTCAGCCGTATATCATCATCAGGATTCTTGCTTAAAAAAGAGTGTTTATTAAAAATTATTGACAGCGGTATTCCGAAAATAATTAAAATTTTGGAAATGGTTTATTTTATATTTATTAAGCGCAAGAAATTTTTCTGGTACTGAATTTTTTTTTTCTTTTTTATGTAAAAATAAATAAACAAAGAATAAAAAAAATTATTTACTTTCACTGGCCCGTATCTTGTTAAACTTTAATTTTTTATCAAAGCTCGAAATATCCAAACTTTAGAATTATCTTAAAAAAAACAATAAAAACTCACCAGTCTTAAAGTCCCAAAGCTTGACGTGTCCGTCATCCGACGAGCTAATTACGAAATCTTCGTTGAAGTACACGAAGTTAACCCTCGACTGGTGCTGGTCGCCACCTCCGGTCAGGGTGCGAACGCAACGACCCTCGTCCACGTCCCAGACCTTGAGGGTGCGGTCGTAGCTCCCCGTGACCGCGAAGTTCTTACGCACCCTCACCGCCGATATCAAATGCTCGTGGCCCGTCAGAACTCGGCCGCAGGATTCCGATTCCACGTCCATGACGCATACGCTGCCGTCGTAGAATCCACTCACGAGCTTACCGTCCTCGAACTGAGCACAAACGGTTAAAGTATATTTATTAAAAAATTGTTACTTTTAATTTTTAAATGTTTTTGGTTTAAGTAAAATTTTCAACGGAAGAAAAAAAAACCACTGGAATGTTGACAAAAGAATATGGAAACGGTTAAAAAAAAAAATTACTAAAAATCGTCTAAAATAGCATTACGTTAGCAACCAGCGATTAGAAGTTTCTCAGACAATGCGTTTTTATTTAAATAATCATTTCACAAATAGCTAGCAAAAAAAAAACGCATGAATTGTCTTATATTAAAAACATGGAAGGTTTTTTTCTCGGGTGGCCAACAATTTTTTCATTTTTTAACGAAAAGTATACCCAAAGAAACCTCAAAAAGGTAAACAAACTTGGGGAAGAGTTTTAATACCAGAACATTTTTTTTTTAACAAAAATACGTGATATCAAAATGGTAATTTTATGATTTTAAAAATACGACATTTATCTGTTAATTATACAAAACTTTACCAAACCCTTATTTAAGATTCCGTTTTGGCTATTTTAAGGTATGGTAGAGTTTTGTAGAATTAACAGATAAATGTCGTATTTTTAAAATCATAAAATTACCATTTTGATATCACAAATTTTTGTTAAAAAAAAAATGTTCTGGTACTAAAACTCTCCCCAAGTTTGTTTACCTTTTTGAGGTTTTTTTGGAGGATATCACTATTTTTTGTTTGCTATTTATTGTCTCTCCTTTATTTAACTAATCGAAATAAACAAAAAATTTAGAACAACACTCAGATTTTTTTAAAAACTTTGTCATAAAACATCAATTTTCAATTAAGCTAATTCAAATTTAAAAAGCTAGTGTAGAAATTCACAAAAATTTGTTGTTGCTATTGCTTTGAAATCTTTAAAATCAACAGGTACTAATGAAATAAGGAAGTAGGCTCAATTTAAGACCAAGCTAACTACAATCAAAACAATTTTAAAACGATTGATCATGATAGCTTTTATATTTTTATCAATCTATCAATAGGTTATATATTATTTTGCTTCATTATTTAAGTATTTCATTTTATGCAATGAAAGAAATACTAAAAAAGAAATTAAAAAACGAATTTAAAATTATTTTTTCATTAAAAACGCAACTGCGCCATCTGGTGCAAATTCTGTGAACTGCCGATCGACGTTTGAAAATTTTTCGAACGCTGTGGAAAGTCCAAATTCAAAAACGTGAGTTGATGAATGAGGAAATTAAAAAAAAATACGACGCGAAATAAATCCTTGTCTGTTGTGTCTTGAAAAATAAGCGTACTCAAGTGATTTCATAAAGCAGGTAACGTGTTTTCATTTTTAAATAAAAAATAAAATATTGTTAGTAGGGTCAAGGTAGCTCCAGCTGCTGTAAATAAAGCACGGCAGCTTGCTACGATTTTGGCGCGAAAAACTCTCCCCAAGCCAGCTACCGCTGGCTTTGATTTCGATGGCCCCATGCCAAGAAAAACCTTATTTGTAAAACTGCATACAGAAATAAATTAAAAAATCAGTAAAATCGAAAATCTCAATAATTCAAATTCATTTCAGCCTCTCATTGATGATTTCAAATCTGCCAAATTTCGATTTATTGTAATCAACCAAGCACTATTTTATTTATTGCCAACATTTCAGGGGTAAAAAAAAAGATCCAACAAACCTGAAACAGCAAAACCCCGCAAATCTTTTCCTGCAGAGTCTTGAGGCACTCGCCCCTGGTCGGATCCCAGAGCTTGATCGTGTTGTCGTCCGAGCTGCTGGCGACCAACTTACCGTCGTACCGTACCCTCCTGACCGCGTCCGTGTGTCCGTCGAAAACCTGGAGACACTCCCCGGTGACCGGATCCCAGAGCCTCAGGGTTCCGTCGGTGCTCCCGCTGACGATTTTGTGCGCGTTCGCGTGCAAGCAATCCACGCTTCCCGGGTGCCCGAGATCGTGGACGCAGTCGCCAGTGTCCGAGTCTTGGATCTTCAAAGTCGAATCGTCCCTGCCGCTTATAACGAACTTGCCGGATATCTCTAGCGAGCGGATCTCGCGGTTGTGGTCCGACAGCGTGCGAACATACTGTAAGGGAATTAAGGATTGAATGATTATTTATTTATTTTTTTTTTTTAGTAAAGATTTGATTTTTTGATAAATTGTTGATATGTGATTAGCAGGTTTTCAAAAAAACGTATCCTTGAGGCAATTAAAAAAACCATGATTCTATATAACGACAGAAGGCTAATAAAAAATAAAATTTTAGCATCTTGGTTTTTTTGGAATGAAATTTTTTAAATTGGAGACAGGTCCACCATCAGAATGAGTTTAATACTGTTTTTTCAAGTTTTCAAAAATAATATAAAAAAAAAATAAAAAAATAAAAAATAAAAACCTAGGTTATTTGATAATTAAAAGCTAACAAAGCTCATAAAATGCTTAATTAATTATTGAATTTATTTAGATTTTTACTCGGATTTTTAATAATTTACAATATTAATAATTACAACATCATTTTTTAATGTCCAAAAAAAAAAAATTTTCAAGAGACTGTCGGACACTTAAAACTTTCCGTGCAAAGTCTAATTTTTGTAACTTCCCATTCAATACTTTGGTAATTAGTCTTAGAATAATGTCTGTAAGAATGTGTTTATTCAATCTTGAGGATCTGATATTATCGAGAAAATTGAAAAAAATTTCTTAAAATCTCGAAAAAATCTTATTTTCTTCATGAATAGTAATAATTATAAGAGTAACACTCACTTGACCACTGGTGTCCCAAACTTTGAGGGATCTATCGGCGAAAACAGTGTGACTGAAGAATCCGTTGGCATTATCGATGGAAGAACCCGCGATCAGATCTTCGGAGATTTGTAAGCACTCGATGCCGCTGTAACCCTGAAGTTCTATGGGTACGTACCTGCAACAAAACAAGTTTGATTAATAATTTTTTTTTACAATCCAGTACCTGGATAATCAAATGAATCTTTATAAGGAGTAATAAATTTGAAGTTTTGAGATAGAATTCCTGGTTGACCTTCAAAATTTTTAAAAAACCACGTGAATATCTTTTACTATTCATAGAAAAAAAAAATAATAATAATTTTTAGTAGCTATATAGTATATTTTCAGTCGATGCTGAGATGCTGGATTTAGTCATAATTGTGGCTTTTTTTTTTCATTAATGCGCCTTAAAAACATAAAAAAATAATCCTCAAAGTTTTGTCAGAATTAATTTTTAGCATTGCACCAGAATTATGAAAAATATTGAAAAATGTTGTTTTTAACAAATCGTATATGACACAAGAAATATTATAATCAAATTATACAAGAAACAATAATTAAATAGATATTATTCCTTAGTACCATCGTCTCTTTCTTCTGGCAGTCGTTCAACAGTTTGCTCTTTTGTAAGACTCAAGCGGCAAGCACCATTCATAGGTAAACAAAACCCACGCGTATACAAACAAGTCGATAGATTAGAATACTTACGATACGGGAGTGGTGAACGACCTCGAGGTCTGCACCAGGAACTTCTGGGTCGTCTTCCAGGGCATCGACGCTCCACGCTTGCAGTTCGAACGAAAAGCCTTCAGCAAAAGGTTCCGGTGGCTCATTTTGTAAATTTTTCGAAAAAAATCTAGTGAATCACTGTCAGGGCCGAATTTTATCCAAAATAAATGTTGCGGACCGAAAGTATAGATTTACCCTCGTTCTTCTTCTTTTAAAAAATTAACTGACAATAAAAGTAAAATCAAGAAATTGTAATTAAATGTTATTTATTTTAACCAAGCAGGTTTACATGCAGGTTCAGTACTCAGAGGCTAGCAGCATACTAAACTTACTACCTAAGGTTTTAGACTCAGGTAGTAGGTACACTGAAAAGTCGGAGTTAACTCATTGGCTTTCGGGGTAAAAAAGACAATAAGTAAGTCTCATCCCCAAAAGCGAAATCATTCCATTCCTCTCAAGAGGAGACTCGGTCACGTGCAACTAAGAGAGTACATCATACTCTGTCGATAAAGTAGAATAGTTTCCCCGCGCAAACGTTTGACAGACGGGATTCAGTCAGTCCCGAAAGTGGCAGAATTTTACGCCCTCTTTTGAATTACACGTGGAGAATTCTGTCACTTTCGGCGTGCACCGGGCAATCATTCCTCTCAAGGAGAACAATGAGTCTATCTCTCAGTAGAGTGGCAACATTGCCTAGGCTGCCGAGGAAGAAACTCATTCCACTCTGGCCTTTTCAGTGTAGGAATATTCTGCTGTAAAGCCATACGTGTGGACCACGTGTGCTAAAATTGGCTTGAATGATTTTTTTTTTCTTTTGCTAAATATTTTGACACCTAGTGCACTTGGTGATAGTTAAGCCTTGGAGATGATTTCCCCGGCAAGTTCTGACTCCGGAGGGCTCAGGATGGACAACTGGTGCATGGGATGGTGATAACTACCTGGAGATGATATCGCCAGGAAATTTTGATTCGCAGTTTGGTCATCGTGGACACCTGATGCAGCTGGTGATTATAGTACATTCTCATTCTGTAAACGATTTCCTCAAGAAGTTTTGACTCCACAGGGGTAAAATCATCAGGTTTGCTACGAGGAGATCATCTCAAGGGTTATTACCAGGCACACGAAGTACTTACTATGAGCCCTCTTGAGTCATGACTTGCTGGAGAAATCATCTCCAACGCTTAATTATCACTAGGTGATCCAGGTAACCGTCCTGGCCCCTCTGGAGTCAAAACTTTCTGGGGAAATCATCTTCAAGGCGTAACTATATCTTCAAGTGCATCAGGTGTCCACCCTTAGGTGACAAAATATTTAGCAAAAGAAAAAAAAAAATCATTCAAGTCCATTTTACGTGTGGTGTCTACACGCGTGGCTTTATAGCAGGGTATAGTAGGTGAAGCGATGAGGAGGAGCGTACGTCTGCCGGGAGCACAGTCGTGAAAATGGTCATTTGGAATAATCCTTACAGCTTCGAGTTTATGATGGACTTTAGATTTGTTTTGAAGTTAACAGCTGTGAATTTTTCAAGTTTTACGATGACTATTAAAATCAAATGATCATTATTGAATAATTTAAAATTACTTGATACTGTGTATGTAAATTGAATGAATAACATTTAAATATTGAGGTTTATATTGATGCGAACTATGACTGTGGCTTACTTTGAGTACAGAATGTAATAAAGTATAAAAATATGAGATTGATTAGTTTGATAAATTAGATACAACAGAGTTTTAGAATATTGATTTAAAATATGATTTTATGAATTACTTAAAAATTAAATAATAAGGCAAAGGTCACAACAATAAACTTTAAGAACAATTGTATATCACCAGCTCGTCAACGGCTCAAAACAGGTGCTCTTCAGACCAAAGTTATCTCGAGACTGTCGCAACTCGCAAGCTGTACAAGCATTAAATTATTGGGCAGGTATATTCGGGGGGCCAGAAAATACAATCGTTCGGTGATGTGTGAGCGACCGTTGCAACACCTGTATTTATTTTACAAATTAATTTGTTTAGTTCATCTTATCGGGTTAATTTCGCTGTGAAATTTTATGATTTCGATTAGTCACGATAACTCAAAACAGAAGGAAATGGTTATAAGTATAACAAATAAGTTAATGTTTAAGGTAGTAGTTCCGCGATATATAGCACATACATGGGAAAACACATGCAAAATGCAAACAACTCAAACACTTTCTGAATTTTTAATATGTTGTAAATAAATATCTGATCTTTCAAAATATCACTTAAAAAATACAGGTATCCATGCTTTTTTTCGAGATAATTGAGTTCAAAAAATGTTAAACTCTACAGGTTAGGTATTACTATATATTGTGATTTGGTGAATTTCTAACTCAATTATCTCGGAAAAAAGCATGGATACCTGTATTTTTTAAGTGATATTTAGAAAGATCATGTTTTTTTTTACAATTTATTTTAATTTCAGAATTAGTTTGAGTTGTACACTGAGGCGGAACTACTACCTTAAGCCTTTTTTTTTTTCATTAGTAAGGTCGCTCTTACAAGACTTCCGGTAAACAAATAAACCAGAACTCAATAATTCAAATAAGCTATAGTCAACTAGAGTTATATAATTCTTCAAAATCTTCCAACGTTTTAGTTAAACAATAACATAATGGAAAATAATATTACGAAACAAAATGATTCAAATAAATCAGGAAATCTAATAGTAGTTTGTGAGCGTGCATACATATTTCGGAATTTTTCTAAATTATGATTTTCAACATTTTTTTTCTTTTGCTGTTCAGAAAATCTATTTTGTCTACTCAACATTTTCTTAAACTAATTTATACTGAATGAACAAAAGCTTCTATTGTCCCAGAATTTAAACAAATTAAGAAATCGTGATTTAAGAGCTACTTTGACGATGTATGCACTTCATTCACTTGAGAGTGATTTACCGCGCTTGAGATCAATCTCAAAATTTAAAATTAGTATACGCGTAAATTAGAAAATTAAAATTTTTCATTGGTCCTGTTATTTCTTTTCAAAAATTTTATTGTAAACATGTACTTAAATTTTTCCAAAAATCAAACTAAACAGAATTTATTTTAAATAAGCAAGTGGACGGATACGGTACTTTTTTTTTTTTTTTTTTTTTTAATTTCTTTACGCAAAATTGTCAGCATCGAAGTTTTTGACATTGCGAAAAGAGCATTTATCAAGTAATTATCAGAGTCCTTTTTGTAAATAATTTTGGAAAATTTTATTTTTTTCTAAAAAAAAAATCAAAATTCTTAAAAGTGATTCTTTAGAAATTGCATAATTTTCAAGAAAAAAATATTAATTCTTTCGATGACCTCTGATGCTCTTACATTTAATTGTACATTCATTCCTAATTTTTTATACAATTAAAGTAAAACAGACAATTTTTAATAAAAAAAATAAAATAAAAAAATAAATGTGCTCTGACGAGAACCACTGCATGTTTTGCTGCAATAAAATTTATTATGTGAAAATTTGTCGATTATTACAGATACAAATCGAAAATTTTAATTTATTTGATGAATAACTCAAATTTCAATTTTAAAACTCTCAAAGAACAAAATGTGGCAATAAACAAATCTTGATACTAATTGCAGTGGAAGTGGGCAAAAATAAGAAATTATAAAAGAAAATATGAAACAAATTTAACTTAAATGCGAATATTCCTTCCTTAAATCACTAATGGACAAATTGGCAAGATGCACACCACTTCCTGATTATATTTTTTTCTGAAATTTCTTGATTTTTAATGAATTTTAAGATTTTTTTCATAATTTATCTATCAACATTACCGCAGATATAGCTTTTTGAAAATTGGTACTCGTGATTCATTATCATTTTACATTTGAAGTATTGTTTCGGATACTTCCAAAGTCTATAACTACTTCAATTTCCATTTTTTTCTAAAAGAAAAAATACATGTAGATTTTTTTTCGATGTAGTACATTCTAATAAAGTCAAACAAACTAAATAATTTTTTTTATGCATCTTCCCACTTAAGGTGGTTTTCTACCAAATGCATGACAATAGAGAATCAGCTCTAATTTTTTGCATATTATTTATTAGATATTAATAAACATTTTTCCGAAGTCTGATCAAAATTGACCATATAGTTTAAAAGTTACAGCAAGTTAAAGATTGAATTTTTTTCATTACGCGAATGGACGCTACGCTGAAAAAGTGTACTAAATTATTGATATTTGTCCTCTTCAATAGAGATCCTTTAGAAAAACCATATACATAAAATTTCACTGCCGAAGAATTCATTTCTTGAAACTGTAAAAAATTGACCTTGTAGGAATCTGGTAGAAAACCACCTTAACTACCCAATTCCAAAAATCTTTTATAATTATAAACGCACATTAATGTAGTCTTCAGTATTCGAATGTTTTCGGATGCATTTAAATAAATAAATAAATCTTCTATTTGAATGAATTTTGACTTCAGGTAGTTTTTCTATTTTCGAATAAATTATTATTTTTTTTATTTTTTTTTTTAATATATATATAATTTATTTACAATCAAAAAAACTAAGTAACTCACACGAGTTGTTTTATTTATAACAAACAGAAATAAAAAAATAAATCAAATCCAGTACTTTTTTTAAGTCGACAGAATTTAATTTACAGCCCTCAATGTCAGCTTAGGTTTATTATGTTACCTTCTTGGAAACTCCAGATTTGTTCTTATTGAATAATGCACAATGAACTGTGTTTTGCATTACAACTAAAATTTAACATGCGAAGTATCCCCACTGCTATATTTGGAGACAAAAAATTGTACAAAAAGTTCAAATAGCACTCTTAATTTACGCGAAACCTCAGAACTCTAATTTTCGTTGAAGCTACTGCTTCAGACTTATTCTTCAGAATTTTCCAAACTCTATAAAGAATATAAATAAGCATTAACAATGAAGAGAATTACTATTTTTGGGACACTGATGGTTTTCCTAACTAACCCAGGCGGCATGGACGCCAAAAACAACATCACCAAGTATCCAGTTGAAGATCCAAGTAGCTTGATTGACATCAGCACCGACAGCGTTTATCACGAGGACAAAAAACACGTAAATTTGTACTGTCCCGACAAAAAAGTATTACGCATCACCGATTTGGACATTGAGCGTCCTGTTACATTTTTAAACATCGTCAAGTTTATTGTTCCAATATTGCATGTACTATACATGTGGAGCAGATACTACTTGAACTTGAAAGAAAATATTTTGGGGTCTTTGAAGCGAAAATGCGACGATGAAAACAACTGTACTGTAAAATTGAATTTCTTAGAAATGTCGGAGCTCAGGACTTACTTCGATATCAGGGTTTATAACATTAAGTACGAGTGCGCTCCACGTGGATGCAATCCAAATTTCTACGATGCAGAGACAATGACAACAGGGAGAGATGAAGGCTTGGTTTGGAAATGCAATGGAGCGGATGAAGCTATTTTGATAACCAGCATCAGCTGGAAGGATAAATCTGGGAATGATAATCTTTTAGATATCGCGAGGAAGCGTTGCAACGGAAGGAACGAGTGCGAGCTGGAAACGGATGATTTCAAAAAAATGATCGGTACTGTGAGTTACAAGTGTTTGCCTTGCAAGGAGTTTTTAAAAAAATAAACAATCAGTTATTTATTATTTAAAAATCCCCAAATTCAATGAAGCAAGATTTATACTAGTTTGGAAAAATTTTCATAATTATCTTGATTTAAATAAGAGTTTTATGAATTTGTTTATTATTTAAGATTTTTGACCAAAGCCATATGCGCAATGCTCGTCTTTTTTTTTTTATTATTGTCATAAGCTTTTATTAAATTTGAAATATTTTGTTTGGCCTGCTGTAATGCATATTTAAAACCAGTTGATTTGATGGTTTTAAGTTTGATTTGTATGAACTTATTATGTAAAATGAACGAAAATCAATATTGCTGAAATTTTTAGATATTTTTTCAAATTGAAATTGCTCTACTAAACAAAAAAATTAAAAGTTAAATTTTTTAAGCTTTTTATTCAAAGTTGTACATTTATATGTAATGTCGAATCATTAATACAATAAAGCTGTACTCAAAACAATAAAAATGTATTATATTATCAAAAATGTATTATATTTGCATGCATTTATCACTTTTGTTACTTTTGAACATAAATTTAAAAAGGTGTGGTTCCAAGTAATTTATTGTACGTGAGACGTGTCTGAATAAAGAAATGTTTAAACGACGTATTTCAATGCTAGTATTTCAATAATTCACATAATATTATTCTATTAATCATACTTTTATTGTTGTTAAGTCAGGTTTTAATTTAAACATTAAATTTTTATACTGTAACAGGATTATGCTTTGATGCAATACCCAACAAACAAACCATGGATTAAAACAAAACTATAAAAGTCAGTAACTAGTAGAATAAAAGATTATGGATGTTTTTTTTCATTAAATAAATAAAATATTTTTTAATAAATTATTTTAATAAATTATTTTTTAATCATGAAATTATAAGAATTTAACATACTTACAGAGGATGGAAAACTAATATTACGCTCATAAAAGTTTTTATGTAGTAAAACACAATGGTATTAAAAATTTTACCTATAGTTACGATCCATAACTGCAAAAACAGCTCTGATGGAAGTACAAGTTCTCATTGACTGAAAAATAAATCATGAATTAATTTTTATTTCACTTATTTGAAGAAAAAAAACTCGAAATCATATTATATATTTGTCAACATTTATATAATAATGATAAGATTTAAAAAGTTTAAAATTTATTCAGATGCATTATTATTTTGTGAATATAAATTTTTCACTATAAAGATCAAATATAATGTGAAATCTAATTTGCAACGTACTAAAATCTTACTTTTCCAAAAGTGTACATAGATAGCGTTATCATTTTTCCAGCTGTTAACTTACAAGGGTTGAGAGTTCGACATAATATTATAATTACTAATTTACGTATTTTCGGTGGCATTTGGTACCAGTCACTAAGATATCTGTTTAATTATTATTGTTATTTTCTTTCCCATTCAAATTTTAGTTTTAATTGAGTCAATTTAAACAAATTAGTACACTCACACACCGTTGAATACTTTTTCGCTATCATCGATAATTTTTTGTCCCACCCAATTCAGATACAACAACTGGGTAAGTATTCCTATCAGCATGGACAAAAATTTCAATACTGAATAAATATCGCTGGAGTTGTAAGCCTGAAAAATTTATATTTAAAAAAAAGGTATTAAATTTGCATTTTTTTATTCATTGGAAACTCGAAAGCCTACATTACGACTTTTTAGCGTTCTTAAATAGTGTAATCAAAAAACTGATTTTAAGATAAGTTATGCGAGGTTTTAGTTGAATCAAAAGCTTCTCAACGATGTAAAATTTTTACAGAATTATAATTGATCAGAACCAGAGAGTTGCAAAGATAAAAAAAAATTTAATTTGAAAAAAAAAAAAAAAATACTGACCAGGTAAGCTGTTGTACCAATACCAACTGGACATAAAATAACTATTATTAATAAACAGTTGCTAAAAGAATCATCCAACAATTTACAGAATCTAAGAAATCAATTTTTGAATTACTTCACTAATTTTATTGAAAATAACAAAGACGAGTGACTAAAAAATGTGATTGGTACTCAACCTCGTACATTTATTGTACAGTTCGACGCTTGCTTTTAACTTTTCCATACTCGCTTTATTATCATCAAACTTGAGTATATTCTCAAATCTGTGACTGTGTAAAACAAAAAGTTAATTAAGAAACTGCTCAATTCAATCTTGTCTTAATTTTTACCAATCAATCGCGAATACTGCAGCTACATGCTGAACAGTGCAAAGGTAAATTGTGTCTACCCCGGCATGCATACAATTCACATACACATTGCCCAAAAATAATTGCAAGTTTGACAAAATTAAATGATCGAATTGTTCAAAGAATAAATATTCGACTGGAACCATAACAATCATCGGATAAGATCCATCTTTTGATGGAAGTAACTTTTCAATTAGTGATATGGCTAAAGGAATCCCTGAGCAAACGAAAGCTGCACCAAGTACGTAAACTGAAAAAAACATATTTTTATTTACAATTTTTAGTGCTCTAATCCAAATTCACAAAGTGCAACTTTTCCTACCACGTAGCAAGAGGAAAAGTTTCACTTTCGAGGCCTGCGCTATAAAAACGTTTTTGCTCATTTCTTCGTAAATTAAAAAAAAGCCTCATTTTAAACCAGTTTCAAGTGAGGTTTTAAATCCAAAGTTGGTTTTATTTCTGAAGAAATTGCCAGTTTTAATGATATAACTGTATTTACTTACCAATGTATAAGAATGATATCAATTGACTTTCTTCAGCGTATCTTTTCAAAATAATATATTCTTCCTCGTCTGTAATTGTCTTCCAATCTTTTTTTATTTGAATAAGTAAGAGTTTCAGCTGTCAAAAAAATCTTATATTGAATCTTCGATAATAGTGGTAAGTTGGCTTGAACTTAATTTTTGAACGCTCGGAGACTTCAAAAATTCGATTTTTTTTTGCAAATTTTCTAAGGTTTTAAAAACTAAGTCTGCGCCAAATTATTGCTAATTCATTTACAATTGATTGAAATTTTTGAATAAGTCTCTAGTAACAATATTCGAAAAGTAACTATTTGAAATTACGAACCTTTGATATCTTTAAAAATGAGACATAATATTTCAATAGATTGACCAATGAAAATATCAACAAAATTCCACTGTAACCAAACTCTTCAAAAGTTAAGTCTTTTAAAATCATACACAAAATCTAAAAAATATTCAAACAATTTAATATGTTAATCAATGAAATACACATAATTATAAAATTATTGATAAACTCAAAAGCGAAGAACTTATTATACCCAAAAAATGTTTGCGACTAGCACAACAAAAACTAGTTTTTTAAGAATAGCACTAAAATTGGTAAAAAAGTGGTTTTTGAATTTATGCATTAAAATCATAATTTAGTAAGTTATTA
The DNA here is from genome assembly GCA_038277355.1 of Encarsia formosa. Classification (NCBI taxonomy): domain Eukaryota; kingdom Metazoa; phylum Arthropoda; class Insecta; order Hymenoptera; family Aphelinidae; genus Encarsia; species Encarsia formosa. The sequence goes on along the minus strand of CM076186.1, from coordinate 17,963,792 downwards.
ACGATAATTTAATGTGTTTTTGTTTACCAATTGTATCATGAAACAAGTATTGATTATAAAGTAAGATATTGAACTGATCCATGCTCAAGATAGAGATTGATAAGGCCACAAACCAACCAATTCCATGAAAAATTTTGTTTTTAAGTAGTATTTACTATTCAGCACGCTCATTTTTTTTTTTTTTTTTTTTTTTTTTTTTTTTTTTTTTTTAATAATAGGTATCAACCTGACGAAATTCAGAATAAAACTGAATTCATGCACTAAAAACGTTTCAAAAAGTTTTTGTTTATTTACGAACTTGTAGGTCGAAACTTATAGAATATTCTATGATTTCACGCCTTTGCGTAAGTCTTTGCAATTCTGGAACTTTTTTTCATCAACCCGAATGTTATTTCTGACATTGAACTTGTGATCTCGATTTTTGCCAGAGATATTAAAAAAAAAAAAAAAAACTATTTTGAAAAAAGGTTGTAAGAAAGTTTTCCTAGAATATTTTATGAATCTTTTACTCAGTGTGTTTGTGCTCTTTGGGTATATAATTAATTGATCACTTGTTTATTAACTTAAAAAAAAAATATTACTGAGTCACAAGTGCTTTTTTTCTAACTTGGTGCAGTAATGAAAACTTCACTCGGGTGGTATTACACGCTGAATACAGTAATAATTGCTTCGTTCATACATTTTTTACGTAGTTAGTTATTTTGAAACGCTTTCTTTACACGTGTATAATTGCAAATAGTGGATTTCTTTGAAACGTTTTTTTGTTTTCAAACTTTAACAGAAAAGGTTTTTAATCCAGATCAACAATTACTTTTGTTTACGTAATTATATTTAGAAGCCCTGAAACTCAATGAAGGCAAAAAATTGAAATGAAACGTATGAATAAATTTAAATCCTATTTTTACGGTACTATCTATATAAAAATGTAAAGAGTTCCAAAAATATGCAATGTAAATGGTACAGTTAGACATTTCATATAATTAAATAAAAATTCTTTTTTAATTTTTAATAAAACTTAAATTTATACTAACTAACTAAATAACTTGAGCTTTTTACTTGAAAAAATCAGTTTCCTTCTTTGCTCTCAATTGAAAATAATACATTGATCCATTCAGAGTTAAACAAATTTTTTTTAAAAAGTCCGATGTCTGACCAATCACGTATGTGTCTACTTACTGAGCATTACGCATATAGCTACTAACATCCTCTCTCTTTTTAATTTTATTTTTTTTCAAATTTAGATAAATGCTTTCAAGAAAAAATTAAGTTACAATTGATTTGTGATATAAATATGATGAATAAAACACTAGTACTATTTTTAAATTAATTTTTGAGAAAAATGCATTTATCGTTTTCTTCTTAAATTTACATTTTTGGTACAACGGTAATTTTTAAAATTAACTAGTTTTAATATTCAAAAAACTCAGTAAAAATTAAGTACAATTTGATGTATTTAAGTATCCAAGCGCAAACTTAATTGAATTGGCGCCGGCATTTGTAATAAAAAAAGGCCATCGCGTCTCTCGATTCCTCATTCCATCTCGAGACAGCCGAGCCTCAGTTGCAGTCAAGATGGCATTGCAAGCAGTGAGCCTCAATTTTCTAATCTCAGATTGTGTTTATAGTTTATACAGTTTAAATAGCTATGAAATAAATAATCCTATTTTTATCAGATTATCAATTTTACTAAGGTTACTGGAACAGAGTGAGTAGAAAACTAGAAAACTTTTTTTTTTTCATTTTTTTTATATTAATTATTTATTACTAAAAAGCACACAAGTTCATTGGTTAAACTAATTTTAGGTTTATTTTGATGATGGAATTAGCAAAAGTGACGAAATTTGTGTCCTTACTTTTCAATCAGGACTTTGAAAAATTTTATCCTGGCTGTACGACGTAGAATTAAATCAGCTTCGAAGGCTAGAAAAGCATGACTTCACTGCATAAGTAACCGGTTTTATGGTCAGTGTGAGTGCGTAGAAGACCAATCGATCGTTTAAAACCGATTTTGCTTTCAATATCAGATCACGTATTGAAGTTTTTAATATTCTTCGCTGCACTGAACTTATCATGATAAAAAATCAAAATGACTTCAATTTTAATTCTTTATCGGCTGAAATTTTCTGAGACTCCTGATCTTTGAATAATTATTGTAGAAATTTTGTCTAAAAAATTTCTCAGCTCAATCTAGCTACCAATACATTCAATGTAGGTTGGCTTACTCAGCCTTCTCTATAAAACCACAATCGGTTATAAATTTGGAATGACCATCTGACTAAAATTCAGGTCTACTAGTTTCTTCCCTGATTCCTTGCCGAAGATTCCTCAATTACTACATTAAAATATAGGTACTGTAACGTCCTGAAGGGATGTCACACGATATATATATATAAATTACCTGCAGTTTTTTAAGAAAATAAAATAAACAGTCAATTTGTACGATACAGTGTAAAATATTCTAATTTAAACTGCATAAAGTGATTCAGTGATTCAATCGAGACCAGATATTGTTTCAAAGTTTCTATTACTGACCTTTATTATAATTAATTATGTACGAGCGCTTTTTCTTTTGTCAAAGTTCTTATTGTGTCTTTTTGTCACTAGTTAACATCAGTCTTTTCGGTCTCTTACTTGACACTGGTTCATCGCCTTTTTATTGGAATAATCAAATTAATGAAGCAAACGAACTTGCGGATTTATCTTCAAATCCGCGACACTGACCGCCAGAGTGACGGACTTAATTGGTCTGATAGCAATCCATCCCGCGCTTTCTTCTACCCCTATTTATATTCAATCGATTGGGGCACAGGTGCCGGCCAAATCGACTTCCTGACTCACGAGATGAGTCATAGGCAGATAAAAGATGATGTCCGGACGTTTTGGCGTACGTGACAGCCAAACCAAAACAATTCCGGGAAACGAAAGTCCTTCGCGTTCCGCGACCCATTGTTCTTGCGGCACGGATTTCCACGCTCGGATACCATTATTATTACTCGATCAATAATTATGTGCCATTAATTTTCACAACACCCAATTAACCATAAATGGTATAAAGTGGTATAGTAAAAAAAAAAAAAAAAAAAAAAAAATTATTTGACAGAAAGTCTCCCTGGCCAGTTTTAATACTATTTATTGTTCTTTCTTTTAATAAACATTTTGAAAATAATGACAACAATTTTAACCCTTAAAGGCCACATGGGTTCCAAAAGACCCCACATAACTGTCAGTGTTGCAGTTCTGGATTTGGGTGTGTCATTTAAGGGTTAATAAAGAATTGTGTATTAAAAATGTTAAATTATTAATGGCATAAAATGTAGACATGACAATACCTAAATCTTCTAGAATCCATGTGTATCAGGTTTTATGGTTTTTCGTAATTATTTGAAAACCGATAGGCAACTATATTCCTACGTCGTTGATTAAGTAATTCTTCATTCTGTTTTTATTTACTTTGAATAGTTCACAATGAACTTGTGCCCCCAAAAAATAGATGAGAGTCTGGTTCCTACAGCTAGTCCGTAAAGAAGATGACTTTTCATTAGTTTATAATTTAATTAATTTATACTTATAAATGTTATTTTTGGCTTTTCTTTCTTTATAATCGTAAATTTTAATATGAATGCATATTAGATTATGAATTAAACCAATTCCCTGAAACTTTCGTTACCGCAAGTGACGAGAGAAAATAATCCTGTCCTATCGGGTCGAGTTATCAGTTCCTTTGATAATATCCCCGGAGTCATTGTTTGAGATAAATTTACAGAAAGATTGAATCCTCCTTGCACGAAATTCATTGTTGTACGACTCTAATATCACCATATATGTGATAAAGCTCGCAAACAAATTTTCAATTGATTGCTTCTGATCCGCCCCTTCTATTATGCATTTTCAGAATCATCTTATCAGTTAACAAATAGCTTCATTGCGGCGAATTTTGTTCGAAATGAGTTGCTACGGAAGCTTCTCCCCTCCCACCAGTCACGCAGTGGCTACCCCACTTTTTTCTCGATTTTATCTGATGTAAATGACTGATAATTTTAATTAGAGCCACATAGTGCGAAGACTCAGTAGTCTGAAGTTTTTTGGAAATTTTAGCTGTAGTGCTCAAAGCTTTTTTTTATCACAATGAAGAGCATCAGTTTTTTTGTCGCACTAATACTTATTCTTGGTTATTCAAGTGTGTCCGCAGACTACAAAATGAAGATTGACGATGTTTTGAATCATTTGTCAAAAGAATGGTATAGTCCAACTTCCAAGTATGCCTAATCAAAATTTAACCGGATTATTTTGAGACAATATGTGGCCCAAGTGAGATCTGCGTACCAATCAGCGCTTGAGGCGTGCAGCAACGATTCCGCCTACTTGGACTATATTTTACGCCAAAGATGGAATTCTAGAATGTAACATGAATTTCAGATGAACCGAACCGGTAACCGCGAGAGACTGATCTCTAATCTGCCTTACGAGCTAAAAACCAGAAACTCATCGTATCCAAACGATTCCTACGTTGTCAACCCATTGTTCTTCGAGCAGCTTTTACATCTGCGAGTGTCTTGGAGGACCTTCAACTTTAATCCAAATCCACATCCGGCCCAGATTTACGAAAGAAACAAGGAGTTGTGGATGACACAAAGAGCAAGCTCAAGAACTTTGCTATCTGAGGCTATTTACATGTGGCTCGAGCTCTGGCTGGAGAAAATAGTGTCGATAGTTTCCGAATGGGAATCTCACGGTCTGAGTACCGATGAAGAGGACATTTGGCCAGATGAGATATCAAGCAATATCATACCAGCTGACGCATTGGATTCATTTGAGGACGATACTATTTACACCAGGAGGATGTTTCAACACGACAACGAAAGAAATGGTAATCTGTTTTACGGCTTACCAGTTGGGGCGAGACTTCCAAGCGTTGTTCCCGAGGCTACCGTTAATTACATTGAAGCACGAGATGAATTGGCAGAGGCTGCTGTTAACACACAGAATTTAAATGGCGATCGAGGAATGGAAAAGCTGAGCAGAGTTGCTAATCAGTATTTAAGATCCGAAGCGACCAGAGCCAGGGCAGGCCCATCGACGTCCTCGAGTGCTTCGTGCGATACGTGGATGGATTCAGAGAGCTGTAAAATTCTATCCTGCGTGTCTGAAGAACTGTTGCAGCCGAGTATGAGTAGACCAGATTCGGGTATTGAGTCCATCGATGATCAACCAATTGGCCACTCTTCCTACACTGCCGAGGTAACTCGAGAGATTTTGGATGCATGTGAAGGCAAGAAACGAAGCAGCTCTTTTATGCGAGAAAAAAGAGATTTGAAGCATAAAAAACTATCGTATAAATCGAGATATTTAAAACACGAATAGTGTGAAAGCGATTTGAAGTATCATATACGGATTTGCGCCAAAAAAATACGCGAGCCTTTTATTTCCGATCCGAGTACTACAGTTCAAAAAGGGATACTGCGGCTTAATAAAAAAGACAACTTGCACTTAAGCTGCAATAAAAAGGAAATTTTGAAAATAATAGACACTGATGTTGGTTACTTCAAAAACTTTGATTCGTTTTCCAAAAGTTACTTAGTGATACCATTGAAAGCGCTTAATGTTAATCGAGGTGACATGAATGACAAGAGTTTGGCATTTTTAAAGACTAAATGCGACGTTAAAAATAATTGTTCAGGATACTATGATTTGGAAGATGTAACCGGCCACACTAGCCTATACGAAATCGTGACCAAAGTAAATTACTATTGTCATAGTTCGGTAGGGTGCAACCCGGATCTGCATCCAGAGTATACATTTACAGCTGACGAAAATGAAAATATCGAATGGGAATGTTACAACGCGGACGAAGGTATATACTTTGCAAAGGTCGAATGGAAGAAGAAACCTGGATCTTGGAACTCTTTCATCAGTTTAATAAATGGAGGCATACCGGAAGATAGCGATCGAGAATCCATGGAGTACTTCAAAAAACACTGTGGAGGTCGAAAGAAATGCAGTGAATTTTCCAACATATTTTTCATGACTCACGTTAGTTTGCGATTCCAAATCTCCTTGCAAGTAAATTACAAGTGTTTGCCTTGCAAAGGGTTCCTTCGAAAAGATTGAAAGCTAAAAATGACTTGTTTTTCTTTAAAAGCGTAAAAGAAGCGCATCAATTTCAAAATTTTGTATTATAAGTTTTTAAAACGATATTAAATTATTGAAAAAATGAAATCAAAAATATTTTAATTGATTTCACTGTAAATCAAGTGATTCAGTTATACATATAAAATTAACGAGTTATGGTTATTTAAAATGCAGTTTATTTCAATTGTTATTATGATAATATTTATTATGGTAAATTGATTATGAAGCAGTATTGACGAGCTAGCCACTCGGTTAATTGAAAATATAATTGGTTTTGTTAATTATAAAAATAATAATTCTAACAATAAGTGTAACATTGTTAAGCTTACACTTAATCTAGTGTCAAGTTATATTATAAATTATGTATAATATAGAAATTGTCAATAAATTGATTTGTTCAAAAATTTAATTTCTTGTTTTTTTTTTTTTTTTACAAAATATATATATGTAGTTGTAATAACACAATGATAAAAGAAGTAAAATATAAGCTAAAATAATTTTTCAATTTTGTACGAAAAATTTTTTAGTTCAATAAAAATTAACAGTTCCTTCAACATAAAATTTATTCAATTAACTTGCTGCATCAAAGTAAAAAGTAAATAAAAAAAAATGTATTATTAATATAAAATTTATAATAAGTATAATTTTATAATTTTACTCATGTAATTTGAGATATTCTTTGAACAATTTTGTAGTACTTAAAAATACACGTCAAAAGTGGGACGTCCTCTAAGCATTTAATTCAGAAAAATTTCGGAAAGAGTTCAAAATGTATTTTATGACCTGACTAAACGATTACCACTTCGGGCTCGGGGGTCATAAAAAAGGCTGAAAAATTATATTCTTCGGCTTGAAATAATATGTTATTCAATTAGTGTGTGAAGTTGTATACATTTACGTCGAGATTTAAGTGTAAAAATTCGGACATTAATTGAACATCAATGATCCCACCGAACACGGAGGTCTGTAAGACTTACAAAAATGTACTATAACTATAAGTCAAACTTTCTATCATAAAATCCATAAATACCCTTAATTGATAAAAAAAAGGGTAGTTCAGATAATTAAATTCATGAAAGATAATAAAAAGAAGTGGTTAAGTAAGATTATTAGTAATTGAATAATTGAACTGGTTTTTATAACGCCTAAAATAATATAGTTTTTTTTAAAGTTTTCCTTGTTTTATTTGCTCAATTAAATTGTAAACATAAAATTATTACTTTAAAATTCTTTGAAAATTAAGTTAGTTTTCTTCATTTTTTTTTAATTTAATAAAGATGCAAACATTCGAGTTTCTTCGCACGTACAACATTGACTTCAAAATGACTTCCACAAAAAATTTATATTAAGAGAGGTCACGCATCTTTCGTGGCGGGTTGTGTACTCTGTAAATTAAAACCATTTCCTTTCCACGAGCTTAAAAATGACATTGACAAAGGTGAAAAACTATGTACCAATGGCCTAAAAAATCTGTACGTGCCAAATTTTATTGAAAATTGCAACTTTAATTATTAATTTTTGAAAGTAGACAAATGTTTGTCGATAAGAAAGATTCGATTCAAAAGATTTTGGAGATCTTTTTGTAACTTACATTAGGACGATCTGGCTACATGACTAATAAATAAAACAAATAAATATTAAATCCTAAAAATCATTGTAGTGAATTATTTATTGTAAAAATAATTAGTGACTTGGTGTGCCAATAATGCACACTCACAATTTCCTACTGTAGGCATCTTTGAATTTTATCACAGACACGAAAACTTTGCGACCTTACAGTTAAATTTTTTAAAACAATCATTAAATTTAAACTAAAAACTAACTAATTTATCAGGTAATATAATTAGGAGGCACCGTGAGATCTTCCAGGATTTCCAATTGTTCTTCACTTAAAATATTTGCCAAAACTTGGAGACCCAACCAGGTGTCCCGATGCGTTCTCTCGAATTCTCTAAACGTGAACTGTATCGTAGCCTAATAATAAACAAAAATTTATTTAAAAAAAAAAAAAAATTCTCATTTTATCAAAAATAAAACAAGTAATATGTGAGTTTCTATATTATTTTTAATTTATAATCACAAATACCAATTTTTAAGTATTTAAGTGAAGAATAAAAATTTTATTAACAGCGAAATAGTCGTAAAAAAAATTTTATATGAAAAAATTAAATTTGTATCTGTCATTTATATTTAGGTATGATAACATATAAAAGCAGGGATAGCAAAGACCAAAAATCAAAGTTTTTTTAATTTTTGATACCAAAGTATTTTGATTTTAATCAAAATTACTTTCAGATCCAATTATGGTTTCAAATCGAGTACAACAGTTTATTGGAGCTGCTATTTTGGTATCATAATTATAACAAAAATTAATTTTTGTTTTTGTAATAATTTCTTGGGATTAGCTGCTTCAGTTTGATCCAAATTTTAAAATATTTATAACTCAATTATTTTACTTTGTTAAGTTATGACTTTTTTTGGATTATAATAAAATTTTAATTTTTATTAATTCCAATTATCCCTGCGAGAAATTTCCGCCAGAATATTGCCAGACAGTGGGCAGATTTAGCGAAATTGGGCAGAAATTTAGTAGGGTTAATCGCCAGATTCTTGACAGAAGGCCAATGCTTTACGCATAGGGATTCTGGCGAGCTATGTGACACACGTGTGGCATACGTGTGCCACACGTACAATGGACTTGAATAAATTTTTTTTCTTTTGCTAAATATTGTAACACCTATAGAGTCAGGGCGGAGACCTAGTGCATAGGATAGCGATTACAACCTGGACATGATTTCCCCAGGAAGTTTTGACCTCGGAGGGGCCAGCGCGGATACCTGGTGCACCTGGTGATACTGACGCCTTGGAGATGATTTCCCCAGGAAGTTTGGACTCCGGAGGGGTCAGGCTGAACACCTGGTGCACCTGGTGATACTTACGCCTTGGAGATGATTTCCTCAGGAAGTTTGGACTCCGGAGGGGTTAGGGCGTACACCCGGTGCACCTGGTATTAATTACGCCTTGGAGATGATTTCCCCAGGAAGTAAGGACTCCGGGGGGGTCAAGGCGGACACCTGGTGCACCCGGTGATACTTACGCCTTGGAGATGATTTTCTCAGAAAGTTTTGATCCCAGTGGGTTCACATCATCAAGTTTACTATTAGGATAGCATCTTCAGAGTGTGGTTATTACCGGGTACACCAAGTATTTTCCCTGGCCCATCCAGGGTCAAAATTTCTTGATAAAATCATCTCCATGGCGTAAGTATCACCAGGTGCACCAGGTGCCCGCCCTGACCCCTCCGGAGTCGAAACTTCCTGGGAAAATCATCTCCAAGGCGTAAATATCACCAGGTGCACCAGGTGTTCAGCCTGACCCCTCCGGAGTCCAAACTTCCTGGGGAAATCATCTCCAAGGCCTCAGTATAACCAGGTGCACTAGGTATCCACCCTGGCCCCTCCGAGGTCCAAACTTCCTGAGGAAATCATCTCCAAGGCGTAAGTATCACCAGGTGCACCAGGTATCCGCCCTGGCCTCTCCGGAGTCAAAACTTCCTGGGGAAATCATCTCCAGGTTGTAATCGCTATCCTATGCGCTAGGTCACTGCCCTGACTCCATAATATTTAGCAAAAGAAAAAAAATTTGTTCAAGTCCATTGTACGTGTGGCTATACAGCAGGGAGAGGTTAGGATTTTCAAACAGCAAGCATGATTCATCGATTAAAATTATATTTCTATAAAATTATTTGATTATTTTTTATCAATTTTGTAACATCGGAGCTGCATGCTGCTGCTCCGATTTGTAAACTAACCTCCCATCAACGCATCTATAGGTACATATACATATATGTATATATATATATAGACATATACATAAAATAATAAGCTTGACAGAATTTTCTGCCCACTATCTGGCGGGCACCCCAGACGTTCTGTTGAAACTTCTAGCAGGGATGTCAAATTTAAAATTCAATTAAATTTGATATCAACTATGTCTCCGAAGTATAGAACCAAAAAAAAATTCGGTATCAATTCTGGTAGCGTAATATGGAACCATAATAATTTTAGTTTTTCAAGATCGATACCAAAATATAAATTAATTTTTATTTCGTCACCTTTTCCACCCCTGAATAAAAGTCAGTACAATAGTATGATTTTTCACGTTTTTAAAAATCAATAGCATTGGCATTGTGAAGCATATAAAAAAAAATTTACCGGTATTGGGTACGGGTCGTGAAAGTGTCGGCTCAAATCTACAAAAATCGTCGGAATGTTTTCCGGAAGGTCGTACGGATGGGCTCGAATGAAAGCGCACATCCCGAGAACCGCTGCGTGACGCTTGCGGAGGGCTTCGTTGTACTCATCGTCGTTCCAACTGATTCTTCGAGGCAGCGGGGTACATTCGCTGATATTTCTGAACTCTTCCTGAAAATTTCGAAATTGTAAAATTTCCATCTCACTTCAAATTAATTGGTTTTAGTTTGATAATAAATTCGTATCTGATAATATTTTTATATTTTTTTCTCCTCATTTTCGAATGTAAATTTATTTATTTTTACTATGAACGATTTTGTTTTTCTAACACTAAAAAACGTAAAAAATTACTTATACAAATTTGAATCGCATAGTCAAGCTTACAAAAATTTTATCTAAAAATGAAATTTTATCCTTTAAATTCAAGAATAAATAAAGAATGTGCGAGCTGTTCCAGGTTTCTGGAGGCGCAATAGGCTTACAGCACGAATTTTTTGTTAATTGATTGAAAACCGTAAAAGTGCGAAAATTACCATAAAAGCTTACAGCAAACATAAAAAGAAGTATTGGCGCCAAATGAGATTAATGGTTTGGTTTATTACTTGGTAAAAGAAAACGATCCCTAAAGTTTCATGAAAATCTGTTTCCCAAAAGATAGATCATCTCCTTGTTATACAACGAAATATAACCAATTGCTGTGAATTTTTTCAAAATAAACAAATTATTCAAGAATATTCATGCAAGTGTAATTTATTCGTTCAGTCATGATCTCTAAGCGTCAATAAAAAATTATTCATGCGTTAAGTGGTTCGAAGCTTCGCACTTCTACAACTGTATCTCTGCGTGAAACTATTCAAACGTAGCATCTTGGTAAAATAACTCAAGTCCTACTTAAACATTTGAAATTTTTTATTTTAAAAACTCACCATAAGAGCAGCCTCGTCGGCAAGGATACCGCAGTGTATCATTCCCGCGAGCATCTGTGCGGCTTGTTCCCTGACCGCAAGCCTGGGATCCATGAGCAGTTTTATGATCGTGATGTGGACCGTGTGTATCCAGTTCTCGTTGCTGATAACAGTGCTCATGTTGTGGAACAGCCAGACCTGGAAGAACTGGATGTTGTTAACCACGGTGGAGCAGGACTCGCTCGCGAAAGCATTGTCAATGGCCTCGAGGACGACGGGCACGTTCTTTGGCTCGGTCCAGAATTTCGCTAACATCCCGAGAGTCTCGCAGCAGATCTCCGTGACCTTGTCCTGCTCCACAACGTCGAGCCTTCCGAATCGGATTAGCAGCGGGTAGAGCCGGTAGAAACAGGGCACCAGGCCCACGTGGGACGATTCGTAGCTCTTCTTTATGAAGGCGCACGCGCTTACCAGGCTTTTCATGGCTTCCGTACAGCTTGATTCGTATTCTTCTGCATCTTCGACGTTCTCGTCGTATGACAGTGGCTCCAGCCTGACCATAATTCTGTCTATGAAATCCTCTAGGCTCGGGTAGTCTGGATGGTAAGTTCAATAGTTTAATTATACACATTTAAAATTTTTAAGTCATTTAAGGACAGCTTAAATAAAATTACATTTTACAAAAGTGCGAATCATAATTTCACATAACCTGCTTTTATCATCAATCATAATAAAATAGTTTTCGCTTTTTCTTAAAACGAGTAATGAGTTTTTTTTTTTTTTATACTTACACTGCACATTTCTAGCAGTAAGTACAACTTCCACATCGGACAATTTAAGATTAGAGTTGAAAATTGCAACCATGACCGAAGCTAAGCTATCCCGTACGTTTTCAACGGGTTCATCGAACAATCTCTTTTCGATTATGGGCAGAAGCCTGTTTAGGACGTCGGTCAGCCTCCAGACGTGGTTTGTTATAACGCACTTTAGGATACTCAGCTTGGTGCAGTCTACTAAACCGTTCAATGGCACCTTCTTGGCGTCTACCAGGAGAAACTCGATCAACCAGTGAATTTTCGCTGGATCTCTGGTTATTTTAATTATTGATGTAAAATTTATATTATTGGTCTGACTGCGTATCAAGCGTGCTGTTTTAGTATAAAGGATTTGTAAAAATAACCTAATAGTATCAATCTGTAAATACCTGTTGGTTTGTATAAGATTGAAACACAGTTTCCAGTCGTCGACGGTCTCTTCCACAATATTATTGAGGGCCAGGTCGAGCATGGGTATGAGCTTTCTCCAGGCGTTGGCGTTCATGGGGTAGGGCCACTTTTTGGAGCCACAAACCAGAGCGCAGAAAATCTCGATCAAGAACCTCTGAGGCGTCTCCTGTTTGATCATCAACAATTTCTTCAGGTGCGGTAGCATTTTGTACATGCACGCGTATCCGAAATTACGAAACAGGCTCTTCAGGAGGTAAAAGTGGTAGAAGTTGAATTTATCATGTTCCGAATCTTCCTCGAAGCCGAGGTACTCGACGAACTTCTGTGCGTTGCAGCGGTCCTTGAAGAACCGGTCGATCTTCTTCTCCTGGTCCGTCATCTTGCTCCATGGTTTCCTGTCGATTCGCGGCTGAAGCAGGGTGGGCGCGAGTATGAATACTTCGTCGGACCAATTGTAATAGCCCATCCAGGGATCGTGAACAAAGCGCGGTTCCTCCCACTCACTTACTCTGCATGGGAACTTTTTCGGATTGTACTGAAGCCACTCGTTGTCGTTCCTGCGACCTGGCCTCAGCTCATTTTTATCGTGCTTCGGAATTTTGATTTTTTTCTGTTGGAATATTTCTTTTTTTTTTTTTTTTTTTTTTTATCCACAATCCACGTTTTTGCGATAAAATTTCGCGACCCCTTGTACGAATCTACCTTACTGATCCTTCGTCAGTAAGCTGGATTCGTACTAGGAGCTGCTTAGATCGACATGAATTGAATTTTTTTTGTAAAACACATTGTTAAATTAAAAGTTTACCCCAATAATTAAAAACAAAAAATTAATTAATTTATTAAAAAGTGAATTTTTTAAAATGTTTACAATTAGCACAGACAAGAATCACTAAACTTCACAATACTACTGCCAGTAAGGTAGATTCCTGCCAGGTGGTTTAAAATAAACATAAGTTAAATACTTTCAAGAAAATCGTTATTTAATCTAAAAGTTTAAGTACATTGTTACGAGTCTCTAAAAATCATTACCATTTTGTACTCAACATTGTGTTGCCTTAAGCACTGCATGATCCCGGACCTGGCGAGCCTCCTCTCCGCCAAGGAGCTGCTGATGAGAGCTTGCAGTAAGTGTGAAACGACGTTCGGAGGAACCTTGTGATCAGGGTGTATGATTGAATTTATGAAATCCATAGCTAGCAGCCGACGCCACCAGTGCAGACCGAACTCCGTCATAGCGTCTACAAGCCTCTCAAGAAGGTTGTTGTAGGCTTTTAAATTTTCCTCAAGCAGGCTCTCCTGGATGCTGATACCTTTTATTATCTCAGAATCGGAGGGACGGGCGACCGTGGAAAGGGCACCCGAGGTGTCCCACAGCGCCGAAGAAGCGGCAAAACAGCTGTCTGGAATTTTCAGATCAAAGCTAACCAGGGCGTGATAGTGTTCTCTCAATACTAGGGCTACGTAATCTAGTTCATAGTCAATGTAGGTGTATTCACTGGGTAATATGTGAACCAAAGTTGGCAGTAATTTCATCAAAACTTGCCAGTCGTCCTTTGTTAGATACGAGTTTTTTGGGTTGTTGTTTATCATGTACAAAACACCCTGCAAACGATTGAAAATTTTGTTATTTTTCGATCGATAAAACAGAAAGTTATTGACTTAAAAATCGTAAGTGAAAAAGCCCGACTTAGATTTGTATTAAAAATTTATACTTTTCTCCCGATACTTTTTTTTTGGGAATTTATTCCAGCAGGCAGAGTTTTTTTTCCCAAACATTGCATTTACTAAAATTTCAAGACTTGGTTCAAGAAGTACAAGTTTTGAAGAAAAACTTCGAGTTGCAAGTTGAGGGCATTACAAAAAAATTTTTTAGATTAGATTTTTTCACTCGCAAATTTTGAGTAGGGTTATTTCACCAAGACTTCTCATGAATCTGGCGATGAGAAATTTAAAAAATCATGCTGCTATTACCTACCTTGTGGGCCTCGACTGGATCTAATATAAGTGCATCCAGGATATTTGGTACAAGCAGTTGGTACGCATTTATGTGGTCATTAAGCAACGCCCACAGCGATTCCTGAGCTTTCTCTTTGACCTTGTCAGACTTGGTTGTGCACAGGAAAAACAAGTTTTTGACGATGTACTTGCAGGAAGGCGTAAAGGCGTAAACTGCGTGGGATCTTCTTAAATCGTGCTGGGCTCTTATCCTGTCCATAAAAAGTTTCAGTGTGTAGGCGTGATCCTTAGTTAACTTGTTTCTCATAATCTTACGCGTGTGCTTGATAGTAGCGAGTCTCACGCTTACACTGTGGGAGAAACGTGTTTTATTCATCGACAAGTTCTCCCAAATCTGGAAACAAGTTTTAACAACTATTTCATTCGTTTAAATTGGAGTCGAGCGTGTAGGTCGACGTACTTTTGTGAGGAGTACCAAGCTTTGTACGTCGTCAACTTCGTCTTTTAGCATTGTGACCTGGAGCGTGGTTAACAGGTTTACCAGAAAGCCACGGACGTTACGACTGTTTGCCGTCCTGACCTCGCGCTCCCTACCCGTGATTGGCTTTATGTCAAAGGTGCAGTTACTACAGCCTTCAATAACTATCGGAGGCTCTTGCCACATGGGTAACACGTTGTCTAGACCCTCTAATATGGCGTTTACTATCCTCAGAGACCTCTGCAGCTCAATCCTAAAGAATAAAATAGAAATATTTCTGACAGTAGTCCAGCTTGAAATTGGTGATTTTTTTAACTAGCGCGTAAAGTGCGACTTCGCGTACTAATAGCAGTTCCGCATTTGGGTGTTGGAAATATGATTAGTTTTATTAATTTTTTCAATTTTTTTCTGAATTTTTCAACTTATTTGAAGAAAATATTATTCACAATTTAGCAAAATTACAATAATACTTTGATTTTAATACAGCGCTCGATGACGAATTTTAGTTCGTCAAAAGTGCGTATTTCGACGGTTCCAGCGAAGAAAAAACCTTAGCCAAAAATCTGCAGTTTTCAAATAATTGTGAGAAGCTGTAATTCATTTAGTATTTTATCATAATTTCAAATCTGCAGATTTTCGACTAAGGTTTTTCTTCACTGGGACTTATTTTTATTCTAGCACAATAAAAATGCGTTTTTATGCCAAGATGAAAAAAAAAAAATACCGTCTATTTATCAGCTGAACAGTACGAAAAAACGTCATTTTACTATACACTTTATTAAAACATGAAGTACAAACCGAGTAAGTTTCTTCTTTTCATTAGCATGCTCCTGAAGGAACATTGTGGCGGGTGTGAAAAACAAGACGATGAATTTCTCAGCCATGTACATTCCATTATCGCTAGGTACGTACCACTTGACCTTGGCGTTTTCCAAATCCGCGCTCTTGCCCCAGTCCTCCCAATAGGGATAGTTGGGGTTGTTGAAATTCCTTCCAACCCTGTATGGCCTCACCGTTGTCAGGGATTCCAGAAGGTTTCTCATAGTCGTGCAGGCCAGCTCGCTGCCTTTGGTGTTTCTCAAGTTGATAGCCTTTTTCAGCATGTATATCACACCTATGGTGTAGGGTATCAGATGGTCACCACGGGTCGCCTCTACCAGATGGGCGCACAACTCTAATGAGAATCTGAGATAATTCACAAGACACAAAGATAAATTAAATCGATGCATTTTTTAAATTTTTACTGTTAATGTGTAGGCTCAAAAGATTCATAGATTTGAAAGATATCGTAAAGTCGAAAGATCAGGGAAAGACTTTTTAAAAAAATATGCAACTTTATTCAATAGATTTCCTATGTATGGTAAACTGAAAAAAATAAAAAAACCTATTTCATGGATCATTACGGATCGCAGATGTCGTTAACCACCTGAGATCCCGGTCAATGTTAGCAGCATTGAGGACCTTCTTGGTGGTACCAATGGCGTCCTGTATCTTTCCCGAGAATAAGGGCAGAAAGGTTCCCAGAGTGAGTTCCGAATTGTATCTTCGGAACACGCAGCACATCATCGTGACCATTCTCATACCGTAAAAGCTTAGTACCTTCTTGGGGTCCATTACGAATGAGTTGAGTCTGTTCAGTCCAGCGGCGAAAATTTCGTCATCCGTTTGCATGAGCAGCGCATCCAGGGCCTCTTCAAGAACTTTCTCGGTAATCTCCTCGGGCGTCTTACCGTAGTGATCGCCTAGGGCCTCCTGCTTTGTGAACTCTATGTGGCCCGTTACCAGAAGGTCTAGAGCCTTGTAATACAAATAAATTAGTTTATTTCATTTCACTAAAATAATTGATAAATCTTCAACAGAAAACCTTTTCTATAAACTGGAGCAACAAGTCCTTGAATCGGATCGTGCTTTCACAGAGTTTTTCTACGTCGGGAGTCTTCTCAAGTTTGGACCTCGAACAGTCGATTAGAGGCACCAGCTGGGCGAAACCCGTTATCAGGGTTATCGACTTGAACGCCTTGTTTGGGTCGTTCGGGTCAATGCCCTCTAAGGCTGAGAACATAAGCGGTATCACGAATCGTGGCCCCTCGGAGAAGGACAGTTTTTGATCTGCAAAGGGTTTTCAACTAAATATAGTCAATTATCATGGATCCCTTGTTAGTAATTTGAGCAGTAACCGGCCAGATTTAACCAATTTGGCTAGAAATTTATCAGGGTTTCTCGCCAAAATATCGCCAGAGAGCCAATGCTTTTAGTATGGGGGAATTGGCGAATGATTTTGAGAAAAACAGTTTTACAAAATGAAACTTGAAAAAGTTGTTTCTTAATAACTGTTCAAACAAAAATATTTTTTATTAAATTTGGAATATAATCAAACGAAGCACTTGTTAAATTGGTATCAATTCTTATAATTAAATTACCAGCACTATAATTAGCTCCCATAATCAAGGGCTTTCGAACGAGGTACATGCAGTCCATGACGGCGCCAAACCTGTACGGTTCTATGGGTTCGTCGACTTTCAGATCGAGTTTCTTCACCAGCTCCGTGATAACAAAATTCGGTCTCAACATCGCCAAGTACTGTAAAATAATTCCGTTACGCCTGAGATTCGCCTCGTCCACGACGGTTATCATGGCTATGGGAAGCATGCGCTCGACGAAGTAGTCAACGTCCTTTTCGGTCAGCCTGCATTGCTCGGGCACCGAGGCTTCCCACGATTCACTCTTGTACCGTTCTCTGAAAACCGTCAATACGGAACTTACTTCACACCTCAGGGTTTTTTTTGGTAAATAAGATTAAAATTTTACCTACTCAGTCTTGACGTAAAATTAAGGACGAGCTTGTTGAAAAGCTCCTCGAGACTCTTGGTCCACGGGCCCTGGTTTGCGGGCTGGAAGTACGACTCGAGGGTTTTTACGAACTTGTAGAAGTACGCTTGGGCGGATTCGTAGTTCTTATTGGTTTTTTTTTTTTTTTTTTTTTTTTAAAGTACGATGAATATTTAGAATTACAAGTGTGAATTTATGTTTGGATAGTATAGAATTGAGTAAAACCTCGAAAGTTAAAAAAAAAAAGTTTCTTAGTAAGTTGGTACCCAAAAAAAAAACAAATTTTTTTCATTTTTTCCGATTTTTAAATCACTCTAACAGCTCTTGTTTTTATCTTTCGGAACATTACACAAAATAAACATTCAAAATCGACAGTTTTAAATTTGTTTCACGGGGAAAAACTACTTTCGGTTATCGAGACATGTGTTAAACCTTAGCAAACAACTACATCGTTGTTCAAACATTTGATTTTGCGCTCTGAACAAAACTTAGTAAAAACTTAAATAAGAAAAAAATAATTGAGCCGCTCTGAGCCGAGCATAACTTTTTAACAGCTGTTAAGTCTTGGAGAAAAATATAATTAATTAGCGGAGATTAATTTTTTATTACCATGGACTTTTGAAATTCTATTAACAAATGCTGTATCGTAATAAAAAGCTAAGATGTAAAAATTGAAGTTCACGAGTTACTCCTCAGACCCAAAGTAATGTTGAATTTTTTGGGCACTCAAATAATCGATTTTTTCGGTTACACTTTCATACAGCAATTAATAGGCTAGTAATCGTTTTCTTTGGGTTCGTATTAAGTAAAAACGTGACACGACTAAAGGGTGTTTAACGCGCCACTTTCGTTATGTTACAATTTTCCAGTGCTGCGATGCAATTTTTTAAAGTAAATTCGTTTTTAAAGGTATCATTTTTGAGCTGACCTTGATCTTAACTTGTGGCATGGAAAAAAAAAGTTATTCATCTTTGAGGCCAATACAGTATTTTTGAGATCCACTAACAGAACGTGCTTTAAATCATAAAGTTAAAGCGCTAAAACCATCTAAACATTAACCGTTAAACACCCTTTACGCATATCACATTTTTACATAATACGGGCCCAGCCAAAGCCCATTTTAATTTTAACTTTGCTCGCTTTTTATGGTAAAAACTAATTTTCAGTCTAATTAATTTCACTAAAAATTTTAAAAAAGTAAGTTTTGTAAAACTTACAAAAACCGCAACAATCCACTCGGCGATATGCTTGCTCTGGAGGGAACTGCTGCTCGTCACCGGATTCTTGTAATCAACGGGTAACTTAAGCGCCCTGAGGAACCTCGTGAACATAAGTGCCATGTGCGGCTCCCAGTCAACCGATCCGGAGTTTTTGCTGGCCAGGCTCGCCAGCAGCTGCATTAGCTCGCCCTCCCAGTGTACGACTCTGTGGCACGTGTTCCATATGTTCATGAACTCGGTAAGCCACAGCTCATGGCCGATCTTGTGGTGATCCTGTGGCAGCTGGACCGGTAGGAACCAGTGGTAAAGTTTGAACGTCGTGCGCATAACCGACTCGTCGAATGGGTAGATTTTCGGACGGAGTTCACGCAGGATTTCTTCGGTCGCTCTCGGCTGAAAAAAAAGGGTTTTTACAGGAACCTAGTCTGATTACTAATTTATGAAAAAAAAATTTTCTTATTTTTTTTATTAAGTCTATTTGTTAAAAAAACGCGAATTAAAAACTTACTGCGAAATAAGTTTTTGCTACTAAAGCCACCGCATGCAAGGTGTTCACTGTTGTTGAAGAATATCTATGTAATACAAATACTTTGTTTTGGTGAGCTATTACTTTATTGCACAATTCAAATAATGTATTCCACTCTAACTGTAATAGTTTGGGTGAAATGATTTCTTTTTCTCTGTTAAACAATTGATTTTTATTATTAATAATATAACTTAAACTGTCTATGATTATTCAAATCAATATACTAAAACTGTGTATGGTTTACCTTAAAAAAGTGACAAATAAATTACCAAATAAATCTATACAAGAAGACTTGAGATTTGGAATAACTATCAATCCATAAAATAGTTTTATAAATTCAACAATTTCATCTGTTGAAAATCTTAGACCATATAATTCAATGTACCTAAAATTCATGATTGAAATGAAAATTTCAGAATAAAAATAAATAAATAAACAGTATTAATTTTGTAAAAAAAAAGCTTTACTTAGATAACATGTGAGACCAGTAAACGCATCCGGGATCAATATCCCTCATCAAGACACATCTACCAAAACTTGCCTTAATTTTGGACAATAAATTATCTGCCTCTTTGTCAAGTCTTCTGGAGTAAGGTAAATAATTGTTGAACAGTTCATCCGGAGAATCATAATCTGAATCATCTTCTATTATATCTGCTAGATTAGGCTCAACTAAATCTGCAAGTAGATTTTAATAATTATGGAAAATTTTTAAAATGAATAAATTTATTCAATGCTTGATATTTTATGTATCACACATACTTCTTATTTCAAATTATAAAGTTTAAATACTTTAATAATAAATAGTGAGTACAAAAAATTTCTAAATTATGAAATTTATAACTGTAAACATCTACTTTTACAAAGTTTGAATAATATTCTAGTTTATATAAATCTTATATTTTATTTTATCCATAATTAAAATTTTTTGAAGAACACTCAAAGTGCCCTACTAAATCATGTATGTACACCAAACGGACATCGAATCGTTTCCCCTTTTTGAATTAGCGCTAAAAAAAATGGCTGACCTCCCTTCCTAACCTGTAGGACGGCAGCCATTTTTTCCGAGTGGCAATTTTGAAAGGGGAAACGATTCGATGTCCGTCTGGTGTACATTATAATTAAGTATAACCTATAAAACATGTCAATGATTTATTTATTTTTAAGTCATTTATTATTAAACATTCTTTACTTTGTATTTTTAACCCATTCGGTACTTCTGCTGATAAGCGGTCACTAGGAATCATCGTCGTCGAAAGTCAAACTTTTGTAAGATCCAAATCGGGTGGTTTTTTCGAATAAGCAATTCATAAAATCCCGTTTAAACACAAATACTATGTACTTATTGTAAACACAATGAAGCAACATATGAAGGCAAATAAACATGATAACTTGATGTCTCGAATGACTTTTTTGGCTTTAAAATTACTTCGCAAAGTAGCTAGTCTACATGGTTTTCGGATCGGCCCTGCTGCATTAGTGCTGACAACAAATCCACCTAACTTTCTATCAAAAAGATTTTTTGTTTTTCAAACTGGATCATTAGATATTCATGCACAATCATTTTTATAAAAACACTTTGCAATTTATTTTATTGTTGTTGTTGTTTTTGTAGTTGAAATTAACAGGTTGAGTTCGTACACAGTCGCAAAATTTCAAATTCCAGCTTGCGAGGTCAGGTCACTGCAGTGCTGTCCTCTATACGTTCGAGTAATTTGCGTTTGAATTAAATCACTAAATTATTAACTTTATTAAAAATTTTTATAATTAGAGGCACGCAGTTAGATTCAAGTAAAAAAAAATATGAAAGCTTTTGTGTCATGATAAGTTTCAAAAATTTCCATTTATTAGTGATTACTTTTTTTTAATACTATTAATGTCAAAAATACTTATTTTTAAACATCAGCATCTAATTAATAAAAACTCTTCAGTAAATAAATGGGATGCCATAATTTTTTTCAATCACTTAAATATATGAATATATTTCTTGATTCTCGACAATAAATGTTGGTATTTATAATTTTACATTTCAATCTAAAATTATTATTATTTTTTAAGTCGTAGATTTATTTAAATGATCGACCATTCCTTATTTAATTACTAAGTCTAAAACAATAAATTAAATTCACTACGTCAGAGGTTATCCTAAAAGAGATTTTGTAACTATAACCCGAACATTTGAATGATCCTAAAAAAAATAAAAATCAATCTATTGTAAATTTTTTTTTTTTTTTTTTTTAATTAACTTTTTGTAACTACCCGAAATGAGCGTTTGTAACCACCAGTTTGATGCTTTAATTCGGTACCCTTATGGATATACTAACGTCTTAAAAAGAAACTCGATTTTAAAAAATTTAAAAACACAGAGGTAGAAAAACATTTTCTACGCTTTTAAAAATAAACTAGCATAAAACGCTCGCTCGCGCATAGACAAATATATTCAATAATATCATATATTATGATATTATGATATTACGTAAATGATTAAATTTTATTTAGAGTATATCTTTAATCAAAAATATTTTAAAACAAAAATCGGCAACCATATTACTGATGAAAAAAACAAAAAAAGTCTTTCAAATGTCTGGGCTTATTCGAATATAGATACATACATACCTAAAATGAGCAACCTTAGACATCTCAGTACAAAAAACTTATTACGGTTCGATTTATGGAGCAAAAATTTCAAATTAACTTTATTTGAGTATAGACCTTATAAGAGTCATTAGATTCAAATTGAAGTTCATATTCATAATCTGGACCCTCAAAAGCCAAAGAATAGAAATTTTCGAACAAATACAATGTATTAGGCGCGAATTATAATTTCACCTTATTTAAGTGCACTTTATTTAAGACAAATTAAAAATTCCAAGTGATATTTGTAATCAGCACCCATGAAAACATACATATACGTAATTTTAGAAAAATCGGATGTATTGGAAGAGCCATGTTAAATTTTTAAAATAAAACTGATGACAAAAATCGATAAAATAGAAATGCGTGTCATTTAAAAAAAAAATAGAATCAAAAAAACGGAAGTTAGATTCATAATATACATCTTCGAAAATATCCGTATACCAAATTTGAATTAAATCCGATGATTAGGAGCGTTGTAATCAAATTTTTAAAGTTGATCCCGGACGGACGGATTGCCAGAAAATACGGATGCTGCGTATAATAATGTAGATGATAAAAAAAAACGAAAAATGATAAAATTTTGTAGTGGTAAAATTTAAACCGTGAAATCTGGGTCTCCATCTACGAAAGTTCATTTAAACTTTAAGACTTTAAGTTCATTCAAACTTCAAGCAGACGAATGTTATAATTTTGCTATAGGTATGCGAAACTATATTTTATAGTTTCATTTAATTTTTGAACTTTTTAACTAAATTTATTTATTATTTTAAAATTTAATGGATATTATTATGTAATTCTGGATGCTTTACTGAAAAAAAATTCATTTTGTTCCTACTATAACTATAAGTCCAATGCAAAAATCTTTATTGTATAGTACCCCTTGCATTTCAAGAGTTTTGAAAGACATATTTAGACTTTTCATATTTTTGTGATATAATCAACTAAAAAATTTTAATAATTTTCTAGATAAAAACAGCAATTTTTCTTTAATTTTTTGTAAAAATTCAAATTACGAACGAATTTTACGTCACAACTTTTCTAGGAACAAACCTTAATTGGGTAAGTGACTGTCACTGACCGTTATACGAATTAGGTTAGTTCGTCATCATCAAGCGTGACTGCGTGACTCCGCGGCAGCAAAAGTTCCTCCTCACCTTTTCCTCGGGGACGGCGTTGCTACGTCCGCTGGCGGTAACTCCCATCTCGTCGTAAATCCTCGAGGTCCAGGATTCAACCACCGGGAGTTGCATGCGGTCAACCATAACTACTTGGGAAGTTGGAACTTAATCAAGTGAGTGCCTGCCTGCCGGCTTGGTTGCGTTGCGTTCTATTGCATCTAGGTTTTTACAATTGTATTTTTAATAATAAATACGATTTTTCATTTTTAGTCAGTTTTGTGAGTGATTTAGAATGTTTTATGTGATTTTTATTTTAGCTGGGGAGGCTGAGTTTTGAAAGAGTCGGGTTTTGTTAGGTGTAGCATTAGTTGGGTTAGTTTGGATTTTTTTTTGTCTGATATTCAATCGTGATGAATAAAGTGGGTATTTTTGTTATTTTTAGTGATGTTTTCGATTTAAAATCATTTAGGCTAATTGTAGTGTCATAATTTAGTACAATTTTGGACAGGAAAACTTAAGCTAGAGCCTAGAGCTCGAATGTGTTGCCTTTTTTTCATACTTTTTATTAACTTTTTTTTTGTAAAATTAATAAAGCTAATTATTGGTTTTTTAATCTAAAATGTGATTGTTTAAATTATATTGATTTATAAATTTTTTTCAAAAAAATGCAGCATGTTTCATAAAAGTTGCCAAAATAGTTTATTTAATTCTTATTTTTATTGTTTATTATGAAATTTTTCAAGTGTATTGGCATATAAGAAACAGTTTTATTTTTCATTAATTTTTTAATATTTAAATTTTAAGCTTGGTTTAAAAAATGTAATCATCATCACAGTTATTAGTAATTTAATTAATGTTAATTTTTCAACAAAATTACTAATACTAATCATAGTTCAAGCTTATACAGTAAGATAATACTGTGCTTTACTTTATATATTTTGAATTTGCCAGAACTGTGTTGTTTAGTATCTGGAAATAGTAGAAAGTTACTTTCTAATTTCTTCACTGATTGACTCTTAGTCATAAGTGTGATCTGCTAACCTCCAACTATTCAGATTTTAAAAATGTGTTCCTTTATTACTATGATTATAGGATTTTGTTTCTTATTTTATTTGTTGTTTTATGGTTTTTTACACTGGGGATTTAGTTTTATTATAGTATTGATATTGTTGGCAGTCTTAAAACGCATAGTTTAGTCAATCAAATAGTCTTGGGTACAGACTTATTAATTTGATGTTTTTCATTCAAAAAAAATCCTAACAATTTTTATAATATTTTGATTTTTAACTGATAACTATTAGGAGCAAGTTCATATTTTTAATTCTTATTTAAAATGAAAAAAAGTTTTAGTTACTTTCAAACAATTACTATATTATTTTTGTGTCAACTAAATTGATGTGTTAATTTAATATTTGGGTTTAATATTTTCAGTTGATTAATTAATAAATAGTGTATTGTAAGTTACATCACAATGGGTGACTCAAGCGATTTAGACCGACAGATTGAGCAGTTGAAAAAGTGTGAGATCATCAACGAGGCAGAAGTGAAGGCACTTTGTGCAAAAGCCCGTGAAATTCTCATTGAAGAAAGTAATGTGCAACGAGTGGATTCACCTGTCACAGTAAGCAATAAACAAAAATTCATCTAAAAAATAATAGCCAATAAAAATTCATGATCATTGTTTACTTTTAGGTATGTGGAGACATTCATGGTCAGTTTTACGACCTCAAAGAACTTTTCAAAGTAGGCGGTGATGTTCCTGAGACCAATTACCTGTTCATGGGAGATTTTGTAGATAGAGGATTTTTCAGTGTTGAAACGTTTCTTTTACTACTAGCTCTCAAAGTAAATATTGGATTTCCTTTTTTTTCTTTTTTATTTACTATTGCTGTCACAAAAACAATGTGTTTCTTAAAAAGTTACAAATTTGATCTGTAGAAATTAATTTTAGTTCATTTTTGAAATTTTTTCTACAATCTAACAAATTAAATTCTAAGATATTTTACCAAATCAATGAATTATTAATGCTTACAGTTAATTTAATATTAAATTATACAAGAAAATTTTATTATATTATTAGAAGTTTGAAATTTTCAAAATGGAAAAAAAAAAAATTTAGTATGACCTTACAATTAAAAAATAAATTTGTTTTAGCTATAAAAGCATAAATTTATTTGAAATTTTAAAATTTTAAAACCTTTAAACTTTTTCAATTTTTCACTTTTTAGCAGTTTGTAGCCATGATTTCAATAATCTTCTTAAATTAGATTTTGTAAAAATTTTTGGGAAATTTTATTACAAATCCTGAAGTTACAATCATTTAAAAAATTTCGTGCTGTCTAGTATAAAAGTTATGTTTGACAAGTATCAAAAAATGAAAATTTTCGAATATTTTTTCAGGTGCGTTACCCAGACAGAATAACCCTGATACGAGGAAACCACGAATCGAGACAAATAACTCAGGTTTACGGTTTCTACGACGAGTGTTTGAGAAAGTACGGAAGCAACACAGTTTGGCGTCACTGCACCGAGATCTTCGACTACCTCTCGCTGTCGGCGATAATTGACGGAAAAATATTCTGCGTACACGGGGGTCTGTCGCCTAGCATACAGACCCTCGATCAAATTCGCACAATCGACAGGAAGCAAGAGGTTATTTTTTAAATTTTTTACTAATAAAAAGTTTATTTGAATTTTTTCAACTTTGCATCAATAGTTTAAATTTACATGATTTTTAACTTAATTTTTACAATTATTATTTACCAGGTACCACACGACGGACCCATGTGCGATCTGTTGTGGTCGGATCCGGAGGAGACGCAAGGCTGGGGCGTATCGCCTCGAGGAGCGGGTTACCTTTTCGGTAGCGACGTAGTAGCACAATTCAACAATGCCAACGACATTGACATGATTTGTCGAGCTCACCAGTTGGTCATGGAAGGATACAAGTGGCATTTTAACGAGACTGTACTTACCGTCTGGTCTGCACCAAACTATTGTTACAGGTAATTTTTTTTAAATTTCTATATTCGAGAATAAAATTAGTTTGGCTGGTCTAAAAATTCATTTAAACTTTTCATATAAATTTTACATTATAATAGTGTTAAAAATACTATACTTCAATATCAATATTACATTGATTAAATATTCTACGTGTCTAGGTATCATCGCCGTGTGCCGTACTCGGTGCACGGTGCACGGTCCCACATAAGAGTTACTTTAGTGGATTTTAAGTGGATTATTTCGGATGGACAATTAGATTTAAAGTAAAAAACTCGTAGTTATATAAACATAAGTGGGTTATTTGGGATAAATTATAGGATTTAAGGTAAAAAGCTACCGTTCACTGTGCACCATGTACGGTACACGGCGATGGTACCTAGACACAACCTTGAATAATATACTTCAGTAGTAAATATTATTATTTTACAGATAATTATTTTATAATGAATATTTATGTATGTAATATATTACCAAGAAATAATAACATTTATCTTTGTTTCTCATTTATTTTTTTTTTATACAAATTTTTAAACTATGATGATTATTGTTAGTTAGAAAATATTGTATTATTTCAAAAAAACATTTTTTTGTTCTCATAGATGTGGAAACGTGGCTGCTATATTAGAATTGAATGAACACTTGCAAAGGGATTTCACGATATTTGAAGCGGCCCCACAAGAAAGCAGAGGAACACCAAGCAAAAAACCACAGGCAGATTACTTTTTGTGAAGTATTAAATTGATTAAAAAAGTTTAAGCTCCATTTTTTTTTAGAATGATAAACTTTGAAAAAAACGCCATACTGTTCATGGTAAGACGTTTAGATTGGTTGAATACGTAATTTTAATGACTATGAATGAATGAACACCTCAGAAAATGAATTATAAATATTGTAGGTATGAAATTACTGTAATTTATCCAGCGCTCGTTTCGAACTTAATTTTATCAAGTCAACCTTTTTTTTTTATGCAACTTCATCGATTGTTGCCAGGCTTTCGTAATTTTTTATACTTATAATCAAAGTACAACATTTGCTGATTTTACTGCTGGCAATTTTAATTAGGGACCACGATGAAACAGCTCCAGTTATACTTTGAATGAGACTTACTTACCAAACGTGCTTTTAATGTTGTACAGCTGCAGTTGAATTACCGTGGTCGCTTGAGCATTTTTTTTATATGATTAAAACTTCATTTGAACTTCATCAATTGTATTTAGATTTAGTTACGAATGTTACAATGTAAATTATTTGAAAAAAAAAACTACCGAATTTTGTATATGATCAATGTCCAAACATTTTATTGTAAATTTATTTTCAAAACTGATCATTTAATTAAAAACAAAGTATTTTAAAAATGAAATGGTGAATTTTCTTTATTTCTAAGAACAAATAAAAACAATTTTTTTTAGGATTTAATACACTTTCTACGCAATTAAAATTTTAAACTTGGAAAAAAAAAAAAAAAATTATTATTTACTCAATAAAATTCTGATCTCAAAATCTAGTTTAACGTGTAATTTTTTTAAATTTTTAACATTATCTGATTTTTTACTTCAATTTACCTAAAAATCCAGGTGAATAAAATCCAGTTGAACATATTTACAGAAATTTTAATAATAATATCTGATTTTTTACTTCAATTTACCTAAAAATCCAGGTGAATAAAATCCAGTTGAACATATTTACAGAAATTTTAATAATAACTTTAACATAATCATCCAGTACATCTGACCGTACATTTAGCTTTACAAAGGTAAAAATAATAAGGCAGATAATTATTTTTTTTTTAAAAGCAATACAACTTTTGTATATTTTAAAATTCATGTACATGTTACAATATTTTTTGCTGCTGCTGCCGCGGCGACGCACAGACTAAATTATATGATTTTTATAAAAAAAAATTCTACTATAGGCGACTATAAATTTGTAAAACCCATGACGACCACAACCAAAATGTTCACACGATTTTGTATACACATAAAAAAAGGGGGTAAAGGATGAGAGTCTCAAGTACAAAATAAAAAAAAAATTTAAAAAAAGTAGACCTCGTTTCAGAAAAAAAAAAGACTGTAAGCATGAAAAAAAAAAAAAGCACCGAGTTCATCAGTAATCGTCGGACCTCGCGTTCAGAAGCGAGTCGGTCGCGACTTCCTCGTAGTCTCGCTCCAGGGCGGCCAGATCTTCCCGGGCGTCTGAAAATTCGCCCTCTTCCATTCCCTCCCCGACGTACCAGTGTACGAAGGCCCGCTTGTTGAACATTAAGTCGAACTTTAGGTTCAACTTGCTCCACGCTTCACCGATAGCCGTGGTGTTGCACAGCATTGAAACCGCCCTTTGGATCTGAAAATTTTCAAATCATTTTTTTTTTTTTTATAAATATAAACATTTTAATCATTATGTAAATTAGTAGTGATGACGTCACTTTTATTTATTAATTAACCAAAATTCATTAAAAATTGATGAATTTCAGAAAAAAACATCACTAATCTTTCGCTCAAATTATTAGTTTGATCTTAAAAAAAATTTTATGAATTAATTTGAAATTTTTCTTCTCATCGATTCCGGTTCATTAGTTTTGGCAGACAATAAAGTTGTAATAATAACATAAATAAAAATTGCTTTCAATAAACAACTCGCTTCTCTCAGTTACAATAAATTATGAAAAAAAACGCTCGTAAAACGATAAAAAGTTGAACAAACCTTGGCCAAGTCACCACCTGGTACGACCGTCGGGGGTTGATAGTTTATTCCGACCTTGAACCCGGTGGGACACCAGTCGACGAACCTTATGCTGCTCTTGCTCTTGATATTAGCAATTGCCGAGTTTACGTCCTTCGGTACAACGTCACCCCTGCAAAACATTTTATTAATATTAACAGTTAACATTTATTGGAAATTGATTTATCTCAATGAGCCTTATACAACGGCTTACCCTAAAGTCAAAAGGGTAATTTTAGGGAAAAAAAGGTTTTTTAACCTATTTTAAAAAAATTTTTGCTCTGAGATCTCCAAAAGCACTTTTTGGGATTTTAGGTAAAATAGGCTAAAAAACCTTTTTTTTTCGAAAAATGAGCTAAATCGGAACCAAGAGATATTAGTGATCTGGCATATAAGTTAATAATAATCCCCAAAAAACAGCGTTTCACATGTCATAACATAAGTATCCTCGTTTGTATTTAAGTTAAAAATATTGTGAAAATCGTGAAAATTCGCGTGTTTTATAATGAATATTAACCTGTACAAGAGGCAGCAGGCCATGTACTTGCCCTCTCTAGGATCGCACTTGACCATCTGGTTGGTAGCCTCGAAGCACTCGGTAGTTATCTCCGACACGGACATGCCCTCGTGGTAGGCTTTGTCGACCGAAACTAGAGGGGCGTACGAGGCCAGGGGGAAGTGGATCCTGGGGTAGGGGACCAGGTTGGTCTGGAACTCGGTCAGGTCGACGTTAAGGGCGCCGTCGAAGCGCAGCGAGGCGGTTATGGACGACACGACCTGGGATATCAGACGGTTGAGGTTCGTGTAGGTCGGACGCTCGATGCCGAGCTTTCTACGGCATATGTCGTAAATGGCCTCGTTGTCGACCATGAAGGTGCAGTCCGAGTGTCCGATGGTTGCGTGAGTCGACAGGATCGCGTTGTAGGGCTCCACCACCGCGGTCGACACCTGGGGAATTACAATTTTTTATTTTTCAGCACGTTCGTAAGGAAAGTTCAAAAAAATTATCATTAAAAGAAAGATAAATAAACCTGTGGAGCTGGGTAAACGGTGAACTCGAGTTTGCTCTTTTTGCCGTAGTCGTTGCTGAGCTTCTCCATGAGCAAGGAGGTGAACCCGGATCCGGTACCACCCCCGAAGGAATGGAATATGAAGAAGCCCTGGAGGCTGTGGCACTGGTCGGCGAATCTTCTTATCCGGTCGGTAACCAGGTTGATGACCTCCTGGCCCACCGAGTAGTAGCCCCGGGCGTAGTTGTTAGCCGCGTCCTCCTTCCCGCTGATCAGCTGCTCGGGGTGGTAGAGCTTCTGGTAGTTCCCGTTTCTTATCTCGTCTAAGTCACGATAATCGAATAAATTTAAGTTAAACTTGAATTTTAATGTGGACACGACCTGCGAGATGCAGATCTTCGTTTTTGGCGATGCAGTAAGTTTGGGTTTCAAACAAAACCGTTCTATCAGGTCAGTTGGATACACAAAATTTAAATTTGAAGGTACCAGTTGATTATCGATTATAATTTTAAGTATCCAGATGGATCTGCTTTCTCAAAAGCCCAATACTTGAGGAAAAAAAATTGTTTTATACAAGCTGAATGTATACAAGAACAGCTGATTTTAGATTTAAATATTTATTACGTTCTGTCTAAAATCCTGGACGATAAAGACAGTTTTTTAGCTAAAATTGAGCGGTAATTTGAATTTGAGGAATTATCAACCATCCAAATATTAAAAACTAATAAAAAAACATGTTAAACAGCAGAGCTTATTCTAAGGGAGATTTTGTAACTACCCAAACAAAAAAAAAGGTCATTCGATAATTAAAAGCTAAAAAAAGCTCATCAGTTATTTAATTATTGAATATATTAAGTTTTTTAATAATTTACAAAGTCAATATTGTAATGTAAATGATAAAATCTACTCTTTTCAAAACTGCTGAGAACTAAATTTCAAGATAGACTGTCGACACTCTAAATTCTCCATGCAGAGAATAATTTTTGCTCCACCTACGCATAATTAGGCAAGCAACACTTAATTTTTTTTTTCAAAAATCAATTAGGTAAATTGAATTTTAACTAATATCAACTTTTTACAGATTTTTTTGCAATTACCCATTTGAGTTTTGTAACTTTATTAAAGAGTATCCATAATTATTCAGCACGTATAGGTCTTATTTACAAAAATTTAATCAATTTTTTTAAACAATCAAATTCAAATAACCGCTCAATTTTGGCTGAAAAAACTACAGCCTCATTGGCTGCTTAATTAAAAGCGCTGAATTCAAAATAATAAAAGATAAACCGGTACCTATTACGGTGGGCTCGAGGTCGATAATCAGAGCCCTGGGTATCATCTTGCCCTTGCTGGTCTCGCAGAAGAAGGTGTCGAAGCTGGCGTTCATACCGAAGGACTTGTCTGATGGTATGGTTCCGTCCGGCTGTATGCCATGTTCCAGGCAGTAGAGCTCCCAGCAGGAGTTACCGATCTGGACGCCGGCCTGGCCAACGTGGATACTGATGCATTCCCGCTTTGAAAGTTTTTAAATTCAAATTGTTAGCTTTTTTTTTTAACCTTACACATATTTTTTTTTTCTTTCTTTTTTTTAGATTTTTTTTACCATTTTCGAGGATGCAGGTTCGGTTGAATGCGTATGGGAAATTTTGGCGGTTTATTGGTACACTGGGATTTAGAAAAATACTTTGACAATTTTTGATTAAGGGTTTATTGTTTTTTTTTCTTTTTTTTTTATTTACTTTGTTAACTTGTAATTTTTCATTTCGAGGTCATTTCGGGATGGGTGAACTACAGATCGAACTGAACTTGGTCGATTTACATTCTGTAACCTAGGGTAACTGAATTTTGAAAAAAAAATGAAAAGTGTGGATCGGACGTTCTATATCCCGAGTGACAAGCAGCAGCGTTTTTTTAAAAATTATTTTCATGTTTACTTTTTTTTCTTTTTTTTTTTTTTTTTTTATCAGAAGTTATTGTGAGATAGATCGAATGAATACTTATTAGCGAGTATTTTGTATTTTTGAGATTTGATGATGAAATGTGCGACACAAAATAAAAGTCACGTGACTAAATAAAAAAAAAAACACTTGTTAGTAATATTCTAAAAATTTTCTGTTTTTCACCTAAAAACATACAATTTTCAAACGATTTTTTTAAACCTTCCCGCTCGGCGCTCCCCGAATAATAATTGTCCCCCTGGCGGACTCCGGCAGCGGCTTTCCTTGCTCTCTGCGAGCTAACCTCAAAATCACAAATAACTTGCGGTTGCTTGTTAGTTGTTGAAAAAAATTTTGAAGTTTTTTTATAAATAAACGATGGAGACGATTTTGGAGCAACAACGTCGGTACCACGAGGAGCGGGAGCGTCTTATGGATGCCATGGTTAAGGAACAGCTGCACAAGAAGCCCGGTCACAGGGAGAGCATAAACTCGGAGCACCGACTAAAGATACTCCTGGATCAGTTCATGGACAGCACGTATCATCTTCAGGAACTATACGAGGATAAGGATGGCCAAAGAAAAGAGGAGGTTTGTTTATTTATAGTCCTTTATTTATTATTATTTTTTTGCATACTTTTCTTTTTCATGTAATTCACAGTTTGGTTTTGTACCTACTGTGCGTACTGTGAACAGCTCTCACACTACTCATGCTGTTTTTTTTTTTATTTTTTAAGTTGGATGCATATTTTATAATATAATGATGAAAATAATTTGTTTATATAGTATTAGATTTTATCATAAATAAGAGAGTTATAAGTTATCCAGTTTTCGTAGAATTCTGGTTAACATGTATACAAAAGATAATATTTGTGTGTAAGAGTACCATACAAAAAATAATTTGTAATTTAAATCTAAATGTAAAAACTAACATATTTGTAGAAAGAGCTCTGAGATACAAATAATCTTTTAATATATTACATTTGTTTTTAATTTTTTTAATTCATCCTTGTGTTGTAAATTTTTGTAGGATAATTCAGTTTATTAATTGTAATGCTTATGATTCATGATCTGGTGGTTGTACTTGTAATGTATATAATATTTATTGAAATTTGGTTAGATTAAAAAAATAATAACAATAATATAAAATTAAAAAATTACAAGTGTCTATAATCAACAATATATTCTTTTTTTTTTTTCATACATATTAGCCACTAGCACTTTTAGCACTTTGTACATATTATGTATACACAATCCCAGACTACCTTTTTTATTAAAAAAAGTCATTATTGAACATCAAATGTTCTTTTTTTATTATTTAACGATTACACTAAAAA
This sequence comes from Encarsia formosa, assembly GCA_038277355.1. Classification (NCBI taxonomy): domain Eukaryota; kingdom Metazoa; phylum Arthropoda; class Insecta; order Hymenoptera; family Aphelinidae; genus Encarsia; species Encarsia formosa. Next base: position 17,930,510 of record CM076186.1, on the reverse strand, counting down.
ATTCAAAAATTTTTAAATTCCAGGTACAAGCGCTTTCTGGTCCCAACGAGTTCTCAGAGTTCTACTCTCGTCTAAAGTCCATAAAGGAGTTCTACAGGCGTCACCCGAACGAGATAAGCGTCCCGATGTCCGTAGAATTCAAGGAACTCGCTAAGATGCGTGAGAATCCCACCGAGGAAACGGCGAATCTGGTCGACTTCACCGACGAGGAGGGCTACGGAAAGTACCTGGACCTCCACGAGTGTTACGAGAAGTACATAAACCTCAAGGGAATCGAGAAGGTTGACTACATAACATTCCTGACGATATTCGACCACTTCTACGACATACCCAAGGACAGAAAGAACGCCGACTACAGGAGGTACTTGGAGACCCTCCTGGACTACCTGGTCAACTACCTCAGCAGAGTGAGACCACTTTTGGATCTGAACGCGGAGTTAGATCAGGCGAACAAAGATTTCGAACCCCAGTGGGAGAACAATACTTTTCCAGGGTGGCCCAAGGAGGCTGGGAGTGCGTTGACGAACGTGGGCGCGCATCTGGAACTGTCGGCGTTCTCTTCGTGGGAAGAACTTGCCAGCTTGGGTCTGGACAGGTTGAAGTCTGCGCTCATGGCCCTGGGATTGAAGTGCGGTGGGACGCTCGAGGAGAGAGCCCAGAGATTGTTCAGCACCAAAGGTTTGTAATGATAATTATGTTTTTTGTTTATTTGAAATCAAAGAGTTAATAATTGCCCTTTATGTAAAAGTAATGTAAACTCATAAAAAAATGAAAATAATCCATACTAAACAAACAGTTTATCATACTAAATTTAATTTAATTTATTATTACCAGTAAAAAAAAAATACATACATTTCTTATAAAGATGAACAATGTTATCTGTACATAGACTGGTAGATAACTATTTCATTCATCAGATAATTTCAATGCACTAAAAAAAAAAAAAATACTGAAATATAAAAAAGAATAATAGGTAGTCGCTATGGCGAATTGCATTCTATTCACAATAAAAATCATCACTATTATTTTTCAAAAGGCGAGGCATCCCTGGACCCCAACCTACTGGCGAAGAAAAACGCGCGTAAACCTGGCAAGGGCAAGAACGTCGAGAAGCAGAAGGAGATAGCTCGCCTGGAAGCACACGTGTACAAGCTGTCGGAGCTGGTCTCGAACCAGCGTTCAGCTACCAAAGAGAACGTGCAGCGCAAGCAGGCCCGAACGGAAGGCGAGCGAGTCGACTCCGACGCAGAGGCTAGCGCCAGCGAGTCCGAGGAGGAGGACGACAACGACATTCCCTACAATCCTAAAAACCTGCCGCTGGGTTGGGACGGCAAGCCCATTCCTTACTGGCTCTACAAGCTCCACGGTCTCAATATAAGCTACAGCTGCGAGATTTGTGGAAACTTCACTTACAAGGGACCAAAGGCCTTTCAGAGACACTTCGCGGAGTGGCGACACGCGCACGGCATGAGGTGCCTGGGCATACCTAACACGGCCCACTTCGCGAACGTGACACAGATCGAGGACGCTATGGCACTCTGGGAGAAACTCAAGACTCAGAAGCAGGCCGAACGGTGGCAGCCAGAGCAGGAGGAGGAGTTCGAGGATAGCTTGGGGAACGTTGTCAACAGGAAGACTTACGAGGATTTGCAGAGACAGGGATTATTGTAAAGAGTAAGGAGGTCTTTTTCAAGGTTTCGAGGGTTCGAATCTGACTGAAATATTAATAAAGGTGAGCTTTTTAATATTTGTGAGCTCATAAAGAGAGCTTTTTTTAAAGCTCAGACTTCGAACTTTAAGCTCGAATCATAAAATTCGAACTTAGGTTAGAAAATGATAAAATTATATGTTATGATGATATTTTATAAAGTTCGGACGGTTATAGCTCGAGTAGCTTAAACCTTAATGTTCAAATCATTCACACCTGACTGAAATATTTTTAAAAACCCGATGAATATTTAAAAAGCTCTTAGGTTTGAACCTGACTAAGATATTTCGAAAAAGTAATTATATAAAATTATATTTAATGATGATATTGTATAAGTTTCGAATAGTTACAGCTCAAGTAGCTCAAACCTAATTAAAATATTTGAAAAAATAATAATAAATTATGAGAATTTTATACGGTTTGAATCTAAAAAGTTTGAATTTATGATCAAACCTAACTAAAATATAAAAGATGATAAAATTATGATTACTTTATAAGGTAAAGACTTAGCTAGAGGATTAGATTATTGGGAGCCTAACTAGGATTTTACTTTAATTTTGGTGGGGGATTTGCGAAAATCAATGAAATCAACTAGGATTATTTTGAGAGAAATTGTGGAAAAAAGAAGTTTTTCATAACTAAAGGGTCAGGTCCATTTAAAAAAGTTCAAAAATTTTTCCAGTTTATCTTTTTTATTCTTGCTAACTATTGGCAGAGATAACTGGGAAAAAATCAGATTAAACTTGGATAAATCGAGTAGAATATAAAACGTTTTGTTACTTTTGTTTCATTCAGCAATAAAATTAATGTAAAAGTCAAAACATTTATTAAGTGACTGTTTTAACATAGCAAATCTCTATTAATTCAGATAGTCTAAAAAAATGATTTGAGTTACCGAAAATAATGATAATAATAATGAAATCAATAAGTAACTAAGATTACATAACAAAACTTTTACGTTCTGGTTTTAGTTTATACTTTTTTAAGCTGAATCAATTGTATATTGTGCAAATTTATTTATGTGTGTGAACTGATTAGGTTTGTGTATTGATTTTAAATTTCAAATTGAGTATGTTTTTGAAGAAATAATTCAAATAATTGATACAAATAGTATTAATGAAATTTGATTGTCTGAACTATATAAAACAAGAAGTCATTTATAAGAACTGCATTTAATATTTTTTGTAATTTCTATAATGAATTTAAAAAAGCAGAAAACTTTGAAATTTTTTCTATCTTCATACTGATAGGCTTATCCAAATGCCTGACATTTAGATTAACTTTAAAAAATTAATAAAATACAAGTGGTTAAGTCAATATAAGAAACTTTTTTCTTATGATGTTCAAACCAGAGTGAATAGAGATGCCTGATAATAATCCATGCTTCTAACTAATAATTTATACTTACCCTGGAAAAACCAAGAAAATCTAACCTTAGGTACAAAGCAGTTTGCTTGTAGGTAGTTTTATAGTACATACTTACAATTTATTATAGTTTTTTTTAACTGTAATAGTTGTATATTGTGCAGTAAAAAAATTCTATAAATTTTTTCTGGATGTAAAATAGTTAATTTGTACATCAATTTAAAATTTTGAACTTTTGAAAATTACGGTCTTTAGTTATGTAAGTTATGTGCAAAAATTTGGACTGATTCCAAATTTTATTTAATAATAAATCTGTAAGAACTGCATTCAATAATTTTCATAATCACACCTAAGGCAATGAAACAACAATTGTAAAATATTATTGTAAATAATAGTATAAGTGTATTTGAGTTCATACTACATATATCTTTTTTTTCCTCTCAAATAAAGCATCAATCATAAAAACTTTCAATCTTATTATTTACACTTTGTACAAAAACGTAAAACTATTTTATTAAACTAAATTTACACATCTTCCAGAACAGGTTTGTTTTTGTCAACCTCTTCTGTACCCTCCAAAGCTGCATACCTCTGCCAGGCTTGTTGAAGTTGCCCATACTCAAACTTCTGCTTGGAGTAGTTTATAGTACAGTTTGTGTAGTAACCAAAGGTAACTACCACAAATGATGCAAATCCGCAGTGGGATGCAAATGTGGGCCTGCTGGTGAACAAAAATGTCAGTAAACTGACCCCAATATATGAAGATATTGAGTAGAGAAATGTGTTCCTGAAGCAAGGGATTTTTGTGAGGTCCCTTCCAAAAAAAATTATTCCTTTGTGTGGCTCCTCGGGGGCTTTGTCCATGACTGAAATTTGAAAATTGATGGTTTTATAAGTTGCACTCAACAAATTTTTTAATAAAAATATATTAATATAGGTAAAAAAACTACGTAGTCTTATAGTTTAAACTCTGATTCATGAGAATAATAAAATTTTTTAACTATTTTTGTTAGTTCTAATGATAAAATTAATTAATGTTTATTCGAGTAAAATATTACCAGTATTTTTGAAATAAAATTCAAAATTTATTATATTTATTACAAAAAATAAACTTAACCTGTGTACAAAGTAAAGCAGTTAGCACTGTTAGCAGACTAATAACACAAAAGCTGCGCAGTAAGTGCGCGCGCGCGTAAAACTGCAGACTGGCTTGTGGCGGCAAACATTTAAAATAAAACTCTTATGCCGCGAGTTTACAATTACTAAGAAAATTAAGTAAAATTTTAATCACATGATGATAAGGAGATTTAAAAAAACTCTCCTTGCTACTATATTGAAAAAAAATTCTGAGGCAGGATGGATAAAACGCTTGATGACATCTTGATCAAAAAATCATATTAGAAGAGAGTTGCTGAATTCAAAGCGAAAAGTTGAAACAAGGTATAAAGGTATTAATGATTGGTTTAAAAAAAGTAAGGTTTTTAAAAGCCTTAAAAAAAGTACAAAATAAAATTTGTGTTTGGTCGAACTTTTGTGCGTATCATCCAGTAACTTTTGATGAATTAAAATATATACGCTTGATGATTTTCAAAATCTGCTTTACCAACTGTTTTGTACTTGTTATCGATTGTATAACGCAGGGCGTCTGCAGCAGACGATGAGTACAGGATCATGAATTATTCTAAAATAGTCAATTCAAATTTACATTTATTAAGGACGATATAATTTTTTTAATCAGTCAGCCAAAGTTAACTTTGAAATGTGATATAAATAGATTTTTATAAGATGTTTAGGAATTATTTCTAGAGACATGTTTGAGATAAAGAAGAATGTGTTGTGTTTATAACCTCTTAAAATTATTTTTGTTGTAGATTTCTCATTAATTTAAAATTAAAAAATTATTTTTCAATAAAATAAAAATTCAACAATGACTGAAGATGACACATCTGGAGTCATTGGCCATGACACCCCTACTGACAGTGAGTACCTAGAACAGTTTATTGCCATTAATCCTGAATTATTTTTTGGTATTTTGATACAAAAAAGAATGATTTAAATGAATTGATAAAAAAACAAGATATAGGTATAAAATATAAAAACATTTTACTTATAGTTGTAAAACATTGATTACTAGTAAACAATTTTTTGTTATAATTTACAACACTAAAGCCAGGATTTTTATTTCTTTCTAAAATAGGTATCATTAGTATAATTTTTTTACTGTTGCTAAAGTAGCTATGATAAAGATAATACTTTAAATAATCAGGGTTTCAATTTTAACTCAAGGAACCAAAAGATTTTGAGTTATTAATGTTTGGTATGTTTTCTTGATCAAAATACAGGAACTATTACTTTTTAAAAAATGTACTAAATTTCTTAAATAATTTTGAAAATAATTTTTTATTCATACCCCAGTCACCCTATTTACATTTTGATATTTTTTATTCAGTCTACATAAATTTATATACAACATAGTACCAAATTATATAAATAATTATCTATTTTAATAATGGAATGGACGGTATGATTCATTTAAAGTATTCAACAATATTAATAATATTTATATATTACAATTTAAAAAATTTTTAAAGTTTTTACTTATAAATTATGTAATCGCATAACTATCTGCATAATTGCAAATCAAAATTTGTCCTAAAAATATTTTATTACTATATTTATTCTAACAGATTATACTACTTATACCTAGGATTCTTATAAAAATAAAAATATTTCATTAGATCCTATAAAAAACTTATATCTAAAATTTTTGAAGTTAACGTCTTTATGAAAATCAAGATAAAATTGAAACACATTTATTTATTAAATTTAAACTAACTGCTACTCATATCTTATAAACATCATCCTTTTCAATTGTCTAGTTTTTGTTTTTTTTAATACATTTTCACAAAGTTACTCTGAAAGTATTAGTTATTATCTTTGATCTTAAAAACAAAATCTTATCAAATAAAAATCTATAAAAACACTTTATCATACTTAAAAATTAAAATAAATTAAATAAAAATCTGAAGATAAAACAATTTAACAGTGTGGTGTCTTACAAACACACACCTATCTGCCTCAACTATAAATTTATAACAAACAAAAAATTTAACTAAATTAAAAACTCTTAGATCAGTTCATAACTCTTGTGGTAGCTTTGGCAAAAAAAAAAAATTAATTGATCTAAACTGCCCATTTTGGGAATTCATACAAATCAAAGCTGTAAACTCCCCAAGTGGCAAACATAAGCGTGGATACCAATGCGGTGATGATTGATGGTCCAATTCCAGCTATCATAAAGTCCTGGGTCTTTATTCTGGAGGCAGCGCTTACAATGGCATTTGGTGGGGTTCCAACCGGCAGGTGGAATGAAAATGAGCAGCCCAGTGCTGCCGGCACCATCAAGTATAGAGGGTGAATTTTAATAGCCACTGACTGAAATTTAATACAATTAAACTTATTTTAGAATTGAAGTTGAAGTTTAATCAATAACAAGTTTAAGAAAATACAGATTACATAGTTTTACTAGCAGATTATTAGAAAGAAAATTTTTAACTTACCATCTCAGCCAATATGGGAAGTATGGTGTTGGCTACGGCGACGTTCGAGGTGAGCTCGGTTATGGTCTCGGCGAAAATGCACACCAGGAACAGTATGGCTAGGGGATTGAGAGTGTTCAAGCCTATGAGCGCGTGACCAAGCATACTGGACAATCCGGACTGTTGGCTACCCGCGGCTATGGCGAATCCACCACCCAGGACGAATATCAGACCCCAGTGCATTTTCTGGTTGATGGCCTTCCAACTGATCAGTCCCGGGGACGGTTTCGTCGGACGCTTGCTTGGGTCACTGTCGAAGGCGTTGAGGAAGTCAAGCTGAGCGGGAAGCATGAACAGCAGGACTATTAGCCCCATAGCCGACGTCGAGTCCTTGACAGTCCTGAAAAAGTTGAGTTATTTAGTTAGTTAATTTTGACACCAGCACCAAACGGAAGTCTTTGAAAGTTTAAGGAATATATTTATAGATATACAAAACTATGTTATGTTAGTTATAAAACTAAAATATTTCTTTCTATATTAAAAGAGCAGAACGAAGAGAATAACTTATTTTACAATTAAATATTACTACCTAAGTAACTTGTACGAATTGATAGGGTTGTCATAAATAGTACAGATTTTAAGTGAAAAACATTATTACAACTCAGTGATGTAAGTGGGCCATCCGGGTATGAAGTCGGGCTTGCGGAAGAACCACAGAAGCACTATTCCGACGAAGAGGAAACCGATGGAGAACTCGTGCCAGCTCAGGGGTCCCAGATCCCGGTACTTGGTTTCAATGACCCGGGTAGCGATGCGTTCGCCCTCTTCGCCTATGTTGACGGCATCGGCTTCCTGGCTGTTCTTCCGGAACAGTCCCATGTACATGATCTGGAGCCAGGCCCAAGTCAGCAGGCCCATTATCAAAGCCGCCGGCACTGCGTAGACCATCCACGCGGCGAAGTTCAGACCTGGGCTCTCCTTGAACCGACTGGAATCAAATAATAGAAGACTTGATTTAAAACTGTATGGTTGATGATAGTATTTTTGAATTTCAACGTAAGATTTTGAATTTTTAAAAGCTGAGAGTTGAAATTTCTTGAGTTGCTGACTTTGAACTACCGCCAAAAAACATTATCCCTCACGTGACTTCCGACTAAGTTCACTTTAAGAGTTTTGGCGGGTATTCAAATTCAAAAATTCAAAGAAATTTTCTTTATAGTCTTTTTGAGGCTTAAAATTAAAAAAAAAAAATAAAAAAAAAAATAATAATAATAATGAGATTTATCCGTCAATACAAGATTTTTAAAACTATTACGTTTTTAATTGAGGACACTCACGCTTCGTAGATCCCTTTGAGGCTTAGATTGGTACCGGTGCCAACCAGAGTCCCGACTCCGCCGATGCTCGAGGCGTACGCGGCTCCCAAGTAGTAGGCCATCGTCAGTCTTGTCGGCCTCTTCGAACTACCAAAAAAAACAAAGATTCTTAAAATTACAAACTAACTTAATGGTTTGTCGTTTTCACCTTTCCGTCTCGTTCTCGGAATCTTCTTTCTCATGGATGAACATCTGTCCTAATCCTTGCTGAAATTGGAAAAAAAGATTAAAATTAATGATTCTGGTTGAATATAGGAGCAGTGTCGAGCAAGACTGTAGACGTCACAGATAACAGCTCATGAGTCTTAACTCAACACTGGATAGAAGATCGTTGTAATAACATACCGCTTCCAATTCGGTGAGCACGGTGTCCACAATAGGCAGCATCATCGCCGTGGCAGCTGTGTTGGAAATCCACATGGATATGAACATCGTCACGAAGAACAATCCCAAGCTCAACCTGAAGAAATGAAGTTTTTTTGATTATTGAAGTATAAGGAAGATTCTTGAGTCAGGTTTTTGAAGACTCATTATTTAAATGATAATCCAAAGGAGTCGTTAAGTTTTGACAATAAGTTTCAAGAACTTGATCTTTTACTCGTGAGTCGAGGAGACCCAAAGATTCATTTTTCGATTTCAAGAGTTCAAGTTTTTAAGCTTACCGCAAAGAATCACGAGTTTGTAAATGATTTTGAACTCAGAAATTTGGGTCAGACAAAGTACTCAAGGACTCTTAGACATGAAAACTCACGAGCCAAAAGAGGAAGAGTTTGTAAGATTTAATTTAAGATCTCGTGAGTCTGAGTTTTTGGACTTAATAATAAGACTCGTTTCCTCTGAAATCTAGACCTATCAAAAAATCTTAATTATCTGATAATTTGGCCTTTGGACTCTACAATAAAAAAAAAGGTATCATTACTTTCTGTGACTACAGCCGATGGTCTTGATTATGAGTAAGGCGACCCTCATGTGAAGTCCTGAGTGCTCGATCGCAACCGCGATAACGAGACTCCCCACGAACATCATCGTCGTGTCGTTCATGTAGCACTTAGAGGTGGCCTGGGTGTCCATAACACCCAGCAGGGGGTACAGCACCACGGGTATCAGGCCGGTTATGGGCAGAGGTAGGACTTCCGTCACCCAGTACAGGGCCATCACCGATACCGTGTACAAACATTTGTACATCTGTAATCAAGTGGTAGCAGTTGTCTTTTTATAAGATTTTTTAACCTGTTTTGTTAACTGCTAATTTTATTGGTTTAATCGGTAATCTGATTAAAAATTTTTATTTCATTCAATTTTGAAATTCATAAAGGCCTAAAAAAATATATGCATAAACGTGAAAAGTCGTTTTAATGTACTTAATATTTTTGGCTCTGAGTAAAACAAAGATTTTGACATTGTCTTATGAGTAGAGAAAAAATGAATTTTTCGAAAACCAAGTTGTCAGAAGTATAGAATAAGTCATAAGATTTGAAAATAATAACCAAAGGCATATAAAAAGTTTGGAAAATTAAATAAAATAGTAAAATATTGTTTCATCTACCCCAAGTTGAAAAACGTTGTCTTCTTATGAAAAAGCCTTGTTATGAGTCTTATTTGTCTTTTTACAGTATTTAGAAGTAATGGGAATAAAATATTCGGAACTGGGTCACTGAAATTTGACTTTTAGCAAGATCTTATTTCAGGATTTTAGTTTGTGAAAATTTAGCAAATAAAATTTTTTTAATAAATCATCAGTGCTTACTATAAAAATTTGATTATTTGTTTAGAAACCACCTCAAATTGAGACAAATTTGAAAAAAATGTTTGATTTTGTTAGAACTTATAGAAAATTAAAAATTTTGTAAAACTATTATGAAATACTATTACACATTTGATTATGCATAGATTTTCAATGAATTCATTATTTGAAATACGTTAGTAGAAAAATAATTGAACGTAAATTTTCTCGATATGACATCCTCTAATTAGAATCTCTTTCAAACATTCAATTATTTTTCGTTGCAAAAAACTAAAATACACTAAAATATAGCTTAGTTTTTAAAAATCCTGATGAATTTTTTTTGTAAATAATGATGAATTACCCGATGGTTGCTTAAGATTACAAGTGGCAAAAGTAGTATTGGCCAAACAACTATGATTATAGACTTCCAATAAATCAGTATGAAGTTTGTCAGTAATGTGCAAAAGCTCGGTTTCCGTGTCTTCAACATCGTTGTTTCGTTTTCTGATGTATGCCTGAATAATATTAATTTCCATCATCAAAAAATTAAATATTACTCAAAGCTTATTCTATCATAAAATTAAATCAAAATTAATTAAAATATTGTACACAAAAAAAAAATAGATTAGGTTATTTTGATTATAATTTAAAATTTTAGAACCAAATAATAAAATTGTGTTAACATAAAATAATGATAAGTAATAATTTTTAAAAAAATGTTACCAACCCTTTGATATTTGACTCTAAATCTGGGCCCGGCTTGTAAGCCATTGTCGGCCCTGTTTTCTATTATTCGTCAGCTGAAACAGAAGAAAAAGAAAAAACCCCGTCAATTAAAATCTCTCACCTTGGCACCGTTAATTTTGAACTAATTCTCGTCACAATCGACTCGACGAAGCTTGCGCACACTTTTTTTCATTCATTCGTAGGAGTTTTAATTTTCAAAGCGATGATTAACGAAACCGACTTTTTTTTTTTTTTTTTAACCATATCTATAACTGCAGCTTATCGGAGATGAAATTTTGGTTTTTACGTTGACTTACAGGGAGATGGTTTGTCCTTTGGGACCTGGATTTTCATGAAACTTTGCACACAGTTTTTATTCATCATAAAAACAAGCCCTTCAGTGTTCTTTTTCCAGAATGGGCCTTTTTTCACCTACGTCCCATATAACCCCTGTGTTAAAAAGTAGGCTGTTTCCTATAAAAAGCCGTTTTTTGCCTCATTTTCAAAAAATTCCTCCTTGGACCGTATTGCACTTAGAAATATCTGGAACCTCGCATTTTTTTCGTTTTTCCAAGTACTTTTGAAAAAAAAATATTAATAAAATTTTTTGAATGATCTTGTCCATGTATATTGTAACCCAAATATACTAAAAATTGACTTCAAAAACCTTAATTTTTCATAGTTAAAACCATTCAAAAAATTTTATTAATAATTTTTTTTCAAAAGTACTTGGAAAAACGAAAAAAATGCGAGGTTCCAGATATTTCTAAGTGCAATACGGTCCAAGGAGGAATTTTTTGAAAATGAGGCAAAAAACGGCTTTTTATAGGAAACAGCCTACTTTTTAACACAGGGGTTATATGGGACGTAGGTGAAAAAAGGCCCATTCTGGAAAAAGAACACTGAAGGGCTTGTTTTTATGATGAATAAAAACTGTGTGCAAAGTTTCATGAAAATCCAGGTCCCAAAGGACAAACCATCTCCTTGTTAGTTGACCCCGAAATTTATTATTAGATCCAAAATTTTATATTTATCTCGTTATAGTTAAAGTTAGTTCTGAAAATTAGCTTGAAAAAAAAAGTTTTAGAGTTTGATTTTTTAAATTTTAAGTCTTAATTATGTAAATAACTTTAGCTAGTTAAAAAATCAAAACAAACCCGTACTTTTGCATAAGTTTAGCTTATCACAGCTAAAACTCGTAGACTTCTCCGCTTGATTACGTATCAATAAAGATTTAGTGTGGCACATAATACTAGGAATAGAAAATTAATTAAAAACGTTGTTAAATTAATCTCCCAATAAGTATCGATGTATCTATTTATAGTAATGCTGTTGATTAATATTAATATTATTTAATGAATTTTTTTGAATGCTCGTTACTTTTATATACATTATTTCAAAATTATTTCAACAAAATTTAATTTTTTTTTAGTGTCATGCAAAAAAAATACAAATATTTTTTTAACCTTTCCACTTCCTTGTGATATATTGTTGTAAATTTAATACTACATTACTAATTGTTATTCCATTTTAATATTTTTGTTGTATTAATGTAAAGGACATTATTGTCCGTTGGTGATATTTAATAAATAAATAAATGAATAAATAAATTTTTTCAGTATTGTAATATATAAAAAAATAATAATAATGTAAAAAAGTCGAATCACTCTACAAAATGATGAACTTAGTTTGGAACTTAAGATTTAATGTCATTGATTTAAATTGAGACTCGTTTAGAAAATTTTTTTGAGAAATAATTTTTATAATGGGAAATTTTTAAATACAATGATCATTGAAATAATGAAATATCGTAGTGTTTTTGAGTAATTAAAAATTAAACCTTCAAACCTCAAAAAGTTAGTTATAGTTTTTCAACCTAGTTTCAGCTACTGATCATTAAAAAAATGAAAAATCGACTCGAACAAATTTAGTGTCATTAAGTTCAAGCCACGGTTTTCTACAAGTGTACTTCGTAAAACTATCACAATTTGTCGGTCGTAAACAATCAGCTACAGTAAACTAAAAAAAAAAAAAAAGTTTACGATTCGATCTGTATCGGAGCTTGTTACTCACTCCCAAACCTCGCAGCTCAACGAAATGTTTGCAAACTCCGTAAGCGATCACTCATCTAAGCAATTAGTTTACAGAAAATTTTTGCGCAACCGATAAGCGCTGAATAATTTCTCCTCTTTCCGAGATAAATCGGCGAGTTTTGACGGGGAAAAAAAGTCGTGCGATAGACGTTTTGAGTGATCCACGATAGTTGACCTGACGCGAAATCGCGTCCTGAATTTAATACCCGTACGTCATTGGTCTATCGGATCACGATCCATGATCGAGGTCTGTCCATCAAAATCAATGCGCGATCGTTTCTAATCATACGTGATTCACGCGGATGTTCTATTATGGTATCGAATCAACATAATATTATGTTGGTAATTACATATAATTTTTGTTTCAAGTATTAGTGAATTCATCATGAATTAAAATTTAAGCGTATGATTTAGTAGTTGATACTGTATAATATGTAAAATTGAAGTTAACAATAGCAGTATAAATTACAATATTGTAAACTATACTTATAACATGTATCGATGGTCCGAGCGAAGAAAAACTTTAGCCAAAAATCTGTAGATTTAAAATTATCAATGAGAGGTAGAAATTAATTAAAAAATTGAAATTAATATAAAAATCTGATTAATTGGGTACGAACTGATTGAGATTTTTGATTATTTCTGATTTTTTTTTACTTATTTCAGCCTCTCATTGATAATTTTAAATTTTCAGTTTTTTGGCTAAGGTTTTTCTTTGATGGTAACATCGATATATTTTTGCAAGGAAAGGAATCTATTAATTATTTAATTAATTGATATTTTAAGGACGAAGATTCTGAACATATAACAATAAATATTACTCTTTAATTTTTTTGTGTGTCTCAATTCGCCCTTCAAATATCAATAATTAGATAAACATTTGGATATATTTATTAACTATTTAGGGCAAGAAATATAACTCTATAAATTTAATATTGAATCTATTTATCTTGAATAGAAATTTCTTTGGATTTGAGAACCAAAATTCCATCTTTTCTTGTATCAAGAGGAAATTATTTTCATTTCAAATAAATTTTTCCTGTTAAGAAATAGTCAAGAAGATTTTCAATTCGACGAAAAATGATTTTCCGTTTTAACATATAAATCGCGGAGAAAAGACTAAACTTAGTTTTCAGACAAATATAGATCTTAAAAGAAAATCTCAATATTACGAATTAAGAAATCTTATCCCATCAAACTTTTTGCCTCAAAAGGCCATTTTTCTGAGTGTTTGAGCGCTAAAGTTGGTTTGCTTTCAAGTCTGAATCCATTGAAGTTTCATTAAAATTAAGAAGAAAAAAATGAATAGACTGAATAAAAAATCCCCGAGATAAAATTAAAAGAATCACAGAAATAAGATTTAAACGAATAAAAAATCCCAGAACTAATAATAAGACAGGAATATACGACATGCACAGTGTATTTGTGAAACTACCCAATTGATTAATAATTGGATATTTATTTACAAATCATTTAGTATTGAACTTATTAAGTTTTACATTTAGTTCTTATTTACATGTTTATTTTACTGCATCACGTTATTATTATTTCTAGTATTTATATTTGTATTGTTCAATTCATAGAAACAATTTTATTTTATTGCATACATTTTTATGAGGTCGCTAAATTATGGGAGAAAATTTTAATTGGATTTTTTTCTTTGCTCAGTAGCATTAAATTATTAACTGAGAAGATATTTTTTTTCAAAGCTTGTTTTTCTATGAGTTTGTGTAACAAATTAATAGTGTGATTTAAACCAGATGCGATTGGATTGATCTAAAAATAGATTAAATTTAAATTTTTTCTCTGCTTCTGATTAGACACGAAACTGCTTATGGATTTTAAATGATTTATGCAATAAACACGCATTAGAATATCATATTTATAAATAAGTAATTTTAAATGTTTAGAAAAAAAAAAAAATCGTTTTTCAAGAAGTGCAAGTAGCAATAATAAATAAAATCAATTAACGTGCACTCTGAAAAAAAGCGAGCTTTTTTTACAAGCGTTTTGAGCTTTTAATTAACCAGCTACCGGGCAATGATATTAATCATACTTAAAATTTTATAAACTCTTGTGCTAACAACAACTGTTCAAATTTCAAAAAATAATCCCGGCACAATTTTTTGCTTTTATCGCGGATAGTTAATTATTCGTTATTTATGTTCTTTTCTTGTTTAATTTATTGAATGAATTATTACATTAGAGTGAATTGAATTATTTTAGATCCATTTCAAGTTCAAATCTTGTTTTTTACTTATTCATCAAAATTACAAATTGGTTGGGTGGTCCCATACCTTAGATTTCACCCTCGGTTAAACCCATGAAACAAAAAATAACAAAATTCGTAGATTCTGATAAATTTTTCAAAAAGTTTTTTTTTATTATTATTCAATTTTTACTATTGACGATGAAACAAAAAATAGTATAAAATAATACTAATTATAATTTTTAGATTCCATGTAACAAATTTTCGATCAAATTCCAATTTTTGCTTTTTTTATCGAAAATTGATTCTACTCACAGAATTTCATGAACACTAATCACAATGATTATTCACCACACTTATCACTAAAAACCCAGGTTTTAAAACTGGCGGCGCACAAATCACTCCCCGAAAATTCACATTTGTTAACAAAGTTCGACTTCCGCAACCGTTCGCGACTCACGTTGAACTAACTCCGCTCGAAACCTTGGCTTCGACACGATACTTTTCTCGTCCCTCTCCTCCCGTCTTACTCGCTCTTCAAAGCTCGACATTTTATTTTCCCTTGTCATAAGTTTTTTTGAAAATTATCTGTTTTTAGAAAACGAGCTTGTTCAATTATTCAAATTTTATGGTATTCAATTACAGATGTTTATTACCTCCTAAAGTGTGTACTTTTTTTTTTTATTTCTTGTAGCGCTTTTGTTTTATTACATCGTGGTTAAGTATTTTATGTCTGTGTTATATAATTGTACCCATAAGTTTTTTTTTTTTTCTTTTATTACTTATTTATTGTTGAAAGCCCGTGAGCACCTAAAAAAACTATTAGGTATTAAATTTTTTATTTATTATTTTATGAAAATTTTTTTATGTATGAGAGTGTGATATGAGAATAATAAAGACTTAATAAATTTTTTTAGTCTTTTATTTCATATATAATCGTAAAATTAATTTTTCAACATTTAAATTTTAATAATTTATCAAACTATTACTATTAATTTGCTTACTAGACTTTTTTGGTTTAAAAATTTTCGACGATAAGTAAGTAAAAAAAACAAAGTAAACTTCATCTATTTCGGTAACCACAATAAAATTATCATCATACGCGTGCGCTAACGAAGTTTTTGGCAAGATTCGCAAGTTCCTGACTCTCCCCAGCTTGGAAGCTCGTCGTTTACCATGCACTTGAATATTTTTGGCTACCTCGCAAATCAACGAAGAAAAAAACTTTCATAATATTCAAGAGATTCTTATTATGTTGCGATCAAATTTAAACCAAGTGCATTGGCCCGGAAATTTTGAGATTCCACTTTTACACCACAAATTTGGAATATTTTCACTAAAATCCGATTTGCTCAAAAAGAATATTATTTTAAAATATATTGTAAAAAAAAACTAGTTGGTTTATATTCAACATACAATTTTTTTAGTTAATAGCATTGCCAAAATACTTTATTGAAACGTTGTTAGATAGTACAATTAAATCGTTTGATGAACTTGACTTAATTACAATATTGAAATATTTATTTTTTTTCAACATTATAACGCACCAGCGGAGACAATAGAGATCTAATCGATTAACCCAATTCACATTTTCTAGCCGATAAGATCATTACTAATATTTTCAATAATACTCTATATTTATTCGTTTTCATCCAGTTAGTGTAAAAAAACAAAGAATGAAACCAGAATTCGTTTAGTTGCGACAATGAAGAATTTTTTTTTGTCGTTCTTTCGCAACGACGTTTATTGGTTGCACTTGAAAACCTATTACAAATCTTCCGCGATGTTTTGATTTTTTTTTGTCCGCTGCGTTCCACCCTCATGATTTTTCTCAATAAAAACAAGACACAATTGCAAAACGCATATTTTTTTTTTTCTTCTTCGAGTTACTGTCACTGACGCAAATCTAGACGCAATTGACTTCCCATCAAAGCGATTTCAAATAACAAGATCGTTTAGGAATACCTGATCTGAGGCTATAAATACTTTTTAAACTACTCATAACTTGTTTTTTTTATAATGCAGCCAATATAATAAAAAAAAAAAAAATAAAACCTTAAATTGTTATTACTCATACATAAAAAGATTTTTATTTGCCCCACTAGTTATATTATAGAAGTGATATATGATGAAAGTTGAAAAAAAATCTTTTGGTCTTGTATTTTGTATACATATAATCGTAAAACTAATTTTTCAACCTTAAAATTAACTTAATTTTAACAATTAACATAATTTATAAAACTTTAGAACTAAAAATTTATTAGTATTATTTTTTATTAATAATTAGATCCTTTAGACAGGTTATATTATAAATATTTTGTTTATTTATTTTTTTTGTATTATTGGTAACAAGCCTTCAATAGTATATCATAGTACGAGTAACCGAAAGCACGAATCAAAGATCCAATTTTGAGGTTAAAGTGACCAGGAGTGCTATAAAATATAATAAACTAAATTAAAAAAACTCTAGTTATTCGTATTTTCTATCCATTTCCTATTATCCTAATTAAACATTGTTAATCCAATAAAAATTAAACAAACAAACTCCGATGCACTCAAACATATTTTTTCGCACTCAATGAAAATTCGAAAAACTTACTTAGAACGCAAAAGAGAGGGAAATAAAAAGTGTGCAACTCGGTGTCAATGAAACCGGTTCAGCGTCGGTGCAGGAAGAGAGTATGTTAAAACGTCCGCTTAACACATAATAGAAGAGTAAATAAACCATTGAGATTTTTCTTCGTCTTTGATTTTGCATTGCACGATCACCGAGTCGATGACCCCCCTGATTCGTATAAATAAATTTGATTTCGTTTGTACGAGTAACTCAATTCGGTTGTGAATAAGTTACTCGACACAGATTACTAGAGATAAAATTTTAAAAAATCACTTAACATGTATCCATATGAGGTTTTTTAAACTATTCTGAAATCTAGTTTCATATATCTTTTAATACATGCTTTTTACTGAACGTTCAATTTTTTTTGTTGGTAGTTTGGATTTGCTAAAACTTTATACGCTCTGAACCTTAAGATTTTATATTTGGGGAATTCTCAAAAACTTTTAAACTCGGTAAAAATTCGTAAAAGTATTGGAGCACACTTTTGAAATTTTGACAGCTACCCGATCAGAAGGCTATTGGGGAGCGAATGAGGGCCTCGTAAGGTAGCCTTCGCAGGCCTTAGCTCGGACGGGGGCAAGCCAAGACGCTGTTTCGGGGTTCGCTTGGTAGATCATTTGCTACGGATGTATGCAGTGATTGACTTGAAAATTGGTCACAGGTGGATAGTTTTTTTTTAAGAAAATGAAATTGAAAAGTTACAGCTTTAGTGCGGATAATGAATTTAAGGAATTAAACAAAAATTTTTAGCTAACCCTCTAAACAACACTGACAATCATACAATATAAAGAAAATAACTTGTTTTAGAGGTTATGTGTCATGTAAACATTGTGATTTTAAGTTGAATACATTTATAGTAAGTGTTACAGAAAAAGTGATTTTAAAAATAAAACTAAAAATATATTCAAATTCCGTGAAAAAAAGATCCCTTTATAAAATAGAGGTATCGCCATTTTTGTGAGATTTTCAATGTAAGATTTTATTCGTGAGCTGATTGGTGTAGAAGTTTTTAAAATATTCGAAAAGTGCCTTTTGAGGTTACAATCATTGTTTTTTTTCCTATGCGCGCTTGCAGCGCGCTGAGTGGTACTAGTTGATTAAAAAGTAGTAGTGGTTTTAGTAAAAAAAACTTTTACTAAACTATTTAGCATCTTAGTGGCATTTTTCACTTCACCTTTTTTAAGCAATGAATTTTTCGATTTTTTTAGAATTATTACGTGAATAAATAAAATTAAACTATCAAGAGTTTATTGTCCAAGTTGTTGCTTATACATTTGGAATTAGTTATAACCTCGAAATCTAAATGCCAAAAATACCATTTCAACTGAACCTTATTAGGCCCTAAGTCACACCCCGTGAATGCCCCGTTACCTCTCTAACGAGGGCCCTACTATGCTCTCGGGGCAATTAACGAGGCTCTAGCTAGCGCCTTGACAATCTTTCTGATCGGGAATTTATTATTGTAATTTCTGACTTGATCCAATAATAAACATTTTATTTTTTAGTTGGCCAGCAAAGTTATTGCAAAATGAAACTATCATGAACGTTCTGGCTCCGTGATCAAGAACTCTTTTTTCAACTTCAATGATTTTTTTCACATAACCTAAGGCTTTAAATAAAAAATATCTAAGGACACTTTTAATTTTGTTTTTCCTGAAAAATTTGAAACCTTTTTTGACAGTGCAAAATCGTGAAATTTTTGAAATTGTTTAAACAATATTATTGTTTAAACAATTTTTTCCCCATTTTTACCTTACTATTTTGATAAAAAACTGTAATGGAATGTTTTTATCTTCTTTTTTCCCTCTGGTTCAGTTGCCGTCATCATTTTTTGAATTTTTTTTTATGAATTGTTTATTAATAGTTTCATTTTGCAATAAATTTGTTAGCGAACTTTATAAAAAAATTTCCTTGCGGTTCAGCGTTGGAAATATTGTTAAGAAAAGGTGGTCAAAATTTCAAAGAAGTGCTTCAATTAGAACTATGTTTTTCTGAATACTTGTATGTTTTAAAAGTTTTTGAGAATTCCCCATTTACCAAAAAAATAAGAAAAATTTTTTTTTAATGATTTTCTAAATAATAATTAATAAAAGAATGAAAAATGTAAAAATAATTTTTCTAATGCCGGATAATTTAGAGTTGCTTATGAACTAATAAGAAAAGCATAGATCACAAAGTGCAATAATCGATGCTTTTCTTATTTCAATATCCATGATTTTCTTAAATATAAATTTGAAACTATTAAAATATTCATAGTTTAATGATAAAATGAACCTTTATGTACTTATTTGTTTTTAGAAAAGCCTTTGAAAAAAAATTTATTTGTTTATAAATTTTTTATACAAAAAGCGAACATTCCCATAGAATGAGAAAATAAATAAAGTCATAGTTATCTGGAAAATAGTTTCATGAAACCTTGATATAAAAAAATAATTTTATAGACTTTATTTTACCAAGCCAGTAGTTTATTTACATCTTTTTTGAAGCTAACATGTCTGAAGCTTTTGAGATTGACGTGATAGATGCAAATTTAACTTCCCTCTTCAGTTTATGACGTCTTCGTAAACATACAAAAATCGGCTAATCTGCTAGACAGCAGCGAATGGCTTATCGATTTGATGTTCATTGTTGCATTTTTTATAATATTAAAAAAATTCTTGAATAAATAAATCATTCAAACTTTAAATGTAGGGCATTGATTGCAATGTGCGTTCATTGCAAATTTTTACTTTTAAATTTCTTCAAATTCATGAAAATGAGCTTTTTTGAAATAGTCTACGATGTATTTCCCTACCTAAAATTTATTAAAATTAATTTTTTAATTTTTGTAAGTATTCTAGTTAATAAAACTATTAAAAGATGAAAATATCAATCTTGTGTGTTGAAATTCTTGACCTACCATGACTGATGGATTTTAAATTCCCATCAAGGACACAATAAACTTAAAAATAAACTTCTTAATGTTAACTTATTTTTAATCTGAAGTTAAATAAGTGTGTCACTCCAGATTAAGCTCAGCTAGTTATTTTTAAAAAACAATATAGATTCATAAAAGTAATAAAAACAAACAATTAAATCTGCTACGTCCCAGGCATTGAAGCTCACATCAAAGAAAATTTGTTTTCTTCGAAAATACATTTTTCTTTATTTTTTTACAATGAGATTTAAAAAATTTTAATCCAGAATAATAAATAAACAAAGTAGCACTAGTTTATGTAATAAAATCTTCAAGAAATAAGTTCTGAGAATAATTATTAAAAAAAATACATTTTATCATAACGCAAACGCGGGGGTTTTCAAAGAATAAATGAAAAATATCATACCGACGCAAATTGTATTTTTTAATTATTTGTTACAATACTATTATTTAAAAATTTTTCTTCTCTTATAATATTCGCTTGGTTAACTCAGAAAATATAAGTTTTCAAATCGTAATGATATACACGCCGCAACATATTACTCGTAGGTTTAAAATTTATGTTCTAACAATCATCAAAGACAGCCATTTCAATATTAATTATCGTGATTCTTACTCCTGTGCATCTATGCAAATCATTTCGGATCAACAATCCGCGGTCATCGTCATTTTTAGCTTTATTTAAAAAAAAAAAAAAAAAATTAAACGAAACGATGATGCTTGGTTGATGGGTAAGCGCACCAAGTGAAAAATTACCTCCGCTAATTTTGAAATTCAAACTTCTTGAACATTTCCTTAAACAGCTGGCTTACGGTTCTGCACGCATTTACACAAAGATTAAGCTATCCGGTTTTCGAGAGTTTCCCAACGGTTTTTCATTCAGCATTGTTTTCTATTTTGCGAAATAAGCTCTTTTATTCGAGAATCATGGGAGTTTATGGCTTGTAAATAAATTATTGTAAAAAATTTTTATTGTTAGTTTTTGTAGTTTGTAAATTTTTGTTAAGTATCAGGAGATTCAAAAAAATTCCCGAATTCCCGCCGATTTTTTTTCTCAATTAAATTATACAATATTTGACGGTAAGTGACTTGCTTAAAAAAACAATGTTGACTGGTTACGGTAACGAGTGAACTTTGATTATTAATACATTGGATAAGCTTTAGATAATTTGTTTGCAGGTTATTTGTGAATGAAAAAAAAAGTTACCTTTTTGGTCGAAAGCTCCCAGTACTGCTGAAACATTTTATTTATTTATCAAACTCGATGAATCTTCCTATATTAGAGGAACTAAATAAATAACAAAACGTAAGTGAAAAAAAAAGGTAAAATAAATTGACGAAAAAGAAGCGAGCTCGCGAGCCAGCTTGGCACGCTTAATTGTTAAAACTCAGCTAAGCCAAGGAAACTTATATCGCTCGCGGTACCGAACTTGGTGCGCTTAGCGATTGTTGAATTGCAAAACATTTGCGACTTGGAAAACCGCGCGTAAGCCGGTCATCGTATTATAAAACTCATTTTCATTGCCCACTTTTTTTTCTTTCTCTTTCGAGTTTTTGATTGATCAAGGGATTTTCAATCTAATGCGTATCAGAATTTTTTTTACCGATTTTTTGATAACTTTAATTAAGCCTCTGTTATTTCAAAGATGAAAATGATTTTGATGATTATAATAAAACATCCCTAATTACACTGATAATCAAAATTGGGCTTTTATTGGCTTGTTTCTGGCCATTTATTAGAACGAGTCTATGAAATGGCCTAAAACAAGCCATTTAAAGGCTGATTTATATTTTACTAGGGAAACAAAAATAAAAATTAATTATTTACGACTTCTCTTTCATTTTAAAAATTTGTTTGTTACTATTAAATCAGAGTCATCAGTACTGTAAACGAATAGCACTGATATAAAAATCTTCACCTCATATATTTATAGTGTCTCATATAGTTTTCGTTGATTATAAAGAAAATATTCTTTTTTCATTATTTACAAAACAGAAGACTTTTTTATTTAGTTAAGATCTAAAAAATCAAAGGAAATTTATTTGAGTACGTAATATTGTCGAATTGCTGAGGGTATGAATCAATGGTTGAATTTAAGGTTACCCAGAAAAATTTTTTTTTTTACTTTAATCTTAACGATAGCGATAGCAAGAAAACGCGAGGTTTTGAAAACAAGTTAATCGATCCAATCTGCAATAAATCTGGAAAATTTTTCCAAGCAATAAATCACACCTCGTGCCCTGTAAAGTAATGTCAGTATCAAGGTACCAAAACCAGCATAATGAAATTTTAAGTAAAACCTCGAGGCACGTTAACTAATTTATTTTTTAAATATTTTCAGAAAGGTACAGGATATACGCGAGCATGGTCTTCGTGGTCCTGACCTTGGGGGTAGGTCTGCCCCTGTGGTGGGAGACGACGGCGGTCCCCAGGGTAAAGCTGCCCTACGCTGGTATCCGCGACCTGAGCAAGCTCAACATGTACATGAGCCTGAAGCTGTACCTGGGCTGCCTCGAGGAGAACGACTGCGCCGACAAGGCCGTTGAGCTACTGGCCAAGCTCACCGATCTTGGACAGCTGGGTAGGTTTAATGGAGAAAGACTCTAGACTCCGAGTCAGAGTACCTGTCAAAGACTCATGAGTTCTTAGGATCTTCTTTTTCGGTCAATTTTACTCAGCTTGCTTTATTAACTTACCTGCTATGTTTTTCAGACATCTACAAGATGAGCGTATCGCACTTTCCGACGTCTAAGTCATCTATAGGCCAGACCAAGACCCTTGAAGACCTGGAGAAGTGCTCAGTCGGCTTCGATCTCAACCCGGGTGATATACTCGCCCTAGAGGCGCCCTTCGACCTTGGCGAAGACCTCGTCTACGTCACCTCGAACCGTTCGATATTCTTCTCCAAGAGCATGGGTAAAGTCCTTAAACACGTTAAAAAATCTCTTTTCAGAAGTATCATGATACTGAACCGTATTATCGTTTACAGATATGGACCACCTGGCTCAGGTGCTCCGCCAGTGGATCTACCGCGACGAGGCCTTAGTATTGACCAGGAACGCCCTGACTGAGCCCACAAAGTACAGTCTGGACGTCGAGAACAGGAGGAGGTTTCCGGTCAGTCCTAACTACGACGTACTTCTGACCGTCGTAAATCCCGATCCCGACAACTTCAAGGTTAACCGCAGCGTGGCTGACCTCGCACAAGGTACGTAGCTACTATAGCGTCACAACCCACCAAAATCTGGCAAAGACTCGCGAGTCCGAGTCTTAGGGCTCATCGAAAATACTTACGAGTTTAAAATTTGAGTCTTGGAATTTGAATCTGGCCTAAAGTTTCTTGTATTTTTTTAATAAAAAAAAAGGAATATGTTGGGTCTGAGTCTTAAGACTCGACTTACTGACTCATGAGTACCAAATAGAAATAAAAGACTTTATATTAGTCAGTTAAAAATACATTTTGTCTCACAGATTACTTCGAGCCGTTCCTGGACGAGCTGTCGCAAGTGGCGAACTTCTCGGTTAAGTCCCAATGGCTCTACCTCCTGCCTCTGGGTGTAAAACCCAAACTCGTGACTGGAACGAGACACTTCGCACTGTCGGAGGAGGTCTTGCCCCAGATTATTACACCGTTGGAGACCAAACTGGGTAAGTGAACTTTTTTGTACTCGCAAGTTTTACACAAATTTTTTGTGTAATTTATCTAAAGCTTCTAAATTTATGCTTAAAAAAAATTTTCAGCGTCCCAGGTCAGTTTGTACCCAACGATCAATCTAGTCGCTTACGTCGTGCCCTGTAGCAGCTCGCCCCTGTACATCTACACGAAAAATGGTCACAGGCTGAACAAGGAACACGAGTTTCAAGCTTTTCTCTCGCCCAGGTGACTTAATTTAATTAAGACTTGCAATCTTAGCACCCGAGTTTGAGTAATCGTTTTTTGTTTGTCCTGCAGGTGGGGAGGAATAGTTCTTATAAATCCACCAGTCGAGTTTTGCAAGTCCAGAAAGGAAGATCAGGTTTTCAAGCCTAACGAGCGACTTATCGCCGGAGTATTCCTAGCACACTTAAGACTTTTACTGGGTATCCCAGATAAGGTAATTTATCTTACTTAACCCATTCAGACACAATTTACTTAATTTTTAAAAACTTGTGAAAAGAGAAGCTTTGAAAATATGCATAGTTATTACCAGAGAGATTTGTAAGTTATTGGAAATATTTGTTTTTGTAGGCTCAAAGTTGTAATGAATAGTCTTGTCCGATATCTTTAAAAATGACTCTTACTACTTCACAATGTACAAAAATAGAAATAGTATATTACAGTCCTGAGGGAGTCAAAAATGAGTTAGCCTTTAGCAAACCCAAATTGATGTCCGAGCCGAAGGCGAGGTCATCAAAGGTTTGCTAAAGGTTAGCTCATTTTTGCACTCCCAAGGGCTGTATACTATTTTTCACGCTAGTAGTCAGAAAGTACAATATTCGTTTCCGGTACGAGCCCGAAAATTGTACTTTCGGGCTACTAGCGTGAAAAAAAAATTTTTATTGATCTAATTTAATGAACCTTCGTCGAGTCAAGATCCACATAATTTATGTTGGGGTCTTTTAGATTGAGTACAGTGACGTAAAAAATGTAAACGCTCTAAGTTTGAACTGAAAATTGACTTTGAAACAATCGCTAAATTGGTATTTTTCCTCACGTGGGCGTTAAAAAACGCACCAAGCTTAACAAAATCGAAAACAACGTTAGATTGTAAGTTTTTTTTGTTGACTTTAATGCGTAAGTGGTCACTTTCGAACATTCAGGTCTGATAAGGTCAACACCAATCGAAAAAAAAAAAAATTTCTTCTTCTCTTTGCAGGAAGAAATAAATGGGGTTCACCTGGCCCCATTCAACGGCGTGAAGCCTCGGACGTGGGAAGTGGACAACCTGCTCCGTATCAAGACGGTGGAGCAGCTGACTTCGGCGAAGCTGACTCTGCAGTCTCTGGCTCGTCTGCTGCGGGAGATAAGCAACATAGTTATCACCGAGACGGTCGGAAACCGCATCTCGACCGCCCTGGAGTACGTAATCCTGGCGACCGAGCTCCTCGAGGAAGGCGACCTGGAGAACGCCTTCCTCGTGAGCAAGGAGGCTTTCGTGTTGTCCGAGGCTGCCTTCACCGATCCGTCGATGCTAGCGCTGCTGTACTTCCCGGATGATCAGAAGTGAGTTTGTGAATTTTTTTGTTACTAGAATTATTTAATTTAAATGGTGCCCCAAAATTGTATGTATCGGTAAATTCATCTTTCAAAAGATTTTTCGTTTATTTTTATTCAAGATGAGTTATTTGTGAAATAAAAGTTCAATTATTCTATTTATTTTTATTCTAAAAATTGAAAGAAAAATTCTAAAGATCATTTCAAAACCTGGTTTACGTTAAAAAAATTTTTTTTTTCTATTTCTTCAACTATTTCATGTAAAATATTAAAAATTCAAAATTGTTAAAGTATATTCCCAAATTTTCATCTCTGTACGATTATTCTATTTGTAGGCTATATATTAACTTTGGAATCCCCTAAATCATTTGAATTTAACAATATCAATTTTTTTTTTTCAGGTACGCCGTTTACATTCCATTATTCCTGCCAGTTATGATACCTGTACTGTTTTCTCTGAAGGAGATCAAGAACTACTTATTTTGTTCTGATTAGCTGTAATGTAGGATGATAAATTTGTAATTGTATAGATTTTCTTATTTAATTAAAAATTTTTTATGAACTTCAAAATTGGTGTTACATTATTTTTTACAATTCAACTATGCGCTAAGCGCTTCTTCATGCATATTAAAAATCAATTTAAACCGAAATTTTTTTTTAATTCTCACATCCAATTACTTTATACACTTCATACAGATTATTTAGGTTGAAACTAGTAACAACATTTACCTTTTAGCAGTAAAAAAAATGCATCGAATCTGCCTTGTAATAAGCTTACTTTAGTAAAAAATGGTTACACAATTTTAATACTTTAGTTATGAATATATATTAAAAGAAATACCTAGTAATTAAGCAAGAGATGCATATTTTAAGGATGAAAGGAAAAAAGTTATTGCAAAAAAACAAATTTATGACGAGAATACGTTGTAAATGAAATCAATTATTTATAATTATAAATTCAGTTATTGGCTGCATCTGGCAGGAGGGGAAATTGTAGGCTGTTGCATGCAAAATCCCATGTAAAAATTTTAGTTCAAGAAGTCACCGCCAAATTTTTGTAGGCTGTTTACGTGCAACAGCGCCCCCAATTTATCTCCCTTCATGCTAAATGCCAATATTTACGGCATTAATTGAATAACTAAAAAAAATTTAATTGTATAACAAGAGAGAAAAATTATTTAGGATAGAACAATTGAAAAGAATAGAAATTTAAATCGTAACATAACTTTTCGTTTCCAAGGGACGCCGGTTTGAATCTCCGCTGACTCGATTTTTCGAGCAGCGGCGAGGCGAGCCGCGCGTCCCGCATGAGACGAGACAAGAATTTTTGGGGAACATCAGTACATTCTGAGGATCAAAGGAGATGGCCACCGATGATTGGATTTGATGCTCTCTAAAATTACAAACGAATCACACCAGATAAGGCTAAGACCTGTCAACCCTTCACTGCTACCCATAGCTTATGGAATATTCGACGGCATCTTCACCTTATAAGATGAAGCACCCGACGGACTTCATTGAACCAACAGTTAAACCCTATTGTACCCCACTGTAATTAAATGTTCAATGTGTATTGTATCTAATAACCTAAATAAGGTAATAAATATTAAAAAAAAAAAAAAAAACTTCTCGTTCAAACGAATTAAAAATTTTATTAGTCAATTTTTTGAGAATAAATTCGCTGCATTCGATATTGAACACATCATAAGAGAAATAGTAAGAAGAAAAAAAATGTTGTGTAACTTGTTTTTTGTGTTCTGTAAAATGAAATTAACATTAAACATAATTTTAAAATTTTATAATACATAAAAAAAAGTTTTTTTTGTGACGCAATAAAAAAAAATACTCGTTCGTCAAAATTTAAATACTCATAAACTTTCGTCAATGAAAAAAATTTTATAGTTGCTACATGCGTCATAAAATATTGACAGTTTCTACAATCCGATGCGGAAATTCAAATTAATTTAAAAAAAAAATTATTGAAAGTAAATTAGAAATTTTTTTTATAAATTTTGAGCCATCCCTGAAAAAAATTAAACATTTTTCGAAGCGAAATTAAAACAATGATGAAAACACAAAGAACTTTTTGTTTTTAATTTTAATTTATATTTTATTGATAAGTATACATTTTAGTAATTGTAAACGTCCAATTATACATGAACATTTATTACAATTAATTAGAAAAAAGTAATGTATATTGAAAAATTTTATGAGGAATAAAAATTCAAACACATACTTTCTCTTCCCGTTTCATATTATTTATTATAATTGTAATTTTTCCAAAGAAACACTTTGCAAGGCAAACATTTGTAATTGACCGTGAATGTAGCTTGGACGCCCGAGTCCTGGCCGGTTAAAACCTTTAAAACAGCCATTGTATCACATCGAAACCGTCCACTACAGTGACGTTTAAGGAACTCCAAAGATTTACCATCGCTGTCTTCAGGTAGGCCTGAAGTAAAAATGTTGCTAACCCAGTTTCCAAAACCAGATTTCTTCTCCCAATGAGCGCTCGTGAAGTATATACCTTCATCATCTTTGACACATTGCAAAATCATGGCTTCGTCTTGGTTAACTGTATATGGAATATCTGGATAAAGATCAGGGTTACAACCACGAGGAGCGCACTCGTATCCTACTTTTAATTCAAGATTGTACACACTGGTGTGATCAGATGATTTTTCGATATTTACAGGAACAGAACATTTATTTTTACTGTCACAATTTTTCTTCAGTACCTCTAAAGATTTCACTCCCATGTCATCGCGGTTTCCAGCAAAAAAAAACACCGGCACACCAAAAAGGCCGATAGTCTTAAAAACCGACTCAAAAAAATTCGGTAGCCAAACCGTCGCATTAGTCACGCGTATAACTTTTTCACCGCATGACACGGTAAAATTATCTAAATTAAGAACGTATTTGTCTTCACCAATACCAACTAAAGATCTTGGGTCTTCCACGCGCTTATATATTGTTTTCGTACAATTGCGAATTACTTGATTAATTTTTTTCTTGCATTCGGAATTTCTCTTGTATTTTAAAGCCACCGGCGATAAATGTAAGTCTCGTTTCTGTCTATTGTGATCAGGAAGATCCATGCAATCATCAAGAAGCTCTTCTAACGCGTATCTAGTTGTCAGTGTACTGGTAGAGGGTTGTTCCAAGCTATCAATATCACGACCATTATTTTCTGGAAATAAATCGGTTCCACTTTGTATCCGATTCAAGTCTAAGTTAAATCTTCGTGGACTACTGCGGCTGCTGCTCCTGGTACTGCCTCCAGAGACAATCCCACTATCTCGGCTAGGACTGTGGAACCGATCGATTCTCGAAATCCTGCCCTCGGTGTCAGTGGCATGTATCTCGATGGAAGCGCACTGCATAATTTTTCTTGCCTCGTCACTTTCCCATTTGGAACACGATGGAGCGTCGGCAGAACAGATTTCATTACTTGATTGATTTTCATTTTTATTTGAAGCCTCTTGAATGGCTCTCAAGTACTGATTGGCCACTGTTCCCAAATCTCTCATTCCTTCATCGCCATGATAGCTGCTCAACTTCGTTGCTGCTTCTGCTAAATTTTTCCTAGCGTCTGTAAAATTAACTTTCTCCTTCGGTACATTACTTGGTAGTCTAGTGCCAACTGGCAAACCATAAAACAGACGACTGGTTTTGGCCAAATCGTGCTGGTATATTCTCCACTGGTAGTGATGGTCATTTTCAAGCATATCTGCTACGTATGGAGGTACTACGTGGCTCGGAAACTGACCCTCATGATTGTCCAGTTCATCAGTTGTTATACCATAAATCTCCCACTCCGTAACTAAAGATACTACTCTTTCGAGAGAAGCCTCAAGCCATAAGTAAATGACTTCGGACAATAAAGTATTTGACTCGGAGTACCTTTGCATCCATAATTCTTTATATCTATTGAAAACCTGTAGAAGATCGTCCTCGAGATCAAAGGATCTCCAAGAAACACGAAAATTAAACAGTTGTTCAAAAATTAGTGAATCGTCCAAGTACGGGTCGTGTTCGAACGTTCGATAGTTACTGTACTGCAAGTCGTTTGGTAAAAGTGATGTATACGTTCGCCGAACTTTTTCAGCCTCAGTTGTGTCCGAATAACCTCTAAGTCGAAATTCTTCCGATGTTCGCTCGTCCCATCTCCTGCGTAAGATTTCGTTTAGATAAACAGGATCGTTTCCGCACTCCGCTAGCGCCATCTGGTATTTTAATCTAACTTCAGCAACAAACTTGCGCACCTTCGACCGACCTTCTTTATTTTTCACGAGATCTTTAAGCGGCGTCTTCTTCCAAGGTCTTGCAAAAAGTCTTAGAAACTCGTCGATACCCGACTCATACTCGTCCGGCATAGCAGTAGTTGTTTTTGGATCGTTGGCATACGCTGAGTCACCGATCAGACAGACAATCATCAGTACAAAAAATACTTTAGCTGTACTCATGCTAGTTGGTTTCAGTTAGAAATGATAGGTACTCCAGTAGAGTACTATTCTCAGTGCTTCACGGCACTTCGAGGTAGATTGTAATGAGCTGTATTTTACTAAATTGACAGACAGCAAATCTATGAATAATGACTGATAGTAGCTATAAGAGTAAACTTTATGAGGAAATAGTGAGAAAGGAAAAACAGGAAAAATGCAAATGAATAGTTTGCTGTTACTATACGTTAACCAATCCAGGCGTAGAAAAGACTGGATGAAACTCTCCCAACTTAGTCACTCAATTTGCGTCAATATATGATTTATATTACGTAAATTTAAATAAAAAAATTTAGTTCCATTAAAATTTTCGTGTTCATGACATCGTGATTGACGTACACTCATAACTTTTTTAAAACGCTTTTGAATTTTTCCTGTACCAGAATTAAAAAAATACTCGCCGTTTGGCAAATACGGTTACTGCTGCAGAGAGAACAAGGTCAGCACACTTTTTCTACTAACTAAATTAGATTCTAAAAGTTAGAACTGACTTTAAAAATTTGTTTTTCTAAAGAAGCCATTTTGTTATCTTATATCTGAAGCATTTTATAACTTTGAAAGGTTTATTTAAAAATTTTTTTTTTAATTTTCTTCCTTCGTTCAGTTATTATGAGTTTTTAGATAAAGAAATTAATATGATCACTTAAAAAAATAAAATAAAAAGTATGTATAAAATGATAAATTTATGGTCAATTTCATTTCAGGATCCAAATTTAATCAAGTAGTTTCAGGAAAATACATAATTAATTTTCAAAATCAATATCTTGGGGGCACACGGCACATAAGAGTCTATTAAAATACATTATTAGAAACATGAATTTAAAACGGTTGAGAAAATGGCAACTTCTAATTTCATTTCTATTGATATCTCAAGCGTATCGAGTTGCTCATGCAAATAACGATGTCGATGATGAAGGTAATCTTTTTGCAAAGAAGAAGTCACCGACAAAGGTATCACCTATTGGAGATGAAACATTACGAGCAATACGTGACTACCTAGATCTTTTGTGTATTAACTGGAATGGTTTTTTCATCTCGCTAGGTGATGATACTCCACATAGTGGACAAATCCTGGTGAATTACTTACGTCAAGTGTCAACTGCCTATGCAAGAGTTTTGCAACTTCACGATCATAACGGTGATGAAGTATCGAGAGCTATATACAGACAGTTTTTGGATTACATTGTCCCGAGAATGAGAGACGTTACCCGCTTTGACATGGATTCTCCGATTATATATGGACCCGCAGTCGTTCAGTACAGTCATGGAAGAGTGGTTACAGATGAACGTCTCCGTCAACGAAGATGGACTCACCCTTCTAATGATAGGCCACGACCAAGACTGCCTACTGATGGAATCGTACCGTATCGTGAACTAGAGCACTTGATTTTTCTACGGGTTCCTTATCCTGACCCTCCCCCAGCGGATCGGCCTTTCAGACCATGGGGTGACAGATGGCAAAAGGTTACGGATCCACAAAGTTGGTTAGGTCTGGACTTGCAAAGAGATATAACTTGGAATCACTTGGTGCCATATGCGGAAGTTAGATATTTATTCGAAAGCTACAATCGCTTGTGGCTTCGGAGCAATCGTGGTAGAGTGTGGTACTCTCAAGCTATGCTGATATGGTTAGAAATAAGATTGTCCATGTTGGTTATTCTAAGGGCAGATTTGAGTATGGGTATACCAAATACAGCCAATATGTTAACAGACGACCGACACTATATCGAACGAGCGATGGCTTACAATGTTTGGTCCCCTGGTAATCTCTTTATAGGACCACGTGATGAAGCAAGAGTCCCAGCACCAAGCAGACACGGTCCAGAAAGATTCGAAATACAAGCTGCTAAAGTATTCAGGTCAGAAAGATGGGCCTTAGAAGGGTATCGTCTGACCAGAGATATTCTGAATTTTAGAAAACTTCCCAAGGATGAGCAAAACCTACGAGAACTTCTTAAATTGTATTACAGATACGTAAGACTTTTGCAAGAGAGTGGAAGTGACCAATTGTGGGTTCAAATCAGCCAAGGGGTTCAGCCAGCTAATGTATCTTATTACGATGTGCATGAAAGAACGTTAAGCCCAGAAGTTTATGAACATTTTCTACATGTAGTTTCCGAAGAACTTAAACGCAGCACTAATCAAAAACAAATTGTTGAGCAAGAACGTGGGTTATTGAGACAAAATAGCGTTCCAGAAATAACAATAAATGAGGCAATAGACAAACAATTACAGCCTGGAGGTAGGCTATATGAGAAACTTGAACCTGTCCGTAAAGAAAAACTAAAACGAAAAGTTGACGAATATTTCAAGAAGTTGAAAGTAAGTCGGTACATTTTTAGTGGACCTAGAGATTCTGAAGATTGGAAATTTATGCAAGAAACGAGCAAATGCGTTGGGAAAAAACTAAAATTAGATATCGAAATTTGCGATAGAAACATTCTTTTTGATCCTAACACTCCTAGTACCAGTTCTGGTTCTGGAGGATCAACTCCTGAAAGCCCGGATCTCTTTTTTGATTTCAACAGTATAAAATTAGTCAAACATGATAGCGGTATAGAGAGCGGAAGCAGTAGCCGCAAATCAAGTGAGGGTGATGAATTTTGCGGTGGTACCATGGATCACAGAAATATGCTTATAGATCCCTCAATACTTCCAAACCCTCCTCCAGATTTTAGTTCTGCGAATGACGCTGATGAGATTGTCGAGGACTTCAATGAAGATACGGAAGAAAGTTTACAAGATGCCGCATGGGACAGGTGTGTTGCTCGTGATGACCCAAGTCGGCGCCGTCGACATAAGAGAGACTCGCCGCCGAATTGTTCAATGATGATTATTAAAAATGTGTGGAACCAATGCAAAATAGAAATCAAAACTTAATAAATTGTCAAATTATTCTGTACTAGTTTTATAAAATAAATTGAATGAGTAATAAATATATGGGTAAAAAGGATTTTTTTTCTTTTTATAAGACATATCAAAACTTTTTAGTTGAACGAAAATATTCTTATGGTAAAATTGTTAATGAAATAATTAATAAAATAGATTCAGTTTTATCAACAATTGAATCACATAATTAATTATTTGAATTTTCTTGTTATTTAAATGCTTTATTTTTATTAAACTATTTACGGTAAAAAGATAAACAACATTTCTTGTTTAATATTTTGACTAATAGTAATGCCTTTCTCAAAAATTGAAAATATTTTTTCAAAATATTAATGAAAATAATAAATTTACACAAATTTCATTTACTTGTGCTGTCGTTTCAAATTTATTTCTCGAAAATATTTCTTTGGAGCCAATGCAATTTGTTTTTATCTTATTTTTACCAAATCCCTTGCAAATATATACTTCTTATTTAAATTTAATCTTTGATACAATGAGGCTTATCACTCCTTCAGAGATGAGATTCTGTTTCATGATGTACGTTATATCCTTAGTTGGAGGCACCTTATTTACGTTACATCGTTAGTGGCTCTTCCAGTAGACGATGCATCTTTATACGTTACGAAACAGAATCTCATTTCCGAGGCGCTATTGTAACAGTTGGAAGAACCATTTTCAGTATACCAGTAAAGATCTTTACTGATTGGAAAGGTTATCATACAATAATATTCGTTGGTTCTTGACTGAGTTCTGACCACAGAGTTCATAAGAGTGACCTTTTTACTTGCGAAATTTTAACAAATAAAATCAATTACTGATGACGGTAATTGATTTAATAAACGGTAATTGCCTCAAATTCCAAGAACTAGTAATACTCCTATTAATATCAATTAAAGATTATATCTATTAATAGTGGAAAAATTTTATTTGCTAAGCCGGAAATGTTTAAGTTTAAAGATTAAAATTTCAAGCAACTGTAAAAACTATTAAGCTATAAATATTCGAGTAATTTTTGAAATGTGACAGTGTACGTAGCTCTATTTACTCAGCTTTTTAATAACTACTGTACAAGCTTGGAAAAAATATCTTTAAAAAAATGATTTATTGATGTGAATAAAAATTTTTTGTATCAATTTTAAGAACTGTAATATATATAGCCAGCGAAGAAAAACCTTAGCTAAAAATCTGCAATTTTGAAATC
Organism: Encarsia formosa; assembly: GCA_038277355.1. Taxonomy (NCBI): domain Eukaryota; kingdom Metazoa; phylum Arthropoda; class Insecta; order Hymenoptera; family Aphelinidae; genus Encarsia; species Encarsia formosa. The sequence goes on along the minus strand of CM076186.1, from coordinate 17,896,444 downwards.
ATCATTGAGAGACTAAAATGAATAAAATAATCAAAAATAATAAAAAAATCGGATTAATTGGGTAACAATTTATTAAGATTTTTTATTTTTACTAATTTATTTATTTATTCCAGCCTCTTATTGGTTATTTTAAATTTTTAGTTTTTCGTCTAAGGTTTTTCTTCGCTGGGACTATCGATATTATCATTGACGAAATTTTTAAATTTTTAACTTCCAAAATATTTGCAAAACGTAACTCGCGAAAATATTTTCGGAACCGTATTTGAATCCCAACATATTTATTATATTTTGGAAAAAACTCTAAATTTTAATTTTTTTTAACAAAACAAAAAGATTTTGAGAAAAAATTTAAACAAATAAATGAAAACTAAAGAAAAAATGAGTCCTCAAATTGTATTTGAAGTCTAAGAAAATAGATATTTTCCAAAAAGTTTTTTGTACTTTTTAATTATTACATACTTCTAATTTATTACTAATGACTATTAAAATTTTATTTGGAGTCATAAATAATTCATGTCGCATGAATTATTGAAAAAAATTACCATCGATACAAAATTGTACTGTTTACATTTTATTATCTATTGTAGTCGTCTTGCCACTGAGTGCTGAACACTTTTCTCATAATAAAAAATTAATTGCTGCCACGAAATGAATAAAAATTTGAAATTTCTATTGTTAATCCAGTACTCTGGCCCCAGATCTCTCATTATTTTATCTACTGAGAAATTTTTTAAAGAAAAATTAACCGTGAAATTATAATTATTATTTCATCAGAAAGGTGATACAAATTCCGAAAAAAAAAATTTTATGTAAATTTAACCATGGTAAGAAATTTTGCTTATCGCATCATCTTCAGACTCGTTACTTTACCATGAAAAAAAAATACATTAGAATTGTAAAATAATGAAATGAAATGCACAAAGCTTATAGAGTACTAAATATTTGGTTGTATCTTTATTGCAAAAACGCAAATAAATATATTAAATCTCATGCTTAAAAAAATTCATTTGCAACATTTTTAAATATTCCTGACAAGGCATGTGTATTTTCAAGTAATTTTATTTTTTAATTAATAAATAAGAAGTCAAAGGCAATCAAGTTTTATATTTTAGACAAACTTGCTTTTATTAGGTCATAAAAGGCACTTTGAACCCTTTTCGAAGTCAACTGAGCTAAATAAAGGATGTCCCCTTTTAACGAGTATTTACTTTCATTTTTACGCTTACGTGAATCTAAAAAATTGATCAGAGTGTATCTCGAAAGTTAATTAACCAAAAGGGATGAACACAAAATTGTTCTTTATGTTGTCCCAACTCCCACAATGATGCTTCTTTTTTCAGTGAGGCTGGATTACTAAGGGGAAAATGACAGTAGGATAATATTTCAGAGATGCGTTTTTTATTATATATTATATAACATTTAATTACTAATATTTTTTTATATGAATTTGAATAAAATCATAGGACAACAAACATTAACTGTGGTAATAATTTTTAACTAAACTTTTTGTAGTGCATGCCTGGGACTTTGAAAAATTTTTGGGCAAAAATACTGCAGCAGGCAAGTTGCTGCTTGAGCGAAACAGCCCGAGGGCGAGCTAGTTTTATTTTATTTTATTTATTTTTATATTAAAAATAAAATTAAAGTTAAATAATGACAAAACTACTGTAAAATTTTCGTTTTTTGTAATAAAATATATTTAATTAATATGTTTACATTTTTATGTATAAAGATTCATCAAATATGCAGTAAATATTGATTTTTAAAATTATCGTACTAAAACATACATGACGAAAAAAAAAAAAAATAAATAAAGTTAGAAATTTTTTCTTTACTGAAGTTTTACTTAATTATGATAATTTTTCCAAAGAAACTCTTTGCAAGGCAAACATTTGTAATTGACCGTGAAGGTAGCTCGAACCCCCGAATCTTCGCCGGTCAAAAACTTCAAAACTGCCATTCGACCGCACCGATTCCGACCACTACAGTCTTTGTTGAGACTTTCTAAAGATTTACGATCGCTGTCTTTTGGTAATCCTTTAGTAAAAACGTTGATAACAGTGTTCTCAATACCTGATTTTTCCTCCCAATGAACGCCTGTGAAGTATATACCTTCGTCATCTTTATCACATTGCCATAACATGTCTTCATCTTGGTTAACTGTAAATGAGTGTTCCGGATAAAGATTAGGGTTACAACCACGAGGAGCGCAATCGTATTCCACCTCTAATTCAAGATTGTACACACTGGTGTGATCAGATGATTTTTCGATATCCACAGGAACATTACATTGATTTTTGTTGTCGCAATTCTTCTTCAATACCTCCAAAGATTTCATTGCCATGTCATCGCGGTTTTCAGCAAAGAAAAACACGGGTGTTCCTAATAGGAAAATAGTTTTGAAAAACGACTTGAAAAAATCCGGAAGCCAAACCTTTGCACTGCTCATGGATAAAACTTTGTGGTTACCGCATGACACGGTAAAATTATTTAAATTAAAAATGTGTTTGTCAGCGTGGTTACTAACCAAAGATCTTGGGTCTTCCACTCGCTTATGAATTATTTTCGCGCAACTGCGTATGTGTTGGTTTATTCTTTTCTTGCACTCATCTTTTTTTTTGTATCTCAAAGTGACTGACGATAAATGTAAGTCACGCTTTAGTCTTTTGGGACCTTCAAATTCCATACAGTCTTCTAAAAGCTCGTTCAACGTGTATCTAGTGGTCAAACTAATTGTAGAGTTATGTTCCGGACTCTCAGCACCATTATCTTCAGAAAATAAATCCATGCCACTTTGCAGACGATTTAAGTCTAGGTTAAATCTTCGTAGGCTGTTATCCCTAGTACTAGCACCAGAAAAAATTCCACTGTCTCGGCTGGGGCTGTCGACTCTCGAAGTTCGGCCCCTTACGTTTGTAACGTATATCTCAGTAGAAGCGCAGTGTAGAATTTTACCAGCCTCGTCATTTTCCCATTTGGAACATGATGGAACGTCTGAAGGACAAATTTCATTACTATCGATTAACGGTGGTACATCATTTACCGGTCCTTGTAAGGCCCTCAAATACTGATTACCAACTGTTCCTAATTTTTTCATTCCTTCATCGCCATAATAGCTGTTCAACTTTGTGACTGCTAGGGCAAGGTTTTTCTGAGCTTCTGGAAAACTAATTTCTGCCGGTATACTACTTGGTAGCCTGGTGCCGACTGGCAAACCGTAAAAAAGACGACTGGTTTTGGCCAAATCATGCTGGTACATTCTCATCTGGTAGTTATGGTCATTTTCAAGTATATCTACTACGTATGAAGGTACGATGTTGCTTGGAAACTCACCCTCATAAACGTCCTGTTCGTCGGTCTCTATACCATAAATCTCCCATTCTGTAACTACAGATACTGCTCTTTCGAGAATAGTCTCTTGCCACAAGTAAATGACTTCGGACAACAAAGTATTTGCCTCTGAGTACCTTTGCATCCACAATTCTCGATATCTGTCAAAAATTCGAAGTAGATTTTCTTCGATCTCGAAGCTCTTCCACGAAACGCGAATGCTATATAAGTGATCGAAAAATAATGAATCTTCCACGTATGGGTCGTAATCAAAGGTTCTATAGTCACTGTATTGCAAAGGATATGGTAAAAGATTTGTGTATGTTTCTCGAATACTTGCAGCTTCCTCTGTTGAACTATATCCTCTACTTTGAAATGCTTCCGACATTCCGTGTTTCCATCTCCTGTGTAACATTTCGTTTAAATAAACAGGATCGTTTCTGCACTCTGTCAGGGCTCTGCGGTACGCCGATCTAACTTCAGCAACAAACTTGCGCACTTTCGATCGACCTGCTCTATTTTTAACGAGTTCTTTGAGCGGATTCTTCTTCCAAGGTCTTGCCAAAAGTCTTAGAAACTCATCGATTCCTGATTCATCATCATCTGAATTGGTATCGGTAACGTCTGAATTTTGGTCAGCGTACACCATCTTATTGGCCAGACAAGCAATAAATAATATTAAAAAAACACACTTTCTTTTCATTTTTTATGGTTTAAAATTATATGCTATACAGCAAAAATACTTATCGCTGTGAGCGCACAAGAAGTTTAATCGATAAGAACAACGATCCCTAGATCAGTCAACCACTTGATTAGTAGAAGTCTAATCTATTACTGACAACTGATAGTGGCTACAGGTGAGAGTTTTATAAGAGATAAAGAGCAAATGAGGTAAAAAAAAAGAATCAGAAAAGGGGCGTGCTTTAACTTTGCTCGAACCAATCGTAGAAGATTTTACCCAACTTTATCGCAACAATTATCTGCTTCATTTTACATACATATTAAAATTTTAAGTGTGAACGATGAATGTTGTGAGTGCGTGTTCAATAAAGAGATGGGGAGAGGAAGAGATAGGAAAATTACAGAAGAGAGGTGTGTTTAGACTTTACGTTAACCAATCGCAGAAAGGCTGCATCAAATTCCCCCTATTTCAATTCGATAATTACCTTGTACCATACATTATATATACTGAAATTTCAACTAAGAAAAGTAATTTTCGATAAAATTTTTTTGTGTTTGCTTGAGTCAACGACAGCTTGACTCTCGCAAGTGAATTTTCATCACGTCAAGAAATATTTCTGTTACTTGTAGTGAAAAAATTCTAACGTCTTTGTAAGTGTTTCTACTGCGAATAAGACAAGGTAAATATATTTTTTGTAAAATTTATATATGTTGTTAAATTTGTTGACTTAATTCTGTAAAAAAGGTCTGTTTCTATATCTTACTTCACCATAAAAAATTAAGTTTTTTTTTCTTCTGTTTATTCAATTTCGTAATGCAATAGACTATCGATCAAGTGTTTTTTTTTTTTTAATTTAAAAAAAATAAATAAATTTTCATCAAACATCTGATTTAACTTGTTAAAGATTATAAAAGAATGGCTATATCATGGCTTAAAAATTGTTTATAAGTGTAAAAACTATATAATATAAGGTTATAAACAATATTGTGCGTATCTTTGAGTTGTTTTAGAGTATATAAAACCAGTAGAAAAAAATTTTTAGTATTTTATCGAGTTACATACTCTGCCCAAGCCCCCAACTAGATATTTTTAACTTTAACTTGTTCTTTTGTTTTTACTTAATAAAGACTTGGTAAATTGATTGAATCCTTTGATGCGAAAAAAATCACTTTTTACTTCAGTTTTAAAAAATTGATGAAAATCTACCAAAACAAGCCAACTCTTTAAATACTGATAAAACTTTCAAAAATTTTCATTGCAGGATACAGAATTCATATTTTTGAATTCAAAATATACAACGGTCTAGTGATATACAGAAGCAGGAATATGAATTTTAAATCGTTGACAAAGTGGCAACTATTAATTTTATTTCTATTGATATCTCAATCGTACAAATTCGTGAATGCGAATGATGATGACGATGATGAAGGTAATCTTTTTGCAAAGAAGTCACCGACAAAGGTATCACCTATTCGAGATGAAACATTACGAGCAATACGTGACTACCTAGATCTTTTGTGTATAAACTGGAATGGTTTTTTCATCTCACTAGGTGATGATACTCCCCATAGTGGACAAATCCTGGTGAATTACTTACGTCAAGTGTCAACTGCCTATGCAAGAGTGTTGCAACTTCACGATTACAACGGCGAGAGAGTATCCAGAGCTGTATACGATCAGTTTTTTGAATACATAGTTCCAAGAATGAGAGACGTTACAAATTTTAATATGGATTCTCCGATTATATATGGACCCGCAGTCGTTCAGTACAGTAACGGAAGAGTGGTTACAGATGAACGTCTTCGTCAACAAAGATGGAGTCACCCCTCTAATGATAGACCACGACCAAGACTGCCTTTTGATCGAATCGTACCGTACCGTGAACTGCAGCGAATAATGTCTCTACGGGTTCCATACCCAAATTTCAACGAAGAAGATCGTCCTCGTAGACCATGGGGTGACAGGTGGCAAAAGGTCACAAATCCACATGACCATGAAAGTTGGCGGTACATCAACTTCCGCACTGACATAACTTGGAATCACTTGGTGCCTTACGCGGAAGTTAGATACTTGTTGGAAAGCTACAATCGCTTGTGGCTTAGAAATAATCGGGGTAACGTCTGGTACTCACAAGCTATGATGATCTGGTTAGAAATAAGATTAGCTATTTTGGTCATTTTAAGAGCAGATTTAAGTATGAACATACCGAATGCTGCAAACATATTGAGTAACGAGAACTATTACTTTGAACGAGCTATGGCTTACAACGTCTGGTCCGCTGGTAATCTCTTCATAGGACCACGTGATGAATTAAGAGACCCAGCACCTAGTTGGTACGGTCCAGGAAGGTTCGAGATGCAACCAGCTAAGGTATTTAAGTCAGAAAAATGGGCCCTTGCAGGATACCGTTTAACTCGAGATATTTTAAACTTCAAGAAAATTCCAAAGCAAAATCAAAATCTGCGTGACCTTCTCAAATTGTACTACAGATACGTAAGATTGCTGCAAGAAAGCGGTAGTGATGAATTATGGGTTCAAACAGGCCAAGGGGTTGCACCAGGTGATCCAACTCATTACGATATACATGAAAGATCACCCAATCAAGAAATTCTTGAACGTTTTCATCATGCGGTCTCAGAAGATGTCAGACGCAACGAAGAAAGATACATAGTCTCGAGTGAATATGAAAGATTGAGACGAATGAGCGTTCCAGAAACAACAATACATGATGCTATAGATCAAGGTTTGAAGCCTGGTGGAGATTTATACAAGAAACTTGAACTTATTCGTCAAGATAAACTGAACAAAAAAATTAACGAATATTTTTCCAAAATAGAAGTTAGTCGATACATTTTTAGTGGACCTAAAGGTTCTTCAAATTGGACCGAAACGCAAAAAACGAGCGAGTGCCTAGGTAAAAAACTAAGAATCAACATTAAGATTTGCGATAGAAACATTCTTTTCGATCCAAACAGCCCTAGTACCAGTTCTGGATCCGGAAGTTACAGCCCAGGAAGTCCAAACGCTTTTTTTAACTTTAATTTTGAAAACCTTAAAATAGTAGATCATGACAGTGGTCTAGAAAGCGGCACCAGTAGTCGTAGACCAAGTGAAAATGATGAAGTTTGCGGTGCCACCCACGATCATAGAAACATGCTAATAGATCCCTCAATCGTCTCAAACCCTCCTCCAGATTTTAGTTCTGCGAATGACGCTGATGAGATTGACGAGGACTTCTATGAAGATACGGAAGAAAGTTTACAAGATGCCGCACTGGATCGTTGTGTAGCTCGTGAAGATCCAGAAGGGCATCGGCGCAATAAGAGACACTCATCGACATGCACAATGGAGATTGTTAGAAATATGTGGAACCAATGCAAGAATGAAATTAAAGTTTAAAAAAATTTTCCAAGTGTGTATGCACATTTATCAAAAGTCGTTTAGTACTATAGTTACAAAAAACTCAGATTTTCTACGATTTGAATATACCTGTAAAAAGAATTCCCATAGATTTTAATGAACAAATATTTAAATAAAAATAAATATTAATAAACCAATTATTTATTCCTATTTTTCTTAAGTCATGCAATACCTACTTTATTTGGTCAAAAAATTTTCCCTTAAATAATTATTAATTATTAAACAAAATAAAAATAAATTAAATATATATTCATTACTGAAAATTAGTACTAAATATATTTTATTATAGAACATTTTATTTTTAAAATTATGAGTTTTCCTGTTTTCCGGTGAATCATTATTATTTAATTACATTCAAACAAATTATCTTTTATTTTTGTCAATAAGTTAAATCATTTTTAGTTCCAATTTTAATCAATTTTAATTAAAATTATTTTATAATTTTTTTAATTTAAAAAAGGAAAGGTTCATTACTTCGTGGAACTATGAAGATTATTTTTGAATCGATTCTTGTAGTTAAAAAGTTAATCTAGAAGATTAAACAGGTAATATTCAAAAGCTGAGTAAATTTTTGTGCCTACAAGAGTAAAGTTATCTGTTTGTTCAAAGAAAAGCTCATGTCAGTTTTGAAAAATTAAGTTTAACTTGTACATACATCATTCAAACGTAATCAATAAAGTTCAAAACTAAAATTAAGTGTTCAAAATTAAAGTTCAAAACTAAAATCAATAAAATTCATCGTGAAATTGAAAGCTACTATGTACTTAATATTTTTAAATGACTAAAAAACTTAGTGTACCGTAAAAGCAGTTTGATCAACTTTGGAGCAAACCTTTTTTACAAAGTTATAATTACAAATCATTCCGTTGACATGATAACTATCACAATTAAGTTTTTTATTGAAATTATGAAAACTTTTAGTTCAACGGATGTAATGAATTTTCGAGTCATTTTCGATCATTAAATATTTAACGGAAATGAATATTTTTTCCTCTTCCCTTTCCTGTTAAAAATGTCATTTACAACTTGAACTTATTATTTTATCTATGACGTTAAACATTAAATCAAAATGACTGATAGGGGTACATGTCAGGAGGCTTCAGTTAAAATTCGGAGTGATTCCGTTCATTATTTTTTTTTTAGAACTTCCACCAGCAAAAGAGAGGACGATTTTCGGAGCTTGACTTGACCAAGAAAAACTGTTGAAAATAAAAAATAAAAAAAATTTTCTTGTATTTTTACTATTTGACTTAATTGTGTAAAAATTTCAAAGCAATTGTATCAATTTTACTACAAATAAAAAATCTTTGAAAAAAAAAATAAATCGAATCTACTAGAATGGCCCCTTAATCCATGAATAACCTCATAAGTCAACAAATAACTTGATTTCGAGTTTACGAAAAGCTGATTAGTAGAAATTCAATTTTTTGTTTTGATCTTTGTCTAACTCAATTTGGTATTTTTGCTCTTTAAGGATGTTTGGTACTTACGAAAAAATGCAGCCGTTTTGTCAATTTTGATCGGATCAATTAATGATTAATATCAAAACAATCATTGAATTTTTTGCCTTTTTTTGTTCGATTTAGTTTAAAAAAAAATCAAAGTATTTTTTTAAATACTTTAACCCATACGCTTATGGAAATCAAGCAATTTTTTTCTTTGATCGTTTGTCACTCTTCTAAAAATACAGAGATCGTTAAAAGAATTATTGGGATTTGTAGATTTCAGCTCGAAGAAGATTTTAAGATTTTTTTTATAATACCTTTCCGACCATTTGAAAAAGATAACAAAGAAAAACAAGCGCGCAGCGGTTAAATTCAATGCGCGTCTGAACAAGAAATGCTCTAACTTTTTTTCTACTGCATTTTTTTATCTAAAAATTTGTACACAATATCTTGAGGTCTTAATTTTTAATGTGAAATTGAAAAAGTTAACGTTTTTAAACTTTTGTCGCAGACTCTTGTAAATTGAAAATTAGGTTATGTTTTCGTGATTTTTCCTAATTTTTTAAAATATTTTTTAAACATAAAATTAATACTACATGAAAGTAGAGACTTTCAACTATGTTGTGTAAAATTTTCAAAATGATTCATTCATTAGGGTCAAAGTACTGATGACTTGAAAATAAAATCGTCTAGTCGGGCGCTGCGGTGCCGGTCCCCTCCCCTCTTTTCCCCTCACGAAAGTACCAAACATCCTTAAATGTATTGAAGAACGTTAAAAAAATTTACAATTTACAATTTAGAGAATTATTGAACATTCACGTTGTACTTGGCATAACCAGAAAAATCCACAAATTAGTGTTGGCACGAACGTGGAAAAGCGTAAAATTAGAAACCTTTTGTTATACTGTTCTTTTAAAACCTTGTTTTTGCTTGATCGTGGTGTGTTTTATCTTGTAAGATGTTTAAATGTTGAAAACTTTAAAAGTGTTTTCATGAAAAAATTAATTTAAGGCCATTTTAGCAATTTGAGGTAGTATACCTTTGCAATACAGTAATATAGTTCTGTCAATGCCATATTTTATAATATATTATACTTTTAAGAAAAATTTTTTTAAAAAGTGAAAAAAATTTACGTTCTCCACACGTGTAAACATTTGACAGGAGTTTAAATAAAATTTTCGGTAGTTGAACAATAATTTTGTGCTTGATTAAACTTCTGGAAACTCTAATGAATATTTACTTCAATCCCGTTTAAACTTCATTATTTCTATTATTTATCAATTAGAAACTAAAAAAAATTGCTTTTTCCATTGTTTTTTTTTTTTTTTTAACTTATAGCAAAATTTTTGTTTTTAAACAAGAAATATGATGAAAAAACTTAGATAATCTAGGGGAGGCTGAATTTTAAGAAAAATTGAGTTTAAAGTTTTTTAAATTTACACGTATGACATAGAAATGGGGCGGTAACAAAATATCTGAGTACAAAATATCCGAAAAAAGATTAATTCACATTTTAAATTCAAATTTTGAAGTTAAAAATGTTTTGAATACAATCAAAAGTAATTTCCGGATTGATAATGATAAAACAGCAAAAGTAATTGAAAATTTCTTGAACAATATATCCGATGAAGCTAGTGCCCAATCACCTTCAACCAGTTCTAAGAGTAAAATGTGCCAAAGAATACGCTTTGTGGTTGTTTGTGATATTGTTTATGCGTATGAACTCCTTATATCAAAACGTTATTCACCAAAAATGAAGAATTATTGAATGTTTTTCTTGAATTATTTTGAATACCCATGGGCTGGTGAAAAAAAAAGTCATTATTTAAGAGGTCAACCATTATTTTCTATTGATTTGTGGAATAATTATAATGACGTCATTAATGATTTACCTCGAACGAATAATTATGTGGAAGGGTGGCATAATCGATTTGCCAATATTTAAGAAAAAACTAATTCTCAAATGAATGAAATGATAAATGCTATAAAAACTGAACAAAATGTGTCTGAATTGTTGATTGTGCAATCTAAAACAGGTAGAAATATTGCTGTCCTTCCAAAAAAAACATCGTTTCTACGTACGATAAAAAAGATGTTATAGAATATTTGAGAAATGTTTCTTTACTTGTTAGCTAGTAAATAATGTGATTTTGTACATTAATGTTTGTAAATGTAACTTTTAATAGATTTATTTATTATATTTTTTAAATATTTTTTTTTTTTTATCAGATATTTGACCTTGGATATTTTGTCGTTAGGATATTTTATTTTCAGATATTTTGTCGGGATTTTTTGTCTTTTGGATATTTTTTCTTCGGATATTATGTCATGGAATCAAATGGGTCCCGTTAACGGTACTTTTTTTGCACATTTTAATCGCTCAAAAAGTTTTCAGCAATAAGCAAGATTTTTCAACGTGTAGATTTCAGCACACCTACATTACGTAAGCATAAGTGGCAGAAAAGAGCATGCTTCGAGTTAACGGGAGCCAATCTGCGTATACAAGGTGTCCTTCCCCAAACTTAGTTTTTCAAGTTGCGTCAAAAATCTTTGTCGACGATAGCGTGATTGACGTTTACTCATAAAATTTTTACTTGCTTTAAAATATTTTTTTACTTCCAGGGAACGGACACGCACGATTTTGCTTCAGTCACTCTTGCTGCAAGTAAGATAAAATACGAACCAAGAAACAAGTAGTAAATATTTTTCTGAGTAAATAAAATTTTGAGCTTTTCGATACTATTATGAGATTTTTCTAGAAAAACTAAGCTACTTCATGATTATGTTCATTATTTATATTTTGTTAAACTCTTTCTTTGAAAAATCACTAAAAAAGGTTTTACTTTCTTACTTAAATTAAAATATTATGAAAAACTTTTGGATTTCTTACTTACGTTCTTAATCTATTTGTATAAACAAAAATCATCAGTTAACACCAATTTATAAATCTTTTAAAAAATTTTATTTCAGAATACAAGATCTATTCTCTTAGAGAATTAAAAAATTTGAGATACAGAACATATAAAGATTTTATTGTTTGACCATAGCAGAAACATGAATTTAAAATCTGTGTCCAAGTGGAAACTTTTGATTCTATTTCTATTGATATCACTATCATGCAGATTCGTGAATGCAAACGATGACGACGAAGGTAACCCTTTCGCAAAAAAAAAGTCATCATCCAAGGAACCTCAAACTGTAGATGAGACCCTACGAGCTGTTCGTGACTACCTTGATCTTTTGTGTATCAACTGGAATGGTTACTTTTATTCGCTGGGCGCGAACACTGCCCACTCGAACCGGATCCTTGTCACTTATTTAGAACGAGTATCATCTGCATATGCTAGAGTTTTACAGCTTTACAATTATAATGGTGACGCAGTATCAAGAGCCTTATATGGTCAATTCTTGGGTTACATAGTTCCAAGAATGAGAGACGTTACTCGCTTCCTTTGGGATTCCCCAATTCGAGGTGGTCCATCGGTATATCAATACAGTGTAAGTGAACATGTACAAGACTTGGTGCCAGATGAGCAACTTCGTCAACAAAGATGGACTCACCCCTCGAGGGATAGACCACAACTGCCACCACCAAAAGATGGAATAGTACCGATTCAGGAACTTGAGAGATTAATATTTCAGCGAGTTCCTTACCCAGAACCCGACGAAGAAAATCGTCCTCGAAGACCTTGGGGCGACAGGTGGCGAAAGGTCTCGAATTCAAATCACCCTGCAATTTGGCAGTATATTGACCTCCGCACTGACATAACTTGGAATCACTTAGTACCTTACGCAGAAATTAGATATTTATTCGAAAGCTACAACCGATTATGGCTTCGGAATAATGAGGGTAACGTTTGGTTCGCCCATGCATTCTTGATCAGGTTAGAAATAAGATTGGCCACTTTGGTCATTTTGAGAGCAGATTTAGATATGCAGATACCACGCGCAGCAAATATATTGAGATCCATTGACCATTACGTCGATAGAGCCTTGTCTTACAACATGTGGTCTGCTAGTAATCTCTTTATAGGTCCACGCGATGACCTGAGATGCCCTAGACCAAGTCTATCAGGTCCAGGTAAGTTTGAAACGCAAGCTTCTAAGGTATATAGGTCAGATGAATGGTCCCGAGAAGGATATAGTTTGACTGGTGACATTATGAAGTTTAAAAAAATTCCACAGCATAAACAAAATTTACCGGACCTTCTAGGTTTATACTACAGATTCGTGAGATTGTTGCAAACAGGTGGTAGTGACGAATTATGGCTCAGAATACGCCAAGGAGTTGAACCAGCTAATTTATCACATTACGACATACATGAAAGGTCTCCAAATCAAGAACTACTTCAACGCTTCCAAAATATAGTTTCAGAAGATATTAGAAACAACGAAGAAAGAAGGATGGTTGCGAGTGAATATGAAAGATTGAGACGAATGAGCGTTCCAGACACAATTATAAAAGACACAATAGACCAACGTTTGAAGCCTGGTGGAGATTTATACAACAAACTTGAACCAGACCGTAAAAAAAAATTGGACAAAATAATTAACGACCATTTTGCTCACCTACAAATTAGTAGATTCATTTTTAGTGGACCTAAGGAATCTTCAAATTGGAAAACTCTGCAAAAGACAAGCGAGTGCGTTGGAAAAAATTTAAAAATTAACATTAAAACTTGTGATAAAAATATTATTTTCGATCCAAACAGTCCCAGCACCAGTTCTGGTTCTGGTTCTGGTTCTGCCAGTTCAGAGGTCTTTTTTGACTTTAGCAATTTAAAAATAGTCGAACACGACAGTGGCATAGACAGCGGTGGCAGTAGTCGCAGACCAAGTGACGAAGTTTGCGGTGCCACCCAGGATCACAGAAATATGCTGATCGATCCCTCAATCATCTCACACCCTCCTCCAGATATTAGTTCTATAAATAATGCTCATGAGATTGATGAGGACTTCTATGAAGATACGGAAGAAAGTTTACAAGATGCTGCACTAGATAGTTGTGCTGCTCGTAAAGATCAACAAGGGGATCGTCGTAATAAGAGACATTCACCAGCATGCACAATGGAAATCATTAAAAGTGTATGGCAACAATGCAAGGATGAAGTAAAAGTATAGAAAATTTGTAAATGTTTGGATTCTGATTAAAAGTTAATAAAATCTAATAACGTTTCAACTTGAATTAACCGATTTTTAAGAGTTATTTGAAAATTCATCTGGATCAGACTCAGAATTTATTTCCTGTTTTTCAATGTATTTTTTATTTTTCTTTATTAAACTAATATTTAATCACAATAATCTTTAATTTTCTTATTCTATTTAAAACTAATAAACTGCATGCCATACCTTCATAGCTGGTACTATTTGATGTATATTTCAATTGGAGAAAAAAATAAATAATACACACATTCAATATGAATATAATATTTATTAATAATTAATTAATCAATTAACTATATTATAATTTGTTCTTTTTGTTTTTTATACATCATTGTCATTTTTTTGGATACTTACTGTGAAATAAAATAAATTAACGTAAAACAAAAACACTTTTGCATTATATTTATTATAACATTTATATACATATGTATATTTTTTTTGTGCACTACAATATCACCCATATGGCTACATGATACATGTTTAAAACTTGATTGAGCTATCCGGTTATAGACAATAATAATTTATAAATAGTTTATCATTTATTTTATTCGTCACTCAAAGAATTTTCAAAGTGGGTGGACTTTTATTTTGGCTATTATATTTTATTAAAACCTTTTTTTACCCGAAAAGGCTGTTATGTCTGGGATTGTTACTTTTTACCTAGCAAATTCAAGCTAAGCGTGTGTTTTCCTACTGGTGGCAATATTTTTAAAACTATTTAAAGTTACATAAATCACCTTTCGTCATCTTTAATTTCCAACATAAATTCATACAAAAATTTATCTATAATACGTCTATTTTAAGTGAAATATTTTTTTTAAATTTAAAAATTTATTTTTAAATTTAAGAGCTTAAAAGTTTGTCTTTCTCAAATCAGTTATAATATTTTTACGCGTTCTTACACTTGTAAACGAACCGGCCCTAGGATCAGATTTAAGAAAATATAATTCGATCCATTGTATTGATATAATGATCTTGATTATTAGGATAGGAATTTGACAACAACATAAACTGTTTGGTTGCTCTGTAAACAAAGTTTTTAAGATTTATTATTTACACTATTTACAATTTTTACAATATCATCCCTACCTGTAAACAAAGAAACGACAGTTAAAGTTTATTATTCACTATTGTCAATTCCTAATTTACACTAATACTATTTCTTTCAATAATTAGTGATAGCACGTGTTTTTATAATTTTTACTATTCTGCTGTCTCTCTCTCTCTCTCTTATGGTAAAGCCCTCTCTATCGGTCCAGACGGGATCTACTTTAGCCACGGTCGTAAGAGCGTGGGAAATTTGAATTAGGGAATATATTACCCTTACATTGATAAACTTGTAGTTTATTTTTTGAAAAAAGTTGCAGACTTATAATCTAAAGGAAATATTTTTCTTTGCAAGTAAAGACACATTACGAAACAAAATTTAAAATAATGTTTTGTATTCTTTGAATAGCTACACAACAAATTATGTTATTTTGTTACATGATTATGGCAAAAAAATAAATAAAATAAAAAAATACAACGCTCTAACAGTAAATTTCAGTCAACAATAAACTTTATGGAAGCAGAGAACTTTTTTACAAAAAACGTATACATTGAAAAAACAAAGTTTTTATGACCGGTAAAAACATACATGTTTTCAAATATTGAAATACTATTTAAAAAAAAAAAAATTTTCTCTTCTGAAATTCATACTTTTTGTAACTAAAATTAAAAAAAAAAAAAAAAAATTGAAAAAAAAAAACCATAAAAATAACAATAAAGATAGTACGTGAATACAAACTATAAAAAATGTAGATTCTTGTATTTGATAATTTATTTAACAGTTGATTTTACAATTTGATAATTGCGATGACATTAAATAAGCATTATATAATAATTATTATTATAATAATAAAAGAATAAAATTTTATTTTAGAATTCATACAAAAACCTTTTAAGTAGATTCAAAAAGTCTATCTTGACAAGAAATAAGTATAACACAAAAAAAGTTACCCAATTGAAAACATTTTTTTTCAACTATACTATATTTATTGAAACGAAATATAAATCTCTGTCGTCAGCCAAATCATTTATTTTTATTACTAGCTCTTCTGAGCGCGCTTCAAGCGCGCATAGGAAAAAACAATAAGAGTAACCTCAAAATGCACTTTTCGAATATTTTAAAAACTTGTTCACCAATCAGCTCACGAATAAAAATCTTACGCAAGATGGCGATAGCTCTCTTTTATAAAGGGATTATCGTAGAACATTGTACCCATGAGACTTAGTTAATATTTTGAATAATCCTTGAAATTAATGGAACTAGAAAATTTAAATATGCTTCTTAACAAAAGAAAAAAAAAAAAAAGTTAAAAATTTTATCTCCTTATTAGTTTGATTTAATTTGGATAGTTTTTCCAAAGAAATTCTTTGCAAGGTAAACATTTGTAATTGACCGTAAAAGTAGCTTGAACTCCCGACTCTTCACCAGTCAAAAACTTCAAAATGGCCATTCGATCGCACCGATTCCATCCACCACAGTGACGTTTAAGGAACTCCAAAGATTTACCATCGCTGTCTTCAGGTAAGCCCGCAGTAAAAAGGTTGGTAACTATGTCCCAACCAGATTTCTTCTCCCAATGAGCGCTTGTGAAGTATATACCTTCGTCATCTTTATCACATTGCCAAATCATGGCTTCGTCTTGATAAACTGTAAATGTGTGTTCCGGATAAAGATTAGGGTTACAACCAGGAGGAGCGCATTCGTATCCTACCTCTAATTCAAGATTGTACACACTGGTGTGATCAGATGATTTTTCGATATTTACAGGAACAGAACATTTATTTTTATTGTCACAATTTTTCTTCAGTACCTCTGAAGATTTCATTCCCATGTCGTCGCGGTTTCCAGCCAAAAAAAACACTGACACACCAAAAAGGCCAATAGTCTTGAAAAACGACTCAAAAAAATTCGGAAGCCAAACAGTCGCATTAGTCACGTGTATAACTTTGTCGTTACCACATGACACAGTAAAATTATTTAAATCAATAATGTATTTATCACCTCCGATACTAACTAAAGATCTTGGGTCTTCCACACGCTTATGTATTATTTTCGCACAATTGCGAATGTGTTGATTAATTTTTTTCTTACACTCGTCACTTTTTTTGTACCGTGAAGCCGCTAGCTTCATTCTTAAATCTCGTCTTTGCCTTTTAGTACCCCAAAAATCCATACAATCTTCGAAAAGCTCCCCTAACGCGTATCTAGTAGTAAGAGCACTGGTAGAGTTTTGTTCTGACTCATCGCTGTTACTTGCACTGTCTTCAGAAAATAAATCCATTCCGTACTGCAGCCGGGTTAGGTCCAAATTAAGTCTTCGTGGACTACTGCGGCTGCTGCTCCTGGTACTGCCTCCAGAAAAAATTCCACTGTCTCGGCTAGGACTGTCGATTCTCGAAGTATGGCCTTTAATATTTGTAACATATATTTCAGTAGAAGCACAGTGTAGAATTTTACCAGCCTCATCATTTTCCCATTTGGAACACGTTGGAGCATCGGCAGGGCAAACTTCATTACTATCCATCGACGGTGATGCATCGTTTGTCGTTCCTTGTAAGGCTCTTAAGTACTGATTAACAACTGCTCCCAATTTTTTCATTCCTTCATCGCCATGATAGCTGCTCAACTTTGTGGCCGCTTCAACAAGATTTTTCTGAGCTTCTGGAAAGCTAACTTCCACCTTCGGTACATTACTTGGTATCCTGGTACCGACTGGTAAACCATAAAACAGACGACTGGTTTTGGCCAGGTCGTGCTGATATATTCTCATCTGGTAGTTATGATCGTTGACGAGTATATTTGATACGTAAGGAGGTACAATGTTGCTTGGAAACTCATCTTCATAAATGTCTTGTTCGTCAGTTTCTATACCATAAATCTCCCATTCTGTAACAAGTGATACGGCTCTTTCGAGAGCAACCTCGAGCCACAAGTAAATAGCTTCGGATAACAAAGTATTTGACTCTGAGTACCTTTGTATCCACAATTCTCGATATCTGTTAAAAATTTGAAGTAGATTATCTTCGATATCAAAGGTTTTCCATGAAATGCGAAGATTAAATATGTGATCGAAAAGTAATGAGTCTTCCACGTATGGGTCGTAATCGAAGGTTCTATAGTCACTGTATTGCAAAGGATATGGTAAAAGATTTGTGTATGTTTTTCGAATACTTGCAGCTTCCTCTGTTGAACTATATCCTCTACTTTGAAAAGCTTCTGACATTCCATGTCTCCATCTCCTGTGTAACAATTCGTTCAAATAAACAGGATCGTTTCTGCACTCTGTTAGGGCCCTACGGTACGCTGATCTAACTTCAGCAACAAACTTGCGCACTTTTGACCGACCTGCTTTATTTTTAACGAGTTCTTTAAGCGGATTCTTCTTCCAAGGTCTTGCCAAAAGTCTTAAAAACTCGTCGATTCCTGACTCATCATCGTCTGAATTACTACTAGTTATATCTTCACTCGGCTTGTTCGCATATGTGGCAATACCCATCAGACAAACTATAAACAATTCAAAAAAAATAATACTAAACCTCATTGTTTTGGGCTTAAAATGATATGTACTTCTCAGCTGTAAAAAAAAGTTCTTCTTACAGCTATTTAACGCACTTTTGGTTTAAATAACTACCAATTTAGCATTTATAGCTAACAATGACCGTAAGAGTCAGTTTTATTATGAGATTATCAAGATAGAGACGTAAAGGATTTAAAAGATAGCCGTGCTTTAACTTTTTATAGATCAATCTTGATTCAAGAGTTGTTGGTTCTGACTCCTTTCAACGTACTGAACCTGTGCCGACGACTTGTTTAATATATGACGGACTTATACAATATGAAATTTTAAAAGAAAAATTTAACTTTCATGAATATTTTTTTGTGCTTACATGAGTCTATGATATCATAAGTGGCCATCGCTCGTAAATGTTCAACTTATACTCTTGAATTTACTCATGAAGTAAAAAAAAAAGAAGAAGAAAAAAAATACTCGCAGCTTGGCTACACCTTCTGCGTAGCGAGAACATGGCAACAATTTCATTTTTTAAACGAGAAATTCTGTTACATCAAAAAAATTAATAGTCAAAATTATTGATCATTTATGACTTTTTAATAAAGGAAACTGAATTTATTTTCTTCTTGGTTCTATTTTATTTAGAGACTTGGTAATCAAACAAAAGCTTTTGTATGTTTTTTTTTTTACGAGAAACAGATTTTGGAAATTTTTTCAAAGATCCGTTTATTATATGTAGATCAAACGTACGTCAAAAAAGTTTAGTTTTTTATATATGACGAAAGATTAAACTTAATTAAAAAAAAATTACTTGAAATGGAATTAAAGATTTTATTTCATTTGCTTTGATAAATACAATGGTCTTATTTAATTTCCTTATGATAAATTCTACACTCCACCTTGCTTTACCTATCATCAAAAAAGAAAAAAAAGAAAAAAAAAAAAAAGAAAATTGATTCTAAGTATCAAAAAATTTTTTTTAATTTTAATTTTTAAATATAGTGCTTTGAGCCAAAACCCACTCTATTTTATCTGTTAAGGAAAATTTTTTAAATAAATATTACTTTACAATGATGACTTCGCTTAAAAGTCTTTATGGATTACAACTGATTGATTAATAAAGTTTAATATAAATTTTGGGAAATTTTAATGGTTTTCTTATATCTTAAAAATTATTTCTCTTTCGAGAAGAACTAATTTTCACTAGCATTTAGAACAAAATCAGTATTTGCCACTTGAGAATGACATGTATCATGTGTTTTTGCTGAGATTTTACATTAAGCTTTCTAACGAAACAAAAACTATTACACAGGTTTTTTTCTACAAAAGTTTTTTTTACACTTATAAATGCTTCAAATGTTCATAGTTTAATATATTAAAAATTAATAACTTGTGTTTTGATCCTTTATTGTTGCCTAAAAGTTAAAAAAAAAAAAAAAAAACAAACCACTGAAAATAGGAAAAAAAATTTAGTATAAAATGTGATAATGATACGAAAATGTCTTCATTTTTAAATACTAAATATATACTTTATTAAGATATTTAAAAAATTTTAGTTCACTTCACACTCAAATGTACAAAAAACATTGATTCTTACTGTTACATTTACACATACTTCCAAACAAAAACCAAAAAAGTCCAATATTATTTTAATAATGAAGCAGTGTATAAAAAAAAGTTGCAAATTTTTTCTTTCTGTAAGATTAATTTAATTATGATAAATTTTCCAAAGAAATTCTTTGCAAGGCAAACATTTGTAATTGACTGTAAATGTAGCTAGGACGCCCGACTCTTCGCCCGTCAAAAACTTTAAAACAGCCATAGTATCACATCGATTCCGACCACCACAGTGTCTTTTAAGGTAGTCCAAAGATTTACCATCACTGTCCTCTGGTAAACCTGCACTAAAGACATTTTCAACGGTGTTCCAGAAACCAGACTTCTTCTCCCAATGAGCGTTTGTGAAGTATA
This sequence comes from Encarsia formosa, assembly GCA_038277355.1. Lineage (NCBI taxonomy): Eukaryota > Metazoa > Arthropoda > Insecta > Hymenoptera > Aphelinidae > Encarsia > Encarsia formosa. Next base: position 17,875,874 of record CM076186.1, on the reverse strand, counting down.
TACCTTCGTCTTCTTTGTCACATTGCCAAATCATAGTTTCGTCTTGATAAACGATTTTTGTGCGTTCCTGGTAGAGATTAGGGTTACAACCACGAGGAGCGCACTCGTATTCTACTTTTAATTCAAGATTGTACACACTGGTGTGATCAGATGATTTTTCGATATTTACAGGAACAGAACATTTGTTTTTATTGTTGCAATTTTTCTGCAATACTTCCAATGATTTAATTCCCATGTCATCGCGATTCCCAGCTAAAAAAAGTACCGGGACTCCAAACAGGAAAAAAGTCTTAAAAAACGACTCAAAGAAATCCTGGAGCCAAACTGTCGCGTTAGTCACGCGTAAAACCTTGTCGTTACTGCATGATACGGTGAAATTATTTAAATTAAGAACGTATTTGTCTCCGCCATTATCAACCAAAGATCTTGGGTCTTCCACTCTTTTATGTATTATTTTTGCACAACTTCGCAGGTGTTGATTTATTTTTTTCTTGCATTCGTTATTTTTCTTGTACCGTGAATCCACCGGCGATAACTTTAAATCTCGCTTCTGCCTTTTAGGTTCAAGAAGATCCATGCAATCTTCAAGAAGCTCTTCCAATGCGTATCTTGTTGTTCGTGTACTGGTTGATGGTTGTTCCGAGCCGTCACCATCTTCGGAAAATAAATCCATGCCACTTTGCAGCCGATTTAAGTCTAAGTTAACTCTTCGCAGGCTGCTGCGACTGTTATCCCTTGTGCTGCCTCCAGAAAAAATTCCACTGTCTCGGCTAGGACTGTCGATTCTCGAAGTATGGCCATTTGAATTCGTAACATGCATTTCGGTTGAAGCACACTGCAGAATTTTACCAGCCTCATCATTTTCCCATTTGGAACACGATGGAGCATCGGCAGGGCAAGCTTCATTACTATCAATCGACGGTGATGCATCGTTTGTCGTTCCTTGTAAGGCTCTCAAGTACTGATTACCAACTGTTCCCAATTTTTTCATTCCTTCATCGCCATGATAGCTGCTCAACTTTGTGGCTGCTTCAACAAGATTTTTCTGAGCTTCTGGAAAGCTAACTTCTGCCTTGGGTACATTACTTGGTAGTCTGGTACCGACTGGTAAACCATAAAACAGACGACTGGTTTTGGCCAGATTGTGCTGGTACATTCTCATCTGGTAGTTATGGTCGTCGACGAGTATATTTGCTACGTATGAAGGTACAATGTTACTTGGAAACTCACCCTCATAAATGTCCTGTTCGTCGGTTTCTATACCATAAATCTCCCATTCTGTAACAAGTGATACAGCTCTTTCGACAGCAACTTCGAGCCATAAGTAAATAGCTTCGGATAACAAAGTATTTGACTCTGAGTACCTTTGCATCCACAATTCTCGATATCTGTTGAAAATTATCGAAGTAGATTATCTTCGATGTCAAAAGTTCTCCGTGAAGCGCGAAGACCAAACAACTGATCAAAAAATAATGAATCTTCCAAGTACGGATCGTGTTTAAATGTCTGAAAATCACTGTATTGCAAAGGATAAGGTAGAAGATCTATGTATAATTTGCGAAATCGCTCGGCTTCCTCCGTATTTGAAAAACCTCTTAGTCGAAACTCTTCTGCTGTTCGCTGATTCCATGTCCTTCGTAATATTTCGTTCAAATAAACAGGATCGTTTCTGCACTCTGCTAGGGCCCTACGGTACGCTGATCTAACTTCAGCAACAAACTTGCGCACTTCTGACCGATCTGCTTTGTTTTTAATGAGTTCTTTCAGCGGCTTCTTTTTCCAAGGTCTTGTCAAAAGTCTTAGAAACTCTTCGATACCTAATTCATCATCGTTTGAATTGGCATTATTAATTTCAGTTTCCAGATTTTCAGCAAATATTGCCTTACCCGCAAAAAAAATAATGAAGAGTATCAAAAAAACACAAATTTTTTTCATTATTTATAGTTTAAAATGATATGCAGTACAAAAGTAACATTTTTTGTAAAGCATCAGCACACTTCAAAAATTTCTCTGAAGATTGACAATCTAATAAGTCGATCACTATATAAGTCAATGTCCAATTTAAAACTGATAGCTGATACAAGCCAAATTTGAGTTTATTAAAGAGATAGATAAAAGGAGAGGTGGGTGAGGTGCAGAAGAGGGGCGGGCTTATTATTTTTTTAAACCAATCTACGTTTAGTAGAGGTCGGCTCTAATTCCACAATCGGTGATTGCGACAATTGCCTGAATTCATATTACGAACATACTGGGTTTTCAAATAAAATAATTTAATTCAGCTCTGACGATTAGTACTGGCTACAGGTGAGAAGTAGAAGAAGAAAGAGAGAGTCAGACAAAAAAGGTGTAGTAGAGGGGCTTAGAATTTTCGTATTACCAATCGTAGAATAGCAAGCGCTGTTTCTCCCAACTTGAGTCTCCCCCAACCTCCGATTAATATTACATATATACTGAAATTTTAAGAGAAAGAGATAATTTCAGAGAAAATTTTTTCGTACATGCCTAACTCAACGGTGGCTTAATTCGTTTGAGTAACAGTAATTTTTTTCTTGATTTTGAACTCACTAACAGAGAATAACTCTGGCATCTTCGTTACTCCTGCTCTTGCTGTAAAAAGGACAAGGTAAATATTTTTTTTAGTAAACAAAACATTTTTCAGCTGGACTGACTGAATTATGTAAAACAGTATTCATTAAAAAAAAGGATACTTCAAGATATCTTTCGTCGTAGTGATTTGAGCACAGAATTTATTTTATCGGGTTTAAATCTGTGATCAAAAGAACCTAAAGACAGATTTCAATACATAAAAATCAATAAAACAAAAAGTTGCAAAGAAAAGTTTTAAAATTGAATTTTCAAAGAAAGAAAATTTATTGTTTGAATTTTTTAACTGTCAAAATTTTATGGAATTTTTTTTTTCAACATTAATAAAACAAAAAACAACCATCTCGAATAGGTTTCAATTTAAATGTAATTTCTTTATACCTTATTTCTAAGAACTTAAAACTATTAAAAAAAAAAAAAAAAATTTTAATCGAAAATTACAAAAAAAAATAATTACTTCCCGAAATTTTAAAAGAAGAGATAAAACGTTAAATAAATGAAAAATAATTTTCAGCTCTTTATCTTTTCAATTTCAAAACCGGCCGTAACTCATAAGTTAAAAATTAGAATTAAAGGTTAAATTTCTAGCTTCATTTTTTAAACTCCACTTTTTAATCATTTTTTATTCTGCACACCAAATTCATTAATCGTCTTTGTAAATACTTCATGAATTTCTTCAATTAATTTATTGATGAAATTCATGAAACATTTGTAAAGATTAATTATAAAGTAAACCAGAAATCTACTAAATCTGTCTAAAATTTTTATTTCAGGCTTTACTTACTTTCAAAATCAATAGTTTTAGGATATAGTAAGTTCAAGACCTTGACGTCATACTATATAGGAAATATGAATTCAAATCCGTTGTCAAAGTGGCAAATTTTGATTTTATTTCTACTAATTTCTCAATCGTACAGATTTGTGAATGCAAACGACGATGACGACGACGAAGGTAACCTTTTTGCAAAGAAAAAGTTGCCATCGAAGGTATCGCAAGTTGGAGATGAGGCGAGACAATCGATTCGTGACTACTTAGATCTTTTGTGCATTAACTGGAATGGTTTTTTTATCTCACTTGGTGATGATACTCCACACACTAGACGAGTCTTGGTGGGTTACTTACGTGATTTGTCAGCTGTCTATGCAAGAGTATTGCAACTTCACGATCATAACGGTGATGAAGTATCGAGAGCTATATACGGACAGTTTTTGGAATACATTGTTCCAAGAATGAGAGACGTTACCCACTTTGACATGGATTCTCCGATTCGAGATGGTCCCGCAGTCGTTCAGTACATTGAGGAAAGAGTGGTGATAAATCAGCATCTTCGTCAACGAAGATGGTCTCATCCCTCTAATGATAGGCCACGATTTTTACCACCATTTGATGGAATAGTACCAAATAACGAACTTGAGCATATGATTTTTCTACGGGTTCCTTTTCCCGGTCCTCCTCCAGAAAAGCGTCCCCCCAGACCATGGGGCGACAACTGGCAAAAAGTTATCAATCCAGAAAGTTGGCCGGGTCTACATATGCGGGACGACATGATTTGGAATCACTTGGTGCCGTACGCAGAAGTGAGATCCTTGTTCGAAAACTACTACCGCTTGTGGCTTCAGAATAACCGAGGCAACGTGTGGTACTCACAAGCAACGCTGATCTGGTTGGAAATAAGATTGGCCATGTTGGTTATTCTGAGAGCAGACTTAAGCTTGGGTGTCTCAGACGCAGCGGAAATATTGAGAGGTTACAAGTATTACATCGAACGAGGCAAGGCTTGGAATATGTGGTCCGCTGGTAATCTTTTCATAGGTCCGCGTGACCAGGTAAGACATCCAGAACCTAGCCAAGTAGGTCCCGAAAGATTTGAAATACAAGCTGCCAAGGCTTTTAAATCAGAAAAATGGGCTCTAGCAGGATATCGGTTAACCAGAGACATCCTGAATTTCAAGAGTATTCCAAAGCATGAGCAAGACCTACGAGACATTCTTAAATTGTATCAAAGATACGTAAGATTGTTGCAAGAAAGCGGTAGTGACGAATTATGGGTTCAAACAGGACAAGGTGTTGAACCAGCTGATGCTAGTGATTATGATGTGCACGAAAGGCAGCTTAGTCCAAGAGTTTATCAACATTTTAAACGTATAGTTTCGGAAGATATTAGGCACAACGAGCAAAGAATCCTGGTTGCCAGAGAATATGCGAGATTGAGACAAGATAGCATTCCAGAAACAATTATACATGACACAATAGACCGAGGTTTAAAGCCTGGTGGAGATTTATACAAACAACTTGAACCTGTTCGAAAAGAAAAGCTAAACAAAAAAATTGACGAGTTCTTTAAGCAAATAAAAATAAGTAGATATATTTTTAGTGGACCTAAGGATTCTTCAAATTGGACGGTAATGCAAAAGACGAGCGTGTGCTTGGGGAAAAAACTAAATATTCCCATTAAAACTTGCGATAGAAATATTCTATTCGATCCATACAGCCCAAGCACCAGTTCTGGAAGTTACAGTCCTAGAGGTTCAACTGTTTTTAGTTTTGATAATCTGGTATTAGTCGAACACGATAGTGGCGTAGAGAGCGGCACTAGTAGTCGGAGACCAAGTGAGATTGATGAATTTTGCGGTGCCACCCGAGATCACAGAAATATGCTGATAGATCCTTCAATAGTTTCAAATCCTCCTCCAGATTTTAGCTCTCTCAATGAAGCCAACACAATCGACGAGGATTTCTACGATGATACGGTAGAAAGTTTACAAGATGCAGCACTGGACCGATGCTTTGCTCGAGAAAATCCTGATTGGAGTCGTCGTAACAAAAGAAATTCATTAACATGTTCAGAGGAAATTGTTCAAGAAGCGTGGAATCGATGCAAAAATGAAATCAAAGTTTAAAAAAAATTGTTCGAGTGTAAACTTCAATTATTCATAAATTGTTTATCAAAAAGTTTAAATGTAATATATTGCACATAAGTGTAACAAAATAGGGTTAGAAACATTACTAAATGAAGTTATGAAAATCATTTAATAACTTTGTTCTAAATTCAAAAGATTATTTTTAAATACATATTTTAATTTGCTATGGCCAAACCGAAGTAGATTTCATAATTTTAAACTGTAAATCACAATTTGTTCGAATTTTTTCTTAAATTTTTTTGTGAATGCATTAGTTGTGTAAATAAATTGTTGAAATACTTAAAAATACATATTTTTCAAAATTACTAATGCACAAAATTTAGTCAATGAAAAAAAAATTCAAAGTTATAAGTTTTAAGCATATTTCATTTGAAATAATAAGTCTTTCTTTTAAATAATATAATCATAAAAGTTTCTAAAAATTCCTAATAAAATTTCTTCAAGTTCAGAAAATACTTATATACACGTATACGTAATGCAAAATGTAGAGTTAAAATAAATTCTCTTAACCAAGATTAATTGGTTTCAGTTTTCAGAAAACTAATCATGAAATGATACTTGTGGTGTAGTCCAAACATTCAGATAGTGCTTATAAAACGAGTAATTTACTCAGCTTTTGGAAAGTTATGACATTTTTCCAAAATTTAAAACTTTAAATCATTTGCATAGTCATGGAAACTGCCAGAATCAAATTTTAAAATTGTTTATTCACTTTTAAAAGTAAAATTTGATTTAAAATTTAAAGTTTCTATTGTTTGGAATTCCCAAGAATTTTAGCTTATTGATGCTATTAATTTCAATATTTTAAATTTGAAGAAAATTTGTTTACAGATCGTTGAATTTTAACAGAAATTGAATTTTTTTCTTTTCGATGAAAATTTTTGTTATAAGGTAAGTGTGCCTAATATGGCCCTGTGCCTAATATGCCCCCCCCCCCCCCCCCTGTTATTTTGAATATGCTAGGTATGCGGCATCTCTGCAAGGTAGGAAGAAGTCCAAAACACTGAATTATAAAGTTTTCAGTTGTTTAGAACATTTTAAAATTATTTTTGCGCACGCCTAATAGCTAAAACTCGTTTCGTATACCTCCGTTATTATTTTACGTTGTAATTAAGTGGTCTGCCAAAATATTTAGATGCACCTGATCAAAATTTGAATAAGTAGCTTCGATTCGTTATTGTTTCAGCTTTAAAACGCGACCTTAGTTTTTGTTCAACTCGTTTTCTAACGGGTTTTATTCTTAAATAACTTTTTATTATGCAGTGTACCTAATATGGCCCCCCACGAATTAGTAGAAATACCGATATTAAGAGTCCTTAGTTTCATGTTTACTTTTTAGAAAATCCTATCCTAATGTTATTTAAGAAAAATAAATTTAATTGTTTCAAAGCTTTTTTTCATTTTATAACTAAAAAAGCATTCTAGCTCAAAAAAAAAACTTTGACCAAAATTTAAAGTTGAAATTTTTCTACTGGTTGCAAGGCTTTCAAAAACATTGTAAAAAAGGCTAAATTTTTAAATAAATGATTTTTAAAATAATAACAATTTTGAAGTTTTTAAAATCTTGTATCCTGATTGATTTAAAAAGTAGGAACAAATTGCAATTAATAAATAACTTCAAGGGGGACCATATTAGGACACAAATTTTAGGTGTCTTAAAAAACCGTGTTCAGGTAAATCCTCTGGCATTTGAAGCTCATTGATTAAAATCGAATGTGTAATGTCTCATTTTAAAGCTCTTGAATTAAGCTTTAAAATGAGACCTTACCCGTCAAAAAATATTGATTTGATTGGCCACAACGTCGATTCTCGCTTAGGGGGGCCATATTAGGTACAGGTACCTTACTATAATTTGGCTTGTGATGTTAAAAATAAAAAAATTTACGGAGTCCCTGATTTGTACTATTCTTCCACATACTTCCAACATACATATTGATTATACAATTTTTACCTACATCGATCAGATTGTTTTGATAATATAAAGTTACATTCGAGTGTAAAAATTATTATCAATAACTATGTCAGTTATCTGGTGTTTGCGAATACGAATCTTTTACACATATAAAATTAAGTTAATTTTTTCTTATTTAACCACCAGAGTTTCCAGCAGAAACGAATAAAGATATGTAAAATAACTTATTCACGAAAACTGATCAATTAGAAAAAATTCAAAGTTAATTTTTCAAGTCTAGACGTAATAAATTAGACTGGAGCATCCATAGTTAAAATTGATAGTAAAATAAGTTTTAACTAAAGTTCATTAACTTCTTGATAAAAAAGAATTCCATAGGTAATAAAAGTCTTTTGGATCGTTTCAAAGAAACATCTTTTATTGTTGAAGTAGTTTACTCAGCTTTTGAAATCATTTATTTAAAAATTTATACCTTTTAATGATACACTTTGCTGTGTAAACTGTCAAAATTGAATTTGAAAATTGTTGATTGACTCCTGAAGTTGCTAATTCTATAATTTTGATAAAATCAATTAAAAAATTATTAAATTTTCAGCAAAACTAAGTTTTCAATTCATGTTTCTGATAAAATTTTTTTATTGAATCTCGTTTACGTCGATCAACCTTGCGTATTAATTTTTGAGTTTCGCGAATCTAATTTAGGGTGATTTTCTACTCCATCCTCGAATTTTCAGCTCTTAGATCTGTTTTGAGAAAAGCTGGGCTAGCTAATTTGATATATGTATATTGATGTTTGAACTGGTGACGGCTACAGACACGTCGTTTGCCGCATAATTTGTTACTTATTTTTTAGCCAGACAAATAATGAACAATACTAAGAGAAACGCGAATCTTTTACTAGCCGAAGTTGCGGTATAAAGATGATTCCTACTAGACGTTAGAAACCCAGTGTAGTCAGGGTGGACACATAGTGCTCCAGGAAATAGCTTCCCCAAAGACGTTTTGACTTCAAGAGGGTGGACATCTGGAGCACCTGGTGGTAAGTATCCCCGAAGATGATTTCTCCAGTAAATTTCAACTCCAGAAGGGTCAGGGTGGACACCTCGAGAACCTGGTGATAGTTACGCCTTGGAGATGATTTCCTCGGGAAGTTTTGACTCCGGAAAGGTCAGGGTGGACATCTGGTGCACTTGGTGATAGTTACGCCTTGGAGATGATTTCCTCGGGAAGTTTTGACTCCGGAAAGGTCAGGGTGGACAGCCGGTACACTTGGTGATAGTTACGCCTTGGAGATGATTTCCTCAGGAAGTTTTGACTCCGGAAGGGTCAGGGTGGACCTCCATGGCGTAACTATCACCAAGTGCACCAGGTGTCCACTCTGACCCTTCCAGAGTCAAAATTTCCTGGGGAAATCATCTCCAAGGCGTAACTATCACCAAGTGCACCAGGTGTCCACCCTGACCCTTCCGGAGTCAAAACTTCCTGGGGAAATCATCTCCAAGGCGTAACTATCACCATGTGCACCAGGTGTCCACCCTGACTCTTCCGGGGTCAAAACTTCCTGGGGAAATCATCTCCAAGGCGTAACTACCACCAAGTGCACCAGATGTCCACCCTGACCCTTGCGGAGTCAAAACTTCCCGAGGAAATCATCTCCAAGGCGTAACTATCACCAGATGCTCGAGGTGTCTACCCTGACCCTTCTGGAGTCGAAACTTACTGGAGAAATCATCTTCGAGGATACTTATCACCAGGTGCTCCAGGAAGTCCATTCTCTTGAAGTCAAAACGTCTTGGGGAAGCTATTTCCTGGAGCACTATGTGCCCATCCTGACCACACTGGATTTCTAACCTCTAGTAGGAATCATCTTTTATACCGCAACTTCGGCTAGATGCACTAGTGCGCGCTCGGGCCGAAACCCCAGCCGCGTCCCAACCGAATTCGTACCGAGTTCGGAAGCCGAATTCGGCCCGACTTCGCGGGTTCAGCAGCCGCATTACAGTGTCTGCTCGGGTTGCTCGTGAAAACCCAGATCGGCACCGCCGCTATAAAAGACATTCATCAAAATGCTCTATGGAGATTGTTAAAAAAGTGTGGAATCAATGCCAAAAAGAAATCCAAGCTTAAAAATAAATTACTTTATAGACTAATAAAATCATTGAGGCAGTGATTGATAAGTTTATATAGTTAATAAAAATTTCGTTTGAATTTATTGTAATCATCATCAATCATGAAATCTACATTATTATTATAACTTTTTTTTCAAATGTGTACAATCATATTGAGGAAACATGAAGTTTTTTTTTATTATTAATTCGTTTGAAGAATCGAAAAGATCAAATAAGTGATCGTCGAAAGCTGAGTGTACTTAGTTCATATGTTTCAAAAACTTTACGTTTGTTAAATAAAATTCGTAACTAAAATGAGTTCAAGCTTTTAAAAAACCATTTGTCAAATGACAGCATAAAATCATCAAAATTTTAGAATCTTTTTTCTAAGAAACATTTTTCATTATTTTTTTAAATAATTTATTCAGCTCTTAAATATTACTTATTTACGAAGGTAGATCCATAATTTATTCACATTTCCGCTGAATGTGTCAAAATTGAGGTTGAAATATAATTTTGAAATTGTTGATTTATCTTTAATTTTCATTTAAAATGAAACTATGAAGAAGTTCTACTTGACGGATGTAATAAAATTTTTAATCTTAGTAAATGATTGGAAAGATCGTTAAATTGTTGTTAAATGAATTTTTTTTCTTCTTATTTGCCTTTTCAAATTTCTGCTTGATAAAAAAAATTTCTTTAATTATGAATACTGATTATTTTTAATCACTCTATACATTAGGATACGTATTGATATTAATACTGTAACAAAAATGAGGTTAAGGGATGAAGGAGAGGTAAACGAGCCAGTTGCACCCTAACTCAGCGACGGTCAGGTAGGAAGTATAGCCTGGGTGGTAAATAAGACTAAGATTTCAAGGCTAAACATATGAATGTATATTTATTACTAATTTATAATTAATATCAATGGTACAACTGTAACGGGTCGACGGATACGCCACCTACTTGGGCATCGGATTTACAGCTCACGGTGTAAAACACAAACGATATAATTACGCGTATCAGTTAATTAACAATAAATTACTGATCGATGATCAGGCGCAAATCTAATACTACTTAAACGGTCAATATCAAAATACTATTTACAATGCAAAGACGCGAGCGCATGCCACTGTGTAGAATCAACGCACGCCACAGTGTCATGTCTCCGTCGGACTCTAGTTCGCGTCCACGACTAGAGCTGGAGGTCGCACTCTGTACAGCCAGATTAGATCCATCTTCATAACACATCGGTCACAGGAAAAATGGTGACCCGAGAAGAGCTCGCCTCCAAATGGCTGGTTCGCCCGATTAGTATCCTTCGTTGCAAAGAAGATGAAATTATTTTAAAGAATCACTAAAATATTAATATTTATAGCTGTAAAATGAAAACCAAGTTCTATGCAGATATTTTGGAAAAGCGAAAATCAGTAAAATGTGAAAAATATTTTAAAAAACAATGTCAATTTTAGCAATATGGCAAAATTTGAATTCCGTTTTCGACAACGCATTGGAAATTTAAGTTAAACATTATGAAAATTTTTTTTTTTTTTTGCTTAGTTGAGCTAATGATATCGTGAGCTACGTCCACTCGTAAATTTTTACGTGCATTTTTAAGAAGTATTTTTGTCTACAGTGAAAAGTACTCGCTGCTTGTTAACACCTGCTTCTGCTGTTAAAAGAATAAGGTAAAAATCTTTTTTGAAATAAATTAAATTTCATAGAGAACTTGGTCTAGGGAAAAAAATTTCGTGTGAGATTATAAATTTGGAAATATGCTTCTAAAATTTTGCATTGTGTGCTCGAAAAAAAATCTCAAATAAAATTTTAGAGCTTTAAGAATTTTTTGGTATTGATTAAAATTTTAATAAACCTATTTAAAAAATTAATCAAAGTTCTGTTCAGATGCAGTTGAAAATTTTTCGCGAAAATAACTTTTTAATAGTTACATAAGCTTTTAAAATCGTGACTTTTTTGAAAAAAGTTTAATTTGCATTTTGGAAAATAATGGAGATATCGAAAAATTTATGCAAGAGACTCCTTTCAGAAACTACAAATAATTTTCATAGAAAAAAAAATGTAAAAGTTAAAAAGTTTTTTACTTCTGAAATTAAAAAAAATTTTAATTTCTAACAGGGCCTCGTAAAAATTTAAATTAAAACGCTCAATATTTAGCTGATACTTACTAAACAAATCTTTTTATTTTAATTTTTTTTAATTTTAATTTTTGACAGACTCCTTGTAAAAACTTAAATTCAAACACTCAATATTTAGCTGATATTTACTAAACAAATCTTTTTATTGACTGTCCAACAACAAATGACTACAAGATATCTACATCGGTCTTATAGTAGTCTAATTAAAGATATTTTAATAAGACTGTAAGACCAAAGTTTAGTCATTTTTAACTGAAGTTCTCAAACTTTTTTTTTTTAACATTTTGAATTAACAAAATTTATTTTTCAAGTCATGGTTTAAGATTTAAAAAAACTTCACATATTAGAAAATGTTCTAAAAACTTCAAATATTTTCAAACTAAATAGTGCAAATTTAAATTGACTTGACATGGTGAAGTTATGTTGAGGTCCGAACAACTTGCGTGCATATCAGGTTGCTTTCTGTCTAGGTACATCTATAGTGATCATAATATCATTACTAACTTACTTGCTGGTTGGTAGGGGAAATCGCCGAGGCGTGAGAGATGTGGTCGAGGGGCGTGTACTTACGGAGTATGAACCAATCTATGCGTAGAAAGAGTCAGCTCCAGTCTACCTCCCCTCTATCAACAGCCTAGAGATAGCGACACACACGTGGGTAAAAATTTGAAATTGAAAAATTCATCTATCGTAATTCATTCGTACTGATCCATCTAAACTCAACGTTGGTTCTACTAGCACAAGTTTCATTAGCTCTAAAATTTTTATTAAATACCAAAATTTTTAAATCAGTAGGTACTACAGTTTAAGATAAATGCTTTAATGAGAAACAATAAACTAAAAAAATTTAGTTTTCATCAAATTTCAGAGTACTTTATTTATGTTTCATATTTCGTAGAAATGTATTAAATTTCAAACTATTTATAAAATTAATTTGTTTTCTCATAATTTAGTAACGAATCTTTTCAATAGTAACAATTCTTTGAAACACTGCGATAAACTCATTAAAATTTTCTGTTTCAGATGACTGGACTTGTATCTTCAAAATCAAGAATGCTAATTAGGTTATCAGTCTAATATCAATGACACTGCTATCTACAAACAGCTGATTATTTATCATCAAATACATTAAATTTTCGAGCCAATTTAAAGGTCACGCAAATAATACTATACTATTTATTTATTAATTTATTGTTGCGTCGAATAATTTTTTTCTCAATTTTGGCACCCTTGCTAAGTAAGATTTCAAAGTTTGCAGAATATGATTTTAAAATCGTTTTTAATACATCAACTTTTATTCCTACTTTTGTTGGCATATCAATCAATCAGTTTTGCCAAGAAGAATAATGAATATGACGACGAAGACAACATTTTTGAAAAGCGGTCTGACAACTCTGAAAATGAGGCAATACGCGCAATTCGTGATTACATCGATATTTTGTGTATCAACTGGGGTGGTCATTATTATCAGCTGGCTAACAATACCCATCATAACCGAGAAATTTTGAAGACTTACTTATTACATGTGTCATCATTGTATACAAAGGTTTTGCATAATTACAACCACAACAATGACGAAATATCAAGAACGATAAAAAACCAATTTATGACATACATAGCTCCCCGAATGAGAAACGTAACCTATTTCAATGTGGATAATCCTATTCATGATAGCCCTGTTGTTGCTCAATACAGTACCAGGGATAGAAGATTGGAGATAGATGATGATAGTCGTAGAGAAAGATGGTCTCACAGACCCAACCATCAGCCAATTGATGAATTCGTACCAGAGAGTGAATTGTACAGGATAATTAAATTACGAGTTCCTTACTTGGTCAAACGCCCCATGAAGCCGTACACCGCATGGAGATACGAGAAAAATTCCGACTCCGACAGCTGGCCAGGTTTTAATATAGACGAAGACATCATTTGGAATCACCTAATTCCATACCAAGAACTGAACTATTTATTCGAAAGCTATGACCGTCTGTGGCTTCGAAATAATCAAGGTAACTTATGGTATTCGGACCTACTGTTATTACAGTTAGAGATAAGATTGTCCAAATTGGTTATTTTAAGAGCTGATTTGGAAATCAATGCACCGTACACAGAAGATATATTGGGAGATGACGACTATTACATCGAGCGAGCTGCAGCTTACAATGCTTGGCCTGGCAGTAAACTGTTCGTAGGTCCAACCTTCGAGGGATTATTCCCAAAA